>JAQPPZ010014872.1:0-1472866 GCA_028583015.1 Wollemia nobilis | reverse complement strand
CCATAAAAGTTGGTTATAAGGACCAGCTCAGAATTGAAGTTATTTCTGAAGAGAGAAGAAAGAACACCCCTACAAGCTACATGTTCTAAAGCAGTCCAGACCAGAGGGTTCCAAAGGGTAACAATTCCCCCTGAAGCTCCTTGGGCAGCCACGTCCATATACCCAGCTCCCCGCCAGATTTTAGTAGCGGTTTTACTCATAATATCTAAAGACATTTTGGTCTCCTGAAGAAGCAAAAAATCTGTTTTTCGGTTTTCTAAGAGTCTTTGAACAATGATTGATGGGTTCTCTCTGTTTAAACCCCTAATATTCCAAGATTGAATAATCATTGAAAACCTTGTGAGCAGTAAGAATCAATGGACCTCACCAATCCTTCATTGATTAACTTATCTCCTTGGGCTATTAGTAATTCCTTATTGGATTTTCTTCCCGCTCCTTGAGAGTTATTGTTTCTTGATCTCTTTTCCACCTGGGAAATCCCTAAAGCAGGCCTCTCTCTGTTTTTATCTGCATTTCCCATGGTAACATCTTTTATAGCCGGCTGTGTTGGGGAGTGTATAACCAAGGCCCCTGGATTCTCTGACTGCAGGTACTCAGCTGGCACAGTCACCTGTTCTACTACGGGAGTGAAGGAAGGAGAAACAAGAGGTGGAGTGTTGAAATTCTCACCATTCCCAACCACTCCTTCCATAGATTGGTCCTCCAGATCCACTAATGACTTAAAAATTTCATACCTATTGTTTGGCTTGAGCTGTACCTACTCCTTGCCATTTTTCTTTTTGTTTCTCTTTCGTTTCACCTGTTCAAAGCCATCCTGTTGAGCATCAGGACCTGGAGAATTGCTAGAGGGTTCATTGACCGGACTAGACTTACCCTCTCTAGGGCGGTTTGACATTCCACTCGGAGCCTCTGTTTTTGTGCTCACTACGTTTGGGCAGAACCTTGCCAAATGTCCATGCTTATGGCATACTCGGCACCTGAAAGGTAGGGCCTCATAGTCTAACTCCTGGATCCAGGGTACTCCTGCTAGCTCAAGTTCCACCTCGGTGGTAGAGGCTGACTAATGTCCATCTCTACACATATTCTAGCAAAGACAACAGAATTGCCCTCTATGGTATCTTTGGAGACTCCCATAAATCTGCCTAGGGAATTACCTATTAATTCCAAAACCTGCTCACCCCAAAACTCCATCGGGAGAGCGTACAGCCGGATCCAGACCGGGACAGCCGTGGGTTCGATGCGGGGGTCGAAACCCACTCTCCAGGGTTGGATAAATAACCCTGTTGGTCCATGGTTTCTCTTCTCTGATTCAAATGCTCTGTTTCTATCTGCTAAAGAAGAGAAACTTATGATGAAATACCCATTGCTTATAGGCCATAGAGAGTACTCACCGTGTGGCTCCCAGTTCTGACGAATCCAGGTATGCAAAAAATTCAGTGTGGGCCGGATGCCCATGAATTTGTAGATCAAGTCATGATTAGCTCGATAGACGATTGTGTCTTCGACCAGCATTGGTTCTATTACAATCTTAGGCCTGGAGGAAGATTGTGGGAGGCAACCATTGACGCGGTGAGCATTTGGGCCATTGGCAACAGTCTTGAGTATTGATTGAAAAGCGTTTCGCTGAGCTCCGTCCGTGGAAGGCGAGGGGAAATCTTTCAATTTCTCGGCATATGAGGTCTTTCTCCCAGCAGGAGAAACAGGAGGAGACCCCATCGGGCCCTCCCGGGACCACTTCAGAACCTTCAGGCGAAAGCAGAAACAACCCCCCAAAGCCCTAGGCAAGATCTTTGGGCTAGAGTCCCTCGAGCAAAACCAGGCGCCGTCACAGAAAATTTCCCGCCAAAAGCCAAATCGCCAGAGCCGAGTCTCCCTGTTTATTCAAACCGATACTTATGTATTTATTACATTGCTTTAAGCAAACAATTAAATCCTAATCTAAGATAAACACCTAATCTAAAAATGTACCCATGATGGTACTTTAGCAAGGACCAAATAATGTAATATATTCCAACATTATCACATGCATACCCTAATGGGTTGGTCCATCTACCACAATCACAAGTGCTCATCATTTTTCCAAAGGTAAAGTTTTGATGATACATACCCACTCAAAACATGGGATAATTAACTTGATCTTGATTTTTGATATTTGCATCCATAAAATCACACCCTTACATTATTCACAATGGTCAATCAGTTCATGGATCTCATCTATTTCATCTTCCACCTTTTCACCGCTTGAGGGAGCAAGCTAAAATAAAAAAATTTATTGGTTATTCAATCCTCATGATGGGACAACAAATCAATCCCTCCACCCAACAAATAATGTGTCTCTCGTTTTTGCATTTCATTGTGTTTTATCCAACATGGTACAAAAAGAGAATCTATAGACACCAAAACCTAACCACTCATGTTGCATACCCTAAGTTCCACATAATAAAAATGTGCCTAAAGTCGAACTTAGGTTTATTTTCTACACATTATTCTATTTTCTAGATTTTACAAAATTTTGAAAATATCTTCTAGGATCCTTTGTGTTTCCATTTTCCACATGTCCTAACTACCACTACACCTCCCCTTACCACATATCTCACTCTCATAAATACCTCACATGCCACATCTCCCCCTAAGTGATATACCCCAAGTATCCAACTCCACCTACCCCTTCCATGTTGTTGCCCTAGCCTACCACTTGGCTTTCCCAGCTTGCCACAAACTAAAGGAAGATAAAATAGGCACTATCACATTACCAAAATTGCACTAGGAATATCACATATCACTCAATAATTGCCCCACAGGATCCAAGGATAAATCACTTGAGCAGTTTTCCCAAATAGTTCCAAATGTAGAGGACTATTTTTACGCAGTATGAAACACAACTTAAATTTACCAACCATAATTTGTTGTGTTTGACCATCCCCAAATACAACCAATGGGTCCTGAACATAGCTTACAAGTCCTACATATAGTTTATTTTGTTTGCATAGGCCTAGTCAATCAACATCAGCCCTAGATCAACATAGGCAACACAAAAAGGTATAATTTTCAATGTTTTGCATCCCACATATGTTTTTGGATTCTACAATCATCTATTTTAGAGTTTTTATTGCTCTTTTTATGTCAAAGTAGGAATTACATAGTGAAGGCTTCACATATGCTATTGAACCTCTTCTGTTTGTAATATTTATGTGTAGGTGATATGTTTTGGAAGGATTTTTAAGTGAGGAAGGATGACCATGCAAATACACATCTATTTTCATTGCATTTTCTTGTTTTGTCATTTCTATTGTTAGGGTATCCTTTTTTTTGCTACACTAGTAATAATATTTTGGTTAATATTTTAAAAAGCATAGTTAAAAAATCTAATAGGGATTGGCACTAACAATTATATCTTGCACTAAAGGAATATTACACTAGTATTTAGACATAAAAAAGGGAAACACCTTTTTATTTGGTTTATGTTGCTAAAGCTATTATTTTTCTTGAAATTAATTTGTCTTATTTTCATATTTTCTTAAATAATTTGTTGAGTTGTTATGAGCACCATCAAAAGTATCAAGAATACTATATGCCAAATATACTACTATAGATCATAGGTGTGTGCATGCTCTTGAGCATAATAAAACCTATAAGTGTTGTGTTGTAAGGAAATACAATATGAATTTTTAGGACCATGATTTTAAAGTCCCAAACCTTATCCTCAAGTTGATAATATATATAAGAAACACAAGAGCAAGTTTATATAGAAGTGAATTGGTCCATACACTTTCAAAGAATTGTTTGGATTCAAGGTAATAAAATAGTAAATAATGGATGGAGTTGATTTGGAGGAGTCCATAAACTCCATTCATGTCAAACACATCTATGCATGACCATATCTTGACCTATTTATACTATCTTTGTGTTTTCTAGGTTTACCTATTGAATTTGGGGGCTTATTTTTCTACTTTGATTACTTTGAATATTTATTTAGAAGAATTAATCATGTACATTCTATAGTTTGGCACTCCTTGAAGTTCTTTTATTGTTCTTATCTCTTGGCTGAGATCACCACTATAAGTTGTAATTCTAACTATCCTAACATTTTAGCTGTATTCTTCTGATACACATAAGTTTTTACCATTGCTTGTTATTGTCGAATGATCTATATTCTATTTTGCTTATTGCTTGGTATTTTTCATCCATTTTTACTTGTATTTTTTACTACTAACATTACTTGTACTTTATTTGCATTCCTTTTTCTTGGTTTTTCCCTTGCCAATAAAGAAACCATGATATCTTAAAAGTCACCCCTAATATTTTGTGTTAGTACCATGTTTTAAGTGCAATAAAGCAATCTCCTTAGCTGAAAAATGGTATGTGGTTAAAACACCAAGGCAACATTCTTTCTAAATTTCCATGCAATTTAAAAGAGTAAAAATATTATATCAATATATGTAATCAATAATTTTAGCATCCCACTATAATGGCAAGTAGACCATGTTGAAAAACATGATTAATTAGATACTATAGAGTTTGATCTTGGGCCATTGCAATACGAGTATGCTCAATTTTCATTTCATCATATATTCATACTATGAGTATGTTACAACATGTATTTAGGATATTATTATTTGCTTCTTTGATTCTTATCTACATATCATGGTAGGCATGCCTTGTTAGACAATATGCTCATCAACAATAATATGTTGTGAGTTGGCCTTGGGAACATATGTTCATATCCATGTGCGGTGTATGTTGGCTTCCCCTATACCACTATATACAAATGGATGGACATGATTGCTAGTACATATTATTTTTTTATTCTTATCTAGTAGTTTATTTTAGGATTGACAAACATAATTTTATCCATATGTGGTATAAGTTAAATTCTTTTAGTTTACCTCACTATAGTGACCAATTTATTTGTTGGTAATTTGCACTTGTTAAATAATATATGAGGATTATATAATATAATGGTATGTATAGTGGGATTGTAACATCAGGTATGACTAATGTTGGAGGAAGGAATTTTGTGACGAGTGCATCACTAAATGCTATTGTGCTCTAGAAAATCAAACTTATGAAGGATGCCACCAAATGCTACTCAAATCATACATGCATCTCAAAATATATGAATGTATATCACTAAATAGTACTCAAAAAATACAACCAACTATAAAATCTAAATTGACATGTCATCAATTACTACATAAGTCATAAATACATCTCATCTTGTCATCATAGTGGTAGAAAAGTACATGAAATATAAACAAATCATATATTATACAAAAGGAATCTTACACACACACACACATATATATATGAAAATATGGTATATAGTGGTATAAGATAATCAGTGGGTTCTAAGTGCCATCATCCTAAGATACCTTATGTTGCAATTACATAGCCCCATAATTGAAATACTCCTATGTACATACTATTATAGGTTCTAAAATAGATACAAAGAACCATATAAGTACATATAATATGTAGGGGCTTCAACTACAAAATTAGCCTCCACACTCCTCACACTATGTGTTGAGCACATATTCCATTGCCTAAAAGGAGCCCAAGAAATATTTTCGTGATATAGATATCCTTAGCACCATTAGCCCTCTAAGGGATCATGCCAAATCTAGTTGTACTTTAGTTTATTTCTATAATCCATGTTCTCTATCTATTGCCTTCGACCATAGTTATAACTTTAGTTTCCTCTAGCATAGCTAGTAGGTTGTATGGTCCCCTCTTGGTAGCTAAGTAAGATGTCAAATTGATGATCTCAATTATACAATTTTATCAACTACTTTAATGGACCATCCTAGGATGGTTTTTCAAGAAGTATAATATCAAAATCCAAAATGCCTCATTGGGTGACTCTTCATATCCTATTAATAAGAAATTTTTAATATTAGGATGTATTTATTTGGTTTATGTTTCTAAAGCTATTATTTTTCTTGAAATTAATTTGCCTTCTTTCCATATTTCCTTAAATAATTTGTTGAGTCGTGATGAGTACCATCAAAAGTATCAAGAATCCTATATACCAAATATACTACTCTATATCATAGGTGTTTGCATGCTCTTGAGCATAATAAAACCTATAAGAGTTGTGTTGTAAGGAATTACAATATGAATTTCTATTACCATGATTTTAAAATCATAAACCTTATCCTCAATTTGATAATATATATAAGAAATACAAGAACACGTTTATATAGAAGTGACTTGGTCCATACACTTGCAAATATTTGTTTGGATTCAAGGCAATAAAATAGTAAAAAATGGATGGAGTTGATTTGGAGGAGTCCACCAACTCCATTCATGTCAAACACATATATGCATGACCATATATTGACCTATTTATACTATCTTTGTGTTTTCTAGGTTTACCTATTGAATTTGTGGCATTATTTTTCTCCTTTTATTACTTTGAATATTTACTTAGAAGCATTAATCATGTACATTTGTATTTTGGTACACCTTGAAGTTCTTTTAATGTTCTTTATCTCTTGGTTGAGATCACCACTAAAAGTTGCAATTCTAACCATCCTAAATTTTTAGTTGTATTCTTTTGATACACATAAGATTTTGGATTTTCTTGTTCTTGTCATATAATATATATTCTATTTTGCTTATTACTTGGTATTTTTCATCCATTTTTACTTGCATTTATTACTACTAACATTACTTGTACTTTATTTACATTCCTTTGTCTTGGTTTTTCCCTTGCTAATAAAGGAACCATGATATCTTAAAATTCATCCCTAATATTTTATGTCAGTACCATGTTTTAAGTGCCATAAAGCAATCACCTTAGTTCAAAAATGGTATGTGGTTAGAACACCAAGGCAACATTCTTTCTAAATTTCCATTCAATTTACAAGAGTAAAAATATTATATCAATCTATTTAATAAATTATTTTAGCATCCCACTATAATGACAAGTAGGCCATGTTGAAAAACATGATTAATTAGATATTTTAGAGTTTGATCTTGTGCCATTGCAATACGGTTATTCTCATTTTTCCTTTCATCATATATTCATACTATGATTATGTTACAACATGTATTTAGACTATTCTTATTTGATTTTTTGATTCTTCTCTACCTATTATGGTGGGCATGCCTTGTTAGAAAATATGTGTTGAACTAAGCATGACATTAAGATGGAGGGTGAATCAGTGTTTATTGAAAATTTAATCAAACTACGAAATCAAATCAACATAAGCAATCACACAAACATGTATGACATAACACCATATTTATAGTGGAAATCCGATGTGGGAAAACCACTATGCCAATGGACTATTTGAACTCCCATACAAATCTAGCCTCGAAAATGTTTGGTATTTACAATATTTTTGCAACACCAATTGCAAGGAATGGCACGAACCAACCCAGACTTTAGCAGCACCAACTACAAGGAGCACCAACCCCTATTTTCAAGAATCGACTCGACAAATTTAAAAAGCTCTAATAAAAGTTTTAAATCTCATAAAAATACCTTGAGTGGTCTATCTCACAAATATTCTCCTCTAAAATATTTTTTCTAACCTTTTCAATCTTCTCAACTTTGCACATTTTTTTCAATAAAAATGCCAAAGAAACAAAATTCTCCACAACATGCACCGATAGTCCTTTCTCAAAAAAACCCTCTTCTCCATTTTATTTTAAAACATATATATGCTTCACATTAAAAACTGCAGCTATCTTTTTCAGTTACACAAAAGTACCACTCAACTGTTATATTCTTAGAAACTACCAAAATTGGCAAAAAAAGCTAATAGGGCATTTTGTAACAGTCATAACTTCCTCCTCAAATTTCCAAATGGGCTAAAAATTGAAGCATATATTTTTGGTTAAATCGAATACCTTCAGTTTAAATTTCATATTTTAACACTTCATGGATTATTCACAGTACCTCCGATAAAGTGGCCTCTGACACTGATTTTACACGTTACATAAAATGGGAAAAGTGCTCTAGAGCCATTTTGCAATGTTCACTGTTTCCTCTTCTGGAATATTTTTGGACTGAAATTTAAAACTTAAGTTCTTAGTATATCCAACTACCTCCAATAAAAAATTTGAGGTCCAATTCCTCACATATTGCTTAATATTCCTCCCATAAAGTGACCTCCGACGTAGATTTAAAACTTGTCATAAAGCATGAAACTGACCAGCAATGCACTGACGAAGCAACCGGTCATTCCAACACTGTAACCACACTTGCTAATGATAAAAAAACCTCTAAATAGTATCTTGGGATGTCTAACACATTCCATTGACGTTGTTGCAAATTTGATGATTTTTGCAACTTTGATGATTTTTGCGACTTTGATGATTTTTGCAACCTTGACAATTTTGCTACTTTGACAACTTCCTGATGATTTTTGTAACTTTTACAACTTTGCATGAACAAATTGTAACAACCTCACCCAAACATCAAAAACATCCTCATAAGCATTGAAAACCACTGTATATACTATGAAAAACCTTCAAACAACTATCCACTGCATCAACCTGTCCATCTGAGTGTGTTGACAACAATGACAATACTGTCGCTGCACCTTGCTCAACAATCTCCCCCTTTGAAATTGTTGGCAACACATGCACAATTTCCTATAACTCTTCTCCCCTTTAACAAAAAGTCCAAAGGGTTACTGCAAACTCCCCCTGAGTCCATGCACAACATTCTCAGGTAAAAATTATTACACTTAGCAAGAATCACAAACATGAGCAAAAAGATAAACAAAGACACAAATGCTCCCCCTAAGAATGTGGCCTCGATAGCTAGTCAATGCTTGGGAAGTGTGACCTCTCCAAAT
Organism: Wollemia nobilis; assembly: GCA_028583015.1. Lineage (NCBI taxonomy): Eukaryota > Viridiplantae > Streptophyta > Pinopsida > Araucariales > Araucariaceae > Wollemia > Wollemia nobilis. The sequence continues at coordinate 1,464,056 of JAQPPZ010014872.1, read as the reverse complement.
TTCTTGCAAAGGTACTCAAAGACTTCCTTGGATAATATTTTGGTGAATATATCTACTAATTGCTTTGTTATTGGAACAAAATCCAACTAACCTCACCTTCCACAACTTTCTCCTTCAAAAAATGGTACCGAATAGAAATATGTTTTGTGTGAGAATGAATAACTGGATTCTTTGAGATATTGATTGCACTTGTATTGTCAGACATGATCGATATGGACTCACTAAAATTTATTCCAATATCCTTCAAAGTTTGTTTCATCAAAAGTACCTATGTACAACATGATGTCGCTACAATATACTCTGCCTCTACTACAGATAATAAGACTGACTCCTACTTTTTTCTATGCCACGTAACAAGATTATCACCAAGATAGAATGTACCTCCATTGGTACTCTTTCTATCATCTACACATTCTGCCCAATCTGCATCTAAATACGCAATAAGGGTGAAGTCCTTACCTTTCGAATACCATAACCCATACTGCATAGTACCCTTGAGGTACCAAAAAATTCTCTTCACTACTATCACATGAGTCTCCTTGGGACTAGCCTAAAATTGTGCTACCATGCATACTACCTGCAAAATATTTGATCTAGTAGTTGTCAAGTACAATAAGCTCCCAATAATTGATCTGTACATAGTTTGATCAAGAGGTGGAGATTTGTCATCCTTGCTCAACTTGCAACCTGTCATCATGGGAGTGCTAACTGGCTTGCAATCCTCCATTGTGAACTTTTTCAGCATCTCTTTCACATATTTAATTTGAGAAATAAATATGCCCTTCTCCTTTTGATTAACTTGCAATCCAAGAAAATACGAAAGTTCACCAATCATTGACATTTCAAACTCTTTCTGCATCTTATTTTCTAAATATTTACATAACTTATCTTTGTTTCTGCCAAATATGATATCATCTATGTATACAAAAACAACAATATGATGATCATTTTCTATTTTTACATACAAATTATTTTCCACCATACCTTTCTTGAACCCTTGCTGAGTAAGATAATAGTATATCCTTGCATACCATACTCGAGGTGCCTATTTTAAGCCATATTCATTCAATTAGTTTCGAAAGACCCATTTAGTACCAATTACATTTTTATTTGCAGGTCTTGGTACTAACTCTCAAGTCTTGTTTTTCTTGATCTGATCTAATTCTTCATTTATTACCTTTACCTAAATTTCATATTTGCTTGCTTCGGCAACATTTTTGGGCTCAATGCTAGATAGTAGAGAGTAATTACTTATTAATATTATTCTTTTCTGAACACCAACTTTTGGATCTCCAATTATTTGCTCTCTAGGATGATATTTTTGCCAACTACCTATTTTGAATTTCTTGTTTTCTTACAATTTTGAATCATTTTTTGAATTGTTTGAGTCAATTCTTGGTTTCTTTTCCATTTCCTCTTCCTCATATCCTTCAATGACCTCTTCATAAATTGGGTAGTTCTCTTCATAGCTAATTAATCATTATCTTCCTTCATCAACTTTAACATCGATACTTTCCATAATTTTTCTTAGCCTCTTCTTGTAACATTTGTAAGCTTTGATTTTTGACGAATAGACAAGAAAAATACCTTCAACTGCTCTATCTTCAAACTTGCCAAAGTTTTTTTTAGTTCTTTTGATGTAACACTTGCTAGCGAAAACTTAAAAATATCTTGTTGTTGCCTTTTTACCGAACCACAATTCATAAGGAGTTTTTCTTTCATGCATCCTCAACATGCACCTATTTTGGATGTATACTGTAGTATGGACTATCTCTTTCTAAAATTTGTCTGCTACTTTACTGTCAATCGACATAGTCCATGCCATTTCATGCACTATATTGTTCTTTCTTTCTACCACACCATTATGTTGAGGTGTCCTGGCTACTGAAGACTATCTCCTGATGCCATATTTTTCACAATAATCTATGAAATCCTATGAAATGAACTCTCCTCCTCTGTATGACCTTAAATATTTAATCCTTTTTCCTATTTTATTCTCAACTTGGATTTTGAAAACCTTGAACATCTCAAAAGCTTCTTATTTATGCTTCAAAAATAATACCCATGTCATCCTGGAATAGTCATATATAAACAACATGAAATATTTGTCACCGTTTATGCTTTGTGTTCTGATGGGTCCACATAAATTAGTATGTACGAGTTCCAAAGGTTTGCTTGTGTAGTACTCTTTTGTTTTAAATGATACTCTAGTTTGCTTCCTTTTTTGGCATGAAGCACAAATGCTATTTGATGGTTTTCCAATGGTGGTAATATATCTCACTTATTTCTTTGGACTGATTTTTACTAGGTTTTCAAAACTGATATGACCGAGCCTCTTGTGCCACGACCATTTATCTTCTTCCTATCCAAACAAGAAAGCTCCTTCTAAAGTGTTTAATAGAGTGTACAGGTTTCCATATGTCCTTGATCCAGCTGCTATCAAATTCCCATTATTTGTATTTCTGATTTCATAGCCCTGCTTCTTAAAGAGCACATCATGTCCTCTGTCACAAATCTGACTTATGCTCAACAAGTTATGCTTCAGACCATTCACAAAAAAGACTTCTTCTAAACTGATGTTTTCATCACTGATATTAACTGAACCTCTACCAACTATCTTAGCTCATTATTTCCAAATTTCACTAAACCACCTTTATATTGTTGCAACTTCTCAAATTTTTGTTTATCACCTATCATATGACTGGAGCATCCACTATCAAGTATCCTTGGTGTAGATTTATTATGTGCTTTAAATATTGTCTGTACGATCAGGAATTCATTTTATTCCTTAGGTTTCTCTTTTTCTTTCTACTCTGGTTTGATTATAGTTTTGGGCTCTTGTTTTGGCTTTTCTTTTTTAGTAGCTTATGCATGTTTTACAAGAAACTGTATATTTTGTCTTATTCCATTTGGCTAAAATTTGTTTCCTTGAAATTGATTTGATGCAAATGTACTATAATTTCTTGCAATATGCCCAAAGTTATGACAGTTATAACATTCTATTGCATAATCCATAAAATGTGAAAAATCATTTCTATAGGAAAAATTCCTTCATCCTACATTATACTTGCAATTTGAAATCTTATGTCCATAACCATTGCATTTAAAATAGTAACCAGAAAAGGGATGATTGAAACTGGGTGGTAGTATTTGCCATGTTGTTTTAGGAGCCATAAATCTTCTTCTTATTTGATGTGTGACATTGGTGAAACCATCATTGTCAATTCTCCTTTTGTGCCTTGCATTATTGTTTTCCTTTGCATGATTGGTTTTTTCTTGATTAACCTATTTCTTTTCTTCATTCTTTGTGGATTCTTCATTTGTGGACTTTGATCCATTTGATGATTCTCCTTTGGAAAAACCCAAACCCAATTTGATGCTTGCAGTATTCTGGTTCTTTATGATCTTATCCAGCTTCATAGAACTCTCTTCACGTTTGTGATAAAAGCTAATTTTTTATTCATCTCTTTTAGCTGCATCCTTAAACCAACAATGTCTTCTTCTAACTTGCTGCAATAATCTATTTTCATGGTTATTTGCACTTTGAGATCTTCGGATATCTTATTGGATTCTTCTATCTGCACTTTCAAACTTTTTATGATTTCATTTGTATCCTCAAGCTTTCTTGAAATTTTCTTATTCCTTTTTATTTCTGTCTTCAATTCATTTAAAACTTCAATTAGTTCCTCTTCAAAATTCACTTCTGCATCAATTTCTTCTTCATCACATTCCTATTCTTTTTCTAGTTTTTCTTATCTGAATGCCATGAAAAGAGCTTCACCTATTTCTTTTTCATAATCCTCACTGGAGCTATCTTCTAATGAACTAACCTTCTTGGAGGTGAAACTTTTCTTCTTGAAGTTACCTTTTCTGAAATTTGATTTTTTCTTCTAGTAATTTATTTCTTCGTGCGATCCTTCATCACTTATATTCTTCTCATTAAGTGTAAATTTAGCTACATAATGCCCAATACCTCCATAGTTGAAACATTTAAACAATAACTTTCCTCTGTATTTTCTTTTTCCCGTTTTTAGTTTTCGAACAAAGTTTGCTTCCATTTCATATGATGTCTCTTCTTCCTCGGATTATTTTTTTGCTTTCATATTTTTATGGGCTTTAAAAGTAGCTTCTCTGTCTATGGGTTTAGATTTTCTTATTCTCATATCATATGCAGTCAAAGAACCATGTATCTCATCCATACTAAAAAAATTCTGATCTTTAGTTTCTTCTATAGCTGAAACTTTAGAATCAAATATTTGGGGAAAAGACCTTAATACCCTTTTCACAATGATAGAATATATGATTTCCTCACTGAGTCCTTTAATCACATTAATGAATTCATTAACTCTCAACAAATATGCCTCTATATTCTCATCCTCATTCATATTTAATCCTTCAAACCGAGCTCGATGTGTTTGTAACTTGGCCACCTTGATCTTAACGTCTCCTTCATGAATGCTCTTTAGTTTATCCCATATTTCCATTTTCATTTTACAACCCATAATATTTACCATTTTGTTGTCCACTAATCCACACATGATAGCATTATTTGATTTTGAGTCATTCTCAAATAGTTTCTTACTAGCAACATTGATTGGAGAAGTGGTGGGTATAATTTATCCACTATTTACTAAATCTCAAATGTTGTATCCCAAATCACAAAGATATGTCTACATCCTGAGTCTCCAAAATGTGTAAACAGTTTCATCAAACAATGGTGCTTTTTTTGATGAGAAGCCTTCACCACCTGCCATTGTGTCACTTCCAAGATCACCCTAGTCGGTTAAGCCTGTTCAAGAACTTGGCTATGATACCAATTGTTGAACTAAGTGTGACACTGGGAGGAGGGGTGAATCAATATGCAATAAAAATTTAATCCAAGTATGAAATCAAATCAAAACAAGAAATCACACAAAAATGCATCACATAACACTGGATTTATAGTGGAAACATGATGTGGGAAAACCATTATGCCAATGGATTGTTTGAAATCCCATACAAATATAGTATCAAAAATGTTGGGTCTTTATAATATTTTTGTAGCACAAGTTGCAGGGAATAGTACCAACCAACCTATACTTTAGTAGCACCAACTGCAAGGAGCACCAACCCCTGTTACTAAGCACCGATCCAAAAAATTTAAAAATCTCTAATAAAAGTTTTAAATCTCATCAAAATACCCTGAGTGGTCTAGCTCACAAATCTTCTCCTCTAAAATCTTTTGTATAACCTTTTCAATCTTCTCAACTCTGCACATTGATTATCTCACACCTTGCACATTTTTCAATCAAAATGCCAAATAAAAAAATTCTTCACAACATGCACCGATAGTCCTTTTTACAAAAAAACCCTCTTCTCCCATTTTTTTAAAAATATATATATGCTTCACATTAAAAAATGCAACTATTTTTTTTAATTACACAAAAGTACCACTCAATCATTATATTTTTAGAAACTGCCAAAATTACCAAAAAGAGCTGATAAAGCTTTTTGTAATAGTCATAACTTCCTGGATTGTTTTCTCATTTTAGGTCTGAGGTGTAGAAAAATTGGTTCATCCAAACACCATAAGGGGGGCGGAGGTCCAAGGTTCAAATCTCGGGCCTCATCAGATTGAAAGCTTGTCCCTTTCCTAGTACTTTCAGCGGCATAAAAGGTTTAAAATGATTGTGTCATGGCGGTTATAGGGGTGTACTACACAAATATCTATGTGGTGGCTTCCAATGTAGACAACACATAATACTATGGTGACCATAAAATTTGGACAACCTGCCCAGATTCGTGGTGGCTACCAATTCCACCATGTACAAAAAAAAAAAATAGTCATAACTTTCTCCTCAAATTTCCAAACGAGCTAAAAATTGAAACATATATTCTTGGATAAACTGACTACCTTCAGTTTAAATTTAATATTTTAAATATTCATGGATTATTCGTAGTACCTCTAACAAATTGGCCTCTAACACTGATTTTACACCTGTCACATAAACTGGAAAAAGTGCTCAAGAGGCATTTTTCAATGCTCAATGTTTCTTCTTCTAGACTCCATTTGGGATGAAATTTAAAAATTAAGCTCTCCATATATCTAGATACCTCCATTAAAATATTTGAGGTCCAATTCCTCACGAATTTCTTAATATTCCTCCTACAAAGTGACCTCTGATGCAGATTTTACACCTGTCACATAAAACATGAAACCGGCCAACAATGCATCGACAAAGCAACCAGTTGTTCCAACACTACAACCACACTTGCTAATGATAAAAAAACATCCAAATAGTATCTTGGATTTTCCAACACATTCCATTGGCATTGTTGTAACTTTGACAATTTTTGCAACATTGACAATTTTGCTACTTTGACAACTTCTTGACGATTTTTGCAACTTTTGCAAATTTGCACGAACAACCTATAACAACTTCATATGAACATCAAAAACATCCTCATAAGTAGTGAAAACCACTGTACATACTTTGAATAACCTCTGAACTACTGTCCACTACACCAACCTGTCCATCTAAGTGTGTTGACAATAATGACAATATTATCGTTGTACCTTGCTCAACAATATGTTCATCAACAATAATATATTGTGAGTTGGCCTTGGGAACATATGTTTGTATCCATGTGCGGTGTATGTTTTCTTCCTCTATACCACCATATAGCAATGGATGGGCATTATTGCTAGTACATATTGTTAGTTTATTATTATCTAGTAGATTCTTTTAGGATTGACAAACATACTTTCATTTATATGTGGCATAAGTTAGATTATTTTAATTTACCTCACTATAGTGATTAATTTTATTTGTTTATAATTTGTATTTGTTGAATAATATATGTGGATTACATAATATAATGGTATGTATAGTGGGATTGTAACATTAGGTATGGCCAATGTTGGAGGAAGGCAGTTTATGATGAGCACATCACTAAATGCTATTGTGCTCTAGAAAATCAAACTTATGAAGGATGTCACCAAATTCTACTCAAATCATACATGCCATCTCAAAATATATGAAAGTATATCACTAAATAGTACTCAAAGAATACATGCAACTATAAAATCTAAATTGACATGTCATCAATTACTAGACAAGTCATAAGTACATCTCATATTGTCATCATAATAGTAGACAAGTACATGAAATATAAAAAAAATTATATATTATACAAAAGGAATCACACACACACACACACACACACACACACACACACACACACACACCAATATATATATATATATATATATGATATATAGTGGTATAAGATTATCATTGGGTACTAAGTGCCATCATCCTAAGATACCTTATGTTGCAACTACATAGCGCCATAATTAAAAGACTCTTATATACATACTATTATAGGTTTTATAGTATATACAAAGAACCATATAAGTACATTTAATATGTAGGGGATTCAACTACAAAATTAGCCTCTACACCCCTCACACTATGTGTTGAGCACATGTTCCATTTTATAAGAGGAGCCCAAGAAATATTGTCATGATATAGATATCCTTAGCACCATTAGCCCTCTATGGGATCATGCCAAATCTAGTTGTACCTTAGTTTATTACTATAGTCTATGCTCTCTATCTATTCCCTTCGACCAAAGTTATAAATCTAGTTTCCTCTAGCACAACTAGTAGGTCTTATGGTGCCCTCTTTGTAACTAAGTAAAAATGATATCAAATTGATTATCTCAATTATTCAATTTGACCAACTACTTTAATGGACCATCCTAGGATGGTTTTGCAAGAGGTAGAATATACAAATCCAAAATGCCTCCTTGGGTGACTATTTATATCCTATTAATAAGTAGTTTTCAATATTGGGATGTCTTTAAAATCATAAGAAAAATTAAAATGTTAGATTCATCATTTCATACTAAAAACAACATGCACTATAAATCCATACTAACACTAACTATTCATGAAAATAAAGTAATGTTGAGCTATGTAAGGTAATTATTTTTACTTGGGTCAATTGGTTATCTAGTAGGATCATCCTCCTTTTAAGATAAGACCTCTAGGTTGGCTTTATTTTATCCAATTTTATACACATAGAGCTCCTCTATATTTGTATCCTTCTTAGAGTCATCACCCTCATTAGAGGTAGTCTAATTCGTTACCATCTCCTTTGCTATCATCTCCTCTAAAGTCTCCTCCCCATGAGACTTCTCATCATACTCTTTACCTATGTTGCTTTAGATGGAAAATACTTATCCCATGTAAGTGTTGGGGTGGTGTATCTATCTCCATGGTTGTCACATTGGTTGGGACACCCTATATTGGGATCACAATAGTGGCATTTCTAGGTCCCCTTGCTCACTATAATAGGGGTCCCTCGTATGGTTATATTATTTGATGACAATGGCCTTGAAATAGTGGTGCCTTAGTCACCTTGTCTACTAACTTATACTCTTATGTTAGTATTGTTGGTATGGGAGTAGGAGCACCCCACATAGATGTGGATCCAAAAATATTCTAGGAACCCACTTTGTCCAAAAATGATTTTCTACCTTACGCTAATGACCATGGACTATGATCACTTGCATCAACCATACAAGTTATTGCATATCATATTGGTTGGTTTGTCTTAGGTGTTGATGGGGGTCCACATGATTTATCATTGCAATATCTTAATGAGTAGTGGTACCTATGGTTGTGATACTAAGACAATATATCCCAATTGCCTGATTTAGATATTGCCTAATATTGTATCTTAGGGAAATTCTAGGAATTAACACATCACAAAATACTCATATATCAAGACCTATAATGAGAAGATTAAGCTAATAGTGTATACCTGATAGTCATGAATGTGATACTAGTAGAACAAATCCAACAATACCCTCCCTAGCAAAACCCCCTCTCTGGTCTAGTGTATCCCTACTAGTACATGCCTTGATGTCACATTGACCTTGGTTGTGTCCTTATCGCTAGGCTCTACCTCACTTGGACTCACCCTACTAAGTCATTCCTAAATAAATATTGATCTTTATTAAAAAATTAACTATGATTGTCAGTTTTGACTACAATCATTAGTCAAGAACAAGATCATGCCTATTCAAGTAGGATCATAATTTTCCCTATTGACATATGACAAATATGGACTCCTTTTACCATGATCATCTCTTTTTCTATAAGTGACTATGATCGTCCCATTTTGCTATAATTACTCTTTTAGACCATTATAGTCACTTTTTGCTTGTGTCACTAAGTTTGACCATGATTACCACTTTTCAAAATATAACAATATTGTTCAACATAAATTTTTAGGTCTTTTAGGGTACTTTTGGACCATTTTTATTACCCCATGCAAACCCCACCACCTAGGTAACATGGTAGTCATAATGTTACTTTCCATGTTGTCCTAGCTATGTTGTAGCTAGTCTAACTAAGACTTTGTTTATTAACATTGATTTGTTTGTTAATTTTTAGGAAAAAAATGAAGAAAATATTTGGAAACGTTGGAGAACCTACCTTTCTAGCACTAACCCCATATCCTCTTGTCACCAGTTTTCTCTCTGATCAAATGGGAAGTCATATGAATGTGTAGTGCTCATTGAAAGACTATGAGTATGAATGAAAACAAAATTTAAAAATAAAATTGTAAGCCCCCCACCCCCTCTCCCCCACACCTCATTATATAATTTTTAATATTTTATTACAAAGATGGTTTTTTGCATAGTATTTTGTCAATTTTTGTAGGTATATCATCGGGATAGTCCTTCTAATAGTTTTGTCTTACTCTTTATTTATATTTGCACTCCTTTTTTACTTAATTTACATCTAGCTAGTGTTTTTAAATGCTTTGGGTATTTTATAGGTATGTTCCTTTCAAGGTATATGGGGCAAATATATTTCAATTTCTACCAGGTAAAATTTGTAGGGATGTCTATAATTAAATATCATGTATGTTTCCTTCAACTTTATATTTTTGGATTTTTTTTAGCATAGTATAAAATTCTTATTTATTTTTCTTTAGTTATTAAATATTGATATTTTTCCCCTAAGGATTCACAAGTGGATATACCTTGCAATATCATCCATAATCCTTTGTGATGGGAAATATGTATTTGTAAAAAGATCACTAATAAATGACTTTACTCATGGTGAAGATTTCCCTCCTTTGTATGGAATAAGGATGTACTAACCATTTTAGTCCTTGGGTAGGATGACAATAAGCCATGTTGTTGATGGTTTTAGTTTCCTTTCTTAAAACATATTATCACTTTTGTATCACCTTTTCCTACATATTTCAACTAGATTGTTTTTCAAAAACCCTAAATAAGGATAGATTCATAATTAAAGGATATGTTTACTTGTGTCCTCCAATGCACATGGTCTAAAAACTAATGATGCCAAGATTGTAACTTTTAATGAGGATAATGATCGCTAGATCAATTTATGGGTTTTGATATATGGTCATAGTTATAGTATATTTTTATACCTAGGACTAAAATGAGACAACATTTGGATTGAAAATTATGATTTTATGGCTCTAAAAAGAGTATAAATTTAGTTGTCAACCTCAAAATGAAAAGTTATTCATTTTCAACCACTATAAATACCCATTTAATTTCCTCATTTTATCATAATCTATTCATTTGATCCTTATTATTGCTAATGTTTCTTTCAAGATTTTTGCCTCTATTTCTTCCACAACATGTGACCTATCTCTCTCTCACTAAGGGATAACATAAGTAGTTAGAGAAGTATAATAGGAGCATAGGAAGAGCAAAAAAATAATTTAGCTTGTAAAAAAAATGTAAAGCAACAAATTTACAATACATAGTAAAATGAAATAAATCAAGTAAATAAAGTGCAAGATGCAAATTGAAGAGAGATTGAAAGTACTAATCTCGGAGAGTACTTACCTTCTATATAATACTTTATTTCCTTCAATGCTTGAATTATTTGAGATCTTTAAGTGTCATTGGTATCCTTATTTTCTTATTAACCTTGTGTTTTTTTTTTTTTTTTGAATTTACATGGTGGAATCGATAGCCGCCATGAATCTGGGCAGGCTGTCCAGATTTTTATGGCTGCCACAGTATTCTGCGCTATCCGCCCCAGAAACTGCCACACAGATCTTCACGTAGTTCGGCCCTATAACCACCATGCCACAATCATTTTAAACCTTTTACACCATTAACAGCACCAGGAAAGGGACAAGAGTTCAGTCCGATGAGGCCCGAGATTTGAACCTTGGACCTCCACCCCGCTTATGGGGTTTGGATGAACCAATTGGTCTACACCTCAGACCTTAAGACCAGAAGCCGAAGGATGTGTCCATCGCATGTCGGATATTTTTATTTATAAATTATTTTATTAATATTTAAAATAATAAGAGAAGAGGTATTCTAATAATAAATTTGATCCAATAAATTTGATCCTAAGCTAGCAAAAATTTTATAAGAGAAGAGGTATTCTAATAATAAGAAATAAATTCTTTTCTTGGTGGAGATAAATGTAGTTTAATATAGCCTTCCTTATGAGGGATTTAAGATAGATTACAATCATATCTAACACATTATGTTAGTTGGTGACTTAAAGAAAAAAGCTCTAGGTGTGTTCTTATTTTTTTTTCTATCAAAGTTTAACTTCATTTGCTCCTATTTGTTAGAATTTCACTTGGAATTTGAGTTGGAAAATAACCCAATTGACACACTTTTTATAGTATTTTTTTTTTATATTTTAATTTCTTATGATCATCATAAATGACCAATGCGCTACTCAAAAAGGGATAATAGGATCAAATTGATTATGAGAGTCATGCATGTGAAACCAGTAGAATTCAGTTATGCGATACATTTTGAGAAACATTTCACTCTTTGTGAGATCATTAATATTTGATATCTAGTATACTGGGGTACTAGATAACAAACTAGTTGAGAAGTAGCACTATTGAATTTTGTTCTTGGATAATTTCCCCATATATATAGGCTCTAATATATCTCCTAATAATGCTAAATTTATTTTTCCCTCCAATAATCTTCACCCTAATTTTATTCTTGCTTCATAAAAATAAATATTTTTGCAAGATTTACTAAGTATCTTGACATTCCCTTGACCTCTCTCCTCACACCAACCAAAATGGATTTATATTAATTTTTTAAAAGCAAATTAATTATTGTAAATATATTTTGATTGTTAGAAATATTCAAGTTGTTAGAAATATTTTATTCTTATTGATGCTTATTAGTTATTATGCTGGATTTCTTGTGGTGTCGACTACTATAAATTTACTAAATTTTAATCCATATTTTTGAATGTACAAAATAAAAACAAAATATTTTAATATCTATAATCTATTGGTTTCACTGCATTCAACCACATAAAAATGATGGGTTATAATTATTAACATATGGTCATATGCATGTAGCTTTATTTCTAAGTGGATAATCTAAGCATTTTCTAGAAATGGACCCTGATTTTCTTCTCAAGAAATTAATTATACCATGTCTATAATAAGAATTTTGAGTTAGAGAAATTATCCAATACTTCTATTAATAATTACTTATTTTACCAAATATTCTATTCATGTACAAGGTACTTGGTCATCTTAAGAAGTTATTTCTATGCACCTCTCTTAGTGAGGCAATTTAATTCTTCAACATGATCTTGAATTTTCAATTTCTTCATATTTTATTTTATTGCATATACTAGAGGAATAGGTATTGGTAACTCATTACATTTTTCATAACCTCTTAATGGGTTTAAATACTAATTATTGCTACCACTATAACCTCTAGTTACACAAGGTAAACTTTTTGATGTAGCCAATAACACTGGTGTGACACGCCCTTTGGTTCTACAAGGCCTGGGATATTTGAACCATGATCGACCAATGGGTTGGGGCTTGAAGACGTTCAATTTATTCATATCATTGAATAGGTTGGTTTACTATAAATTCAAACCTCTCATCATTACTCACAAAAGTGAAGGTAAATACATCATTAAAAATGTGTCTATCAGTTCATTGATATATAGTATATTATTTTTAAATAATAGAAGTCATGGTTTCATTTGAAGGAATAATTTAGCTTGTATTATAAAGATAAAGCTTCACTAAAACAATAATTATTTTTGTTGAATATAATTTATTATTAAATACCTCTACTTTGATATAATGTATTTTTAAGAAAATTAGTGTTTGCCCAATGGTCATCCTTTTCTTTCTTAATATCTAAAAATGGTAATTTATAAATTCATGTTGTATAATTTATCTATTTTAGTTGTGATTAATGAACACAAAAATATAGACTAAAAAATGGTACATGTTGTGAGTTCAATTATCATGAAATAGCTCTATAAATGTTAGATTTTATTTTTTAACCTTGATATTGTTGGTATAAGTTATCGTGTAAGCACTTATTTGCAAAATTAAGATTATTGATGACTATTACCTAGTATAGAGTTATAGTGAGATCCTATAGCATATATTTAGGTAGTGTAAAAATATTAAATTTGTTTAGAAACATATACAATAAAATTGTAGAACCATATTTTTACATTATTGTAATGTTATGGCTAACATTTTAAAACAAATTATTAGAAAGAATATTTAGTTTATTAAATAGCTTCCATGTTTAATCAATCCTAAAATACTCATGGCTTCTTATACATGGAAACTAGCATTTTGTATAAAACAAAATCGATAATTCATAGAGCTAATTTTCCAATTTCAGTAGTTTCAACATGATTCTAGATCATGGTTTCTTACACTTGAAGATTCTAACATTTGTTATAAAACAAAAATTGTAATTCATAGAGATAATTTGCCAAGTTACATAGTTTCAAAAAGTAATGAACTTTTCAATTCAAAATCAAATTATGAATTTCCCCTCCTTTTTTAAGAACATTAAATAATATGTCTATTTTTTTATGATGATCTCTCTCTCTCTCTCTTGGAAACATTGAACTATATCAGGTTGGAGTATATCAAGTCATTTATAATGAAGTCTAATATTAAGTTATTTCATGATAAAATCTCTCTCTTGTTTATGATGAGATTTAATATTTAGTTATTTCATGAAAAAATCTCTCTCTAACAATAGAAACAATAAACATTGAAATATATCAATAAAACAAAATCTAAAATTAATATATCTAATTTATAATTCATAGATCTAATTTACCAAGTTATATTGTTCCAATAAGTAATAAATTATTTAATTCATAAATAAATTATAAATTTCTCCTACCAGTCCCTCTCTATATATCAAGGATTCTCAGATGAAAGCAGAAGTGAAAGTGAAACTGAATTGGATGTATGGTATTGCATAAGGAATTGGATGTAAGTCTTTCAGAAGAAGACACTTCAAAATAGGGATTCTTAGATGAAAGCAGAAGTGAAAGTGAAAATTATAAGGATGAGTCAGATTGTAGTGAGTCCAACAAGGACAATGGGCAAAGAAGATTCATATGGAACACAAATCAGAACAGGAGACCAATGAGGTCTATACAAGGAAGATTTAATGGGATATGCTTCTCATGTCACAGGTTTGGGCACATGGCTTCACAGTGCAGGTCACATGAAAGACATGTATATGGAAGAGAACAACTTTTCCAAGGATATTACTATTTGTGTAATGAGTTTGGTCGCAAGGCAATGAATTGCAGGATTCATGACAGAAGAGAATATGGCTTCACTAGGAGAAATCCTAAGACATTTGTACATCCAAGGAATAATAACATTAAGTGTTATAAGTGCAATAATAATGGTCACATAACAAGATGGTGTAGAGCAAATATTACATAATCAAGCATGAACAAGAACAGGAATATGAACAAGAACAAAAATATGAACAAGAATAGGAACATGGGTAGGAACAAGAACATGAACAAAATAAAGAAGATGAACAAGAACACAGACTTAGAAAAGAAAAGAGACTCAAAAAATAATGAGGACAAGAGCAGGTACAAGAAGATGAACATGGATAAAAAAAGAATAGGAACATGGATGAGAACGAGAAGAGGAACAAGAACAAGAATGATGACTTGGAAAGAAATAGTGAGAGGATTCAACAAAAAGAAATAGGAAAAGACAAAGGTAGAGAACAGTGCTTTCGAGGAATAGAAATACTCCCACTCCAGAATTAACCACCTCATGTGGAGGTGGAGGAGGGGATAAGCTAAGAGACTCATTCTTAGCCCCGAGCCCCAAAGGTGACCTTTTTCCATTGATGTCAAAGGGGGAGATATTTGTGTATTTTGGAGAGAGTTTTTGATATGAGGAGAGTTTTGATATCTGAGAGAGCATTGAGCCAGGGGGAGCAAAGTCCCAGGGGGAGTAGAAAATAAGGTCAAAATTTAGTAAAATGATTTGGGTTGCCATCAATGACAAAGGGGGATATTGTTAGACATTTTGAGTCCCTAAGCTAATATGTTGTCATTGATGTCAAAATATCATTTAATGTCAAAAGGATCAATGAAGGGTTTTTGTGAAAACCAAGACAGAAAAAATAAAAGGTTTTATTTAAAACCATGGACATCATATTTGATCTGGATTTTTCTTAAAACCCAAGTTGGGCTTTCGTTTCATCGAAAAATGTGCCTTGATGATGGAGATATTTAAGTTTTAATATTTGGTTTAAATATTAATTATTTAAAATTTGAATTCAAATTTAAAACTCAATATGCAAGATTTCCGCCGACATCATAAAGAAAATAAAAATTCATATTTCCACTGACTATATAAAGGGGGCTTCAATTGATTATTATTTCATCCTTGCTTGTGTAATAAAAGTGTTGGCTATCGAATTTTTTATGAGCTCGTGTGAAATTATTGAAGTGTGGCAAATAACGCAGTATGCATTCGGAGAAACAAACATCATGGGCAGCGTGACACATTGGCAAGTGGGCCTTGGCTAAGGCACGGGGTAAATAAAAACACTAAGGATCGAATCCCCTTGACTGTATTTTTTTGGAAAGCATGAGAGAAGCGCTTCAACACCTTTGGTTTTATGGAAGGTGGAGATAGGCATAAGGCACGTTGTACCTTTCCCTTTCCAATGAGTGGCTAGCTCGTGTGGAATCTTAGCTGCAGATAATAAACTCACAGTGTGAGCAAGTCAGGGGTTCGAATCCTCTTGAGGAGGTAATTACGGTTTGCATTAATTTAATTTTATTTAGCCCTAAGGTTGGAGTTATAAGATGGTTAGTGGATATTAAAGTTTTAATTAAATTTTGTTATTTGGGCTGTATTTATTATTGTAAAACTTGAGGGGTTTAATGATTTATTTTATGGTTATTAAGAATTGAATTTAGGAGAAATAAGGAGTTGTTTTAAAGTATTTTTGAAAGGCTTATTGATTGTTATTTTGATAAGGGTTTTATTAAAAAGGGACTTTGGTGGATGTGTTTATTTAGTTGGAGTAAAAATGGTGTAAATTGAGTTATGCTTTATATTGTGATTATTTGAAGTCCACTAACTCTTATTGAGATTTGAAAGGAAAGTTGTGTTTAAGTGTGGCAGATTTGATGGACAACTCCTTGGCATCAAAAAGGTATGGGCACATTCTCCTATTGATTTTTTATGGTGGTTGATTTTTGAAATATATTTGGAGAGAAAAGTATTTATTGAGGTTTCCATTTTTGAGAGTTGTTGGTTTAATGCTTCAAGTTTTTATGGTTTGTGAGTTGTAATTAAACCTAGTTTTAGAAGCATTGTTGTTGAAGCCCATTGATTGTGAAATGAACTTGAAATTGAGTTAGAAAATAACATGAGTATACTTTTTATGTGAGATTTGTATTTGAGCATTGATGAAAATATTATGAGTTTGTTAAATACATGCTTGGACTAGGGTTTGTGAGAAAGGATTATTCCTTGAGGTGATTGGTTGAGTTGAGTTCATTTAAGCCTAGTCAAGTGGATGGATGTGGTTGTTGAGATGATTTAAGACTCTAGCCAAATGCAATATAAAAAATTATAAAAATGATATTTACTATCTACTCTCAATCTCTCTTTTTGCTCTCTCTAGTTTCTATCGATCTACTTAGTGCTTTGATACAACTGTCAGATTTTGAATCTATAAACATAAAGGGAATACAATGACAAGTAATGAGATAAGCATAAAATGTTATATCTATGACAATAGCTAACTAATAAGCATGAATATATGAGTATAAACTTCTAAAAATACTCAAGAAATAGCCATTAATGAAATATCACAAAAATGTACAATACTATGCAATGGAGATCTCTACCTCTTTATTTTATAAAAAAGCTCTACATTGTATCTACTACTACTCTACACTATGCACTAAAAAATTTTCTCCTTCTTCTACTCTAAGAAGACCTATTTATATTGAGACATGACTCTTGGCCTTCCATATTCCTATGACACCTCACTATTATATTGTTAGGACTCACGTACATGTGGACTACATGCATAATTACATCATTGTACATTCTAATGATACTTGTGCTATTTTTACATTGCTTTAAGAAAATACTTAAATCCTAATCTAAGATAAACTCCTAATATAAAAATATACCCATGATGGTACTTTAGCAAGGACCAAATAATGTAATATATTCCAACACTATCACATGCATACCCTAATGGGTTGGTCCATCTACCACAATCACAAGTGCTCATCATTTTTCCAAAGGTAAATTTTTGATGATACATACCAACTCAAAACATGGGATAATTAACTTGATATTGATTTGTGATATTTGCATCCATAAAATCACACCCCTCCATTATTCACAATGGTCAATCAGTTCATGGATCTCATCTATTTCATATTACACCCATTCACCACTTGAGGGAGAAAGCTAAAATCAAAATTTTTATTGGTTATTCAATCCTCATGATGGGACAACAAATCAACCCCTCCACCTAATAAATCATGTGTCTCTTGTTTTTGCATTTCGTTGTGTTTTATCCAACATGGTACAAAAAGAGAATCTGTAGACACCAAAACCTAACCACTCATGCTGCATACCCTAAGTTCCACATAATAAAAATGTGCCTAAAATCTAACTTAGGTTTATTTTCTACACATTATTCTATTTTCTAGATTTTATAAAATTTGGAAAATGTTTTCTAGGATCCCTTGTGTTTCCATTTGCCACATGTCCTAACTACCACTACCCCTCCCCTTACAACATATCTCACTCATAAATACCTCACATGCCACCTCTCCCCCTAAGTGAGACACCTCAAGTGTCCCACTCCACCTACCCCTTCCATGTGGTTGCCCTAGCCTACCACTTGGCTTTCTTAGCTTGCCACTAACCAAAGGAAGATAAAATAGGCACTATCACACTACTAGAATTGCACTAGGAATATCACATATCACTCAATATGTGCCCCATAGGATCCAAGGAGCAATCACTTGGGCACTTTTTCCAGATAGTTCCAAATATAGAGGACTATTTTTACCCAATATGAAACACAACTTACATTTACCAAGCATACTTTGTTGTGTTTTACTAGCCCCAAATGCAACCAACATGTCCTGAACATAGGATACAGGTCCTAAACATAGTTTATTGTGTTTACATAGGCCCATTCAACCAACATCAGCCCTAGATCAGCATAGGCAACACAACAAGGTATATATTTTCAATGTTTTGCATCCTACATATATTTTTTGATTCTACAATCATCTATTTTAAAGTTTTTATTGCTCTTTTTATATCAAAGTAGGAATTACACAGTGAAGGCTTCACATATGCTATTGACCCTCTTATGTTTGTATTATTTATGTGTAGGTGATACGCTTTGGAAGGATTTTTAATGTATATTTGCAAATAAAAACATTGCAAGTAGACCATGTTGAAAAACATGGTTAATTAGATACTATAGTGTTTTATCTTGGGCCATTGCAATACGGGTATACTCAATTTTCCTTTCATCATATATTCATACTATGAGTATGTTACAACATATATTTAGTATATTCTTATTTTCTTCTTTGTTTCTTCTCTACCTATCATGGTGGGCATGCCTTGTTAGACAATATGCTCATCAAAAATAATATGTTGTGAGTTGGCCTTTGGAACATATGTTCATATCTATGTACGGTGTATGTTGCCTTCCCCTATACCACTATATAGAAATATATGAACATGATTGCTAGTACATATTGTTTGTTTATTCTTATCTAGTAGTTTATTTTAGGATTGACAAAAGTAATTTTATCCATATGTAGTATAAGTTTAATTCTTTTAGTTTACCTCACTATAGTGATAAGTTTATTTGTTGGCAATTTACACTTGTAGAATAATATATGTGGATTATATAATACAATGGTATGTATAGTGGGATTGTAACATCAGGTATGACTAATGTTGGAGGAAGGCAGTTTATGATGAGCACATTAATAAATACTATTGTGCTCTAGAAAATCAAATTTATGACGGATATCACCAAATGCTACTCAAATCATATATGCCATCTCAAAATATATAAAACTATATCACTAAATAGTACTCAAATAATACATGCAACTATAAAATCTAAATTGACATGTCATCAATTACTACATAAGTCATAAGTACATCTCATATTGTCATCATAGTAGTAGACAAGTACATGAAATATAAAAAAATCATATATTATATAAAATGAATCTTACACACACACACACACATATATATATATATGAAAATATGGTATATAGTGGTATAAGATGATCATTGGATACTAAGTGCCATCATCCTAAGAAACCTTATGTTGCAATTACATAGACCCATAATTGAAAGACTCCTATGTACATACTATTATAGGTTCTATAGTAGATACAAATAACCATATAAGTACATCTAATATGTAGGGTCTTTAACTACAAAATTAGCCTCCACACTCCTCACACTATGTGTTGAGCACATGTTCCATTGCCTAAGAGGAGCCCAAGAAATATTTTCATGATATAGATATCCTTAGCACCATTAGATCTCTAAGGGATCATGCCAAATCTAGTTGTACCTTAGGTTATTGCTATAATCCATGCTCTCTATATATTGCCTTTGACCATAGTTATAAATTTAGTTTAGTCTAGCATAGCTAGTAGGTTGTATGGTGCCCTCTTGGTAACTAAGTCAAAACGATGTCAAATTGATGATATCAATTATACAATTTGATAAACTACTTTAATGGACCATCATAGAATGGTTGTTCAAGAGGTAGAATATCAAAATTCAAAATACCTCATTGGGTGACTCTTTATATCCTATTAATAAGCATTTTTCAATATTAGGATGTATTTATTTGGTTTATGTTTCTAAAGCTATTATTTTTCTTTAAATTAATTTTCCTTCTTTCCATATTTTCTTAACTAATTTTTTGAGTCGTGATGAGTACAATCAAAAGTATCAAGAATCCTATATACCAAATATACTACTCTAGATCATAGCTGTGTGCATGCTCTTGAGCATAATAAAACCTATAAGAGTTGTGTTGTAAGGAACTACAATATGAATTTCTAGTACCATGATTTTAAAATCATAAACCTTATCCTCAATTTAATAATATATATAAGAAATACAAGAACAAGTTTATATAGAAGTGACTTGGTCCATACACTTGCAAAAAGTTATTTGGATTCAAGGCAATAAAATAGTAAATAATGGATGCAGTTGATTTGGAGGAGTCCACCAACTCCATTCATGTCAAACACATCTATGAATGATCATCTATTGACCTATTTATACAATATTTGTGTTTTCTAGGTTTACGTATTGAATTTGGGGCCTTATTTTTCTACTTTGATTACTTTGAATATTTACCTAGAAGCATTAATCATGTACATTTTGTAGTTTGGTACACCTTGAAGTTATTTTAATGTTATTTATCTCTTGGTTGAGATCACCACTATAAGTTGCAATTCTAACCATCTTAAATTTTTAGCTGTATTCTTCTGATACACATAAGTTTTTGGCTTTTCTTGTTCTTGTCGCATGATCTATATTCTATTTTTCTTATTACTTGGTATTTTTCATCCATTTTTACTTGCATTTGTTACTACTAACATTACTTGTACTTTATTTGCATTCATTTGTCTTGGTTTTTCCCTTGCAAATAAAGGAACCATGATATCTTAAAAGTCATCCCTAATATTTTATGTCAATACCATGTTTTAAGTGCCATAAAACAATCACCTTAGTTCAAAAATGGTATGTGGTCAGAACACCAAGAAAACATTCTTTCTAAATTTCCATTCAATTTACAAGAGTAAAAATAATATATCAATCTATTTAATCAATTATTTTAGCATCCCACTATAATGGAAAGTAGGCCATGTTGAACAACATGATTAATTATATATTGTAGTGTTTGATCTTGAGCCATTGCAATACGAGTATTCTCATTTTTCCTTTCATCATATATTCATACTATGAGCATGTTACAACATGTATTTAGACTATTCTTATTTTCTTCTTTGATTCTTCTCTACCTATTATGGTGGGCATGTCTTGTTAGACAATGTGTGTTGAACTAAGTGTGACACTGAGAGGAGGGGTGAATCTGTATGTATTAAAAATTTAATCCAACTACGAAATCAAATAAAAATAAGCAATCACACAAACATGCATCACATAACACCAGATTTATAGTGGAAACCTGATGTGGGAAAACCATTGTGCCAATGGACTATTTGGAATCCCATCCAAATCCAGCCTAAAAAATTTTTGGTCTTTACAATATTTTTGCAGAACTAACTGCAAGGTATGGCACCAACCAACCTGGACTTTAGCAGCACGAACTGCAAGGAGCACCGACCCCTATTTTCAAGCATCGACTTGTAAAATTTAAAAATATCTGATAAAAGTTTTAAATATCATCAAAATACCTTAAGTGGTCTAGCTCACAAATATTCTCCTCTAAAATATTGTATCTAACCTTTTCAATCTTCTCAAATATGCACATTGATTATCTCACACCTTGCATATTTTTCAATCAAAATGCCAAAGAAACAAAATTCTTCACAGCATGCATCGGAAGTCCTTTCTCCAAAAAAATCCTCTTCTCCCTTTTATTTTAAAACATATATATTCTTCACATTAAAAAATGCAGATCTTTTTTTTCAGTTACAGAAAAGTACAACTCAACTGTTATGTTCTTAGAAACTACCAAAATTGCCAAAAAAAATTGATAGGGCTTTTTGTAACAGTCATAACTTCCTCCTTAAATTTCCAAATGGGCTAAAAATTGAAAAATATATTCTTGGATAAACCGAATACCTTTAGTTTAAATTTTAGATTTTAACTCTTCACGGATTATTTGCAGTACCTCCGATAAAGTGACCTCTAACGGTTATTTTACACGTTACATAAACTGGAAAAAGTGCTCCAGAGGAAGAGATCCATGAACTTGTCTATGGAGGCAGCCCACATTGGGTGAACCACGTTAAAATTTGTGTCTCTATTATGTATGGTGTTTTGTGCATTTCTTTGATTACTTCTATTGATACTACTATTTATACACTACATAATATTGATTTGAGAAGAAAATTAAAAAGTGGTCTTATACTGTTCACCCCCCTTCTCAGTATAAGCTTGTGTTATTCATTATCCTTGGGCTTTCAATCCTACACCTTCTCTTATTATCAAAAATTCAATGTGACCTTCCTTGATCTCTTCAATATTTAACTAAGAAATTTTTGGAATGATATCTCTTTTTTGGATCTCCTAATTATGATGCTACTGAAACCTGCAATAGGACTTTTGCTTATCCTTCTCTAACTTCAATATTTCAAATATAGAAGTTCTTAAATTGGACCTCTTGTGGATATCTTCAAATTATTCAAGGTGAAGTATTCAATCTTCAATGGAGATCACCAATATTCAATCTTATCTAGTACTCTTTTACTTAAGTCTCTTCTTCCTTCAATGGGGTCTTCTATCTGCAAATATTGCAATGGGAAATTTATCCTTAGGTCTCCAAATATTTAATCTCCAACTTGTTGCTTTAGTTACTAGATTGATTTAAAAGAATATATTCTTCCTATATATTTTAGGAAGCTTCTCAAAATTATTTGAATCTCCTTTTTTTCTACAACAAAGTGTTAGGAAATGATACTAGAAATTTCTTTGAATCTATAGAAAATAATCTTCACTAGTTGATTTATCAATCTAGTGGAATCAATATTGAGTCCTAGTCTTCACAAGTTTTTTTGTAACTCAGTGGAAAGACTCTAGCCAAATGTAATCTAAAAAATTATAAAAATGATATTTACTATCTACTCTCAATCTCTCTTTTTGCTCTCCCTATTTTCTATCGATCTACTTAGTGCTTTGATACAATTGTCAGATTTTGAATCTATAAACTTAAAGGGAATACAATGAAAAGTAATGAGATAAGCATACAATGTTATATCTATGATAATAGCTAACTAATAAGCATTAATATATGAGTAGAAATTTCTAAAAATACTCAAGAAATAATTAATGAAATCTCACAAAAATGTACAATACTATGCAATGGAGATCTCTACCTCTTTATTTTATAAAAAAGCTCTACATTGTATCTACTACTACTCTACACTATGCACTAAAAAATCCTCTCCTTCTTATACTCTAAGAAGGCCTATTTATATTGAGACATGACTCTTGGCCTTCCATATTCCTATGACACCTCACTATTCTATTGTTAGGATTCACGTACATGTGGACTACATGCACATTTACATCATTGTAAAGTCTAATGATACTTGTGCTATTTTTACATTGCTTTAAGAAAATACTTAAATCCTAATCTAAGATAAACTCCTAATATAAAAATGTACCCATGATGGTACTTTAGCAAGGACCAAATAATGTAATAAATTCCAACATTATCACATGCATACCCTAATGGGTTGGTCCATCTACCACAATCACAAGTGCTCATCATTTTTCCAAAGGTAAAGTTTTGATGATACATACCAACTCAAAACATGGGATACTTAACTTGATCTTGATTTGTGATATTTGCATCCTTAAAATCACACCCCTCCATTATTCACAATGGTCAATAAGTTCATGGATCTCATCTATTTCATCTTATACCCATTCACCACTTGAGGGAGCAATCTAAAATCAAAATTTTTATTGGTTATTCAATCCTCATGATGGGACAGCAAATCAACCCCTCCACCCAATAAATCATGTGTCTCTTGTTTTTTGCATTTCGTTGTGTTTTATCCAACATGGTACAAAAAGAGAATCTAGAGAGACCAAAACCTAACCACTCATGCTGCATACCCTAAGTTCCACATAATAAAAATGTTCCTAAATTCTAACTTAGGTTTATTTTCTACACATTATTCTATTTTCTAGATTTTATAAAATTTGGAAAATGTCTTCTAGGATCCCTTGTGTTTCCATTTGCCACATGTCCTAACTACCACTACCCCTCCCCTTACCACATATCTCACTCTCATAAATACCTCACATACCACCTATCCGGCTAAATGAGACACCCCAAGTATCCAACTCCACCTAACCCTTCCATGTTGTTGCCCTAGCCTACCACTTGGCTTTCTTAGCTTGCCACCAACCAAAAGAAGATAAAATAGGCACTATCACATTGCCAGAATTGCACTAGGAATATCACATATCACTCAATATGTGCCCCACAGGATCCAAGGAGCAATCACTTGAGCATTTTTTCCAGATATTTATAGATATAGAGGACTATTTTTACCCAATATGAAACATAGCTTACATTTACCAAGCATACTTTGTTGAGTTTTACCAGCCCCAAATGCAACCAACAAGTCCTGAACATAGGATGCAGGTCCTAAACATAGTTTATTGTGTTTACATAGGCCCAGTCAACCAACATCAGCCCTAGATCAGCATAGGCAACACAACAAGGTATAATTTTCAATGTTTTACATCCTACATATATTTTTGGATTCTACAATCATCTATTTTAGATTTTTTATTGCTCTTTTTATGTCAAAGTAGGAATTACACAGTGAAGGCTTCACATATGCTATTGAACCTCTTATGTTTGTAATATTTATGTGTAGGTGATACGTTTTGGAAGGATTTTTAAGTGAGGAAGGATGACCATGCAAATACACATCTATTTTCATTCCATTTTCTTGTTTTGCCATTTCTATTGTTAGGGTATCCTTTTTGTTGCTACACTAGTAATAATATTTTGGTTAATATTTTAAAAAGCACAGTTAAAAAATCCAATAGGGATTGGCACTAACAATTATATCTTGCATTAAAGGAATATTACACTAGTATTTAGACATCGAAAAGGGAAACACCTTTTCATTTGGTTTATGTTGCTAAAGCTATTATTTTTCTTGAAATTAATGTCTTATTTCCATATTTTCTTAAATAAATTTTTGAGTTGTTATGAGTACCATAAAAAGCATCAAGAATCCTATATGCCAAATATACTACTCTAGATCATAGGTGTGTGCATGCTCTTGAGCATAATAACACCTATAAGTGTTGTGTTGTAAGGAAATACAATATGAATTTTTATGACCATGATTTTAAAGTCCCAAACCTTATCATCATGTTGATAATATATATATAAGAAACACAAGAGCAAGTTTATATAGAAGTGAATTGGTCCATACACTTGCAAAGAGTTGTTTGGATTCAAGGTAATAAAATAGTAAATAATGGATGGAGTTGATTTGGAGGAGTCCATCAACTCCATTCATGTCAAAAAAATCTATGCATGACCATATCTTGACCTATTTATACTATCATTGTGTTTTCTAGGTTTACCTATTGAATTTGGGAGCTTATTTTTCTACTTTGAATATTTATTTAGAAGCATTAATCATGTACATTCTATAGATTGACACACCTTGAAGTTATTTTAATGTTATTTATCTCTTGGTTGAGATCACCACTATAAGTTGCAATTCTAACCATCCTAACTTTTAAGCTGCATTCTTCTGCTACACATAAGTTTTTGGCTTTGCTTGTTCTTGTCACATGATATATATTCTATTTTGCTTATTACTTGGTATTTTTTATCCATTTTTACTTGCATTTGTTATTACTAACATTACTTGTACTTTATTTGCATTCCTTTGTCTTGGTTTTTCCCTTGCAAATAAAGGAACCATGATATCTTAAAAGTCATCCCTAATATTTTATGTCAATACCATGTTTTAAGTGCCATAAAGCAATCACATTAGTTCAAAATGGTATGTGGTTAGAACACCAAGGCAACATTCTTTCTAAATTTCCATTCAATTTACAAGAGTAAAAATAATATATCAATCTATTTAATCAATTATTTTAGCATCCCACTATAATGGCAAGTAGGCCATGTTGAACAACATGATTAATTAGATATTGTAGTGTTTGATCTTGAGCCATTGCAATACGAGTATTCTCATTTTTCCTTTCATCATATATTCATACTATGAGCATGTTACAACATGTATTTAGACTATTCTCATTTTATTCTTTGATTCTTATCTACCTATTATGGTGGGTATGCCTTGTTAGAAAATATGTGTTAAAATAAGTGTGACACTAAGAGGAGGGGTGAATCCGTGTGTATTAAAAATTTAATTCAACTACGAAATCAAATCAAAATAAGCAATCACACAAACATGCATCACATAACACCAGATTTATAGTGGAAACCCGATGTGGGAAAACCATTGTGCCAATGGACTATTTGGACTCCCATCCAAATCCAGCCTCAATAATTTTTGGTCTTTACAATATTTTTGCAGAACCAACTGCAAGGAATGGCACCAACCAACCCGGACTTTAGCAGCACGAACTGCAAGGAGCACCGACCCCTGTTTTCAAGCACCGACCTGACAAATTTAAAAATCTCTGATAACAGTTTTAAATTTCATAAAAATACCTTAAGTGGTCTAGCTCACAAATATTCTCCTCTAAATTCTTCTATCTAACCTTTTCAATCTTCCCAAATCTGCACATTGATTATCTCACACCTTGCATATTTTTCAATCAAAATGCCAAAGAAACAAAATTCTTCACAACATGCACCGGAAGTCCTTTCTCCAAAAAAACCCTCTTCTCCCTTTTATTTTAAAACATATATATGCTTCACATTAAAAAATGCAGCTTTTTTTTTTTCAATTACACAAAATTACAACTCAACTGTTATGTTCTTAGAAACTGCCAAAATTGCCAAAAAGAGTTGATAGGGCTTTTTGTAACAGTCATAACTTCCTCCTTAAATTTCCAAACGGACTAAAAATTGAAACATATATTATTGGATAAACCGAATACCTTCAGTTTAAATTTCAGATTTTAAATCTTCACGGATTATTCACAGTACCTCCGATAAAGTGGCCTCTAATGCTGATTTTACACGTTACATAAACTTGAAAAAGTGCTCCAGAGCCATTTTGTAACACTCACGTTTCTTATTTCGGAATATTTTTGGGATGAAATTTAAAAATTAAGTTCCCAATATGTCCAGATACCTCCAATAAAAACTGTGAGGTCCAATTCCTCACATATTTCTTAATATTCCTCCCATAAAGTGACCTCCAACGCAAATTTTAAACCTGTCATAAAGCATGAAATTGACCAACAATGCACCAGCAAAGCAAATAACCATTCCAACACTGCAACCATACTTGCTAATGATAAACAAACCTTCAAATAGTATCTTGGTCTGTCCAAAACATTCCATTGACGTTGTTGCAACTTTGACGATTTTTGCAACTTTGACAATTTTGCTACTTTGACAAGTTCATGATGATTTTTGCAACTTTTGTAAATTTGCACGAAAAACCTATAACAACTTCACCCAAACATAAAAAACATACTCATAAGCATTGAACACCACTGTACATACTCCAAACCTTTGAACAACTATCCACTGCATCAACCTGTCCCTCTGAGTGTGTTGACAACAGTGACAATACTATCGCTGCACCTTGCTCAACAATCTCCCCCTTTGGAATTGTTGGCAACACAAGAAACATTTTCCTTTAACTCTTATCCCATTTGACAAAAAGACCAAAGGGCTGCTACAAACCCCCCCTGAGTCAATGCATAACATTATCAGGCAAAAATTATTACACTTAGCAAGAATCATAAACATGAGCAAAAATATAAACAAAGACACAAATGCTCCCCCTAAGAACGTGGCCCTGATAGCTAGTCAATGCTTGGGAAGTGTGACCACTTTGAATTTCTTGTGAAGGTACTCAAAGAATTCCTTGGGCAATGGTTTGGTGAAGATATCTGCTACTTGCTCTATTGTTGGAACAAAATCCAACTAACCTCACCTTCCACAACTTTCTCCTTCAAAAAATGGTACGAGATAGAATTATGTTTTGTGCGAGAATGCATAACCGGATTCTTTGAGATATTGATTACACTTGTATTGTCACACATGATCGATATGGGCTCACTAAAATTTATTCCAAGATCCTTCAAATTTTATTTCATCCAAAGTACCTATGTACAACATGATGTCGCTGCAATATACTCTACCTCTATTATGGATAATGAGACTAACTCCTACTTTTTTCTATGCCACGCAACAATATTATCACCAAGCTAGAATGTACATCCATTTGTACTCTTCCTATCATATACACATTCTGCCCAATCTGCATCTGAATACGCAATAAGGGTGAAGTCCTTACCTTTCGGATACCATAACCCATACTCCATAGTACCCTTGAGGTACCAAAAAATCCTCTTCACTACTGTCACATGAGTCTCCTTGGGACTCATCTAAAATCATGCTACCATGCATACTGCCTGCAAATTTTTTTTTCTAGTAGCTATCAAGTACAATAAGATCCCAATAATGGATTTGTACATAGTTTGATCAAGAGGTGGAGATTTGTCATCCTTGCTAAACTTGCAACATGTCATCATGGAAGTGCTAACTGGATTGCAATACTCCATTGTGAACTTTTGTTGGCAATTTTGGGTTTGAGATCCTAGCTTGTTGTCTATGAGTTGTCATTGATGTCAAAAGGAAATGATATTAATGTTAAGAGGATGTGTTGGCTTCAAAGGTGGAAGATTCCAAGAGAATCTTTTTAAGAGAATCCGGAGAGATTCCATTGGCAATGGTTTTTATTAAAACCAATGGAGGTTCTCTTTATTATTTATTTAATTATTATTTAAAACCCTTCAAGGTTTTAATTAATTAATTATTTAATTAATTAAGGGAGAAATTATTTTTAATTTATTAAAAATACTTTAAGGTTTTTTAAACCCTTTAGAAAGCAAATTTTTATTAAATTCGAAATTGATTTTATTTGTAGCCGACGTGTTCTAAATTCCACGTATGGACTATAAATATGAGAATGTTCCTAAGGTTAAATCCTCTTGGAAAATTAAATGCAATTAATTGGTTTTGCTGCGATCGAATGTTCTGTTTACGTTGCGAAAGAGGAGAGCTCGTGGTTTGAAAAGCTTTCAAAAATATTGACCATTTATGTCGAAGGAAGTTCATCTTGGACTTCATAAGCCCCTTGTGGGCTAGTGGCAATGAAGGCTGCATTTGGGCCTTGCGTAGGTAGAGGTCTGTGTTTCGATCCCCGTGGAGGGAGTTGTGCATGGATTAGTCACGTTTTTATTAAAATGTGTTTTGTGCCACGAATTTCGGATTCTTCAAGGGCAGCCAATATAAGGTGTGATTATTTTCTTGATATGATTTTTGGCATTGTTTAGCATTGTTTAAAAGACATAGGAGAAATAAGGGGATATTTCTTTGGTTGTATTTTTGAGATTAGTCTTTTGCTATGCTAAATTTAAAAATGGAGATATAAGGTGTAAGTTTTGGTTGTGTTTTTGGCTTCTTTGGTGGTTGTTTTTAAAGAAGAGAAGCTAAAAGGTGCCTTCGAAAAGTTTAACAGCTTGAAGGAAAAGCTAGTAAAGAACACAATGGATTATTCAAGTGGCAATGTAGCACCTATTCTTGATGGGTCAGATTTTGGTCTTTGGAGTGCAAGGATGAAGGTTCATCTAATGGCACTTGGTAATGAGGTATGAGAAGTGATTGAAGATGGGTACACTATTCTCGAACATGGTCCTAATACTAAAGAAGAAAGGCTCCTCCATCACAGCAATTCAAAAGCAATGAATGCAATCCTAAAAGGCTTACAGAAAGCAGATCTCACCAAAGTGATTCACTGCAAAACAACTAGTGAAATGTGGAATCAGTTGAAGGTGGTTCACACAGGTGATACAAATGTCAGAAAGGCCAAGTTGAGACACTTCAAAGGTATGTTTGAACATCTCAAGATGAATGATTATGAAAATATTAGTGACTACATGCTTCGTATGGATGAGTTTGTTAACTCCATGAAAGACTTAGGTCTTGAGCTTGCTGAAAATGATGTTTGTGATAAGATTTTAAGATCTCTTCCTAATAGATTTAGTGAAAAGATTTTTGCTATTGAGGAAGCTAAAGATTTGGATAAGTTGAAAAAGTATGAGCTCCATAGTATACTTGCAGCATTTGAGTTGAGAACTCAAGTGAAGGTTGATGTCAAGAATGAGGCAGCTTTCAAGGCTACCAAGAATTCCAAGGATAAACAACTTCAAGATAGTGATGAGTCTTCTAGTGATGAAGAGGCATATTACAGTAAGAAAGGCAAGTTCTCTAGAAAGCACAAAAGTATGAAAAATATAAGATGTTTCAATTGTGGAAAGTTTGGTCATTATGCTACTAACTGTACTATTCCCAAGAATGAAAGTGATGAAGATAAACAGGATTCTAAGAGCAAGGATTCTGAAAAGCACAAGCATCACAGGAAAAACAAAGATGAGCACAACAATCAAGGAAAGAGGTATTCTCACAAGCACAAGAAGAGTTTCTACCTAGACAAAGAAAGTAAGTGTTCTAGTAGTGATAGTGAAAGTTCTTCAAGTGATAATGAAAATGAGATGTTGTTCATATCAAAAAAGAGGAAGAACCGAAACATAGATTCATTATCATGAAATGTCTTAGATGTGGAAATTTTGGTCACCTTGAGGATGATTGCACAAATAATGAATTGGTTTCTAGTATGTATGAGAATGCTTCAAAAAACTATAAGGAAGATGCATGTATGGTTTTTGAAAAGGGTAGCACATCTAGTGATAAGAAATCTGAAAAATGCTTTGATGATTCAAAAGGAAATCAAATAAAGGATCTTGAAAGTGAAATTATTAGTGCTCTTAGTGTTTTGGAAAAGGAAAGAAAGAAGAATGCTAGACTCAAGGATAAGTTAGATGAATGTTGTATGGAGAGAGATGATCTTATAGAAAGTCTTGACTTCTCTATAGCTAAGACACAAGAACTCAAGGATGAGTTAGAGTCTAAGGTTCTTGAGTATAATGAGTTAGAACAGAAAATGGCTTCTTTGAAAGAGGAAACTAAAGAGTACAAGGATAATCTTTACAGGTTTCAAGATAGATCCAAAAAGGTTAAGTCACTCATCAAATATCAAAGAAGGGCAACAGATAAAATAGGTCTTGGTTTTGGTAAGAAACACAAGGAACAGGTTGGGGAATCTAGTAAGAGATTCCAAAAAGAAGAGAGTTTTGATGAGGAGAGTATTTCAGAGAAAGAGTCCTTGAGTGATAGATGCACAAAAATAGAAAATAGGAAATAGAAAAATGGGAGAAAGTTTACAAGACCTAGATTTACAAGAAAGTTTAATGGCAGATGTTTTGCTTGTCACAGGTTTGGTCACATGGCTTCACATTGCATGACTCAAGTAAGGAAGGTAAATGACAGTTTTAGAGGTGGTAATTTCTTTCAAGGGTATTGCTACTCTTGTAAACAGTTTGGGCATAAGGCAATTTTTTGCAAGGCTAATAACAAGAACATGGTTAGTCAGAATAGGTGGATTCAAAGAACAGGTATGCCTAAAATAAATAACATTGTTACTTGTTATAAGTGCAACAATGAAGGTCACATAGCTAGACAGTGTAGAGCTAAACTTCCAAGGTACAGGAACAGGAATAGTGGCATGATCAGGTCCAAGGATCAAGGCATGGACAAGAATAGGGATGAGAACAAGAACAAGAATAGTGACAGGAATAGGAATATGGACGAAGATTTCAAGAGAAGGACCGACAAGGAAGTTATAGATGCTGATGATGATCAGTGCCTAATGGGAGTTTTACTCCCACCCCGGAATTAATCACCTCATCAGGAGGTGGGGGAGGGACTAAGCTAAGAGGCTCATTCTTAGTCCCAAGCCCCAAAGGTGACCCTTTGCCATTGATGACAAATGGGGAGAGATATGAGTAAGGGGGAGAGCCTTAAGATAGGGGGAGCTGTTTATGTTGAGTTTCTGTGTTGTTGAGAAGCATGGTTTGCCATCAATGACAAAGGGGGAGATTGTTGGCAATTTTGGGTTTGAGATCCTAGCTTCTTGTCTATGAGTTGTCATTGATGTCAAAAGGAAATGACATTAATGTTAAGAGGATGTGTTGGCTTCAAAGGTGGAAGATTCCAAGAGAATATTTTTAAGAGAATCCGGAGAGATTCCATTGGCAATGGTTTTTATTAAAACCAATGGAGGTTCTCTTTATTATTTATTTAATTATTATTTAAAACCCTTCAAGGTTTTAATTAATTAATTATTTAATTAATTAAGGGAGAAATTATTTTTAATTTATTAAAAATACTTTAAGGGTTTTTAAACCCTTTAGAAAGCAAATTTTGATTAAATTTGAAATTACTTTTCTTTGTAGCCGACGTGTTCTAAAGTCCACGTATGGACTATAAATATGAGAAGGTTCCTAAGGTTAAACCCTCTTGGAAAATTGAAGGCAATTAATTGGTTTGGCTGCGATCGAATGTTCTATTTACTGCTGCGAAAGAGGAGAGCTCGTGGTTTGAAAAGCTTTCGAAAGCTTGACCGTTTATGTGGAAGGAAGTCCGTCTTGGACTTCGTAAGCCCCTTGTGGGCTAGTGGCAGCGAAGGCTGCGTTTGGGCCTTGCGTAGGCGGAGGTATGCGTTTCGATCCCCGTGGAGGGAGCTGTGCATGGATTAGTCACGTTTTTATTAAAACATGTTTTGTGCCGCAAATTTTGGATTCTTCAAGGGCAGCCATTATAAGGTGTGATTATTTTCTTGATATGATTTTTGGCATTGTTTAGCATTGTTTAAAAGACATAGGAGAAATAAGGGGATATTTCTTTGGTTGTATTTTTGAGATTAGTCTTTTGCTATGCTAAATTTAAAAATGGAGATATAAGGTGTAAGTTTTGGTTGTTGTGTTTTTGGCTTCTTTGGTGGTTGTTTTTAAAGAAGAGAAGCTAAAAGGTGTATTAAGGAAAGTTTTTATATATGCTCATTTATCTTGGTTCTAACCCTAACTTGGTTGGAAGTTTGAGGGTTGTGTGTGGTGACGGCTTTAAGGATCAATTTTCTTCTACTCCAAAAAGGTATGGGCACATTTTCCTTATGAGTATGATTGGTGTATGTTTTTCTAAAATAAGGTTGGAGTGAAAAGGTTTTCAACTAGGTTTCCTTTGGTTGGGTGTAAATCCTATTTTCTGGTTTGTTGAAGACTTCTTATGCATTGTTATCCTTGATGAGAGTTT
Organism: Wollemia nobilis; assembly: GCA_028583015.1. Lineage (NCBI taxonomy): Eukaryota > Viridiplantae > Streptophyta > Pinopsida > Araucariales > Araucariaceae > Wollemia > Wollemia nobilis. Next base: position 1,430,564 of record JAQPPZ010014872.1, on the reverse strand, counting down.
TGGTGAATGCATAATTCTGGTTTGAGGTAGTGGAAGCATTGTGCACTAGGGTTTATGTTTGTGAGTCTTGCTACTTGCATTGAGTTGGTGGAACCCTTGGTTGGTTGTTTTGAGTTTGATGGTTGAGTTGCTTCCATAGAGGTTGTTTGATCAAGTTATTGCTTTACTTGATTCATGATATTGGGCTTACTCCATTGAGTTGATTTGAGCAAGTTATTCTTTACATTTGGTGATATTGTGTTGGTGGCTATTTTGTTCAAATATCTTTGGAGGGAAAAGGATTTCTACTTGTTTCCTTTTCTTGTGATGATTGGTTGAATGCTTCAAGGTTGATGTTGAGTTGAATGGTGTTGGTTGACTAAACCTTGTTTGATGAGCATTGTTGTTGAAACCCTAATTTATGGTGAAAAGAACATGAGTATCATTGTTATGTGATTCTTTGCATAGTTGGCAATTGTTGGGGTTTCATGTTCTTGAAAGAAAACATTCTATCCTATCCATTTCGAGATATTGAGTTGAGTTTTCAGATTTGAGATTGAGATTGAGCTGAGTTGATTTGAGTTGAGTTTTGAGATTGGGATTTGAGTATAGAACATATTGAGTCTCTAACAATTCTCTTTATGCTTCTATGAGTTTGACAAATCACATTGGGTCTCTAGCAATTCACTTTGTGATTTCCTACTAAGAAAGTTTTTCTTGGTGAGCTTGCTTGAGTTTTTGGACGAGGTTCTAGTGGGGACTTGTGAGCGGTTTTGGACAGGTTTCGGTGGGGACTTGTGAGCGATTTTGGACAGGTTTCGGTGGGGACTTGTGAGAAGATTTGGACAGGTCCTAGCAGAGGACTTGTGAGCTGAGTTTGATAGTTCTATCGAGAGAACTTGAGGATAGAGGTGCATTGGTTCTATGAGAATAACCTGAGGACAATTGGAAAGTCTTTGAGAAGGCTTGTATGCGAGAGGATTGATTTGTTCAAGAGTTGGACAGATCCGATAGACGAGAGGAAGACTTGTACTAGATCGATTGACTGTGTTTGGTACAGGTTGCTGAGTTGTTGTGGACATGATCATAGAAGGCGAGAGGTCTCTTAGGCTAAGCATTGAGGATAGGAGGTCTTCGGTGGAAAGGAGTTCCACATGCTGGCAAGAGGTAGAGGCAGTTGATCTTTTGAGGGATCATTTCTAGAGCAGAAGGGAAGGTATCTCCTTTGAGCAGAGGCTCATAAATTCTTATTGGGGGAAGGTATCTCCTTTGAGCAGAGGCTCATAAATTATGATTGGGGGAAGGTATCTCCTTTGAGCAGAGGCTCATAAATTCTGATTAGGGGAAGGTATCTCCTTTGGGCCGAGGCTCATAAACATTGTAATTTGGAAGGATTCCCAAATAACTTTGAGATAAATTTTAGAGAAAAGTTTTGTGGACGTAGCCCAACCATTCTGGGTGAACCACGTTAAAATTGGTGTCACTTTGTGGATGATATTGTGCATTTCTTTGATATTGCTTTGGGTATATTGCTTTACTAGTTTGAAGTATAAAGGAAAAAGTAAAAAGAGGTCTTATACTGTTCACCCCCCCTCTCAGTATAAACTTGTGTTCTTCAAAATTTTTAGCATCTCTTTCACATATTTAATTTGAGAAATAAATATGTCCTCCTTTTTATTAACTTGCAATCCAAGAAAATACGAAAGTTCACCAATCATTGACATTTGAAACTCTTTTTGCATCTTATTTTCTAAATATTTACACAACTTATCTTTTTTGCTGCCAAATATGATATCATCTACGTATACAACAACAACAATATGATTACCATTTTATTTTTTTACATACAAATTATTGTCCACCATACCTTTATTGAACCCTTGCTGAGTAAGATAACAGTCTAGCCTTGCATACCATACCCGGGGTTCCTATTTTAAGCCATATAACACTTTCTTCAACTTGCAAACCAAGTTGGGATCATCACCAAGCTGAAAACCATCTGGCTGCTCAATATAAACCTCTTCTTCAATTTTTCCATTCAAAAATACTGATTTCACATCCATTTGATAAACTTTGAAATTATTGTAAAATACTAAAGCAAGAAACATTATAATTGCCTCTAGTTTGGCCATAGGTACAAACGTTTCCTCAAAGTCAATACCTTCAACTTGCGCATACCCTTTGCATACCAATATTGCTTTGTTGCTGACTACCTATCCATATTCATTCAATTTGTTTTGAAATACCTATTTAGTACCAATTACATTTTTATTTGTAGGTCTTGGTACTAAATCCCAAGTCTTGTTTTTCTCGATATGATCTAATTTTTCATTTATTGCCTTTATCCAACTTTCATATTTGCTTGTTTCGATAACATTTTTGGGCTCAATGCTAGATAGTAAAGAGTAGTTACTTACTAATCTTCTTCTTGTCTAAACACCAACTGCTAGATCTCCAATTATTTTCTCTCTAGGATGATATTTCTACCAGCTACCTATTTTAAATTTCTTGTTTTCTTACAATTTTGAATCACTTTTTCAATCCTCTAAGTCAATTCTTGGTTTCTTTTCTGTTTTCTCTTCCTCATATCCTTGAATGACCTCTTCATAAATTGTGTAGTTCTCTTCATAGCTAATTACTCGTTCCCTTCCTTCATCAACTTTAACATCAACACTTTCCACAATTTTTCTCAGCCTCTTCTTGTAACATTTGTAAGCTTTGCTTTTTGATGAATAGCCAAGAAAAATACCTTCAACTGCTCTATATTCAAACTTTCCAAGATTTTCTTCAGTTATTTTGATGTAACACTTGCCACCAAAAACTTTAAAATATCTTTTTGTTGGATTTTTACCAAACCACAACTCATATGGAGTTTTGCTTTCATGCGTCCTCAACATGCACCTATTTTGGATGTATAATGCAGTATGGACTACCTCTTTCTAAAATTTGTTTGCTACTTTGCTCTCAATCAACATAGTCCATGCCATTTCTTGCACTGTCATGTTATTTCTTTCTACCACACCATTCTGTTGAGGTGTCATGGCTACTATAAACTATCTCCTGATGCCATATTTTTCACAATACTCTATGAAATACTATGAAATGAACTCTCCTCCTCTGTATGACCTTAAACATTTAATCCATTTTTCTATTTTATTCTCAACTTGGATTTTGAAAACCTTGAGAATCTCAGAAGCTTTTGATTTATACTTCAAAAACAATACCCATGTCATCCTGGAATAGTCATCTATAAACAATATAAAATATTTGTCACCATTTATGCTTTGCATTCTCATTGGTCCACATAAATCAATATGTACTAGTTCCAAAGGTTTTCTTGTGTGGTACTCTTTTGTTTTAAATGAGACTCTAGTTTGCTTCTATTTTTGGCATGAAGCACAAATGCTATTTGGTGGTTTTCCAATGGTGGGAATATATCCCACTTCTTTATTTAAACTAATTTTTACTAGGTTGTCAAAACTGATATGATCAAGCCTCTTGTGCCACAACCAATTCTCTTCTTCCTATCCAATCAAGCAAGCTCCTTATGAAGTCTTCGAGAGAGTGTACAGGTTTCCAGATGTCTTTGATTCAACTGCTATCAACTTCCCACTATTTTATTTTTTGATTTCACAGCCCTGCTTCTTAAAGATCACATCATAACCTCTATAAAAAATCTGACTTACGCTCAACAAGTTATGCTTCAGACCATTCACAAACAAGACTTCTTCTGACCTGATGTTTTCGTCATTGATCTTAACTAAACCTCTGCCAACTATCTTAGCTCCATCATTATTTCCAAATTTCACTGAACCACCTTTATATTGCTACAACTTCTCAAATTTTCTTTTGTCACCTATCATATGATTGGAGAATCCACTATCAAGTATCCATGATGTGGATTTATTTTGTGCTTTAAATTTTGTCTGTACAATCAAGGATACCTTTTCTTACTTAGGTTGCTCTTTTTCTTTCCACTCTGGTTTTATTATTGTTTTGGACTCTTGTTTTAGCTTTTCTTTTTTAGTAGCTTGTGCATGTTTTATGAGAAATTTTCTATTGTCTTTTTCCATTTGGCTGAAATTTTCTTCCCTGAAATTGATTTGATACAAATGTACTATAATTTCTTCCAATATGCCCAAAGTTATGACAGTTATAACATTCTACTGCATAATCCATAAAAGGTGAAAAAACATTTCTACTAGCAAAATTCCTTCATCCTACATTATACTTGCAATCTAAAATCTTATGTCCATAACCATTGCATTTAAAATAGTAACCAAAAAAGGGATTATTGAAACTGGGTGGTGGTATTTGCCATGTTGTTTTAGGAGCCATAAATATTCTTCTTCTTTGATGTGTGACATTGGTGAAACCATCATTGTCAATTCTCCTTTTGTGCCTTGCATTATTGCTTTCCTTTGCATGATTCATTTTTTCTTGATTAACCTATTTATTTTATTCATTCTTTGTGGATTCTTCATTTGTGGCCTTTTATCTATTTTATTATTTTACTTTGTCAAAACCCAAACCAAATTTGATGCATGTAGTCTTCTCATTATTTATGATCTTATCTAGCTTCATAGAACTCTTTTCATGTTTGCGATAAAAGATAATTTTCTGATTCATCTCTTCTATCTGCATCCTTAAACCAAAAATCTCTTCTTCTAACTTGCTACAATAATCTATTTTCATGGTTATTTGCACTTCAAGATATTTGGATATCTTCTTGGATTCTTCTATCTGCATTTTCAAAATTGTTATAATTTCATTTGCATCCTCAAGATTTCTTGAAATTTTATTATTCATTTTTCTTTCTATCTTCAATTCATCCAAAGCTGCAATTAGTTCCTCTTCCAAATTCACTTCAGCGTTAATTTCTTCTTCATCACATTCCTGTTATTTTTCTGGTTTTTCTTCTTCAAATTCCATAAAAATAGCTTCACGTATTTCTTTTTCATAATCCTCACTGGAGGTATCTTCTAATGAACTAACCTTCTTGGAGATGAAACTTTTCTTCTTGAAATTGCCTTTTCCGAAATTTGATTTTTTCTTCTAGTCACTTCTTTCTCCGTGCGATCCTTCATCACTTTTGTTATTCTCATTAAGTGGAAATTTAGCTACAAAATACCCAATGCCTCCATAGTTGAAACATTTAAACGGTAACTTTCCTCTGTATTTTCCTTTTCCCCTTTTTAGTTTTTGAACAAAGTTTGCTTCCATTTCATCTAATGTCTCTTCTTCCTCAGATTATTTTTTTGCTTTCATATTTTTTTGGGCATTAAAATTATCTTCTTTGTCTATGGGTTTATATTTTTCTATTCTCATCTCATATGCAGTAAAATAACCATGCATCTCATCCATGCTAAAAGAATTCAGATCTTTAGCTTCTTCTATAGTTGAAACTTTAGAATCAAATCTTTGGAGAAGGGACCTTAATACCTTTTTCACAATGATAGAATATTTGATTTCCTCACCGAGTCCTCTAATCACATTAATGACTTCATTAACTCTCATCATATATACCTCTATATTCTCATTTTCATTCATATTTAATCCTTCGAACTAAGCTCGATGTGTTTGTAACTTGGCCTCATTGATCTTAACGTCTCCTTCATGAATGCTATTTAGTTTATCCCATATTTATTTTTTTGTTTTAAAACCCATAATATTTACTATTTCTCTATCCACTAATCCACACATGATAGCATTCTTTGCTTTTGAGTCATTCTCAAATAGTTTCTTACCAACAACATCGGTTGGAGAAGTGATGGGTATTGTGTATCCACTATTTACTAAATCCCAAATATCGTATCCCAAAGCACAAAGATATATCTACATTCAGAGTCTGTAAAATGCGTAATTAGTTTTGTCAAAAAATGGTGCTTTGTTTGATGAGAAGCCTTCACCATATGCCATTGTGTCACTTCCAAGATCACCCTAGCCGATTAAGCCTGTTAAGGAACTTGGATCTGATATCAATTATTGAACTAAGCATGGCACTAAGAGGGGGGTGAATCAATATGTATTAAAAATTTAATCCAACTATGAAATCAAATCAAAACAAGCAATCACACAAAAATGCATCACATAACACCAGCTTTATAGTGGAAACCTGATGTGGGAAAACCACTATGCCAATGGATTGTTTGGACTCCCATACAAATCCAACCTTGAAAATATTTGGTCTTTATAGTATTTTTGTAGCACCAATTGCAGGGAATGGCACCAACCAACCCAGACTTTAGCATCATCGACCCCTGTTGCCAAGCATCGACCCAAAAAATTTAAAAATCTATAATAAAAATTTTAAATCTCATCAAAATACCCTGAGTGGTCTAGCTCACAAATATTCTCCTCTAAAATCTTTTGTATAACCTTTTCAATCTTCTCAACTCTACACATTGATTATCTCACATCTTGCATATTTTTTCAATCAAAATGCCAAAGAAAAAAAATTCTTCACAACATGCACTAGCAGTCCTTTCTCCAAAAAAATCCTCTTCTCCCTTTTCTTTTAAAACATATATATGCTTCACATTAAAAAACACAAATATTTTTTTTTAGTTACACAAAAGCACCACTCAATTGTTATATTCTTAGAAACTGCCAAAATTACCAAAAAGAACTGACAAAGCTTTTTTTAACAGTCATAACTTCCTCCTAAAATTTCCAAACGGGATAAAAATTGAAATATATATTCTTGGATAAACCAACTACCTTAAGTTTAAATTTCATATTTTAAATATTCATGGATTATTTGCAGTACCTCTGACAAAGTGGCCTCTAATGCTGATTTTACACTTGTCATATAAACTGGAAAAAGTGCTGACTCCATTTAGGCTAAATTTTAAAAATTAAGCTCTCTGTATATCTAGATACCTCCATTAAAATATTTGAGGTCAAATTCCTCACAGATTTCTTAATATTCCTCCCATAAAGTGACCTCCGATGCAGATTTTACACCTGTCACATAAAGCATGAAACTAACCAACAATGCACTGATGAAGCAACCGACCATTCCAACACTGCAACCACACTTTCTAATGATAAAAAACCTCCAAATAGTATATTGGGTTGTCCAACACATTCCATTGACGTTGTTGCAACTTTGACGATTTTTGCAACTTTGACAATTTTGCTACTTTGACAACTTCTTGACGATTTTTGCAACTTTTACAAATTTGCATGAACAACCTATAACAACTTTACCCGAACATCAAAACATCCTCATAAGAATTGAACACAACTATATATACTCCGAACAACCTGCAAACAACTGTCCACTGCATCAACTTGTCCATCTGAGTGTGTTGACAACAATGACAATATTGTCACCGCACCTTGCTCAACAATATGTTCATCAACAATAATATATTGTGAGTTTGCCTTGGGAACATATGTTTGTATCCATGTGCGGTGTATTTTGGCTTCCCCTATACCACCATATAACAATGGATGGGCATGATTACTAGTACATATTGTTAGTTTATTCTTATCTAGTAGTTTCTTTTAGGATTGACAAACATACTTTCATCCATATGTGGCATAAGTTAGATTATTTTAGTTTATATCGCTATAGTGATAATTTTATTTGTTGATAATTTGTACTTGTTGAATAATATATGTGGATTACATAATATAATGGTATGTATAGTGGGATTGTAACATTAGGTATGACCAATGTTGGAGGAAGGCAATTTATGATGAGCACATCACTAAATGCTATTGTGCTCTGGAAAATCAAACTTATGAAGGATATCACCAAATGCTAATCAAATCATACATGCCATCTCAAAATATATGATATTATATCACTAAATAGTACTCAAATAATACATGCAACTATAAAATCTAAATTGACATGTCATCAATTACTACATAAGTCATAAGTACATCTCATATTGTCATCATAGTAGTAGACAAGTACATGAAATATAAACAAATCATATATTATACAAAAGGAAACTTACACACACACACACATATATAAATATGGTATATATTGGTATTAGATGATCATTGGGTACTAAGTGCCATCATCCTAAGATACCTTTTGTTGCAAGTACATAGCCCCATAATTGAAAGACTCTTATGCACATACTTATAGGTTTTATAGTAGATACAAAGAACCATATAAGTACATTTAATATGTAGGGGATTCAACTACAAAATTATCCTCTACACCCCTCACACTATGTGTTGAGCACATGTTCCATTTCCTAAGAGGAGCCCAAGAAATATTGTCATGATATAGATATCCTTAGCACCATTAGCTCTCTATGGTATCATGCCAAATCTACTTGTACCTTACTTTATTACTATAATCCATGCTCTCTATCTGTTGCCTTCGACCAAAGTTATAACTCTAGTTTCCTCTAGCACAACTAGTAGGTCTTATGGTGCCCTTTTTGTAACTAAGTCAAAATGATATCAAATTGATGATCTCAATTATACAATTTGATCAACTACTTTAATGGACCATCCTAGGATGGTTGTGCAAGAGGTAGAATATACAAATCCAAAATGCCTCCTTGGATGACTATTTATATCCTATTAATAAGTACGTTTCAATATTGGGATATCTTTAAAAAATAAGGAAAATTAAAATGTTAGATTCATAATATCATACTAAAAACAACATGCACTACAAATCCATACTAACACTAACTATGCATGAAAATAAAGTAATGTTGAGCTATGTAAGGGAATTATTTTTACTTGGGCCAATTGGTTATCTAGTAGGATCATCCTCCTTTGAAGATAAGACCTCTAGGTCGGCATTATCTAATCCAATATTATACACATAGAGCTCCTCTATATTTGTATCCTTCTTAGAGTCCCCCCCCTCATTAGAGGTAGTCTCATTTGTTACCATCTCCTTTGCTATCACCTCCTCTAAAGTCTCCTCACCATGAAACTTCTTATCATACTCTTTACCTATGTTGCTTGAGATGGAAAACCCTTATCCCATGTAAGTGTTGGGGTGGTGTATCTATCTCCATGGTTATCCCATTGGTTGGGACACCCTATATTGGGATCACAATAGTGGCCTTTCTAGGTCCCCTTGCTCTCTATAATGTAAGTCCCTCATATGGTTATATTATTTGATGACAATGGCCTTGAAATAATGGTGCCTTAGTCACCTTGTCTACTACCTTATACTATTATGTTACTGTTGTTGGTATGGGAGTAGGAGCACCCCACCTAGATGTGGATCCAAAAATATTCTAGGAACTCACTTTGTCCAACAATGATTTTCTACCTTAGGCTAATGACCATGGACTATGATCACTTGCATCAACCCTACAAGTTGTTGCATATCATATTGGTTGGTTTGTCTTAGGTGTTGATGGGGGTCCACATGATTTATCCTTGTAATATCTTAATGAGTAGTGGTATCTATGGTTGTGATGCTACAATAATATATCCCAATTGCCTCATTTATATATTGCCTAATATTGTATCTTATAGAAATTATAGGAGTTGATACATCACAAGATACTCATATATCAAGACCTATATTGAGAAGATCAAACTAATAGTGTATACCTAATAGTGATGAGTGTGATACTGGAATAACAAATCCAACAATACGCTCCCTAGAAAAACCCCTTCTTTGGTCTAGTGTATTCCTACTAGTACATGCCTTGATGTCACATTGACCTTGGTTGTGTCCTTATCGCTAGGCTCTACCTCACTTGGACTCACCCTACTAAGTCATTCCTAAATAAATCTTGATATTTATTAAAAAATTAACTATGATTGTTAGTCAAGGACAAAATCACGCCTATTCAATTAGGATCATGATTTTTCCTATTGACATATGACCAATATGGACTCCTTTTACCATGATCATCTCTTTTTCGATAGGTGAATATGATCATCCCATTTTGCTATAATTACTCTTTTAGACCATTATAGTCACTTTTTGCTTGTGTCACTAAGTTTTACCATGATTACCACTTCCCAAAATATAACAATCTTGTCCAACATAAGTTTTTAGGTCTTTTGGGGTACTTTTAGACCATTTTTACTGCCCAATGCAAACCCCACCACCTAGGTGACATGGTAGTCATAATGTTACTTTACATGTTGTCCTAGCTATGTTGTAGATAGTCTAACTAAGACTTTGTTTATTAACCTTGATTTGTTTGTTCATTTTTAGGAAAACATTGAAGAAAATATATGGAAATGTTGGAGGACCTACCTTTCTAGCACTAACCCCATATACTCTTGTAATAAGTTGTCTTTATGATCAAATGAGAGTCATATGAATGTGTAGTGCTCATTGAATGACTATGAGTATGAATAAAAACAAAATTTAAAAATAATTTTTTAAGCCCTCCACCCCCTCTCTCCCACACCTCATTATATAATTTTTAATATTTTACTACAAATATGGTTTTTTGCGTAGTATTTTGTCAATTTTTGTATGGATATCATCGGGATAGTCCTTCTAATAGTTTTGGCTCACTCTTGATTTATCTTTGCACTATTTTTTTACTTAATTTACATCTAGCTAGTGTTTTTCAATGTTTTTGGTATTTTATAGGTATGTTCATTTCAAGGTATATGGGGTAAATATATTTCAATTTCTACTAGGTAAAATTTGTAGGGATGCATATAATTAAATATCATGTATGTTTCCTTCAACTTTATATTTTTAGATTTTTTTTTAGCATTTTTATTGTTTCTTTTAAAACTTTTACATTTTGAATAGATAGTACAATCAAAACTATCAAAAATATTGTTTTTACTCTATATTACAAAATTATTATTTATTTTTCTTTAGTTATTAAATATTGATATTTTTTCCCCTAACGATTCACAAGTGGCTATCCCTTGCAATGTCACCCATAATCCTTTGTGATGGGAAATATGTATTTGTAAAAATATCACTAATAAATGACTTTACTCATGGTGAAGATTTACCTCCTTTGTATGGAATAAGGATGTACTAACCATTTTAGTCCTTGGGTAGGATGACAATAAGCCATGTTGTCCATGGTTTTAGTGGCCTTTCTTAAAAATTGTTATCACTTTTGTATCACCTTTTCTTAGACATTTAAATTGGATTTTTTTTCAAAAACCCTAAATAAGGATAGATTCATGATTAAAGTATATGTTTACATGTGTCCTCCAAAGAACATGGCCTAAAAACTAATGATTCCAAGATTGTAACTTTTAATGAGGATAATGATCGCTAGATCAATTTATGGGTTTTGATATATGATCATAGTTATAGTATATTTTTATACCTAGGACTAAAATGAGACAACATTTGGATTGACAATTATGATTTTATGGCTCTAAAAAGAGTATAAATTTAGTTGTCAACCTAAAAATGAAAAGTTATTCATTTTCAACCACTAGAAATACCAATTTAATTTCCTCATTTTATCATAATCTATTCATTTTATCCTTATTATTGCTAATATTGCTTTCAATATTGTTGCCTCTATTTTTTCCACAACATGTGACCTATCTCTCTCTCTCACTAAGATATAACATAAGTAGTTAGAAAAGTATAATAGGAGAATAGGAAGAGCAAAAGAAGAATTTATCTTGTAACAAAAATGTAAAGCAACAAATTTACAATACATAGTAAATTGAAATAAATCAAGTAAATAAAGTGCAAGATGCAAAGTGAAGAGAGATTGAAAGTACTAATCTTGGAGAGTACTTACCTTCTATATAATGCTTTATGTCCTTCAATTCTTGAATTATGTGAGATATTTAAGTGTCCTTGGCATCCTTATTTGCTTATTAACCTTGTTAGTTGATGGAAAAGCCAATAAATTTGATCCTAAGCTAGCAAATATTTTATAAGAGAAGAGGTATTCTAATAATAAGAAATAAATTCCTTTCTGGGTGGAGATAAATGTTGTTTAATATAGCCTTCCTTATGAGGGATTTAAGATAGATTACAATCATATCTAACACATTATGTTAGTTGGTGACTTAAAGAAAAAATCTCTAGGTGTGTTCTTCTTCTTTTTTTCTATCAAAGTTTAACTTCATTTGCTCCTATTTGTTAGAATTTCACTTGGAATTTGAGTTGGAAAATAACCCAATTGACACACTTTTTATAGTATATTTTTTATATTTTAATTTCTTAGTATCATCATCAATGACCAATGTGCTACTCAACAAGGGATAATAGGATAAAATTGATGATGAGAGTCATGCATGTGAGACCAATAGAATTCAGTTATGGGATACATTTTGAGAAATTTTTCACTCTTTGTGAGACCATTAATATTTGATATCTAGTATATTGGGGTACTAGATAGCAAACTAGTTGATAAGTAGCACTCTTGAATTTTTTCTTGGATAATTTCCCCATATATATAGGCTCTAATATATCTCCTAATAATACTAAATTTATTTTTTCCTCCAATAATCTTCATCCTAATTTTATTCTTTCTTCATAAAAATAATTTTTTTTGCAAGATTTACTAAGTATATTGACATTCCCTTGAGGATTTGCCTCTCTCATCACACCAAGCAAAATGGATTTATATTAATTTTTTAAAAGCAAATTAATTATTTGTAAATATATTTTGATTGCTATAAATATTCAAGTTGTTAGAAAGATTTTATTTATATTTATGCTTATTAGTTATTATGTTGGATCTCTTCTGGTGTTGACTACTATAAATTTACTATACAAAATAAAAACAAAATATTTTAATATCTATAATATTTTGGTTTCACTACATTCAACCACATAAAAAGGACGGATTATAATTATTAACATATGGTCATATGCACGTAGCTTTATTTCTAAGTGGATAAGCTAAGCATTTTCTAGAAATGGACCATGATTTTCTTCTCAAGAAATTAATTATACCATGTCTATAAAATTTTGGTAGGAATTTTGAGTTAGAGAAATTATCCAGTACTTCTTACTTATTTTACCAAAGCTTCTATTCATGTATAAGGTACTTGGTCATCTTAAGAAGTTATTTATAAGCACCTCTCTTAGTAAGGTAATTTAATTCTTCGACATGATATTGAATTTTCAATTTCTTCATATTTTATTTTATTGCATATATTAGAGGAATCAGTATAGGTAACTCATTACATTTTTCATAACCTCTTAATGGGTTTAAATACTAATTCTTGCTATCACTATAACCTCTAGTTACACAGGTAAACTTTTTAATGTAGCCAATAACACTGGTGTGACATGCCCTTTGGTTCTACGAGGCCTAGGATATTTGAACCATGATCGACCAATGGGTTGGGGCCTGAAGACGTTCAATTTATTTATATCATTGAATAGGTTGGTTTACTATAAATTCAAACCTCTCATCATTAATGAAAAAATTGAAGGCAAATACATCATTAAAAATGTGTCTATCTTTTCATTGATATATAGTATATTATTTCTAAATAATAGAAGTCATGGTTTCATTTGAAAGAATAATTTATCTTGTATTATAAAGATAAAGCTTCACTAAAACAAATAATGATTTTAGTTGAATATAATTTATTATTAAATACCTTTACTTTGATATAATGTATTTTTAAGAAATTTAGTGTTAGCCTAATGGTCATCCTTTTCTTTCTTAATCTCCAATAATGGTAATTTATAAATTCATTTTGTATACATTATCTATTTTAGTTGTGATTAATGAACACAAAAATATAGACTAAAAAAAGGCACATGTTGTGAGTTCAATTATCATGAAATAGCTCTATAAATGTCAGCTTCTAGCTTTTAACCTTGATATTGTTGTCATAAGTTATCTTGTAAGCACTTATTTACAAAATTAAGATTATTGATGACTATTACCTAGTTTATAGTTATAGTGAGATCCTATAGCATATATTTAGGTAGTGTAAAACTATTAAATTTGTTTAGAAACATATACAAACAAAATGTAGAACCATATTTTTACATTATTGTAATATTATGGCTAACATTTTAAAACAAATTATTAGAAAGAATATTTAGTTTATCAAATGGCTTCCATGTTTACCTAGGTGTTGTAGGTGAGTTGGAGAGGAGAGGGAAATCCTCCAAGAGAGGTCCCAGGTTCAAATCTCCACCCTACCAAAAAGCTTAATTGGGTATCCAAAATCCAATTGATAATGTTGGTGTGGGCAGGGTCGGGTGCGACTCTCGGGTGACTTTGACAGTGTAGAACCCCCTGTTCGTGGTCTCTGAGACCAAGGCAGCCCCGCAAGGGGTTTTTTGCTTTTAAAAAAAAAAATAGCTTCCATGTTTAATCAATTTTAAAATACTCATGGCTTCTTATATATGGAAACTAGAATTTTGTATAAAACAAAATTGATAATTCATAGAGCTAATTTTCCAATTTAAGTAGTTTCAACATGATTCTAGATCATGGTTTATTACAATTGAAGATTGTAACATTTTATTATAAAACAAAAATTGTAATTCACAGAGCTAATTTGTAAGTTACATAGTTTCAAAAAGTAATGAACTTTTCAATTCAAAAGAAAATTATGAATTTTCCCCTCCTTTTTTAAGAACATTAAATAATATGTCTAGTTTTTTCATGATGATCTCTCTCTAGGAAACATTGAAGTATATCAAGTTGGAGTATATCAAGTAGTTTATAATGAAGTCTAATATTAAGTTATTTCATATCAAGTAGTTTATAATGAAGTCTAATATTAAGTTATTTCATGATAAAATATCTCTCTTGTTTATGATGAGATTCAATATTTAGTTATTTCATGAAAAAATCTCTCTCTAACAATAGAAACAATAAACATTGGAATATATCAATAAAACAAAATCTAAAATTAATATATCTAATTTATAATTCATAGATGTTATTTTGTTCCAATAAGTAATACATTCTTTAATTCCTAAATAAATTATAAATTTCCCCTACCAATCCCTTGATATTTTAGATGAAGCATCTCTTTGATAATATAACAAAGAAACATTAAAATATGTCAAGTTGTTTGATGATGAATTCTAAGTCCCATAAATTTTAAAGTCCATGAAGCTCAAATTAAATTAACCAAGGTATTATTATGGAGTTGTCCTTATATTAACCATGCATCTGTCACTCATGGGATGATAATGTATTTATTACATGATTTGACTAGTCCATGGGGTTCATGGGTATCTAGCTGTCTTAAACTACACAATATGAAGTTGTACAAAAATTACATAATCTATACCTGCAACCTTTCCCTTGCATGGTTTCAATTCAATAATGTATATTTTATTAGCTTGTAGGCTTACCAACATATCTTAGTTTTATGAAAAATGACTTCCATTTTAAAGATGATAAAAATTGCATGTAATCAACATGGAAACTATGCATTGTATAGTTGCTTCATATTTTGCTTTACTCATATTTATTTGCTTAATTAATCAAAGTTTTTTTTTTTTTTTCAATTTTTTTATAAGAAAATATGACAGATTGTTAAGCTCTCTCATTGTACTTGCTTGTTTTGATTAAAAATTAAAAAACAGCTTTTAATTTTTAAGACCAAAAGTCACATAAAATAATCTCTATGAAAGATATTATTTATCCAATATGTATTTTTTAGACCATGCTCTGTTTTATTTGGATACACTTAATAAAAACATGATATATAATCCTATAGCTTTAAAATTTTAAATTTAAACCTTAAATGTGTTATTTGTAATTTTAAAATCTTCATTTATTAAACCTATTTATATTGCTTGAATACTTTCTTAAAAATCGTAATTTTAAAATTTAAATTTATGTTATTAGTTTGTAGATGATTAGTGCATGTTGGTATTGTTATTTTCTTTCAATCTAGGGAAGAAAATGTTGGACGCAACTAGGCATGGCACAACGAAAGTTGAAAACTTTCTCCAAGTATTTTGGAGCATCTCCAATTGTTCAACGTGCACTTCATAAAGCTAGCAATCGAAAGAAAGCATAGAGGGTATGGGGCGTTTTCCAAAGCACTTCAGATGTGCTTTATCCAGTTATTTAGAAGCGGAAGCCCATAATCATCTATATCGCAGTTTGATGGCCTATCATAAGTGGATGTGCTATGAATCACCTAGTATGTGTCATATTTGTGCGCCCCTGCAAATATATATCTTTAAATATATATGAATAGCAGATATTATATATATAATATATATTGGATACATAGAGGAGTTGGTTACATTCACAATATTTTTAGTAAATAATAAGTGCAGGTTCAAATTATAATGTTGTCCTCAACAAGTCTATACCACTTTCTTATATTATAATTTGAGGGACCATGGATAGCTCAGGATTTAACAAGCCTGTACCACCTCTTAATTTATAACCCGGCTTGAAGAGGACCATCAATCGCTTAAGATTTGTACCATCATTATCAGTCTTGTATGTACTCATAATTTATAACCTGGTTTGAAGAGGACCACCACGCTTAGGATTTGTACCATCATCATCAGTCTCGTATGCACTATGAGGCACGCTTGGGATTTGCACTATCATCATCAGTCTGGCATTCACTCAAAGTATTGGGAACATACTACTACTTTTGCAAATAGTCATACCCCACGGTTTTAACCTATGTTTCTTCTCGATAAATGCCTTGCCAAACAAACAATTACCAATCTATTGTAATCTATTGTTGACTAAATATTATATATAACTGTATAACTGTAGTTAAAAAAGTTGTGAGTTTAAAATCTTTCTTAAATATTATTATTTATATTAAATTTAATATAAAAAGTTCTTTAATGTTAAAGAAACTTAAACTCTTACCAATAATACCTCCGTTTACCTTTCTAGTCCGACCTGGGCTGTCTAACATGTTATTTTTGAGATGTTGAGCTGCCTTGTCAATCCATTGGAGTTGCTTGGAGCCGCTGCACCGCCAGGATATAAAATATGCTAAAGGGATCTCAGTCCAACGATCCACCTTTCCCAGTTTGCCACAAATGCCCAAATTGGCTAAAAATTTAAAACGATTTCAGCTATCTTGCACGTTGACACTTGCCAATAGTAAAAATGAGAGAGAGAACGGGGCATCCGGCTACTCTCCCGTCGAAGTCGTCGCCTTCTTTGCTTGTATTTGGTAGAGAAAACATTTTCTTATTATCTGATTGGAACCGATCATTGGGGAGTGGTTTGAGTTTTCTTATTTGTTGAGAAAGTAGGAAGGTTCGTTAGAGCTCTCGAGATTGATCTGTCTGTTAACATGGAAAAAGAGAACGTCAACGGAGGATCAGATTCTCGAGTGAAGAAGCCGGCGATATTCTGCTTGAATTTGGTGAATGGTTTAGATAAGTCGGAGACTAATGTTGAAGAAGAGCTTACGGAGGATTCTGAAGAGATTCACGAGCATAAGAAACCCTTATCCTCTTTAAGGGTTTTTCCATCTGATAGTGATTCTCATATTAATAAGCAATCCAAGGTATGTTTCCCATTAGTCTTTTTCAAATCTCTAAATATTCTGGGTTTCCTGTCTGGAATCTGTTATGCTCTTATTCTTAGAAATTAATATAGACTTCACGAGAAATATAAGACTGCCATTCAATATGTTGAAGTGCTTGCATAGTCTGGTGAGCTTACTTGCTAGAAATTGGATACTGGTAAGCCGAAGATTTTAGACTGCGGAGAAGGGGAGATTGTTTCTGTTTGTATGTTCCTTTCTTTGTAAAATAGTTTTATAGATGCAAATCATATTGCCTCACATAAAATTGTGCGGTCTTCTACGCACTTTATAATACTATTTGAGACAGGAAAGATACTGCTTTAAATTATTTGGTGTTTGTCTGACTATTTGGGTAAATTACAAACTTGTTATTTTAAAAGTATGTTTTAGTGGAAGGAAGTGGTATAATTAACGTTCAGTAAAACTATGTACTGAAAACAATCATCTACTTATGCAGATCCATAGCAATTCTACTTCTCAGGTAAGCATGAATATAAATTTTGAGAACGACCCATTAATAAGTGTAGAAAGCTATAGCTCTCAACAGGGGACTAATGTAAAAAGTCAAGTAATTATTGTTGATCTCTATTCCATAACCAATTTTTGCTCGGAATCTTAAGGTGTTTTGATTTTTAAATTCTTTCATCATCGTATTTTTTTTCGTTGGATATTGTGTGAACAGGGTGAATCTCTGCACATAGAAATGGATGGAATGGAAGAAGAAAACAGTAGGTTGAAATTAGCATTGTCTCAGATGACAAGTAAATATCAGAATCTACAGATGCATCTCTTCGGTGTTATAAATCAAGAACATCAATAAATCGTGGGTATCAATAAATCAAAAAACAATCATTAATTATTGGATTAACTCAAATTGAAAATAATGAATTGAAAATCAAATAAATTGCTAATTAAAATTTAATTTTACAGGATATAGGAATGGGGCAAGAGGATTCACAACTAGTATCACTCTCCCTGGGCACGAACCCCTCGTCTACCGAAGGCAGTAGTAATGAAACCACCATTGGAGAAAATGGTACAAAAGTTATGCAATTTCCAAGTGGATATAAAAGGCAGTGGTCGGAAGCGCATGTCAAAGGGCTTGACCTTACATTGTATTTCAAGGACAGAGAGACAAGCAAAGAATCTAGTGAACGGACACCCTCTCCAAGAAGTAGCCCCACTAAATCAGACGGCTGGTTAACCAAAACGGATTATATGGATATGTCAGCACGCCACCTTCGCCATCGACATTCCATCCCTGAAAGCATTTGCCCGCTCAAGGATGAAAATGAAATTGCCATGGATCATCCCCAAGGAGGAGGAGGGTTGTGGCAGCCAAATAAGGCAATCAAGACATTACATGACCTAGCCGAAAGCTCAGATGGTGCAGCCCCCCTAAGAAAAGCAAGAGTGTCTGTTCGTGCCAGATGCGAAGCACCAACGGTGAGAGTCGATTCACCGTTTACCTATCTCTTCCTTTTTTTGGTTTTTTTTTTTTAAATAGTTTACATGGACTTGATGCGATGAAGAGTATTGTGGTTTCATTGCTGAACTTGAATCCCTTCATGTCTTTACAATAAATATCCTATGGATAAGTTTACCAAAATTTTATAGCTTTATTTATTTTTTATTTTTATCTGTAATAAAATAATTGATTACAGACACCAAGGTTCATTAAATAACGGAGGATGTTATTCCCAACGCAGTTCAATGTTAATTGCATGTGCCATAAATGATGAACTTACATTGTTATATAGTTGACCTGACATCTCCCTGTAATCAAGAAATTGCAGTATAGCGACGCCGTTCTCAGGCAAAGAGCTTAGTTAATTCTAATAAGGTTCTTGTTAATATGTTTTCAGATGAAAGATGGCTGTCAATGGAGAAAGTATGGTCAGAAGATATCGAAAGGCAATCCGTGTCCGAGAGCGTACTACCGCTGCACTGTTGCCCCCGGATGCCCCGTCCGAAAGCAGGTATCTACACTACATATTTTTTCCTAAAATTATACATTCTCTTTATAAAATATACATAATTATGTCCTTACATTTGCAGAAGTCTGATCTGATTCACTTTTGCAGGTACAAAGATGCCCACAAGACATGTCTATATTAGTTACAACATACGAGGGAAAGCACAATCATTCTCTTCCTGTTGCTGCCACCGGCATGGCTTCCACCACAGCAGCAGCAGCCTCCATGCTTCTATCTGGTTCAACCTCAAGCCATGATGGCATCAACACCAATCCCTTCAATAGAATTAACCAATGCTTTGCATCCAGCACCACCATTAAAGCCTCAACCTCTTTCCCCACAATCACACTGGATCTTACCAAAAAACCCACTTCACAACTACACTGCCGTTTAGGGAGCACTGAAGGATCATCAACGACTTCATTCCCAGCATCAAGCTTCCCTCTGCCTTTTAGATATCAATCTGCAGGATCCAGCATGGTTTCTTATCAAAATCATAATCCGATACTTTGCTCGGATTATTCCATACCAAAGGTCTCCGCTTCAAATCCCTGGAAGAGTACTCACCTCTACTCTGGGCAGCCTCATCATACGTTTAGCATACCTTCACCCTTCACCCCAACAAATTACGATCCAGCCAGTCAGTTGTTCCAACTACAGCAGCCAAGTTCTCTCGCTTCATCGCAGAACAATCTAGCAGCAAGAGCTATTGAAGGAGCTCTCTCGGTATATTCGTGCCAGACATCAATTCAGAACGTCATAACCGAGACTGCCCTAAAAACCGGCGACAGTAGCAATTCATCAGCTCAGCATTCATTGGCAGATAAAGTTACTGCCATTACTTCGGATCCGAACTTTACAGCTGCCCTTGTAAATGCCATAAGCTCCATTATTGGTAAAGGCGGCCAATTGCAAGGAGCAACCAATGCAAAGCTATAATAGGGGATTTAATTCTGATCAAAGGAAATAGGAGGAAGACATAATGGATCCACCGGTTGCTAACTAACAGGTCTCCTTCGCATAAAGCGGATCGTTTTTGGCCCGACCTAAAATTGTAAATAAAATCGTTGAGGGCATGTTTCGCGAGGAAATGCTTCATTATTGAATTATGAGTTTGAAACAGTAGCTACAGAACTTCTCTTATTCATATGAAGAAGGGCTAATTTTCATGTTCAAACCTGTCTGTCAAGAAAAATTTGTTTGGAGTTCTCCTTGTCACTAGTTCCATCGATGACATCCTGATTTTATATATATATATAAGAGACGAAGGCTTTGAAATTTATACAGACATATGAAATAAGAGATAGATATATTAGTCCTCCCAAAATATTGAAAAGAAAAATTATAAGTAAATAAGCCCTCATATGAGAATAGGCTATAGCCTTTCCATCAAGCTGCTTTTTTTTTTTTTTTATTACCTTTTCTCTTTTAAAAGAAAGCTAACAGTAAATGATGAATCATATATGTATTTATAAGGTTTTAGATGTTGTATCAAATTATTTTTAATCTAATAAAAAATTTAGTAAAAATGTTTTAAGGTAATTTAATGGTTTGAATTTTGTTTTTATTGGAAAGTTTAAAGTTTAAATAGTCACGTATGTTATATTTTTTATTAATAAACTTAACTCTCTCATTACGAAAAATTATAAATGAAATAAAAATACTTAATTCTAAACATTAATAATAAAGACTTCTCATCTATTAAAAAATATTAAAAAAATATACATAAAATAGGTCAGCTGAGTTTTTTTTAGATAATAGTTCCCTAATACATACAAATACACGTAAAGGCGTACACATTAAGAATTAGTAGTGGCTGCCAGTCAAAGCAGCCAACATATTATCAATAGTTCTCTATACATCAGAATTACAGCGGATTTAGATGATATGTCACTCTTTTAATTAATAGAAAATATCAGAATTAAAATTATAAATAATACCATCTTTATGTCATTTTTGAATAAATAGTGATTTTTCATCTAAAAATATTTGTCTTCTTTGTAGATTTTTTAGGAGGATCTTTTACCCAGGCTTTAGCTACAGGATTCTAAGGTCATCATCCATAGATATGACTATAAGAATTATACTAAGCACAGACCACACGCTTGTTCTCATACAAGATGGCTTGATTCCTATTACCCACCTCTGATAAAAATTCTATAGACTCGGTAGGTCAGCATCTAGATCTACAATCACACACATACGAGCAAAAACCATTTAAGATCTTGCTTTAGTAGGAGCATCCAGCATAACAAACTCACCAATCAATTTTGCAATACCCCTCAAAACCACTTCATGCTAGAAGTGAAAAGGAAGCCCCAACAATCTAACCCATATAGGACCCGAGTTAATTTTTTGGGTGTTCGGGTCAAAATTCAGACCTCATTTACAAAGAAAGAGGCCCCTTCTACCAAAGAACCAGGGACCTCCACCCAAAATGGATCTGAGATCTTCTACCATAGAAATTTTAATAAAAAATAATCCATTAGGAAGAGCTACCAGTTCCATCTAGCCTTTTGACAATCAAACTGTCGAGGTTCATCTTCTAATGGAGTCCAAGTTTGGTCTAGCATTTCCAAGGATTTTTTTAACAAGAGAGGCCTCACCCTCTTCCATAGTATCTTTGATCAACATTGAAGGCACAAAAAAATGATGATTGAATAGGATCAAGGTCAAAGAGATGGTCTAGAGGAGATTCATACCTAGTTCTCTAAGTGACCACTATAACATAAGACTTCTCAATTTTGGGATTAGAATCAGTAGTTGAATATGAGACCCCCAAGGAATTAACCACCTTTGGAATCTACTCACTAAGGTATGTCTAACCACCAACAATAGTTTTTGACTTATGTTCCACATCATGCCCAACAACCACCCATAAAAGGTTCTACCACATGTTCCATCTCATACTCAACATTTTGTTCTGTAATAGGGTCTGCTTGACCAACTACAAAGGGTTCAATTGCATGATACACCTTAATCTTAGAAATTTGTTCCATAATAGGATCCACCTTAGCCCTCGATAAAAACCCCACACGAGTGTCCTTCACCTCACAAAGTATTATCCCTCGATAAAATTCCATCTCAAAAAGAGCCAACCCTGGGATATCCCCATTACGCTCCAATATAGGTTCCATCTAAAACAACTCCTCCTTAGGTCCACCCCCAACCTCTTTGAGGATATAGGTGACATCATCTCATGTGGAAAAGATATAAGGCATCTGAATAGAAAACTTATTAGCTAGACAAAGGGTACCTAACTCCACCAGAGCAAAAACATGTGAAGCAAGAGCTAAATCTTGGACCACCGACAAATAAGTAACCTCAATAGGACTAGAAGAGGAAGCAGGGGAAGTACCAAAACCAATGGGTTCGAGGGAGGTCTATTTTTTCATGGCCTACAAAACAACCATCCTCTCCTCAACATATTTTTCCTAGTCAAAAATTGGAGGTATAGTGGTGACCCCCCAAGAGCTATCATAGATAAATCTATCATCCCGCCATCTCCCACGACCTCAAACCGTACCACTCAGGCCTCTTGATTCAATCATTTATTACATTCTATGAAAATATATATTTAATAATTAAAAAAAAAATTAATTATAAAATGTATCTTTAAGATCATGGATAAATAATGTTTGAAATGTATAATGCAGGTTAAAATAATAAGTTGTATCATATAATACAATTATTATTTTAAATATTAATAAAATACTTTATAAATAAAATAAACAAAATGATTATTAATAGAATTTTCTATTTTTTTAGATGATTTATAGAACATTTACAAGCAATGATAAATGATAAAATAACTACAGAAGAAAGAAGATGATGTCTAAGGAAAGTGTTGTCTTTTACTACATGATTTTATTTGTGTTTCAAAACTTGACAAACAAGAGAGCTTTTGAGGGTTCATAGACTAAAGTAGTTTGGTGGATAATGTGATAAGTTACCTATAGGATATTGAGTACAACAAAATCACCTTTTGCAATAAACAAATGAAGTGAAGAAATCCTAAATAGAGTAAACTAATTTTTAGTAAGTGATAGATGATTAGATCACAGGACAATTATAGAAATTTCAATGGTAAGAAAACAAAGTAGATACATATCATTAGCCAATGATGATAACAATTTAGACAAAATAAGGAACAAATGGGATCTATTTTAAATTTGAGATAATATGGTTAATGACATAGAATTTAATAGATCACCACATGTAGATCTAGTGAAATGAGTCTACATGTGACTCAAGCCTAAAATTGTATACCTTAGTAAGTAATAAAAAAAAAGGATCAAGATTTATCAATCAAATGTGAAAAATTGGGCATGTGGAAACATCTTTATTGAAACAAAACTAAGTGAATTCAAATATGAGGAAGTATTTAAGGAATAGATATAAAAGGAACTAGAGGAAAGAGAGAAGGGATATAGAACATAGTTTAAAAAATATATATTGGACAAAAGAAGAGGTATATTGTAAACAAAAAGTGAGGAAAATTTTTACACAAGAAGATGATATAAATAATTGGTACATTCTAAAAGAATCATAGATCATTGGGATAATAATAATATTTATAGAATTCTTCTATCCTATAGATAAAAGGTAACAAACATATCAAACATAAATAAAATTATGATAAAGTTTTAAGAAATATTTTTTAAGTGAACCCTAGTGATACATAATAAGAAACAAGAACAACTAGAATGCATTTTATTATTAAACATAGAGGATAAAAATAGTTCTCGAATGAGTCAGTATAAGAGAAGAACATAAGATATGTAGTATTTCAAATTATGTAAAACAAACTGCCATGTCCAAATTGATATCTACTAGGATTATTTCAATTATTTTTTGAGATCATAAAATATTACATTATTCAAGTAGTGGTGGAGGCAAGAATTGCAATATGAATCATGAAGGAGATGAAGGTCACTTTATTTGATGTAATCCAAAATAATTAAATATGAATGTATTAATGTATACTTATACATTCAAAATACTATGTAATATGGTATATAATATTATTTCTAGGTTTATGGCAAATATGTCAAAATCAACCCTCTAAAATTATCATAGAAACATATGGAGTATTTGTAGATGAAATAATCATAATGAATGACATTTTGATCCTATATAAACTAATGGTTTTAAAATTAAGGAAAGTAAACATGGTCAAGGATTATACCCATTTAAATTAGGAAAATTTGGATAGGATTTTATATAAGTTTTGATTCTTAGATACATGGAAAAAGTGGATGATGTAACATGTTATGGTGCTCAATATTTTGAAGTTATACTAATAATATTACAGTGTTTTCCTTCCTTTATGGTGATGCAACATGAGGATATGCATCATCTTGTTACCATTTTGTCATAGGAATAGAATGGCTATGAAAATATTTTATCAAATAATGAGTATTAATAAAATTGAAGACCTTTTTACAAAATCAAGAGTTAAACTATTATACCTCTAATTTATGGATGATACCAAACTGATAAAAAAATTAGCAATGTTAGAGGTAAGAAATATTAAGCAGATTTAATATTTTTTCAAGATGGAAGGATGATGAAAAATTGAAAACTAAATCACAATTCTTTAGTTTACTTCCCATTTTTGTTGTTCTTCCATCAACTATATTTTTAGATCTAACCATGATCCATTTTATAATAGTTATATGGGCTTATAATTTTTAAAAAATAGACTAGAAACAACTTGGAGAAGTCCTATTTTATATATTTTTAGAAAATCAAGAGGATGTAAGGTCAATTTGATCTCTGGTACCAATAAGATATAATTTATAATATCAATACTATGTTTCTATTTTAAGATTCATCAAAGGTTTTTTTTGGTATGGGAAGGATGAAAGGATTATGTTTAATATAATGAAGTGCAAGGACACCTCTTATATTATAATTTTTTTGAAGGATCAAGAAGTAGATATTCAAAGATAATAAATGAATATCCTAATATAAAATTGTATGCAACACACACACACATATATACAAACTCATAGAGAGATAAGTATAAATATTGAAGCAAATTAATTTATCATAACATTATTTTGTTTAATCATAGTCTCCTCTTATTTAATACTAATTTAAATGACAATATGAAATTTTATATAAAATAAAATAATGTGATCAATTATATATAAAATTATGGGATGTTCATAGAAAAACTAAGGTTCAAATTCAAAGTGATTCATGATTATCCCTTGTATAATTATGAATATGGATCATGAATTTGGTATGTACGTAGACATGGATCTAGCAATAGGATTAAAAGTATAAAAAAATTATATGATAAAAATCCAAATAGAAAAAATATTTAACATGAAAAGCATATAAAGTAGTAAATGGAATAGCCCATATAAATTTTATGGATTACTAGGGTGATCAACATGTAGTAAGATGGTACTTATGTTACACAACATCAAAATTTTAAAGGTATAAAAAATAATGATATAAAGTTTTGATGATAAATAGAGAAAATGATATAACATTATAAGAAGCATATGGGAAAGCTTAAAATTTCAATGAAATATTATTTCGTAGATATCATAGTTTGATAAGATTCCTAATTATATATGAATATAAAAAAGCAAGGCTTTTAAGGACCATCCATTTTTTATCTTTTTCTACCATGGGAAATAAAATATTGACTACCCCTAGTAATATTCATCTTTCTTAATTGATTAGTGATTTGAGTTATAAATTCTATTGATATATTGAGATTCCCTCTAATATGTATATGGTAAAATATTTATTTCAAAGGAATATGAGAAAATGGAATATATACTATACAATATTAACATTGATGATATTAAAAGTGCAAGACAACAGAATTTTCAAAATAAAGTCCATAAAATTTTATGGTTTGTTAGATAATAATTCAAAAAAAAATTAGATGAAATCTATTGGTTGAACCCCATGGTTGTGGATTCAATTTAGGATTAATATTAGGAGAAAAAATAAATCATAAATGTTTTAAAATGGAAGTGCTCAAATCATAATCAAGTTAAACTGAACTTTGATAAATTGACTTAAGGGAATCCATGAAGGGTAGGTGTAAGAGAACTATGTTGAAATGAAAATTGTAATTTCATATTTTCTTTTAACATTTTATTAGATGATACAACAAATAATGACTATAGTTAAATCTCTAATCATTGGCATAGAGGTCCTAAATTGAAATAATAATCAAAAGATAGTGATAGATTTGGGAATAATTAGTTAGAGGATGAAAAAGTGTTTTTGTATTGTTTTATCTTTAATTAGAAGGAATTCAATGTGTCGTAATCATAATCTACACCTTTCAAAAAGTGAATTTATCTCACATGCACAAAAATTTCTAAGTTAACTTGTAAAATTACAACCCAAATAAACAAGGGTATAGAATAAATATAAATATATTAAGAAAGGAATAAAATAATTATTAGAATAAAATATTTGATGATATAGCAGATGGAGTGACTCTACATTTCCATCATAATACAACCATGTTAAATTTATGTTTTATATTATTTCTTGTTTGCACATAATAAGAATAATTTTGAGATCAAGGGTTTGGTGAGTCATCAATATTTATTTAAGGGTCTTGTTGTCTTCCTAACAAAGAATAATGAATGACCATACAATATATTATAACAAGATAAAATAAAATAAGCGAAGCAACATTTGTATTAGGAAGACAACAAGTAAGAGGAAGTATGTGTATGAGTTATTAAGACTATAAGAAATACATTAAAAAAAAATAAGCTTGTATATATGTCATATTTTTAAGCATCATTATGCTAAATATGGAATTTTTGAAAAACATATTAATTATTTATGGCCAACTTATGTCAATATTAGGGATAAATATAAATAAGGAATATAAATAAAATTTTGAAGAAGTTTAGGGTGAGTTTATGTTACCTTTGTATAATATTAAAATGGTTATGATAATGCAATATTATATGGAGATATCTATGTGTGTTATTTAATAAAAAAAATATTTGAGAATAAAAATGTAAATTTTATCCATATGTAAGTAAGAGTGGTGTGTCTTGTGTGTAAAATGATAACAAGAAATATGTAAATAAGAATCAAGGAAATTAATAACTCACAATAATATGAAATGGACACCTTTCCATATAAAATTTAGCTAGTAGGACTTTTGATTATTATAAGAAGAGGTAAAAATGAAGAAAATATTATACATACCTCTAAAATTAAGAAATATACTATTTAAATTATGGAAAAATATGTTATTCTAGAGAGGCAAGAGATGGTCCATGTGCTTATGTAAGGGTAACATGCACATATTGATATGTCATATGATGAAGGAATTAGGATATCATGGGATAGGTTGAATAGTTTTTTAAATGATTAATAAGATAACCATTATTTGGAACATACAAGAGAGTAAATGTGATTAAATTTATATCAATGGTATTAGTGATAGATATAATATATAAGGGATAAATCTATTGATATCAATGTGTATGGTAGATGATCCTAGTGATAATGAGAAAATTTGATAAAGAGAACCATTCAATCCATAACATTTTTAATGTTAACATGGAAAAAATATTGATATGATAATATGGTTGGTGAAAGTAACTTGGTTGATGATTTAATGATGTGTGTATCAATGGAATTGATCATGAATAGTAGAATAAGACCTTGAATTATATATAATATAAGAGGATTCAAGGTTCAAAGGATAGATTTATCGTTAATATTAATTTTTCTAAAGAATATCTAAATGGGTTTTGTTACTTGATCATAAAAACCTTGGGAAAAGGGTGGTGGTATCTATGAGATTCAATAAACTAGGTAGGAAAATATTTTAGTACTAATTAATTTGAGACAAATGTAATAGATATATTTCAAATAAAAATACTAACATTTAGATGATTGAACAAAGCAATTTAGAGAAATGATAGAGTATAAGTCTATCTTAGTTTAGGTAAATATATATACCATGATTAAAAACTATAGAGCATAGGGTTATATAGATAATATGGATGAATTTATGAACTTCCTAAGAAATAATAAATTTTGTTGAAACTTGTATACAATATTGAGTTGTTGTGGATCTCTCTATGTTAGTGCAAACCAATAAGATAGGTGGGTGATACTATATGGGGCAAGTAGTAGAACCCACAAGGGTGGCATGTTGGTGATTATGAAGAACTCCCTCCATTTGAGAGGTATCAAGTTTGAATCCCTATACAAAAATGAAATATGAGAGGGTATCAATAATCTCCTATGTCTTACCTCTAAATAGTGGTATAACTGAATAGGATAACATTGTCAGCCACCTAAGAGCAGACTTGGAAGTTTCTCTCTACCCAAGAATTTGTCTTGGTAGGAACACCACAATGGAAAAAGTCATTGGGCTCTCTTAACAAAGACCTATATTCAATTCACAGGAAGGGTGGACCCTGATATGCCCCCATTTTTTAACCTCTTCAAAATAAATATGAGTCAAGTAGAATGATATGAGAAGTATATTAGTCAATGGAAATAAAGACATAGCTATGTAAGGAGGATATAGGATACCATCTAGTGATAGTGGAAGCAACAAAAAAAATAAGTTTTGGTTAAAATAATACGAGGTGCATAGGGGAAAAATGTATAATAAATTTTCTATAGCATGACTTAGATAGATGATATGTTAGAATCAATTATATAGAAGGTCATGGATCTAGGGAATCATACTAGGATTATGATGGATCAAGCACTGTATATGGAGATTTTCAATTGTATGAATGATATAATCTGAGATGAAAGATATATTTATAACCCTTCAATAATTTAAATTATCTAAACCTAAAATACCCTTAACATCATAAAAATAATTTAAATCTTAGTAATGTTTATTTAATTCAATAACATATGTACTAACACATTCCATTTAAATTTTGCTTATGAATTTGTTCTTTTTATATACCAATGATGCTTGTATAGTTTGGGTTGTAGTTTAGTAAACTCCTTCAACTTCAAAGTTGTATATAGAAATGCACATGACTGTTCCATTGTATTCAAAGGGGGGGTATTGAAAATAAGAACAAACACTTGATCTCACCTATATTAACTAAAAAAAAGTCTAAACATAGGCAATGTTCATGTTCACTTTAAAAAATAATTGAAGGTGTTTATGTTAGAGGAAAGTTAGATGGGGGATGATTAAAAATAAGTTATTGATTTTTAAGGAAGATGTTAAAAAGGGTGATAGAATAGTAGTTTGAATGAGATTTGTAGATTATAGCTTAAAATGAGTGATGTGTAATATAATAAGGAAGAGATAGCATATAATATAGAAAAAGTTAGTATTTTAGTGTTTGGTTTTGAATGTTAGGGAAGGATAGGATTTATTAGTGAATATTTACATGGGTCACAAAATAAACTATATGTTATATCCATTATTATAATATCAATAATTTTTATCATCTTCTAATAGTATTACTTTTTTTCTTTGTCCTTTTCAATCTCATTAAATCAGAGTAGATCTAAAGATACACAAGAATATGAATAAGGGTGTATGCTAGTCGAAGGTTAGAGGGGAAGATAGGATTTTAAAAAGTTATAGGTTTTAAAGTTATATATTAAAGAGGGTTGATGAAATAGATGTGACGGGGGAGGGGGGAAATTTATAGGTTATATGTTAGAATTATAGAAGAATAATTTGGGAAGGGAGATATTGGGTGCATGTTCAAATTAGTTAGTTATAGGGGTTTAATTTTAGAAGATAGCTTGAGAAGGGTTTGCATTTTAGATCTTGAAATCCTTGTGATAATAATTATGGTTTTATTAAGTATCGTGTGCTATTACTAATAATAGTTTTGAACATGTCTCCTATAGATTGAATTGAAGATTAGCCAAAACATGGGCATTGTATATGTGATACTCAATTAAACAAGGGAAATGGGCTTGTTTTAAATACAATTTAAAGTAGAATGGGGGTTTTAAAATTAAGTTATATATTTTGAATGGAAATTTTGAAGTTTGGAATATAATAGACGTTAGGGAAAGAGGTTGTGGGCTAGATTTTGAAAACAATTTGCATGGAACTATAACTCCAAGGTATAAATGTTGTGTTATAGAAAAACATATAAATGGAACTATAAGTGGATACTACGACATGATTCATACAAAATTGCACAATGTTGCTTCCATGTTGTAAACATAACATTGGTGTTTTTCTTCCCAAAAAATATAAATTTTACTATTATCCTAACATTACAAGTAATGTTACTACCTCAAAATATAACACTACCTAGAATTTATTGATTATTGTGGTCGCATAGTAAAGGTAAAAAGATAATGCAACTTTTAATGTCCATGAGGCCATAAGCCATATGGGATGATCCTCGTGGAGGATGTTGTTTACCCAATATGTGGTTATCCAACCATACTTTGGCTACCTAAAAAGTGTACAACCCTACCCTTCATAAGATTCAAATGTTAGACCTCCTATTTATGAGTTTCAAAGCCTTCACCATTAGGCCTAGTGAGGTTGTATTATGAAAGTGACCTAATATGAAATATAAATTTTATATTTATTAAAAATTATATTTAAAAAGTAATAATAAAATTCATACTATTGGACCATATAGATATTGCCAATATTGTATTCTACTAAATTTATCAAGCTTTTGTCATTACAAAAAGTAGACAAAGATTCTACTAATGAAGAATATTATCACCAACAAGTCTTATATATAATTAGTATTTAAATTTTTACTATCTACTTAGTAGATTATTCACAATATAGATCAAAATATTTTATATCCAAATATTAACATATCCTACACTAACATTGTTGGTGTAAAATAAAAATAATGAATTATTTTAAATTTGATAAAACTAATAAAATTAGAGTCCATTATTAAATAATTAAATTGTGTGCTACTAAAAATGAGAATGGATTTATAAATTCAAGATATGACTATCAACCTCAGATGATGGTCTTTGTTGACATTTCAAGCCTTTTTGTGCTTCGACTCACGAATAGAATCTCACATCCTAGCACTCGACACCATTTCGTGAGGTGGCATTTGTATTAGTGTCTATTTCTTGTTATTACTAGTTGGATTTGCTATCAGTACATTACCCATATAGTTCATCAATCCTCCATTTTTAATGAATGGATTTCTAAGTATGGTGCATTCTAGAACTCTTTCAATCGATGGTAAGCTCAACTAATATTTGTAAAGCTATTTTGTGAGTACCCCTATGTCTCAGGGTGGAAAATACTAATGGGGAGATCTAAAAATTTGAATCTGAGGCACTCTATGTTAAATATTTGGTTGGATACTGATTTCTTATTTTTGGATGAGGAGGTGGAACAAATTTTAAATAAGGGAGACCTATTAGATTACATAAATAAATTCTATGTCCATAATCTTGTGCTTTCCAAATGCATGTAATTTTTATGGAAAGAAGGTTGAGTTAAGGTTGGGAATTTAGAGTTTGAGATCAGTGTAGAGTTGATTTCTAAGGTCACGTGCCTCTCCCTTGATGTCCATAGCCATAATAGGGAGAAGCACTCCTTTCTCATAGAGGTGAGTTTCTATCTAGATGAGGGTGAATACCTACTAAGGGAATATAATGGATTCAATGCCAAAACTCTTAGAGATTTTTGGGACCATGTGGTTATTGTTATCATGATTTATTTCACACTAGATCCATTAAGAGATGTGGTGATAATCTACCACATGATTTTTCTTAATGAGCTATAAAGGGAGTGATGGATGAAAATCCTAGCTTTCCTATCTATTCAATGCAAAAGTTTATGATGGATGTTTAGAGTTGGAAAGGCCTAAACCCTCTCCACCAAGGTTTTGCCTTACTGGTATTTTAATATGTAGCTAAAGAGAGAGAGACAAAGCCAACACAAATCTTACAAATGATTGAGTCTCAACCTATGCCTTTGCCCACATCTCACACTCAAAAAGAGGATATTTCCATATCTAGTGATTCTAGAGACTTGGGAGATAGTGAGAATCATGTCTCCATATTTACCGAGACTAATAATTTGGCTTGGGAGATATCGATCTTACTAATGGGGTGAGGGGTGGCAAGTTGTGCATCTCCAAAAGGCTTGGATCAATTTCTTCAGAGGTTGAGCTAGTTGAGAGTCCCTCAAAATATTTCAAACTAACTGGTAGTAGTAAGAGATCAGGAGGAGGTTATAGGAACTTCTAGAGGTATTATAGGGGGTAAGAGGAGGTTAGAAATATTGTTTGATATGAAACTAGAAAAGAAGAAATTATTGATTTTGACCCACTTTAAGTTGGTGGACCAACCCATGGTTAAGAGAAAATAAAATTTTAAAGGGAGGGAATTTTGTGCTTCTAACTGCTCTGAAAATCCATATAAGCATCTCCAACTAATGAAGTTTTTTTAAGATAAAAAAAGTTTTATTTTGGGAACTCTCAAGGTGGTAGTGGAATTTTTGAAGTGAATCACCTACTTAGCCAAAATTTGGAAAACAATGCCTTAGGAAAATTTAAATATGACAAGCTATCAAGGATGTCCTAATGCTGGGTTTGTTGGGTTCTTGTCCTTGGTGGTCTATTTTTCCCTTTTTGGGTTGATGGTCGTTAGCCTCTTGTTGAGCATTTATTTGTGTTCAATGACTGATAGGGTGAATGGATCACTCTCTATCCAATCTAGTTCTTCTCTATAGTTGTTTAACCCTATGGATAGTTGGTTGGATGCCACTGTATGTAATATATATATATATATATATATATATATATATATATATATATATATATATATATACATATGGTGAAGATCAAGCAACACAAACAAATATATCAAGCCACATGAACAAAACATACACAAATTTTATTTCTTTTTTTCCTATTAGAGAACCAGAACATTTCATTCTTTTCATCCCAAAAAAAGAGTCCTTTTAAAATTTTAAAAATTCCTTTAAATACATTGTTTTCCCCTTTTCCCACCTAAAACTAGAAATTTCAAATTTGAAATTTGGGGGCAACTTTCCAAGGTCATAACTTCGCACTTGTTGACCCGATTGACTATTACAACATATTTTTGGAAACGACATGAAATGAGCTAAGCGGGGCAAGATAACTCAAATTATACTTCTAATATCTTTGTGCCAAGACCTGCATCTAGCTGAAAATCTTCAAATTTGACCTCTAAGACCTTCAAAAATCACCTGCAAGTTTTACTAGCTTTTCTAGCAATTTTTTTATTTTTTTTCACTAGTTTTCAACAAAATAAATTAACTACAATTTGGGTGATGCAATATCACTCTGATACTACTGGATGCTCCTACATCAGACACCCATGGAAAATTTAGAAGTGATCTTCACTTCTATGTTATTGGGGGAAAACCCAAGCGGTCAACCTTAGTCTTTGATAACCAAGTTGAATCTTCCATAGTCTTGCCTTTCCATTTGACCAAATATTCTTCATACTACCTATTTATGGTAATTTTACCGATGCGGGTATCCAGGATCTCTTTTATCTCTTCTGTATTTGAAATAGATGCTAGAAGATCCCACAATTATGTTACTGGTCCCTCACCATTGTCTTCCTCGGGGTATTCTACCAAATCAAAAAAAATAAAAATAGGTGATATGTTAAGCCCACCTGGCAATTCTACTTCATATGCATTTCCTGAATCCCATTTTCCTATGATTTTGCATGACCCAAAATTCTTCATTTTTAGCTTGTTAAAGGTTTTAGCAGGAAACCTTTCTTTTCTCAGATGGACCATAACTTCATCTCCCACTTCAAATTCCTTAAACCGTCGCTTTTGGTCTACCCTTGTCTTGTACTAAGTATTCATCTTAGTAATATTATTCTTAACTTCTTCATGGAAGCTCTTCAGCTCCTCTGCAAATTCCTCAGCCTCAACATTGTTCTTTTCCACTCTATCCATTTTTCTCAACTTGAAAGCATTCCTTGGGTTGCTCCCATACATAATATGGAATGGGGATTTATTAGTACTCAAATTATGCCTGTGGCAAAACCAAGTCCCAAACCTTGGGCTTATCTCCTACCAAGCATCTCATTATATTACCCAAACTCTTGTTCACCACCTCTATTTTCCCATCAGTCTGTGGGTGGTATGCAGAACAGAATTTCAGCTCTATCTTCTATTTCTTTCGTAGGGACCTCATAAAATACCCAAAAAACTCTTTGGTAGACCATGAAGTCATACCACCTCTTTGAAAAACAACCCTGCAACATGAACTGCATCATTAGTTTTCTAACAGGGAATAAAATGTGCCATATTTGAAAACTTGTCATCCACTACAAATATGGAGTCATTCCCCCTCTATGTCCTTGGTAGACCAAGAACAAAATCCATGTTGATGTCCTTCCATGGTATCTCTAGTACAGGTAATGGCTGATATAATCCAGTGTTCTGACTCACACCCT
The DNA here is from genome assembly GCA_028583015.1 of Wollemia nobilis. Lineage (NCBI taxonomy): Eukaryota > Viridiplantae > Streptophyta > Pinopsida > Araucariales > Araucariaceae > Wollemia > Wollemia nobilis. The sequence continues at coordinate 1,395,789 of JAQPPZ010014872.1, read as the reverse complement.
TGACCATCTGGCATACTCTACAAATTTGCATAAATCTCTTCACATCTTGCTGTAATTGTGGCCAATAATAGTTCTCACTAATGAGGGCAGTGGTATTATCTCTACTGAAGTGTCCAACCAACCCTCCATTGTGCTTCTCCTTGACCCATATTCTCCCTCATTGAACTCCTAGAAATGCATAATTGGTTTCCTCTAGACAACATTCCATATTGGATTAGAAAATCCAACCACTTAGTCATGTCCAAAATAAAATGTGCTAAGCAAGCCCTCCAAGCCTTTGCAAAATCAGGATCTTCAGGGTACAAACCCTTAAGTTCGTCAAACCCTAAAACTTCCACCTTCATTTCTATCAACAAACACTACCTTCTACTTAAGGCATTTGCAACTCTATTTCACTTTCCACTCCTGTGCTTCAACACAAGGGTATAACTCTATAGAAACTCAACCCACTTCAAGTGCCGCTGATTTAGCTTCCCTTGGCTATTAATATATTGTAAGGCTTGATTATCAATATATAGAACAAAATCTTTTGGCAACAAATAATGCCTACATTTATTCAGAGCCTAAACTATAGCATAAAACTCCTGATCATATACAAAATATTTCTTTCTAGCATCATTAAGCTTCTCACTAAAATAGGCAACGAGTTTACCTTCTTGACTTAACATAGCTCCTATGGCACTACCACTAGCATCACAATCAACCTAAAATACCTTATTAAAATCTAGAATTGCTAAAATAGGTTTCTTTGTGACCTTCTTCTTCAACATATGAAGCTCTTATCTACTCCTAAGGGCCACTTAAATTATTTCTTATCCCCTCTCATTATTTCTGTAAGGGGTGCACAAATACTGCTAAAAATTCTAATGAATTTTCTATATAAACTTGCTAGACCATGAAATGATCTTACCTTAGTTATGCTCCTTGGAGTATGCCATTCAATGATAGCCCTCACATTTTTTGGGTCCATTTTTAGACCTTTGGCTAAGATGACAAATCCTAGGTAAACTAACTCATTCTTTACAAAAATGCACTTTTTCAAATTAATCAGCAACTGCTCCTTCTTCAGCTTCTCAAAAACCCTTCTGATATGCATCAGGTTCTCTTCTAGGGTCTTGCTAAATATTAAAATGTCATCCAAATAGACAATGAAAATTTTTCCTAAAAACGCCCTCAATACATCTTTCATCAGTTGCATAAATGTGCTTGGTGCATTGGTTAGCCCAAATGGCATTACCAACCACTTATACAAGCTCTCTCTGGACTTGAAGGTTGTATTCCACTCATCTCCTTATCTGACACGAATCTGATGGTACCCACTCTTTAGGTCAATATTTGTAAAGTACTTGGCTCCAATAAAATAGTCCATAATGTTATCCATTCTTGGCAATGAGAATCTATATTTTATGGTGATCTTGTTAATAGCTTGAGAGTTTGTACACATTATCCACCCTCCATATTTCTTTGGTGCTAGTGCTTTAGGTACTGCACATGGACTCAAGCTCTCCTAAATTAGTCACTTTTTCAACAACCCTTGGACTTGTTTTTTTAGCTCCTCACTTTCTATAGGAGTCATTCTATATGTTGCCTTATTGGATAAACTTGATCCTAGTACCAAATCTATATGGTAACTGATATTTCTCACTGATGGCAAACCCTCAAGCACATTATTTGATATAATATCTAGAAATTCTTCTAATATACATAAGAATTATACTAGGGTATCTTTGCATTCTTTTTCCCTAACTCTAGGAATTAATGCATAGCACATATGCTCATGCTTCAACCCATCCAAAAACTTTCTACCTTCAACTAAAAATATAATGGCACTGCTACATACCTTTTCGTCCACCTCCTTCAAGGGATTTAGCTTATGGCACACTCCATTCTTTTTTAGGGAGTAAGTGTTGGCATGACCATCATGCACTACACATCGATCAAACTGCCATGGCCTTCCCAACAACAAATGGCAAGCATCCATAGGTAGAATGTCACATAGGACCTCACCACAATAATTTCCAATAATAAATTTTACCAAGAATTGCTCATTGACCAAAGCCCTATGGTCCTTATGCAACCATGCAATCCTATATGGATGCAGGTGTCTATTTCTCTCTAACAACAATTTGGTAACCATTCATTCTAAAACTAGCTTATCTGTGATGCCATTGTCTATGATAATATTATAGATCTTACCTACACATTTACACCTTGTGCAAAATAAGCTCTTCCTCTAATATGGATCTCTCTCCTCATTCAACAAGGCTCTCCTTATGATCAACACTTCTCTTTTTGCTTCTTCAAAGTGCTCATATTTAGCATCTTCATCAACAACAACTCGAGCATTACCTTCGGGTCTCTTATTTGTTCTCTCTTGGTGTTGTGGACACTCGTATGCTCGATGTCATTCTTCTCCATAGTGGAAAAAATTTCCACAAAATCCTCCTCTTCCAAACCCTCGTCCAGACCTTCTTCTTCCTCTCTAGTAACCATTGTTCTGCTCACGAGGGTGATAAGTGTTATCTCCCTTTTGGTCGTGACTATTGCTAGCTTCTCCATTCTTCTTATGATCTTCACTTTGTCCTCCATTTTTTCTTCCACCATTTCTTCCACCACAACCTCTTCCTCTTTTCATGCTCTCAAACCCTCTGTTCATCTTCTCTTCAACCCTTAAGGCAAACTGGTAAGCATCCTCTATGGTGGTCATCCTGACCAGACTTAACTCCTCTTGAATACTTGCTCTTAATCCATTAATATAATAGGCTACCTTATCCTTCTTAGCCTTAGAATGGACTGTTCTGATTAAAATTTTGTAGAAATCCTCTATGTATTCTTTGATAGACTTGCTCAACTGCCTTAAACCTTACATTTTATTTAACAGATCCAACTTGTAGTTAGCTGGAATGAACTGCCTCTTCAACTTCTCCTACCACCTTATTATCCTTTATTTTATTCTTTTGTTTTTGTCTAGATACACTCCCTTCCACCATATGCTAGAATGACCCTTTAGCTTGGTCTTAGAAAACTTGACCCTCTCAGGATATTCAACCTCCTCATACTCAAAGTATTATTCCAAATCATTGATCTAATCAATCAACTCCTCTAGATCAAGATTTTTAGAATACATAGAAACCTCCATTTTTGGTCTCTTTCCAATATTCGATATGGATATATATAACCTGGCTTGTGTAGGATCTAATACCTCTTCTTATTCCTTGAACTGGTCCTCTTCTTCTTCAAATTAACTGCCATCTTCTCTCCTTGGCTCAAACCCTCTATGCAGCTCCTCTTATAGAGCCTGAACTTGCCTCTACAAAGTTCTGAAATATTCTTCTGGCACCATATTTCTCCCACCACCATAGTTTCTTCATGGAGGCATTTTGCTCACTTCTCTCACAAACCCTAACCACAGATCCTAGTGTAAACTGCCTCACATTTGGCGATCTATTTAAATACTCAGGAACTCGCGCTTTGACACCACTTGGTGAAGATCAAGCAACACAAACAAATAGATCAAGCCACATGAACAAAACATACACAAATGTTATTTCTTTTTTTCCTATTAGAGAATTAAAACATTTCATTCTTTTCATCCCAAAATAAGAGTCCTTTTACAATTTTGAAAATTTCCTTAAATAACATGTTTTCCCCTTTTCCCACCTAAAACTAGAAATTTCAAATTTGAAATTTGGGGGCAACTTGCCAAGGTCATAACTTCGCACTCGTTGAACCGATTGAATATTACACCATATTTTTGAAAACAACATGAAAATATCTAAGTGAGGCAATATCATCCACATTTTTCCTTTAATTTCTATGCACCAAGGCTTGCGTATAGCCAAAAATCTTCAAATTCAACCTCTAAGACCTTCAAAAATCACCTGTAAGTTTTACTAGTAGAATTGTTTTTTCACTAGTTTTCAAAAAAATGAATTAAATACAATTTGGGTGATGCAAGATCACTCTGACACCACTGGATGCTCTTGCATCAGACACCCAGGGTAAATTTATAAGTGACCTTCACTTATCTGTTGTTGGGGAAAAACCCAGGCGGTCAACCTCAGTATTCGATAACCAAGTTGAATGTTCCATAGGCATGCCTTTCCATTTGACCAAATATTCTTCATAATGCCTATTTTTGGTACTTTTTTTGATGCTGGTATCAAGGATCTCTTCTCTCTCTTTTGTATCTAGAGTAGATGGTGGAATATCCCACAATTCTACCACTGGTCCCTCACCATTGTCTCCCTCATGGTATTCTACCAAATCTAAAATGTTAAAAATAGGTGATATGTTAAGCCCACTTGGCAATTCCACTTCATATGCATTGCCTGAATCCTATTTTCCTATGATTTTGCATGGTCCAAACTTCTTCATTTTTAGCTTGTTATAGGTTTTAGTAGGAAAAAATTATTTTCTCAGATGGGCCATAACTTCATCTCCCACTTCAAATTCCTTAAAATGTCACTTTTGTTCTGCCCTTTTCTTGTACTTAGTATTCATCTTAGTAATATGCTTCTTCACTTCTTCATGCAAGATCTTCAGGTTCTCTGCAAAGTCCTTAGTCTCAGCACTATTCTTTTCCCCTCTGTCTATTTTTCTCAACTCAGAAGCATTCCTTGGGTTGCTCCCATACACAATCTGTAATGGGGAATTATTAGTACTCCTATTGACAAAATTATTGTATGCAAATTGTGCCTATGGTAAAACCAAGTCCCAACCCTTAAGCTTGTCTCCTACCAAGCATCTTAGTATATAACCCAAACTCCTGTTCACCACCTCTATTTTCCCATCAGTCTGTGGATGGTATGTAGAACTAAATTTTAGCTGTCTTCAATTTCTTCCATAAGGTCCTCTAAAAATGCCCAAAAAACATTGTATCCCTATAGGAAAAAATACTTTTTGGTAGACCATGAAGTCATACCACCTCTTAGAAAAACAACCCTGCAACATGAACTGCATCATTAGTTTTTTGGAAGAGAATAAAATGTGTCATCTTTGAAAACTTGTCAACCACTACAAATATGGATTCATTTCCTCTCTGTGTCCTTAGTAGTCCAAGAACAAAATCCATCTTGATGTCCTCCCATGGCCTCTATAAAATTAGGATCTTTAGGGTACAAACCCTTAATTTTGTCAAACCCTACAACTTCCACCTTCATTTTTGTCAACACAAACTTCCTTCTACTGAAGGCATCTACAACTTTGTTTGACTTTCAACTTCTGTGCTTCAACACAAAAGTATAACTCTATAAAAACTCAATCCACTTAAAGTGCCTCTGATTTAGCTTCCCTTGGCTATTAATATAGAACAAACTCTTTTGGCAACAAATAATGCCTCTATTTCTTCAGAGCCTGAACTATAGCATAAAAATCCTGATCATATACAAAATATTTCTTTCTAGCATCATTAAGCTTCTCACTAAAATAGGCAATGGGTTTACCTTCTTGACTCAACACAGCTCCTATGAAACTACCACTAGCATCAAAATCAACCTAAAATACCTTATTAAAATCTGGAAGTGCTAAAATAGGTTGCTCTGTGACCTTCTTCTCCAACATATCAAAGCTCTTATCTGCTCCTAAGGTCCACTTAAATTCTTTCTTATCCCCTCTCATTTTTTCTGTAAGGGGTGCACAAATACTGCTAAAATTTCTAATGAATTTTCTATAGAAACTTGCTAGACCATGAAATTATCTTACCTTAGTTATGCTCCTTGGAGTAGGCCATTCAATGATAGCCCCCACCTTTTCTGGGTCTAATTTTAGACCTTTAGCTAAGATGACAAATCCTAGGTACACTAGCTCCTTTACAAAACTGTACTTTTTCAAATTAATCAACAACTGCTACTTCCTCAGCTTCTCAAAAGCCCTTTTGATATGCATCAGGTTCTCTTCTAGGGTCTTGCTAAATATTAAAATGTCATCTAAATAAACAATGATAATTTTTCCTAAAAAATCCCTCAATACCTCATTCATCAGCCGCATGAATGTGCTTGGTGCATTGGTTACATAAAATGGCATGACCAACCACTCATACAAACCCTCTCTTATCTTGAAGGTTATCTTACACTCATCTCCTTTTCTTACATGAATCTGATGGTACACACTTTTCAGGTCAATCATTGTGAAGTACTTGGCTCCACTCAAATAGTCCATAATGTTATTCATTCTTGGCAATGGGAATTTATATTTTATGGTGATCTTGTTAATAGCTAGAGAGTCTGTACACATTCTCTACTCCCCATATTTCTTTGGTGCTAGTATTGTAGGTACTACACACGGACTCAGGCTCTCCTAAATCAGTCCCTTTTTCAGCAACTCTTGGACTTGTCTGTTTAGCTCCTCACTTTCTATAGGAGTCATTCTATGTGCTTCCTTATTGGGAAAACTAGATCCTAGTACCAAATCTATATGGTGACTGATCTTATTTATTAGTCTCACAATGACACTAAGAGGGGGGGTGAATCAGTGTAGCTATTTAAATTCAAATCTACAACTCTTAATGTCGAAACAATGAAAATTTAAAATCAGATAAAGCAAGTATAACAAGATAGCATTCCACAACACACGATGTAACGAGGTTCACCAATTTGGCTACTCCTCAAAAATGACTGCTTGGATTCCCGTACAAATCTAGCCTTTGCAAAATACCAATTTTACAATCAATTTACCAGCACCCACTGGAAGGAGCACCAACCCCTGATTTATCTACACCAACAGAAAGGAGCACCAACCAAAAGAAAGGAACACCAACCCCTAATTCCAAGCACCAACTTGGACTGCAATTTTAAAACTATAAGATTGACATAAAAATGCCTTCACTTATACAAGACCCTGATTGGTCTATTGCTAACCCAACCTCTCTCGCTATTCACCAAAACACCACACACACTTAAGGCTCTGCTTACTACACTTTTATGGCCCTCTTACAGCCCTCTTGATGTGCTTCTTACTACACTCTTATGGATCTCATGGCTCTGCTTAATGCTCTCTTACGACACTCTTCCAACCCTCTTTTTGCAGCACTTTCACTCTTTTTCAGCATTGTAATTCTCCATGTAGACCTCCTTTTATAACAAAGTTCTGACTCTATTTTTAACTTCCGTATTTTCGCATGCAAATTATTAATATAAACTTCTATATGTAACTCCTTTATCACACAGTATTCCCTCATGCAGCCTATTAATAATTACAGATCTTTGTTTAGTCTTCGATTGATGACTTTCAGTTTAGCTGCTACTCGATGATTTCACTCTATAACTGGCCTTGTAACTATCATTCTGAGTTCAGTTCACTGTTCTTATTTTAGTTGCATGATTTTTTTTTACAACGGCCCTTGTAACTGTCGTATAACTTCAGTTAAATATCACATATCTTATTTTGGTTGGGTTCTCTTCTTAGCTCACGCCAAAGCGACCTGTCGCAAAATCGTGACACTTTTGCCTCTTTGTCCTCTTCTCGAATTTCACCCGTGAAAACACAACATGTCACGATATCGCGACACTTTCACCTCCTTGCTTCTTTTCTTGGCTTGTACCCATGAAAACACAACATGTCGCGATATCACGACACTTTCGCCTCCTTGCTACTTTACTTGGTTTGAACCCGCAAAAATATAACATGTCGCGATATCGTGACACTTTCACCTTCATACTCTTCCTCTTTACTTTTGTCGTGATATCGTGACACTTCTGCCTTCTTACTTTATCTCTCCTCCTTTAGTCATGAAAATGCGACATGTCGCGATATCACGACACTTTTTCTCCTTTGCTCTTTCTCTTGCCTTCGGGTCACGAAAACACGACATGTCGCGATATCGCAACACTTTTTCTCTCGGACTCTCTCTCTTGCAATATGTCACGAAATCGTGACATGTTTTCTTCTGTACAATATCTCTTGCAATATGTCATGAAACCGTGACACTTTTTCTTTCGGATTCTCTCTCTTGCAATATGTCATGAAATCATGACACTTTTTCTTCTGTACAATCTCTCTTACAATATGTCACAAAATCGCAACACTTTTTCTACTTGCCTTTTTCTCTTCCAACATGTCAGAAAATCATGAAACTTTTTCTTTCGTACTATCTCTCTTGCAATATGTTGTGAAATTGTGACACTTTTTCTACTTGCCTTTTTCTCTTCCAACGTGTCACGAAATTGCAACAGTTTTTCTTGCTTGTGCTTTCTCTTTGAACATGTCACGAAATTGTGATATTTTTTCCTGCTTGCACTTTCTTTTTGAACATGTCACGAAATCGCGACAGTTTTTCTTGCTTGCGCTTTCTCTTCGAACATGTCACGAAATCGTGACAGTTTTTTCAGCTTGTGCTTTCTTTCCGAACATGTCATGAAATCGAGACAATTTTTCTTTCTTCTCAACATGTCGCGATATCACAACAGTTTTTCTTTCTTGCTCAACATGTCGCGATATCAAGACAGTTTTCTTCCTTGTGATTTTCTTTTGATTTTTAGCATATGGGCCACTTCAATATTTTGGAAAATCATTGTACATACTCTAAATAACCTCTTAACTCATGTCCACAACATCAACCAATCTGTCTGACTGTGTTGAAAACAATGATAATACTGTTGCTGCACCTTGTTCAACAATCTCCCTCTTTGGAATTGTTGGCAACAACATGCAATTTCCTGTAATTCTTCTCCCCCTTTGACAATAATACCAAAGGGATGCTACAAACTCCCCTTGAGTCCATGCACAACATTCTTGGGCACAAATTATTATAGTTAGCAAAAATTACAAACATGAGCAAAAAGATAATCAAATATATAAATGCTCCCCCTGAGAATGTGGCCCCGATAGCTAGTCAATTCTTGGGAAGCGTGACCACTCCCAATTTATTGTGAAGGTACTCAAATATTTCCTTGGGCAACGATTTTGTGAATATATCCGCTACTTGCTCTGTAGTTGGGACAAAATCCAACTTAACCTCACCTTTCGCAACTTTCTCCTTCAAAAAGTGATATCGGATAGCAATATGTTTTGTATGAGAATGCATAACTGGATTCTTTGAGATGTTAATGGCACTATTGTTATCACACTTAACTTAAATTGGCTCACTGAAGTTAATTCCAAGATCTTTCAGGGTTTGTTTCATCCATAAGACCTGTGTACAACACGTAGTTGCTACAATATATTCTGCCTCTACTGTGGATAAGGATACTGACTCTTGTTTCTTACTGTGCCATGTGACCAACCTGTCTCCAAGGTAGAATGCACCTCCACTGGTACTCTTTCTATCATCGACACATCCTGCCCAATATGCATCTAAATATGCAATAAGTGTGAATTCCTTACCTTTCGGATACCATAACCCATGCTCCATAGTACCCTTTAGATACTAAAGAATCCTCTTCACTTCTGTCACATGAGTCTCCTTGGGACTAGCCTAAAGTCATGCTACCATGCAAACTACCTACAAGATATATGGTCTGATAGCTATCAAATACAGTAGGCTCCCAATCATAGATTTGTACATGGTTTGATCAACATCTGGAGATTTTTCATCCTTGCTCAACTTGTAACCTGTCGTCATGGGAGTGCTAGCAGGCTTACAATCCTCCATTGTGAACTTTTTTAGCATCTCTTTCACATATTTAACTTGAGAAATAAATATGCCCTTCTCATTTTGATTAACTTGCAGTCTGATGAAATATGAAAGTTCACCAATCATTGACATTTCAAATTCTTTCTGCATCTTATTTGCTAAATCTTTACACGACTCATCATTATTTCTACCAAAAATGATATCATCTATGTATACAAAAAAGACAATGAGATGGCCATTCTCTATTTTGACATACAAATTGCTATCCACCATACCTTTTTTGAACCCTTGTTGAGTAAGATAGTTGTCTAGCCTTGCATACCATGCTCTGGGTGCCTGTTTCAAGCCATACAATGCTTTCTTCAACTTGCAGATGAAATTGGGATTATCATCGAGTTGGAAACCATCTGGCTACTCAATATAGACCTCTTCTTCAAGTTTTCCATTCAAAAATGTTGATTTCACATCCATTTGATAAACTTTAAAATTCTTGTGAATTGCTAAAGCCAAAAACATTTTAATTGCCTCTAGTCTAGCCACTAGTGTAAAGGTTTCCTCAAAGTCAATACCTTCAACTTGTGCATAGCCTTTATAGACCAATATTGCTTTATTCCTGACTACCTGTCCATATTCATTCAATTTGTTTCAAAAAATCCATTTAGTACCGATTATATTTTTATTTGCAGGTCTTGGTACTAACTCCCAGGTTTTGTTTTTCTCAATCTAATCTAATTCTTCATTTATTGCCATCATCCAACTTTCATCTTTGCTTGCTTCAGCAACATTTTTGGGCTTAATTTTGGATAATAGAGAGTAGTTACTTACAACTCTTCTTCTTTTATGAACACCAACTATGGGGTCTCCAATTATTTGCTCTCTAGGATGATTTTTCTGCCAGCTGCCTGTTTTGAATTTCTTGTTTTCTTCCTCTTCTGAATCACTACTTAAATCATCTGAGTCAATTTTCTATTTATTTTTCGTTTCCTTTTCCTCATATCCTTCAATAACCTCTTCATAAATTGGGTAGTTTTCTTCATATCTTATTTCTCGTTCCCTACCTTCATCAAATTTAACATCGACACTCTCCACAATTTTCTTTAGCCTCTTGTTGTAGCATGTGTAGGCTTTGTTTTTTTTTGAATAGCCAAGAAAAATACCTTCATCAGCTCTATCTTCAAACTTACCAAGATTATCTTTAGTTCTTTTGATGTAACACTTGCTGCCAAAAACTTTAAAGTATCTTGTTGTTGCCTTTTTACCAAACCACAACTCATACGGATTTTTGCTTTCATGCATCCTCAACATGCACCTATTTTGGATATATACCGCAGTATGGACTGCCTCTTTCCAAAATATGTCTGCTATTTTGCTCTCAATCAACATAGTCCGTGCCATTTCCTACACTGTCATGTTATTTATTTCTACCACACCATTCTGTTGAGGTGTCCTTGCTACTGAAAACTCTCCTAATCCCATATTTTTCATAGTACTCTACAAAATCCTCTGAAATGAACTCTCTTCCTCTATCTGATCTTAAAAATTTAATCCTTTTTCCTATTTGATTCTCAAATTTTTTTTTGAAAATCTTGAACATCTCAAAGGCATCTGATTTAAGCTTCAAAAATAGTACCCATGTCATCCTGGAATAGTCATCTATGCATAACATAAAGTATTTGTCACCATTTATGCTTTGCGTTCTCATGGGTCCACATAAATGAGTATGTATTAGTTCTAAAGGTTTGCTTGTAAAGTACTCTTTTGTTTTAAATGTGGCTCTAGTTTGCTTCCCATTTTGGCATGAAGCACAAAAGCTATTTAATGGTTTGCCAATGGTGGGAATATATCTCATTGCCCTTTTTGAGCTGATTTTTACTAGATTGTCAAAACTGATATGACCGAGCCTCTTGTGGCACAACCAATTTTCTTCTTCCTGTCCAATCAAGCACGCTCCTTCTCAAGTCTCTGAGATAGTATATAGGTTTCCAGATGTCCTTGATCCAGTTGCTATCAACTTTCCATAGTTTGTTGTTCTGACTTCACAACCCTGCTTCTTGAAAATTACTTCATGACCTCTGTCACAAATCTGACTTACGCTTAACAAGTTATGCTTCAGACCAATCACAAACAAGGATTATTTTGACTTGATTTTTCTGTCACTGATCTTAACTAATCCTTTGCCAACTATCTTAGCTCCATCATTATTTCCAAATTTTACAGAACCACCTTCATATTTCTGTAACTTCTCAAATTTTTGTTTGTCACCTGTCATATGACCGGAGCATCCACTATCAAGTATCCATGGTGCAGATTTGTTCTGTGCTTTGAATGTTTTCTATGATCAAGGATTCCTTTTATTCCTTGGTTTTCTCCTTTTCTTTCCACTCTGGTTTGATTACAGTTTTGGTCACTTGTTTTGACTTTTCTTTGTCAGTAGCCTGTGCATGTTTTTCAGGAAATTTTCTATTTTGTCTCAAACCATTTTGTTGAAATTTTCATTCTTGATGTTTATTTGCTGCAAATGTACTTCAACAATTTCTTGCAATGTGCCCAAAATTATGACAATTATAACATTCTACTGCATAATCTATCAACGGTGAAAAAAAATTTCTACTGGTAAAGTTCCTTTGTCCTACATTATACTTGCAATATGAAATCTTATGTCCATAACCAATGCATTTAAAACAATAACCAAAAAAGGAATGAGTGAACCTGGGTGATGGTCTTTGCCATTTTTGTAGTGGGAGCCATAAATATTCTTCTCCTTTGATGAGTGACATTGGTGAATCCATCATTGTCAATACTTCTCTTGCCTGGCATTATGCTTTCTTTAGCATGATTCATTTTTTCTTGATCAACCATGATCTTATATTCATTCTTTATGGGTTCTATAGTTATGGCCTTTCATCCATTTGATGATTCTCCTTCGACAAAGCCTAAACCAAATTTGATGCATGTAGTCCTTTGGTTATTTATGATCTTATCCAGCTTCATAGAACTTTCTTCAAGTTTGTGATAACAACTCATTTTTTGATTCATCTCTTCTAGCTACATCCTTAAACCAACAATCTCTTCTTCTAGCTTACTGCACTCATCTATTTTCATGGTTAACTATACTTCGATATCTTCAGATATTTTCTTAAATTTTTCTATTTGTACTTTCAAGTTGGTTATGATTTCATTGGCATCCTCAAGCTTGAAATTTTCTTATTCTTTTTCCTTTCTATACTTAGCTCTTTAAGTGCAACGACCAACTCACCTTCCACATCTACTTTAGCCTTAGCCTCAAGGTTTTTATAACATTCCTATTTTTTCTTCTTCGAATGCCATGAAAAGAGCTTCACCTGTTTATTCTTTAGAATCCTCATCGGAGCTGTCTTCTGAAGGACTGACATTCTTGGATATGAAACTTTTCTTCTTGAATTTGCCTTTTCTAAAATTTGGTTTCTTTTTCTAGTCACTTCTTTCTTGGTGTGAACCTTCATCACTTTTGTTTTTCTCATTAAGTGGACATTTAGCTGCAAAGTTCCCAACGCATTCACAATTGAAACACTTAAATGGTAGCTTTCCTCTGTATTTTTCTTTTTCCCTTATTAGTTTTTGAACAAAGTTTGCTTCCATTTCATCTGATGTCTCTTCTTACTCGAATTCTTGTTTTGCTTTTATATTTTTATGTGCTTTAAAATCATCTTCTCTATCTGTGGGTTTAGTTTTTCCTATTATCATCTCATATGCAGTCAAAGAACCATGCATCTCATCCATACTAAAAGTATTTAGATCTTTAGCTTCTTCTATTGCTAAAACTTTAGAATCAAATCTTTGGGGAAGAGATCTTAGTACCTTTTTCATGATGATAGCATCTTCCATTTCCTTGTCGAGTCCTCTAATCGCATTAATGATTCCATTAACTCTCAACATGTATGCCTCTATGTTCTTATCGTCATTCATCTTTAATGCTTCGAACTGAGCTTGATGCGTTTGTAACTTGGCCTCCTTGATATTGTCGTCTCTTTCATGAATGCTCCTTAGTTTATCCCACATGTCTTTTGCCATTTTACAAATCATAATCTTTATCAGTTCACTGTCCACTAAACCTCACATGATAGCATTATTTGCTTTAGAGTTATTCTTAAATAGTTTCTTATGGGCAACATCAGTTGGAGGAGTGGTGGGTATTGTGTATCCACTGTCTACTGACTCCCAAATGTCGTATCCCAAAGCATACAGATATTTTTGCATCTTGAGTCTTCAAAATGCTAAATTAGTTTCATTAAATAATGGTGCTCTTTTTGATGAGAATCCTTCACCACCTGCCATTGTCTCACTTCCAAGACCACCTTTGCTGATTAAGCTTGTTTAGGAACATGGCTCTGATACCAATTGTTAGTCTCACAATGACATTGAGAGGGGGGGTGAATCTGTGTCGTTATTTAAATTCAAATCTACAACTTTTAACACCGAAACAATAAAAATTTAAAATCAGATAAAGCAAGTATAACAAGAGAGAATTCCACAACACACGATGTAACGAGGTTCACCAATTTGGCTACTCCTCAAAAATGACTGCTTGGATTCCCATCCAAATCTAGCCTTTGCAAAATACCAATTTTACAATCAATTTACTAGCACCCACTGGAAGGAGCACCAACCCCTAATTTATCTGCACCAACATAAAGGAGCACCAACCCCTAATTTATCTACACCAATAGAAAGGAGAACCAACCCCTAATTCCAAGCACCAACTTGGACTACAATTTTGAAACTATAAGATTGACATAAAAATGCCTTCGCTTATACAAAACCCTGACTGATCTATTGCTAACCCAAACTCTCTCGCTATTCACCAAAACACCACACACACTTAAGGCTCTGCTTACTGCACTTATACGGCCCTCTTACAGCCCTCTTATTGCACTTCTTACTGCACTCTTACGGCTCTCACATCTCTGCTTAACGCTCTTTTATGACACTCTTCCAACCCTCTTTTTGCAGCACTTTCACTATTTTTCAGCACTATAATTCTCCATGCAGACCTCCTTTTATAACAAAGTTTTGACTCTATTTTTAACTTCCATATTTTTGCATGCAACTTATTAATAGAAACTTCTATATGTAACTCCTTTATCACATAGTATTCTCTCATGCAGCCTATTAATAGTTACGGCTCTTTTTTTGGTCTTCGACTGATGACTTTCAGTTTAACCGCCGCTCGATGATTTCACTCTGTAACTGGCCCTGTAACTGTCATTTTGACTTCAGTTCACTATTCTTATTTTAGCTACATGATTTTTTTTCTGCAATGGCCCCTATAACTATCGTATAACTTCAGTTAACTATCACATATCTTATTTTGGCTGGGTTCTCTTCTTAGCTCGTGCCAAAGTGACCTGTCATGAAATCACGACACTTCTGCCTCTTTGTCCTCTTCTCAAATTTTGCCCGCAAAAACACAACATGTCACGATATCGTGACACTTTCACCTCCTTGCTTCTTTTCTTGGCTTGTACCCATGAAAACACAACATGTCACGATATCGTGACACTTTCGCCTCCTTGCTACTTTACTTGGTTTGAACCTACAAAAATATAACATGTCACGATATCATGACACTTTTGCCTCCATACTTTTCCTCTTTACTTTTGTCGCGATATCGTGACATGTCTGCCTTCTTACTTTCTCTCTCCTGCTTTAGTCATGAAAATGCGACATGTCATGATATCGCGACACTTTTTCTTCTCTGCTATTTCTCTTGCCTTCGGGTTGCGAAAACGTGACATGTCGTGATATCGCGACACTTTTTCTTTCGGAATCTCTCTCTTGCAATATGTCACAAAATCATGACACTTTTTCTTCCATACAATCTCTCTTGTAATATGTTGTGAAATCGTGACGCTTTTTCTTTCGGACTCTCTCTCTTGCAATATGTTGCAAAATCGTGAAACTTTTTCTTTCATACAATGTCGCGAAATTGTGACACTTTTTCTACTCGCCTTTTTCTCTTCCAACATGTCGCTAAATCATGACACTTTTTCTTCCGTACTATCTCTCTTGCAATATGTCACGAAATCGTGACACTTTTTCTACTTGCCTTTTTCTCTTCCAACATGTCACGAAATTGCGACAATTTTTCTTGCTTGCGCTTTCCCTTCGAACATGTCATGAAATCGTGATATTTTTTCCTGCATGCACTTTCTTTTTGAACATGTCATGAAATTGCGACAGTTTTTCTTGCTTGCACTTTCTCTTCGAACATGTCACAAAATCGTGACAGTTTTTCCTACTTGCGCTTTCTTTTTGAACATGTCACGAAATCGCGACAGTTTTTCTTTCTTCTCAACATGTCGCGATATCGTGATAGTTTTTCTTTCTTGCTCAACATGTCGTGATATCACGACAATTTTCTTCCTTGTGATTTTATTTTGATTTTTAGCATATGGGCCACTTCGATCTTTTGGAAAATCACTGTACATACTCTAAAGAACCTCTTAACTCCTATCCATGACATCAACCGATCTGTCTGACTGTGTTGATAACAATGGCAATACTATTGTTGCACCTTGCTCAACATTCCTCACTAGTGGCAAACCCTCAGGCACATTATCTGATATAATATCTGGAAATTCTTCTAATAGACTTGATACTTATACTAGGGTATCTTTACATTCTTTTTCCCTAACTCTAAGAATTAATGCATAGCACATATGCTCATGCTTCAACCCATCCAAAAAATTTATACCTTCAACTAAACAGATTTTGGCACTGCTACATATGTTTCCATCCACCTCCTTTAGGGGCTTCAACTTATGGCACACTCTATAATTTTTCAGAGAGTAAGTGTTGGCATGACCATCATGCAATGCACACAGATCAAACTACCATGGCCTTCCCAACAACAAATGGCAAGTATCCATAGGTAGAATGTCACACAGGACATCATCATGGTAATTTCCAATATTAAATTTTACCAAGCATTACTTATAGACCAAAGCCTTATAGTCCTTTTGCAACCATGCAATCTGATATGGATGTGGGTGTCTCTTTCTCTCTAACTACAATTTGGTAACCATTCCTTGTGAAACTAG
Source organism: Wollemia nobilis (assembly GCA_028583015.1). Lineage (NCBI taxonomy): Eukaryota > Viridiplantae > Streptophyta > Pinopsida > Araucariales > Araucariaceae > Wollemia > Wollemia nobilis. The sequence continues at coordinate 1,379,139 of JAQPPZ010014872.1, read as the reverse complement.
GTTATGTGTTCTACAATTGTCTATGATAATATTACATATCTTACCTGCACATTTACACCTTGTGTGAAATAAGCTCTTCCTCTGATCTGGATCTCTCTCCTCATTTAGCAAGGCTCTCCTTGTGATCAACACTTCTCCTCTTTTTTCTTCTTTAGAGTGCTCAAATTTAGAAGCTTCATCAACAACAACAACTTGGGCATTACCTTTGGGTATCTTATTTTTTCTCTCTTGGTGCTTTGGAGACTCGTTTGCTCGATGTCCTTCTTCTCCATAGCGGAAACAGGTTCCATGAAATCCTCCTCTTCCAAACCCTCGTCTAGACCTTCCTCTTCCTCTCTAGTAACCATTGTTCTGATCACAAGGGCGATAAGCATTATATCCCTTTTTGTCATGACTACTACTATCTTCTCTATTATTCTTATGATCTTCATTTCGTCCTCCATTTATTCTTCCACCAATTATTCCACCATGACATCTTCCTCTTTAATTTCTCTCAAACCTTATGTTTATATTCTCTTCAAACCTCAAGGAAAAATGGTAAGCATCCTCTATGGTGGTCATCCTGACCAGACTTAACTCCTCTTGAATACTTGCTCTTAATCCATTAATATAATGGGCTACCTTCTCCTTATTGGCCTCAGAATGGCCTGTTCTGATTAAAATTTTGTAGAACTCCTCTATGTATTCTTTGACATACTTGCTTGACTGCCTCAAAAATTACATTTTATTTAACAGATCCAACTCGTAGTCAGTTGGAATGAACTGCCTCTTCAACTTCTGCAACATCCGCTCCCACCTTGTTATCCTTTCTTTTCCTCTTTTATTTCTGTCAAGCTGCACTCCCTTCCACCATATGCTAGCATGATCCTTTAGCTTGGTCTTAGAAAAATGCACCCTCTCAAGATCTTCAACCTCCTCATACTCAAAGTATTCTTCCAAATCATTGATCCAATCAATAACCTCCTTTAGATCAAGATTTCCAAAATACGTAAAAACCTCCATTTTCGGTCTCTTTCCAATCTAAGATATGGCTCTATATAACCTGGATTGAGCAGGATTTAATACCTCTTATTCTTCATTGAATTGGTCCTCTTATTATTCAACTTCATCTTCATGTCCATCTTCTCTCCTTGGCTCAAACCCTCTACATAGCTCCTCTTGTAAAGCCTGTACTTGCCTCTACAAAGTTATGAAATCTTCTTCTAACACCATATTTCTCCCACCACCATGGTTTCTTTTTGGAGGCATTCTGCTCACTTCTCTCACAAATCCTAACCATAGATCCTAGTATAAACTTCCTCGCGTCCGGTGATTAGTTTACACACTTAAGAACTCCCACTCTGATACCACTTGGTGAAGATCAAGCAACACAAACAAATAGATCAAGCCACATGAACAAAACATACACAGATGTTATTTCTTTGTTCCTATTAGAGAACCAAAACATTTCATTCTTTTCATCCCAAAAGAAGAGTCCTTTTACAATTTCGAAAATTCCCTTAAATACCCTGTTTTCCCCTTTTCCCACCTAAAACTAGAAATTTCAAATTTGAAATTTGGGGGCAACTTGCCAAGGTCATAACTTCACTCGTTGACCCGATTGACTATTACAACATATTTTCAGAAATGACATGAAATGAGCTAAGCGAGGTACAGTGCCAAGGCCTGCATCTAGCCAAAAATCTTCAAATTCGACCTCTAAGACCTTCAAAAATCACCTGCAAGTTTTACTAGTTTTTCTAGCAGATTTTTTTTTTTTTTTTCACTAGTTTTCAACAAAATGAATTAAATACAATTTGGGTGATGCAAGATCACTCTGACACCATTGGATGCTCCTGCATCAGACACCCAGGGTAAATTTAGAAGTGACCTTCACTTCTCTGTTGTTGGAGGAAAACCCAGGCGGTCAACCTCAGTCTTCGATAACCAAGTTGAATCTTCCACAGGCCTGCCTTTCCATTTGACCAAATATTCTTCATACTGCCTATTTTTGGTACTTTTTCCGATGCGGGTATCCAGGATCTCTTCTATCTCTTTCGTATCTGGAGTAGATGTTGGAAGATCCCATAATTCTGCTACTGGTCCCTCACCATTGTCTCCCTCATGGTATTCTGCCAAATCTAAAATGTTAAAAATAGGTGATATGTTAAGCCCACTTGGCAATTCCACTTCATATGCATTGCCTGAATCCCATTTTCCTATGATTCTGCATGGTCCAAACTTCTTCATTTTTAGCTTGTTATAGGTTTTAGCAGGAAACCTTTCTTTTCTTAGATGGACCATAACTTCATCTCCCACTTCAAATTCCTTAAACCATCGCTTTTGGTCTGCCCTTGTCTTGTACTGAGTATTCATCTTAGTAATATGCTTCTTCACTTCTTCATGCAAGCTCTTCAGGTGCTCTGCAAAGTCCTCAGCCTCAACACTGTTCTTTTCCCCTCTGTCCATTTTTCTCAACTCAGAAGCATTCCTTGGGCTGCTCCCATACACAATATGGAATGGGGATTTATTAGTACTCCTATTGACAGAATTATTGTATGCAAATTTTGCCTATGGCAAAACCAAGTCCCAACCCTTGGGCTTATCTCCTACCAAGCATCTCAGTATATTACCCAAACTCCTGTTCACCACCTCTGTTTGCCCATCAGTCTGTGGGTGGTATGCAGAACTAAATTTCAGCTCTGTCTTCAATTTCTTCCATAGGGTCCTCCAAAAATACCCAACAAACTTTGTATCCCTATCGAAAACAATACTCTTTGGTAGACCATGAAGTCGTACCACCTCTTTGAAAAACAACCCTGCAACATGAACTGCATCATTAGTTTTCTGGCAGGGAATAAAATGTGCCATCTTTGAAAACCTGTCAACCACTACAAATATGGAGTCATTCCCCCTCTGTGTCCTTGGTAGGCCAAGAACAAAATCCATGCTGATGTCCTCCCATGGTCTCTCTGGTATAGGTAATGGCTGATATAATCTAGTGTTCTGTCTCACACCCTTGGCCATCTGGCATACTCTGCAACTTTGCACAAATATCTTCACATCTTGCTGCAACTGTGGCCAATAGTAGTTCTCACTAACGAGGGCAATGGTCTTATCTCGACCAAAGTGTCCAGCCAACCCTCCACTGTGCTTCTCCTTGACCAGATTCTCCCTCATTGAACTCCTTGGAATGCATAATTGGTTTCCTCTGAACAACATTCCATCTTGGATTAGAAAATCCAACCACTTAGTCATGTCCAAAGTAACAGGTGCTAAGCAAGCCCTCCAAGCCTCTACAAAATCAGGATCTTCAGGGTACAAACCCTTAAGTTCATCAAACCCTACAACTTCCACCTTCATTTCTATCAACAAACACTACCTTCTACTTAAGGCATCTGCAACTCTATTTGACTTTCCACTCCTGTGCTTCAACACAAAGGTATAACTCTATAGAAACTCAACCCACTTCAAGTGCCTCTGATTTAGCTTCCCTTGGCTATTAATATACTGTAAGGCCTGATGATCAGTATATAGAACAAACTCTTTTGGCAACAAATAATGCCTCCATTTCTTTAGAGCCTGAACTATAGCATAAAACTCTTGATCATATACAAAATATTTCTTTCTAGCATCATTAAGCTTCTCACTAAAATAGGCAATGGGTTTACCTTCTTGACTCAACACAACTCCTATGGCACTACCACTAGCATCACAATCAACCTGAAATACCTTATTAAAATCTGGAAGTGCTAAAATAGGTTGCTCTATGACCTTCTTCTTCAACATATCAAAGCTCTTATCTACTCCTAAGGTCCACTTAAATTCTTTCTTATCCCCTCTCATTGTTTCTGTAAGGGGTGCACAAATACTGCTAAAATTTCTAATGAATTTTCTATAAAAACTTGCTAGACCATGAAATGATCTTACCTCAGTTATGCTCCTTGGAGTAGGCCATTCAATGATAGCCCTCACCTTTTTTGGGTCCATTTTTAGACCTTCGGCTGAGATGACAAATCCCAGGTACACTAACTCCTTTACAAAACTGCACTTTTTCAAATTAATCAGCAACTGCTCCTTCCTCAGCTTCTCAAAAACCCTTCTGATATGCATCAGGTTCTCTTCTAGGGTCTTGCTAAATATTAAAATGTCATCCAAATAGACAATGACAAATTTTCCTAAAAACTCCTTCAATACCTCATTCATCAGCCGCATGAATGTGCTTGGTGCATTGGTTAGCCCAAATGGCATGACCAACCACTCATACAAACCCTCTCTGGTCTTGAAGGTTGTCTTCCACTCATCTCCTTCTCTGACACGAATCTGATGGTACCCACTCTTTAGGTCAATCTTTGTGAAGTACTTGGCTCCACTCAAATAGTCCATAATGTCATCCATTCTTGGCAATGGGAATCTATATTTTATGGTGATCTTGTTAATAGCTCGAGAGTCTATACACATTCTCCACTCTCCATATTTCTTTGGTGCTAGTACTATAGGTACTACACATGGACTCAGGCTCTCCCAAATCAGTCCCTTTTTTAGTAACTCTTGGACTTGTCTGTTTAGCTCCTCACTTTCTATAGGAGTCATTCTATGTGCTGCCTTATTGGGTAAACTAGATCCTGGTACCAAATCTATATGGTGACTGATCTTCCTCACTGGTGGCAAACCCTCAGGCACATTATCTGATATAATATCTAGAAATTCTTCTAACAGACCTGAGACTTCTACTGGGGTATCTTTGCATTCTTTTTCCCTAACTCTAGGAATTAATGCATAACACATATGCTCATGCTTCAACCCATCCAAAAACTTTCTACCTTCAACTAAACAGATTCTGGCACTGCTACATACCTTTTCATCCACCTCCTTTAGGGGCTTCAGCTTATGGCGCACTCCATTCTTTGTCAGGGAGTAAGTGTTGGCATGACCATCATGCACTGCACACCGATCAAACTGCCATGGCCTTCCCAACAACAAATGGCAAGCATCCATAGGCAGGAATGTCACACAGGACCTCATCACGGTAATTCCCAATATTAAATTTTACCAAGCATTGCTCACTGACCAAAGCCCTATGGTCCTTCTGCAACCATGCAATCCGATATGGATGCGGGTGTCTCTTCCTCTCTAACTGCAATTTGGTAACCATTCCTTCTGAAACTAGGTTATCTGTGCTACCATTATCTATGATAATATTACAGATCTTACCTACACATTTACACCTTGTGCAAAATAAGCTCTTCCTCTGATCTGGATCTCTCTCCTCATTCAGCAAGGCTCTCCTTGTGATCAACACTTCTCCTCTTTCTGCTTCTTTAGAGTGCTCAGATTCAACATCTTCATCAACAACAATAGCTCGGGCATTACCTTCGGGTCTCTTATTTGTCCTCTCTTGGTGTTGTGGACACTCGTATGCTCGATGTCCTTCTTCTCCATAGTGGAAACAGGTTCCACGAAATCCTCCTCTTCCAAACCCTCATCCAGACCTTCCTCTTCCTCTCTGGTAACCATTGTTCTGATCACGAGGGCGGTAAGCATTATCTCCCTTTTGGTCGTGACTACTGCTGGCTTCTCCATTCTTCTTATGATCTTCATTTCATCCTCCATTTGTTCTTCCACCAGTTCTTCCACCATGACCTCTTCCTCTTTGCTTGCTCTCAAACCTTCTGTTCAACTTCTCTTCAACCCTCAAGGCAAACTGGTAAGCATCCTCTATGGTGGTCATCCTGACCAGACTTAACTCCTCTTGAATACTTGCTCTTAATCCATTAATATAATGGGCTACCTTCTCCTTGTTGGCCTCAGAATGGCCTATTCTGATTAAAATTTTATAGAACTCCTCTGTGTATTCTTTGATAGACTTACTCGACTGCCTCAAACCTTACATTTTCTTTAACAGATCCAACTCGTAGTCAGCTAGAATGAACTACCTCTTCAACTTCTCCAACATCCACTCCCACCTTGTTATCCTTTCTTTTCCTCTTTTGTTTCTGTCTAGCTGCACTCCCTTCCACCATATGCTAGCATGACCCTTTAGCTTGGTCTTAGCAAACTTGACCCTCTCAGGATCTTCAACCTCCTCATACTCAAAGTATTCTTCCAAATCATTGATCCAATCAATCAACTCCTCTGGATCAAGATTTCTAGAATACGTAGAAACCTCCATCTTTGATCTCTTTCCAATCTGAGATATGGCTCTATATAACCTAGCTTGTGCAGGATCTAATACCTCTTCTTCTTCCTCGAACTGGTCCTCTTCTTCTTCAACTTCATCTTCACTACCATCTTCTCTCCTTGGCTCAAACCCTCTACGTAGCTCCTCTTGCAGAGCCTGAACTTACCTCTACAAAGCTCTGAAATCTTCTTCTAGCACCATATTTCTCCCACCACCATGGTTTCTTCGTGGAGGCATTCTTCTCACTTCTCTCACAAACCCTAACCATAGATCCTGGTGTAAACTGCCTCACATCCAGTGATCTATTTACACACTCAGGAACTCCCGCTCTGATACCACTTGGTGAAGATCAAGCAACACAAACAAATAGATCAAGCCACATGAAAAAAACATACATAGATGTTATTTCTTTGTTCCTATTAGAGAACCAAAACATTTCATTCTTTTCATCCCAAAAGAAGAGTCCTTTTACAATTTCGAAAATTCCCTTAAATACCCTGTTTTCCCCTTTTCCCACCTAAAACTAGAAATTTCAAATTTGAAATTTGGGGGCAACTTGCCAAGGTCATAACTTCGCACTCGTTGACCCGATTGACTATTACAACATATTTTTGAAAATGACATGAAATGAGCTAAGCGAGGAGACTTGGCTTCCAAGGCTTATGTCTAGCTAAAAATCTTCAAATTCGACCTCTAAGACCTTCAAAAATCACCTGCAAGTTTTACTAGTTTTTCTAGCAGAATTTTTTTTTCACTAGTTTTCAACAAAATGAATTAAATACAATTTGGGTGATGCAAGATCACTCTTACACCGTTGGATGCTCCTGCATCAGACACCTAGGGTAAATTTAGAAGTGACCTTCACTTCTTTGTTGTTGGAGGAAAACCCAGGCGGTCAACCTCAGTCTTCGATAACCAAGTTGAATCTTCCATAGGCCTGCCTTTCCATTTGACCAAATATTCTTCATACTACCTATTTCTGGTACTTTTTCCGATGCGGGTATCCAGGATCTCTTCTATCTCTTCCGTATCTGGAGTAGATGTTGGAAGATCCCATAATTCTGCTACTGGTCCCTCACCATTGTCTCCTTCATGGTATTCTACCAAATCTGAAATGTTAAAAATAGGTGATATGTTAAGCCCACTTGGCAATTCCACTTCATATGCATTTCCTGAATCTCATTTTCCTATGATTCTGCATGGTCCAAACTTCTTCATTTTTAGCTTGTTATAGGTTTTAGCAAGAAACCTTTCTTTTCTCAGATGGACCATAACTTCATCTCCCACTTCAAATTCCTTAAACCGTCACTTTTGGTCTGCCCTTGTCTTGTATTGAGTATTCATCTTAGTAATATGCTTCTTCACTTCTTCATGCAAGCTCTTCAGGTGCTCTACAAAGTCCTCAACCTCAACACTATTCTTTTCCCCTCTATCCATCTTTCTCAACTCAGAAGCATTCCTTGGGCTGCTCCCATACACAATCTGGAATGGGGATTTATTAGTACTCCTATTGATAGAATTATTGTATGCAAATTCTGCCTATGGCAAAACCAAGTCCCAACCCTTGGGCTTATCTCCTACCAAGCATCTCAGTAGATTACCCAAACTCCTATTCACCACCTCTGTTTGCCCATCAGTCTATGGGTGGTATGCATAACTAAATTTCAGCTCTGTCTTCAATTTCTTCCATAGGGTCCTCCAAAAATACCCAACAAACTTTGTATCCCTATCGAAAACAATACTCTTTGGTAGACCATGAAGTCGTACCACCTCTTTGAAAAACAACCCTGCAACATGAACTGCATCATTAGTTTTCTAGCAGGGAATAAAATGTGCCATCTTTGAAAACCTATCAACCACCACAAATATGGAGTCATTCCCCCTCTGTGTCCTTGGTAGGCCAAGAACAAAATCCATGTTGATGTCCTCCCATGGTCTCTCTGGTATAGGTAATGGCTGATATAATCCAGTGTTCTATCTCACACCCTTGGCCATCTGGCATACTCTACAACTTTGCACAAATCTCTTCACATCTTGCTGCAACTGTGGCCAATAGTAGTTCTCACTAACGAGGGCAATGGTCTTATCTCGACCAAAGTGTCCATCCAACCCTCCATTATGCTTCTCCTTGACCAGATTCTCCCTCATTGAACTCCTTGGAATGCATAATTGGTTTCCTCTGAACAACATTCCATATTGGATTAGAAAATCCAACCACTTAGTCCTATCCAAAGTAACAGGTGCTAAGCAAGCCCTCCAAGCCTCTACAAAATCAGGATCTTCAGGGTACAAACCCTTAAGTTCATCAAACCCTACAACTTCCACCTTCATTTCTGTCAACAAACACTACCTTCTACTTAAGGCATCTGCAACTCTATTTGACTTTCCACTCCTGTGCTTCAACACAAAGGTATAACTCTGTAGAAACTCAACCCACTTCAAGTGCCTCTGATTTAGCTTCCCTTGGCTATTAATATATTGTAAGGCCTGATGATCAGTATATAGAACAAACTCTTTTGGCAACAAATAATGCCTCCATTTCTTTAGAGCCTGAACTATAGCATAAAACTCCTGATCATATACAAAATATTTCTTCCTAGCATCATTAAGCTTCTCACTAAAATAGGCAATAGGTTTACCTTCTTGACTCAACACAACTCCTATGGCACTACCACTAGCATCACAATCTACCTGAAATACCTTATTAAAATCTGGAAGTGCTAAAATAGGTTGCTCTGTGACCTTCTTCTTCAACATATCAAAGCTCTTATCTGCTCCTAAGGTCCACTTAAATTCTTTCTTATCCCCTCTCATTGTTTCTGTAAGGGGTGCACAAATACTGCTAAAATTTCTAATGAATTTTCTATAGAAACTTGCTAGACCATGAAATGATCTTACCTCAGTTATGCTCCTTGGAGTAGGCCATTCAATGATAGCCCTCACCTTTTCTGGGTCCATTTTTAGACCTTCGACTGAGATGACAAATCCCAGGTACACTAACTCCTTTACAAAACTGCACTTTTTCAAATTAATCAACAACTGCTCCTCCCTCAACTTCTCAAAAACCCTTCTGATATGCATCAGGTTCTCTTCCAGGGTCTTGCTAAATATTAAAATGTCATCCAAATAGACAATGACAAATTTTCCTAAAAACTCCTTCAATACCTCATTCATCAGCCGCATGAATGTGCTTGGTGCATTGGTTAGCCCAAATGGCATGACCAACCACTCATACAAACCCTCTCTGGTCTTGAAGGTTGTCTTCCACTCATCTCCTTCTCTAACATGAATCTGATGGTACCCACTCTTCAGGTCAATCTTTGTGAAGTACTTGGCTCCACTCAAACAGTCCATAATGTCATCCATCCTTGGCAATGGGAATCTATATTTTATGGTGATCTTGTTAATAGCTCGAGAGTCTGTACACATTCTCCACTCTCCATATTTCTTTGGTGCTAGTACTATAGGTACTGCACATGGACTCAAGCTCTCCCAAATCAGTCCCTTTTTTAGTAACTCTTGGACTTGTCTGTTTAGCTCCTCACTTTCTACAGGAGTCATTCTATGGGCTGCCTTATTGGGTAAACTAGATCCTGGTACCAAATCTATATGGTGATTGATCTTCCTCACTGGTGGCAAACCCTCAGGCACATTATCTGATATAATATCTAGAAATTCTTCTAATAGACCTGAGACTTCTACTGGGGTATCTTTGCATTCTTCTTCCCTAACTCTAGGAATTAATGCATAGCACATATGCTCATGCTTCAAACCATCCAAAAACTTTCTACCTTCAACTAAATAGATTCTGGCATTGCTACATACCTTTTCGTCCACCTCCTTTAGGGGCTTCAACTTATGGCGCACTCCATTCTTTGTCAGGGAGTAAGTGTTGGCATGCCCATCATGCACTGCACATCGATCAAACTGCCATGGCCTTCCCAACAACAAATGGCAAGCATCCATAGGTAGGATGTCACACAAGACCTCATCACGGTAATTCCCAATATTAAATTTTACCAAGCATTGCTCACTGACCAAAGCCCTATGGTCCTTCTACAACCATGCAATCCGATATGGATGCGGGTGTCTCTTCCTCTCTAACTACAATTTGGTAACCATTCCTTCTGAAACTAGGTTATCTGTGCTACCATTATCTATGATAATATTACAGATCTTACCTGCACATTTACACCTTATGCAAAATAAGCTCTTCCTCTGATCTGGATCTCTCTCCTCATTCAGCAAGGCTCTCCTTGTGATCAACACTTCTCCTCTTTCTGCTTCTTTAGAGTGCTCAGATTCAGCACCTTCATCAACAACAACAGCTCGAGCATTACCTTCGGGTCTCTTATTTGTCCTCTCTTGGTGTTGTGGACACTCGTATGCTCGATGTCCTTCTTCCCCATAGTGGAAATAGGTTCCACAAAATCCTCCTCTTCCAAACCCTCATCCAGACCTTCCTCTTCCTCTCTGGTAACCATTGTTCTGATCACGAGGGCGGTAAGCATTATCTCCCTTTTGGTCCTGACTACTATTGGCTTCTCCATTCTTCTTATGATCTTCATTTTGTCCTCCATTTGTTCTCCCACCAGTTCTTCCACCATGACCTCTTCCTCTTTGCTTGCTCTCAAACCTTCTGTTCAACTTCTCTTCAACCCTCAAGGCAAACTGGTAAGCATCCTCTATGGTGGTCATCCTGACCAGACTTAACTCCTCTTGAATACTTGCTCTTAACCCATTAATATAATGGGCTACCTTCTCCTTGTTGGCCTCAGAATGGCCTATTCTGATTAAAATTTTATAGAACTCCTCTGTGTATTCTTTGATAGACTTACTCGATTACCTCAAACCTTGCATTTTCTTTAACAGATCCAACTCATAATCAGCTGGAATGAACTACCTCTTCAACTTCTCCAACATCCGCTCCCACCTTGTTATCCTTTCTTTTCCTCTTTTGTTTCTATCTAGCTGCACTCCCTTCCACCATATGCTAGCATGACCCTTCAGCTTGGTCTTAGCAAACTTGACCCTCTCAGGATCTTCAACCTCCTCATACTCAAAGTATTCTTCCAAATCATTGATCCAATCAATCAACTCCTCTGGATCAAGATTTCTAGAATACGTAGAAACATCAATCTTTGGTCTCTTTCCAATCTGAGATATGGCTCTATATAACTTGGCTTGTGCAGGATCTAATACCTCTTCTTCTTCCTCGAACTGGTCCTCTTCTTCTTCAACTTCATCTTCACTCCCATCTTCTCTCCTTGGCTCAAACCCTCTATGTAGCTCCTCTTGCAGAGCTTGAACTTGCCTCTGCAAAGCTCTAAAATCTTCTTCTGGCACCATATTTCTCCCACCACCATGGTTTCTTTGTGGAGGCATTCTGCTCACTTCTCTCACAAACCCTAACCACATATCCTGGTGTAAACTGCCTCACGTCCGATGATCTATTTACACACTCAGGAACTCTCGCTCTGATACCACTTGGTGAAGATCAAGCAACACAAAAAAAAGAAAAATACAGATGTTTTTCTTTGTTCATATTAGAGAACCAAAATATTTCATTATTTTCATCCCAAAAGAAGAGTCCTTTTACAATTTCGAAAATTCCCTTAAATACCATGTTTTCCCCTTTTCCCACCTAAAACTAGAAATTTCAAATTTGAAATTTGGGGGCAACTTGCCAAGGTCATAACTTCGCACTCGTTGACCCGATTGACTATTACAACATATTTTTGGAAATGACATGAAACAAGCTAAGCGGGGAAGGTTCTAGTCTAAAATCTTCAAATTCGACCTCTAAGACCTTCAAAATTCACCTGCAAGTTTTACTAGTTTTTCTAGTTTTTTCACTAGTTTTCAACAAAATGAATTAAATACAATTTGGGTGATGCAAGATCACTCTTACACCATTGGATGCTCCTACATCAGACACCCAAGGTAAATTGAGAAGTGACCTTCACTTCTCTATTGTTGGAGGAAAACCAAGGCGGTCAACCTCTGTCTTCGACAACCAAGTTGAATCTTCCATAGGCCTACCCTTCCACTTAACCAAATATTCTTCATACTGCCTATTTCTGGTACTTTTGCCGATGCGGGTATCTAGGATCTCTTCTATCTCTTCTATCTCTGGAGTAGATGCTGGAATATTCCATAATTCTACTACTGGTCCCTCACCATTGTCTCCTTCATGATATTCTACCAAATCTAAAATGTTGAAAATAGGTGATATGTTAAGCCCACTTGGCAATTCCACTTCATATGCATTTCTTGAATCCTATTTTCCTATGATTCTGCATGGTCCAAACTTCTTCATTTTTAGCTTGTTATAGGTTTTAGCAGGAAACCTTTCTTTTCTCAGGTGGACCATAACTTCATCTCCCACTTGAAATTCCTTAAACCATCGCTTCTGGTCTACCCTTGTCTTGTATTGAGTATTCATCTTAGTAATATGCTTCTTCACTTCTTCATGCAAGCTCTTCAGGTGCTCTACAAAGTCCTCAGCCTCAACACTACTCTTTTCCCCTCTGTCCATATTTCTCAACTCAGAAGCATTCCTTGGGCTGCTCCCATACACAATCTAGAATGGGGATTTATTAGTACTCCTATTGATAGAATTATTGTATGCAAATTATGCCTATGGCAAAACCAAGTCCCATCCCTTGGGCTTATCTCCTACCAAGCATCTCAGTAGATTACCCAAACTCCTGTTCACCACCTCTGTTTTCCCATCAGTCTATGGGTGGTATGCAGAACTGAATTTCAGATCTGTCTTCAATTTCTTCCATAGGGTCCTCCAGAAATACCCAACAAACTTGGTATCCCTATCAGAAACTATACTCTTTGGTAGACCATGAAGTCATACCACCTCTTTGAAAAACAACCCTACAACATGAACTGCATCATTAGTTTTCTGGCAGGGAATAAAATGTGCCATATTTGAAAACCTGTCAACCACCACAAATATGGAGTCATTCCCCCTCTGTGTCCTTGGTAGGCCAAGAACAAAATCCATGTTGATGTCCTCCCATGGTCTCTCTGGTACAGGTAATGGCTGATATAATCTAGTGTTCTATCTCACACCCTTGGCCATCTGGCATACTCTACAACTTTGTACAAATCTCTTCACATCTTGCTGCAACTGTGGCCAATAGTAGTTCTCACTAACGAGGGCAATGGTCTTATCTCGACCAAAGTGTCCAGCCAACCCTCCACTGTGCTTCTCCTTGACCAGATTCTCCCTCATTGAACTCCTTGGAATGCATAATTGATTTCCTCTGAACAACATTCCATCTTGGATTAGAAAATCCAACCACTTAGTCCTGTCCAAAGTAATAGGTGCTAAGCAAGCCCTCCAAGCCTCTACAAAATCAGGATCTTCAGGGTACAAACCCTTAAGTTCGTCAAACCCTACAACTTCCACCTTCATTTATGTCAACAAACACTGCCTTCTACTTAAGGCATCTGCAACTCTGTTTGAATTTCCACTCTTGTGCTTCAACACAAAGGTATAACTCTATAGAAACTCAACCCACTTTAAGTGCCTCTGATTTAGCTTCCCTTGGCTATTAATATACTGTAAGGCCTGATGATCAGTATATAGAACAAACTCTTTTGGCAACAAATAATGCCTCCACTTCTTTAGAGCCTGAACTATAGCATAAAACTCTTGATCATAAACAGAATACTTCTTCCTAGCATCATTGAGTTTCTCACTAAAATAGGCAATAGGTTTACCTTCTTGACTCAACACAGCTCCTATGGCACTACCACTAGCATCACAATCTACTTGAAATACCTTATTAAAATATGGAAGTGCTAAAATAGGTTGCTCTGTGACCTTCTTCTTCAACATATCAAAGCTCTTATCTACTCCTAAGGTCCACTTAAATTCTTTCTTATCCCCTCTCATTGTTTCTGTTAGGGGTGCACAAATACTGCTAAAATTTCTAATAAATTTTTTGTAAAAACTTGCTAGACCATGAAATGATCTTACCTCTGTTATGCTCCTTGGAGTAGGCCATTCAATGATAGCCCTCACCTTTTTTGGGTCCATTTTTAGACCTTCAACTGAGATGACGAATCCCAGATACACTAACTCCTTCACAAAACTGCACTTCTTCAAATTAATCAGCAACTGCTCCTCCCTCAACTTCTCAAAAACTCTTCTGATATGCATCAGGTGCTCTTCCAGGGTCTTGCTAAATATTAAAATGTCATCCAAATAGACAATGACAAATTTTCCTAAAAACTCCTTCAATACCTCATTCATCAGCCGCATGAATGTGCTTGGTGCATTGGTTAGCCCAAATGGCATGACCAACCACTCATACAAACCCTCTCTAGTCTTGAAGGTTGTCTTCCACTCATCTCCTTCTCTGATATGAATCTGATGGTACCCACTCTTCAGGTCAATCTTTGTGAAGTACTTGGCTCCACTCAAACAGTCCATAATGTCATCCATCCTTGGTAATGGAAATCTGTATTTTATGGTGATCTTGTTAATAGCTCGAGAGTCTGTACACATCCTCCACTCTCCATATTTCTTTGGTGCTAGTACTACAGGTACTACACATGGACTCAAGCTCTCCCAAATCAGTCCCTTTTTCAGTAACTCTTGGACTTGTCTATTTAGCTCCTCACTTTCTATAGGAGTCATTCTATGGGCTGCCTTATTGGGTAAACTAGCTCCCGGTACCAAATCTATATGGTGATTGATCTTCCTCACTGGTGGCAAACCCTCAGGCACATTATCTGATATAATATCTTGAAATTCTTCTAATAGACCTGAGACTTCTACTTGGGGTATCTTTGCATTCTTCTTCCCTAACTCTAGGAATTAATGCATAGCACATATGCTCATGCTTCAAACCATCCAAAAACTTTCTACCTTCAACTA
This sequence comes from Wollemia nobilis, assembly GCA_028583015.1. Lineage (NCBI taxonomy): Eukaryota > Viridiplantae > Streptophyta > Pinopsida > Araucariales > Araucariaceae > Wollemia > Wollemia nobilis. The sequence goes on along the minus strand of JAQPPZ010014872.1, from coordinate 1,364,077 downwards.
AATAGATTCTGGCACTGCTACATACCTTTTCATCCACCTCCTTCAGGGGCTTCAGCTTATGGCGCACTCCATCCTTTGTCAGGGAGTAAGTGTTGGCATGCCCATCATGTATTGCACACCGATCAAACTGCCATGGCCTTCCCAATAGCAAATGGCAAGCATCCATAGGCAGGATGTCACATAGGACCTCATCACGGTAATTCCCAATATTAAATTTTACCAAGCATTGCTCACTGACCAAAGCCCTATGGTCCTTCTACAACCATGCAATCCGATATGGATGCGGGTGTCTCTTCCTCTCTAACTATAGTTTGGTAACCATTCCTTCTGAAACTAGGTTATCTATGCTACCATTATCTATGATAACATTACAGACCTTACCTGCACATTTACACCATGTGCGAAATAAGCTCTTCCTCTGATATGGATCTCTCTCCTCATTCAGCAAGGCTCTCCTTGTGATCAACACTTCTCCTCTTTCTGCTTCTTTAGAGTGCTCAGATTCAACACCTTCATCTACAACAACAGCTCGGGCATTACCTTCGGGCCTCTTATTTGTCCTCTCTTGGTGTTGTGGACACTCGTATGCTCGATGTCCTTCTTCCCCATAGTGGAAATAGGTTCCACGAAATCCTCCTCTTCCAAACCCTCGTCCAGACCTTCCTCTTCCTCTCTGGTAACCATTGTTCTAATCATGAGGGTGGTAAGCATTATCTCCCTTTTGGTCTTGACTACTGCTGGCTTCTCCATTCTTCTTTTGATCTTCATTTCGTCCTCCATTTTTTCTCCCACCAGTTCTTCCACCATGACCTCTTCCTCTTTGCTTGCTCTCAAACCTTTTGTTTAGCTTCTCTTCAACCCTCAAGGCAAACTGGTAAGCATCCTCTATGGTGGTCATCCTGACCAGACTTAACTCCTCTTGAATACTTGCTCTTAACCCATTAATATAATGGGCTACCTTCTCCTTGTTGGCCTCAGAATGGCCTGTTTTGATTAAAATTTTATAGAACTCCTCTGTGTATTCTTTGATAGACTTACTCGATTGCCTCAAACCCTGCATTTTCTTTAGTAGATCCAACTCATAGTCAGCTGGAATGAACTGCCTCTTCAACTTCTCCACCATCCGCTCCCACCTTGTTATCCTTTCTTTTCCTCTTTTGTTTCTGTCTAGCTGCACTCCCTTCCACCATATACTAGCATGACCCTTCAGCTTGGTCTTAGCAAACTTGACCCTCTCGGGATCTTCTACCTCCTCATACTCAAAGTATTCCTCCATATCATTGATCCAGTCAATCAACTCTTCTAGATTAAGATTTCTAGAATACGTAGAGACATCAAACTTTGGTCTCTTTCCAATCTGAGATATGGCTCTATATAACTTGGCTTGTGTAGGATCTACTACCTCTTCTTCTTCCTCGAATTGGTCCTCTTCTTCTTCAACTTCATCTTCACTGCCATCTTCTCTCCTTGGCTCAAACCCTCTATGCAGCTCCTCTTGCAGAGCTTGAACTTGCCTCTGCAAAGCTCTGAAATCTTCTTCTGGCACCATATTTCTCCCACCACCATGGTTTCTTCATGGAGGCATTCTGCTCACTTCTCTCACAAACCCTAACCACAGATCCTGGTGTAAACTACCTCACGTTCGGCGATCTGTTTACACACTCAGGAACTCTCGCTCTGATACCACTTGGTGAAGATCAAGCAACACAAACAAATAGATCAAGCCACATGAACAAAACATACACAAATGTTATTCCTTTGTTCCTATTAGAGAATCAAAACATTTCCATTACTTTCATCCCAAAAAGAAAGAGCCCTTTTACAATTTTGAAAATTCCCTCAAATACCCTGTTTTCCCCTTTTTCCCACCTAAAACAATGCATTTGAAATTTGAAATTTGGGGGCAACTTGCCAAGGTCATAACTTCGCACTCGTTGACCCGATTGACTATTACAACATATTTTTGGAAATGGCATGAGACGAGCTAAGCGGTGCAAGATCACTCAAACTTTGCCTCTAATATTGCGCCAAGGCCTGCGTCTAACCGAAAATCCTCAAATTCGACCTCTAAGACCTTCAAAAATCACCTGCAAGTTTTACTAGTTTTTCTAGCAATTTTTTTTTTCACTAGTTTTCAACAAAATTAATTAAATACAATTTGGGTGATGCAAAGATCACTCTAACACCATTGGATGCTCCTGCATCAATATATATATATATATATATATATATATATATATATATATATATATATATATATAACAATAAGAATGGATTTGAATTATGAGAGCTTTTATCCTTTTCTATTTTTAACTTTTTTTTTAAAGTGAAAAACCCCTTGTGGGGACGCCTTGGTCTGAGAGACCATGAAAATGGGGTTCTACACCGTCAAAGTCACCCGGGAGTTGCACCCGACCCTTCCCGCACCAATATTATCAATTGGATTTTGGATACCCAATTCAACTTTTTGGTAGGGTGGAGATTTGAACCTGGGACCTCCCTTGGAGGATTGCCCTCTCCTCTCCAACTCACCTGCAACACCTAGGTCTATTTTTAACTTTTGTGAATTACTATAAACTTTGTGAATATTTATTAAGTATTGTAACAAAATTTGATTGTTGTTTTAAATTAAAATATTACAAATTTTAAGCTACCTATGGAGGGTTCCTAGATGTTATAAATTTTGTATATTTCATTAAATACCTGGAAATAAATATAGCACTTTGAGTAGAGTGCATTGTAAAATTTAGGTACTAACACATTTGACACAAAACATTAATACATATAGAGGAAGGCAATACATTTGATACATTTGGATGATTTTTTCAATATTTCATTGATAACTTTGAGTATATATCTAAGATACCAATTTCTAAGGGACAGATATTTCCATCATATTTTTTATTATTCTTAAATTAATTTTCTTTATTTATAACATATTTCAATTAGGGGATGCATATTTTCAATAAGGAAAAGATATTCTTTAGTAAAGGGATAGATGTTTTAAATAAGGAAAATAGAGATGTTAGAAAGATATGTGTTTTAGAAGGCACTATCAAAACTTTTCTTATTTAAATCATCTATCCCTTATTATTATAAAAATTTTCTTCTATCTGCTAAATTTTCTCTTTCATGTTTATATTGAAAACATCCTCTTTACATCCAAGATCTCCATTACTAGCTACAATAACATATCACTCTTGTTATACACAAATTAGTGATAATTACTCATTACTCTCTCTTGATTTAAAGAAATAATCATGGCAATTATCTATGCATGCATTAACTCTACCACTATTTCTATTTTGAAAATAAAATTTTCTAACTAATATGATGGGAAATTACTAGACTTTTAGGCCATCACATTGACTTTATGAGGCCTATTAAATACCAAAATATATTTGAAAAAATAAATCAAACAGTATTTTAAATTCCTTGCGATAAATATATCAAAAGTAGCTATTTATGTATGGGTTTTATTATTTTATGTTATCTCCTCTTTATTAATTTAAAATTTTTTCTTCCCTACATATATTTTCTAGTTTTATAACTATCTATTAATCTTCTTGATGTTTAAAATAATTAGATTTTATTGTTTTAGTTTGAAAATATTAAACTCCTTTCTCACTAAATCAAGTAACCATTAATGCCTTTCTATAAATTCATCTATATAATTAACATGATTATATATTAATAAAAGATTCAATCCTATCATGTGTCATATTTGAAGTAGAATATGGTGTTGATCCAATATTTATCCACCTCATCAAACTTTCATATCTTAGGTTGTTTGATCAATACGTTCTCTTGAACACCCATTTACATTCCCATATATAACAAATGATATATCATATTATATTTCATATTATTATGTAAAATTTAATTTTAATACAAAATGAAGCAACATCCTTGGTTGTTGCCTACTTGGGATCAACTAAGTCCTTCAACTCTATGGAATTTGTAATAGCAATATTGAAATTCATTCATGCAACTACCCAATATTATTCATTATACATTTTAGTTTATTTACTTTCCTTGGACCATTCCTTGAGTATCCCTTTATGCACTCTAATTTTATCTTCTATAGAGTAAGCTTAAGGCCAAAATTGATATAATTAGAAACAATATCATCAAAATTATTTCATCATTTGATTGTGTCATTCTTTTATTTTTTTTAAACCATGTTTAAAGGACTCCATATTCCTATTATGCTATCAACATCAACGTTGTAAATCTCCATCCTTTCCTCTTGAAATTGATCTTTTGAAACTTTATCAGAATTAACTTATCTTGTTGCTTAGTTACTAACCCACTTAGCATATTCCTATGATGATGTGAAAGCTTTGGTATCATCTAGGCTTTTGATAAATTTCTTTGTCATCTCTATAAAATAATCATTATATTATCCAAGCCTTCTCACTTCTTCCTTGAACTCCTTTATGATCTCTTTTAGCTATGATAACACTAGAATCTATCATACTCATTATCTTGTATTTCCATGAGATTGATAGAAGTACCCATAAAATCATAATCCCCATTAACGGGCTTCATCTAAGGTGGAGCTCTAGATTTTTATTCGGTAGTTAGCCATAATTTTTATGAAGGATTAACTTAGAATCACACCTTTATATTCCACTTCTTCATTTTATCTAATGGATGTTAGAGTGAATAGAGTGGGTTTATTAATGATGTTTTACATTTGGTTTTTACTTAGTGAAGCAATCCTATATTTATAAGGATGTGCCAATAATATCCGTTCTCTTGTTAGACTTATTTTATGTAGGATTTTATTCTTTTATTTTATTCATTATATGACCTATATCTCTAGTATCTCCCCCTTGTACCATTTGATCTTTATACTAGGAAGGAGGAAAGTTCATGTCATCATATTTTCCTTAATCATTCTTCTTCTTTCTTGATGGAAAATTTGAGAAGGAATGTTATTTTTATTTCTTTCAATTACCATTACAATATCCATCTCCATGCTTTTATCCACCTTCATAATTTCCTATAGGTACTTCTCCTATTTCTTATTGGCAAAAAATTATTTCTTCTCCTATGTCATGGTAAGACATATTCTTGTCTATAAAGGAGTTCTCTTCCTTGTCGTAATTGTACTCAATAGAGATTTTTCTATATTTATGGGATCATCATCATGCAAAGAATTATTTACGTTCATAAATCCATCCCCACACATGATGGTGGAAAAAATTGGTGACATCAAAATAAATACGTATTAAACCATAAGGTGATATCCTACTAATTCCTCCATTATTTTTTCATTTACATATCTTTAGAGGATAATTTAATTTCTATTTCTCCTAGGGATTCATTCCTCTTCTAATGAAGCTATATATACCATGATCCAGAGTGTTCTGATGTAGTCCCTTCTCTTAACAATTTATTTAAATAAATAGGTCTTATCCATCGTCCTAGGCATAATATAATACCTTTAAAAAACAAATTTCCTCATATCTAATCTTACCATATTATCATAATTAGCCTAATATTCCTCTTTGACATTGCCTTGATGATTAAGTGCCAAATTGTAATTATGGATGTATAGATCCTTTAAAACCTATTTTCCATCATATCTATTTCTTCTTAGGGAATATGTGGGAGTTTTTAATGTATATTTTGAATTATTCCTAGAAAACTAGTCTACCATAGATGGATGGCCCTCATGCTTCTTTAATATCTTGGTCTTTGTATCTCCTATAATCCTCTCCATCATTGGACTGGTAAAATTTTTGCTTATTAAATATGATTTTGAACCACTTTTTGGAGTGTTACATCACAAATACTCATATGCTGATGTTAGTTTTGTAAATTTTCTTTTATTGCCAATTATCTTAACTTGGGGATATGTACATAGAAGAATTCAGAAAAACTAAGAGTTCATAAAAAAATATTTTCCCTCTTGATACCTAGACACTTAACCACATATGTTAGGAACATTTATTATCATAAGAAAAAATATCTCCTTAAATATACTTTCATATTAAACAATTTCTACATAAACATAAAACCACAAAGAGAAAAATATTGATAATATACTTAAGGTAGCACAATTCAAATAATAATCTTTAAAATACAATACATCAATAGTATCTGCCAAGATAAGAGGGATACACCATGAGCGTATATAATTACAATAAAATTTAATATGATTGATGTTTACAATTACCATATCCTATATATACTTATCAATGGTATAAACCTAACCCCAACAAAATCTTAAACATTATTTTGTTTATTATTATAATACAATATCTAAATACAATAAAACTTGGGTTATGCATAGCCCATGCCATCATCAATATATAATATGATATAACTAGATACATATCCCTATGTATCATAGTTTTCCACCCACATTATGATGCTATATTCCCAAATTATGAAATAAACCCAATTAATGCAATCTTCCAATTGTTGTTTAGAATAAGTACAATTATTAATCATCCACCCATCTAAATAAAATATTGATTGATGAAGCTATTCATATAAAATACTATTTTATTATATTTTCGTGCTCCTTTGGTTCCATATTTCCACACCACTACTCTAATGTCAATAGTTACCATAATGACTGCTCTTTTTCCTACCATTGACTTTTATGATTCATGAATATTTTATTCTATATATGTCCATAATGGTTCCTTTTATGCTCTATAACATACCTCCATGATTGTTGCCTCTCATGGTTGTCAAGATGTTAATATCATACATCCTTATACAAATGGGTTTTCCTTCGGTTCTTTTAATTTTTATTTCTTTATTTTATTTTTTATTGGATGGTTCTCCTTAAATTATTTCTCATGTTTTTTATTTTATGCTCTCTTTTAGTTGTCTAATATGATCATCCATTCTCTTTCATCTTATTTTTTTTCTTATTCTTCGTCCTTCTCTTTGTTTTATTTGCTTATTTTCCAACTCTATTTTATTTCCTATCTTTATATTTATTTTATTTTTCTTCTTATTTTAATTTAATTTTTTAAGAAAATATTTTATGTTTCTTCTAAATATATATACTTGGAATATTGTACAACCACATGTTTACTCATCATTAAAAATCTCACCAAGAAAATATTCCTACATTTCACTTTTTCTATATATATTTTTTTAAGTTTACCCTTTATGTACTAATCAAAATTTCATCATGATTAAAGAAATAAAATTCTCATGAGTCCTAAAAATTTCAAGTTTCTTCAAAACTAAGGTTTCCTAAAAAAATATCTTCATAAAATTCCTTTTCACTGAATCTGACCCAACTATAACATAAACAATGAGAAATTATAATTTTCTTTAGAAAACAATAAATGGTAGTTGGAATCCTACTATTTTTTCTTCAATTGGAAACTCTTTAGGAACTTTTATAATGATTGCTGATTGTACTCAAAATTTTGAACATATTATTTATGCTCGCATTTGTGTTTTAATGGATTTTGACAAACCCCTACCTAAAAATATCACATTACAATTTGGGGAAGACACTTGGGAGCAAGTAGTGGACTATGAGAACATTCATTTTCGTTGTAGAATTTGCCATGAATATGGTCATTTGGCCAGTTCTTGCCCAAATAAAATTCTTGATCAAAAGAAAGAAGATATAAAATCATTAGGTTTCCAAATACTTAAGAAGAAGAACATGCAGAAAAAATAGTTGTGAAGGATCAATCAAAGTCATCTGCTAATATGTTTGAAATCCTTTCCACAAATGATGTTCCAATTGAGGAAGATAAAATAATGGAAACTGAAATATTAGAAACACAATTTAAATATGAAGGGCATAACTCAAATATAAACCAACAAATCAAAGGTTTTCAACAAAAAAAAAAGGAGAAAATTTACACAAGAAAAACAATCTTTCAAATGTCAAAACTTTAAATAATGCAGGTCCCAATATAGACTCCGTTGAACCATCTAGTAAAATTTTGGCTATGTACGAGCATTCTTCAAGGTTAGAAGCCATCTCAGATTCAATTGGAATAAGTCAGTAAATAGGGAAAAAAAAATTAAATATGGATTCTAATCAAAAAGCAGGTCGCAAGACCAACAATATCATATGGTAAAAGAAGGTGAAAAGCTTGTAGAGGAAGGTAAGATTAATGCCCTTACCAACTTTTTTAGCCCTGGTATTAATGAAGATCATCACTTGGAATATTAGAGGACTCAAAGGGAGTCTTTCAAAACAAAATGAAATTAGTAGAATGATTCAGATAAATCATCCACATTTGTTTTCCTTCAAGAAACAAAGATGTCAGTGGAGGATATGGACTCAATTTCCAGTAAAATTTGGCTAGCTAGAAAAGTTGTTTCCCTCAGTTCCCAAGGGACTTATGGTGGCATTGCTTGTATTTGAGACCCAAAAGAGGTAGTTATTCACCATATGGTTTGCATTTGGGGTTTGTTGGCTATAGTTATTCAAATTAGACATTCCAACCAAATTATTCTCTACATTAGTATTTATTCTCCAAATTCTTTGGAGAAAAAAAGAAGACAGTGGAAGAATATTACTCATATTATATCTCATTTTACTAAATCTTGGATCTTGATCGGAGGAGATTTCAATACCATCCTCTCTGTGGATGAGAAAAGGGGAGGAAATAGAAATTTAGACAAAAGCACTGACCTCATGAGTGAATATATTGCAAACCTTCATCTTGTGGATATCCAACCAGATAATGGCCTTATGACTTGGTCTAATAGAATACAAGGCTTAGCTTGTATAATGGAGAGATTGGATAGGTTTTTGCTCTTTAAAAATTTCTTAATCCATGGTCACATTCATAAAGTGAAGACTCTAAATAATGCTGGTTCGGATCATTGGCCAATCATGGTGGAAATGTGGAAAACCAATGTGAGTTTCTCTCCTTTTTTTTTTCAATTAATGTGGCTTAGAGACATTTCCTTCAAACCTCGTGTGCAACAATGGTGGAAGGAAGGTAAACCTAGGCATGGGACTAAGATGTTCTATTTTGCCAAAATACCACAATACATTAAATCCAAAATCAAGATTTGGAACTAGAAAGAGTTTAGGGATGTTCATAAAAAAACATGAAGTTATTGCTCATCTTGAAAATTTGAATAAGAAAATACATTTAGATGTTCTCACAGAGAAGAGAAATGTAGATGAAATTAAACTCACAACTCAGTTAGAGGAATGGGAAAAAGAAGAAGAAATATTATGGGAGCAAAAATCTAGAATTCAATGGCTCAAATAAGGAGATTGAAACACAAATTTCTTCCCCAAATATCTTCTAGATCAAAGATCTCACAACTTTATTTCTTCCTTAAAATCAAATTTTGGAGATGTTGTTTATACTTGGGATGGCATGAACTCTATTGTTGTTGATTACTTTTCCCATATTTTTGCTGCTAATCGTCTTGACTTAGATTCACAATAAAATGTTCTTCAAGCAATCCCTTCTCTTATCACTTCTGAGGAGAACTCTATTTTTACTGCTCCTATTACTATCAATGAGCTTCAAAAAGTAGTTTTTAAAATGCAAAAAGAGAAAACCCCAGGTCCTAATGGTTTTCCTATTGAGTTCTACTGAGAGTTATGGGATATCCTTCATGTTGATTTATTAGAGGTGGTGGAAGAAGCCAGGAAAGCCAAAGAAAATTTGAAGGTTATCAATAAAAATTATATTACTTTTGTTCCAAAAGCTTAAGAGGTTGATCATATCTCAACTTTTAGACTTATTGATTTATGTAATGTTCTTCTCAAAATCATTACTAAAATCATGGCAGAAAGGTTGAAGCCTCTTTTCATAAGATTATTTCCCCAGAGCAAGGGGGTTATGTGGAAGGACGTCAAATAGCATATGAGATAGTTATTGCTTAGGAAGCTATTCATTCCATGGATATGCAAAAATATCCTTCCATGTTCATTCGGTTAGACTTATCCAAAGATTATGATAGAGTGGATTGGCACTTCCTTATCAAAGTTTTGAGGTAATTTGGTTTCTCTAAGGATTGGATGGATTGGATTATGGGATGTATCTCTTTAGTTTCCTACTTAGTTCTTATCAATGGTAGGCCTTCTAAGTCATTCCTAGCTTCCAGAGGTATTAGGCAAGGTAACCCGCTATCACCTTATTTATTCATCATTCTTGTTGAATGCTTGGGTAGGACTATAACCAAAATAGGGAAAAAAAAACCCTTGAGGGAGTTACCATTGCTCATGGAGCTAGAACTATATCTCATATTCAATTTGTGGATGACTCTACTATTTTAGGTAAAGTTACAGTTAAGGAAGCTTCTAATATTAAGCAAATCATTAGCTATTTTTCTAAGGCTATTGGGCAGTTGATCAATGAAGACAAATCTAAAGTTATTTTATTTCACTGCTCTACTAGAAAGGAATCCATGATTTTGGATAAATTAAGATATAATAATACCTCCCTTCCAATCACTTATTTAGGCATTCCCATAAATATTCAAAGTCAAAAAAATAAAGATTGGAATTGGTTGTTGGACAAAGTCAACAAGAAAATTGGAAAGTGGACCAACATGTGGCTTTCTTCTAGGGGTAGAATCACCTTGGTAAAATCATTACTTCAAGATATTCCTATTTATGTTTCTTCCATTTTGAATATCCCAAAGGTTGTTCTTCGAGAATTAGATCAAGTCAGTCATCGTTTCCTTTGGATTGGTACTAAGGACAAAAGAAAATGGGCCTTGGTGAAATCGGATACTTTATGTTTTCCTAAGAGTGAAGGGGGGTTAGGATTACGGTCTTCTATTAATAACAAAAAATATTTAGCTACTAAATTATATTTGAGGATGTTGCATAACCCCAATGCTCTTTGGGCCAATAATCTCTATGCTAATTATGTTGAGAATAAAATTCCAGAAGACCTTGTTCACTATCAAATTCCTACCAAAGGTTCTCCCATTTTAGCAGTTCTTAATACTGATGAGGATTTGATAAAGAAAAAATTATTTTGGATCATTCATAATGGTAAACAAGAAAATTTTTGAACAAATTCTTGGGATGGTCACAAGCCTTTGATAACTCAGTTTCCTGATTGGAGGCCTTGGATGGAGGAGCTTCATCGAGCTAATTGGATAAAGGTGGTTAATTACTATCAGTACCATACTAGTAATTCAAAGGTTGGTAGATATTGGTTCCCTATTGAGGACTAGCCTCTCAAATCCTAGAAAGGCAAAGACAAGATATCCAAGGCATCATTCATATGAGATCCCTCTCTTAGTCCCATGAAAAAGATTTTTTTGGATGGAACAACTCTACTAAGGGTGAGTATTCAGTTGTTCAAGGTTTGACCTTATGATCAAGAGCCAGTATCACAGAGAAAAAAAAAAGTTTTATTTTATTTTCATGCAGCCGAATATTACAGTCACATCACCATATTCACAGAGAAAAAGAGAACAGTTTTATTTTATTCACATGCAGCCGAATATTACAGTCACAGCCAAAAATTATAGTCACAGCTGATTATCCATAAGTCGCAAAGGAATTGCGACTTTTTTGAGCTTCTCCAATCTGGAAATACCACGAGATTATCTTATCGTTTTAGCAATTTTTTTCATCCTTTGTGCATGCCTTTGTTTCCATTTTTAAAGGTTCTTAGTTGGCACTCCATTTCCAGCTAGCGGCCCTTCGTTTCCTCTTCCAGAACCTTTCGTTTTGCCTCCCCGTGTCGCTTCATCGTCCAGGTATTCGACACGTGTCACTTTTCGCCTCTTCATCTTCGGCTCATCTTTCGATGCAAAAATACGACCTATCGTGATATCGCGACGTATTTCTATCGCATCCCCCTTTCTTCTGCTTTTGTCGCGATATCGCGATATCACGACGTCTTTCTACCGCACCTTCATTCTTAAGCTGTGGTCATGATTTCATGACCTCCATACTGCCGTAGCCCCTACTTTCTTTTTGGTCACGATTTCGTGACATGTTGCAAAATCATGACATGTCACGATTTCGTGACCCTCCGCACTGTCGTAGCCTCTCCTTTCATTGTGGTCACGATTTCACGACCCTCCGCACTACTGTAGCCTCTGATTTCATTGCAGTCATCGCAATTTCATGACATGTCGTGATTTCGCGACCCTCCGTCCGTCGTAGCCTCTGCCTCTGGTTTTGGTCATGATTTTGCGACATGTCACGAAATCGTGATTTCGTGACCCTTCATCCATCGTAGACCTGCTTCTTGATTTGGTCATGATTTCGTGACCCTCCGTCGGCCGTAGCTTCTTTCCCTATTTTTTTTTCTTTGCAAAAACACTTAGACAAATTTGGTTGGTGCAAGATTGCTCTGCTGCCCTCGGATGCTCCTGCATCAGACACCCGGGGTAGATTGAGAAGTGATCCTCACTTCTGAACTGTTGGAGGGAGACCCAGGCGGTCAACCTCCATTTTAGACAACCAAGTTGCATCTTCTATCGGTCTGCCCTTCCACTTGACCAAATATTCAAAATACTATCTGTTTCTGGTACTTCTGCCTTCTCTTGTGTCCAGTATTTCCTCTATCTCATCTGTGGTTGGAGTAGATGCTGGAATACTCCACAACTCTGCACATGGTGCCTCACTACTATCCCCTTCATGGTATTTCACTAAATCTGATATGTTAAAAATAGGTGAAATGTCAAGCCCACTTGGCAATTCCACTTTATATGCATTGCCTGACTCCCGTTTTTCTAGTATTCTGCATGGCCCAAATTTCTTCATCTTCAATTTGTTATAAGTTTTGGCTGGAAACCTTTATTTTCTGAGATGGACCATGACCTCATCTCCCACTTCGAACTCTTTGAACCGCCTCTTTTGGTCTGCTCTTGTCTTGTACTGAGTATTCATTTTTGTAATTTGTTTCTTTACTTCTTCATGCAGGCTTTTCATCTGTTTCACAAATTCCTCAGCCTCGACACTGCACTTTTCTCCTTTATCTAATTTCCTCAGCTCAGAAACATTTCTTGGGCTATTTCCATATATGACTTGGAATGGAGATTTGTTTGTACTCTTGTTGACAGAATTGTTGTATGCAAATTCCGCCTGTGGCAAAACCAAATCCCATCCCTTGGGTTTATCTGCTATCAAGCATCTTAACAAATTACCCAGACTTCTATTTACCACCTCTGTCTATCCATCAGTCTATGGGTGGTATGCAGAACTGAACTTCAGATCCGTCTTCAACTTCTTCCACAATGTTCTCCAAAAATACCCAACAAACTTTGTATCTCTGTCAGAAACTATGCTTTTTGGTAGACCGTGAAGTCGTACCACTTCCTTGAAAAATAACCCTGCAATGTGAACCGCGTCACTTGTTTTCTGGTAGGGAATAAAATGTGCCATCTTGGAGAATCTGTCAACCACCACAAATACGAAGTCATTTCCCCTCTGTGTTCTCGACAACCCAAGAATGAAATCCATGTTGATGTCCTCCCATGGCCTCTCAGGTATAGGTAATGGCTGATATAATCCTGTGTTCTGCCTCACTCCTTTTGCCATTTGGTATATTCTACAACTTTGCACAAACTTGTTCACATCCTACTACAGTTGCGACTAGTAATAGTTCTCACTCACCAGGGCAATGGTCTTATCCCGGCCAAAATGTCCAGCCAGTCCTCCGCTGTGTTTCTCTTTGACTAAGTTTTCCCGCATGGAACTCCTTGGAATGCATAATTTACTTCCTCTGAACAACATTCCATCTTGGATTAGAAAATCCAACCATTTTGTCCTGTCCACAGTAATAGGTGCCGAGCAAGCCATCCAGGCTTCTACAAAATCAAGATCTTCAGGGTACAGGCCCTTCAGTTCTTCGAATCCTACCACTTCCACTGTCATTTCCATCAGCAAATTCTACCTTCTACTTAAGGCATCTGCAACTCTATTTTATTTTATGCTTCTGTGCTTTAACACAAAGGTATAGCTTTGGAGAAACTCAATCCACTTCAAGTGCCTCTGGTTCAATTTTCCCTGGTTGTTTATATATTGTAAGGCCTGATGATCAGTATATAACACAAACTCTTTTGGCAGCAAATAATGTCTCCACTTCTTCAGGGACTGAACTATGGCATAGAATTCTTGATCATACACTGAATACTTTTTCCTGGCATCATTGAGTTTCTCACTGAAGTAAGCAACAAGCTTACCTTCTTGACTCAGCACAGCTCCAATGGCACTACCACTGGCATCACAATCTACCTGAAATACCTTATTAAAATTTGGAAGTGCTAAAATAGGTTGCTCAGTGACCTTCTTCTTCAACATATCAAAGCTTTTGTCAGCTCCCAAGGTCCACTTAAAGTCTTTCCTATCCCCTCTCATTGTTTCTGTAAGGGGTGCACAAATATTGCTGAAATTTCTGATGAATTTCCTGTAAAAACTAGCTAAACCATGAAATGATCTCACTTCAAAAGTGCTTCTTGGAGTAGGCCATTCAATGATAGCCCTCACCTTTTTTGGGTCCATTTTTAGACCTTCAACTGAGATGACAAATCCCAGGTATACCAACTCCTTCTTCACAAAATTGCACTTCTTCAAGTTGATCAACAACTGTTCTTCCCTCAGCTTCTCAAAAACCCTCCTGATATGCATCAGGTGCTCTTCCAGGGTTCTGCTGAATATCAAAATGTCATCCAAATAGACAATAACAAACTTGCCTAAGAACTCCTTCAGCACTTCATTCATCAACCGCATGAATGTGCTTGGTGCATTGGTTAGCCCAAATGGCATGACCAACCACTCATACAAACCTTCTCTGGTTTTGAAAGCAGTTTTCCACTCATCTCCTTCTCTGATCCGAATCTGATGGTAGCCACTCTTCAGGTCAATCTTGGTGAAGTACTTGGCTCCACTCAAACAGTCCATAATATCATCCATCCTGGGTAATGGAAATCTGTATTTTATGGTGATCTTGTTTATAGCTCGGGAGTCCGTACACATCCTCCACTCCCCATCCTTCTTTGGTGCTAGTACTGTAGGTACCGCACATGGACTCAAGCTTTCTCGAATCAGTCCCTTTTTCAACAACTCATGGACTTGCCTTCTCAGCTCCTCACTTTCCACAGGAGTCATTCTATGGGCTGCCTTGTTGGGTAAACTAGATCCAGGTACCAAATCAATATGGTGACTGATCTTCCTCATTGGTGGTAAACCCTCAAGCACATTATCTGATATGATGTCTGGAAATTCTTCTAACAGGTGTTCGGCCTCTGCTGGAACATCTGTGTACTGTTATTTCTTAACAATAGGGATTAATGCATAACACATTGAATCCCTCTTCAGACCATCCAAAAACTATCTTCCTTCCACCAGGTAGATTCTGGCACTACTACACACTTTCTCATCCACTTCCTTCAGTGGCTTCAATTTGTGACGTACTCCATCCTTCGTTAGAGAGTACGTATTTGCATGCCCATCATGCACTGCACGTCTATCAAATTGCCATGGTCTTCCCAACAACAAATGGCAAGCATCCATCGACAATACATCACATAGGACCTCATCTTGATAATTCCCAATGTGAAATTTGACCAAGCACTGTTCACTGACAAGTGCTCTATGGTCTTTCTACAACCATGCAATTCGATATGGATGCGGGTGCTTCCTCTTCCCCAAATTCAACTTATTAACCATCTCTTCTGAAACTAGGTTGTCTGTGCTACCATTATCAATGATAACATTATAGACCTTCCCTGCACATTTGCACCTCGTGCGAAACAGGCTCTTCCTCTATTCTGGTTCTTTTTCCTCATTCAACAGTGTTCTTCTCATCATCAACACTTCTCCTCCTTCTGCCTCTTCAGAGTGTTCTGACTCTGCACCTTCATCTGCCACAGCAGCTCTGGCATGACCCTCAGGTCTCTTGTCCATCCTTTCTTGGTGTTGAGGACATTCGTATGACCGGTGTCCTTCTTCTCCACACTGGAAATAGGTTCCATGGAATACCCCTCTTCCATACCCACGTCCAGGTCTACCTCTTCCTCTCTGGTAGTCATTGTTCTGATCACGTGGGTGGTAGGTATTCTCCTTTTTCTATTCCTGGGGTTTGCTTGTTTCCCCAGTCTTCTTCTGGTCTCGGTAATTTCCTCCACCGGTTCTTCCATCGGTTCTTCCACCATGATCCCTTCCTCTCTGGTTGCCTTCGAATCTTCTATTTAGTTTCTCTTCTACCTTCAAGGCCAACTGGTATGCATCTTCTATGGTGGCTATTCTGATCAAGCTGAGCTCTTCCTGAATGTTCATTCTCAACCCATTGATGTATCTAGCTACTTTCTCCTTATTAGCCCCTGAATGGCCAGTTCTGATGGAGATCTTGTAGAATTCTTCTGTGTATTCTTGGATAGACTTGCCTGCTTGCCTCAGACTCTGCATTCTCCTCAACAGGTCCAACTCGTAATCTATGGGAATAAATTGTCTCTTCAGCTTCTCCACCATTCGGTCCCATCTGGTTATTTTCTCCTTTCCATTTTTATTTCTTTCGAGTTGTATTCCTTTCCACCATAAACTAGCATGGCCTTTTAATTTTGTTTTTGCAAATTTTATCTAGTCTAGATCCGCCACCTCCTCATACTCAAAGTATTCCTCCATATCGTTGATCCAGTCAATCAACTCTTCTAGGTTGAGGTGCCTAGAATATGTAGAGACATCAAACTTTGGTCTCTTCCTAGCCTGAGATAGAGCTTTCAACAGTCTAGCTTCAGAAGGATCCAATGCATCTTCATCATCTGATGGACCCTCAGTTTCCCAGGCTTCATCGTCACTCTGTTCTTCTCCCTTAGGTTTGGTCCTTTTTTGCAATTCTTCCTATAGGGCTTGCACTTGTCTCTGCAACGCTCTAAAATCTTCATCCTACGCCACATTTCTCCCATGACCATGATTTCTTTTTGGAGGCATCCTGCTCACGATTTCTCTGTTACACTACTCAGGCACTCCCGTTCTCTCTTCTCAGAATCCTTCCATAGATCCTGGTGCAAACTGCCTCACGTTCGACATTCTGTTTGCACACTCAGAATCACTCGCTCTGATACCACTTGATCGAGAGCCAGTATCACAGAGAAAAAGAAAACAGTTTTATTTTATTTTCATGCAGCCGAATATTACAGTCACATCACCATATTCACAGAGAAAAAGAGAACAGTTTTATTTTATTCACATGCAGCCGAATATTACAGTCACAGCCAAAAATTATAGTCACAACTGATTATCCATAAGTCACAAAGGAATTGCGACTTTTTCGAGCTTCTCCAATCTGGAAATACCACGAGATTATCTTATCGTTTTAGCAATTTTTTTTCATCCTTTGTGCATGCCTTTGTTTCCCTTTTTAAAGGTTCTTAGGTGGCGCTCCATTTCCAGCTGGTGGCCCTTCGTTTCCTCTTCCAGAACCTTTCGTTTCGCCTCCCCATGTCGCTTCATCGTCCAGGTATTCGACACGTGTCACTTTCTGCCTCTTTGTCTTCGGCTCATCTTTCGACGTGAAAATATGCCCTATCGCGATATCGTGACGTATTTCTATTGCATCCCCCTTTCTTCTGCTTTGGTCGTGATATCGCGACATGTCGAGATATCGTGACATGTCGTGATATCGTGACGTATTTCTACTGCACCTTCGTTCTTAAGTTGTGGTCATGATTTCACGACCTTCGTACTGCCATAGCCCCTGCTTTCTTTTTGGTCGTGATTTCGTGACCCTCCACACTGCCGTAGCCTCTACTTTCATTGCGATCACGATTTCGTGACCCTCCACACTATCGTAGCCTCTACTTTCATTGCGGTCATGATTTCACGACCCTCCGTCCGTCATAGCCTCTGCCTCTGGTTTTGGTCACAATTTCATGACCCTCCATCCATCGTAGCCTCTGCCTTGGTTTTGGCCGCGATTTTGCGACATGTCACGATATTGCGACATATCACGATTTCGTGACCCTTCGTCCATCGTAGACCTGCTTCTTGATTTGGTCATGATTTCGTGACATGTCGCGAAATCGTGACATGTCACGATTTTGTGACCCTCCATTGGCCGTAGCTTCTTCCCCTATTTTTTTTTCTTTGCAAAAACACTTAGACAAATTTGGTTGGTGCAGGATTGCTCTGCTGCCCTCGGATGCTCCTGCATCACCTTATGCCATAATAATACCAACCATTATTTTGGCATATTTTCTTGATTATGTGGTCAAAAGCTCTAGCCTAAGGTGAGGTTCTTTAATTGGATTTTATTGCATCATAGGGCACTTACTGGTGAGCAACTTATGAAGCCTGGTTTTCATGTCCATTTTAGATGTGAAATGTGTGAAGAGAATGTAGAAATATCAACCATATTTTTATTGAGTGTACTTTAGCCTCTGAGCTATGGAGGAGAATGGCCACTTTACTTGGCTTACAATGGTCCATTTTTTTTACTTTTGAACAGCTTTGGAGGGATTGGCCTAATCAAGAGGGTGTTGATCATTTTATTAGGCAATTAGTTTGGATGGGTTCTACCATTCTTCTTTGGAATATTTGGAATGAAAGGAACAACCAAATTTTTAATCAAGATAGGAAGGATATTCAATATATTTGGAAAAATACCATAGCCAACTTAGTTGAATCAGTCCATCAACTCCTTAATCACCCCCAAAACTCCCACCAAAGATGGGATCAAGTGATGAAAATATTGAATATTAAATCTTCTAAGGGTAACCAACTTAAAGGGAATGTGAGTATTAGTAATATGGATAGGACTAGAAATTAGCAACCTCCTCCTAAGGATTTTGGAAAAGTCAATATTGATGGAGCCTCTAGAGGGAACCTTGGAAAAGCTAGTGTGGGAGGAATTGGTAGAGTTTTAGATGGCTCCCTAGTTTTTACTTTTGCTAAGAATTTTGTATTCTTTCCAATAACCTTGCTGAGGGATATGGTATCCTCAAAGGCCTTCAGGAGGCTACTAAGGTTGGATGGGAAAAGGTCTTAGTTGAGTCTGACTCTCAACTCATAATTAATCTCTTGAAGACTCCTTCTAAGAATCATAAGGTGGATTGGAGAATAAAAATAATTATTGAGAAGATTCAATTAATCCAGATGGGATTTTTGAAAGTTGATTACAATCATGTGGTCAGAGATCAAAACAAGAGTGTTGATGCTTTAGCTAATTGGGCTTTGGAAAAAGGTAATCTTACTTGTTATGGCCACCCTCCTATATGGTGGGCTTCTTAAATTAGGGAAGCTCTTCTTTCTATCATTTCTTTGGATGGCTCTAGTTCTGAAGGTACCTAGTTTCTTGTTGCTTTTTTTTTTTTTTTTTTTTTGCTTCTCTTTGGTTCATTTAGTTTTTTTTTTAGTTCCCTAGCTATTTTTATTCTTTATTTTGTTTCCTCTGTTGATTCTTGCCTTAATAGTCTTCTAGTCTAGATAGGTCATTGTTATGTTCATTTTTTTTGTTTTTTTTTTATTTTTTTTTTTTTTTGTTTAGTTTTTTAAGGTGGGTGGGTTGTTTTGTTTTGTTTTGTTTTTGTGTTCTTTGTTTTGTTTTTTGTTGTTCTTGTGTTTTTGTTTTTTTGTGTACTTTTTTTTTTTATGTTTTTTGTTATTGTTCTTGTGTTTTTTTCGTTCTTGTTCTTGGTTTTCTCTTTGTTTGTGTTAATTCATGTTTTTATGTGTGAGTGTTTTCTATGTTTTTTGTTTTTCTTTATTGTCTGTTGTTGGTTGTTTTTTATTTTTATTTTTATTTTATTTTAGTTTTTTAGGTTTTGGTTGTGTTTATTTTTCATGTTTTTTTTTGGGTTATGTCTTTGTAGTGTTCTGTTGTTTTTGTCTTGTTTATGTTTTGTTATTTAGTTCTTGTATTTTTCTATGTGGTTCGTGTTGTGGTTTATTTTATCTCATTGTGCGTGTTTGGTTGCGCTTTTGTTTTTGACACACTCAAGGAGCATGTTTTTTTATTTTATTTTATTATTTTTGTTGTTATTTACTTATTTTTAAATTGGTTTTGTGTGTTTGTTTTCTCCTTGAGTATGTCAAAGGTGGTAGGCCAGGTACGATTCCTAGGCGTTTTTGGTAGAATGGATACCCCTGCCTCCTTGGATTTTACCCGAAAGTGGCATCCCTTTTGGGATGTTTTCCACAAATTAAAAATAAAAAAATAAAAATAAATGGTAGTTTATTTGCTTACCCAAATTAAAAAATATAAAATTTTATTTTTCTAAAAATTTTTGCACACACTAAAAATATCACTTTATTAGCTTTGACAACCTAAATATAAATTTTCATAAATCTACGAATACTTTTTAAAATTTAGCATATGACCACCCTATTTTCTAGTACTCAAAGAGATACATAGTTGCATTGGAATCCATATAATATGATATAATTATGATAATATATGAATCTAAAAAATAATAATATGTCTCTTTATTAAAATAAAAAATTGGCACAATTTCTACAAATCTAAAAACAATCTCAACTTTACCAAAAACATTGCTTTGATACCAAATGTCTAAGAAATTGTATTCTCATAAATAAATTTAAAAACTCCTCAAATATTAAAAATATTATTAATTCATCTACAAATATAAATATATAAATAAATAAAGATAGTTAATACCCTTAATATAAGGAAATAGTTCCAATACTTATCGTGGAAGTAATAACCCCATAATATATCCCAATATGATAGGGTCACTCAATGAGATAACTTTGTTCTAACAAATTTATTTCAAAAACTCTCTTAAAAAGATATCATCCTTCCTATATTTCCTTTGTGGATTATTTTGGAGTAGACACATTTGTTACATTTATAAATTATTATGGTTGATTTTTGTTGGAATGCACAACTATTTACAAAAATGAACATAAACAATCCATCCACTAAAAAATGATACACAAAAGTTAAAAAGGATATGAAGGAGAGAAAGATATAGTGAGAACCCATAGTCACCAAAAAGAATAATTATATTATTTATAGATAAAGTCTAGAATACTCTAATACAATACATGAAGTGGTGGAGGCTATTTTTACCAATACTAATTCTCCAATTACATAAATGAGTTTAACATAAGCTAGAATAACAAGAAATATTTAAATTTAATTAATTTAAAATATGGGTTTAACTATAACAAGGTTAACCACAAATTATATTGATTATATAATAAAATATTACAATAATTGATCTTAGACCCATATAATATTACATATACAGTGTCAACCTTATCCATAGGTCATATTATGCTATCAACATCCTCTCATAACTTGAATTGAGGAGCCAAGGAGAGAAGGTATTAGTGATATTAATATCTACCACCCATAATGGATACCATAGTGGACATCAAAAATTGAAGAATATTCTTCAAAATACCTCTCATCATCTGGAAGACGTCCACCCATCTACAAAAACTTAGCTTCGATCCTTTATATTTTTATCAATCATTTTTTAATTTGATTTCCTTCCTTCTTATAATATCTATAAATGGTCTTTGATGTATTTTAATACTTAGCTTGACCTTTGGTCCCCTGGGTCTTATCATTATCAAGATTTAATTTCTTCATATGAGTTTGTACTTGTCAAGGACAACCATAAATCCTCACTACTACTTGAAAATAAACTAGGAAACATAAAATTTTATCAAGATTAAGAGCATTTTGTGTTTTGAAGAACATAGGGATCACATGAACCATGAGGTTTACTTGAAAAATAAGGAAGAGAGATTGGAAAGGAAAATTTTCATATATTTTGGATCATCTCTCATTTTTCCTCTATACGATATAATATGTACTGTCAATGCCTTGAATCTTGTAATATAGTCTTGAACATTATAAAACTTATCCAATTTGAGGGAGGATAGATCTAATTACAAGAAACATAGTTTAGTTGTATTTATATTCTTGAATAAATCATGCACTTTTGACCATACCTTGATAGGTTCATTCTCTTATTTGATATTGAAAACTAATTCTAGTTATATCAACAAGGAAAATAGACCAAGAGGTTTCTCTACATTATGCTAGGATGTTTTTTCATCAAGGGATGTTGCATTCTTCTCTTGAAATATTCACCATTGGTTCTTACTATATAATAAATTGGTCATTTGAGTTGACTATATCCTATAAATTTAGCCATTGGAACATGTAACATAGACATGAGGAGTTATATTACTAAAACATTACTAAACACTATAAGACATCCTTAAACTAATGCCATCAATGCATAGAGCCCAAGCATTCATGCATTTTAAAAAAGATCTTAAAACACTTCTATATACAAATATTATGGTATCCTAAATTTTTTATCTAATGGATATTAAAAATATAAAAATTAAAGCCCCAAACCTTATAAAAGCGTAAACCAATCACTTAGTGTTCTTTGATTCATTATGTCCTTAATAATTGTTTGATACCTCAATAATTTTAAAATCCTACAACTACAATGCTTGTCTCAACTACATTGTTTGATGTGTTATATATAGTTTTAAAAGTGGATTATGTTACACATAGGGGTGCCATGTTGGCAAATAACTCATGTTTTCCTTTACAACTTCCAAAATGGGGATTTAAACTGAGGTTTATAAAAAGTTGTCTTTCGTGCTCACCAAGTTGCCAATATTTTCTTTGGTGTATGAAAGACATATTTCTCATCTTCACGATGATTTATTCTTGGGTTGTAAAAGTGAGTAGTTAAAAATTTTTACTATTGGAATTTGAAAACACAATGTCATATTTCTAGTATGATTTTAGTAGCCAAAATACCAACATGAGCATTTGAATTCTAGATATTGATACATCCTTCAAGAACATCATTTGTCCTAGAAAAAGAGGTTGGTATTTATAAAAAAACAAGGGTGCAATTTTTTATCCTTTCACCTCCTTCTACTGATGCACCAAAAAACCACATTTTTACCAAGTTTTCACACCTACTTTATAGTCCAAAGCACAATGAGTCCATTGAGAATGTATGTTCTTCATTCTATTGAAAAAGGTTTTATCCTGAATTAAAGCTATAACCTCCACCTTTCTATGTCTTTGTTTGTACTATACTAGTTTGACTAGTGCCTTTTGGTGAATGGGATAACACATATCTAATTTTCTTTATGTTGAATGCAAAATTACATGAAACCAATAGAAGCATAGTGTATGCAAAAATTTCAAATTTTAAATTTTAAAACTAGTGTCAATACCTACTTTTCAAGCACAATACTATAACATTTATAAAAAGTAGGTCAATAGTGAATTATTAAATTCAAACAATCAAATATTCAAAAAAGGAAAAAATAAAGAGGTTAAGAGATAAATCCTTCAAAAAACATAATTATTATTGAGAAAATATAGAAAAACAAATTATTTACTTCTTATACCAAATACGCTTATATTATTGTGAAGAATATTTTATTCTATACCTCAAAATGTGGATTAGATAATCCTATTGAAATTTATACATGACCAAGAATTATCACTCCATACCCACTTTGATACCAAGTTGGAACTCACACCTATTTCAAAAAATGAATATAAGCAATCCATAAACTCAAATATTATACAAAAAACATATAAATAGGATAAATAGAGAAACATATAGTGGCTAACCATGGGCACCATAAATAATCACTATATTATCCATATATTTAGATGACAAAACTTTTATAGAATGGATGTAGTGGTGGGGGATAATTATAGTAATATCAAATTTCCAATTACATAAATGAGTTTAATATAATCTAAGAAAACAAGAGGACTATAAGGTTAATTATAGATTATAAGATGGGTTTGACCATGACAACATTAAATGTGTCCCATGGGGATTACATAATAAAATATTACAACAAACTAAACACATTTGTATAATGATTGCGATCAGGCCTATGCAATATTACATGATACAATGTTGACCTCGTCCAAAAGCTAGATTACACTTTCAATACTTTTTAAATTTTCTATATTATGCATACTAGAGTATCACGTAGTCCTATTAGATAATAGAATTTAATTTATTGATAACAAAAAAAAATATAAATACATAAAACTAGTTGTAGGATTAGAAGATGGTTGTAATGACCATCTATGAATAGACACTTTGTTACATCAGTCTACTATGCAACATACTAGCTACCAAATAATATAATATTTAATCTTCTCCATGAACTTTGAGAAATATAAGTAAGCTAACTAGAGCTTACTATCAATAATATAATAATATTATTTCTAACATCCCCACCTTATTATATATTTTGATACACAAAGAGATATTTGAAACAATTAAACATGTCATGTGCAAGTGCCTTTGTGAAAATATCCACAATATCCTTGTTAGTGGGAATGTAATATAGTTGTATCTAGTGATTCTAAAATTTTCTCGAATGAAGTGACATTGAGCTTCAATGCGATTTATTTTTCATGAAACACTAGATTCTTAACCATTTTTAGAACACCTTGATTATCAAAATGCAATAATACTGTTAGATTTATGTGTACACCCATATCTAATAGAATATGACATAACCATATAACTTCACATGCAATTCCTCATGCAACATGATATTTTACCTCTAAGGATGATAATACTATTGCTTTTTATTTCTTTTTGTGACACAACATAGGTCTATATCCTATATGAAATACATATCCAGAAGTTGATTTTATTTTATCTATATATCTAGAAAAATTAGAGTTTGTTTATCCTTATAAGAAGAATATATCATTCTTCTTATTTTCTAGGCCATATTATTTTGTACCATGAACATAATGTAGTATCGTGTTTGCTACTTTATAATGATATTTTTTAGGATCTTACATGATTTTTTAGGATGATATCAAGCTAGGTGATTTTCAAGTATATAATATTACAAGTAGTTGATGATAAAGAGTGCTAGATACCTAAGGAAATTTATCATATTATGAAGTTGTAACCCTTGCTTCATTGGTGTTGTCATAGGTTTACATTCATTCATCCAATATTTTCCACTAGTGGATTGGCATGTTCTATCTATGAAGTCACAATGTGATTTTCCATAATCCAAACCTCCAAGCCAAGACAACAATGTAGAAGTCCTAGACCTATCATATCAAAATACTTTTTCAAGATTTTTTAAAGCACCTTCCAATTAATTTGTATTGCCTATAATGATTACATCATTTATGTACAACACTAGTATCGGTATCTTAGGTCTAATTTTATTGAGATAGATATTTGCATTTTAAGTACTTTAGGTGAATCCATACTACAATAGGTGCTCATAAATTTTGATATAATAGCATCTAATATCCTACTTCAACCTATATAATGGCTTTATAAGTTTGCATACCTTATGTTCTTTCCTATTGACAACAAAGCCTCTTGGTTGAGTCATATACACCTCTTCTTAGATATCACCATTAAGGAAGGTACTTTTGAAATCCATTTGATGCACTTACAACAAAAATATGTCACCTCACATGAATAACATGGATTATTTTCATTGTTGTTTATAAAAAACATTCTACATAGTCAATTCTTTCCTTTTGTGTATAGCCCTTTGAAATGAGTCATGCCTTGTATTTGTCAATTGATCTATATGCCTTGTATTTGACCTTAAAGACACATTTATATCCTATGAGATTATTTTATTTAGGTAGATCAATGAGATCCCATATTTTATTTTTTGTTAGGGAATTATACTTTACTTCCATAATTGTCATCCACTTGAGAAAGCTAAGTGTTTCCTTCATTGATGTTTTTTTTTTTAATTCTCCATTATTGAAGATATCAATCTCAAATTTACTTTTTAACGTGACATAATATGAATACATTGTTGAGTGGAAGTGATATCATTAAGTGCATCATGTTTAAAATCTTTGATTGCACTCATGAACCATTTTAAAAAATTTCATTGTTATGAAGGAGCAATTAATTTAGGTTCATCATCTTCATATAATACCTCATCAAAATATATACTTGCAATACAATATGTAGTATATCAATATTCCTAAGAGTCATTAATATCTAATTTAGATTCAATTGGTTCAACAAATACAACATTTTGACTCATAAGTATTTTACTGGTTATTTGATCTACCAATTAATACCCTTTAATTCTTCATCATTCCTAATATATATGCATGGCAAGGGTTTCATGTCTAACTTGGTCTATTTATTCTTTGGCACATGCATGTATGTCTTTTATCAAATACTCTAATATGTGAGACTAAATGCTTCCTCCTAGACTAGTCTTCTTTTGGTGTGACTCGTTGTAGTGCATTTGTGGGAACTTTTTTTAGAAGATATAGTGTAGTGGTAACAACTTCATCACAATACTACTACTCTATATTGGATCATATGAGCATACAACGAATCATTTCCATGATGGAATAGTTTTTCATTTTAGAAACCTTATTTTATTGTGCAAGAAATCTTGAAATTTTATTGGATGTTAATTCTCCCTAATCTAACTGGATGAATTTAAATGAAAATCCAGTTTTATTTTTCATGTGCTGCTTAAAACATTGAAAATATTGGAATACTCGAGACTTTATCTACAATAAGGACACCTACATATTCCTAGAGTAGTCATAAAAAAAAAAAATTGTAAGTATCTTTTACCACCAAAATTGACTATCATGGGTCCATACAAATTAGTGTGTATCATATCCAATGATCTTTTGGATCTATAAGTCCTCAACTAAAATGGTCTTTGGTGTTTCTTTCCTACCAATTAACTCAAGAAAACTTCCAATGTGGGTGAACGGATGGGCAAACCTATCACCATTTTATGTTTATTGAGTTGAAGTAAGTATTCTAAACTGATATGTCCATATCTCTTGTGTCAAAAAGAGGTTGTATCTATTATGGATCCTAATAGTGCTATATTAGGAGATGATAGAGTGTCTAGAGAAAATAATCAATTTTTGTATGAACTAGTTTCTACATTCTCACCATTTTTTATGATGAAACACTTATTCTAGCCATTATCAAATATGAATTCCACCACCATGTTTTGTTCTAGTATTTGTGTCATACACAACAAGTTGTTTTCTATTCTAGGTACATATAGTACCTTTTCAATTTTACATTTTTCATCTAGAAGATTAAGTAAAACATTGTCTAATCCATTGACCTTATAGGTTTTATCATCGATGGTAGTCATTAGTTTTCTTTCTTTGGATTCCAAGAAATCAAACCACTCATTATCCCTTGTCATGTGATTTCTAGCACTAGAATCAATGTACCAAAATTTATCCTTAGGTTTGGTTATGACCATTGTCATTAGAACCTTATGTGCTTATTAAAAATTAGAATTTGATTCTTCAATTGAAACATACCCTTTTGGCTACTTCTATTTTGGATATGGCTTGTATTGTATTTTCTTCTTCTAAGATTGACAAACTTTATCTTCTTGAGTCACTGAATTATGCCAAAATCACTTGGTATTGTATCTTCTTTTCTATATTTATGGCAGGACATTTTATTTTATTTTTGAGGTTTCTTTGTTATGATGATGAGGAGGATGAAAAACCTTTATATGAAAAACCCTTTTGTGGTTTATTGTGTCTATATTTATTAGTGATGAATGCACTATTCAACAAATAATTCTTCAATTGATTGGCTACATTTTCTTGTTGCAACAAATAAACGAAATAAATAAAGGAAACCATTATATTTTATAATTTTAAGGAGGTTATTAGCACTCTAAAAAAATATGGTAAAGCTTACAGTATAAATGCAATATGATATTGTTTTTCACTTTTCACCCATAGAATTTGATCTTGCCTTCAACTCTATGAATCTACAAATAAATACCTCTATACTTTCTCCATTTACCACTCTTAATGTGTGGAGTTATAATTGAAAGTTAAGAGTGGTGGATTGGTTCTTCCCTTCATAGATGGTAGTGTGTTCCATGCTTGCTTGGATGCCTCCGCTTGATAAATATATCGATTGATCACATTAGTGCTTTGTCATCTAAATCATCATATTTTTTATCTTTGTCAATATCTTGAGGTCATGTAACCTTACCAATCACAATATTCCACAATTTTTAACTTGTAAGATGCTTCTCATTATTGTATTCCATTCTTCAAAGTTTGAGGTCATGGTGAGGGTTCCTTAATAATATAAACGGTACCTATTTTTATATAACACCAACCCTTTCTATATACCCCCACTTTCAATATACTCATTGGTATATGGAAGAAGTTAGTCCTTTCAATATACATAGCCATACATGAGAGATACCTTAAGGTATGTGATACAAACCAAGATGTGGTACTTAGGCAGTACTAAAAGGGATTCTTCCTATTTATGATACCTAATTTAAAAATGCATCCTCATATGTAGGGTGTAACTTCCATGATATACTTGAAGAGACATAATTTCAAATATAATGTTGAGTGCTAGTGTAAAATTGGGTGATAATGGAATGAATAAACAAATTGATTTTACTTTATTACTTCCTAACATTTTATAGGAATAAAATCCATACATTGTTGCTGCAACTATTTTAGGTATTAAGTGTAGTAGCTAGTCATGCCAAAATTACATGTAAATGACAATGAAGGACACTATATACATTTAATGTTGCTTCAAACCTTAAGGTTTCATAAAGTATTGGAAGAATGATACAATTTTTAAACATGCACTTTTATAAAAAAACAATATGCTAATTATTTTTCTTAAATATTCACCTCCTCTCTCTTTGTTACATAAAAAAAAAAAAAATCTTATACACCTTCTAGATACCACTAATTAAATTACTTGTAAATAAATATATTTTTATAGTAAAAAATACAAATATTATTTTCTTTCTTATATATGTTATAACTATAGAAAAATAACTATGATATTTCTATGATATTTATAGATACCACTAATTAAAGGATTTGAACTTGGGTTTTTTCATCCACAAAGCACAATTCAACCATGTGCAAATATTCAAGGCACCACACTTCTTTAGGATATGTTGATAACTCTAGAAATACACTCTGACATTATTTAGCTATGTCAAACACCTACTTTAGACCTTATTTTTTCCTAAAAATAATAGTGATGTCATAGTTTTTCCCCCATGAGGCAATGGTACAAATGCAAATACTGTTGAGCAAGGTGTAGCGATAGTATTGTTATTGTTGTGAACACAGTCATATAGATTGGTTGATGCAGTGGACAGGATTTTAGAGGCTACTTAGAGTATGTACAGTGATGTTAAATTATTATGAGGATGTTTACCCACCTTATTGCATATTTTCCAAGAAGACCGAAGTGGCCCATATGCTAAAGATCAAAGAAAAAGCAAAACACCGCAAAGAGAAAAAAGTGTCGCGATATCGCGACATGTTGCACTTTCACGGCCAAAAGAGAAGCGAAAAGGCAAGGAGGAAAAAGTGTCGCGATATCGTGACATGTTGCATTTTCGTGGCCAAAAGAGAAGCGAAAAAGCAAGGAGAAAAAAGTGTTGCGATATCGTGACATGTTGCATTTTTGCGAGCAAAAGAGAAGCGAAAAAGCAAGGAGAAAAAAGTTTCACAATATCGTGACATGTTGTATTTTCACAGACCAAAGCAAAGAGAAAGAGCAAGGAGAAAAATTGTCGTGATATCGCGACATGTTGTATTTTCATGGGCCAAAGCAAGGAGAAAGAGCAAGAAGGAAAAAGTGTCACGATATCGCGACATGTCGCATTTTTGCAACTCAAAAAGGGTAGGCAGGCAGAGAAAGAAAAAGTGTCGTGATATCACGACATGTCGCATTTTCATGACTAAAAAATGGCAGGCAGGAAGAGAAATAAAAAGTGTCACGATATCGTGACATGTCACATTTTTGCGACTCATAAAGGGCAGGCAGGCAGAGAAACAAAAGTGTTGCGATATCGCAACATGTCGCATTTTTGTGACTCAAAAAGGGCAGACAGGCAGAGAAACAAAAGTTTCACGATATCATGACATGTCGTATTTTCGTGACTCAAAAAGGGTAGGCAGGCAGAGAAACAAAAGTGTCACGATATCGCGACATGTCACATTTTCATGACTCAAAATGGGCAGGTAGGCAGAGAAACAAAAGTGTGACGATATCGTGACAAGTTGCTTTTGCGCCAAAGGAGCAAAGTAGTTGAAAGTGCATCTGATATTAGTGATGAACACCAGGATGGTGAAACTGAAGACTACATAGTGACGTGGACCCATAAGGAATCTTTAATTATTTAAAATCATTTAAGATGGTCGTTACACATGGAAAGAAGCGGATGCATGCCCATGTGGAGAAAAGGAAATGAAGGGCCTAAAAATAGAAATGAAAAGTCATAAACAAAAACATATGCATGCACAAGGGAAAGATAAAATGAACATACATGCAAAGAGAAAACGAACAGTCATGAAGGAGAAAATGAACAGTCATGCAAAGAGAAAATGAATAGTCATGCAAAGAGAAAACGAACAGACATGCAAAGATAAAATGAACAGTTATCATGGAGAAAATGAATAGTCACACAAAGAGAAAATGAACAGACATGCAAAGAGAAAACAAACAGTCATGGTAGGAGAATATGGTGTCAATTATTTGCATGTGACGTGTTTGATGAAATGCCTTCTCAAAATAAACAAAAGGAGTTACATAAAGAAGTAGTTACAATTGACAAGTGGCATATGAGAATATGAAAGGAGTTACAACTAAAGTTACAAAGACAAAGGATTGTTATAAAAGGAGTGTTTCTTGGAGAATTTGTAACAGTGGATTTTATCTTGCGAAGAGAGCAAGATGAGAGTGAGAGGTGAGCAAGAGGCGAGTGATAAGGGTGTGTGTTGTGTGAATTGTGAGCAATGTTGAGTAAGCAATAGAACAGTCAGGGTCGTGTAAAAGTGAAGGTGTTTTTATGTTAATATTCTAGTTTTAAAATTGAAGTCCAAGTTGGTGCTTGGCATCAGGGGTTGGTGCTCCTTCCAGTTGGTGCTAGTAAATCAGGGGTTGGTGCTCCTTCCAGTGGGTTATGGTAAATTGAATGTAAAGTTGGTGCTTTGCAAAGGTTGGATTTGGATGGGAGTCCAAATAGTCATTTTTGAGGAGTAGCCAAATCGATGAACCTCGGTACATCTTGTGTTGTGTGATGCTCTCTTGTTGTACTTGCTTTATTTGGGTTTAAGTTTTCATTGTTTTGGCTTTAATATTTGAATATTTAAGTTATAAAGAGCTACACTGATTCACCCCCCCCCTCTCAGTGTCATTATGAGACTAACAATTGGTATGAGAGCCAGTTTCCCTTGTCAAGCTAAATCAGCTAGGGTTGATCTTGGATTAGTACGCAATGGGTAAGAAGAATAGACCGTCGTCAAATAAAGCATATCAGTCAGTTTTAGTTCCTATGGAAGATAAAATTGAACTAGAACAGATAGGAGTGAATTCTAAAGTATGTGATGAAAACCTTGAGGTTGAAGTAGATCTAGAAGGTGAGTTGATCGCTGCACTTGAAGAGTTGGATATAGAAAGGAGAAAGAACAAAAGACTATCCAATAAGTTGGAAGAATATGGGGATAATATTGAAGATCTCTTCTTACAAATTCATAAAGCCAAGAAAATAGAAGAAGCCCTGAAGTCACACCTGGATGATAAAGGCGATGTATGTAGAAAACATGAAGAGGAATCTAACAAAGTTATTAGTGATCTAAAGTTGCAAGTAGAAGAGTCTAAAAGGATTGAAGAAACTCTCAGGTCACAGATCAATGAAAAAGAGATTATTTGCTGCAAACAAGAAGAGGAGATTGTTTTATTGAGGAAACAACTAGAAGAGGCCAATACAAATCTCAAATTTGAGAAGAGCACAGAGTTGCTAGATAAAATGATAAGGCAACAAAGAATATCCATGGGTAAGCTTGGTCTTGGATGTGAAGCTGAAGAACCTTCATCTTCTAAATCTACAGAGAAGAAGAAGTCCATTGTTGAAGGATAAAAGTAAGAAAAGCTTGAAGCTGAATCTTCAAAAGAAAGAAATTCTCAAAGGAGATCTACAGCAAAGCAACCACAAAAAAAGAGGTTCTATCACTCTCACTTTATTCATAATAATGCTTTTAATGGCTATTTTTTTAGATGCAACCATTATGGTCACAAGACAACTTATTGTGGATTGAATAATAGATCAAAGAGTTATGTTGGTAGAAATACATCTATTTTTTGATTGAACACCATGTGCAATGTTTTAAATGTAATGTTAATGGGCACATAGCAAGTTTTTGTCCAAGAACTTTTGTATCTAATCTAAGTCAAGACAATAGATTTCATCAGACACAAAGAATGCAACACAAACAGGGAAGAAATCATGTGCATCAAAGAAGGAAAATAATCATCCATCAAGGATGCACAAGAGACAACCACCCAATAGAAATGTTTTTTCACCTTTGATGGATTATGCAATAGAATGTTATAACTGTCATAATTTTGGGCACATTGCAAGAAATTGTCGAAGTACATTTGCATCAAATCAATTTTAGGGAAGAAAATTTCAACCAAATGGAATGAGACAAAATAGAAAATTTCTTGAAAAACATGCACAAGCTACTAAAAAAGAAAATTCAAAACAAGAGCCCAAAACTGTAATCAAACCAGAGTGGAGAAAGAAATAAGAAAGGAAAACGTGTCTCCTTGGACTGAAGGAGACTACTCCTCTGTTGCACTGAGCAACTCCAGGTAGAACATCCTCAGGGGGAGCAATCTAAAGGTTTTTTTTAATGCTCCTATGTATTTTTTTGGTTATCTGAGGATGAAAGGCAAGTAGTCAGGGGGAGTTGTCGTATAGTTGTCAAAGTGTGTTTTAGTTCATGTAATTTTTGGTGGAGGTACCGTGAAGGGTGGTGATTAAATTGAGAGTTGTCACCATTTGTAGTATTGCTATATGTCAGTGTTGTATTTTTTATGGTTCTTACTGCCATTTTTCAAAATTATGGATTATAATAGTTCTGATAATTTGGTTTAGTGAAAGAATGTTGCCCTAGCTGCATATACGTGTTTCGATAAAAGTAGTGTGTATTTTTACTACACATTGATGTGAAGATTGTTAGATCTATTATGACGCTTTGGTGAAAATATTTAATTCGCATGCAAAATCAGAAAGCTCACATTTTATTATTGCATTCAAAGCGGATACATGAAGCAGGAAGTTACATCAATACAAATTGAGTACAAATATTCAAGGAGACCCCACAGTTGGTGTTCAGACAATAATAAAAGTAGTAAGCAACTACTCTCTATTATCTAGCATTGAGCCCAAAAATGTTGCTGATGCAAGCAAATATGAAAATTGAATGAAGACGGACAGGTAGTCACGAATAAAGCAAAATTGGTATGTAAAGGCTATGCACAAGTTGAAGGTATTGACTTTGAGGAAACCTTTGCACCTATGGCTAGACTAGAGGCAATTAGAATGTTTCTAGCTTTAGCAGTTTACAAGATTTTCAAAGTTAATCAAAATGAGAAGGGCATATTTATTTCTCAAATTAAATATGTGAAAGAGATGTTAAAAAAGTTCAAAATGGAGGATTGTAAGCCAGTTAGAACTCCCATGACGATAGATTGCAAGTTGAGCAAGGATGAAAAATCTCCACATGTTGATCAAACCATGTACAGATCTATGATTAGGAGCTTACTATACTTGACAACTACCTGACTAGATATTTTATAGGTAGTATGTATGGTAGCATGATTTTAGGCTAGTCCCAAGGAGACTCATGTGATAGCAGTGAATATGATTCTTCGGTATCTCAAGGGTACTATGGAGTATGGGTTATGGTATCTGAAAGGTAAGGACTTCACCCTTATTATGTATCCAGATGTATATTGGGTAGGATTTGTGGGTGACAGAAAGAGTACCAGTGGAGGAGCATTCTATCTTGGAGATACGTTGGTCGCGTGGCACAGTAAGAAACAAGATTCAGTCTCCTTATCCACAGTAGAGGCAGAATATATTGCAGTGATAGCGTGTTGTACGCAGAATCCAATTATGCATTCTCGCACAAAACATATTGCTATCCGGTATCACTTTTTGAAGGAGAAAGTTGTGGAAGGTGAGGTTAAGTTGTATTTTGTTCCAACAATAGAGCAAGTAGTGGATATCTTCACAAAACCATTGCCCAAGGAAGTCTTTGAGTACCTTCGTAATAAATTGGGAGTGGTCACGCTTCCCAAGAATTGACTAGCTATCGGGACCACATTCTTAGGGGAAGCATTTGTGTATTTGTTTATCTTTTTGCTCATGTTTGTGATTTTTGCTAAGTGTAATAATTTTTTCCTAAGAATGTTGTGCATGGACTCAGGGGGAGTTTGCAGCAGCCCTTTGATATTCTTGTCAAAGGGGGAGAAGAGTTATAGGAAATTGCATGTGTGTTGCCAACAATTCCAAAGGGGAAGATTGTTGAGCAAGGTGCAACGACAGTATTGTCATTGTTGTCAACAAAGTCAAATAGATCGGTTGATGTAGTGATAGGATTTCAGAGGCTACTCAGAGTATGTACAGTGATGTTAAATGCTTATGAGGATGTTTACCCACCTTATTGCATATTTTCCAAGAATACTGAAGTGGCCCATATGCTAAAGATCAAAGAAAAAGCAAAACACCGCAAAGAGAAAAAAGTGTCGCGATATCGTGACATGTTGAACTTTCACGGCCAAAAGAGAAGTGAAAAGGCAAGAAGGAAAAAGTGTCGCGATATTGCGACATGTTGCATTTTCATGGCCAAAAGAAAAGCGAAAAAGCAAGGATAAAAATGTGTCACGATATCACGACATGTTGCGTTTTCGTGGCCAAAAGAGAAGCGAGAAAGCAAGGAGAAAAAAGTGTCGTGATATCGTGACATGTATTTTTGCGGGCCAAAGCAAAGAGAAAGAGCAAGGAGAAAAAGTGTTGCGATATCGCGACATGTATTTTCGCGGGCCAAAGCAAAGAGAAAGAGCAAGGAGAAAAAGTGTCGCGATATCGCGACATGTTGTATTTTCACGGGCCAAAGAAAAGAGAAAGAGCAAGGAGAAAAAGTGTCACGATATCATGACATGTAGTATTTTCATGGGCCAAAGCAAAGAGAAATAGCAAGGAGAAAAAGTGTCACGATATCGCGACATGTTGTATTTTTGCGGGCCAAAGCAAGGAGAAATAGCAAGAAGAAAAAAGTGTCGCGATATCGCGACATGTCGTATTTTTGTTACTCAAAAAGTGCAGGCAGGCAGAGAAAGAAAAAGTGTTGCGATATCACGACATGTCACATTTTCGTGACTCAAAAATGTAGGTAGGCAGAGAAAGAAAAAGTGTCATGATAGCACGACATGTCGCATTTTCGTGACTCAAAAAGGGCAGGCAGGCAGAGAAAGAAAAAGTGTCACGATATCGTGACATGTCACATTTTCGTGACTCAAAAAGTGTAGGCAGGCAGAGAAACAAAAGTGTCGCGATATTGTGACATGTCGTATTTTCATGAATCAAAAAGGGTAGGCAGGCATAGAAACAAAAGTGTCATGATATCGTGACATGTCGCATTTTCATGACTCAAAAATGGCAGGCAGGCAGAGAAACAAAAGTGTCGCGATATTGTGACATGTCACATTTTTGTGACTCAAAAGGGGCAGGCAAAAGAAGAAACAAAAGTGTCACGCTATCGCGACATGTTGCTTTTGTGCCAAAGGAAAAAAGTAGTTGAAAGTTTGTCTAATATTAGTGATGAACACTAGGATGGTGAAATTGAAGACTGCATAGTGACGTGGACCCATAAGGAATATTTAATGATTTGAAATCATTTAAGATGGTTGTTACACAAGGAAAGAAGCGGATGCATGCCCATGTGGAGAAAAGGAAACGAAGGGCCTCAAAATAGAAATGAACAGTCAGAAACCAAAACACATGCATGCACAAGGGAAATAGAAAACTAATAGACATGCAAAGAGAAAATGAACAGTCATGAAGGAGAAAACGAATAGTCATGAAAAGAGAAAATGAATAGTCATGCAAAGAGAAAATGAATAGACATGCAAAGAGAAAACGAATAGTTTTCAAGGAGAAAACGAACAGTCATGCAAAGAGAGTGAAAAGAGGACATAATAAAGTAGAGAGTGAAGTGGTAGTGTAATATCAAGTGTATAGTTTAAATAAGTACAAGCTACAAGAGATACTCAATATGTAATAGGATCTCCAATCAAAATATAGGATTTGAGAATTTGTAAATATTCTTAAAAAAATTCATAAAGGTTTTCTTGATACCCACATATTTGTGTGAAAGTGGTACTAATTTTTATTGTGTTATCTTGTAGTATTTTTATAATGGTGATAATGGTATGTATGTCTATGTCTATGATTTTATTTCCTTTATTTTACAATGAGAGAAAATATAACATCTATATAAATAGTCATGTTGGTTCTTGTCCTTTAGATAATATTGATAGAAAATCATAACATTAATCTCTATTGTGAGACTAAATCTTATGATATGCATGCCATTTGATCAACTTTTATGGTGGATTTTAATATCTATTCTATCATGACTATAATTTATTCTATGGTTTTATGTACTAGATAGGATCACTTTTGTCCTTCTAGGTTTGTCACCCTAGGCTATGTTACCATTTTTATTTTGTATATAACTATTTACTCTAAATTATGTCCTAATATTTAAAACATATCTATATTATTTTCCTAATGTGGTGATGTTGAGATAATCCATTCTATTTGGATGCATCTATATAGATTATAATAATACTTTAGGATATTATATCATTCTACATCTTGTATATTAAATTTAATAGATATCATAGAAAAGGTGTTGGTTTAGTATTCAATAGATTGATCTATTTTTTAACATAGTTTTTTTATTTGAAGTGTTTTTCATCATAGTCAACTATTAGGTAGAACTCATTCTTGATGTCATAAACAAAGTTTATTTAGGTAAGCAAGGAGGTGGATATGCTCATATCAACATTCTCTCATTGGTGTTAAGTTATATATGCTTCCCACTAGTTTTTAGTACATTTCATATCTCTCAAGAGAAAAATATGATGGTCTCATTACATGAAAAGTTACAAACTTGAAACCACATCAACAATTGACCTACTATTTTCTATGGTTTGAACATTAATATCACTTAAAATAGTAAGAATATAATTGTTTACCTAAATTTTGAAGCAAATAGAGCTTTTAAAGAATCTTCTAATTGAAGGAAGAGGACATTTAGTTTTAAATGGAATGCATTGGAGAATCTATAAAAGTGATCAAACATATAAAGTATCCATTTAGACAATACTTCATTTAGTATTGCTTAGATGTGAATGAACATTTCCTTATTAATTTTTATATGGAATCATCGATTGCTCAATGAGAGGAAAGATAGCATCTATATAAATAGTCATGTTGGTTCTTGTCCTTTAGACAACATTGATATAAAATCATAACATTAATCTCTATTTGGAGATTAAATCTTAAGATATGTGTGCCATTTTGTCAACTTTTATGGTGGATTTTAATACCTATTCTATGGTTTTATGTCCTAGTTAGTATCACTTTTATCCTTCTAGGTTTGTGATCCTAGGTGTGTATAACTCTTTACTCTAAATTATGTACTAATTACTTTAAAATATATATATATATATATATATATATATATATTCTTTTCTTAGTGTGGTGATGTTGATATAATCCATTCTATTTGGATATATCTATATTGATTATAATACGTTGGGATCTTATATCATTCTACATATTGTATGTTAAATTTTATAGATATCATAGAAAATGTGTTGGTTTAGTCTTTAATAGTTTGATCTATTTTTTAACATAGTTTTTTTATTTGAAGTGTTTTCATCATAGTTGAATATTAGGTAGAAATCATTCTTGATGTCATAAACAAAGTTTGTTTATGAAAGTAAGGAGGTGGATATGCTACTATCAACATTATCTCATTGGTCTTAAGTTATATATGTTTCCCACTAGTTTTTAGTACATGTCATATCTCTCAAGAGAAAAATATAATGGTCTTATTATATGAAAAGTTATAAACTTGAAACCACATCAAAAATTGATCTACTATTTTATATGGTTTCAACATTAATATCACTTGCAATCATAATAATATCATAGTTTACCTAAATTTTGAAGCAAATAAAGCTTTTAAAGAATATTCTAATTGAAGGAGGAAGACATTTAGTTGCAAATGGAATGCATTGAAGAATCTATGAAAGTGATCAAACATATAAATTATCCATTTAGATAATGCTTCATTTAGTATTTGATTAGATGTGAATGAACATTTCATTATTGCTTTTCATATAAAATCATCGATTGT
This sequence comes from Wollemia nobilis, assembly GCA_028583015.1. Taxonomy (NCBI): domain Eukaryota; kingdom Viridiplantae; phylum Streptophyta; class Pinopsida; order Araucariales; family Araucariaceae; genus Wollemia; species Wollemia nobilis. Next base: position 1,325,867 of record JAQPPZ010014872.1, on the reverse strand, counting down.
AACAAGAAAGTTATGAAAATAAATTATCTAATGTGACATTGTTTGTTTTAATAGCCTAAGCTTTTATGAGCTTACATAAAATAAGAACATTTGGTTTGATATTTACATCCTAAATTATTTGAAAGGCTCATATGATTTTTTTAGGAAATAAAAGATATATAATACAAACAATCTATATCTCTAATAATATATTAATGATATAGATTGTTTGTATCTACTGATATATAACACATATAGATTGTTTGTATTATAACACAAATATCTCCTGATATATAACACATATATTGACATATATTTGAAGAGATTTGGCTTGCTATGTTCCATCCTATCTACTTGGATGTCATGATATAGAAAGTTACTAGATGGAAGATGAAGTAGTTCATTTTTCATAGGTTACAAGAAGAATTGCAACACGTACGGACAAATAATTTGGTGTTAAGTATTTGTGTATTTTACTTTCCATCGATTTAAATGTTAAAGCTTACAAATGGTGGTGTCACTTTGGTAGAGTTTTGAAGAATGGTAGAAGCATAGATGTCATTTGGTAGTTGTGGTGTCAATAATCATGGAGGCTGAATGTTAAATGACATCTATGTTGAGGAATGTTGGTGTGATAATAGAAAGATAGTAGATAGATAGATAGGTATTAACGTGAATGGAATTCCAATCATGGAATATGCCATTAAAATTGCATCATCACATTAACATTAACGGGTTAGAAAGCAAGAGGACCAACCCCACACATGCCTGATATTTATTTTTTTATATTTATAATATATTAACATTGACGGGCATCCGTACTAAGATGTGAATATGTGATACAGCGGCGTCTGAAGATTTGAATAACAGTAAGTTCATTACAGTGACGGAATATGACCACGTTCATTGGAAGGAACGCCAGCCCATCCCTTTCAACAGATTTGTTACCTTTCCAATGCCAATACGGCCAATGCGAACCGACCACCCTTTTCCGGCGAATAACAAGAACAGAAGCCTAGCACAACGACATAGATGGGCTTGCATGGATGTGGGATGTTCAAAAATCATTGGTACTTTATTAAAAAATTATGGAAATTTTCCTCTTTGCAGTACAATGGGACGGAAGGAATCTACTTTCATGGTACAATCAAGTATAACGATCGGTTCTGCCGAAGTAAACGGTTTGCAAGAACAATGTGGCAAGTGACGAAGAGATGCACCAGCCGAAATTAGAGCCAATTACAAAGTGGATACCCATCCATTTTGCAAAATTCCCACAGGTGTGCGATGAACATACGGATCTTCAATGATTTTCTAGGGAGAATGAAATATATTTCTGTGACTTTAATGATGAGTAACTTATTTTTCCTCATATAAAAAGTTTGTCACCTATTGTAAGACGCATATCCATGTGCTAAAAACGACCGCATTGCGATGGGGTGAACCAATAGTTGCGAGTATATCCGTTCATGTTCAGGAACCAATAGTTGCTCATATTGGATCAAATTAAACAAAGATAACCATCATCAATTATACTTTTACAAGTGCTCTTAAACTACGGAGGTCTTGACTTTGATTTTGAGATCATAACAAGTGATTTATTTTTATTTAATTAGTAGAGAATGTTAGTAGATAATTTAAAGATGTCTTAGTATTTGTCAGGGTTTATGCAGCTGAAGAAATACTGTACTAAAAAAGGGATCCATGGAAATTAAGGGAGAACTGTCGAGTACAACATATAGCTTAGGATTACATCTTTTTGATAATAAATCTTACTCTTTGGTGCTAAATAGGACATGTGTTAGGCAGAAGCATCTTATCGTCTGCTGACATTCCCTACTAATTTTTATGTAATTAGTAGAGAATTTTTTATAACTAACATTCCCTACCGTATGATTGCATGCCTCATCTGGCCAAGGGGTGCTTGCCTTTTGTATAGTGGGCACCCCGTGGTGAAAATCACAAAAGACATATTTAATGTTTTGATTCTTCGTAGTTAATGGCCTACTCCCGTTGCCACAATCCATAAAAGCGGCAGGCAACAGTTATCGTCGGATATACCTTTCATGTCCTTCACCGGCTGAAAATCACAAAAGACATTTAAAGTTTTGATTCGTCGTAGTTAATGGCCTACTTGACATATGAACATAGCAAAATTAAAGAAAGGATAGGGAAAAAGGAAGATAATTTAAAGATGTCTTAGTATTTGTCGGGGTTTATGCAGCTGAAGAAATACTGTACTAAAAAAGGGATTGATGGAAATTAAGGGAGAACTGTGAGTACAACATTAGCTTAGGATTCATCTTTTTGATATATTCTCTTTGGTGCTAAATAGGCTTGTTAGGCAGAAGCATCTTATCGTCGCTTCATTCTCTACTATTTTATGAATTAGTAGAGATTTTTATACTAACATTCCCTACCGTATGATTGCATGCCTCATCTGGCCAAGGGGTGCTTGCCTTTTGTATAGTGGGCACCCCGTGGTGAAAATCACAAAAGACATATTTAATGTTTTAATTCTTCGTAGTTAAAGGCCTACACCCGTTGCCATAATCCATAAAAGTGGCAGGCAACAGTTATCGTTGGATATACTTTCATGTCCTTCACCGGCTGAAAATCACAAAAGACATATTTAAAGTTTTGATTCTTCGTAGTTAATGGCCTACTCCCGTCGCCATAATACATAAAAGTGGCAGGCAACAGTTATCGTTGGATATACCTTTAATGTCCTTCACCGGCTACATGTCCACCTTTTATTTGCCATCGTCAACTATTATCCTAGATACCTTTCATGTTCTTCACCGCCTTCCATCGTACCGCCAAAGCCACCACGTGGATGCTATTTTTTCCACCAGTGGGTTTCATGATTAGTCCTCGCTTGGCATTACAGACGAATGCAATAACGATATCCCAATTTGAAATATAAAATACACAGCTGACAATACCACCATTGCATAGGGAAGAGTCCAATATCTATGTACTCCCAATGGTGAACAACCTTTTACTAAAGAAACAATGTATCCTTGTCAAAAATTACGGTGCCGCGACATCGACTAGTGGATTCCAAGTTAAAGATCTGGACGCACCTCATCGCTGACCTGGTTTCCAAGTTAACAAGTGGACGCACCCCATGCTGACGTGTGGAAATACAAAACTAGTAACAGCACACTTCTATTTTATATAAATTTTTAAAAATTAACTTAAAAATTAGAAGTTTAAATGACACCTCTATTTTATACAAATTTTTAAGAATCAACTTAATTTATATAACTAGAATAAGCAAAAGAGATCTTCGAGTAAATTAAGTTTTAATAAAATTATTTTAGACGCATTTTAATATTATTTATTCTTGAAATTCTGTGACCTTATACTATATAAAAAACTTGAAACAGATCACTTGAGATTTTGAGAAGTTTCACTAAGATACAAATAACAAATAAGGAGACAAGTGTACCATCTCATATTATTAAAATAATAATTTTTAAAAGGAAACATGCCATGAAAATTTAAATAAACGGATGTATTCTATCCATAACGTAAGGGTAACCTATACCACATGTCATCGTCCTATTAATATCAAATAAAATTATGACATGATAGATTTAAGACTCAAATATAGTCTATGGGATTTTAAATATGGAAATAAAATTTTAAATCACATGATCTTTAATATCTTTGAGAAGGTTATTTTTGTTGGGTCTTTGGAAAGCAAATGAAGAATGAAATATACTCTGCAATGAAAATTAACCAGACACAGAAAATATACACTGCAGCAATAATAAGATAAGAGAATTCATAAACAAGATGACACAACAGATACCGTGGTTCGGCAATTGTGCCTACGTCCACAAAATATTAGATCCTTTCTTGAGAAGACAAATCAACGATTACATATTACAACTCTCTATCAAAACAGAGTCTCATCTCTTGTTATCACTCTTGTATATCATGCATACAGATTACACTTAATTTATAGACCTCTCTGCCCAACATTTTAATCTTCACCAATGGTGGTAAAAAATAGAAAAGCTAATCTTCACCAGCAGTGGTAAAAAGCAGAAAAACTAATCTTCACCAATGGTGGTAAAAAGCAGAAAAACTAAAGCAGGAAATAAAGCAGAGTAATCGTTGGAGAGTATCTTCTCGAACACTTTCCTCTTATCCACTTTTATCCTCCACGGGATAAGGATGACAACAAATAACAACAAAAAAAAACTCTTATCTGGTGAACAGATAAGGATACCACGTCATGGGCTGGACCCATGGATAACGACAACAATCTCCCCCTCCAGACCCATGAGGAGGGCTCCCCCATACTCGAGGCTTACACGGAATTCATGCCTACCAAAGCTTTACACAATTTATGCTTTTCTTTTGGCACTGTCTTCGTCATCATGTCTGACGGATTTCGATCAGTATGAATTTTGTTAATCTTCACCAAACCATTTTCAAGGACATCTCTAATCCAATGATACCGCACATCAATGTGCTTGGTTCTATAGTGGAATGTAGCATTCTTGCTCAGATCAATGGCGCTTTGACTGTCACACTTAATCACGTACTCCTTTTGTTGCAAACCCAACTCCATAAGAAAACGTTTCAACCATAGCATCTCCTTACAGGCTTCTGTGGCAGCAATGTACTCTGCCTCTGTAGTCGAAAGTGCAACACATTTTTGCAGCCTTGATTGCCAAGAGATGGCTCCTCCTGCAAAAGTAAACAAGTAACCAGAAGTAGACTTTCTGCTATCAAGATCTCCTGCCATATCTGCATCTGTATAGCCTTCCACCATAGGTGGTGAGTTTCCAAAACATAGGTAAACTTTAGAGGTGCCTCTTAGATACCTTAGGATCCATTTTACAGCTTCCCAATGTTGCTTGCCTGGATTTGCAAGATATCTGCTAACTACACTAGTAGCATGTGCTATGTCGGGCCTTGTGCACACTGTAGCATACATTAAGCTCCCTACAGCTGATGCATAGGGGATATTTTCCATTTCTTTCTTTTCCTCATTGCTGGTTGGAGATGACTTGACACTCAACTTGAAGTGACTAGCTAATGGCGTACTCACAGGTTTGGCATTTTTCATATTAAATCTTTCAAGTATCTTCTCAACGTACTTTTCTTGTGATAGCCATATCTTCTTGTTCCTTCTATCACGCTTGATTGTCATACCCAAAATTTGGTTTGCAGCCCCTAGGTCCTTCATTTCAAAGACCTTGTTCAGCTCCTTCTTCAACCTGTCAATCAGATTAGCATCTTGACCAACGATAAGCATATCATCAACATACAACAAAAGAATAATGAAGGAAGACTCTGAATATTTTTTGAAGTAAACACAGTGGTCTGCAGTGGTTCTAATGAAGCCTTGATTCATCATAAAAGAGTCAAAATTTTTATACCATTGTCTTGGTGCTTGTTTTAACCCATATAAGCTCTTCTTCAACTTGCATACCATGTGCTCCTTGCCCTTTACTAGGAAACCTTCCGGCTGCTCCATATATAGTTCTTCTTTTAGATCTCCATGTAAGAAAGTTGTTTTGACATCCAACTGCTCAATCTCTAAGTCTAGACTAGCAGCTAGGCCTAGGACAGTACGAATAGAAGGCATCTTCACAACAGGAGAAAAAATTTCGTCAAAATCAACACCCTTTTTCTGCCCGAAACCTTTCACTACCAACCTTGCCTTATATCTCATATCATTTTTCAGCCTAAACACCCACTTGTTCTTTAAGGCTTTTCACCCTTTTGGTAGCTCAACTAAATCATAAGTTTTGTTCTTATGCAAGGACTTAAGTTCTTCTTGCATAGCTTTCTTCCATTGTTCTTTCTGCTCATGCATCATAGCTTCTTTAAAGCATTCTGGTTCACCACTTTCAGTGAGTGTGATATACTCTGATGAAGGATATTTTGTTGAGGTTGTCCTTTCCCTTTGTGACCTTCTCAGCATAGGTGGTTCTTCTTGAGGAGGTTGCTCCCCCTGCTCAACATCACCATGCACATCATCATTACCATGTGCATCATCATCATCTGCTTGTTGATCCTCATCACCCCAAACTTGATCTTCTTCATCTTGAGCTTGTTGCCCTTCATTTTCATGGATGGGTAAAGGATCTTGTGTTTCTGGTAGCTCATCTACAACTCTCTTTGGTTGTTCTTCTTTGTCAAAATCAGAATATGTTTGGTTTTCATGAAAAACCACATCTCGGCTTCTATGCAACTTCTTGGCCTTGGGATCCCATAACTTGTACCCAAACTCATCACCTCCATAACCCAAAAATATACATTGGATTGCTTTGTCATCTAGCTTGCTTCGCTGCTTCTTAGGTACATGTATGAAAGCCTTGCATCCAAAGACTTTCAAATGTGAATAAGATACCTCCTTGCCGGTCCACACTCTTTCTGGCACATCACCTTCCAATGGAGCTGAAGGAGATAAATTTATCAAATAGCAAGTTGTACTCATGGCTTCACCCCAAAACTCCTTTGATAACTTAGCTGAAGAAAGCATGCTTCTAATATTTTCAACTATGGTGCGGTTCATCCTTTCTGCAACACCATTGTGTTGTGGCGTGTAAGGGACAGTCTTCTCATGTCTTATCCCATGCTTTGCACAATATTCCTCAAATATCTTTGAGGTGTACTCTCCACCATTATCTGTACGAAGTAATTTCAAGGACTTGGAGGTCTGCCTTTCAACCATAACATGAAACCTTTGAAAGATTTCAAACACTTGATCTTTGCTCTGCATGGTAAAGCTCCAAACTTTCCTGGATGCATCATCAATAAAAGTAACAAAGTACAAAGCACCACCAAGAGTTTTCATGCTCATAGGGCCACATATATCAGAATAAACTAGATCAAGAATCTCAATTTTCCGTTTGGCCTTAGCATGTGAAAAAGAAACTCTATGATGTTTTCCTACTAAACAATGATCACATGGAGCCAATGACGTACCTTTGAGATTTGGAAGAGAATTCCTCTTCACCAAAGTCTCCAAACCTTTTTCACTTATGTGACCGAGTCATCGATGCCACAGACCAGATAGAGATTCATCAAAAATAGTGTTCACCTCACCTTTGGATAACTGGGCTTCGGTCCTATAGAGAGAGCAACACTTCTTTCCTCTTGCCACAACCAAAGAGCCCTTTTTCAGCTTCCATAATCCATTGCCAAACTGTGTCTCATACCCTTCATCATCAAGCTTTCCAGTTGAGATGAGATTCAACCTGAGATCTGGAACATGCCTCACATCCTTGAGGACCAGCTTATAACCAACATTGGTTGTGATGCAAACATCACCCATTCCAACAATTTTAGACACTCCATTATTTCCCATTCTTACCGAACCAAAGTCTCCTGACTTGTACGTGATAAAGAAATTGCTATGTGAAGTGGCATGGAAGGATGCTCCTGAGTCAACCACCCAGTTTGAATCTTCACACGCTGCACTAATACAGTCTTCACCACACATTGAGAATATTAGGACATCACTGGATGCAACTGCAGTGGTTTCTTGATGTTCTTTATTTTCATCACCAGATTTCCCTTCCTTTTGATCTCTTTTAAGCTTCCTGCACTCCCTCTTCATGTGCCCGGGCTTCTTGCAGTAGTAGCAGGTTATTCCTTTTCTTGATTTGGATCTCCCTTTTGATTTGCCTCGATTGTTATCTTCTCGGTTCTTTGGTCTTCCCCGTTCTTCAGCAACCAATGCCTGTGAGTGGGAGGAATTTGAGGATTTTCTCCTCACTTCTTCATTCAACAAACTGCCTGTAACTTGACTCATGGTAACAACTCCATTGGGTGCCGAGTTGCTCAGGGATACAACAAGAGTCTCCCAGCTATCCGATAGTGAGCTTAGCAACAATAGTGCTTGCAACTCATCATCCAACACCATCTTCATAGCTGCTAGCTGATTTACAATGCTCTACATCTCGTTTAGGTGCTCTGCAATAGACCCATTTTCTTTAAACTTCAAGTTTACCATCTTTCTGATCAGAAACGCCTTGTTTTCGGTTGTCTTTCTCTCATACAAGTCATGCAGTTTCTTCCATAAAGGGTTTGCACTGGTTTCTATCGCCACATGGTGAAACACAATATCATCCAACCATTGACGGATGCAAGCAGTTGCTTTTCGGTCCATCTTTGTCCAATCCTCAATGGATATGTCGTATGGCTTCTGGTCTACTTCAATCGGCAGGTTGAGGTCCCTCGAATAGAGAAGATCTTCCATCTTGGCTTTCCAGATTAACCAGTTGTTGCCATCTAAGCTAACCATCCGAGTAGAGGTGTTTGCCTCCATATTTGATCCACACACAAGTGAACCAAGCTGGCTCTGATACCAGTTGTTGGGTCTTTGGAAAGCAAATGAAGAATGAAATATACTTTGCAATGAAAATTAACCAGACACAAAAAATATACACTACAACAATAATAAGATAAGAGAATTCATAAACAAGATGACACAACAGATACCGTGGTTCGGCAATTGTGCCTACGTCCACAAAATATTAGATCCTTTCTTGAGAAGACAAATCAACGATTACATATTACAACTCTCTATCAAAACAGAGTCTCATCTCTTGTTATCACTCTTGTATATCATGCATACAGATTACACTTAATTTATAGACCTCTCTGCCCAACGTTTTAATCTTCACCAATGGTGGTAAAAAATAGAAAAGCTAATCTTCACCAACAGTGGTAAAAAGCAGAAAAACTAATCTTCACCAGCAGTGGTAAAAAGCAAAAAAACTAATCTTCACCAATGGTGGTAAAAAGCAAAAAAACTAAAGCAAGAAATAAAGCAGAGTAATCGTTGGAGAGTATCTTCTCGAACACTTTCCTCTTATCCACTTTTATCCTCCACGGGATAAGGATGACAACAAATAACAACAAAAAAAAAACTCTTATCTGGTGAACAGATAAGGATACCACGTCATGGGCTGGACCCATGGATAACGACAATAGTTCCTTCTCATGATCATCTGGGTTAGTAATTCCCAAGCTTTTATTATTTTATTGTCTTCGAATAACTCTGTCATAGACCCGTTCCCAAGTGTTTCTTTGTATTTTCCATGGATATCTAAAAAACTTGGGCATTTATAGATGAAGTGTTCCTCTGTCTTTACTACCCCATAGAGTACATATCCTTTCTTCCCATTGTTATTTGGGCATTTTCCATCTCCCTATATCACATTTAAGCCTATGAGAGCTAGTCCTTATCTGAGCAATGAGGATTTTTTATTTGCACTTAATTTCAGCGCGCTTATATACACTTTTTCTTTGTGGTCATATGTTGTGTTAAACTTTGCAATATAATATTATGAAATTTGTGTCTACATCAAACCAAAACTATGAAATGGTAGAATTTTTCCATCGTATTTCCTTTGTAGAGGATTACAAACCATATAGAAAGGGAGGGATCTTTAGATTTTTCTTTACAATACGAACTATCAATTCCATTGATGATGGCTTTGCATCCAATGACATATCCTCACCAACTTAAGATAATCCAACACACTATAATTGTTGGATGAATCAGAAACATAGCTTTCCAACTGAACATTGGTCATATAAAGTTGCTTCTTTGGAGTGACATGTTTTTTTGCATATCTCCCTCCCAGGTTGCAGGAGCATCGCTAGCTGGGAAATTGTACTAGAGGACTGGTCAATTGGGCAGATTGTGAAACAACCACTATTGCAACCCTTGAGGTATGAAGTATGAATTTGTTGATACTAAGGAGCTTAATTGTTGACAATTTTAGTTGGGGACCAACTTTTTCCTTTTCATACCCTTTTTCTACGAGCTTTGAGACATGTGACAACTTGGATTGTGTACCTTTAGAAGCAGCAAAACATGTATCTCTGATTTTGTATGCTAATGATTGACATAGAAAACATGTGTTGGACAAATTTATGTAGAAGACCCATTGAAATAGCAGTGTCACCAACTTTTATATCAATAATATCCTTTTAAAATATCAATCTCCACCAAAACATTCTATATATTTTTAATTTCATATAAAATATGATTAAATATTTATGCATTCACTCTATTTAATTAAGTGTGATTGGTTGTTCCTTTATAAAAGTTCAAACATTACCTTGTGTTTTAATTTAAGGTTGTGAACACAGATTATTGTTACTATTGTTTAATTTTATAGGTTAAGTGGTTAGGGATTTTATTTCTTGAAAAGAGTGGTCCATTTTTTGAAGTAACACGAAAGCGACTTGACGTTGACATGTGAACAGGGAATCGACCTGCCCACGAAACCATTCAAAATTTATCCAAAACAAGGTCAAATTTCCTCAGTTACTTTAACCACATCGAAGGATAAATGATAGTGGGATTTTTCAATTCATATGGCCACGTGTTGATGGCAAATGGTAAAGTGAGGGCACAGAACATTAAATATATGGGATAGGATTTACAAAGACGTAGAAGGAACTTGTCGGCAATTTTTGATGTACATAGTTATTTGTGGTCTATCTGTCGTCTAGTTTGTAAAAATTTATTCTATCTACTTTCGATTTCGAGGTTGAATCTTCTATATAAGAAAGGTAGGGTGATACGCAGATTCCCACAGAAACATATCAACATATTCTACCATACATTGCTTTGAATGGAGCCATTCCCAAAGAAGCATGATCACGATTATTATAGGAAAATTTAACCAAGTGCAAAAAATCTTCTCATTTAGATTTTTAATCCATACAATACATGCATAGTATGTCCTCCAAAACCTGATCGATCCTTTCAGTTTGGCCATTGGTTTTTGGATGGTATGTAGAACTAATATTTAGTTTTGTTACTATATCCTAAAGTAGAGCTTTTCAAAATGCATATGTAAATCTAGAATCACTATCAGGTATAATCACTTCAGAAAATATATGTAGTTTGAAAATTTCCTTGGAAAATCTATTAGCCACTACAATTACATCATTATTAGTATTGGTTAGAGAATCTATCTAATGGAAATGTTTGTGTACCCACAGAGCTTGACCAATATTCAAATATTTGGTAGCATGTGTAAGCTATGACTGTCAATCTCTAGAGGAGGTTAGTTCCTTCTAATCCTAGATAACTATTTCTAAAAATGGGGGGAGGGAGAAAGGGAGATCAAAGAAATAAACTAAACCAGCCATAGCTTAAAGTGGTATAAATTAAGCAACATTAAGATATATGCAATAACAATGATATGCAACTAAAAACCAACTACCTAACAGACCAGCTTGTTGCACAAATAGCCATAAAGAATTCACTTATAATGTATTGTATATTAATGAGACTGTGAATTCTAGATAAGGGATGAGTATGGCAAAAATATAGAATTTGAAATTATCATCATGAAACATCCAACATGCTTAAATTAGAAATATGCAACCATGATATAACATACAATTTTAACCTATTGTGTATTTAACATACCCCAAATTTCAGATAAGTGAATGAATACGATGGAAATGTAGAATTCAAAATTATCACCATAGACATCCAACATGCTCAAATTAGAAATAAAACATTTTGCACACACACATACATACTCTGCAAATAAATTGAACCAGAGGACAGATAGTAATTTGTTTGCATTAAGGTGTAGTATTCATACTTACATATCAATTGTAAAAACCTAAGAGTTGACTAGTATTACATTTACACTATTGCATTTATAGATATCATAGAATTCCTTAATAATAAAAAACATCATTGTCTAAGGAGTGTATTACTATCATGTCAGAGATTCTACTAGCCTATTGAACTACTTCAAAGTATGGTTGCTGCAACTACTTGGATGTGTTAGCTGACATGGCATGAACCTGTATCATCTCAAATTATGTTATACTTTTTGGATGTATTTTGACCCTTGATAATTCCTCTGCCCAACCATACCATCATCCATATGATGGCCTAGTTTGTTGAGATCTTGTGATATAGGATCGTTCCCAGCGGACATCATGGGAGAAACAATTTTGCTCGTTGGAGAATGGTTGTTGGGTCATTTACACAAGTGTGAGACACCCACTTTTCATTCTGATAGCCATAGGTCACACACTAATTTCCTAGTGGTTTAATATCTTCTTTAGGGCTTATCTCTTATGTACTAGGTGCAATTATGCTAGTATCTCCTCCATTTGGTCTACCTTCTACTTCTATGTGCATTGGGTTCTCAGGTGTTGATCAGATCCTGGTCAGACCTATATCTTTTGGTCTTCATATGACTTCTAGGCCTAGGACAAAAAAATTAAGAGTTGGCCATGGTTGGTCAGGAATAAATGTTTCAGTGCAACAATGATTGGGATATTCTATCAACCAAGTAATATGGATACTTTTAGGCTCTGGCCAGGATTAATTGTTCTAGCCCTCTCTATTTATCTTGATTAGGTATCTTAGGTGTTGCTGAGTTGCAATCCAACCCAATAGTTTTTCCCCCTATGAGCTTAGTAATTTTTATCTTACCAAATATTTTTCACACTTCTATGCATTGGCTTGACCCAATTGATTTGGGATTCATTGGATTAGGTGCTTTTTAATTTGACAACGATTGGGTTTTTGGGGCACAACCTAGTTCTTGCCTGGTAGAATTGTTCTGGTCATTCATTTACTTCATCATTTTTCTTGCTATTTTGGTACTAGGTGGATGCTTATAGTTTTACTGGATTCCATCCATCGTATATGCTCCAACGTTAAAGATACTTGGCCCATATTACCCTATCAGTATTTAGTGGATCTTCTATATTTTGATGAATTCTGACCTAGGTTCAAATTTGTTGGTCCCCTCTTGAATTAACCATTTATTTCATGTTACTTTAGTCAGGCTCTGATCAATGGATGGGGAGTCAGCACCAACCTAGGGTTCGGTTAAGTATAGATCTTTTGGCATTTTGTGGAGATGACCATTATAGCTAAAGCTTATCTCCCAATGCCAAGGCTCGATAGGCCTTCCTTGTATGCTTCATCTAGGTGCTATGATTCTAACAACAATATGCCCAAGTCTTCTCCTATTATCTAGAGGAACAATAATGAATTTATGACCAGCAAGTTTTGAGAGCATCCTCCATCACTTATTCACTCAGCTTTGTTTCTAGCAATATTTTGAGCAAAATTTATTGGTAATCTCTGGTTAAAAAACAAAAACCAACTTAATATATAAATTCTAGCAGTTAGGCATGGGTAAGTGCAACATTACCTACATTGTTGGTGACTCATAGGGGATTTTTGCTTTGAAAAAACAAAAAATCCAGGTGGCCAACAAAATTTTGGACTTAACACTTCCTGAGGAAAGGGGAAGGGAAGAAGGAGCTAGAAGAAAAGCTGGTGAACATGTAGCTAGTAGGGGCTATAGGAATAAGGGAAGGGGAGGACAATGGTGAGAAGATAACATGATGGTACAAAGTGATAATGAATAAAATAAGAGGGTGAGCAAGTGGAAAATGTAAGCAAAAGCAGTAGAAACCACATAACATGAGAAGAAGAACAACTAACTGGAGTGGTTAATGACAACAAGCAATAGGGAAACACAGAGGAAGGAGATATATGTAAAAAAGTATATCAATGCAATAAGGGTGATTAGATCATGGCTCTATGGTTTTTATAGATACCCCATATTCTAGAATGGTAATCGAGTTATATATATTTATGATTTGATTTAATTATTTTTTGTGGTGTTGGATCATCTTTTAAAGTAAACATAGTTCTATGTTTTAAAACACACATTTACAACCAACAATCATGGATAACTTATTCAAATGTCATGTTTTCAAATCACATGGTATGCCAAAGTATATTGTATGCAAAAATAACCCCATATTCACAAGCAATTTTAGGATGGAATTATTTATACTTAGTGGTACCTACCTTACCATGAATATTTCCTTCCATCCTAAAACATATCGGTCAGTTAAAATTGTGAATAAATATTTAAAATTCTTTGTTTAGGATAAGAAAAATAGATTGTGGATTTATTTGGTCAAGTTATGTTATAACACTTTATATCAACTTTCACTACACTATCCACTTCTAGGACACATATGGTTACACGCCCTCTACATGGTTATTGTGTTGCTCAGGTTGATACATTACTTCAAAATATATAATCAATTGTCATGGTCCTTAAGGAAAATATGTAGTATATTCAAACTCATATGAAGCAATAATAGGATTTGCATTGCTTAGAGTAGCACATTAAGGTTGGAAATATGATTTTCTTGAGACTTTAGGTAAGCAAGAAAATTTATTTTATGGACAAAATCAATCAAATTTTAGAACTTATATTCTATAACTTATATAAGGTTAAAAATTAGATTGGAAACACATTGTACCAATCACATATTCCTCCTCCATCTAAAATCCACCTTGTTTTTCATGTTTCTTATGTTAAATAAGTACTAGGTTAAAAGGTGTAGTCCAATATAGTGATTCCAAAATTAGGTGAAAAGAGGACATAACAAAGTAGAGAGTGAAGTGGTATTGTAATATCAAGTGTATATTTTAAATAAGTACAAGCTACAAGAGACACTCAATATGTAATAATATCACCCATCAAAATATAGGACTTGAGAATTTGTAAACATTCTTAAAAAAAATCATAAAGGTTTTCTTGATACCCACATATTTGTGTGAAAGAGGTACTAATTTTTATTGTGTTATATTAAAGTATTTTTATAATGGTGATAATGGTATGTATGTCTATGTCTATGATTTTATTTCCTTTATTTTAAAATGAGAGAAAAGATAACATCTATATAAATAGTCATGTTGGTTCTTGTCCTTTAGACAATATTGATAGAAAATCATAACATTAATCTCTATTGTGAGACTAAATCTTATGATATGCATGCCATTTGATCAACTTTTATGGTGGATTTTTATACCTATTCTATCATGACTATAATTTACTCTATGGTTTTATGTCCTAGTTAGGATCACTTTTGTCCTTCTAGGTTTGTCATCCTAGGCTATGTAACCACTTTTATTTTGTATATAACTCTTTACTCTAAATTATTTCCTAATATTTAAAACATATCTATATTATTTTTCTAATGTGGTGATGTTGAGATAATCCATTCTATTTGGATGCATCTATATAGATTATAATAATACTTTAGGATTTTATATCATTCTACATCTTGTATGTTAAATTTTATAGATATCATAGAAAAGGTGTTGGTTTAGTCTTTAATAGATTGATCTCTTTTTTAACATAGTTTTTTTGTTTGAAGTGTTTTTCATCATAGTTGACTATTAGGTAGAAGTCATTCTTGATGTCATAAACAAAGTTTGTTTATGAAAGTAAGGAGGTGGATATGCTACTATCAACATTCTCTCATTGGTCTTAAGTTATATATGCTTCCCACTAGTTTTTAGTACATGTCATATCTCTCAAGAGAAAAATATGATGGTCTCATTATATGAAAAGTTATAAACTTGAAACCACATCAGTAATTGACCTACCATTTTCTATGGTTTGAACATTAATATCACTTGCAATAGTAAGAATATCATTGTTTACCTAAATTTTGAAGTAAATGGAACTTTTAAAGAATCTTCTAATTGAAGAAATATGAGGACACTTAGTTTCAAAATGAATGCATTGGAGAATCTATAAAAGCGATCAAACATATAAAGTATCCATTTAGACAATACTTCATTTAGTATTGCTTAGATGTGAATGAACATTTCCTTATTAATTTTTATATGGAATCATCGATTGCTCAATGAGAGGAAAGATAGCATCTATATAAATAGTCATGTTGGTTCTTGTCCTTTAGACAACATTGATATAAAATCATAACATTAATCTCTATTGTGAGATTAAATTTTAAGATATGTGTGAAATTTGGTCAACTTTTATGGTGGATTTTAATACCTATTCCATCATGACTATCCTTTACTCTATGGGTTTGTGTCCTAGTTAGGATCACTTTTATCCTTCTAGGTTTGTGATCCTAGGCTATGTAACTATTTTTTGTTTGTGTATAACTCTTTACTCTAAATTATGTACTAATATTTAAAACATATATATATTATTTTCCTAGTGTGGTGATGTTGAGATAATCCATTCTATTTGGATGCATCTATATAGATTATAATAATTTAGGATCTTATATCATTCTACATATTGTATGTTAAATTTTATAGATATCATAGAAAAGGTGTTGTTTTAGTCTTTAATAGTTTGATCTATTTTTAACATAGTTTTTTTATTTGAAGTGTTTTCATCATAGTTGACTATTAGGTAGAACTCATTCTTGATGTCATAAACAATGTTTGTCTATGAAAGTAAGGAGGTGGATATGCTACTATCAACATTATCTCATTGGTATTAAGTTATATATGTTTCCCACTAGTTTTTAGTACATGTCATATCTCTCAAGAGAAAAATATGATGGCCTTATTATATGAAAAGTTATAAACTTGCAACCACATCAATAATTGATCTACCATTTTCTATGGTTTTAACATTAATATCACTTGCAATCATAATAATACATAGTTTACCTAAATTTTGAAGCAAATAAAGCTTTTAAAGAGTATTCTAATTGAAGAAGGAGGAGGACATTTAGTTGCAAATGGAATGCATTAGAGAATCTATGAAAGTGATCAAACATATAAATTATCCATTTAGATAATGCTTCATTTAGTATTGATTAGATGTGAATGAACATTCCATTATTGCTTTTCATATGGGATCATCGATTGTGACAAGAAAGTTATAAAAATAAATCATCTAGTGTGACATCGTTTGTTTTGATAGCCTAAGCTTTTATAAGCTTACATAAAATAAGAACATTTGATTTGAAATTTACATCCTAAATTATTTGAGAGGCTTATATAATTTTTTTGTTAAAGAAAAAAAAACTTATAATACAAACAATCTATATCTCTACTAATATATTAATGTATTATCCAAAGATATCTATTAATATATAGAAGATATATTGACATATATGTGGGGAGATGTGGCTTGCTATGTTCCATCGTATCTACTAGCTAGATGTCTGGATATAGAAAGTTACTAGATGGAAGATGAAGTAGTTCATATTTCATAAGTTATAAGAAGAGTTGCAATAGTGCGGACCAATCATTTGGTGTTAAGGATTTGTGTATTTTACTTCCCATGGATTTAAATGTTAAAGCTTACAAATGGTGGTGTCACTTTGGTAGAGTTTTGAAGAGTGGTAGAAGCATAGATGTCATTTGGTAGTTGTGGTGTCAACAATCACGGAGGCTGGATGTTAAATGGCGTCCATGCTATGTTGAGGAATGTTGGTGTCATATTAGAAAGTTGGTAGAGTAAATTATAAAAGTTTTACTTTTTTCTATTTATAATATTTTAATATTGACGGGCATCCGTACTAAGATGTGAATATGTGATACAGCGGTGTAACAGTAAGTTCATTGCAGTGACGCGAAATGACCACGTTCATTGGAAGGAACGCCATCCCATCCCTTTCAACAGATTTGTTACCGTTCCAATGCCAATACGGCCAATGCCAACCGACCACCCTTTTCCGGCGAATAACAAGATCCAAATAGACGCCCACTGCCAACTATCCTAGATACCTTTACCGACTATAGTAGTAGTACCGCCAATGCGATCACGTGATAGAAGCTTCTTAATTACAAGGGGCAGATTGTCCACTACCTGTATATATATTTAATATATATGCATATACCAAGAGGAATTCGGATTCAGGGCCAATCAAGAGGCACCGATCTACACCAGCATATGTAGCAGCAGCAGATAATTTTTCTGCAGCTGTGATATATGCATACAGTAGTGGGTGTGGAGTTTTTGCTTTGTTTATTAGAATCGTTGTTGTAGCTATAATGGACTCTAACCCATCTCTGCGGGCATTAACACTTTTAGTTTTTTGCGTTTGCTTCCACTCAGAGAAACTGGCCAGATTTTGTGAATGTTTAGGAAGCTTGAATTCTGAAGCAGCTGCCATGAAATAACATGTCGAAGAACCTGAGCGTGTAGTCGAAATGGTAAAAAGGTATGGAAGTCTTTAAAATTTTGTCTTGGGATAAAGTAGGGCTAGATTTTAAAGGAGTTTAACAGCATGAGCTGTGCAGGAGTATTAACAGTTCGAGAAGGCAGCTGAGCTCTTTTCCGTGCGGGACGGGGAACCCCATTGACGACTGCTGGCGCTGCGATCCCGACTGGATCAACAACAGAAAGAGGCTTGCTGACTGTGCCATCGGTTTCGGCAAAAACGCCATTGGTGGGCAGAAGGGTAGATTCTATCTGGTTTCAGATCCCACTGATGATGATCCCGCCAATCCGCGGCCTGGCACCCTGCGCCACGCTGTCATCCAAGCAGAGCCTCTCTGGATTGTTTTCCAAAGAGATATGGTCATCCAGCTCAAGGAGGAGCTCATGATGAAGAGTTACAAGACCATTGATGGCAGGGGAGCCAACGTTCACATAGCAAACGGGCCTTGCATTACGATACAGCATGTGAGCAATATCATCATTCATGGCATTCATATTCATGACTGCAAACCTGCGGGCAACGCGTATGTGAGAAGTTCCCCGAGCAATTACGGGTACAGAACGCGAAGCGACGGCGATGGGATTTCTATCTTCGGAGGACGTGATGTCTGGTTCGACCACTGCTCGTTGTCAAGATGCACAGATGGGCTCATCGACGCCATTAAAGGGTCCACTGCCATCACTATTTCAAACAATTTTATGACGCATCATGACAAGGTGGGCTTTGATATTTTTTTATGCACTAGATTAGTGAGAATCCATTGCCTTCGCTGACTTATTTGTGATTTTGCAGGTGATGCTGTTGGGACACAGCGACGACTACAAAGCGGATGTTAACATGCAAATAACAATTGCATTCAACCATTTCGGGGAAGGGCTGGTCCAACGCTTGCCCAGGTACACAATAATATTGTTTTTCCATTGCATTAATCCTTGCTATTATACAAACGAAGCACTTAAGTTCTAAATTTATATAGAAAACAAGTTTACAACATTCAAACGCAGATGCCGGCTCCGATTTTTCCAAGTAGTGAATATCAACAACGGAGTTAGGCATCTCCTTTCAAATAGTATGGAGCAGAAAAGTCATTCAGGTGCGAGCTGCGAAGGCAATACTCCAGACCGACGGTGCCTATCACCACCGCCTTCCAAAAAGGCAATGATAGGTGATCGGAACCGGGCGTGAGCATATGGAAATCTTGCTTCATGAACCAACAGAGGCTAATAATGATAAGGTTACAATTGCAAGCCCTGGTTCGCGCATGGACTGATAACTGACAAGACTTTAATTTTCTTATAATATAGTTAATATGGGATGGATACATTGTTTTGTATCCTTAAAAAATAATTAAAACCTGGAATCAAAACACTTCAAATATTTGTAATATGAAGTGATGAATTATGGCCATTAAACATGCTAAAGGGCATTTCCTTTGAGTTAGAAAAAAATATGTGATAATAGAGTATCCTTATCCGTATTATCAGTATCATTCGTTCATCATTTTAAAGAAGTTTTTATTTAAGATACGTGAGTAAAGTGGAATATGAAGTTTATATGGATATAAAGAATATATATAGTTTAAAATCAATATTATTTTTTTAATTAATGTCTTTAAATCTATTATGTAATGTTAATGACTATTGAATTATATATGCATCTAGAGTTACTTTATACAAAGAGTTACTTTATACAAGTAACTCTAGATGTAACAAGTGTTAGGGAGTGAATTTACTCAGAATACAAGTGTTCTTTGATGTAACAATCCTTTTTACACCGGGGAAAAACAATCCTTCTTGCTAAGAAAAAAGAAGAAATTTGGCTTTTCTCCTTCTTATTTAATGTAGATATATTTTCACATCCGTTTTCTTCATATATGGATAAAACTAAAGAATCTCTTTCAAAACATGAAATGTATAGAAGTCACTCAAATTACGATGGATTTTAATGCTCTTAAAATAAAATATTTTATAAATGTTCAATTACTATGTCACCAGTTCTAAGGTTTTAAGGGTATATTTCGTCAGAGTTTGGTGATTTGGGGTACTGGTTTTCCGCCTGAGATCTTCTGCCTTGTTAATGAAGACAAACTTAAAGTTTTGATTCTTCGTAGTTAATGGACTACTTCCGTCGCCATAATCCATAAAAGTGGCAGGCAACAGTTATCGTTGGATATACCTTTCATGTCCTTCACCGGCTGAAAATCACAAAAGACATATTTAAAGTTTTGATTCTTCGTAATTAATGGCCTACTCCCGTCGCCATAATCCAAAAAAAGTGGCAGGCAACAGTTATCGTTGGATATACCATTCATGTCCTTCACCGGCAACATGTCCACCTTTTATTTGCCATCGTCAACTTTTTACTAAAGAAACAATGTATCCTTGTCAAAAATTACGGTGCCGCGACATCGACTAGTGGATTCCAAGTTAACATGTGGACGCCCCTCATCGCTGACGTGGATTCCAAGTTAACAAGTTGACGCACCTCGTCGCTGACGTGTGGAAATACAAAATTAGTAACAGCACACTTCTATTTTATATAAATTTTTAAAAATCAACTTATAAATTAGAAGTTTAAATGGCACCTTTATTTTATACAAATTTTTAAAAATCAACTTAATTTATATAACTAGAATTAGCAAAAGAGATCTTCGAGGAAATTAAGTTTTAATAAAATTATTTTAGACACATTTTAATATTATTTATTCTTGAAATTCTGTGACCTTATACTCTATAAAAACTTGAAACAGATCACTTGAGATTTTGAGAAGTTTCACTAAGATACAAATAACAAATAAGGAGACAAGTGTACCATCTCATATTATTAAAATAATAATATTGAAAAGGAAACATGCCATGAAAATTTAAATAAACGGATGTATTCTATCCATGACGTAAGGGTAATCTATACCACATGGCATCGTCTTATTAATATCAAATAAAATTATGAAATGATAGATTTAAGACTCAAATATAGTCTATGGGATTTCAAATATGGAAGTAAAATTATTCAAATCATATTATATGATTTTTAATATCTTTGAGAAGGTTGTTCTTGTTGGGTCTTTGGAAAGCAAATGAAGAATAAAATATACTCTGTAATGAAAATTAATCAGACACAAAAAATATACACTGTAGCAATAATAAGATAAGAGAATTCATAAACAAGATAACAAAATAGATACCATGGTTCGGCAATTGTGCTTATGTCCACAAAATATTAGATCCTTTCTTGAGAAGACAAATCAGTTATTATATATTACAACTCTCTATCAAAACAGAGCCTCATCTATTGTTATCACTCTTGTATATCATGCATACATATTATAATTAATTTATAGACCTTTCTGCCTAGTGTTTTAATCTTCACCAGTGGTGGTAAAAAACAAAAAAGCTAATCTTCAGTAGCAGTGGTAAAAAGAAGAAAAACTAATCTTCACCAACAGTGGTAAAAAGCAGAAAATCTAATCTTCACCAATCATGGTAAAAATAAAAAAAAACTAAAGCAAGAAATAAAGCAGAGTAATCGCTGGAGAGTGTCTTCTTCAACACTTTCCTCTTATCCACTTTTATCTTCCATGGGATAAGGATCATAGAAAATAACAGCAAAAAAAAAAATTCTTATCTGGTGAACAAATAAGGATACCACGTCATGGGTTGGACCCATGGATAACGACAACAATCTCCCCCTCCAGACCCATGAGGAGGGCTCCCCCATACTCGAGGCTTACATAGAATTCATGCCTACCAAAGCTTTACACAATTTATGCTTTTCTTTTGGTAGTCTTCGTCATCAAGTTTGACGAATTTCAATCAGTATGAATATTGTTAATCTTAACCAAACTATTTTCAAGGACATCTCTAATCCAATGATACCGCACATAAATATGTTTGGTTCTGTAGTGGAATGTAGCATTATTGCTCAGATCAATGGCGCTTTGACTGTCTCACTTAATCACGTACTCATTTTGTTTCAAACCCAACTCCATAAGAAAATGTTTCAACCATAGCATCTCCTTATAGGCTTCTATGGTAGCAATGTACTCTGCCTCTATAGTTGAAAGTGCAACACATTTTTGTAGCCTTTATTGCCAAGAGATGGCTCCTCCTGCAAAAGTAAACAAGTAACTAGAAGTAGACTTTATGCTATCAAGATCTCCTACCATATATGCATCTGTATAGCCTTCCACCATAGGTGGTGAGTTTTCAAAACATAGGCAAACTTTAGAGGTGCCTCTTATATACCTTAGGATCCATTTTATAGCTTCCCAATGTTGTTTACCTAGATTTGCAAGATATCTGCTAACTACACTAGTAGCATGTGCTATGTAGGACCTTGTGCACACTAGAGCATACATTAAGCTCCATACAACTAATGCATAGGGGATCTTTTCCATTTATTTATTTTCCTCATTGCTAGTTGGATATGACTTGACACTCAACTTGAAGTGACTAGCTAATGGCGTACTCATAGGTTTGGCATTTTTCATATGAAATCTTTCAAGTATCTTCTCAATGTACTTTTCTTGTGATAGCCATATCTTCTTGTTCCTTCTATCATGCTTTATTGTCATACGCAAAATTTGGTTTGCATCCCCTAGGTCCTTCATTTCAAAGACCTTTTTCAGCTCCTTCGTCAACTTGTCAATCATATTAGCATCTTGACCAATGATAAGCAAATCATCAACATACAACAAAATAATAATGAAGGAATACTCTGAATATTTTTTGAAGTAAACACGGTGGTCTGCAGTGGTTCTAATGAAGCCTTGATTCATCATAAAAGAGTAAAAAAAATTATGCCATTGTCTTGGTGCTTGTTTTAACCCATATAAGCTTTTCTTCAACTTGCATACCATGTGCTCATTGCCCTTGACTAGGAAACTTTCCAGGTGCTCCATATATAGTTCTTCTTTTAGATCTCCATGTAAGAAAGTTGTTTTGACATCCAACTGCTCAATATCTAAGTCTAGAATAGCAACTAGGCCTAGGATAGTACGAATATAAGGCATTTTCAAAACAAGAGAAAACATTTCATCAAAATAAACACCCTTTTTCTACCTGAAACCTTTCACTACCAACTTTGCCTTATATCTCATATCATTTTTTAGCCTAAACACCCACTTGTTCTTTAAGGATTTTCTCCCTTTTGGTAGCTCAACTAAATCATAATTTTTGTTCTTATGCAAGGACTTAAGTTCTTCTTGCATAGCTTTCTTCCATTGTTCTGTAGTGGTTCTAATGAAGCCTTGATTCATCATAAAAGAGTCAAAATTTTTATACCATTATCTTGGTGCTTGTTTTAACCCATATAAGCTCTTCTTTAACATGCATACCATGTGCTCCTTGCCCTTTACTAGGAAACCTTCTGGTTGCTCCATATATAGTTCTTCTTTTAGATCTCCATGTAAGAAATTTGTTTTGACATCCAGCTGCTCAATCTCTAAGTCTAGACTAGCAACTAGGTGTAGGACAGTACGAATAGAAGGCATTTTCACAACAGGAGAAAAACTTTCATCAAAATCAACACCCTTTTTCTGCCCGAAACCTTTCACTACCAACCTTACCTTATATCTCATATAATTTTTCAGCCTAAACAATATATGGAATCGTTCTGACATAGTTTTTTTTGTGGTGGGTGGAATCTCTATTCGTGTCATCCATTTTTCTAAGAAGGAGCACCTTCGTGGCAGTGTTCTTTATCATCTATGTTGGCACATATTTACACCTATTGGTGGCTCCTTCGATCTGGTGACATTTGGTCTTTGTAGGATCATTCCTTCTGAGGTGACCTCTGTGGTTTTTTTGTTCTCCCCTATTTTTCTTGGGGTAATTGTTGGTTGTTTTCGTAGTTTTATTTTGTCCTCCTATTCATTTTTACTCGTGAATAGAATTTTTTTACTCCCCCTTGCATTGGTTTCTACCTTCTTACCCAGGAATGGAATTTTTTTCTTCTTGTTGGTTCGAGCTTGGCTGGTCATGTTTCTATTCTTTTATCTATGGTTGGGAGGAATTGGCTTTCAGTGTTAATGGGTAAGGCAAAGATCTTGTATCCTAAATAAAATTTTATTAAGTCTTGGTTGGAACCTGCATCCATTACCTTTGATGATGAAGTCAAATCTATTTTGGTGGAGGGGGGTCTACTAGAGTGCATTCAAAAGTTTCATGGGCATAATATGGTGCTTACTAAGTGGATGGTGGCTACTTGGAATGATGGTTGGGTTAAGATTATCTCATGGTCATTCTAGGTCTCGATGGAGCTGATTAGTAGGACTACTAGTTTAATTCTTTATGGTGCTTATCACAATTGTGATAGACACTCTCTATTTCAAGAGATTAGTATTTTTCTTGATAAGGAGGAATTTCTTATCAAATCCCAGAATGGTTTCAGTGCTTTAGCATTATCCCCTCCCTAGGACCGTGTTGCTAGGGTTATTATGGATTATTTCACTTTAGATTCTACCTATGAGATAATTAGGAGTTTTCATGCTATGTTTCTAAATCACTTACATCGTCATGTTTGCATGAATATTTATTTAACTTTGTTCTAGTTTCTAAAGAAATATATTATGAATGTGCAAGGTGGACAGGGTCAGGTCGTCCTCCATCAAGGCCTTTATCTATTGGTATTTAAATAGGAAGCTTTAGAACATGATTTGGAGGCTGACGATATCCTTAATCTATTTATGAATTTACCCTACCTTGTTGTTCATGGTCCTAATATGACTTCAGAGGTTGCTTCTGATATTAGCAATGATATCTACTTGTTCACCTTTGGTTTAGACTCTGATAAGGTTTCGAGGAAAATCCAATATTGTACTAAGGGGTTTGTAGTAAGGCATCTGGTGGTGGTATTCGTGTTCTCTTATCTGGCCCCTCTAGTAGGTTTGAATCATCTCCTATGGTGGTTGATGACAGGCTTGTGGATGTGGACCTAATGCCTAATAGTGGATTGTGGGCTTATGGATGTGGACCTGATACCTAACAAGTATACAATATTGAAATGCAGATGCCAGATCTAATTTGTCCAAGTGGTGAATATGAACAACGAAGTTAGGCATCTCCTTTAAAATAGTATGGAACAAAAAAGTGATTTAGGTCTGGACTGCCGATCCCATACACCAGATCCAAAGTTCCCAACACCAACACCTCCCAACAAGGCAATGATAAAAAATTAGAACTAGACGTGAGCATATGGAAATCTTGCTACGAAATTTCATGAACCAACAGAAGCTAATAATGATAAGGTTACAATTGCAAGCCCTGGTTTGCACATTGATTGATGCTTGCCAAGACTTTATTTTTTTTTATAATATAGTTAATAGGGGATGGATACATTGTTTAAAAATAATTAAAATCTTTTCATTGAATCAAAACCCTTCAAATATTTGCAATATGAAGTGAAGAATTATTCAATAATACCATTAAATATGGTAACGGGCATTTCCTTTGAGTTAGAAAAAATATGTGATAATAGAGTATTCCTGATACTTCATATCTATATTATCATTCATTCATAATTTTAAAAAAGTTTTTATTTAAAGTAAGTGAAATATAGATATATATATATATATATTCAATTAATGTCTTTAAATCTATAATTTCATATATTATTTTTTCTCGATAATGTTAATTACTATTGAACTCTATATCCATATAGAATTAATTTTCTTATGGTTCATCATGATATTGAGATGGTTTTAAGAGTAAAGTAATCTATTGTCCTTTCACCTTATATTAACCAATTATTTTAAGACTATAGTTATTGGGAAAACATCTATTCTAAAACAATATTAATAGAATACTTGATTGTCAAAATTGATGATTATCTCTTCTTCTTCATTTGATCTCTCCTTATTATTATTAATTTTAAAAGTGTGCTATGGAATGGTAATATACTTTGTTATTCCCAAGGTGTATCGATTACTCAATATGATATTCTTTACCTTACTAAATTTCTAGTCTTCTAGTTTTCATTTAAATTAATGTATAAATTATGAAGAATCAATAGCAACCAATGCATATAATATTAGCATGAATAAGGACATTATTTTTATTTTCTAAAATATCAATCATAATTATTCTTGTAATACATTAAAATATCATTATACTTTTGTTAAAGTTAATTGTTGGCCCATTTTTGTAAAATAATAGCCTAAAGTGGGAAAATTGTATGATTCTTAGTTCCTTCAATCACATTACTCTATGATATAAGAATTGATTAAAATTCAAAAAAAATATGCATGGTATCTATTAACAAGGTTTTACTTTCAAATAATATAAATTTTACCATACAAAAGCTTTTGAGATTATTTTAATTTTATGTTCCTCAAGTTACATACCACTAAGAAATAGTTTTTCTAGTTCTATCGAGGTATGTTTTCACATGATTATAATGGACCCATTCGATATATTTCTCACTTGGATGCATGTAACTGATACAAGTGGTCCACCAAAGGATTATGGAGTGAATTTATTGAGAATACAAGTGTTCTTTGATGTAACAATCCTTCTTATTAAGAAGGAAGAAGAAATCTATATTTTTCTCCTTCCTATTTAATGTAGATATATTTTCACATCTGTTTTCTTCATACATAGATAAAACTAAATAATATCTTTGAAAACATGAATTGTATAGAAGTCACTCAAATTAAGATGTATTTTAATGCTCTTAATTTAAAATATTTTATAAATGTTCAATTACTATGTCACCAATTCTAAGGTTTTAAGGATTTTAAAAAATATACGTGTCATGTTATACTAGAGATATAATTAGTCAAAAATATTTATACATTCTTTTAAAACTCAATTTTTAGTTTATGATGTTCAAGATTATTTTTCACATGATCTCTACAACTAGAAAATACTCGTAATATTAACTATATTTATTCATGTACATGCATGTACATGTACATATTGACAAAATAAATAACAATTTAAAAATTTTGACATGTTTGTCTTTCAATTCGATGGCTATTCAAGTAAGTCGACATGTGCAAATCCTAAAAGTTTAAAAATAAAGAAAAATATTAAACAATATTAGTAGGAAAATTGTTTTATGACAACTCCATACATAACCAATAATTGTATCATCATTCATCATTATAATTTCTTATATGTTTTAGATAGTCAAGATAACACTATTTATGATACAAAATTTATGGAGGTCCTTAATGCTCTATTTGTTAGATGTAGCCTTGTTATATATAGGAATTACTCCAATATAAAGGTGGAGTTTATATTTTTAATAATATGAATGATGGATTTGGGTTGTTTTCTTAGGATATTACAATTATTCAAAGTGTACAATTTTTGTCACATGTTGAATTTCTATTAGGTAAAGGGTTTTGTTGTTACCATAGCCATGGTCAATCCTATCAATAGACTTTGGCATCAATGATAAAGGTATAATAATTTTAGATTTGATGACAAATATTAATCTTTATTGGTCCAGTGTATCAAATTAATTAGTCCTCCTAATTTTTTGTGATAAATATACCTTTGGTAAGCATCACTAAGAGGCCTTTCATAAATAAAAAGCATGAAGTGGTCATAAACTATTGGATTTTAGTGACAATAATTTTCTATTTCCTAGGTAACTATTCTTCTCACCTCAATTAATTATTTGACTAGTATTTTCTAAGCCTACACCATCAAATCATATGTGGAGGTCCAAAGGCAAAGGAAGATTAAATACATTAGGACTACCTAAGATGAATATTAAAGGTAAAATCTTCAATATTTTTCAACCTCCATGGTGTTTCCTAGTAGTGTATTAATTTGTATACACCTCAACAAAATGGGATGGATAATCAAAAAATGATACCCATTATGGAAAGAGATACCTCTGCCTCCTTGGGACTTACCAAAAAGTGGCATCCCATTTGGGGTGTTGTTCACAAAAAAATATATATATATATATATCCATTATGGATATGGTTTATTTATGATCCATATGATAACCACCAACATTGCTCTTTCTAACACCATTTTAAGCATTGAATGAAAGTGTTATTTATGTTAAATTTCACAATATATAACCATTTGATGTTTGTAATGTAATACATAAATGTTGAACTTCAATTATTTGTGCTTTATGCAAATAAATTAGAATGGTAGAACTATTGTTCTTAATGCTATAAAGTCTGAGAAAATAAAATATTGTATCTAAATAAATTATATGTCAAATAAAGGGTTAGTTGGGTCAAAATGTCTATAAAATAAGTTAAAGTTTTAATTCAACTAACTTATCTATATTGTATTTAGAATATTTTACTTTTTTAATAAAAGTTACATCTAATTGTTTTGAATGACATCCCTATAAATATGAAGGAATATTAAATAATAGGAAATTTCTAGATATTAACTTCAAGGTTATAATATTTCTATCACATCTACTTTTTACTTGTTATCACCTCTCAATATGGTGGGCACATGAATTTTATTAAATATATGTAACTGAGGTTCTGTGTCCATATAGAGAGACACATAGCCTATTGGATTAGGATTGGATTAGATGTTTCAATTTAGGTTTTATTATTTTTATTATTTTAATATAGATAAGCTAGATTTAGATTCTTTTTATGATGAATTACATAGTATGTGATTTGGTTGAAATTTAAATGACCTTAGATTTATAATTCATGGAGATTCCAGCACATAAATCACTATAATTATAGTGATTAAAGCTCACTATTTTTATCATTTTTATGGAATAAATAGTTTTCGTATTTTATTGTCCTTATCAAAACAAAGTAATATACTAAGAAAATATATAGGTTGACTAAGGGCTTATCACCATGGTATATATCTAGATCTTATATTAAGGAGTAAGAAATATAGCAAACTATAAATTTACTAATTAAGGATGTTAATAATTTCCTCAAAGGCATAAATCCTTTTTAGATATCCAACTATTAGAAGATTCTAAATTTTTAGATTTTCAGGGAACTTAATTCACATTGGTATTGAGTCACAAATGAGCTTCAACCACATAGTCACATAAATATTTTTTTAGACACCATATCACATTAAAGAAATATCCACTTTATTATCTAACTATATAAAAAATTATTTATATGATTTCAAGATTGACAAGTCATTGCTTAAAGCACCTTAGAGAGCACTTTTAATTTTTATTCATAAATTTGTTGTTTCTCAACTTATTCCCAGTGGTGCTTGTCCTTATTTCACTTTTATTTACGTATTTTGTTGAATAAGATATGTTATATGGTTCTCTTTATTCCTCTTATCCTAGATATTTTATGAAATAAATCAATAATACCAATCAACATACCCTTACTTTCAACATCTCATTATGTTTTGATATTATACTTGATTATCTAGATTTAAATATGGAGTACAAGATGAATATCCTCTCATTACGTTGTCATATTCTATTATTATTCATATTTAAAGTACTCTAAGCTTATTTATTGGATATTGACTATCACTTGTAGTATAGTTATCATTATATTCCCCACACTCTATGAATGGCTTGGTAAGTTAAATATTGATTGATATCTATTCACATATAATCATGCTAAGGGATGTCCATAGAGTATGACTCTATAAAAGAGTAAGTCATGTGAGTTGGATTTCTTATCCATGGGTAAGGATGTTTTTAATTATAAATGGAGCTATAAGACTAATTTTAGTATTGATGGTTATATAGCTAATCATAACACATATCACATTGCAACAAGACTTGTATAAGTAGAGCAATTTATTATTATTATTATTGCCCATTATGATTTCATGGGATTCAATTATATGATTTTTTCTATTATTATTATCTTAGGTTTAAATTTTTCTAACTATGAATTTAACCATGGTGTTTAAATAAAGCATTTACATGATGATATATTAAATTTTATACTTCTATTATATAGGTATATCTTGTATAGTCCATATTTATTTTAGGTGTGTGTGTGTACACACGTGTGCACGCACACACATATGTTTATATAGATAGGTCGATAGATATATAGATTTCTATTTGAAGCTAGGGGAGTGATACAAAGTGAATTATTTAGTATATAGAGTACAAACAAGGTAATGTCACATGATATAAGTTTTATTTCTAACATTTTCTCAAAATCTATGGTAAAAATGACTTCAACAATTATAAGTGTTAGTATATTTTTTGTTGAAAGTGACTTGATATTATTTTAAAAAATAATAGGATTACACTATTTATAAAAGGTGGATGGTATGATAGCACACTCCAAAATGCCTATGTCATGCATCCATCCCATAAACTAAAATATCCTAGGAATTGTTATTTAAAGAAAATAACATACTATGAAACAAAAGGTGGGAAATCACTAGAGCTAAAGTTATCTTAGGGATGGCACCAATAGAAGGAGGGATATATTATCAATGTGACTATCCCACCCAGCTTACAAGTTGGGATTCCATCTATATTGATCACATTCATGATGTACAACTTATTTCCCTAGATCATCCTTTACAATTCACAATAGAACAATCATATGACTATTTCATATTGATGAAGATCCCTAGTATTTGAACCAGGATAGGTGAGGTGGAAATTTGATGTATCCTATAGTGTTATGATCCAAATTCCTAGGGATACAAGAATCCTAAGTCTAGCCTTGATCCCTCTTTCTATCCTAATTCCTTTTGAGATCCTCTGCCTTGCTAATGAAGATAAACTTTAATGTCTTTCAGATGACACTTTGTCAATGGTTTTTTCTACCAGTTCTCAGTTGGTGGTGGTGTGTTTTTTTTGTTGGCCTAGCGATAGAAAGTCTTTAATTTTGATACCCATGATGTCCTCTCAGGTTATCTTGGTACAATGCTTACCTATGGTGGTGTCAAGAGGGCCTTCCCCCTTTCTGACTTTTCAAATTTCAAAATTCAAAATTCTCCTTCCCAACGTTATTTCGATTGTTCAATTAGTGGTCCTTCCCTATTGTTTTTTGGTTTCTTAGAATTTCTTTGAGTGCACCAGTGTCAAACTATTTCTACGTTTGTGCTTCCATTTTTTCTTGCATTCGGAACTCATTCGTTCTTCTTTTCAATGTCTAGAAGTGTTCTAACATAGTTTTTCTTATGGTGGGTGGGATCCCTATTCGTGTCATCATTTTTTCCAATACTATGAAAATTCCATGTAATTCATTCCTTTGCAAAATATCAATATATTTTGGCTCTTCTATCACTAAAATTTTTTCACTAATCCTTTTTGTACACAAACTTAGAATTTCATCACACACATCAAGTTTTGTAACTTCAAGCCCAAGTCCTTGCATGGAGATAACAACCTCATCCACATAAAGTAGATACCCCACTATATTTTCCTCATCCTTAATTTTTAGGTCTTCAAATGCTCTCTTGAAATTTTGTAATTTTACCCTTTTGACATTTTTATCTCCTTTATATATGCCTTGCAACTTATCCTAAATTTTCTTTGCTGATTTGTAATGCATAATCTTTATAAACTCTATTTCACGTAAGCCTTTTTCATTTCTCTTGAATTGTAATGATGTAGAAGCTTACCATATTTATTTTTAGGTGGAGTTGTCGGTGGTGTACATCCATTTTCAATTGCTTCCCATACTTCATTTCCAAGTGCCATTAAATGAAATTTTATCCTTGTGTTCCATAGTGTATAATTTTTCCCATTGAATAATTGTGTTGAATTTCTTAAGGATCCACTCTTAGAATCCATCTATGTTTCTATAATATTTTCCTTTAACATGTTAAAATTTTCCAAAGCAACCTGCTTTAATACCAATTAAAGAACATAAGCTTACACTCAGAGGGGGGGTGAACAGTATAAGACCACTTTTTAATTTTCTTTCCAATGGCAATATCAATAGGAGTAATAAAAGCAATGCAAAAATCACCACATACAATTGAGACACCAATTTAATGTGGTTCATCCAATGTGGGCTACTCCATAGAGAAAATATTTCACTAAAATTTTATCAACAAAAATCTTAGGAATAATTTCCCTATTACAGTGTTTATGGACATATTTCCAAAGGAGACACTAATCCCCTAATCAATTTTATGGATCTCTATCCATAGGAGAACTTCTCCTCTAATCTTGTTGGTGATATTCTAGAAACATTTCTATCTCCACTGCACTGGCTTATATATCTTTATCCACTAAATACTTTTGTCCTCACTTAAAAGACCTATATTCACTACCTTGGCTAATGGACCTATATCCATTAGAGACTATCATCCTCTATACTTTGTCACCTCCAAAGCTTACTCTCAGCTCTGTCTTAAATCTGCACTAAACACAGTCCTTCAGTCTAGCAAAAATTTTCTCAATATTTATCTTCAAATATGCACTAAACATAGTCCTTCGATCTAGTACAAATATAATCAATATCTATAATTAAATATGTACTAAACATAGTCCTTTAGTCTAGAACAAATCTTCTCATTATTTGTCCTTAAATATGTACTAAACACAATCCTTTGGTCTAGCACAAATCTACTCAATATTTGTCCTCAAATCTACAATAAACATAGTCCTTTGATCTAGCACAAATCTGCTCAATATTTATCTTTGTTCTGGAACAAACCTATCCTTAAATCTACATCAAACTCTATTCTCAAATCTATCATCAAGTCTTAACACAAATCTTGACTCAATCATAAATAAACTCTACTAGATCTACCCTAAACATTAACCCAAGGTTTGAACAAATCTATCAATAAACTATGCTCTCAAGTCTTCTCAAAGACTTTTCTCAAATCTACCTTGTAAACTTCCACAAAAGCTTGCAATAATATGTCCACAAGTCATCTCTAGAAAATTTTCAATCTACTCAATAATACTTCACTAAGACTTACCTCAAATCTATTCAACAAGACCTTAGTAGAACTTGTCCAATCTTCTAAACAAGTATTCACCAAGACTTACCTCAAATCTTCTCAAAAAATCCTTACTAAATCTTATCCAATATTACATAAATATATAGAGAATTGTTAGAGACTAAATATGCTTCACACTCACAATAATGCTTAATAACTTTCAAACTCTCTTTTTACCATAGAAACATATAGAGAATTATTAGAGACTCAATATGCTTCACACTCACCACAATACTCAATCACTTTCAATCTCTCTTTTTACCATAGAAACATATAAACAATTTTTAGATTCTCAATATGTTTCACACTCAAAATCATTCAATCACTTCCAACCTCTTTCTCAAATAAATTTAGTATATAGAACAATTTTTTTCATAGAACTTGAACTTCCACTCAACCAAGTTCAATAACTTTCAATCTCTCAACCAAACACTCAATAAATGCTTATTCAACAATGCTTATAAACCAAACATCACATAACAGTGATACTCATGATTTTCCACAAACCCTAGTTCAATTTTATTCTCAACTTCACATAATAATGATACTCATGATTTTCCACAAACCCTAATCATGCACATGAAGGCTTACTCAATATTTCCAACAATGCTTATCAAAAAATGTTTCTATCATCAACCTATATTCCAAAAAAACCTTTAAGCATTAATACAAAATCAAACTTAACAATACTTACCAAACAATCCTTTTCACTCCAACTTAGCACTCACAACATCCAATCCAACAGTATGTTTCTCACAAGAAATATTTACCCATACCTTTTATCTTGATGGAGATTTATCTTCAAAAATTGTCCTCAAATATACACCAAAATATATCCTAGAATATATCCTCAAGTCTTCACACAAAGCTTGACTCAATCATAAATAAACTCTACTAGATCTACCCTAAACATTAACCCAAGGTTTGAACAAATCTATCAATAAACTATGCTCTCAAGTCTTCTCAAAGACTTTTCTCAAATCTACCTTGTAAACTTCCACAAAAGCTTGCAATAATATGTCCACAAGTCATCTCTAGAAAATTTTCAATCTACTCAATAATACTTCA
This sequence comes from Wollemia nobilis, assembly GCA_028583015.1. Lineage (NCBI taxonomy): Eukaryota > Viridiplantae > Streptophyta > Pinopsida > Araucariales > Araucariaceae > Wollemia > Wollemia nobilis. The sequence continues at coordinate 1,291,962 of JAQPPZ010014872.1, read as the reverse complement.
CTAAGACTTACCTCAAATCTATTCAACAAGACCTTAGTAGAACTTGTCCAATCTTATCAACAAGTATTCACCAAGACTTACCTCAAATCTTCTCAAAAAATCCTTACTAAATCTTATCCAATATTACAGAAATATATAGAGAATTGTTAGAGACTAAATATGCTTCACACTCACAATAATGCTTAATAACTTTCAAACTCTCTTTTTACCATAGAAACATATAGAGAATTATTAGAGACTCAATATGCTTCACACTCACCACAATACTCAATCACTTTCAATCTCTCTTTTTACCATAGAAACATATAAACAATTTTTAGATTCTCAATATGTTTCACACTCAAAATCATTCAATCACTTCCAACCTCTTTCTCAAATAAATTTAGAATATAGAACAATTTGTTTCATAGAACTTGAACTTCCACTCAACCAAGCTCAATCACTTTCAATCTCTCAACCAAACACTCAATGAATGCTTATTCAACAATGCTTATAAAACAAACATCACATAACAATGATACTCATGATTTTCCACAAACCCTAGTTCAATTTTATTCTCAACTTCACATAACAATGATACTCATGATTTTCCACAAACCCTAATCATGCACATGAAGGCTTACTCAATATTTCCAACAATGCTTATCAAAAAAGGTTTCTATCATCAACCTTTATTCCAAAAAAACCTTTAAGCATTAATACAAAATCAAACTTAACAATACTTACCAAACAATCCTTTTCACTCCAACTTAGCACTCACAACATCCAATCCAACAATATGTTTCTCACAAGAAATATTTACCCATACCTTTTATCTTGATGGAGATTTATCTTCAAAAATTGTCCTCAAATATACACCAAAATATATCCTAGAATATATCCTCAAGTCTTCACACAAAGCTTGACTCAATCATAAATAAACTCTTCTAGATATACCCCAAACCTTAACCCAAGGTTTAAACAAATCAATCAATCAAATCTGCTCTCAAGTCTTCTGAAAGACTTGTCTCAAATCTGCCTTGTAAGCTTCCACAAAATCTCACACTAATATGTCCACAAGTCCTCTCTAGAACTCATTTAATCTCCTCAACAATTTTTCACCAAGACTTGCCTCAAATATGCTTAACAAGACCTTACTAGAACTTGTCCAATATTCTCAACAATTCTTCACCAATATTTACCTCAAATTTTCTCAACAAGTCCTTACTAAAACTTATTCAATCTTACAAAAATACATAGAGAATTATTAGAGACTCAATATGCTTCACACTCACAACAATGCTTAATCACTTTCAATCTCTCTTTTTATCATAGAAACATATAGAGAATTATTAGAGACTCAATATGCTTCACACTCACCACAATGCTCAATCACTTTCAATATCTCTTTTTACCACATAAACATATAGAGAATTGTTAGAGACTCAATATATTTCACACTCACAAACATTCAATCACTTCCAATCTCTTTCTCAAATCAATTCAGAATATAGAACATTTTTTTCCATAGAACTTGAACTTCCACTCAACCAAGCTCAATCACTTTCAATCTCTCAACCAAATACTCAATGAATGCTTATTCAACAATGTTTATCAACCAAACCTCACATAACAGTGATACTCATGATTTTCCACAAACCCTAGTTCAAGTTTATTCTAAAATTCACATAACAATGATACTCATGATTTTCCACAAACCCTAATCATGCACATCAAGGCTTACTCAATATTTCTAATAATTCTTATCAAACAAATTTTATATCATCAATATTTATTCCAAAAAAACCTTTAAGCATTAATACAAAACCAAACTCAACAATGCCTACCAAACAATAATTTTCACTCCAACTTAGCATTCACAACATCCAATCCAACAATACTTTTCTCACAAGGAATATTTACCCATACCTTTTATCTTGATGGAGATATATCTTCAAAACTTGTCTTAACCACAATCAAAATTTTCTTTACCAACACTAGGGTTAAGTTACCACAACCTCTCTCAAGATCTCCACAAAATAATTTTCTCAAAGATTATTTTTTCATACAAAATAACAAGTCCTTTTGACCACCTTATAATCTCCAAACTCACAATATTCAATTCAACAATTTCACCATAACACAACACTTAACAATTTTTTATGCACACCTTATAATATCCAAACTCACAATATTCAACTCAACAAATTCATTAAAATAACATGCATAACAAAATCCTTATACACCTTATAATCTCCACACCTTATAAACTCAATCACCCAAAAATCAAAATAAAAATATTTTAATTTTCCTTTACCTTATAATTCCTCTAAGCTCTTAACATCCACTATAATCTCAAAGCACTCAAATTTCAATACCAAAAATCAAATGGTATACCTTTTTTTTGGTATGCCCACAAAAAGAACATCAGTGGATTCAACCACATGACTTATGCTCTTCCAACACCTTAGCTCCAATCTAGGCCACCAAGTGGATTGTGCATGCACGTGAAACTTAATGCACGTGTTTCCAACTTAATATACCACCTCATGAAATACCAATAAAAACAAACGATGGGCGCTTCCTCCAAAACATCAATCGCGTGGATGAAACTTTGCTCTCCTCTATGTAAACCCTAATGCTTTCCCAACTATTGTCTGTGCTACCACAATCGATGGGAAGTCAAACCACCACATGAGCTTTGTTGTTTAGTTTTCCCTCCAAGCACTTTGAAATTTGAATTCCCCTCTTCTAATACAGTGCTCGATATTCGTATTCAAAGGTGTGATAGAGACTTAGAAAATAGAAAAAAATTCCTATATAAATACTTAATCACCTTTTAATTTCTCACGTCGGCTCTTTTTTTTAATATAAAAATTCAAATTTAATTAATTTAAATATTAAATTAAAACCTTTGCCTTCTTTATTAATTTAAATTAAAATTTTAATCAAATATTAAAATATTTTAATTTAAATTAAACGTTTGAAAATTGCTAATGGGTCTTTTTAATTTGAACTTCATTTCTCTTCACCTTGTCATTTGGACTAAAATATTATAATAATAAAATATTATTATTTAATTCAAGCTTGTTTCTCCTTTCTCAGGTTTTCAACCTTTGGGCCCTTTTAAGGCATATAATATTAAAAATAAATATTATATCCTATCCCTTTCAAAAACCTTCTTGCTTTTGGAAAAACCACTTGATTTCCTTAATGACGATGACATTAAACCAATATTCCTTTGATATCAATGACAACAAAACTACTCAAAATTTCTAACAAAGTACTCTAAGGTCATTTATTAGATGTTGAATTTTATTTGTAGGAGAATTATCATTATATTCCCCACACTCCATGTCTTATTGATATCTATTCTTATATAATCATGCTAAGGGATGTCCATAGAGCATGACTCTCTATAAAATATTAAGTCATATGTGTTGGATCTCTTATCCATGGTTAAGGATGTTGTTAATTATAAATGGATCTATAAGACCAATTTTAGTATTGATGGTTATATAGCTAATAATAACACATATCACATTGCAACAAGACTTGTATAAGTAGAGTAGTTTATTATTATTATTATTATTTCCCATTATGATTTCATGAGATTCATTTAGATGATTTTTTTCCATTATTATTATCTTAGGTTTAAATTTTTCTAACTATGAAATTAACCATGGTTTTTAAATTAAGCATTTACATGGTGATATATTAAATGTTATACTCCTATTATATAGGTATATCCTTTATAGTCCATATTTATTTTAGGTATATATGTGTGTATGTGTGTGTGCGCATGGATGCACGCGCACACATATATTTTTATATATAAGTAGATAGATAGATAGATTTCTATTTGAATATAGGAGAGTGATATGAAGTGAATTCTTTACTATATAGAGTACAAACAAGATAATGTGACACACTATAAGTTTTCTTTCTAACATTTTCTCAAAATCTATGGTAGCAATGACTTCAACAATTATAAGTGTTAGTGTATTTTTTGTTGAAAGCAGCTTGATATTATTAAAAATAATAATAATAATACACTATTTAAAAAGTATGGATGGTATGATAGCACACTCCAAAATACCTATGCCATGCATCCATCCCATAAACTACGAGATCCTAGGAATTGTTATATAAAAAATCAACACACTATGAAACAAAAGGTGGGAACTCACTAGAGCTAAAGTTGTCTTAGGGATGGCACAAATGGAAGGATGGAGATAATTATCAATGGTAATATACCACCCATATTACAAATTGGGATTCCATCTTGGTTGATCACCTTCATGATGCACAACTTACTGCTCTAGATCATCCTTTACAATTCACAATGGAAAAGTTATATGACTATTCCATATTGATGAAAATCCCTAGTATTTGAACTAGGAGAGGTGAGGTGGAAATTTTATGCATCCTCTAGTGCTATGATCCAAAGTCCTAGGGATACAATAAGTCTAATTCTAGCCTTGATCCCTCTTTCTACCCTAATTCCTTTACTAGGAAGAATAGGGTTAGGACAAATGCCATTATGTATGGGGCATTAACCCAATGATTCAATAGGGTCTAGAAAGTTGTACAATGTGAGTAAATTTGTTAGCCTAAATATAAACCTAAAATAAGATATTAGAGTAGATAATAAATTTGACATAAATAGAAAAATTAGTGGAAGCTTTCTAATTAGAGAAAATAGCATTATTGCAATTTTTATAAACTATCAAACAAGATTTTCACTCTAAATATATACCAAATTTGTTTCACAAGGGGCATTTAGGGAGGGCCATTCCTAAGTGAACCAAGTGCCCTATAATAGTTAACCATTAAAAAATGAGGTGTAAATTAAACTAAGGTAATTTTGGCTCCATAACAACACTTTAGATAGTGTGGAAATGATGTTGCCATTATTTTCTAGAGGACTACATTTTCCACCATTCATTGAGCTTGGAAACCATGGGAAAATGAGGTAAGATCCATTAATATACTTTATAGGGATTCTAACTCTTGGAAGGATTTTCAACATACCGGTTCCATTATTTCCACCAAGGGAGGATGTTTTGAAGCTAAATTTATGAATAAATTCATGGGAAACTATATATGTCACTGCCCAGAAGGTCTCTTAATGTAGTTTTGAGAGGTTAAATAATGAGATAGCTTCTATTAAAGAAATTCAATTTTGGGTTTACTAAAAAAATATATAAAATGAGCTTTATGCCTTTGTGGAGGAAATATAAGGCCTAAATCAAGGAAACTTTACCTAGAGGTTTGGCATGATAAGTAAATATAGGATACCACCAAACTGATTGTTGGTTGATGAACAATCCAGTTGTCATGACTCTCCCTTTACAAATTTATCCATATGATGGATTTATGAATTGATATACTACTTTAATGATGGATTGTATGGCTATATGATGTGTAGTTATTGTAAACATTTATTTTACATAATAATGTGATATTGCTAATAGATTTGCATATTTTCAAGGATGGATATTATCGTAGGTAAAGGATCAACCATCGAGAATGAGATAACAAAAGGGAAATGATGTTTACTCTTAAAATTTATAACTCTAATAAAGACATAATTTTCTCTAATATAGATGCATATCATGTTTTGCATGTGGAAAATAAAACCATTAGCAAGGAGGTTATTTTTTAAAAGAAAGAAAACAACAAAGACAATAGAGTGGAAGTGGATAACCAAAAATATTATCATGAAAAAATATCCTTTGTGCTTTTATTTGGCATATGATTGTTTGATTATTGTTGAATAACACAAGCTTATACTAAGAGGGGAGGTGAAAAGTATAAGACCACTTTTTACTTTTCTTTTCAAATCAATATTATCCAGTGTATAGATAGCAGTATCAATAGTAGTAATCAAAGAAATGCACAAAACACCATACATAATAGAGACACCAATTTTAACATGGTTCACCCAATGTGGATTATATCCATAAAGAAAATATTTCTTCTAAATATTTCTCAAATAATATTTTGGGAATCCTTCCCAATTAAAATATTTATGGACCTCTATCCAAAGGAGATGTTAATCCCCTAAATTTGGTTTGTAGATATTTATCCATAGGATAACTCCTTCTACTGTTATGTATGGTGATCCTCTAGAAGACTACTACCTCCATTACAATGACTATGAATATCTCTCCACTTAAAGACTCTTATCCTCACTCAAAATACTTGTCCTCAATGTCCTGGCTGATGGATCTCTAACCATTGGAGACTTTGTCCTCTCTACTCTATCATCTCCAAAGCTCTATCTCAATACTGTACTAAATATAGTCCAGTTGGTCTAGCATAGTTCTGATCAATATCTTGTACTACACATATTTCATTAGGTCTAGCACAAATGTACTCAATAGGTCCACTCAAAACTTTCTCAAATATTCTAAACAGGTTCACTCAGAACCTAGTCAAATCTTCTCAACATTTCCACTTAGAACCTTCTCAAATATGCTCAACATGTCCACTTAGAACCTGCTCAAATCTTCTCAATAGGTCCACTCAAAACTTGCTCAAATATTATCAATAGGTCCACATAAAACCTATAAAATTTTGCTCAACATGTCCACACAAAACCTATCCAAATATGCTCAACAAGCTCACACATAACTTGTCCAAATATGCTCAACAATCTCACACAAAACTTGTCCAAATCTTCTCAACAAGCTCACAAAGAACTTGTCCTAATCTTCTCAATAATTCCTCTCTAAGACTTACTCAAATCTGCATTACAAGCTTCCACAAAACTCACACAAAATAAATCCACAAGTCTTCTCAAAAACCTACCTCAAATCAACTTAACAAGTCCACACAGAACTTGTCCAATCTCATAGAAGTATAAAGAGAATTTTTAGAGACTCAATATATTCTATACTCAATGCTCAATCACTTTGTCAACTCAATATCATAGAATCATAAAGAGAATTTTTAGAGACTCAATATGTTCTATACTCAATGCTCAATCACTTTCTCAACTCAATATCATAGAAGCATAAAGAGAATTGTTAGAGACTCAATATGTTCTATTCTCAAAGATCAATATCAACTCAAATCATAATATATAATAGTTTATTTTTGGGAACTTGAAAAATAACTTCATACATCCACTTGACTAGGCTCAATCAACTCTACTCAACCAATCACTTCAAAGAAGAATCCATTTCTCACAAACCCTAGGCCAAGCATGTATCAACCAACTCAAAATATTTCCAACAATGTTCAACAACAACTCTCACATAACAATGATACTCATGTTCTTTTCAAACCCTATTTCAAGTTCTTTGCATAACATCTCACTTCAAAAACAATGCTAATAAAACATTATTCATATAAAAATGATACTCATGATCTTAACCGTAACTTAGTTTTTTCACACAACCAATGGATTAAAAAACAATGCTTATAAAATAAGGTTTTAATAAAAACTCTCAATCTAGAAAACCTTGAAGCATTAACTCAAAACTCTTCACTCAACAAATGGTCTAAACATCAATGATTATCAAACAATGTTTAATCAACAACTCTCAATCCAGAAAACCTTGAAACATTAATTCAAAAACTTTCAAAAAGGAAACCCTAATCAAATCCTTTTCACTCTAAACTTAATTTTCAAGTAATCCAATCAACTAACTTAACCAAAGAAGAATTTTCCCATACATTTTTTTTTACAAGAATTTGATCTCACAAATTTGCCACTCTCATAAATTTCTCTTTCCAATCACAAAAGGGTTAGAAGACTTAAGTAATATCACAATACAAAAATAATAACCCAATAACACCTTATTACTTCAACTCAATAATAATTTTCACCATAGTCTTATTATAAAATAAATAACCCCTTTTATGAGAAATTAATTCACAATAACCTTGATTCTCAATAATGTCAATACGATCCTTCACAAACTCCTTATAACCCCTAATGACAAGTTTTAATTAAATTGCCCACTAAAATAAATCCACTTTTAAAAAAAGCCTTTATGTAAGCCTTAAATAAAATAAAATAAAATCATAACCCCCATTTAATTTTCCTAAGGATTAACACACCATATAACACCCTTATAACTCCACGTGGGAAATTAAAAACTTTACACAAATTAAACTTGCCTTGGAGGTTTTTGAACCCTCTATATCCTCCTTCCCTAAGTGCCTTAGGCATGGACAAAGCCTTCATCAAACCATGTGCTTGTACAACAACCAACAAGCACAATATGCTTGTTATCCTTTGCAAAAATGTGTGCCTTCACCATCGATGCTAACCCAAACATGTCTTCCTTTCGCACTGCCTACAATTCGAATGTGGGATCTCCTATGTCCAAACAACTCAATGCACTACTAGGCCAAGCTGGCCTATGTGCCCTCAAATCGTGCACCTTCTACTTTTCTCCTTTCCACAATGAACAAAAATGTTTTTCATGAGCTCTTTCCTCTTCTTCGCATGCAATTCGATATTCGAGCAAGGGTAATTTCCAATGGTTTTTGGCAATGCTTTTATATTAATTTATTGCCAACCTTAATACGTCAGTGCTAACTCCTTCGTGAGTGTTGATGAAATTATAAGGTTTAAAAGCCTTTTATTTTTAAAAACCCAACTTTGGGGTTTTATTAAAATATCCTTAGATTTCATAAAACTGACTTTTACCTTAATAAAACATTATAATAAGAATTATAAATATTTTATTTGAGTTTTCACCATGGCACATTTAATATTATAATAACCCTGATTATAATATTATACCTTTGATAAAGTACCTTTAATATTTATTTATAAAATTTAAATTCATATTGAATTTAAAAAAATTATAAAATAAATATTATAACTCCTTTTTAACTTCTATCTTTTGCACTGTTTCACTTGATCTTTGGTCTTCTTCTTGAATATATAATAACCATATTTGTCCCCTTTATTTCTTACTAAAATATTTGGTATTAATGATGGCTTCATCTGGTGACATCAATGACAACTTTGACTTAGGGACTCAAAATGTCCAACAATCTCCTCCTTTGTTATTGATGGTAACTCATATCCTTTTTACTAAAACCTGACCTTTTTTTTTCTTCTTCTCTTCCTGGGACATTTCTTCCCCTGGCTCAATGCTCTCTCAAATATCAAATCTCTCCCCAATACACAAATCTCTCCCTCTTTGACATCAATGGAAAAGGGTCACCTTTAGGGATCGAGGCTAAGAATAAGCCTCTTAGCTTAGCCCCTCCCCCACCTCCTCATGAGGTGGTTAATTATGGGGTAGAAGTATTTCTACTCCTCGAAAATACTATTCTTTACCTTTATCCTTTTCCCTTATTTTTTGATTTTTATGAATCCTCTGACTGTTTCTATCCAATTCATCATCCATATTCCTGTCATAAATCATGTTCCTATTCTTTTTCTTGTTCTCATCCATGTTCCTATTAATGTTCTCATCCATGTTCCTATTTTTGTTTTTGTTCTTGTTCCTATTCATTTTCCTATTCATGTTCTTGTTCTATTCATATTCCTGTTCCTGTTCATACCTGTTTCTAGAATATTTTCTCTACACCATTTTTTTGTGTGACCATCATTATTGCACTTATAACACTTAATGTTATTATTCCTTGGAGGTGCAAATATCTTATCATTTCTCCTAGTGAAGCCATATCCTATTCCATATTGATGAAGATCCCTAGTATTTGAACTAGGAGAGGTGAGATGAAAAGTTGATGCATCCTCTAGTGTTATGATCCAAAGGCCTAGGGATACAATAAGCCTATGTCTAGCCTTGATCCCTCTTTCTACCCTAATTCCTTTACTAGGGAGAGGAGGGTTAGGACATAGGCCATTATATAGGGGATATTAACCAATGATTCAATAGGGTCCAAAACATTTGTACATTGTGAGTAAATTTATTAGCCTAAACTTGAACCTAAAGTAAAATATTAGAGTATATCATAGATTTTGCATAAATAGAAAAAATAGTGGAAGCTTTCTAATTAGATAAAATAGTATTATTATAATTTTTTAAAATATCAAACAAAAATTTCACTCTAAATATATACCAATTTTTTTCACAAGGGGCATTTAGGGAGGGTCATTCCTATGTGAACCAAGTGCCCTCTAATAGGTAGTCGTTGAAAAAGGAGATATAAAGTAAAATAAGTCAATTTTGGCTCCATAACAACACTCTAGATAATGTGGAAATGATGTTGCCATTATTTTCTATAGGATTGCATTTTACACCATTCATTGAGCTTGGAAACCATGGGAAAATGAGGTAAGATCCGTTAATATCCTTTATAGGGATTCTAACTCTTGGAATGATTGTCAACGTACTTGTTCCATTATTTCCAGTAAGGGATGATGTTTTGATCCTAAATTTATGGATAAATTCATGGGAAACTATATCTTTCACTGCCTAGAATGTCTCTTAATGTAGTTTTGAGAGGTTAAGTTATGAGATGGTTTCTATTGAAGAAATCCAATTTTGGGCTTACTAAAAAAATATGGAAAATGACCTTTATGCCTTTGTGGAAGAAATGTAAGGCCTAAATCAAGCGAATTTTAGCTAGAGGTTGGTCATGATAAGTAAATGTAGGGTACCACCAAACTGATTGTTGGTTGATGGACAACCCATTTTTCATGACCCTCCCTTTACAAACTTATCCATATGTTGGATTTATAAATTGATATATTGCTTAAATGATGGATTGTATGGATATACGATGAGTAGTTGTTGTAAACATTTGTTTTACGTAATAATGTGATGTTACTAATATATTTGCACATTTGCAAGGACGAATATTATCGTAGGTGGAAGAAGGATCAACCATCGACAATGAGATAACAAAATGGAAATGATGTTTACTCTTAAAAGTGATAACTTTGAGGAAGATAAAATTTTCTCTCATGTAGATGCATATCATGTTTTGCATGTGGGAAATAAAATCTTCATCAGGGAGGTAATTTTTAAAAGAAACAAAACAATAGAGGTGATGGAGTGGAAGTGGATAACCAAAAATATTATCATGAAAAAAGATCCTTTGTGCTTTTATTTAGCATATGATTGTTTGATTATTGTGTGTTTTATCGATAAATGTCTTCCTTGCTCTATTTAAATGGATGTTATGATAAATGGTGTTTCTTATAATAGTTTTACTTCTTGCAATGAAGATCATACTCTTTATTTTGGAGATATTTTACAGCCTTTGATTTTGCAAGAAGAATTGAATAAAAAGGTTGTTTTGTGGGTAGACTCCTTGGTTAGAAGGACTTAATACCTTTTCTTTGGCATGCCTTGGATAGTTGTTTATATTAGTTAATTATTTTGATTATATTTGAAACAATAGAGTTATTTAATTTACATGGAATGTCAATAGTTTGTTGTTATGAATAATTGTTGAAGAGGAATACTATATTACATTACTTTATAAATGGAAGACGAAGACAAGGATTATTATGATTGTTACAAGATCATCAAACATAAAAATTTATACGCGGTGAGCATGGCTATTTTTTCCACCTCAAATTTTTACGTAGTGAGCGTGGCTATTTTTTCCACCGCAAATATTATCTTCGCTTGCCATCGTCTTATTTGAATTATAAAATACACAGTTGACATAGCATAGGGAAGAGTCCAATATCTATGTCTTCCAATGGTGAACAACCTTTTACTAGTAGATTCCACGTAAAAAAGTTGACATCGACTAGTGGTTTCCACATTAACAAGTCGACGCTAGTGGGGCCCATTTCTATAGTGATTTGTAGGCTATTTAAAGCGTCTTGCTACCAGGGATAAATTCTTGCCAATGAACATTCTGTTGGAAATATGGTTAAACCAAAACTTACATCGGTAAGCGCTTTGCGAAATGCCCCCGAAAAACACTTCACCGTGAAGCATAAACAAAATGCCCTCATAATATGCTTTGTCATGAAATAAAATAAATTTGCCCTCCGAAGTGGAAATTAGCCGAAGCAAAAATCAAGCACGGGAATCGACGCATTAATTTTCCAAGCGTGCAAGTAGCTGGAGTGTTCGGCGATTTGTCAGGAACCACACTTCGGCATTTAATCCTTGTCAGTCGGGCGGTGAAACTCTCCCGCATTTTGTCCTCATCCCCCACCTATAAATACCGGGGCCATTTTGTCATTTAGTAAGGAGGAAGTAGAACGCTAATAGCGGAAGGAGCAGAGCATCAGAGAAGATTGGAGAGCCCAGAACAGCCACAGTACTAGGGTTTCTACCAGCAAAACAATAGAAAGGTAGAAGCAGCAGATGCCATCAGCCGAAGAGTGGAGCAGCAGTCTCCCACCTAAGTCGTGTGTTTATCCTACAGATATTTTATCTGGCAGAAGTTTGTAATCGCTTCAGAAAGAAGCTTAGTAATCCGACAATATTTTAATATATAAATATTTATTCTGCAGATTCGGGTCTCCGTGTGTTTGATCTCGGCCTTGAAGTATTGTTTAATCTGCAGACATTCTTCAGCTAGGGTTTGCCCCGAAGTGGCAAAATACCCGTTCGATCCAGAAAGGAGTCGGGTTTATTTGTTTGTGCCAAAGCACATTACGACACTTCATTTCATGGAAGTTGTAGTAGGCTGCCAAACTTCATAGTTTTCCTGTCCAAAGTAGTCACTTTGGAAGAAAACTGTGCAAAGTAGTTGCTTCACTAGGATTTTCCCCGAAGTAGTTCTACTTCTGTAGCTTCTCCCCCGAAGTACTTACTTCAGGAGTCCTTTTCCCGAAGTAGTTTTACTTCGGCAAGATATTCCCCGAAGTAGTTACTTCGGGTGAATTTTTCCCCATACCTTGCTTCCTGAAGTAGATTTACTTCGACACTATATTCTCTGAAGTAATTACTTCGAACATTTTTTCGCCGAAGCTCCTCCCAAAGTCAAAAATTTTGTGAAACATTTTTCTTTTGTTTCACGTGACATGAGTTTAATTCCTTCAAATTGGTATCAGAGCTTGTGGTGTCGTGACGTAGAGATAGAAGCATGGCTTCCGAAAGAAATTCCCTGCAGTTGCAGATCCCATAATTTAACGACAAGAACTACGATTACTAGAGCATCCAGATGAAGATTCTCTTTGGGTCTCAGGATTTGTGGGACTTCGTCGAGAATGGTTACCCGAAACCGACAGATGCAGCAGCACTGGCCGCCCTCTCCCAAGCTAACAGAGATCTTCTGAAGGAGAACCGAAAGAAAGACCAAAAGGCCCTGTTCTATATCATGCAAGCGATCGAGGAGACCATCTTCCCATGGATTGCATCAGCCACCAAGGCCAAGTAGGCCTGGGATATTTTGGCCAGTTCATACCAGGGCACCAACAAAGTGAAGTTGGTAAAACTGCAGATGCTCAGGAGGGAGTTCGAGAACCTGCAGATGAGTGAGTCCGAGTCCATGAGCGACTTCTTCACCCGGACGACAAATGTCATCAACCAGATGCGGTTGAATGGTGAAATCATGCAAAATCAAAGGATCATGGAGAAAATTCTATGAAGTCTGCCAGCAAAATTTGATTCGATGGTAATTGCAATAGAGGAGTCAAGAGATCTGACAACCCTCTCTGTGGATGAACTGATGGGTTCTCTGTAGACACATGAGCAGAGGCTGAGCCGCTCAACTCAGTCCTCTTTAGAGCAAGCTTTCAAGGCACAAGTCTCAGTCCGAGACAGCAGCAGACAAGACTCCCACCATAGCACCTCTAGTTCTCAAGGTGGAAGAGGCAGAAGCAAGCGTGGGAGAAGTAACAAGCAAGGAGGGAGATCAAACCCTCATGTCAGTGAGACCAGCTACAACTTTCATCAGCAAGGAGGAAGAGGCACTAGCAAAAACCAGCAAGGTAGCTCTCAGCATAAGAAGGACATGTCAAAGGTCCAATGCTACTATTGCAAAAAGTTTAGCCATTACATCTCATAGTGCAGAACGAGGATGGCGAACGAGAATCAGCAGCAAGCCCATTATACAGAGGAAGCTAGAAATGTGATAGGAGGAAATATGCTACTGACTTGCAATGTTGAAGAGGAGAGCAAGAAAAACATCTGGTATCTTGACAGTGGGTGCAGCAACCACATGATTGGAAATAGAGAGATGTTCTCACAATTGGATGAAACAGTCCAATCCGAAGTCAAGATGGGGAACAATAGCAAGGTTCCTATGATGGGGAAAGGAAAAATCCTCATCCACACTCGACACGGAGAAAGAAAACAAATTTGTGATGTTTATTATGTGCCTGGGTTAAAACACAACCTACTAAGCGTAGGACAACTTGTGTAGAAGGGACACATTGTGTAGTTCAAAGACGGTGTATGTTCCATCAGAGACAAAGTGCATGGACAAATCGCAACCGTGTCCATGATGAAAAACAAAATGTTTTTGCTATAGATTTAGAATGAATCTTTATTGTCTCTAAGTGCAGTTATGAAGGATGCTACCTAGTTGTGGCATCTCAGATTCGGTCACTTGAGCTTCAATGGCCTGAATTTTTGCATAAGAAGCATATGGTGAAGGGTTTACCCTTATTGAGCAACCAAACCAAGTTTGTGAAGGTTGCCTAGTCGGTAAGCAGCACATGGATGCATTCCCTGTAGGATAGTCTTGGAGAGCATCACGGCCATTGGAGCTGGTGCACTCAGACATTTGCGGTCCCATGCAGACCAACACATATGTCGACAACAAATACTTCCTGAATTTCATTGATGACTTTAGCCGGAAGACATGGGTTTATCCCATTAAGCTGAAGTCAGAGGCATTTGCGAAGTTTAAGGAGTTCAAGGCTCTAGTGGAGAAACAGAGTGGCTATCATGTTAAGACTCTCAGAACTGATGGAGGTGGAGAATACATCTCCAACGAATTCCACAACTTCTGCAAGCAGCATGGAATTCGAAGGTAGTTCACTGCCAGATACACATCGCAACAGAATGGTGTAGCTGAGAGGAAGAACAGAACAATCATGGAGATGGCACGGAGCATGTTGAAGGCGAAAACTCTACCACATGAGTTCTGGGCAGAAGCTGTAAGTTGTGCAGTTTATCTACTAAATCGATGTCCCACCAAGAGTGTGAAGGACAAAATTCCAGAGGAATCCTGGAGCAATCTGAAGCCAAGTGTGGCTCATTTGTGAGTTTTTGGGTGCATTGCATATGCACATGTTCCAGATGAGAAAATACGAAAGCTGGATGACAAATCTAAAAAATGCATTTTCATGGGGTACAGCGAACAAGCAAAGGCATACAGGCTATACAATCCGGTGACGAAGAAACTTGTCATCAACCGAGATGTGAAGTTCTTGGAGAATGAAGCCTGGAACTGGAAGTCAAAGACTGGTGAGCCTAAACCAACAACTGTTGAACCTATAAACTTGGAGGAAGATAGTGTACAGCCACTTGTACCTTCAAGAAACAACAGTGGTGCCAGCAGTAGCACACCCTCATCATCCCGGTCACCTCCACTTGCAAGCAGAATTCAAAATTTGAGGACACCTACGAAGACTCGCAGCTTGCAAGACATTTATGAGGTAACCCATAATCAGTTAGATGAAGAATATTTTGACTTTGCTTTATTTATTGAGTGTGATCCAGTGGAGTTTGAAGAGGCAAGTCAGAATCGCAAATGGGTAAATGCGATGGATGAGGAGATAGCGACCATTGAGAAGAATGAGACATGGCAGCTGACAACTCTTCCAGCAAGGAAGAAGACCATTGGGGTCAAGTGGGTGTATAAAACGAAGTTTAATGCCCAAGGAGAAGTTGACAGGCATAAGGCCAGATTAGTGGCGAAAGGCTACAAGCAAAAGTCAGGAGTTGACTATCATGAGGTGTATGCACCTGTAGCCCGACTTGACACAGTTAGAATGATTCTAGCACTAGCAGCTCAAAAAGGCTGGAGTGTGTACCAAATGGATGTCAAGTCTGCCTTCCTAAACGGAGTGTTGGAAGAAGAGGTCTACATAGACCAGCCACCCGGATATGAAATACAAGGGCAAGAAGACAAGGTCCTAAAGCTAAAGAAGGCCCTGTATGGGTTGAAGCAAGCACCCGGGCATGGTACAACCACATTGATGGCTATTTTTAGGAGAATGGGTTTCAAAAATGCCCATATGAGCACTCCCTGTACACTGAAGACAAATGAAGCAAGGGATATGATAATTATCTGCTTGTACGTGGACGATTTGATTTATACTGGCAATAGCAGCAGCCTATTTGCGTAGTTCAGAACAACCATGAAGATCGAGTTTGAAATGACAGACATGGGGTTGATGAAATTCTTTCTTGGCATTGAAGTTGACCAATCAGTAGATGGCATCTTCATTTCTCAGGGCAAGTATGCAAAGGATGTCCTGAAGCATTTTAAGATGGAGGACAGCAAGCCTGCCATCACCCCGGTAGCCATTGGTCTGAAGTTGAGCAAGACAGACAACATTAGAAGCGTTGATCCAACTCTCTATAAAAGGTTAGTTGGAAGCCTGATGTACTTGACTACAACTCGGCCAGATCTGATGTTCGAAGTCAGTCTGATCAGTCATTTTATGGAGACTCCGAAAGACACTCACTAGCAAGCAAGCAAGAGAATCCTGCGATATGTCAATGGCACAAGGAACCACGAAATTCACTATGCCAGACAAGACCAACTTGAGTTGATTGGCTACACTGATAGTGATTGGGTCGGTAGCGTAGATGACCGGAAGAGCACTTCGGGATATGCCTTCCATTTTGGATCCGAAGTTGTCTCTTGGTCCTCGAAGAAGCAGCCAATTGTTGCTTTATCTATAGCAGAAGCAGAGTACGTTGTTGCCACCTCAACCGTCTGCCAGGCAGTCTGGTTGAGAAGAGTTTTGTGTGAACTACATCATCTTCCCGAAGCAACAACAACAATATTTTGCAACAATAACTCTGCCATCGCGCTCTCAAAGGACCCAGTCTTCCATGGCCGGATGAAGCACATAGACATCCGGTATCATTTCATCAGAGAGTTGGTGAAATTTGGTGAAGTATAGTTGCAGTTTTGCAGGTCCAAGGAGCAGCTGGCTGACATCTTCACAAAACCCTTGAAGGAGGAGGACTTCGCTAGGTTGCGAGATATACTGTGTGTTAGAGAACTCGTGAAGTTTGGTTTAAAGGAGGGTGTTGGAAATATGGTTAAACCAAAACTTACGCCGAAAAGCACTTCGACGCGAAGTATTTATAAAACACTTTCGAAAGATGCTTCACTGCGAAGCACATTCAAAATGCCCCTGAAAAACACTTCGTCGTGAAGCATAAACAAAATGCCCTTGAAAAATGTTTTGCCGTGAAGTAAAATAAATTTGCCCTCCAAAGTGGAATTTAGCCGAAGCAAAAATCAAGCATGGGAATCGATGCATTAATTGTCCAAGTGTGCAAGTAGCTGGAGTGTTCGGCGATTTGTCAGGAACCACACTTCGACATTTAATCCTTGTCAGTCGGGCGATGAAACTCTCCCGCCTTTTGTCCTCATCCCCCGCCTATAAATACCGGGGCCATTTTGTCATTTAGTAAGGAGGAAGTAGAACACTGATAGTGGAAGGAGCAGAGCATCAGAGAACAGTCGTAGTGCTAGGGTTTCTACCAGTAGACCAGCAAAAGGGCAGAAGCAGCAGATGCCATCAGCCGAAGAGTGGAGCAGCAGTCTCCCACCTAAGTCGTGTGTTTATTCTACAGATATTTTATCTGGCAAAAGTTTGTAATCGCTTCAGAAAGAAGCTTTGTAATCCAGCAATATTATATTTAATATATAAATATTTATTCTCCAGATTCGGGTCTCTGTATGTTTGATCTCGGCCTTGAAGTATTGTTTAATCTGCAGACATTCTTCAGCTAGGGTTTGCCTCGAAGTGGCAAAATACCCGTTCGATCCAGAAAGGAGTCGGGTTTATTTGTTTGTGCCGAAGCACATTACGACACTTCATTTCGCCGAAGTTGCCGCGGGCTGCCGAACTTCGCAGCTTTCCCGTCCGAAGTAGTCACTTCGGAAGAAAACTGTGCGAAGCAGTTGCTTCGCCAGGATTTTCCCCGAAGTAGTTCTACTTCGGTAGCTTCTTCCCCGAAGTACTTACTTTGGGAGTCCTTTTCCCGAAGTAGTTTTACTTTGACAAGATATTCCCCGAAGTAGTTACTTCGGGTGAATTTTTCCCCGAACCTTGCTCCCCGAAGTAGATTTACTTCAGCACTATATTCTCCGAATTAATTACTTCGGACGTTTTTCCGCCGAAGCTCCTCCCGAAGTCGAAAATTTCGCGAAACGTTTTTCGTTTGTTTGACACGACGCGAGTTTAATTCCTTCACATTCTACACCCTCATCGGAGTTTGCAAAATTCCATTCTATCTAATTGATCAATTCGCAAGTACTTTCGATTTCGAGGTTGAATCTTCTATATAAGAAAAGCAGGGCGATACGCAGAGTCCCACGGAAACATATCAATTATTTTGTTGGAATCCCTGTTGTGGCCACAATGGCCTGTAACCCATCTCTGCGGGCATTGACAGTTTTAGTTCTTTGCGTTTGCTTCCACTCAGAGCTGGCCAAATTTTGTGAATGTTTAGGAAGCTTGACGTCTGAAGCAGCTGTTAAATATCATGTCGAAGAACCTGAGCGTGTAGTCGAAATGGCAGAAAGGTAAGCGTCTAGAGCTTCGAGAAACTTGGAAGTCTTTAAAATTTTGTCTTGGGATAAATTAGGGCTAGATTTCAAAGGAGTTTAACAGCATGAGCTGTGCAGGAGTATTAACAGTTCGAGAAGGCAGCTGAGCTCTTTTCCGTGAGGAACGGGGAACCCCATTGACGACTGCTGGCGCTGTGATCCCCACTGGGTCATAAACCGAAAGAGGCTTGCCGACTGTGCCATTGGTTTTGGGAGAAACGCAATCGGTGGACAGAACGGCAGATTTTATCTCGTTACAGATCCTAATCACGTCGATCCCGTCAATCCCCGACCTGGCACCCTGCGCCACGCTGTCATCCAAGCAGAGCCTCTCTGGATTGTTTTCCAAAGAGATATGGTCATCCAGCTCAAGGAAGAGCTCATCATGAATAGCTACAAAACCATCGATGGCAGGGGAGCTAACGTTAACATAGCAAACGGGCCTTGCATTAGGATACAGCATGTGAGCAATATCATCATTCATGGCATTCATATTCATGACTGCAAACCTGCGGGCAACGCGTATGTGAGAAGATCCCCGAGCAATTACGGCTACAGAAGGCGAAGCAACGGCGATGGGATTTCTATCCTCGGAGGACGCGATGTCTGGGTCGACCACTGCTCGTAGTCAAAATGCACAGATGGGCTCATCGATGCCATTAGAGGGTCCACGGCCATCACTGTTTCAAACAATTTTATAACGCATCATGACAAGGTGGCCTTTGATATTTTTTTATGCACTTGATTAGTGAGAATCCATTGCCTTCGCTGACTTATTTGTGATTTTGCAGGTGATGCTGTTGGGACACAGCGACGACTACAAAGCGGATGTTAACATGCAAATAACAATTGCATTCAACCATTTCGGGGAAGGGCTGGTCCAACGCTTACCCAGGTACACAATAATATTGTTTTTTCATTGCATTAATATAAGTTCTAAATTTATATGGAAAACAAGTTTACAACATTCAAACGCAGATGCCGGCTCCGATTTTTCCAAGTGGTGAATATCAACAACGGAGTTAGGCATCTCCTTTCAAATAGTATGGAGCAGAAAAGTCATTCAGGTGCGAGCTGCGAAGGCCATGCTCCAGACCGACGGTGCCTATCACCACCGCCTTCCAAAAAGGCAATGATAACAGATCGGAACCAGGCGTGAGCATATGGAAATCTTGCTTCATGAACCAACAGAGGCTAATAATGAAAAGGTTACAATTGAAAGCCCTGGTTCGCGCATCCACTGATACCTGTCAAGACTTTAATTTTCTTATAATATAGTGAATAAGGGATGATACATTGTTTTGTATCCTTCAAAAATAATAAAACCTTTTCATGGAATCAAAACACTTCAAATATTTGCAATATGAAGTGAAGAATTATGGCCATTAAACATGGTAAAGCCATTTAGAAAAAAATATGTGATAATAGAGTATCCTATACTTCATATCCATATTATAAGTATCGTTAAATATGAGTAAAGTGAAATATAAAGTTTATAAATATATATTTTTAAATTTAATATTATCTTTTCAATTAATGTCTCTAAATCTATTATGTCATATATTATTTTTCTCTTGGTAATGTTAACGACTATGGAACTATATATGCATCTAAAGTTACTTTTCTTAAAGTTCGAAAAGTTCATCGTGATTTTGAGATGGCTTTAAGAGTATACTAATTTATTATCCTTTGACCTTATATTAACCGATTATTGTAAAACTATAGTTAATGGGAAAACATCTATTCTAGAACAATATTAATAAAACATTTGATTGTCAAAATTGATGATTATTTCTTCTTCTTTATTTGATCTCTTCTTATTTTTCTTAATTTTAAAGTGTGGTATGGAATTGTAATATACTTTGTTATTCCCAAGGTGTATAGATTACTCGATATGATCTTCTTTACCTTACTAAATTTTCATTCTTCTAGTTTTCATTTAAATTACATGTATAATTATGGAGAATCAATCGAAACCAATGCATATAATAGTAGCATGAATATGGACATTGATTTTATTTTCTAAAATATCCATCATAATTATTCTTGTAATACATTAAAATGTTATTATACTTTTGTTAAAGTTGAGTGTTGGTCCATCTTTGTAAGATAATAGCCTATATAGTGGTACAATTATATGATTCTTAGTTCCTTCAATCACATTACTCTACAATATAAGATTTGATTAAAATTTAAAATTTGTATACACGTATTAACAAGGTTTTACTTTCAAAGAATATAAATTTTACCACACAAAAGCTTTTGAGCTTGTTTAAATTTTATATTCCTCAAGTTCTATACCACTAAGAAATAGTTTTTCTAGTTCTATAGAGGCATGTTTTCACATGATTATAGTGGACTCATTCCATATATTGTTCATTTGAATGCATGTAACCGAAACAAGTGGTCCACCAAAGGATTATGGAGTGCATTTACTAATAATACAAGTGTTCTTTGGTGTAACAATTCTTCTTGTTAATAAGGAAGAAGAAATTTATCTTTTTCTCCTTGCTATTTAATGTAGATATATTTTCACATCCTTTTTTCTTCATACATGGATAAAACTAAAGAATCTCTTTGAAAACATGAATTAAATAGAAGTCACTCATATTAAGATTAGATTTTAATGCTCTTAATTTAAAATATTTTATAAATGTTCAATTACAATATCACCAATTTTAAGGTTTTAAGGATTTAAAAAAATATACTTGTCATGTTATACTAGAGATATAATTAGTCAAAAACATTTATACATTCTTTCCAAGCTCATTTTTTAGTTTATGATGGTCAAGATTCTTTTTCACATGATCTCTACAACCATAAAATACTCATAATATTAACTATATTTATTCATGTACATGCATGTATATGTATATATCTATAAAAGAAGAATTGAATGAAAAGGTTGTTTTGTGGGTAGGCTCCTTGGTTAGAAGGATTTAATTATTTTGATTATTTTTTAAACAATAGAGTTGTCATTTAATTTACTTGGAATGTCAATAGTCTATTGTTATGAATAATTGTTGAAGACGAATACTATGTTACATTGCTTTATAGATGGAAGACGAGGAGTATTATGATTTTTACAAGATCATAAAACACAAAAATTTAAGCCTACACCATCAAATCATATGTGGAGGTCCAAAGGGAAAGGAAGATCAAATACATTAAGACTACTTAAGATGAAGATTAATCGGTAAAAACTTAAATATTTTTTCAACCTTCATGGTATTTCCTAGTAGTGTATTAATTTGTATACACCTTAAAAAAATTTGATATGGTTGATTTATGATCCATATAACCACCAAAAATGCTCTTTCTAACACCTTTTTAAGCATTGAATGAAAGTGTTATTTATGTTAATTATCACAATATATAATTATTTGTTGTTTAAAATGTAATGCATATATGTTGAACATAATAAATTATTTGTACTTTATGCAAATAATTTAGAATAATGATATAACTATTGTTCTTCTATGTTATAAATTTTGAGAAAATAAAATATTGGGTATAAATGAACTATAAGTTGGGTAAAGGGTTAGTTGGGTCAAAATATCTATAAAATAAGTTAAAATTTTAATTAAACTAACTTATCTATATTTTATTGATAATATTTTACTTTTTAAGAAAAGTTACATTTAATTTATTTGAATAACATCCCTATAAATATGGAGGCATATTGAATAGTAGAAAATTTCTAGATATTAACTTCGGGGTTATAATATTTCTATCACATCTATTTTTTACTTTTTATCACCTCTCAATATGGTGGGCATATGAAGTTTATTAAATATATGTAACTAAGTTTCTGTGTCCATAAATGAGAGGCAAATAGCCTATTGGATTAGGATTTGATTAAATGTTTTAATTTAGTTTTTTTTCATTTTTTTAAATATAAGTTAGATTTAGATTCTTTTGATGATGAATTACATAGTTTTTGCCTTGCTGAAATTTAAATTATTCTATATTTATAATTTATGCAGGTTCGAGCACATAACTAGTTAAATAATTATAAACATAGTGATTGAAGCTCACTATTTTTGTCATTTTTATGGAATAAATAGTTTTTGTATTCTATTGTTCTTATCAAAAAATAATAATATACGAAGAAAATACTATTGAACTATATATGCATTTAGAGTTACTTTTCATAAAGTTCATCATGATTGAGATGGCCTTAAGAGTATACTATTTTATTATCCTTTGACCTTATATTAACCGATTATTCTAAGACTATAGTTATTGGGAAAACATATGATATTCTAAAACAATGTTAATAGAACATTTGATTGTTAAAATTGATGATTATTTCTTCTTCTTTATTTGATCTCTTCTTATTTTTCATAATTTTAAAAGTGTGCTATGGAATTGTAATATACTTTGTTATTCCCAAGGTGTATAGATTACTCAATATGATCTTATTTACCTTACTAAATTTTCATTCTTCTAGTTATAATTTAAATTACATGTATAATTATGGAGAATCAATAGAAACCAATGCATATAATAGTAGCATGAATAAGGACATTAATTTTATTTTCTAAAATATCCATCATAATTATTCTTGTAATTCATTAAAATGTTAGTATACTTTTGTTAAAGTTGATTTTTGGCCCATTTTTGTAAGATAATAGCCTATATAGTGGTACAATTGTATGATTCTTAGTTCCTTCTATCACATTACTCTACAATATAAGAATTGATTAAAATTTATACACGGTATCGATTAACAAGGTTTTACTTTCAAAGAATATATATTTTACTACACAAAGCTTTTGATCTTGTTTAAATTTTATGTTCATCAAGTTCTATACCACTAAGAAATAGTTTTTCTAGTTCTATGGAGGTATGTTTTCACATAAGTATAATGGACCCATTCCATATATTGCTCACTTTAATGTATGTAACAGATACAAGTGGTCCACCAAAGGATTATGGAGTGCATTTACTGAGAATACAAGTGTTCTTTGATGTAACAATTCTTCTTGTTAATAAGAAAGAAGAAATTTATCTTTTTCTCCTTGCTATTTAATGTAGATATAAATTTTCACATCCTTTTCTTCATACATGGATAAAACTAAAGATTCTCTTTGAAAATATGAATTCTATCAAAGTCACTCAAATTAAGATGGATTTTAATGCTCTTAATTTAAAATATTTTATAAATTTTCAATTACTATATCACCAATTCTAAGGTTTTAAGGATTTAAAAAATATGCTTGTCATGTTATACTAGAGATATAATTAGTCAAAAATATTTATACATTATTTTCAAACATAGTTTTTAGTTTATGATGGTCAAAATTCTTTTTCACATGATCTCTACAACCATTAAATACTCGTATATTAAATATATTTATTCATGTACATGAATGTATATGTATATACCAAAAAATAAATAATAATTTAAAATTTTTGTTATGTCTATCTCTTATTTTGATGGTTATTCAAGTCCATATACATGTGCAAAACCTAAAATTTTAAAGAAAAATATTAAATAAAATTAGTAGAAAAAATGGTTTTATGACAACTCCATACATAACCAATAACTATGTCATCATTCATGATTATTCTTTCTTATATATTTTAGATAGTCAAGACAACATTATTTATGATACAAAATTTATGGAGGTCCTTAATGCTCCATTTGTTAGATGTAACCTTGTTCTATATATGGCTTAATCCAATATAAATATGGAGTTTATATTTTTAAGAATATGAATGGTGGATTTAGGTTGTTGTCTTAGGATATTGTAATTAGACAAATAAAGTGTATAATTTTTATCACATGTTGAATTTCTATGAGGTAAAGGGTCTTTTTTGTTACCATAGCCATGGTCAATTCTATTAATAGACTATGGCATATATGATAAAGGTATAATAATTTTAGATTTTATGACCAATATTAATCTTTACATGGTCTAGTGTATCAAATTAACTAGTCCTCCTATGATAAAGATACCTTTGGTAAGCATCACTCAAAGACCTTTCCTAAAGATAAAGCAAGAAGTGGTCATTGACTATTGTATTTTAGTGATAATAATATTCTATTTCATAGGTAACTATTCTTCTCACCTCCATTCATTATTTATTTGACTTGTATTTCTAAGCCTGCACCATCAAATCTTATGCGAAGGTCCAAATAGAAAGGAAGATCAAATACATTAGGACTACTTAAGATGAAGATTAATCAGTAAAAACTTCAAGATTTTTTCAATATCCATGGTATTTCCTATTAGTGTATTAATTCATATACACCTCAACAAAATGGGATGGATAATAAAAAAATTATATCTTTTATGGATAGAGATACGTCTGCCTCCTTGGGACTTACCCAAAAGTGGCATCCTATTTAGGATGTTTTCCACAAGAAAAAAAAAAGATATCCATTATGGATATGGTTTATTTATGATCCATATGATAACCACTAAAAATGCTCTTTCTAACACCATTTTAAGCATTGAATGAGAGTCTTATTTATGTTAATTATCACAATATATAAGTATTTGTCATTTGTAATGTAATAAATACATGTTGAACATAATAAATTATTTATGATTTATACAAAGAAATTAGAATGGTAGAACTATTGTTCTTTGTGTTTTAAAGTTTGAGAAAATAAAATATTGGGTCTAAATGAATTATAATTTTGGTAAAGGGTTAGTCGGGCAAAATATTTATAAAATAAGTTAAAATTTTAATTCAAATAACTTATCTATATTGTATTGAGAATATTTTACTTTTTAAAGAAAAGTTACATCTATAAATATATGTAACTGAGTTTTTGTGTCCATATAAGAGAGACACATAGCCTATTGAATTAGGATTTTATTAGATGTTTCAATTTAGTTTTTTTTATTATTCTAAAATAGATAAACTAGATTTAGATTCTTTTGATGATAAATTACATAGTAATAGGGCTTGATGAGGTACTCACATACAATGATTCTTTTTTAAGATATGGTAAAATCCCATGGGAAAAAACCATCTATCAAAAAAGAAAAAATAAGAGGCATGCCTTTGTATAACAAAGATTATCCTAAAACAAATGTGTCTTGGCAACTAGGCCTAATGAGGTACTCATGTGCTATGTTATTACATAATTGAGATATGGTGAAAAAACCACATGGGAAAAACCATATTTCAAAAAGGAAGAGGCATGTCTTCGAATGGCAAATATTGTCCTCATTGAAAAAAAAGGAAATGAGTCCCAACAACTAGGCTTGGTGAGGTATTCATGTATAATGTACTCTATATAGGAGAGATGGTGAAAAAACACATGGAAAAAACCATCTACCAAGAAGAAAAATAACAATAAAAAGAAGAGAGACACCAAGATACTCTAACACCCCCACTTAAGTGATAGTAGGGGTAAGTGAAAAAAGGAATAAACAAGACATGGCATATCCATAGAAGATGAGTCCCGACAACAAGGCCTGATAAGGTACTCATGTACAATAGAGATGGTATAGCCAAGTGTCTCACAAAAAAAGAGTGTGAAGATAGGATGGAGAAAGAACCACAAAAATTGCAAGGGTAGTCCAAAAATGACTCCACAAGCATGAGTATGTGGTTTCCATCTATATGAACACAATGGACTGATAACAAGGTCCAAAATTTATGGACAACCAGCAAAATAAGGGAAATGGTGAAAAACCTCAAGGGAGAAAAGCACCTGCCATAATAGAAGAAGAAGAAGGAAGATGTGCATGGAGGATTGAGAGGAAGGAAGATGTCCTCTTCAACCCCCCCAAGGACAACTTTCTTCAAGAAGCCTACAAAGGACCCATCAGATGTCTCAAAATAGTAGAGACTCATCACATAAATGAAATTATACTCCCAAACTGTTGCATGTGAACTATGAAAAAAGGTCACCAAAGAAAATGCCCCTGAAACCAAAGTGTCTAAAAAAAAAGAGTGTGAAGATAGGATGGAGAAAGAACCACAAAAATCACAAGGGTAGTCCAAAGTGACTCCACAAGCATAAGTAGTGGTTTCCACCTATATGAACACAATGGGATGTTAACAAGGTCCAAAAAAAAGGACAAACAACAAAAGAAGGACACCAAATTTTTGGGAGTGTCGGGTTCAACCGAGAATGCACTCCATGATACAATATTTTTATCCACAAAAAGTGTGAAAAATAGTTTTAAAACTAAAAATTAACACCTCCATTATGTTCATCTCGAAAAATATTTCGAATGACTATAAATATCCTTATACTGGGGTTCAAAAAATTACCTTATATGCAGGAAACAAACTACAATATTTTTCCTCATGTCACAAGGGAGTATATTCTTTGAAAAAATCTCTCGCAGGAGAATATATTAGGCCATATTAGGCCAGTGGTGAATTCACCCATTAAACAATTAATATGGGCCCTATAAGCATCCATATTTAAACCTAAAAAAACTTTGGATAGCCTTTACTCCACGCTGAATAAAACCTTTCATCCCTTAAAAATTATGATAAGCCCCCTTATCATGACATTGAATATAGAAAGAAATGGGACCATGAACACTTGAACATCTCCTTCACCTTATAGAAAAAACAAGTGGTGTTAGATGGAGAAACAGCAGCAGTAGAGCTCAACAAGTGCATGGATATCGAAACAAAACATCATGCATTATAAAAAACATTGGTGCTACCACCTCTTCAGAAAAATCCTTGGTTTATCACCACCTTGCGCCTTGTTGTCCGCTCCTTCTTCGTCTGTCTGGCGTCGAATGCAATCTTCCTCCACACAAAAGCAATCTCGATCGACAAAAAAAATAATCACACTAAGTCACTCCCACAAAACTGTTGGCATCGTGCCTGAGAATGTCATAAAATATTGCTGGTGTCTGCGTCCACTATTTTTACACCATATACCTCCACCAAAAATCATCAAAAATGGTTTCTACTGAAATATATTTGTCGCATTTGCCAAAAAAAAAAGCTCTAAATATGTGCGGTATGAAATGACTAGGCGTGCATAATAAATTTTCTTCAAATGGTACAAATCTGCACATAAATATATGTCTCATCCCCATTGTTGCCGAGCTCCATTTGGCACTTGATAGTCGTATATGCACGTCCCCAAAAAACTCCAGTGAGCAGCGATGCAATTTCCACATCCTCCACTCCACCTAATGATTAGCTCATCACTCAAACTCTGTGTTGATAGGTTGATGCAGTCCTTGAAAGCTCTGGTAGACCGTTTCTCTTGACTGCGACTATACTGTGAGCTATCCATCACAACAAAAAAATTCGTAGATCGAGGCCAGCATCTCTCATCAGAGTAATTGGACCATTTGAAAAAGGGTCACTTTTGGAGGGGCTAACGGTCTGCATAACCATCTAAAGTCTATGACCACCTCAATAGAAGCCACAATCAACTGAGATATTATCGAAGGAACTATGTCGACTCTGATTTGCATACATAGCATAAACTTTGACACTGGCATAGCTTTTTCTTAAAAAATACAAATTTGGTGCCCCATGAAACTGGCACGAGACTGCACCTCCCACTCTGTTTGTAGACACACGGTCTTTTGATATATCTGTCGCTCTAGCAAGATTGTCTACCTTTTCATTTCTCAATACTCACTGTACTCTTCGCCTTAATGTAAAAATACAGAAGGGCTTCTATAGATTGTGGAGCACTACAAGTAAGTGATAGAGCTAGATATAAGCGAGCAATAGCTACGATGGAAACCATTAATGTCTTCCACTCTGGTCCCAAATATTTCATTTTGGGATCACCACATCCAGCTAGGGATAATCCATCTACGCAATGATAAAGTTGGGCATCGCAACAACTCGATGACGAAGGTGACTTAGTCGATAAATACTTCAAAATCCTTTTTTTTATCATCCATAACAACATCAACCACAATATAAATCTTCGTTGTCTTCAAGCCTACAGGAAAAAAAAAAATTTATAATTTTTTAGCCATCTACGTGGGGCCAACGTGTGCCTGCCTGTGGTAGTGGTAGCTACGGTGCCTCCAAGCTGTAATCATGCCAAAAGTGATATCTCTATTAGAGTTGCATGCCTATGTTTCTTTACACTCAAGCACCACCAACGAAGCACCCCGATCAACCTGGACTCCACGTTGGAATTCTGATCCATGGCGCATAGTCACACTGGAAAAAAATAGCACCAAAAAGTAAAATTTTTGGAACTTCTCCGCTTGTAATAAAAAAATTGGAACTTATATGATCCACTTTGATGCAAGCTCCTTTTAAAATATTTACTATTAGTTTTTTTGCGGGCTATGAGCAGTAAGACATCTCAGGTTCGAATTTATACGAAAGAGGCCAAGAACATAGTGGAATGGAGGCCAACTCAGCAAAAATTCTAGATCTGTAAATGGAGCAAGTGTTATGAAAACAAGAGCCACCTATAAATGTAGGCAATGTGAAAATAGTGTTGCACTTGGAAAGAGCATATATGGAATCCTTGGTACTGATCAATTCTATGCACACAATGCATTCAATCACCTTAACTTCATCTAACTTGAGGCACCCAAACTCGGCTTCACGCAAACCCTTGGTCTTATTCCTGTTGAAATCATACTGTGACAATATTCAGATGGGTGTGAATAGTCTTGAATCTTTATGAACTTGCCTCAGGTTCACATAGTTGATAGCTTCAAGTCGACGACAACAATAGTGTTAGCAATGCGTAAAGGATAATGGAGATGAGGATAGAAAAATTCATTGATGGAGCCATCAAAGGAGCCACACGCTAAGTAGAGCCCAGGTGCCCAAGAGATCAAATTGATAGAGCCCTTGTACTCCACAAAGACATGAGCCTGATATTAGAGGAAAAAAATCCAGCACAGGCTCACAAAAAAATGCATCACATCTCCTTGAACATCATCCACGCATCACAAACCTATGATGTAGAGAAAATTGATCATCCGTCGCATGCTAGCCCCCACAGAACATATATCAAACTTTTCATCATTAAAGAACATTTACAAGATAATTTAAATTTAGGTTTTAGGCTCCTTCAGTTTTATCTCCACCAGTAGCAAAAGCCATCGTTGCGGTTTTACCGAGGCAGAGACTAAATCTCAATTTGTTTTTCAATGCGCACTCTTCACTAGCGCTAGGTAGTCAGTCGGTAATGTAGATGAAAAATTTGACTGCGGGCTGTAGCAAATGAAGATGTCTCAGATTTTGTGGCAATGGATTGACTGAGCCTGAGAGCGCAAAAGTACCCAGATTTTGTTGCTTGCATATTTTCATCCATGACTAGGGATTGATCTACCACAAGAGACCAGATTTCATGTCACACCAAAAAATAAGCCTCACGTGTTGAAATGCACTCCATAATTTCTGCCAAAAATAGAATTGTTGCCACTTGGCTTTGAGTTCCTACGATATTCGGGCACTATCTAATGTAAATCACCTCCACTGCTGCTTGGGTGTCTTCAAACAACATTAATCATGGCTAGCAACCATTAATCCACATTTTCGATGTAACATTTCAGAACACATTGAAATCCATCACATCTCACCTCAGACTTGATGCAACACTAGGAGTATCTATTAGAAATATTAACCCAGATTTCAAGCCTCCGCTAGACTACGCTTTGAATATGGGCGAAGCCGGACTGCGCTCGCGCAGTTGGGGATCCCGGAAAAAAGGTCTGACATGACATCACACCTACCCTCTGACAGATGTGACGTCTGACAGATCCAATCACCACAGAAGTTAATGCCAGTTTAGCGATCTAATGCTAGTTCGGCGATTGGTCAGAAACC
Organism: Wollemia nobilis; assembly: GCA_028583015.1. NCBI lineage: Eukaryota > Viridiplantae > Streptophyta > Pinopsida > Araucariales > Araucariaceae > Wollemia > Wollemia nobilis. Next base: position 1,261,566 of record JAQPPZ010014872.1, on the reverse strand, counting down.
CTAGTTGAGGGCCTGTCAGAACCTATCAAAGGATAAGCCCTAATCCTCCTCTCCCCGCGGCTATATAAAGCAATTCGGGACTTCAGACATTTGAGAGGACAAAGATGCAGTAGAACAAAGAGGAGTGAGGAGAAGAAGAGTATCTTAGTGAGCAGTGTGGCTCATCTGATTAATGTTCGAGCAACCAAATCGACATTTTGTCTTTTAGTTTATCTTGCAGCCTGGCCTGTAGATGTTATTTCCTCAGTTGAGGACTTCTGTAACCCCCATTTCATATGAATAATGTTTGTTGTTTGTTTTAGGCATCTTTAGGGATTACAGTTAATTTGTGTGTTAAAGCTTGCTGCTCTCTGTACAAATCGCCTCAGAGCGATTGTGTTCGGGTTCTAATAGTTAGAGTTCAGATTCGAGACTCAGATCACAGTTTCGGTGTTTCTCTCCTCCAAGCCAAGTAAGCAGTTGCTGCAGTCGTGCAAGCCTTCCGAGCAGAAAATACTACAGAGCCAAAGTTGGCTAAGTTAGAAGAAGCCTTTCGAGTTCGCTACCGCAACCTGACTATGCCCAAGATCTGAGCACAGCTCGAGTGTGCAAGCGAAGCGCGAAGTTGCCCCATCCGTACTTTGTTGAGCGTAGTTCGCACTTCACCCATTTTCGGGCGAAGTCCGTCGGCGCCCCCGACGTTCGCACTTCGCCCATTTTATGGGTGAAATTCGTCGGCGCCTCGAAGTGCAAACTTCACCCATTTTCGGGTGAAGTCCGTCGGTGCCCTTGACATTTGCACTTCACCCATTTTTGGGTGAAGTTCGTCGGTGCCCCCGACATTCACACTTCGCCCATTTTCCAGGTGAAGTCCGTCGACGCCCCCGACGTCCGCACTGTGCCTTCTCCAAACAACGTCGTCTAGACTTCAGCGGAAGTCAAAAAAAAAATTGAAATAAAATTCTTTAAATTGGTATCAGAGCTACTGATCCCTTGACGTGGAGACCAAAGCAGAATGACTTCCAGTAGCAACAATTTGCAGTTGTAGATCCCGCGCTTTAACAAGAAAAAATATGATTACTAGAGCATCCAAATGAAGATCCTATTCGAATCTTAGGAGTTGTGGGAGTTAGTCGAGAACGACTACCCAGAATCGGTAGATGCAGCAGCACTAACCGCCCTCTCTCAAGCAGACAAGGATCTATTGAAAGAGAACAAGAAGGACCATAAGGCCCTCTTCTACATCATGCAAGCGATCGAGGAGACCATATTTTCATAGATCGCATCAGCCACCAAAGCAAAACAGGCCTGGGAGATTCTGGCCAGCTCGTACCAGGGCACCAACAAGGTAAAATTGGTGAAGCTGCAGATGCTCAGGAGGGAGTTTGAAAATCTGTAGATGAGTGAGTCCGAGTCCATAAGTGATTTCTTCACTCGGATGACAGATATTATCAACCAGATGCGGTTGAATGGAGAAAATGTTCAGAGCCAGAGAATCATGGAGAAGATTCTCAGAAGTCTACCTGCCAAGTTTGACTCAGTTGTGATAGCAATCGAAGAGTCAAGGGATCTGAAAACCCTCTCGATAGAGGAACTCATGGGGTCTTTGTAGACACATGAATAGAGGCTGAGCCATTCATCTCAGACCTCTCTGGAGCAAGCATTTTGGGCTCAGGTCTCATTTCGAGATAGCGACAGACAAGACTCCCACCAAGGTGCTTCTAGTTCTCAAGCTGGAAGAGGCAGAAGTAGGCATGGGAGAAGCAACAAGCAAGGAGGAAGGTCAAACCCTAGTGAAGGGGAGACCAACTGTAATTTCCATCAGCAAGGTGGAAGAGGCAGTTCGAGAAATCAGCAAGCTAGATCTGGTCAGAAGAAAGACATGTCAAAGGTCTAGTGCTATTTTTGCAAGAAGTTTGACCATTACATCTCACAGTGTAGAAAATGGATGGCCACAGAGAACTAGCAGCAAGCCCATTACATGGATGAAACCAGAAATGCGAAAGGAGGAAATGTGTTGTTGATTTGCAACATTGAGGAGGAGTGCAAGAATAATGTCTGGTACTTAGACAGTGGGTGCAACAACCACATGATGGGGAACAAAGAGATGTTCTCCCAACTGGATGAAATAGTCCAGTCTGAAGTGAATATGGGGAACAACAACAAGGTTCCCGTAATGGGGAAAGGAAAGATCCTCATTCGTAATAGGCACAGCGAACGGAAGCACATCTGTAACGTCTACTATGTGCCTGGGTTGAAGCATAACCTGTTGAGTGTTGGACATCTCGTGCAGAAGGGACATACTATCCAGTTCAAATACAGAGCTTGCACCATCAGAGACAAGTCGCATGGGCAGATTGCTACAGTGTCCATGATGAAGAATAAAATGTTTTCGTTGTAGATTTAGAACGAATCATTGATGTCTTTGAGTGTAGTTGTGAAAGATGCTACCTAGCTGTGGCATCTTAGATTCGGTCACCTGAGCTTCAATGGCCTGAATCAACTACACAAGATGCAAATGGTGAAGGGTTTACCCCTTGTTGAGCAATCGAACCAAGTTTGTAAAGGTTTCCTAGTCGGCAAGCAACACAGGGATGCATTCCTTGTAGGACAGTATTGGAGAGCATCACGGCCATTGGAGCTGGTGCACTCAGACATTTGTGGTCCGATGTAGACCACCACGTTTGCCGGCAATAAATACTTCTTAACGTTCATAGATGACTTCATCCGGAATACTTGGATCTATGCCATCAAGTTGAAGTCAGAAGCATTTTCCAGATTTAAGGAGTTCAAGGCTCTAGTGGAGAAACAGAGCGGATATCAGATTAAGACTCTCAGAACATATGGTGGAGGTGAATACATCTCCAACAAATTCCATAACTACTGTAAGAAGCACAAAATTTGAAGGCAGTTCACTGCCAGATACATGCCACAGCAGAATGGTGTAGCTAAGAGAAAGAATCAAACCATCATGGATATGGCACGAAGCATGATGAAGGTGAAGGGATTGTCGCATGAATTTTGGACAGAGGCTTTAACATGTGCAGTCTACCTACTAAATAGATGTCCCACCAAAAGCATGAAGGACAAAATCCCTCAGGAAGACTGGAGCGGAGTGAAGCCAAGTGTGGCTCACTTGCGTGTGTTCGGGTGCATTGCATATGCACATGTTCCAGAAGAGAAGCAGCAAATTTTGGATGATAGAGCTGAGAAGTGCATTCTCATAGGGTACAGTGAGCAAGCGAAGGCATATAGGCTATACAACCCTATAACGAAGAATCTCATCATCAGCCGTGATGTGAAATTTCTTGAAGATCAAGCCTAGAACGGGAAATCAGAGACTGGCCAGCCAGAGCCAACAGTAGTACAGTCTGTTGACTTGGAATAAGTAAGTGTGCAGCCACCTGCAACTTCCAATAGAAATAGTGGTGCCAGTAGTATCATAACCACTCCATCTCGGTCGCCTCCACTTGTAAGTAGAATCTAGAACCTGGTGACACCAGCGAAGACAAGGAGCTTGCAAAAAATCTATGAGGCAACCCAAACCCACGTAGATGAAGATTACTCTGACTTTGCATTCTTTACTAAAGTTGATCCAGTAGAGTTCGAAGATGCTAATCAAAATTAGAAGTGGGTACAAGCAATGGATGAGGAGATAGTAGCCATTGAAAAGAATGAGACATGGCAGCTAATAGATCTTCCAGCAGGGAAGAAGACCATTGGAGTCAAGTGGGTGTACAAGACAAAGTTCAATGCCCAAGGAGACATTGACAAGCACAAAGCCAGATTGGTGGCGAAGGGTTACAAGCAAAAGTCAGGCATCAATTACCATGAGGTATATGCACCTATAGCCCAACTTGACACAGTCAGGATGATCCTAGCATTAGCAGCCCAACAAGGTTGGAAGATGTACTAGATGGATGTCAAGTCAGCCTTCCTCAATGGAGTGTTGGAGGAAGAGGTCTACATAGACCAGCCACCAGGTTACGAAATTGAAGGCTAGGAGGGCAAAGTCCTAAAGCTAAAGAAGGCCCTGTATGGTTTGAAGCAGGCACCCCGAGCTTGGTATAGCCGGATTGACAGCTATTTTTAGGAAAATGGGTTTGTCAAATGCCCATATGAGCACACCCTATACATGAAGACAAATGAAGCAGGTGAGCTCATTATCGTTTGTCTGTATGTGGACGATTTGATTTATACTGGCAATAGCAAAGTCCTGTTCGACCAGTTCAGAATAGCCATGAATGATTTCGAGATGACAAACTTAGGGCTGATGAAGTATTTTCTCGACATTGAAGTTGACCAATCGGCAAATGGCATTTTCATTTCTCAGGGTAAGTATGCGAAGGATGTCCTAAAGTGGTTCAAGATGGAGGACAGCAAACCTGCCATCACACCTGCAGCCACAAGTTTGAATCTGAGCAAACTCGACTCAGGGAGGAATGAAGATCCAACCCTGTTCAAGAGGCTAGTTGGCAGTCTGATGTATTTGATTGCAACTCGACCAGATCTGATGTTTGGATTCAGTCTGATCAGTCATTTTATGGAGACTCCAAAGGACACGCACTAGCAAGTAGGCAAGAGGATATTGCGCTATGTCAATGGGACACGAAACCATGGCCTATTTTATGCCAGACAGGACCAGCTGGAACTGGTCGGCTTCACAGATAGTGACTGTGCTAGAAGTATCAAAAATCGAAAGAGCACCTCCGGGTATGCTTTCGATCTTGGATCAGGGGCAGTCTCATGGGCATCTAAGAAACAACCCATCATTGTGTTGTCTGTAGCTGAAGCATAATATGTTGCTGCCACGTCAACCTCATTCCCGGCAGTTTGGCTGCGAAGAGTTCTGAGTGAACTAAAATTTCCTTCGAAAGGTGCGACAACAATTTTTTGTGATAACAATTCGGCCATTGCATTGTCAAAGGATCCCATCTTCCATGATTGGATGAAGCACATAGACATCCGATATCATTTCATTAGAGATCTGGTGAAATTTGGTGAAGTACAATTGCAGTTTTACAGGTCCAAGGAGTAGCTGGTAGATATTTTCATGAATCCTTTGAATGAGGAAGACTTCAACAGATTGCGAGAGTAGCTTGGAGTCAAAGCGCTCATGAAATTAGGCTTAAAGGAGAGTGTTAGAAATATTAACCCAGATTTCATGCTTCCGCCAGACTGCGCTCCGAATATGGGCGAAGTCTGACTGCGCTCGTGCAATTGGGGATCCCAACAAAAAGGTCTGACATGACATTGCACCTACCCTCTGATAGATGTGACGTCTGACAGATCCGATCATCGTAGAAGTTAATGCCAGTTTGACGATTTAATGCTAGTTTGACGATTGGTCAAAAACCCTAGTTGAGGGCCTGTCAAAACCTGTCAGAGGATAAGCCCTAATTCTCCTCTCCCTATGGCTATATAAGGCAATTCGAATCTTCAGACATTTGAGAGGACAAAGGTGCAGTAGAGCAAAGAGGAGTGAGGAGAAGAAGAGTATCTCAGTGAGCAGTGTGGCTCATCTGATTAATGTTCGAGCAGCCGACTTGATATTTTTTCTTTTAGTTTATCTTGCAGCCTGGCCTGCAGATGTTATTTCCTCAGTTAAGGACTTCTATAACCCTCGTTTCATATGAATAAAGTTTGTTGTTTCTTTTAGGCATATTTAGGGTTTACAGTTAATTTGTGTGTTAAAGCTTGCTGCTCTCTGTACAAATCACCTCAGAGCGATTGTTTTCAGGTTCTAATAGTTAGAGCTCAGATCCGAGACTCATATCACAGTTTCGATGTTTCTCTCCTCCCAGCCAAGCAAGCAGTTGCCATAGCCGTGCAAGCCTTCTGAGCAGAAAATACTGCAAAGCCAAAGTTGGCTAAGTCGGAAGAAGCCTTTCGAGTTCGCTGTCGCAACCCAACTGCGCCCGAGATCCGAGCGTAGCCCGAGTGCACAAGCGAAGCGCGAAGTCGCCCCGTCCGCACTTTGCCAGGCGTAGTTCGCACTTTGCCCATTTTTTGGGTGAAGTTTGTCAGTGCCCCCGATGTTCGCACTTCGCTCATTTTATGGGCGAAGTCCGTCAGTGCCCCCGAAGTGCAAACTTCACCCATTTTTTGGGTGAAGTCCATCGGCACCCCCGACATTTGCACTTCGCCCATTTTTGGGCGAAGTCCGTCAGCGCCCCCGACGTTCGCACTTCGCCCGTTTTCCAGGCGAAGTCCGTCGGTGCCCCCGATGTCCGCACTGCGCCTTCTCCAAACAGCGTCATCCAAACTTCGACGAAAGTTAAAAAAAAAAATGAAATTAAATTCTTTAGTATCAAGCACCAGATTTCCAAAATGCCTGATATCTGCACTGTCTGCTTCTTCTCCATTGGGTAAATAGATGTGTGTGAGATTATTGTAAATGGAAACACTAAAATATTCCCACATAGACTCTACGAACAATAACAGAACTTGGAGTTTGTCAAATTGTGTGAAGACAATCACGTGGCCCACCTAGCCATGCTCGCTGGTCCACCTGGCTATTTCAGTATTTTTCCACCATCCAAATGAGATTACCATTACTGCAACACACTAAAAAATGTTACACCTACCACAGTGCTTCCTATCTGCCTTAACTATGACATCACCTTTGTACTCCACCATTGTAGATCAAGTAGCTACGTATCTGCTGATGGTTACTGTAATAGTGGATTTTAATTAACTTTTTGTTGGTTGGGTGCATCTTATCATCTCAACTACAACTACAATAGCCATGAAATCCATTTTGGGATCTCCAATATGTTGTATCTCCCAAAATAATAAAAATTCTCCACTGGCTATGCATCGTTGCACACATCCCTCCAGCATGGTACGCAAGGTCGCTGTAATCTTCCTCAATGGCCAGCAATATAGAAATTCACATTGTCAATATTCTAACAAAAATGATCATTCGCCATTCACCATTTTGCTAATTTGTGCAGATTATAGACGCTCGATGTGAAAGAGATATTTACAGTGGCGATAAAAAGAAACTCCTAGTTGGCTTAGAGTAACCATTTGAAGTTATAAGCTCTACTATCAATCATCTTAATATTGCAAAAAAAATGGTCGATGAGGAAAATCATCAGAGTAGCCTTTGAAATGATGAAGAACACGCTCGACATTGTTTTTTTAATAATTGTAACTCCAGTCCATTGCAGTAGAAAAATCATGGTAGGAGCTCATGTCCACTGCTTTATTTCACCAGTATTACTGTAGTCACCATATAAGGGCTTTTGTGCTGGTTTTATCAATGGAATAGCAAATTATATTTCCAGAGATCACCAAAAAAGGCCATAAGGTAGAACAACATGATTCTCTGGTTGAATTTTGTCACATGCAATACACCATCAAGAGTCACACGCACTCTGTGGGAGATGTTCACAACCACGATCTTGTCACCCGCAATACTCTCATATCTGAATAGCAAATATGTTGTATGCCAAAAAAACACACCGATTGAAATCTCTTCCTAAAATAATATAATATCACAACATTACAGATCTGTAGTATAAGATTGCAAACCCAAAAACTAAAAAAAATAAAAAAAAGGACCTTCAAAAATTTCAGATTTATTTTTATTATAACAATTTGGTTTCTGATCCATCAAAATATGGAGAGAATACTCCCTCAGTTTTGGAAAAAAAATAATGGGAGGAAAAAATGAGGGAGGGAATTTCCATGAGGGAAATCCCCCCATGAGGAAAATCTCCTCAAGCTCACAGGGTAGGGAAAGCCCGCTCTGATACCATGTTAGAAAAATAGAATACTTGATTGATTTATTTCATGGATCAACTTTGTATAAATAGCAAAGTTGATCATTGAGAGTCGTTGGATTACAACAACTCATCAAATTTGAACTAGGATAAACTAAGAGTTCACCTGACTCATGGAATGGTGGTAACTCAAGTAAGTCTATCCTAGTAGAACTTAAGAGAATAATTATTTATTCTAACAAATGCTTTTAATTTTTATTCACATATTCTGTTTTTCTCAACTTATCCCCATTGGTGCTTGTACTTAGTTCACTTTTATTTGTGTATTTGGTTGAATAAGATATCTTATATGGTTCTATTTATTTTTATTATCCTGAATATTTTATGAAAGAAGTCAATCATCCCACTCTGCATACCCCATACTTTCAATATCTATTTATGTTTTGATGTTATACGTGACTATCTAGATTTCAATATAGAGTACAAGATGAATATCCTCTCATTACATTGTCATATTCTATTATTCTTCATATTTAAATTACTCTAAGGTCATTTATTAGATGTTGACTATCATTTGTAGGAGTGTAGGAGAATTATCATTATATTTCCCACACTTCATGCCTTGCTTGGTAAGATAAATATTTATTGATATCTATTCACATATAATCATGCTAAGGGATGTTCATAGAGTATAACTCTATAAAAGAGTAAGCCATGTAAGTTGGATCTCGTATCCCTGGGTAAGGATGTTGTTAATTATAAATGGAGCTATAAGACCAATTTCAGTATTGATGGTTATATAGCTAATCATAAAACATATCATATTGCAACAAGACTTGTATAAGTAGAGCAATTTATTATTATTATTATTATTATTATTTTCCATTATGATTTCATGGGATTCATTTAGATGATTTTTTTACATTATTATTATCTTAGGTTTGAATTTTTCTAACTATGAACTTAACCATGGTATTTAAATAAAGCATTTACAGGGAGATATTAAATGTTTTACTCCTATTATATAGATATATCCTTTATAATCCATATTTATTTTAGGTGTGTGTGTGCATGCACGTGCACATGTGCACACGCACACACATATGTTTATATAAATAATTAGATAGATAGATTTCTCTTTTAAGCTAGGAGAGTGATATGAAGCGAGTTCTTTACTATATAGAGTACAAACAAGGTAATGTGATACACTATAAATTTTTCTTCTAACATTTTCTCAAAATCTATGGTAGCAATGACTTCAACAATTATAAGTGTTAATGTATTTTTTTGTTGAAAGTGACTTGATATATTTTAAAAATAATAAGATAACAATATTTACAAAAGATTTATGGTATGATAGCACACTTTAAAATACCAATGTCATGCATCCATACCATAAACTACAAGATGCTAGGAATTGTTACTTAAAAAAATTAACACATTATGAAACAAAAGGTGGAAACTCACTAGAGCTAAAGTTGTCTTAGGGATGGCACCAATAGAAGGAGGGAGATAATTTTCAATGGTATTATCCCACCCAAATTACAAGTTTATATCACATATGGATTGATCACCTTCATGATGCATAACTTATTACCCTATATCGTTCTCTACAATTCACAATGGAAAAATCATATGACTATTCCATATTGATGAAGATCCCTAATATTTGAACTAGGAGAGGTGAGTTGGAAATTTGATGCATCCTCTAGTGTTACGATCCAAAGGCTTAGAGTTATGAAAAACCTATGTCTAGCCTTGATCTCTCTTTCTACCCTAATTTCTTTACTAGGGAGAGGAGGGTTAGGACATAAGCCATTACGTAGGGGGCATTCACCTGATGATTCAATAGTGTCCAAAAAAATTGTACATTGTGAGTAAATGTGTTAGCCTAAACTTGAGCCTAAAGTAAAATATTAGAGTATATCATAGATTTTGCATAAATAGAAAAAATAGTGGAAGCTTTCCAATTAGATAAAATAACATTATTACAATTTTTTAAATATCAAACAAGATTTTCACTCTAAATATATACCAATTTTTTTCACAAGGGGTATTTAGGGAGGGTCATTCCTAAGTGAACCAAGTTCCTTCTAATAGGTAGCCATTGAAAAAGGAGATGTAAAGTAAAATAAGGTAATTTTGACTCCATAACAACACTCTAGATAGTGTGGAAATGATGTTACCATTCTTTTCTAGAGGATTACATTTTCCACCATTGATTGAGCTTGGGAACCATGTGATGTAGGAGCATACGGTGGCAGCAGAGCAATCTTACATCAGCCAAAATTTTTTTAAGTTTTTGCTAGTCAAGAAGGGGAGAGAGAAAGTGCAAAGCAAAAACTGTCGTGATTTCATGACGTCGCAAAATCGTGACAGTTGATAGGAGAGAGAAAAAGTCACTAAGGAGGTCGCGATTTCACGACGTGTCACGAAATCACGATCGTCGCGAAATCATGACATAGGAGCAACAGTAAAGGGAAGGCAATGGAAAGGTCATGATTTTACGACTGTCACAAAATCACGACATCAAAGCAGCGGCCGAGGGGAGGCAGTGGAAGTGTCACAATTTTGCGACACGTCACGAAATCGTGACACAATCACGAAATCATGACAGTCGATAGGAGAGAGAAAAAGTCACTAAGGAGGTCACGATTTCGCGACGTGTCACGAAATCGTGATCGTCACAAAATCGTGACATAGGAGCAGCAGCAAAGGGAAGGCAATGGAAAGGTCACGATTTTACGACTATCACAAAATCGCGACATCGAAGCAGCGACCGAGGGGAGGCAGTGGAAGTGTCATGATTTCGTGACACGTCACAAAATCGTGACATAGGAGCAGCAGCAAAGGGAAGGCAGTGGAAATGTCATGATTTTGTGACATGTCATGAAATCGTGACTATCATGAAATCGCGACATCGAAGCAGCGGTCGAGGGGAGGTAGTGGAAGTGTCACGATTTCGTGACATGTCACGAAATCGCGATTGTCATGAAATCGTGACCAGAGCAGGCAGGCAAGGGGCAGCCAAAGGCAAAGGTCGTGATATCGTGACATGTCACGATATCATGACTTGAAGGCAAGGACAACCAAGATAAAGAGAAGACGTCACAATATCGCGACATGTCGCGATATCGTGACACAAAAACAAAAATGAGGACGCAAGGAAATTACATCGCTATATCGCGACATGTCGTGATATCAAGACCAAAAAGAAAGAGAGGGGCAGGGAAAGGAAGATGTCGCGATATCGCGACATGTCATGATATTACAACCCCTGCTACAGTGCAGCTGGAGCAAGAAGATGACAGAGGTTAGGTGGCAGTTGCAGAGCAAGGACAACACGTGGCACCAAGGTGCAGTTAAAGCAGGTGAGTACCAAGAGGCACGGGAAACAAAAATGATGGGTCACGCAGAGTGATCTGAAGGAAGCGGCAGTGACAGGGGCCGTGCGGAGTGGAGTCATAAATCGGGTTGGTGCTTCGATTTTTGGGAATGATGTTTCAGAGGGTCGAGGCCTCTATAAAAACCCATTTTATGTAATAGATCATGGTCGACGATGACAGGGGCCGTGCGGAGTGGAGTCATAAATCAGGTTGGTGCTTCAATTTTTGTGGCAGATGTTTCAGAGGTTCAGGGCCTCTAAAAAACCCAGTTTATGTAATAGATCAGGGTGGTGGATTGGAGAACGCACTGAGAGTGTAGTGAGAGAAAACCAAGCCGAGCACTGGTTGTTGTAAAGCCTATGGGCTGTTTCTATAAGTGATTTTCCATAATCCAAACCTCCAAGCCAAGACAATAATGTAGAAGTCCTAGACCTATCATATCAAAATACTTTTTCAAGATTTTTTAAAGCACCTTCCAATGAATTTGTATTGCCTATAATGATTACATCATTTATGTACAACACTAGTATCGGTATCTCAGGTCTAATTTTATTGAGATAGATATTTTCATTTTAAGTAATTTAGGTGAATCCATACTACAATAGGTGCTCATCAATTTTGATATTATAGCATCTAATATCCTACTTCAACCTATATAATGGCTTTATAAGTTTGCATACCTTATGTTCTTTCCTATTGACAACAAAGCCTCTTGGTTGAGTCATATACACCTCTTCTTAGATATCACCATTAAGGAAGGTACTTTTGACATCCATTTGATGCACTTACAACAAAAATATGTCACCTCACATGAATAACATGGATGATTTTCATTGTTGTTTTTTATAAAAAACATTCTGCATAGTCAATTCTGTCCTTTTGTGTATAGCCCTTTGAAATGAGTCATGCCTTGTATTTTTCAATTGATCTATATGCCTTGTATTTGACCTTAAATAAACATTTATATCCTATGAGATTATTTTATTTAGGTAGATCAATGAGATCCCATATTTTATTTTTTGTTAGGGAGTTATGCTTTACTTCCATAATTGTCATCCACTTGAGAAAGCTAAGTGTTTCCTTCATTGATGTTTTTTTTTAATTCTCCATTATTGAAGATATCAATCTCAAATTTACTTTTTAACATGACATAATATGAATACATTGTTGAGTGGAAGTGATATCATTAAGTGCATCATGTTTAAAATCTTTGATTGTACTCATGAACCATTTTAAAAAAATTCATTGTTATGAAGGAGCAATTAATTTAGGTTCATCATCTTCATATAATTCCTCATTAAAATATATACTCGCAATACAATATGTAGTATATCAATATTCCTTAGAGTCATTAATATCTAATTTAGATTCAATTGCTTCAACAAATACAACATTTTGACTCATAAGTATTTTACTGGTTATTTGATCTACCAATTAATACCCTTTAATTCTTCATCATTCCTAATAAATATGCATGACAAGGGTTTCATGTCTAACTTGGTCTATTTATTATTTGGCACATGCATGTATGTCTTTATATAAAATACTCTGATATGTGAGACTAAATGCTTCCTCCTAGACTAGTCTTCTTTTGGTGTGACTCGTTTTAGTGCATTTGTGGGAACTTTGTTTAGAAGATATAGTGTAGTGGTAACAACTTCATCACAATACTACTACTCTATATTGGATCATATGAGCATACAACGAATCATTTCCATGATGGAATAGTTTTTCATTTTAGAAACCTTATTTTATTGTGCAAGAAATCTTGAAATTTTATTGGATGTTAATTCTCCCTAATCTAACTGGATGAATTTAATTGAAAATCCAGTTTTATTTTTCATGTGTTGCTTAAAACATTGAAAATATTGGAATACTCGAGACTTTATTTACAATAAGGACACCCACATATTCCTAGAGTAGTCATAAAAAAAAAAAATTGTAAGTATCTTTTACCACCAAAATTGACTATCATGGGTCCATACAAATTAGTGTGTATCATATCCAATGATCTTTTGGCTCTATGAGTCCTCAACTAAAATGGTCTTTGTTGTTTCTTTCCTACCAATTAACTCAAGAAAACTTCTAATGTGGGTGAACGGATGGGCAAACCTATCACCATTTTATGTTTATTGAGTTGAAGTAAGTATTCTAAACTGATATGTCCATATCTCTTATGTCAAAAAGAGGTTGTATCTATTATGGCTCCTAATAGTACTATATTAGGAGATGATAGGGTGTCTAGAGAAAATAATCCATTTTTGTATGAACTAGTTTCTACATTCTCACCATTTTTTATGATGAAACACTTATTCTAGCCATTATCAAATATGAATTCCACCACCATGTTTTGGTCTAGTATTTGTGTCATACACAACAAGTTGTTTTCTATTCTAGGTACATATAGTACCTTTTCAATTTTACATTTTTCATTGAGAAGATTAAGTAAAACATTGTCTAATCCATTTACCTTATAGGTTTTATCATCGATAGTAGTCATTAGTTTTATTTCTTTGGATTCCAAGAAATCAAACCACTCATTATCCCTTGTCATGTGATTTCTAGCACTAGAATCAATGTACCAAAAATTATCCTTAGGTTTGGTTATGACCATTGTCATTAGAACCTTATGTGCTTATTAAAAATTAGAATTTGATTCTTCAATTGAAACATATGCTTTTGGCTACTTCTATTTTGGATATGGCTTGTATTGTATTTTCTTCTTCTAAGATTGACAAACTTTATCTTCTTGAGTCACTGAATTATGCCAAAAACACTTGGTATTGTGTCTTCTTTTCTATATTTATGGTAGTACATTTTATTTTATTTTTGAGGTTTCTTTGTTACAATGATGAGGAGGATGAAAAACCTTTATATGAAAAACCCTTTTGTGGTTTATTGTGTCTATATTTATTAGTGATGAATGCACTATTCAACAAATAATTCTTGAATTGATTGGCTACATTTTCTTGTTGCAAAAAATCAACCAAATAAATAAAGGAAACCATTATATTTTATAATTCTAAGGAGGTTATTAGCACTCTAAAAAAATCTGGTAAAGCTTACAGTATAAGTGCAATACGTTATTGTTTTTCACTTTTCACCCATAGAATTTGATCTTGCCTTCAACTCTATGAATCTACAAATAAATACCTCTATACTTTCTCCATTTACCACTCTTAATGTGTGGAGTTATAATTGAAAGTTAAGAGTGGTGGATTGGTTCTTCCCTTCATAGATGGTAGTGTGTTCCATGCTTGCTTGGATGCCTCCGATTGATAAATATATCGATGGATCACATTAGTGCTTTGTCATCTACATCATCATATTTTTTATCTTGGTCAATATCTTGAGGTCATGTAACTTTACCAATCACAATATTCCACAATTTTAACTTGTTATATTTATATGCTTCTCATTATTGTATTCCATTCTTAAAAGTTTGAGGTCATGGTGAGGGTTCCTTAATTATATAAACGGTCCCCATTTCTATATAACACTAACCCTTTCTATATACCCCAACTTTCAATATACTCATTGGTATATGGAAGAAGTTAGTCCTTTGAATATACATAGCCATACATGAGAGATACCTTAAGGTATGTGATACAAACCAAGATGTGGTACTTAGGCAGTACTAAAAGGGATTCGTCCTATCTATGATACCTAATTAAAAAATGCATCCTCATATGTAGGGTGTAACTTCCATGATATACTTGAAGAGACATAATTTCAAATATAATGTTGAGTGCTAGTGTAAAATTGGGTGATAATGGAATGAGTAAACAAATTGAGTTTACTTTATTACTTCCTAACATTTTATAGGAATAAAATCCATACATTGTTGCTGCAACTATTTTAGGTATTAAATGTAGTAGCTAGTCATGCCAAAATTACATGTAAATGACAATGAAGGACACTATACATTTAATGTTGCTTCAAACCTTAAGGTTTCATAAAGTATTGGAAGAATGATACAATTTTTAAACATGCACTTTTATAAAAAAACAATATGCTAATTATTTTTCTTAAATCTTCACCTCCTCTCTCTTTGTTACATCAGAAAAAAAAAATATTATACACCTTCTAGATACCACTAATTAAATTACTTGTAAATAAATATATTTTTATAGTAAAAAATACAAATATTATTTTCTTTCTTATATATGTTATAACTATAGAAAAATAACTATGATATTCTTATGTTATATCTACAATAAAATATTAAAAAAACCTTTTGTGTAAAAGAGCACCCCAAAGGATTTGAACTTGGGTTTTTTCATCCACAAAGCACAATTCAACCATGTGCAAATATTCAGGGCACCACACTTCTTTAGGATATGTTGATAACTCTAGAAATACACTCTGACATTATTTAGCTATGTCAAACACCTACTTTAGACCTTATTGTTTCCTAAAAATAATAGTGATGTCATATTTTTTCCCCCATGAGGCAATGGTATGAATGCAAATACTATTGAGCAAGGTGCAGCAACAGTATTGTTATTGTTGTGAACACAGTCAGATAGATTGGTTGATGTAGTGGATAGGATTTCAGAGGCTACTCAGAGTATGTACAGTGATGTTAAATTCTTATGAGGATTTTTACCCACCTTATTGCATATTTTCCAAGAATACTGAAGTGGCCCATATGCTAAAGATCAAAGAAAAAGCAAAACACCGCAAAGAGAAAAAAGTGTCGCGATATCACGACATGTTGCACTTTCGTGGCCAAAAGAGAAGCGAAAAGGCAAGGAGCAAAAAGTGTCGTGATATCATGACATGTTGCATTTTCGTGGCCAAAAGAGAAGTGAAAAAGCAAGGAGAAAAAAGTGTTGTGATATCGCAACATGTTGCATTTTTGCGGGCAAAAGAGAAGTAAAAAAGCAAGGAGAAAAAAGTGTCATGATATCACGACATGTTGTATTTTCACAGACCAAAGCAAATAGAAAGAGCAAGAAGAAAAAGTGTCGTGATATCATGACATGTTGTATTTTCATGGGTTAAAGCAAGGAGAAAGAGCAAGAAGGAAAAAGTGTCGCGATATCGCGACATGTCGCATTTTTGCAACTCAAAAAGGGTAGGCAGGCAGAGAAAGAAAAAGTGTCGCGATATCATGACATGTCACATTTTCATGACTCAAAAAGGTCAGGAAAGTAGAGAAATTAAAAGTGTCGCGATATCACGACATGTTGCATTTTCACGACTCAAAAAGGGTAGGCAGGTAGAGAAATAAAAAGTGTCACGATATCGCGACATGTCACATTTTTGCAACTCAAAAAGGGCAGGCAGGCAGAGAAACAAAAGTGTCACGATATCGTGACATGTCGTATTTTTGTGACTCAAAAATGGCATGCAGGCAGAGAAACAAAAGTGTCACGATATCGCGACATGTCGCATTTTCGTGACTCAAAATGGGCAGGCAGACAGAGAAACAAAAGTGTGATGATATCGTGACATGTTGTTTTTGCGCCAAAGGAACAAAGTAGTTGAAAGTGCATCTGATATTAGTGATGAACACCAGGATGGTGAAACTGAATACTGCATAGTGACATGGACCCATAAGGAATCTTTAATTATTTAAAATCTTTTAAGATGGTCGTTACACATGGAAATAAGCGGACGCATGCCCATGTGGACAAAAGAAAATGAAGGGCCTAAAAATAGAAATGAACAGTCAGAAACAAAAACACATGCATGCACAAGGGAAAGAGAAAATGAACAGACATGCAAAGAGAAAATGAACAGTCATGAAGGAGAAAACGAACAGTCATGCAAAGAGAAAATGAATAGTCATGCAAAGAGAAAATGAACAGACATGCAAAGATAAAATGAACAGTTATCATGGATAAAATGAATAGTCATGCAAAGAGAAAATGAACAGACATGCAAAGAGAAAACAAACAGTCATGACCGAGAAAATGAACAGTCATGGTAGGAGAATATGGTGTCAATTATTTGCATGTGACGTGTTTGATGAAATTCCTTCTCAAAATAAACAAAAGGAGTTACATAAAGAAGTAGTTACAATTGACAAGTGGCGTATGAGAATATGAAAGGAGTTACAACTGAAGTTACAAAGAGAAAGGATTGTTATAAAAGGAGTGTTTCTTGGAGAATTTATAACAGTGGATTTTATCTTGTGAAGAGAGCGAGAGGAGAGTGAGAGGCGAGCAAGAGGCGAGTGAGAAGGGTGTGTGTTGTGTGAATTGTGAGCAATGTTGAGTAAGCAATAGACCAGTCAGGGTCATGTAAAAGTGAAGGTATTTTTATGTTAATATTCTAGTTTCAAAATTGAAGTCCAAGTTGGTGCTTGGCATCAGGGGTTGGTGCTCCTTCCAGTTGGTGCTTGTAAATCAGGGTTTGGTGCTCCTTCCAGTGGGTTCTGGTAAATTGAATGTAAATTTGGTGCTTTGTAAAGGCTGGATTTGGATGGGAGTCCAAACAGTCATTTTTGAGGAGTAGCCAAATCGGTGAACCTCAGTACATCTTGTGTTGTGTGATTCTCTCTTGCTATACTTTCTTTATTTGGTTTTAAGTTTTCATTGTTTTGGCTTTAAGATTTGAAGATTTAAGTTATAAAGAGCTACACTGATTCACCCCCCCTCTCAGTGTCATTGTGAGACTAACAATTGGTATGAGAGCCAGTTTCCCTTGTCAGGCTAAATCAGCTAGGGTTGATCTTGGATTAGTACGCAATGGGTAAGAAGAATAGACCATCCTAAAATAAGGCATATCAGTCAGTTTCAGTTCCTATGGAAGATAAAATTGAACTAGAAAAGATAGAAGGAGTGAATTCTAAAGTATGTGATGAAAACCTTGAGGTTGAAGTAGATCTAGAAGGTGAGTTGATCACTGCACTTGAAGAGTTGGATATAGAAAGGAGAAAGAACAAAAGACTGTCCAAGAAGTTGGAAGAATATGGGGATAATATTGAAGATCTCTTCTTACAAATTCATAAAGCCAAGAAAATAGAAGAATCCCTGAAGTCACACCTGGATGATAAAGGCAATGTATGTAGCAAACATGAAGAGGAATCTAACAAAGTTATTAGTGATCTAAATTTGCAAGTAGAAGATTCCAAAAGGATTGAAAAAACTCTCAGGTCACAGATCAATGAAAAAGAGATTATTTGCTGCAAACAAGAAGAGGAGATTGTTTTATTGAGGAAACAACTAGAAGAGGCCAATACAAATCTCAAATTTGAGAAGATCATAGAGTTGCTAGATAAAATTATAAGGCAACAAAGAATATCCATGGGTAAGCTTGGTCTTGGATGTGAAGCTGAATAACCTTCATCTTCTAAATCTACAGAGAAGAAGAAGTCCACTGCTGAAGGATAAAAGCAAGAAAAGCTTGAAGATGAATCTTCAAAAGAAAGAAATTCTCAAAGGAGATCTACAGCAAAGCAACCACAAAAAAAGAGGTTCTATCACTCTCACTTTATTCATAATAATGCTTTTAATGGCTATTGTTTTAGATGCAACCATTATGGTCACAAGACAATTTATTGTGGATTGAATAATAGATCAAAGAGTTATGTTGGTAGAAATACATCTATTTTTTTGATTGAACACCATGTGCAATGTTTTAAATGTAATGGTCATGGGCACATAGCAAGGTTTTGTCCAAGAACTTTTGTATCTAATCTAAGACAAGATAGTAGATTTCATAAGACACAAAGAATGCAACACAGACAGGGAAGAAATCATGTGCATCAAAGAAAGGAAAATAATCATCCATCAAGGATGCACAAGAGACAACCACCCAATAGAAATTTTTTTTCACCTTTGATGGATTATGCAATAGAATGTTATAAATATCATAATATTGGGCACATTGCAAGAAATTGTCGAAGTACATTTGCATCAAATCAATTTCAGGGAAGAAAATTTCAACCAAATGGAATGAGACAAAATAGAAAATTTCTCAAAAAACATGCACAAGCTACTAAAAAAGAAAATTCAAAACAAGAGCCCAAAACTGTAATCAAACCAGAGTGGAGAAAGAAAGAAGAAAGTAAAATGTGTCTCCTTGGACTGAAGGAGACTACTCCTATGTTGCACTGAGCAACTCCAGGTAGCACATCCTCAGGGGGAGCAATATTAAGGTTTTTTTTAATGCTCCTATGTATTTTTTTGGTTATCTGAGGATGAAAGGCAAGTAGTCAGGGGGATTTGTATAGTTGTCAAAGTGTGTTTTAGTTCATGTATTTTTTTGTGGAGGTACCGTGAAGGATGGTGATTAAATTGAGAGTTGTCACCATTTGTAGTACTGCTATATGTCAGTGTTGTACTTTTGATGGTTCTTACTGCCATTGTTCAAAGTTATGGATTATAATAGTTTTGATAATTTGGTTTAGTGAAAGAATGTTGCCCTAGCTGCATATATGTGTTCCGATAAAAGTAGTGTGTATTTTTACTACACATTGATGTGAATATTGTTAGATCTATTATGATGCTTTGGTGAAAATATTTAATTCGCATGCAAAATAAGAAAACTCACATTTTATTATTTCATTCAAAGCGGCTACATGAAGCAGGAAGTTACATCAATACAAATTGAGTACAAATATTGAAGGAGACCCCACAGTTGGTGTTCATACAAGAAGAAGAGTAGTAAGCAACTACTCTCTATTATCCAACATTGAGCCCAAAAATGTTGCTGACGCAAGCAAAGATGAAAATTGAATGAAGACGGACAGGTAGTCAGGAATAAAGCAAGATTGGTATGTAAAGGCTATGCACAAGTTGAAGGTATTGACTTTGAGGAAACCTTTGCACATGTGGCTAGACTAGAGGCAATTAGAATGTATTTGGCTTTAGCAGTTTACAAGATTTTCAAAGTTAATCAAAATGAGAAGGGCATATTTATTTCTCAAATTAAATATGTGAAAGAGATGTTAAAAAAGTTCACAATGGAGGATTGTAAGCCAGTTAGAACTCCTATGACGATAGATTTCAAGTTGAGAAAGGATGAAAAATCTCCACATGTTGATCAAACCATGTATAGATCTATGATTAGGAGCTTACTGTACTTGACAGCTACCAGACCAGATATTTTATAGGTAGTATGCATGGTAGCACGATTTTAGGCTAGTCCCAAGGAGACTCATGTGATAGCAGTGAATAGGATTCTTCAGTATCTCAAGGGTACTATGGAGTATGGGTTATGGTATCCGAAAGGTAAGGACTTCACCCTTATTATGTATTCAGATGCAGATTGGGCAGGATGTGTAGGTGACAGAAAGAGTACCAGTGGAGGAGCATTCTATCTTGGAGATAGGTTGGTCGCATGGCACAGTAAGAAACAAGATTCAGTCTCCTTATCCACGGTAGAGGAAGAATATATTGCAGTGATAGCATGTTGTACACATAATCCAATTATGCATTCTTGCACAAAACATATTGCTATTCGGTATCACTTTTTGAAGGAGAAAGTTGTGGAAGGTGAGGTTAAGTTGGATTTTGTTCCAACAATAGAGCAAGTAGTGGATATCTTCACAAAACCATTGCCCAAGGAAGTCTTTGAGTACCTTCATAATAAATTGGGAGTGGTCACACTTCCCAATAATTGACTAGCTATCGGGACCACATTCTTAGGGGGAGCATTTGTGTATTTGTTTATCTTTTTGCTCATGTTTGTGATTTTTGCTAAGTGTAATAATTTTTTCCTGAGAATGTTGTGCATGGACTCAGGGGGAGTTTGTAGCAGCCCTTTGATATTGTTGTCAAAGGGGGAGAAGAGTTACAAGAAATTGCACGTGTGTTGCCAACAATTCCAAAGGGGGAGATTGTTGAGCAAGGTGCAGCGACAGTATTGTCATTGTTGTCAACAAAGTCAAATAGATTGGTTGATGTAGTGGACAGGATTTCAGAGGCTACTCAGAGTATGTACAGTGATGTTAAATGTTTATGAGGATGTTTACCCACCTTATTGCATATTTTCCAAGAAGACCGAAGTGGCCCATATGCTAAAGATCAAAGAAAAAGCAAAACATCGCAAAGAGAAAAAAGTGTCGCGATATCATGACATGTTGCACTTTTGCGGCCAAAAGAGAAGCAAAAATGCAAGGAGGAAAAAGTGTCGTGATATCATGACATGTTGCATTTTCATGGCCAAAAGAGAAGTGAAAAAGCAAGGAGAAAAAAGTGTCACGACATGTTGCATTTTCGCGGCCAAAAGAGAAGCGAGAAAGCAAGGAGAAGAAAGTGTCATGATATCATGACATGTTGTATTTTTGCGGGCCAAAGCAAAGAGAAAGAGCAAGGAGAAAAAGTGTTGCGATATCGCGACATGTATTTTTGCGGGCCAAAGCAAAGAGAAAGAGCAAGGAGAAAAAGTGTCACGATATCGCGACATGTTGTATTTTCACGGGCCAAAGAAAAGAGAAAGAGCAAGGAGAAAAAGTGTCACGATATCACGACATGTTGTATTTTCATGGTCCAAAGCAAAGAGAAAGAGCAAGGAGAAAAAGTGTCGCGATATCGTGACATGTTGTATTTTTGCTGGCCAAAGCAAGGAGAAATAGCAAGAAGGAAAAAGTGTCTTGATATCGCGACATGTCGCATTTTCGTTACTCAAAAAGGGCAGGCAGGCAGAGAAAGAAAAAGTGTCGCGATATCACGACATGTCACATTTTCGTGACTCAAAAAGGGCAGGCAGGTAGAGAAAGAAAAAGTTTCGTGATAGCACGACATGTTGCATTTTCGTGACTCAAAAAATGCAGGCAGGCGAGAGAAAGAAAAAGTGTCGCGATATCACGACATGTCGCATTTTTGTGACTCAAAAAGGGCAGGCAGGTAGAGAAAGAAAAAGTGTCGTGATAGCACGACATGTCGCATTTTCGTGACTCAAAAAAGGGCAGGCAGGCAGAGAAATAAAAAGTGTCACGATATCGTGATATGTCACATTTTCGTGACTCAAAAAGGGTAGGCAGGCAAAGAAACAAAAATGTCGCGATATCGCGAAATGTCGTATTTTTGCGAATCAAAAAGGGTAGGCAGGCATAGAAACAAAAGTGTCATGATATCGTGACATGTCACATTTTTGTGACTCAAAAAGGGCAGGCAGGCAGAGAAACAAAAGTGTCATGATATCGTGACATGTCACATTTCGTGACTCAAAAGGGGCAGGCAGGCAAAGAAACAAAAGTGTCATGCTATCGCGACATGTTTCTTTTGTGCCAAAGGAAAAAAGTAGTTGAAAGTGTGTCTAATATTAGTGATGAACACCAGGATGGTGAAACTGAAGACTACATAGTGACGTGGACCCATAAGGAATATTTAATGATTTGAAATCATTTAATATGGTCGTTACACAAGGAAAAAAGTGGACGCATGCCCATGTGGAGAAAAGGAAATGAAGGGCCTCAAAATAGAAACGAACAGTCAGAAACCAAAACACATGCATGCACAAGGTAAAGAGAAAATGAAAAGACATGCAAAGAGAAAACGAATAGTCATGAAGGAGAAAACGAATAGTCATGAAAATAGAAAATGAATAGTCATGCAAAGAGAAAATGAATAGACATGCAAAGAGAAAACGAATAGTTATCAAGGAGAAAATGAACAGTCATGCAAAGAGAAAACAAATAGACATGCAAAGAGAAAACAAACAGTCATGAATGAGAAAACGAATAGTCATGGTAGGAGAATAGTGTCAATTATTTGCATGTGACGTGTTTGATGAAATGCCTTCTCAAAATAAACAAAAGGAGTTACATAAAGAAGTAGTTAAAATTTACAAGTGGCGTATGAGAATATGAAAGAAGGAGTTACAACTGGAGTTACAAAGAGAAAGTATTGTTATAAAAGGAGTGTTGCTTGGAGAATTTGTAACAGTGGATTTTATCTTGCGAAGAGAGCGAGAGGAGAGCGAGAGGCGAGCGAGAAGGGTGTGTGTTGTGTGAATTGTGAGCAATGTTGAGTAAGCAATAGACCAGTCAGGGTCTTGTAAAAGTGAAGGCATTTTTATGTCAATCTTCTAGTTTCAAAATTGAAGTCCAAGTTGGTGCTTGGCATCAGGGGTTGGTGCTCCTTCCAGTTGGTGCTGGTAAATCAGGGGTTGGTGCTCCTTCTAGTGGGTGCTGGTAAATTGATTGTAAAGTTGGTGCTTTGCAAATGCTGGATTTGGTTGGGAGTCCAAATAGTCATTTTTGAGGAGTAGCCAAATCGGTGAACCTCAATACATCTTGTGTTGTGTGATGCTCTCTTGTTATACTTGCTTTATTTGGTTTTAAGTTTTCATTGTTTTGGCTTTAAGAGTTGAATATTTAAGTTATAAAGAGCTACATTGATTCACCCCCCCTCTCATTGTCATTGTGAGACTAACAAATACTTATATATCATTACAATTGTCCACCATGGTCTCCTTTATCAATAGGTCCACTTGGGAAAGCACCCTATCATGCCATATATTCTTTATAACTCAAATCCTTTATATTTTCATTATTGAAATGAAGAGCATATAATTACATAGGATACCTATTTTAGGCATAATAAACCTTACAACTACCCTTATCCCTTAGTGAGCCTCACAAACCATGTGGTGAGTGGTTACAAAACTTACATTCAGATTATACATGATTTAATAACTCCTATCATTCCCCCTTGTCACAACATTTTACTAGAGCAAAATGTTTGAAATTCTTCACATTTAACATGGCCAAGTGGTTTGGTGATGATGTGTACATGGTCCTCTTGAGTAGGAAAAAAATTTAGTTGGATGTTCTACTATTGAACATGTTCACAAATGAAGTGGTACTCCATGTCATTATGCTTGGTCCATTAATGGAATACTAGATTTTGAACAAGTTTTATTACATAGTTTTCATAGTGCATTATTGTAGCTTTATCTTGTGGCACTCTGATATTTGTCAACAAATATTATAGCCATATTACTCCACATACAACTCCTCCTACAACATAATAGTTTTCTTTAGTGAAAGATAACAGATGTATTTATTGTTTCTTGCTTCCCCATGATATAGGTGTATACCCTAGAAAGAATACATAGCTATATATGGAGTTTTAATTATTTATGTAACCTACATAATCTACATTTCTATAAACTATTAAGAGGAATTTATCACTCCTCTTGAATTCCAAACCATACATAGTAGTCCCTTGTATATATATTAGAACTATCTTTAATGCCTTCCAATGTGCCATCTTTGGTTCTTACAAGAAATATGAGAAGCAACTCACTACAAAACTAAAATTTGGTCTTGTGTAGGTTTGGTATATGAGAGTCCAAACTATTGATAGAGTGTTGCATTTGTTGGAGAAAAGAAATAAAAATGTCAGAGTTGCATACTTGTTTCTATAGGAGTTATAGGTTTTAAATCTTCCATGTGATATTTCTCGAGGATATTCTTTGCATATTTCAATTCTTTGCATATTTCTTTGTGAAATAAATATATGATGATGGTTTTGATTTACCTCTAGTCCTAGGTAGTGTAGTAACCTAAGATAATTCATGTCAAAATATTGCTTCAAACATTCTTTTATGGATAAAATCATACTTTCATAACTTCCTATGATAACCAAATTATCTCCACACATTTATAACTACAATATCCTCACCTTGCTCTTTGTGATAAGCTTGGATCATACAAAATCCTTTTAAAACCATGATTTTTAAATGTTAAATTATCTTTATATAGCATGCTCGAGAAGTCTATTTGACACCATATGGAGATTTTACCAATTTCTATACCTTTGTTTCTTTTCCACATATTATGAATCCTTTTGGTTGGGTCATATAAACTTATTAATTTAGGTATTCATTGAGAAAGACACTTTTCACATCCATTTGAAAAATTTTCCATCCAAAATTTGCAACTAGAGAAAAAATAGTTATGATGGATTTTATTTTTTCTATCTATAAATTTTTTTCTTTATAATCTATGCCTTCATTTTGTGCATACCCCTTTGCTACAAGTCGTGCTTTGTGATTATCAATACTATCATTTGTTTTATATTTTCCAGTGATAACCTATTTTAATTTATTAAACTTTTTTCTAGTGGAAGATCAAGATCCCAAGTCTTGTTTAACAATAGTACTTGATATTTAGTGCATATGATATTTTCTAGGAGGTAGACTGAAGGTCTTCTTGTATTCTATATAGCCCAACCATACTCACTAGACCTATATTTTGTGTATTGTGATTCATACTTTGTGTTATTGGTCTTTTAGAATAAGTGTCAAGGACTCCATCTATCCTATATGATTTCAATGCACAAGTTTACCACTTAGGTACTCTCCTTGTGTTATTTTGTAAAGTAGATAGACCTAGTTTATCATTTATATTACTAAAAATTTCTTTATTTGTATCTTCTTCCTAATTTTCAATTATTCCTAGAGCTATGTTAGGTGAATATTCTTGTGATGGTGATGAAGGTGATTTTTCTTCTTCATAAAAAACAACATCATGATTAATATATCGTTTCTTTGAATTTTTATCAAATAGTTTTTAGGCTTTTGGTTCAACACTTTAGCCTAGTAAGATGTATTCCTGAGATTTTAATTGAATTTATGTCTTTTTTTATTTGGAATATGCATGTATGCTATACAACCAAATACCTAAATATGAGAGATTGATATTTTTTTTCCATCCTATTCTTCTTCTAGAGTGATATGTTGGGGCATAATTAAGTAAGTTAATTACTATATATACTGCTTCTACCCAAAATGACTATCCACGTTGCAAATCCTTCAACACACTTCATACCATTTCTATAAGTTTTCTATTTATGTGTTTTGTAATGTAATTTTGTTGTGGTGAGTAGATAGTTGTTAACTATCATTGAATGTCATGTTATTTAAAAAATGCTAAAAATCCATTACTGGTAAATCCCCATTTGAATCTAAGTAGAGGACATGGATTGTTCTTCCTATGAAAGTATCTACCTAGGTCTTAAATTGCTAAAAATAAAAGAGATAATCATCTTTTTTCTTCAAAAAATATACCCAATTTCTCCAAGTATGATCATCAATAAAGAGTTGAAAATAAATAGACCCATTGTAACTTAGAGCTATAGGTCTCTATAGATCGATATGAATCAAATAAAGAGAAGCCTTGGACCTATATTCTCTAGTATTAAAAGGAGCTTGATGTTTTTTCTCAACTAAACAAGGAGAATAAATATTTTTTGACTTCTATAAAGAAGGTAGACCTTTGACCATATGTTTTTTTTACAGAGAAATAAGGTGGCTATAACTTATATGACCATATTGTTGGTTCTAGAGTGATGCAAATATATTAGAGTTTATGACTAATGATAATTTGTCATGAAAAATTATGTGAAGTTCAAAAATATTTCCTTTTCCTTTACCATATCCCATAATCTTAGAATTCTTAGTTTTATCATAAAATATGCATACCTTGGATCCTTGTTGCTTATCAAATCAACCTTTAAATTATTGTTAAGTAACAGAGAGTAGATTTTTGGTGAAACCTATGACATAGAGGACTTCTATAATTCTGCATTTGAGTGATTCAAGTCATAATTTTATATCACTTATACCTTTTATTTCATATGATATACCATCCCCAAGAGAAACATTTCCTGCATGTCTAGAACACCTTAGATTTTGAAACTAATATTTCCATCATGTCATGTGTTTGGTTGCTTAAGAATCAATGTACCAAATATTATTGAGTTAATCATATGCAACAAATGCATTTTATTTTTTGTTATTTTATTTCATTTTCCATTCTAAATTAACTGATGGACTTTTATAAGATTTTTTTCTCCATATGCATTTTCTAAATGGCTACTTCCTTTAAAAATATATATGTTCTTCTTTTTGTCTTGAATGTGGTACCTATTTTGAAAAAGGTTCACCAAATTTTGAAAATATAGTGTTTTCTCAATAATATTTGACAGTCATAAAAAAAATATGCTTTTATGGGAGAGACCTTAAAAAAAATAATAGGTAATATTTTATCAAATACCTGAGTTCCTAATGCTTGTAATGATGCTCGTAAATTTTCAATTCTTCTCTTGAATAATTCCAACTTTTCTCCATTTTTCATCTTTAGATAATTGACATGGCTTTAGAGGAATAGAATCTAATTTAAATTCTTGGTTTCAAATACTATTTTTAGCTTCTCCATTTATCTTTGGCCATGGCTAAATCTTAAATGTATGCTTGACCTCATCTACTACTGAAAACATGATTATTTTTTTTTTTTTTTTTTTGAAAAAACTCGTATTAAAACAAAGAACAATTACAATATGGGAAGAGACTCTTCCCAGCCGAAGTCAGAGAGAACACAAGCTTACAATAGTAGAAGAATATTTGCAATGGAGCCAAATCTCCTGAACCATTATCTAGCTAGCAGGGGGGTCGACATGGACAGTTGATGCAACTTGTCACGAAATCGTGACACTATTCTTCTCCTTAGGCCGTGAAAATGCAACATGTCACGATATCGCGACACTTTTCCCCTTTGGCCGCGAAAAAGCAACATGTCGCGATATCGCGACATTTTTCTCCTTTGGTCGTGAAAATTCAACATGTCACGATATCGCGACACTTTTCTCCTTTGGGCACGAAAAAGAAACATGTCACGATATCACGACACTTTTTCTCTCTTGGCCGTGATGAAGCAACATGTCACGATATCGTGACACTTTATCTCTTTCGGCCGCGACGGAGCAACATGTCACGATATCGTGACACTTTTTCTCTCTTGGCCACGATGAAGCAACATGTCGCGATATCGTGACACTTTTTCTCTTTTGGCCATGATGTTGCAACATGTCACGATATCGTGACACTTTTTCCTCCTTTGTCCGTGACTAAGCAACATGTCATGAAATCATGACACCATTTCTCCTTTGGCTGCAAAAATGCAACATGTCATGATATCGTGACACCTTTTCTCCTTTGGCCACAAAAAAGCAACATGTCGCAATATCGTGACACCTTTTCTCCTTTGGCCATAAAAATGCAACATGTCATGATATCGCGACACCTTTTCTCCTTTGGCCATGAAAATGCAACATGTCGCGATATCGCGACACCTTTTCTCCTTTGGCCGTGAAAATGCAACATGTCGCGATATCGTGACACCTTTTCTCCCTTGGTCGTGAAAATGCAACATGTCATGATATCGCGACACCTTTTCTCCCTTGGCCATGAAAATGCAACATGTCGCGATATCGCGACACCTTTTCTCCCTTAGCCGCGAAAAAGCAACATGTCACAAAATCGTGACACCTTTCCTCCCTTGGCCGCGATGAAGCAACATTTCATGATATCGCAACGACTTTCCACCCTTGGTCATGACGAAGCAACATGTCATGATATCGCGATGACTTTCCACCCTTGGCCATGACGAAGCAACATGTTGCGATATTGTGATGACTTTCCACCCTTGGCCGCGACGAAGCAACATGTCATGATATCATGAAAACTTTCCACCCTTGGCTGCGATGAAGCAAAATTTCACGATATCACGACAACTTTCCACACTTGGCTGCGACGAAGCAACATGTCACGATATCGTGACAACTTTCCTTCCTTGGCCGTGACGAAGCAACATGTCACGATATCATGACAAATTTTTGTCCTTAACTGCGATGATGCAACATGTCGTGATATCACAACAACTTTCCTCCAGTGACCGCAATGACACAACATGTCGCGATATCGTGACAACTTTCCTCCAGTGACCATGATGGCACAACATGTCGCGATATCGCGACAACTTTCCTCCCTTTGCTTTTTATTTGATCATTGGCTCAAGGACCTTTCAAGACCCTACCTAATCACCTCATCCTCAATAGCCATGTCACTGTGTAGCTAAACCCCTACCTCCTTCTCAACACCCATAGTCAAACCATTTATGATGGACAAAATTCTTATTAAGTAGTTTTAGGAATCCAAATTGTTTGAAGCATTACATTATTGGCCCCCTTGTAAATATTAGTTTGGTAGTATCATTTAATATTTTATCTAATGCATGTGTCAATATGTGAGAAAGTGCAAAGTGTGAAGAGAGAGTGAAGAGTCATATAATATGTGGAAAAATATAGTAATGATAGTTTTATCTTAGTATGAGTAATGTGAAAGGATGCATATTTTGGATGTTTGAGAAAAGAAATAGTTAGAGTAATGAAAAGCCATGTAAAGTTTTTTATTGTAGATAAAACTCTATGTAATGTGATCTCTCTAAATAACCTTGATAAATTGAATGTAATAGTGAATATTTCTTTTAATAGGGATGAGGTATCCTTAATTAAACCTGATACATACAAGTTATTAGTTTTTTCTTTCTTAATATCCCTAAGAATATTCATAGAGTCCTCTTCTATGATGGCCTTCCTTACACTCTTCTATCTCAACAACATAACACTAAAGTATAGGGCTTTATCTTCCACATAGTGATTGATTTGTATCCCATAACTATTGCATAAGACCATAAAACTTCACCTTTCTCATTCTGAATGACACCTACTCTACATGGGTTTTCTTTTGTAGCTCCATAAAAGTTTAACTTTACCCATCTCTCCTTTAGTTTTAGTCATCTAGTATTTACTCTTTTCAAACTTATTGTCAAAGGTGCTACTCTATGTTCTCCTAAGTTCCATTCTCTAGTGATATTCTTTTCCAAAATTGTTCTCAAAATCCACACTACTATCAAAGGTAAGAAAATTTTTTCTTTGTACAATTTTAATTCTATTATACACTTTTTGGAACAAAATCTGCCTTCGGTTAATAGTGTTGCGCCTTAGACTTTGCCAACATTGAATAGACAGATCTTGCTTGAGATCATCTGTCTAGTCTCCAGAGAAGGCTGGTTCCTTTGAGTTTTTTAGAGAAAAGGGGAACAAGAGATAAGGGAAATATAGCCTAAGCTAGAAATTTTCTCATGGTACAGATTAGACAACAACAAACATTGATGATGCAGATTACTACTTTCAGAGTTTTCTTTATATCTTCTTTATAGAAAACACGAATTCCTGAGTGTGACTTTTAGATGTTCGTCTAAAAACATGTAAATATATTTTAATGTTCAACTCTAGAAACAAGATTTATAGATGCACAGTCCAGATTTCAGAATAGATACATTATAAAACTTAGAATGAATAAAAGTTAAAACACCAGATACATACACTTGCACACAGAAGTTTCGAAAGCCAGAAGAAGAAATATTTTATTGCTTGTAATCCAGTACATGTACATCAAGCTTGTAAACGTCCAAGAGCCGACCCTTTTTTTGGAGTCGCTCACCCCTATATATACCCTAAAAGAGTATCTTTTTCTAAGTACATCTTACTATTTTACAAGCAATCATCTAAAGTTTCTAATAATACACAACAATTCTTCTATGAATTAGATATCTTCTCTACAGATTAGATTCTAGATGAGCCTGTCACATTTTCAATCATCTGGCAAGCCTTCTCCATCCTAGATTTCTGATAATCATGTCAGAAATCACTTCTTGGTGTTAGTGCATGCCTTTGATTGCCAAAAATACATTTTATTCCTTTACAGCTGGCATGTCGTGAAATCATGACATTCTTTCCTTGCTTTGCTCTTTTGCCACCTCCAACCGCAAAAATGAGACATGTCACGAAATCATGACATTCGTCTCTTGTTTTGCTCTTCTGCTGCTTCCAGCCTCAAAAATGAGACATGTCACGAAATCATGACATTCGTCTCTTACTTTGCTCTTTTGCTGCCTCCCACCGTGAAAATGAGACATGTCATGAAATCGCGACATTCGTCTCTTACTTTGCTCTTTTCTTGCCTCCCACCGTGAAAATGAGACATGTCACGAAATCATGACTTCGTCTCTTGCTTTGCTCTTCTGTCGCTTCCAGCTGAAAATGAGACATGTCACGAAATCGTGACATTCGTCTCTTACTTTGCTCTTCTCGCCTTCCAACACAAAAATGAGACATGTCATGAAATCGCGACATTCGTCTCTTCCTTGCTCTTTCTCTTTGCTTTTGCCCATGAAAATGCAACATGTCATGATATCATGACACTTCTGCCTCTTTGTTCTCTTTTGTTGCTCTTAGCCATGAAAATGCAACATGTCGTGATATCGCGACACTTTTGCCTCTTTGTTCTCTTTTGTTGCTCTTAGCCATGAAAATGCAACATGTCACGATATCACGACACTTTTGCCTCCTTGCTCCCTTTTGTTGCTCTTAGCCGTGAAAATGCAACATGTCACGATATCGCGACACTTTTGCCTCCTTGCTCCCTTTTGTTGCTCTTAGCCATGAAAATGCAACATGTCACGATATCGCGACACTTTTTCCTCCTTGCTCTTTCTCTTTGCTTTTGCCCGTGAAAATGCAACATGTCACGATATCGTGACACTTTTCCTCCTTGCTCTTTCTCTTTGCTTTTGCCGTAAAATGCAACATGTCGCGATATCGCGACACTTTTCCTCCTTGCTCTTTCTCTTTGCTTTGGACCGCAAAAATGCAACATGTCACGATATCGCGACACTTTTTCCTCCTTGCTCTTTCTCTTCGCTTTGGACCGTGAAAATGCAACATGTCGCGATATCGCGACACTTTTTCCTCCTTGCTCTTTCTCTTTGCTTTGGACCATAAAAATGCAACATGTCGCGATATCGCGACACTTTTTCCTCCTTGCTCTTTCTCTTTGCTTTGGACCGTGAAAATGCAACATGTCGCGATATCGCGACACTTTTTCCTCCTTGCTCTTTCTCTTCGCTTTGGACCGTGAAAATGCAACATGTCACGATATCGTGACACTTTTTCCTCCTTGCTCTTTCTCTTTGCTTTGGATCGTGAAAATGCAACATGTCGCGATATCGCGACACTTTTTCCTTCTTGCGGTGTTTTGCTTTTTCTTTGATCTTTAGCATATGGGCCACTTCGGTCTTCTTGGAAAATATGCAAAAAGGTGCATCAGCTATTTTTCTGTAGTTAGTCACTTTTTGACTAACATTCTTGGCGCCTTCCGAGGGATTTTTTGCTTGCAAAAATTTTGAACCAGGCCTTCATCCATTGGGAAACGGAGTCAACAACGCAGTTGTAAAAAGAATATTTCAGAGAAAGACAAAGAACACAGGAAAATGCACTTAGATTAAAAGTGAACATTACCTCATCAAAACTCCCTTTATACCTTAGTATCTCTATTCAAAAAAAAATGTCGACTTCTGATTGGCTGTGACTAAAAATTTTTGTTAAGGCCAAAAAATGGTAATATTTACAAATATTGTCTGAATATACTTATATTATACTGTACATATAATTCCTTTTCTGCTTTCTCAATAGAAATATAACTTTAGGTGAAATGCATTCACCGTGATGGGAAGAACCAATCCATCTTGATCTTTCAACTCGAAAGCATTGAACTGTTTCTCTGAAACAATTTCAAAAGGTCCCTCCCGAAAGCATCGAATTTATCATGGTTACCTGGCTTAGCTTTCTTTACATTCCATTTCAAAACCAAGTCTCCCACTCTAAATTTTTTGGCAGTTGTCTTTTTGTTGAACCATCCTTCAGTATCTGCCATATGCTTCTGATTGTGATTGTATGATTGCTCTCTTTGTTCTTCTAACTGTAAGAGCTGCATTACTCCTGCAACTGTGTGTAGAATTTGGTCAATCTGAGGTAGCGGGTAATGATCTTTGAGTGATGCTCTATTCAAATTTCTGAAATCTACACACAATCTGATATCTCCATTTTTCTTCCTTATCGGTACCAAGTTTGCCACCCAGGTGGAGTGTTTAACAGGGTATACTATTTTAGCTTGAAGGAGTTTTAGCAGTTCTTGTTTCATCAAAGATTCTATCTTCGGATTCCCTGGTCTTTGCTTTTGCCTAAAAGGCTTAGCTCCTTCTTCTGATTCTATGGTATGTTGAATAACATCTTTATTGTACACTTTTAGATCACTATACACCCAAGCTATGATGTCAGGGAATTTTTTACACAATTCTCTGATCTGGTTCACTTCCTCTTCTGTACAACCGATTCCAACCTTAATCATTTTTCCTGGCTCCAACTCTACATCTTTGTATCTTCGTTTATCGACCTTGATTTTTTGGCCAACTGCTCTATCATTGTTATCAAACAGGCTTTCAAGGGTGATGAGACCCTTAGGAATATGATTGTTTTTTAACTGAATAATATCCTCTTCCTCTTCATCCTGCAGATCCCGGTTGGCTAAGCAATTCATTTCATGGATTAAGAAATCCAGTATCTATTCATCATTTTCAAAAACTTGCCAGAAAATATTTTTATCAGGCACTGAAGGCCTGTATATAAGTCTAACAGTTTTAGACTTCTGAATAACATTACTTACAGGACAAAAATTAGCTCCCATTGAAGCTAACAAATCTGCATGGGTATTCTGTTCTCTAGGGATAAACTTTATATTTAGGGCCTCAAAGGCCTCTAAGAGATCCCACACTTTGTTCCTGTAAGCCTTCAAATAATGTTGTTTACTTATACATTTTTTGGTGACTTGATTCACAATAAGTTCTGAATCTCCATAGATGAGTAACTGTTTGATTCCCAATTTCTCAGCCTTTCTTAACCCTAAGCACAGGGCCTCATATTCTGCTACGTTATTGGAGCACCTCCAAGTCAACCTGTAAGAGAAAACCTTTTCCTCTCCGGTGGGAGAAATCAAAACTATTCCAGCACCGACTCCATTCTTGCACCTAGCCCCATCAAAGAAAAGCTTCCACAATTGATTCACAGAACCATCCTTTTCTAGGGAGGGTATCAATTTTCTTTTTGGTTTCTCAATAGAATAGTTTCCTATTTCTGTTTCTATCATGGCATTAAAATTCTGTAGAGAAAACTCGTCCTCAGCTTGGAGCTCTTCTAATGTTTCTTCCATTAGATCTTCTTCTATTGTTTCTTCGAGTCATCATATTTACACGGTCAGTTTCACCAATATTTTCTACATGAAACGTAGATGGTTTCTCATTAAAAACCTTGACCCTTCTACCTTTGAAAGGTATCTCCAAATGAGAATAATCTAAGGATAAGTATCCTCCTATATTTGTTGTGAACTCTCTGGATAGACACATACCAAAATAGGGCTCCAAGTCTACGACTACTACCTCTTGTATGACTGTCATCTGAGGCATTTTATGCAGCCGTATGGGAATATCCTTTATCACTCCTATAGTTTTTACTGGAGTACCATCTAACTGTAGGATGCCTGCGCTGCTCCTAGTGTACTCCATTCCCATAATATCACATACTTCTTTGGGTATCACAGTGGTAGCAGCGCCTGAATCTATCATGCAGTTGTGGACAACCCATCCTTCCATTTGAAGGGACAAATAAAAGGGTGGTGGCCTGTTCTTACCAGTGGCAGACGTCAAGTTCGTTAGAACCATTTTTGAAGATGATGCAGTCCTACCTCCATTTTTCATTGTTCTTAGGGATTCCTGTAGGAGATCGATTTGACCTGGGATTTGAAGAGCATCATACATACTTGCCTTAGAAGGAGTCTTTTTCATTTCCTCTCCTATACTGAATGTAGGTGAATCAACTATTCTTTCTCTTTCTTTGGCAAAAGTTTCATATTTATTTTTGTATCCCTGGGTAGCTTCAGTTCTTTGCCTTTTTGTCAGCGAGGGGAATCTCAACCTTTCCCTAGCCTATTCTTGGGTTTCATTTTCCCCCGAGGAATAAATTCTTTGTGTGTTTCTTGCCCTTGAATTTTGGCTGGAAACTGATATTTTCTTTCCTGAGGGAGACTTCCCTTAGGAGTTTCTTTGGGAACTTCCTTGGGAGCAGGGGAAACATTCAATGGCTGAAGCTCTTTAGGGTCTACTTGCAGTGGTTTCTTACCTGATCTTGTCAAAACTGAAACCTGTTCTACTGTAGGCATCATGAAGTTGTGGTCCTTCTCTCTAATTATATTTACATGGCCTTTCATTTTTTCTTTACTCTTTTCAACTGCTATACTTTGTACATAATGTTGGTGTATCATACACGAACTTTCCCCATGTGGATCGTTACATGTAGTACACCAAAAGTTAAAATCAGTGGGAGGCTCTTCGGCCTCCACTGTCTCATTTGTATATACCGTGCTCGGTCTCTCTTGTACCCTTCCACTTGTTGAAGCACCTTCCTTTTGTATCTATGGAAATCTTCTTGCTTGGATATTCCGTTCAGCCTCTCTCTTTTTCATGGATGCCATTTCATTTGACAATGTCTTCATTGTATCAATTATGGTCATGTATTGATCATTGGGGGGAGCTGATGCAAGGGGTGTAGCTGGTAATGCAAGGAATGTAGGAGGTGCGGCTATAGATGGGAGAGCCTGTGTTGATGGGAGTACAGGCAGTTTAGAAATTGACGCTTGGGAAAGCTCTGGTACAATTGGCAATAGACTCTTTGATGGATATCTTTTTGTAGCGATGAGATCAGCTTCGCCCTTTGCTGCCTCTAAATAGATCCCAGGAAAAGTGGTTACACGGGATTGCCTTATTATCATACTGAGATCTGAATCAAAAGCCCTTAAGTAATAGCATATAGCTTGTTCTTCCATGGGTTTTAGGCCCTGCGGTACTCTATCACGAGTTCTGGTAAATCTGATGTTGAAATCCTGGATTTCTTCTTGTGGATGCCTCTCAATGACAGTGAATTGATTCAGCAATGTGAAAGGATCCGCATGTATATTAAATTCATCGACCAGACGATCGGCAAGTACTACCCAAGAAGTAATGGATCCAGCGGGAAGCACTCTGTACCAATAGAGCATCTTTCCTTTCAAAGATATAACCAACAATCTGACCATTACATCTTCTTGAGTGATGTTGTAAATAGATGCTAGCGATGATACATCTAAACAGTGCTCATCTACTATTTTGCCTATTCCGTCAAAGGTCGGTAATGCTTTTAGTGCAGCTTGTGGAATTTGGTGGTGTGCTCCCAAGTTCAAAGGGCCAGTTTGATTCCACACAAGATGGGCTAGGGCAGGGATGCCATGATTGCTAAAGGAGTTACAACTACTATGGGATTGCTTGTAGATGCTCCTACAATGGGTGTTAAAGAGGTGCTAATGGTGTCGGGCAGATTTGATCGTGCGGCTAGCACAGGGTGTGCCTTTAGGCTTTCGAGATGTAGTTCAAAGAACTCGATAGGTTCCTCAGAGTTTCTAGCTCGGGATCTGGTTATCATATGGCTATATAACGAGAAGGTTTTTAGACAAGGTCTTTCTTTTATGGTCTAAATTGCAACGGAGTCGCCATGTGGTTTTTCTTGAGATTTTTAAACAAAAAGGCTCTTAAGGTAAAACACCAAAACTTATACAATACTGTGGGATTGTTGGTCCCACCGGGCATGCCAAAAACTATTGGAACAAAATCTGCCTTCGGTTAATAGTGTTGCACCTTAGACTTTGCCAACATTGAATAGACAGATCTTGCTTGAGATCATCTGTCTAGTCTCCAGAGAAGGCTGGTTCCTTTGAGTTTTTTAGAGAAAAGGGGAACAAGAGATAAGGGAAATATAGCCTAAGCTAGAACTTTTCTCATGGTACAGATTAGACAACAACAAACATTGATGATGCAGATTACTACTTTCAGAGTTTTCTTTATATCTTCTTATAGAAAACATGAATTCCTGAGTGTGACTTTTAGATGTTCATCTAAAAACATGTAAATATATTTTAATGTTCAACTCTAGAAACAAGATTTATACATGCACAGTCCAGATTTCAGAACAGATACATTATGAAACTTAGAATGAATAAAAGTTAAAACACCAGATACATACACTTGCACACAGAAGTTTCAGAAGCCAGAAGAAGAAATCTTTTATTGCTTGTAATCCAGTACATGTACATCAAGCTTGTAAACGTCCAAGAGCCAACCCTTTTTTTGGAGTCACTCACCCCTATATATACCCTAAAAGAGTATCTTTTTCTAAGTACATCTTACTATTTTACAAGCAATCATCTACAGTTTCTAATAATACACAACAATTCTTCTATGAATTAGATATCTTCTCTGCAGATTAGATTCTAGACGAGCCTGTCACATTTTCAATCATCTGGCAAGCCTGCTCCATCCTAGATTTCTGATAATCATGTCAGAAATCACTTCTTGGTGTCAGTGCATGCCTTTGATTGCCAAAAATACATTTTATTCCTTTACAACTGGCATGTCACGAAATCATGACATTCTTTCCTTGCTTTGCTCTTTTGCCGCCTCCAGCCATGAAAATGAGACATGTCATGAAATCATGACATTCTTCTCTTGTTTTGCTCTTCTGCCGCTTCCAGCCATGAAAATGAGACATGTCATGAAATCATGACATTCGTCTCTTACTTTGCTCTTTTGCTGCCTCCCGTCATGAAAATGAGACATGTCATGAAATCGTGACATTCGTCTCTTACTTTGCTCTTTTGCTGCCTCCCGCCATGAAAATGAGACATGTCATGAAATCATGACATTCGTCTCTTGCTTTGCTCTTCTACCGCTTCCAGCCGTGAAAATGAGACATGTCACGAAATCGTGACATTCGTCTCTTACTTTGCTCTTCTACTGCTTCCAGCCATGAAAATGAGACATGTCATGAAATCACGACATTCGTCTCTTCCTTGCTCTTTCTCTTTGCTTTTGCCCATGAAAATGCAACATGTCACGATATCACGACACTTCTACCTCTTTGTTCTCTTTTGTTGCTCTTAGCCATAAAAATGCAACATGTATATCGCGACACTTTTGCCTCTTTGTTCTCTTTTGTTGCTCTTAGCCACGAAAATGCAACATGTCACGATATCGCGACACTTTTGCCTCCTTGCTCCCTTTTGTTGCTCTTAGCCATGAAAATGCAACATGTCACGATATCGCGACACTTTTGCCTCCTTGCTCCCTTTTGTTGCTCTTAGCCATGAAAATGCAACATGTCGCGATATCGCGACACTTTTTCCTCCTTGCTCTTTCTCTTTGCTTTTGCCCGTGAAAATGCAACATGTCACGATATCGCGACACTTTTTCCTCCTTGCTCTTTCTCTTTGCTTTTGCCATGAAAATGCAACATGTCACGATATCGCGACACTTTTTCCTCCTTGCTCTTTCTCTTCGCTTTGGACCGCGAAAATGCAACATGTCGCGATATCGCGACACTTTTTCCTCCTTGCTCTTTCTCTTCGCTTTGGACCGTGAAAATGCAACATGTCACGATATCGCGACACTTTTTCCTCCTTGCTCTTTCTCTTCGCTTTGGACCATGAAAATGCAACATGTCGCGATATCGCGACACTTTTTCCTCCTTGCTCTTTCTCTTTGCTTTGGACCATGAAAATGCAACATGTCACGATATCGTGACACTTTTTCCTCCTTGCTCTTTCTCTTCGCTTTGGACCATGAAAATGCAACATGTCGCGATATCGCGACACTTTTTCCTCCTTGCTCTTTCTCTTTGCTTTGGACCGTGAAAATGCAACATGTCGCGATATCGTGACACTTTTTCCTCCTTGCTCT
The DNA here is from genome assembly GCA_028583015.1 of Wollemia nobilis. Lineage (NCBI taxonomy): Eukaryota > Viridiplantae > Streptophyta > Pinopsida > Araucariales > Araucariaceae > Wollemia > Wollemia nobilis. The sequence continues at coordinate 1,223,011 of JAQPPZ010014872.1, read as the reverse complement.
TTCTCTTTGCTTTGGACCGCGAAAATGCAACATGTCGCGATATCACGACACTTTTTCCTCCTTGCGGTGTTTTGCTTTTTCTTTGATCTTTAGCATATGGGCCACTTCGGTCTTCTTGGAAAATATGCAAAAAGGTGCATCAGCTATTTTTCTATAGTTAGTCACTTTTTACTGACAACACTAAACTTTCATCCTTATTGTATGCACCAAATATTAACCCTTCATAAATTCCATTCATACCACATATCCACATATTAAAAATATACCTAATGTCTCTCCTAGGTCTATTTATCACTCATATTATTCTATTTTCTAGATTAATAAATTATAGAAAATATTACTTAGGACAGTCTCCCCTCATCACATGTCCTAACTACCACTACCCCTCCACTTTCCGCACCTCCCCCCTAAGTGAGACACCTCAAATGTATCACTCTAACTACCTAAGCCACTTGGCTACCCTATCCCTACCACTTGGCTACCCTAGACTACCACCTATTCTCACACCTCTCACCTTCCAAAAATTATACAAAGCCCCTGAAAAAATATACTATCATGCTATTAGATTCATAGAAGAAAGCACACATCCAAATCAAGGTTCATATCGTACAACTCGAGAAGCGATCCCTCCATGTCTAGCCAAGCCCTTTCTACTTTTCAGCCCTAAAATGGAGCTCCCTATGTTTTCATAGTCCCAAAAATATCCCAATGCGTTTACCTATCTCCAAACACAAATATCTACATTTTCACACCATAAACATAGAACTTTATGTTTGTACAATCCCAGGCAACCGACTCCAGATCTAGATCAAAACAGGTAAAGTTTTAAAAATGTACATTTGGTTTTTTATCGTTCTATGTTCTGCACATCTTTCAAAATTTTGTAATTATCTATTTTTTATTTTTTATTATTTTACCTTTTCTTGATACAGGCCTTACACAATGAAGGTCCCACACATGCTATTGACCCTCTTTTTTTGTACAATTCATGTGCAAGTAACATTTTTTGAAATTTTTTGAAGCAAGGGTGGTTTGCAAGGATACACAAGCCCATTCACACTTTGATTATAGCATGAATATGTTGGTTCCTAGATCTATTTATTTACAAAATGGGGTTTCTCCCCTTTTCATTGTATTCAATGTAATAAAACTCTGTTGTAATCATACCCCTATATATCATGGTATAATTTTGTAAAAGGAGAGTGTGACTCTCACATATTAATACAAATATAAATTATTTTTATTGCATATTGCTTGATCTATAATTTTGTTCCTAAGATATCATTTTTGTGTCTACAAGTCTGGTGATCACGATGGGATACCCAGAGATTTTTTGTGAGTTATTATTTTAATTAAATTTGTGCTGATTTATACCTATTTGTTGATTGTAATTTTGAATCTTAATATCATAGAAGACTCCTAGAAAATTTGAATATCAGACGTGTTATTTTAGAGGTTTCCTACTCTATGCAAACACATGCCACATCTACCAAATATAGAAAATTGTGTTTGATAGACCCTAAACACAATACACTATATTTCATAGACTCCAAATATAGCACACTATGTTTGATAGAACCCAAACACAACAGGCCATTTTTGATAGATTCTAAATGTAGTAAGCAACTTTTGATAGACCCCTAATCAATTAGAAGTTGAGCTTAAGTCTTACAAGTGAGTGTTCTCGGTTTTCTCCTATTTTAAATTGCTATTAAGGAAAATACTTACCTATATTTGCTTTCATGTGGTTGGAAGATCTTCTCTTCAAAGTGTAGGTTAAAAAATTGTATTTTGTAGGTAATAAAGTTGAAGTGCATGCTAATATAGGTTGCATTTGATAGATTTGTGTACCCTAGCATAGGTTATCATATTCTATTATTATTTTGTGTGTCGTGTTGTGTGTTTGTGTCCTTAATTGCACAAATAGGTATTTTAGGTAAAAGTGCATCCTAGTCACATTTTTATAGGATTAGGTTGCATTCATTTTTTAGATTTGCAAAAACACAAAAATAAGAAAACCAAAACCCCCTTACACATGCACTAGAAAAAAAATTCACTTCAACATATGTATATCATATAAGTGTAAGGAAAACCAATTAGTGAGTTAGATCTCATCACCAACCACTGATTGCCCTTTTAAAACCATAGTTAGTACTAAAGTATTTTAGATTTATTCACAAAGAGGTTGATCACTCTTGAGATTATCTTGGGGTGATTATTAGGTTATACATCCTTTAACCACATGGATAAATAATTACTGAAGTGTAGTTACTATTATTCTTCGAGCTCACCTGAGAGTGAAGCAAAATCCTGACTAGGCAAGTAGCAAGACTTAAACAACACAACCTCTCTTGAGAGGTAATTTTGGTCCCCTTAGGATACACCCATTACCAATCCTCCATATATAAAGCTTCATCAATTGTTATGCAACTCATCCTTTGATAGAGGGGTGGGTATAGACACTTTTTTCTAGATTCCACTTTGCCATATACTACTCATAGTTCTTAGGTCTAGTGAACATCAAACACACCAAAACAAAACCAAAAATCCAAAAAAAATAACAAAATAAAATAAAAATAGCATTACAAAATGAATAAAATGAATAAGCCCCAGACACATAACCAACACATCCATCATTTCATCACATGATTGTGTTATTATATATAGCATAAGATTCACCACACTCACAAGACACATAACCCACACATCCATCATCTCATCATAAACCCCTATCTTATGGTATTGAACCAATTTCAATCCAAAAATATAGCCAAAATTTTAAGCCAAACACCTTCATCCATGGATCATTACGTCTATATTACAATACTTTGAATACTATTGCAACTATGCAAGGGGGTACATCACAAGCAATTTATGTGGACCTATCCACTAGGTCTTCCCATTGCGTGCCCCATTTATATGAAGAGTAGGAGGCCAAAAATGATCTAGATATTATGTAAAAGACCAAATATTCTGCAATTCTAGAGACCCCTTGTACAAAACCATCAATACCCTCTAATACACACATTATGCACTTGGATATTGATGCACTAAAGCTTAATTAAACCTACTTTTCCATCTCTATCCTATATTAATATCCCACCCTACTCCATTCTTGCATTTCATCAGGAAACCACATATTCACATCCTCAACACACTAACAACCTCATCATTAAACCCCTCTTCAAATCCGCATCCATGACCATGGATCAACACTATCCATCTTCCAAGAACCAACATCTCTCCATACCATCTACCCATAACATCATTTGCTCAAACCCACTTTATGAAGCACATGTCAATGTTGCTTCACAAATTCCATTATTGATCCCCCCTACCTTATTACCTCCTACCAATCATATGCAACATATCATCCCTTGCTCAGTAATGATACTCTTCACCATACATCCTTCGTCAACATCCACCAATGTTGCCACCACATAACATACTCAATATTTAGTACCTCATTCAACTATCATACATGCATCAATAATCATCATCCAATAAGCTTTACAACACATGAAATAGATGCTTGTTGGTATTATTAAACAAGATTTTCATCCCTTATTGCAAACCTAATCACAAGTGGTAGATTTTAACCATACCCCAACATTGGTATAAAACACCTTGTTCAGGCAAGATCCATCATGGGTATTATATCCACCCACCATCATTATACATATGCCACCACTTCAAAAATGTATATGTTGTTGTATTGACACAACATACTATAATTCCTCCATCCCATCACCAAAAACCCCCACCTTACCATCAATACCAACAAAACATCACACATCATAAAATTCCAACCAATATCAACCCAGTTGCCAATCAAAATATGATCTCATCCATGTTTGAAAATATTAAGCATAATGAGTTGTCATTAATGTCAAAGGTGCATAATCATTAATGTTAAAAGGTTTGAAGGACCAAGTTTAATACCATGGTTTAAAAATCAAGTAAGTTTAAATCACAAGTGACTAAGGCCTAAAGGAGATAATATTATAATATTTGGGACAAAAGGTTTAAAGAAAAGGTTCAATTGGTGCAATGGAAGTTAAAAATTCTATTATAATATTTTTATATTATAATTTAAACTCAATATGGGTTTGGCACCAACGTGTTCGAAGGATTCAAATACAAATTTTAATATAAGCGTCGACGTTAAGAAAGGAGGTGAAATCCAAATAAATATGGATTAAAAATAATTCACTTGGTAAGTTTTTCAAAAAAGGAAAAATTGATCTCCCTCATACGCAAGTGTGAGAAATAGAGAAGGGAGACGAAAAAATTTCAAAGGAGAGAATACGGTGCAAATAAGGTCGTGGACATTAGTTCTCAAGTAGATAGTTGGTCTACCAGTAATCTAGGCAGCACTAAGACATAGGGTTGGCAGGAGGTCTTAGGGTTGATACTTGGTGGTGATTTTTTCAATGTTTTGTTTTACAGAGAAGATTCACCAAAATATTTAAAAGACAAATCATGCATATATGTTCCTATGTGATTGGCTAGCCTAGCAGTAGCCTAAGAGGTACCAAAGAATAGGTAGGCAGAAGGTTTCGAGGTCGATTCGCACCCATGGTAGTTTTGGCAAGCTCAAAATAAAAATTAATTTTTTTCTACGGTTAAATCATTAGGAGGCATAAGTCTTGTTTGGTTACTGTGCACACTATTTAACTTTGGGAGTCATAAGGGCAATAAGTATTTTTATTTTGGAAAATGTTTTAGAAGAAAATAAAAAAGGATAAATTGCAATATTTTAAGGTGTTATTTTTTTTATGCAAAAGTGAGAAGTGATAAGGTGTAATTAGTGTCTAATTAATTTGGATTTGGTATTGTTGATATATTGTCTTGGCACTTTAGAAAGGAGAAATAAGGTGTAATTTCAGTCTATTGATATTTTGTATTTTGGCACACCTTAGAAAAGAGAAGTTTGAGGTTTTAGTATTAACATTCAAAGCTTTATATTTACGATACTAAAGAGAAATTATAGAGTATCTTTGAGAACATCTTTAAGGAAAAGTTTTGTGATTGTTTTGAAAAGAATATTGGCTAATCTCTTGAAGTGAAAAAAAGGAAATTTATTTTTGGAACAGGTTTTGAAGGCACATCTTCATCAAAAAAATTAAGAGGTATGGTGATAACATTCCTTATTTAAGGTATTTTATTGAGTGAATATTTATGAATCATAAGGTGGAGAAATAAGGATTATATATGTGCATTGTTGGAAATATTTGAGCTAGGGTTTGTGAAACAAATTGTGCATTCATTGTTTGAATGAATTTGTGAATTTTTTTTTGGCATTGACTTGACTAACATTGAATGTGGATGAGAAAGTGTTAAAAAAATAGTTTTATGATGCAAGTATTATCAGTAGTGTTGAGCTTGTGTTGTGAACAATTTTGAGCATGTGTTAGAGCAGAGTTGAGCAGAGATAGTGAGCATATTAGAGTAGGATTGTGAGATGTTTTGAACAGATATTTTGAGAAGGCTTGTAAGTAGTTCTAATCATGGTATGTGAGTAGGCTAGAGGTAGACTTATGTAGGATATGTGAGCAATTTTGAGATAGACTTGTGAGTAGGTGTGAGACAGATTAGTACAGGAAGTTGAGCAGACTTGATCAGAGTTGAGCAGAGTTGAGAGTAGACTTTGGAGTAAACCAGAGCAATGGGGATAGAGTTCTCCTATGGATAGATTTCCACAAAATTGAGCATGGGGGATTGGTGTCTCCTTTGGATAGAGCTCCATAAAATTTGTAATAGGGATTTGGTAACCAAGATTTGTTGAGAAATTTTATAAGAATATTTTTCTCTATGAGCATAACCCACATTGGGTGAACCACGTTAAAACCATGTCTCTCTTATTTGTGATTTTTTGTGCATTATTTACTGCATTGATATTATTTTTGTTATCATTTGGATTTAAAAGTAAAAAAAATTATCTTATATTGTTCACCCCCCTCTCAGTATAAGCTTGTGTTCTTGAATTGGTATTAGAGTTAGTTCCTTCATGAAAATCCTAACACTTTGAAGGAATATCGTACAAGAACACACATGACCACAGAAGAAGGAGGAGAAGCCATGATTGACATGAAAGAGGAACTTATTACTGCTATTGGAAATTTGAAAAGAATTAGAGAGAAAAATTCAAAATTGAAGGCTCAAATTCAAAAGGATGAAGAAAAAAAGACAAAGCTTCTACATAATCTCATAGACTTAAAGGTGAAGGTTGAAGAGGAAAATAAAATTGAAAAATATATGGCTAAACAATTAAAGATGAAATATTTAGAGTGTGAAATATTGGAACTTGAAATTTTCTCTCTAAGAAAGGGAGTTGAAAATTTTAAGGATAAGTTACAACAAAATATAAGGTTAGGAAAATAGAAAGAGGATTCAATATCCAAAGGAAAAAAGATATCAAAGAAAGAAGAGCCCATGACCTATTCTGATATATTGAAAGGCAAAAGTATTGAGGAAGAGGAAATCAAAGATACATCATGGATAAAAGTCAATTATAGAAATAACAAAGGAAGAATCATGCGACCATATCATTCAAGGCAATATAATAGGTTACAAAATTTCTTCCATGGTTATTGTTTTTCATGTAACAAATATGGTCATAGAGTTGTACATTGCATGGTCCATGTGAGAAATAATGTTGATATAAATTTTAATTCATTTACACCTCTGATGGATAACAATATCATCTGTTACAAATGTAATAACTTTACGCACAAGGCCAAATGGTGTAAAATAATATTTCTTGAATCAAGAAAAAATAAGGAGAATCAGAAGGTTTAAAATAATACAACCTCAAAATTTTGGAAAGAGAGAGAGGAAAAAGAAAATGAAAATTCAATGTTGGTACAAAAATATCTTCGTGCACAAGATACGAGAAATTAGTGGTTTGTTGATAGTGGTTATTCAATTCATATGATAGGTGACAAAATTATATTTCTTTCACTTAAAGAAATCAATGGACATGGAGTATATATAATAGAAAATCAAAGACAAAAAATGTATTGTATATTAAGGGATTGAAGCACATTTTACTCCATGTAAGTCAACTTTGTGATTAGGGACATACAGTCACCTTTCATCCAAATAGATGTGAAATCCAAAAATCCAAGACATGAAAGCTTATTGTAAATTCCAGTAGAACTACAAACAATATCTACATGTTGATAGAAATTAAGGGAGAAAAATGTTTCTTATCACAAGAGGATGAGAGTTGGTTATGGCATAGAAGAATGGTTCATATGAAATTTGACAACATAGTGAAAATAAGCAACAAATAGGAAGTCAGATATTTACCTAGGATAAAAATACCACAAAGCAAAATTTGTACACAATGTTAGCATGGCAAGCAAACAAGAATAAGTTTCAAGACATAAGAATTTTCTTCATATGAACCATTGAAACTTGTTCACACTGATCTATGTGGTTCTACAAGGACAAATATTTTAAAAGGTGAAATATACTTCATGTTATGTATAGATTATTTCTCCAAATTGACTTGGGTGGCATACTTAAAGAAAATTCAGAAGCCTTTGAGAAGTTTCAGGCATTCAAAGTTCTAGTAGAAAATGAAACAGGTAAAAATATCAAGTGTCTAAGATCATATAGAGGAGGGGAATTTAATTTAGGTGAATTCATATAATTTTGTGAACAACATGCAATCAAAATAGAATACTCAGCAACAAGGACTCCACAAAAAAATTGAGTATTTGAAAGGAAAAATAGAACTATTGAGAATACGGCATGATCTATGCTAAATGAATCCAATATTTTAGATGTTTTTGAAAAGAGGTAATTCATACAATCATATATATCATCAATATATCTCAATTAATATTAAATAATCACAAAACTCCATATGATATTTGGAAGTGAAGATCAGATACTGTGAAGTATTTCAGAGTTTTTGGAAGCAAATGCTACATTAGACAAGAAGAGAAAAAATTGGGTAAGTTTGATTCAAGGTGCAATGAGGGTATCTTCCTTAGCTATTCCACTAAGAGAAGAGCCTATAAAATCTATAATAAAAGGGCACATACAATTATGGAAAGTACAAATTTGATAGCTGATGAACAAATAGGGTCAAAAGAACTAGCTCAAGAAATTTTATATCAAGAAGAAGAAATTTGCCAAGAATAAGTAGGTGAAGAATCAGAAGAAGATAAAGCACAAAGAACACCACCTAAGACTCCATCCAGGTATGTTCAAAAAAATCATCCAAGATATTTGATTATTGGAAATCCAGATGAAATACAAACAAGGAGGAAGATAATAGGAACAAGTGAACATGCAAATCTTTCTTTGCTATCTAAAATTGAGCCCAACGATTTTGATGAGGTAAGAGAAGATATATTGTGCATCAAGTAAATGGATGAGGATTTGGATAAAATAGAAAAAAGTGATACATGTGAACTTGTACCATGACCAAAAGACAAGAATATAATTGGCACTAAATGGGTTTACAGAAATAAGTTAAATGAATATGGTTAGGTAGTCAAAAACAAAGTGAGACTTGTATGCAAAGGCTATGCATAGGTTGAAGGAATTGATTTTGATGAAATATTTGCTCTTGTTGCATGAATTAAGGCCATAAGATTGTTTTTAGCTTTCTCAAGTTTCAAAAACTTCAAAGTATATCAAATGGATGTAAAATCAGTTTTTCTCAATGGCTTCTTAGAAGAAGAAGTCCACATTGAGCAATCTGAGGGGTTCAACTTGAGTAATAAACCAAATTATATATTCAGATTAAATAATACTCTTTATGGACTAAAGCAAGCCCCTAGATCTTGGTATTCAAGGTTGGATAAGTATCTTCAAGAACAACGTTTCAGAAAAGGAATAGATTACAATAATTTATACATAAAAAATGAAGGAAATTACTTGTTGATTGTGGTGGTCTATGTGGATGCTATCATCTTTGGAGGCAATAATAATAATATGTATTAGAAATTTTCAAAGAGTATGCAAAATGAATTTGAAATGTCAATGCTTGGTGAGTTGTCCTTCTTCCTTGGATTACAGATTTCACAATTAGAAAAAGGTCTATTTCTCTCACAAAATAAGTATATAAAAGAAATGTTGAGAAAATTCAAACTGGATGATTGCTAAATAGTAAGAACCCCCATGGTTATAGGATGCAAGTTGAGTAAATATGATGAATCTCTTTAGGTAAATCAGACATTGTATAGATCCATTATTGATAGCTTACTATATGTCACAACTACAATATCAAATATAATGGAGATAGTGGGACTAGTGGCAATATTTCAAGCAGCACCAAAGGAAACACATGTACAAGCAGTAAATATAATTCTCAGGCATTTAAAAGAAACTATGGAATTTAGACTTTGGTATCCCAAAAGTAAAAACTTTACTCTCACAACATATACAGATGCATATTGGATAGGCAGTATTAATGACAGGAAGAGCACAAGTGGAGGAGAATTCTTTCTTGGAGATTGTTTAGTCTCTTGGTTAAGCAAGAAACAAGCATCGATGTCCTTATCCACAACAGAGATAGAGTACATTGTAGCAGTTGCTTGTTGTACATAAGTGTTATGAATGAAGTAAACTTTAACAAATTTTATAATAGAGCATGATCATCCGATATCCATACTATGTGATAATACAAGTGCCATAAATATTTCAAAGAATCTAGTGATACATTCAAGGACCAAGCACATTCCAATAAAATATTATTTTTTGAGAGAGCAAGTGACGGATAAGAAATTCAAATTGGAATATGTTACTACAAAGAAACATATTGCGGACATATTTACTAAGCCACTTCCAAAGAAAATTTTTGAGCATCTTAGAGGAAATTTTGGAGTAGTCTTACTCCCATCCCAAACTTGATCACCTCAAGTAGAGGAGGTGGTTAATGGGATGAGCTAAGAGTCCTATGTTTAGCCCCAAAAGGATCCCTTTTCCATTGATGTTAAAGTGGAAGAGTTTCAGTAAAGGGAGAGAGTTCATTTAGGGGGAGTAGCCTCCTAGGGAGAGAAAATTTGGAATCCAGTGGTTGTAAAAGGAAATATTTTAGAAGGGTTGCCATCAATGAAAAAAGGGGGATATTGTTGGAAATATTAAGCATAATGAGTTATCATTGATGTCAAAGGTGCATAGTCATTAATTTCAAAAGGTTTAAGGGCCAAGTTTAAGACCATGGTTCAAAAAGAAAGAAAGTTTAAATCACAAGTGACTAAGGCTTAAAAGAGATAATATTATAATATTTGGGACAAAACTTTTGAAGACAAAGGTTCAAGTGTTGCAAGGGAAGTTAAAAAGTCTATTATAATATTTTTATATTATAATTTAAACTCAAGATAGGTTTGGCACCAACGTGTTCGAAGGTTTCAAATAAAAATTTTAATATAAGTTTCAACATCAAGAAAGGAGGTGAAATCCATATAAATATGGATTAAAAATAATTCACTTGGTAAGGTTTTTGAAAAAGGAAAAATTGATCTCCCTCGTGCGCAAGTGTGAGAAATAGAGAAGGGAGAAGATGAAATTTCAAAGGAGAGAGGACGGTGCGAATAAGGATAATATCATGGGCATTGGTTCTAAAGCGGGTGGTTGGTCTAGTGGCAGTATAGGTAGCACTAAGACACAGGGTTGGTAGGAGGTCTTAGGGTTGAAACTTGACGATGATGTTTTCCATGTTTTTATTTTTACAGAGAAGATTCACCAAAATATTTAAAATATAAATCATTCATATATGTTCCTGTGCAGGCAGCTGGCCTAGCAATATCCTAAGTGGTGCCAAAGTGCAGGTACGCAAGAGGTGTCGAGGTCGATTCTCACACATAGTAGTTTTGGTAAGCATAAAAAAAATTAATTTTTGTCTAAGGTTAAATCATTAGGAGGCAAAATTCTTATTTGGTCATTATGCATACTATTTGACTTAGGGAGTCATAAGGGCAATAACTGTTTTATTTTGGGAAATTTTTTAGAAGAAAATAAAAAAGGAGAAATTGTAATCTTTAAATATATTATTTTTTATATGCAAAAGTGAGGAGTGATAAGGTGTAATTAGTGTTTAATTAATTTGTATTTGGTATTGTTGATATATTTTCTTGGCACTTTAGAAATGAGAAATAAGGTGTAATTTAAGTCTATTGATATTTTGTATTTTGGCATAGCTTAGAAAAGAGAATTTTGAGGTTTTAGTCTTAAAATTCAAAGATTTATCTTTACAAGACTAAAGAGAAATTATAGAGTATCTTTGAGCACATATTTGAGGAAAAGTTTTGTGATTGTTTTGAAAAGAATATTGGCTAACCTCTTGAGTGGAAAAAAGAAAATTTATTTTTGGAACAATTTTTGAGGGCACATATTCATCAAAGAAAATTAAGAGGTATGGTGATAACATTCTTTATTTAAGGTGTTTTATTGAGTGAATATTTTTGAATCATAAGGTGGAGAAATAAGGATTGTATATGTGCATTGTTGGAAATATTTGAGCAAGGTTTTGTGGAACAAATTGTGCTTTTATTGTTTGAATGTTATTGTAAATTTTTTTTGGTGTTGGTTTGAGTGACATTGAATGTGAATGAGCAAGTGTTAAGAAATCAGTTTTATGAAGTAAGTATTATGAGCAGTGTTGAGCATGTGTTACGAATATTTTTGAGCATGTGTTAGAGTAGAGTTGAGTAGAGACAGTGAGCACTTTAGAGAAGGATTGTGAGATGTTTTGAATAGGCTTTTGATAAGGCTTGTAAGAAGTACTAAGAAGGGTATGTGAGCAGGCTATAGGTAGACTTATGTAGGATTTGTGAGCAGGTTTGAGATATACTTGTGAGTAGGTGTGAGATAGATTAGTATAGGTAGTTGAGCAGACTTGATCATAGTTGAACAGATTTGATAGAAGACTTTGGAGTAAAATATAGAAGTGGGGACAAAGTTCTCCTATGGATAGAGGTCCACAAACTTGATCATAGAGGATTGGTATCTCCTTTGGACATAGGTCCATAAAATTTGTAATAGGGATTTGGTTCCCAATATTTGTTGAGAAAATTTATAAGAAATATTTTCTCCGTGGACTTAACCCACATTGGGTGAACCACGTTAAAACCATGTCTCTCATGTGTGTGATGATTTGTGCATTATTTACTAAATTTATATTATTACTATTATAATTTGGATTGAAAAGTAAAAAACTTTATCTCATATTGCTCACCCCCCTCTTAGTATAAGCTTGTGTTCTTCAATCCACTCATTTCAACACATAGCAAGCACATATAGCATATGCACCAAGCATAAATTTAGGTTTTAAATCACCATTGGATGATCCAAAATATTAATCTTTGCAAAATAAGATTGATATTTTGGTCTTGCAAACACCAAGAATGACATATCAAAAGCCCATATTAGGCTAGCTAGTCAACCATCCCGTTCATCCTTTGGTACCCTCGTTGCCATATCCTATCGATTTTGATGTATTGAAGCTTGATAAATTCAGAGGGGAATACTACTCCTAACCACCATACTAATCACATTATTAGTTAATTATTTAATCACTCTCTCTTTCACAAAGTTTGTGCCCTTTGATCACACCTTCAAACTCATAGAAATAGGCATTTCATTGGGTATAGTTGAGGCATCAAAGAATATAATTATTAATTAATTGTTGGGTTCCCCATACAATACAACAAAGATTCCTTAATAAAAGTGATTCCTTTTTATTATTCTAGCATTATAATCAATCTTTGTCTATTGGGTTCACTACATCTGGTATCAAATCCAAGTTCGGAAGGAATTTTTTTCCCTTTTTCTTGTTCTCCGAATACAAGCCTGGGGATGCTGCTAAACGATTACAACCAATTCAAAATTAGTGAAACACGTCCAAGGAGCAACCAACCAGAGTGACTTCCAAATAAGGCTCTTCATATCCGATGCAGTGCTCACCACCGATAGCGAGGCGAGGACATATAGAAGCCAACAGGTTATAAAATCTCCAAAACCTAACCGCAATGGCCGAAGGATGACTTTTATGCAATTTTTTTACGATAATTTTTCAAGAAATTTTTTGACAACTTTCAACACTTTTTGCGACACCTTTTTGCCAAACGACTATGCAAATGGCCTATGGAATAATATCTCATGACACTAACCTACTTTTGCTACTTAATATTTCCCACCTATGTCAAATCACATCAATGAGTGTATATAAAATTCAGTTCCAGGATATCACCAATCACATCACAGGGTTGGACGAATTAGTCCTCATAAGTGGGTTCATCAATGGATTGAAAGAATAAATTAGAGTGAAGATCATGATGTACACTCCTCGCACCCTACAGGAAGCCATTGGATTAGCCATTTTAGTCAATGATACATTCAATGTTCAATGTCAACATGGGGAGCAACCTATTGATAAATTGACATTCACACACACTATTCCAAAACACAAACCCTTGCCAGTTAAGTACCTTAGCCTACAAGAAATGGAGGAGCGACGAGCGAATGACCTCTGCTATACTTGTGATGAGCAATTTGGGCCCCTTCATTGTTGTGCTACACAAACATTGTATTTATTGAATATAGTTGATCCTTGTCACTCCATAGAGGAAGAAGGTGAGGAAGATGTGCATGACATGACCAAAGCACCTGATCATAACAATGAAGGAAATGAGGTCGATGTGCAAGAAGTGCTCGATGCACCATGAAAATATGAGGTAGACATCCATGCAGTAAACAATGAAGGCAAGACATACACTCTCAAAGAACTACACACAAGTTCATCGCCAATAGTGAGTTCTCGTCGTATAGGTAGCCTAATTCAGAAAGGAGGCAAAAGAGTGAGTGCACCTTTTTTTTCCCTTCATTCTACATAGGAAGAATCAGCTAAAGCGGAATCCTACCATCATCACAATTATCCTAAGGAAGATTCTACTATTCTTTCTAGAAACCCCCCGCTAATGCTTCAACCTTCAATATATCCTTGCCTTCGAAAAAATGATATTAAAATAGTACAAGAACTTGTACAAATTCAACTGGGAAAACAAGCAACGAAGCTCCTTACTTTGAACTTTGAGGACAAAGCTCTTTTTAAGGAAAGTGGCATGTTAGGATTATACTCCTAACCACCATACTAATCACATTATTAGTTAATTATTTAATCACTCTCTCTTTCAAAAAGGTTGTGCCCTTTGATCACACCTTCACACTCGTAGAAATAGGCATTTCATTTGGTATAGTTGAGGCATTGAAGAATATAATTATTAATTAATTGTTGGGTTCCCCATACAATACAACAGTGATTCCTTAATAAAAGTGATTCCTTTTTATTATTCTAGCATTATAATCAATCTTTCTCTATTGGGTTCACTACAAATTTATGCATTATTTACTAAATTTATATTATTATTGTTATAATTTGGATTGAAAAGTATAAAACTTTATCTTATATTGTTCACCCCCATCTCATTATAAGCTTGTGTTCTTCAATCCACTCATTTCAACACATAGCAAGAACATATAGCATATGCACCAAGCACAAATTCAGGTTTTAAATCGTCGTTGGATGATCCAAAATATTAATCTTTGCAAAATAATATTGATATTTTGGCCTTGCAAACACCAAGAATGACATATCAAAAGCCCATATTGGGCTAGCTAGTCAAGCATACCGTTCATCCTTTGGTACCCTCACTGCCATATCCTATCGATTTTGATGTATTGAAGCATGATAAATTCATAGGGGAATAGGATCCTCGAGATCATGTAAGCACATACATTAATACATACTTCAAAATTAAAAATAATGATCCATTGATGCTCTAAATATTTTCTCAAACTTTTGGAGGTGATGCTCTAGAATGGTACAACCATTTACCACATCATAGCATATACACCTTTGAACAATTGGTAGACCAATTTCTAGAGCATTTTTCTCTTAATGTCAGGAAAAAGACTACCTTGACCAACTTGTTTAACCTACGACAATTTGAAGATGAATCAATATATTATTATAGAAACCGTTGGAGGGCAATTATCACAAAATTTTCATTCACTCTCCCCTTGGTGAAACTTAATATAATGTTCACAAGGAGTTGTTATAAAACAATTTCCTTATTATTATATCTTCAACAATATCAAACATTCGAAGAAGCCCTTGCTCAAGCTAAAGTCATTGAAGAGATAAAAATCTAGGAGGGTAAAATCAAACATAAAAATAAATAATGTCAAAGAACAAACTCTAGGATGAACAACCATAGCCAATCAAAACCTGGCCAAGTAAATCAAGTGGTCTTGAGTGCACCTCAACTTCCAAATCAACAAACTCAAGTCCAATATCAATAACCCCCAACTCAACAACCATTGCAAAAGCAATGGTACCAATTCATACTAGCCCTAAAACAATTGCAAAATCCCACTACCACATTAGATAATCAAAATCATTATTAGTACAAAAAAACAACCTACAACTACATTTTTTCTTCCTAAACTATTTTTTACCATATTCTAAAGTTTGTACAAGGTATAGTTGATTTTACTAACATAAATCAAATCTGAAGATCCTAATAAACCTCATGGTATGAATTATAAGGAGTACCAATATTGTACATTTCATCGATATAAGGGTTATTATATCAATGATTTTTATCACTTCAAGGACATCATACAAGATTTCATTGATATGAAAACTACTAAGGTCGATAATCCTTTAGCACCATCAAAACAAAATGTTGGGATCTATCAAACACCTCTTCCTCAACGCGAGGCAACACAACCAACAACTAGGGCATCAACTTCTATAGTTCTCCTCAACCAAGTCAATCATATAAATAATGTTCCACCTTAGGAAGGTTTTGTAGGTGCTATTCACATAGTTACCCAAGGTCAAAGATGTATAAATCGATCGTAGCAATCAAACTTCCCAAATATACCAACACAGTATACTCACTCCTATTACACCAACTTCTACTATGCCACCTAATTTTTTTCAAGACCACCAAAATCCTCAAATCCATCTCCTATATCCCCCATCATACCATTTGAATAATCAAATTTCCACTCATCTAACCTTCACATGGAGGGGAAAGTATCCACTTCTCAAATCCAACTACCTAACCCCACATCAGCATCCAAAACTATTCATCACCCCTCATCATAAACTAATCCAATTTTACCTACACCCATTATCCCCCAATCTCATCCATCTTCCACATCTATCCCAAATAGGCTAAATTATCCTTCCACCTTGCATTCCATAGTCATAGTCCCTTCCTTTACACAATCATCCTAAATAGCTAAATATGTTATCACTATTACTCCTACCCCCTCTAGCACTTCTAATAATCCACTTAAACCCCAAAATATTATCACCTCCACTCAACTGGACCCACCTCCACCATCAAATATATCATAAATATATCTAGTCATTCGTAATGCACCCTTTCAACATACACTATTTCCCTCATTTGATCCATAAACCATTATTGAGGCCTCCACTTTTGCCTTCGTCTCATCTCCAACTATACCTATGCAAGTTGTGGTTCACCTTGCCAATCATGGTATTGGTGAGTATATCATCCAATGTGTCCACAATTACCCCACAAATTATTGAGACTACTAAATATTATGATCATCCACTTGACCCACCTTTAGTAATCGATGTCGTGTATAATATGGGTTCTTCACCAAACCAAAGTAATTTTTTCTATGGAGGAATTGATTCTTCATCTAACCCAACCCCTCTTTTTGAACCCCAATTACAGTTTTGTGCCAACATTGATTATCTATTTAATCTATCCTTTCTCATATGTTAATTTTGACGTGTCAACTCGAAATGATATGGTGTAGGGAGACACAAGTAGGGCATTCATAATATTTTTGAATCTTTCTATCAATATGTGTATAATCACGTTGGCTTGGGATACAAACCACAATCCTCCACAACCTCCTTCAAGGAGGAATTTCAACAACTCACCATATATATCGAGGAGGATAGTGAAGATAGTGAGGATGAGTACATAGACCCTAAATTTGTGCCTCTAGTGCACACGGCTTTTTCAAAAATATTTCCATAAATATCAATGACTCACACCATTTTTGATGATGACTTTGAGGAGAATTTTGATGATACATTTAACACATCCTAGATTACCTATGATAGCTCTGAAGAAGAATCATTCCCTATCATACCCATTACTAATGAGGATGATGTCTATCTCTACATTTTTCCCACCTCATAGCCCATATTTCATCAGATCCTTCCACTCAAGCACCCTGATGCATCCACCAATGCACCACCTCCACCATGGTCACCTCTATAATATAATAATCTATCAATTCTAAATCAGCTACTTCCACGAAAGCATGTATAATGGTATTGGTTATGGGCTTATCATAATTCATAATAATAATTTAAGCTTATTACATTCATAATTAGTATATGTTCCAATTTCATATCACTTCATACTGCATCTCATGCATTCTTTTCATTTGAATTCATACACTTCATTTGTCATATTGGTTATCATTTGGTTAGTTTGGATGATTATTAGTCCATCAAGTCTTGTTGCCTTAATCAGGGGTACCTTCATGTTAGTATTTGTTTCATTCCACAATTCATAAAAATGCTAAAACAAATACTACCATCCTCATTAATTTTACATTTCCCCTTTGCATGGCACCTTATTTATTTGGTAATATCTTATTTTAGGAATCTCTAGGTGTTTTTAGTCACTTAGCCACTCCTAGTGTTTTATACAACCTCCATTCAACATCAAACAGACCTAAAATGCAACAAGTTGTTCCTAGTTAAATCACATATCCTATTGGACCATGCACATGTATCACACATTAATCTCATTGCGATGCTTTGGAAATATGAACTCATGCATGGCCATTTCCATAAAGTAAACGGTTTTCCCTACTCATCCTATTATGCACATGGTCTAAACTTGAGAATTGAAAAAAGGTTAAGCGCAAAAGCAAGAGATAAAAGTATTTCAAAAAAATAAAAAATAATAATAAAATAAAAGTTTGAATGCCTAGAATTCTCAGGTCCTTGCATCATGGGGTTAAACTCCACCAGAGCTATAGATGTGTGACTGGTAGTGAAGTACACCCTATATGGTAAAACATCTATCACATTAGGAACTTTATTTTATACAAACCTATGTATACTTATGGATGACTTAGCTTATTGGCATTAGTTACATTTTATTAGTCTACCCTTACTCATGATTGGAAATGAATATTCACTACACACAGTTGGTTATTGAGAGACTTGACTCCACTAGGATGCCCTTAGTATCTTATGGATTCAAGATTTTAATAGATGGGTTTGTTTGAAATCACTAGGATATTTTAGTGTTTGGAAAAAAACTCTAATTTCTTTATCCCTAAGACAAACAAACTAATAAGAGAGCTCAAATTTCATACCACCATTGCATTGCTCTACACATGTCTTATTTCATTGCATTTTCCATCATATAGTCAAACTAGTATTATTGTGTTGGTGTCCCTGATTAGGCAATAAAGATAAATTCTACTAAATAATGATCCATAACTTGCTTGAATGATAATAAGTTAAGTGTCAACATTTATTCACCCAACATATGCTAATATATATCAATAATTATCATCTAAAATATATTTCATCTACATTCTACTCATTCCATCACATGTTCAACCATGAGGTTTTAAGGTAGCACCCTTTGCCTCATCATCATACATAATCCATATTGAGGTTTTAAGGTCATTCCCTTTGCCTCACTTTATCAAAATTCAAAAAAGGTTTCAAATGAGACACCCCTTTGGTCAATTCAATTCAAAAGGCTCCAAAGGAACCAAACTCCTTTGGTCACTTTCAATCCAAAAGGCTCCAAAGGAACCAAACCCCTTTGATCACTTTCAATTCAAAAGGCTCCAGAGGCACCAAACCCCTCTAGTCAACGTCTAGAATAGCTTTTTATTTCATGCACTAGCTTAGGATTTATTCTTTTGTTGTAGATTAGTTAGCCTAGATTCTCAAGTGAACCTTATACCTAGTAATCTACTCTAGCCACCAATCGGTTGTAGTGACTGGTTATCCATGCAATCTAACAAGATCAGGGTTATGCATAGTGGTGAACTTTTGCCATTGGGGAAAAATTTGACATTTTCAAAAATTCAAATTTGTGAATTTAGGGGACCGAAACATCGACCATTTAGCCAAAAAAAATTGGCACAAAAAATTTTTAGGTGTTGGTTCATCGTGCGTTGATAATAGTATCACGAATATTTTAAAAAATTCACCAACAATCCCACCTAAATAGAGGACCATTTTCACCATAAAATTTTTAAACATTTTAAATTATCCCACCCAATTAGCCAAGTATACCACTATATATAACTAACACCCCATCAATACTTTTTCATTTCTAGACCTTGTTCTACACTAAACGGATATCTCGATCCAGTTCTGCACTATATCGTATCCATTTCTAAAATAAATAAGATTAAAACCCTTTTTGCACCAGACCAAAACCTCTTTTACATCCATATGGACTACCAAACCCTATTCTACATAAGGCCAATATTCGGACCCTATTTTGCATTCGAATGGACTACCGAACCCTATTCTGCACAAGGTTGATATTTGGACCCTGTTTTGCATTCAAATGGACTACTAGATTCTATTCTGCACAATGCTGACATATTAACCCTATTTTGAATCTAGACAGACTACCACACCCTATTTGCATCCAAACAAACTATCAAACCTTGTTCTGCATAAGAATGTGTTGAGCAAGGTGTAGCTAAAGCATTGCAAAAGTATTGTCATTGTTGTCAACACAGACAGTTTGATGTAGTTGATGCAGTTCAGAGGTCAGTCAGAACAAGTACAGTGAATTTCCAAGAAGAAAGAAGTGGCCCAGATTCAAAAATTTACAAAAAAAGACAAGAAAACTATCGCGATATCGTGACATGTTTTCTGTCGCGATTTCGCGACAAAAATGAGGAGAGAGAAGGCGCAGCCAAAAATGTCACGATTTCGTGACAAATTTGAGGAGAGAGAAGGCATAGCCAAAAACGTCATGATTTCACGACATAAATTAGGAGAGAGAAGGTGCAGCCAAAAATGTCACGATTTCGCAACATGCTAGAAGGAAAGAAGCAAAGTTTAAAAACTGTCGCGATTTCACGACAATTTTGGAGAAGCAGCACCAAGGACGAAAAGTTTCATGATTTCGTGATAGTTTTGGAAGAAAAGCACAGAAGGGCGAAAAGTGTCGCGATATCATGACACGTCGGGTTTTGCTGGCTAAAGAAGAGAAGAAGCGCTAAGTAAAAAAATTGTAGTGATTTCGCTACAATTCAAAAGTGTAGAACACAAAGGTGTAGCGATTTCGTACAAGTCAAAAGTGCAGAACACAAAGGTGTAGCGATTTCGCTACAAGTCGAAAGTACATAACACAAAGGTGTAGCGATTTTGCTACAAGATGAAACTGCAAGACACAAAGGTGTAGCGATTTTGCTACAAGTCAAAAGTGCAGAACACAAAGGTGTAACGATTTTGCTACAAGTCAAAAGTGCAGAACACAAAGGTGTAGCGATTTCGCTACAAGTCGAAAGTGCAAGGCACAAAGGTGTAGCGATTTCGCTACAGGTCAAAGTTTCGCGGGTCGAAGCAAAGTTGGAAGCACAAGGCACAAAGTTGTAGCAATTTCACTACATGTCTTGATTTCGCTAGTGCATGAAGCAAGAAATGTACGGATGCGAAAGATGTCATGATTTCGTGACATGTTGCATTTTCACGGGCGAAAAGCAAAGAACAGTGCAAAGGCAGAAAATCGTCATGATTTTGTGACAAGAGTGAGAATGACGTCAGCAAAAGATAGAAGTGTCACGATTTCATGACAAGAAAGGTGGCAAAGCTATCAAAGGCCAAAAGTGTCACGATTTCATGACAGTAAGGACAAGAAGGTGTACGGCTACAAAAAGTGTCACACTATCATGACATGTTAGTATTTTGCGGCAATAGTTACAGGAAGGTGACAGAGGTGGCAGTAGCAGTTGAGGCTGACAAATTTGGATCTGGGCTGAAATATTTTAGGGTTTTGTAGCTGACAATTTCTAGGGTTTGTAGCCAACAATTTCTAGGGTTTGCAGTTGACAATTTCTAGGGTTTTGCAGCCAACGTTCTTTAGGGTTTGTTCCTAAAATTTCATCTATAAAAGGAGGGCTACTTCGAGTTTGAAAAATGGAGTGTGAATATAATATGTGAGCAAGTATTGCGTTTGCACAAGTGAAGTCCGCATCGAGCAGAGAGCGAGTCGTATCGATTCAAGCTGAGTGCAAAGTCGTAGTTCGTTTGAGTCAAAGCGAATTGTGCATATCGTAACTGCATGAATTAAGAGCATGGGTGTAGAGGTTGAGTTCTAAGTGCGAAGGGACAGCGCGTAGATAGAATAAGTGATCGATTATCTAGTTGTAGCAGAGAGTGCGAATAAATTCACAGAAGCAGTCGGATAGTGCGAAGCGTTTGTGCAGAAGCAGTAGAATGCATAGAAACTATAGACTGTGAATATCAAGGTGAAAGTATTATTCTGTAATTTCCATTACTATTATTGAAGTCCAAGTTGCAGCTTGGCATAAGGGGTTGGTGCTTCTTTCTAGTAGGTGCTGGTAAATTAGGAGTTGGTGCTCCACTCTATTTGATACAGATAAAGCTAAGGGGTTGTTGCTCCTTCCAGTTGGTGCTGGTAAAAGATATTGTAAAGTTGTAGCTTTGCATTGGCTAGATTTGGATGGTAGTCCAAGTAGTAATTTTGAGGAGTAGCCACATTGGTGAACCTCGTTAAATTACTGTGTTGTGTGTCATGCTTTCTTGTTGCATTTGATATTTCTTTTATCAGTTTTAAACTGCTGCTGGATTTAAAACTATATATATTAGAAATTTTAAAGATCACACTGATTCACCCCCCTCTCAGTGTCACTGTGATTACAACAATTGGTATCAAAGCCAAGTTCTTGTTCAGGCTCAATCAGCTAGGGTGTTCCTGGTAGTGATGCTATGGCAGGTGGTGAAGGTTTCTCCTCGAACAAAGCACCATTGTTTGAGAGAACAAATTATGTGTTCTAGAATATCAGGATGTAGACATATCTTTGAGCTTTGGGATTTGACATCTGGAATGCAGTAGTTAATGGCTACATAGCTCCTACCACTGCTCCAACCGATAGCATCGGTAAAAAGGCTTTTGAAAATGACTCTAAAGCAAAAAATGCCATCATGTGTGGACTAGTGGACAGTGAGTTGGTCAAAATCATAAATTGTGAATCAGCAAAAGATGTTTGGGACAAACTAGAGAATATTCATGAGGGAGATGACAATATCAAAGAAGCTAATCTACAAACTCATCGAGCTCAATTCGAATCTTTAAAAATGACCAATGATGAGAACATAGAAGCCTTCATGCAGAGAGTTAATGGAATCACCAATTCAATCAGAGGTCTTGGAGAAGAGTTGGATGATGCTACTATCGTGAAAAATGTTTTAAGATCGCTTCCCCAAAGGTTCGATTCTAAAGTCTCTGACATAGAAGAAGCTAAAGACCTAAACCACTTCAGTATGGATGAGATGCATGGTTCCTTGACTGCTTATAAAATGAGAATCGAAAGGTCTAATCCTACAGATAGAGAAGTAGCATTTAAAGCTCTAAAAGGTAAAGACACAAAACATGAATCTAAAGAAGAAGAAACTTCAGATGAAATGGAAGCAAATTTTGTCAAAAAACTGAGAAAGGGCAAATGAAAATACAGAGGAAAACTACCCTTTAAATGTTTCAACTATGGGGGTATTGGACACTTTGCAACCAAATGTCCTCTCAATGAGAAGGACAAAGGTGAAGAAACTTTGCATCAAGAAAAAGGTGAATGGAGGAAGAAATCTAATTTCATAAAAGGCAATTTAAAAAAGAAAATCTTTATTTCCAGGAATTCTTATTCCTCATAAGACAGTACTAGTGATGATTCTGAAGTAGGAACAGGTGAAGCTCTCTTCATGGCATTTGAAGTAGAAAATTCTGAAGAGGTAGAAATCTTAGAGAAGAAAGAAGATATGAACTCTAAAGTGTCTATTGAAAAAATTGAGGCTGAAGTTGATCTAGAAGGTGAGCTAGTTTCTGCTCTTATGGAATGGAAATATGAGAAAAGAAAGAATAAAAAATTGTCAAGGAAGCTTGAGGATGCAAATGACATTATAACCAGTTTAAAAACACAGACAGAAGAGTACAAGAAAATGTCTGAAGATCTTGAAGTTCAGGTAACCATGAAGATAGATTACTGCTGTAAACTGGAAGAAGAAAATGTTGGTCTTTGAATACAGATACAAGAGCTAGATCAAAAATTTAGCTGCCATTACAAATGTGAAGAAAGTTCGATGAAGCTGGACAAAATCCTAAGCGATCAAAGACCCGTAGGTATCAAATTCGGTCTGGGCTTCACTGAAGGAGAATCATCAAATGGACCAAATGCAAGTAATGTTGAATGTGTAAGGAGTAAAGACAAGAAACAGGCTGTTGAAAGAAAAACAAATCAGGCAAAAGAAAGCAGTAATGCCAGTCCTAAAAAAGGAACTGATAATGGTGGTTTTACTAACGTCACACATCAAAAGAAAAGAAGATCTAAGGCTCCTGCAACAACTTGGCAAAGGCCATATTTCAGGTTCAATCATTACTTTTATGATTTATTTTTCAAATGTAATGGTTATGGACATAAAATTGCTGACTGCAAGTTCAATGTAGGACCAAGAAGTTTCACTAGTAGAAATACTTTTGCTCCTCTAATGAATTATGCAGTAGAATGCTTTAAGTGTCACAACTTTGGGCACATTGCTAGAAACTGTTATAGTACTTCTATTTCAAATCAATCTTAGAAAAGAAGAGTTCAACCATATAGGGCAAAACAAAATAGAAATATTTCTGAAAAATATGTGCAAGATTCTGAAAAGGGGAAATCCAAGCTAAAGCCCAATACCATAGTCAAAACAAAATGGAAACAGAAAGAACAGCTCAGGGAAGAAAATGAATCTCTAATAGTATAGACAGCCTTCAAGGCTCAAAATAAATGTGTTCCATGGATTCTTGACAGTGGTTGCTCAAGTCATATGACAGGTGATAAACAAAAGTTTGAAAAACTACAAAAATATGAGGGTGGCTCTGTAAAGTTCAGAAATAATGATGGAGCCAAGATAATCGAAAAAGGATCTGTCAAAATTAGTGATGGGAAAATTAAGTCAGAAGAAGTTCTATTTGTGGATGGTCTGAAACACAATCTGTTAAGTGTGAGTCAAATCTATGATAAAGGACATGAAGTAGTCTTCAAGAAGCAGGGTTGTGAAGTCAGAAAAATAAACAGTGGGAAATTAATAGCTATTGGCTCAAGGACGTCTGGCAATCTGTACACACTCTCAAAATCTTCAGAAGGTATGTGTTTCATTAGACAAGAAGAAGAGAACTGGATGTGGCACAAGAGGCTTGGACACATAAGTTTCGATAACTTGGTGAAGATCATCTTGAAACAAGCAATGAGAGATATTCCAACCATTAGAAAACCTTCAAATAGTGTCTATGCCTCATGTCATAAGGGAAAGCAAACCAGAGTTTCATTCAAAACAAAAGAGTACCACACCAGCAAGCCTTTGGAGCTCATACATACAGACTTATGTGGACCCATGAGAACACAAAGCATCAATGGAGACAAATACTTTATGTTGTGTATCGATGATTATTCCAGAATGACCCGGATATTTTTCTTAAAAGATAAAACAGAAGCTTTTGAAATGTTCAAATCTTTCAAACATCTAGTTGAGAATGAAACAGGAAAAAGTATCAAATGTCTACGATCAGATAGAGGAGGAGAATTCATTTCGAATGAATTTTTAGAATACTGTGAAAAACATGGTATAATGAGACAATATTCAGTAGCTAGAACTCCCCAGCAAAATGGTGTGGTAGAAAGAAAGAAAAAAACTGTACAGGAAATGGCACGCACTATGCTGGCAAAAAATAAAATAGCAGATAGATTCTGGAAAGAAGCAGTTCACACAACAGTATACCTCCAAAACAGATATATGTTAAGAACTCATGAAAGCAAAACACCTTATGAGTTGTGGTTTGGTAGAAAAACAACAACAAAGCATCTCAAAGTATTTGGTTGTAAGTGTTACATCAGAAAAACTGATGACAACCTTGGAAAGTTTGAAAATAGAGCAGATGAAGGTGTTTTTGTTGGGTATTCTGCAAAAAGCAAAGCTTACAAATGATACAACAAGAGACTCAATAAAATTGTGGATAGTGCAGATGTTAAATTCGATGAAGGTGGGAAACAAATAGTTAACTTTGAAGAAAAGTACCCTATCTATGAAGAATTCATTGAAGGCGATGAGGTGAAGGAAACATAAAATAAATCTACGATTGATTCAGATAACTTATTGGACGACTCAGAGGTGCAAGAAAACAATAAATTCAAAACAGGCAGCTGGCAGAAAAATCATCCAAGAGACCAAATAATTGGAGATCCCACAGCTGGTGTTCAGACAAGAAGGAAAGTTATAAGTAATTACTCTCTTTTATCCAGCATCGATCCCAAAAACATAAATGAAGCAAGCCAAGATGATAGCTGGATGAAGTCAATAAATGAAGACTTAGATCAAATTAAAAAGAACAGAACTTGGGAATTAGTACCTAGACCTGCGAATAAGAATGTAATCGGCACCAAATGGATATTTCAAAACAAATTAAATGAATACGGACAAGTCATTAGGAACAAAGAAAGACTAGTTTGTAAAGGCTATGCACAAGTCGAAGGTATTGATTTTGAAGAGACTTTTGCACCAGTGGCCAGACTAGAAGAAATTAGAATGTTTCTAGCCTTAGCAGTCCACAAGAACTTCAGATTTTATCATATGGATGTAAAATCTGCCTTTTTAAACGGGAAACTTGAAGAAGAGGTCTATATTGAACAACCAGATGAATTTCAAATTAGTGAAGATCCTAACCTTGTCTGCAAATTAGAGAAAGCATTATATGGATTAAAACAAGCACCACGGGCATGGTATGCAAGGCTAGACAACTATCTCTCTCAACAAGGATTCAAGAAAGGTTTAGTGGACAGTAATCTGTATGTGAAAATAGAAGGTGGGCATCTCATTGTTCTTGTTGTCTATGTAGATGATATCATATTTGGCAGCAGCAAAGATGAATCTTGTAAATACTTAGAAAATAAGATGCAGAATGAATTTGAAATGTCTATGATTGGTGAACTGTCTTACTTTCTTGGGCTACAAGTTAATCAAAATGAGAAAGGCATATTCATTTCCCAAACCAAATATGTGAAAGAAATGCTAAAAATGTTCACTATGGAGGACTGTAATCCAGTTAGCACTCCCATGACAACAGGCTACAAGTTGAGTAAAGAAGACAAATCTCCACCTGTAGACCAAACCATGTACAGATATATGATTGGAAGTTTATTATATTTAACAGCTACCAGACCTGACATTCTACAGGCAGTTTGCATGGTAGCTAGATTTCGAGCCGATCCCAAAGAGACTCATGTGACAGTAGTTAAAAGGATTTTTCAGTATCTCAAGGGCACCATGGAGTATGGGTTGTGGTATCCAAAAGGCAAAGAATTCACTCTTATATCATATTCAGATGAATATTGGGCTGGATGTGTTGATGACAGAAAGAGTACAAGTGGAGGTGCTTTTTATCTCGGTGACAGGTTGGTTGCTTGGCATAGCAAGAAACAAGAGTCAGTTTCTTTATCAACAGCTGAGGTAGAATATATTGCAGCAACAACTTGTTGTACACAAGTTTTGTGGATGAAACAAACTTTGAAAGATCTTGGTATTAATTTCAGTGAACCAATATCAGTTAAGTGTGATAACACCAGTGCAATTAACATCTCCAAGAACCTAGTAATGCACTCACGGACAAAACACATTGCTATACGGTATCATTTTTTGAAAGATAAAGTTGCAGAAGGAGAAGTCAAATTGGAGTTTGTTCCAACTACAGAGCAAGTAGCAGATATATACACAAAACCATTGCCCAAGGAAGTTTTTGAGTACCTTCGAAGTAAGTTGGGAGTAGTAACACTACCCAAGCACTGACTAGATATGGGGAACACATTCTTAGGGGGAGCATTAAAATTATTTATGTCTAAGAATGTTGTGCATAGAATCAGGGGGAGTCTGCAGTAGCCCTTTGGTATTTTTGGCAAAGGGGGAGAAGAAATTGAAATTGCACATGTGTTGCCAACAATTCCAAAGGGGGAGATTGTTGAGCAAGGTGCAGCTAAAGCATTGCAAAAGTATTGTCATTGTTGTCAACACAGATAGTTTGATGTAGTTGATGTAGTTCAGAGGTCAGTCATAACAAGTACAATGAATTTCCAAGAAGAAAGAAGTGGCCTAGATTCAAAAATTTACATAAAAATACAAGTAAGAAAACTATCGCGATATCGCGACATGTTTTCTGTCGCGATTTTGCGACAAAAATGAGGAGAGAGAAGGCACAACCAAAAATGTCATGATTTCATGACAAAAATGAGGAGAGAGAAGGCGCAACCGAAAATGTCACGATTTCACGACAAAAATGAGGAGAGAGAAGGTGCAGCCAAACATGTCATGATTTTGCGACATGCTGGAAGGAAAGAAGCAAAGTTTAAAAAATGTCACGATTTCGTGACAAGTTTGGAGAAGCAGCGCCAAGGACAAAAAGTGTCACAATTTCATGACAGTTTCGGAAGAAAAGCACAGAAAGGCGAAAAGTGTCGCGATGTCACGACACGTTGGGTTTTCGCGACCCGAAGAGGAGAGAGAATGTACGACAACAAAAGTGTAGCGATTTCACTACATGTTGAAGTTTCGCTGGCCGAAGTAGAGAAGAAGTGCTAAGTAAAAAAGTTGTAGCAATTTCGCTACAAGTCAAAAGTGCAAAACACAAAGGTGTAGCGATTTCGCTACAAGTCAAAAGTGCAGAACACAAAGATGTAGCGATTTCGCTACAAGTCAAAAGTACATAACACAAAGGTGTAGCAATTTCACTACAAGATGAAACTGCAAGACACAAAGGTGTAGCGATTTTGCTACAAGTCAAAAGTGCAGAACACAAAGGTGTAGTGATTTCGCTACAAGTCAAAAGTGTAGAACACAAAGGTGTAGCGATTTCGCTACAAGTCAAAAGTGCAAGGCACAAAGGTGTAGCAATTTCGCTACAAGTCAAAGTTTCGTGGGTCGAAGCAAAGTTGGAAGCACAAGGCACAAAGTTGTAGCGATTTCGCTACATGTCTTGATTTCGCTAGTGCATGAAGCGAGAAATGTATGGATGTGAAAGATGTCACGATTTCACGACATGTTGCATTTTTGTGGGCAAAAAGCAAAGAACAGCGCCAAGGCAGAAAAGCGTCACAATTTCATGACAAGAGTGAGAATGATGTCAGCGAAATATAGAAGTGTCGTGATTTCATGACAAGAAAGGTGGCAAAGCTATCAAAGTCCAAAAGTGTCATGATTTCATGACAGCAAGGACAAGAAGGCGTACGGCTACAAAAAGTGTCATGATATCGTGACATGTTAGTATTTCGTGGCAATAGTTTAGGAAGGTGATAGAGGTGGCAGTAGCAGTTGAGGCTGACAAAGTTGGATCTGGGTCGACAGATTTTAGGGTTTTGCAGTCGACAATTTCTAGGGTTTGTAGTCAACAATTTCTAGGGTTTGCAGTCGACAATTTCTAGGGTTTTACAGCCGACATTCTTTAGGGTTTATTCCTAAAATTTCATCTATAAAAGGAGGGCTACTTCAAGTTTGAAAAATGGAGTGTGAAGATAATATGTGAGCAAGTATTGTGTTTGCACAAGTGAAGTCCGCGTCGAGCAGAGAGCGAGTCGTATCGATTCGAGCTGAGTGCGAAGTCGTAGTTCATTTGAGACAAAGCGAATTATGCATATCGTAACTGCATGAATTAAGAGCGTGGGTGTAGAGGTTGAGTTCTAAGTGCGAAGGGACAGTGTGCAGATATAAGAAGTGATCGATTATCTGGTTGTAGCAGAGAGTGCAAAGAAATTCATAGAAGCAGTTGAATAGTGCAAAGCATTTGCGCAGAAGCAACAGAATGCATAGAAACTACAGACTGTGAGTATCAAGGTGAAAGTATTATTCTATAATTTCCATTACTGTTATTGAAGTCCAAGTTGTAGCTTGGCGTAAGTGGTTGGTGCTTCTTTCCAGTAGGTGCTAGTAAATTAGGATTTTGTGCTCCACTCTGTTTGATACAAATAAAGCTAAGGGGTTGTTGCTCCTTCCAGTTGGTGCTGGTAAAAGATATTGTAAAGTTGTAGCTTTGCATTGGCTAGATTTGGATGGTAGTCCAAGTAGTCATTTTGAGGAGTAACCACATTGGTGAACCTCGTTAAATTACTGTGTTGTGTGTCATGCATTCTTGCTGCATTTGATATTTCTTTTATCAGTTTTAAACTGCTGCTGGATTTAAAACTATATATATTAGAAATTTTAAAGATCACACTAATTCACCCCCCTCTCAGTGTCACTGTGATTACAACAGAATGATATCTAGACCCTGTTTTACATATGGATGGACTACCATATCCTATTATGCATAAGGCTAATATTTGGACCCTATTTTACATTCATATGGACTATTAGATCCTGTTCTACACAAGGCTGATATTTGGACCCTATTTTGCATCCATTCGGACTACCGAATCCTATTTTGCACAATGCCGATATCCAAACCCTATTTTGCATTCGGATAGACTACTAGATCCTATTCTATACAAGTCCAATATTTGGATCCTATTTTGCATCTAGATGGACTATCAAACCCTATTATGCAAAGGGAAAAATACATTTATTTGTGGTTTCGGGGGCACTGCCCCCAAACCCCCATTAGGGAGCTCCATAAATGTCACTGCCCTCCCTAGACCCCTCGGTGACCTAGTAGGGGGAAATTTCCCCCCCACACCTCCTTTCATGGAGTGGGTCCAAGTGCAACTAAAAATAAGACCTCCAAATTAGAGATAATCAGGCTCCACAACCAATGCCATGTTCTATACTCGGTTTAATATCGGACCTTTTTATACACTTGGTTGAAAGTCGAACCATTTTTTGTATTGACCTATGACTAGATATCATTTTCCACCTAGTCCATCCAAAAATTTCAAATTCACCAATATTTTATATTTTTTTTGAAAAATAAGGTAATTTGCCATGTCCTCCTACATGAATTTGGTCAGGATTCTCCAAGGTTTTGCAACGGATTCACCATATTTTTACAAGTACATTTCGATTCTGACCTCTTATGCATAACCTTGAGTAGGATGGATAGATCACCATAAGAATACTTATTCAACACAAAATCAAAAAAAAAAAAAATACCACAATTTCACCATCCGTTCATGTCATGTTCTACTTTTTGCTAAACTCTTCTTCAACCTATCATGCCTTATTCCATGAATGTTTTCAATTGTTTCTCGAATCAAGTTCAATATTTAATCATCCAATTTTGGTGTTGCATGTGTTTGAGAAACTTTGTCAAATACCATCATCAAAACCCTTTGTATTGGATCCCAAAAGCATAACATATTATAATATTCATAATTGGTATGCACCACACCACTTCCAATCTAGGTTGGCATGCGATGATTGTAATCGAGGTGTTAAAACTAGACCTCCACCTCTAAATTATTCTATTATCATACACATTACCTCATTCATTGGTCCATCTACCACATCACAAGTGCTCATAATTCTACCAAATATAATTATTTTGACAATGCATGCCCATTTCAAATTTGGGGTAATTAACATTGATCTAGATTTGCAATATTTTCATCTAATAAACCACTTCTCTACACATTTTTCAATCATCTCGTTGGTATAATTTTTTTCATATTAAAACCACTCACAATTTGAGTAGGTAAGGTAAAAGTAAAATATTCATTGGTCATTTCATCCTTGCATTGGTACAATAAAATCAACTCCTCTCCTCTCAATAAACCAGGTGTCTCTTAATTTTGCATCACATTGTATTTTACACAATGCGGTACAAAAAGGAGCATCTGTAGACACCAAATACTAAACCTTCATAAATTCCATTCATACCACAT
The DNA here is from genome assembly GCA_028583015.1 of Wollemia nobilis. NCBI lineage: Eukaryota > Viridiplantae > Streptophyta > Pinopsida > Araucariales > Araucariaceae > Wollemia > Wollemia nobilis. The sequence goes on along the minus strand of JAQPPZ010014872.1, from coordinate 1,191,862 downwards.
ACCCATATAATAAAAATATGCTTAAGGTCTCTCTTAGGTCTATTTACAACTCACATTTTTCCATTTTCTAAATTTAATAAAATCTATAAAATATTCCCTAGGATGCTCTCCCCTTATCACGTGTCCTAACTACAACTACCCCTCCACTTTCTACACCTCCCCCTAAGTGATACACCTCAAGTGTAACACTATAACTACCCAGGATACTTGGCTACCCTATCCCTACTACTCGACTATCCTAGCCTGCCACCTATCCTCACACCCCTCACCATCCTAAAATCCTAAAAATCCACCCCCATCATTCCATATAGAGGAGAAAAAATATATTATCACACTATCAAATTCATGCTATAAATAACACATCTAGATCAATATTTAAGTCATACAAACCGAGGAGCAATCCTACCAACCCTATCCAAGCCCTTTCTGCCAGCCAATCCCCAAACGTAGCTCCCTGCATTTGCATAGTTCCAAACATAGTCCCTTATATTTACCCAACCCCAAACATAGGTCCCTACATTTTTTAATCTTCCAAACACAACACTCTACATTTGCATACCCCCAAACATAGCACTTTATTTTTATACAATCCTAGGCAATCGACTTCAGATCCAGATCAACACAAGTAAAGTTTTAGCAAGGCACATTTGGTTTTCTTATTGTTCTAAATTTTCCACATATTTTAGGGTTATACAATTACCTATTTTATATTTTGTGTTTCTTTACCTTTTGTTTATATGGGTCTTACATAGTGAAGGTCTTTCACATGCTACTGACCCTCTCTGTTTGTAGAATTCATGTGTAGGTAACATGTTTTTAAGGTTGTTTAAGCAAGGGTGATCTTCAAGGATACATAAGTCCACCCACACTTTAATTATATCTTGAATATGTTGGAACCTAGATCCATTGATTTGCAAAAATGGGATTCCCCCTCTTTTTCATTGTATTTTATGCAAGCAAGCTCTGTTGTAATCATACCCCTACATATCGGGACATATTTTTTGTAAAAGGAGAACACGACTCACATATTAATACAAATACAAATTATTTTTATTACACATTACTAAGGTGTAATTTTTGTATCTACACTTACTTTCCCCCTTGAATACTCTATGATTTCTTTCCCACCAAAAAACCCACAAAAAATGAGGTAGTAATAAATTCTAGAGTTTTAATAACCTACTATTGCTAAAAATGCATCTCCATTGGTTAAAATGTTTTCTAAAAGTACTAGGGAATATCCAAGTGCAAAACAACTTCCCTTACATTATTAAGTACCTCACAATGAATAAATAAGTGATCGAATAATTAAGCATCCTTCATGCAAAGGGATCATATATTTGGAATTTAAAAAATTATCTTACTCATGTTATCTAGAGTTAGAATCTTTTTTGTATTAGCATCCTTCGTGCAAATAAAAAAATCCAATTTGGATACTAACTCACTCTCCCAAACCTTATTTATAGGAAAGTCCCCCTCCATACCTCCAAATTGCAAGGTATACGATAATTTTATAGAGAATATCCCGAAGGAAGTAGGGAACCAGAGTAAAGAGTCCTTATCATTATTTTGAGGTAAGTGGTACTGCTATAGTTCCAGATTAGTAGAATCCAAAGTTAGTTCTTTATAAAACCTCTAACCTTCCCCAAATTATGTAATATTTCACTAGAGGTTCATATTTTTTAACCAAGGGGAGATTTTAGTCTTCTAAAATTATACATTTTTTGTAAAGGACTATCTACACTCTAAGTGTCTTCTCAAAAAATTATTTCCTTGCCTTCACCTACCATCCATCTTAGTCCACTTCTCAATAATTTCCTAGTTTTTGAAATTCCATTCCAAACTACTAATCCTTTATGAGGGTTTGAAATTCTAAGTAAAAGTATGGAATCTTCCAAGTACTTATATTTAAGAATATAATCCTAGGGTAAAATATTGTTCCTTGGTAAATCTCTAACCTATTTTAATTAACAGTGTTTTATTGAACTGTTGCAACTTTCTTATCCCTAGACCACCTTCAATATTTGAAGAATAAACTCTATCCCAAGATATCAAAGCAAGCCTCTATTTTTATTCTAACCCTACCCATAGAAGTATTCTAAATATTTTCTCTATTATATTTTTTATCTTGTAGAGGATTATGAATTTTCACATATAGTAAATAGGGATGCTTTATAATGTTTCCTTAAAAGGATGTAATTTCCCAACTTGAGATAGCATATTACCCTTCCACCCCACAAAATTACTTTGAATACATTCTATAACTATATCCCACATTTATTCTTTTAATCTACTTGTGAAAAGAGGTAATCAAATGTAGGAAGCTAGAAATTCTTCTATTCTACATCCCAAAATCTAAGATATTCTTTGTTGCACCTATCTAGATTTGTTGACAAAATAGACATGAATTTTATGTAAAGTGGCACTTTGATTGGATACTCTTTCATAAATATGTAGGATATTGAGTATCCTCCTAACTTCTCTTATTTAGGCATTACCCAATATGATAGTGTCATCCATGAATTATTAGTAAGACATTGCTACAACATTACCTACATGTTTAATCCCTCTTATATTTGTTGTGGCAATGGCTTCATCCAAAATTCTACCTAAATATTCAGCTATGATGATGAAAAAGTATGGAGATATAGGATATCTTAGTCTTATACCTCATGCCCCCTAAATAAACTTGTTGATCTACCATTAATAATTATAAAAAAAATTACTAAAGAGAAATATTTTTTATCCATTGTCTTCGCTTAATGTCAAAACCTAATTTTTGTATTACTTTACCAAAGAAAATCCATGACACCTGATCATATTCTTAATTCATATCTATTTTAAGCAACATACCTGCAATATCCCTCTTATCCATTGGATACAATTTTTCATGAACTATCATCACTCAATCTATTATTTATGTCCCTTGAATGGAACTTCCCTGTATAGAAGAGATAGTCCTTAGAAGTACCTTCTTGAGTCTATTGACCAATGTCTTAGTGAAGATTTTGTATACAGAATTGCATAGTCTAATAAGTCTAAAATATTTAGTGAAGAGGCTCCATGATTATTTGGGATCAAAATCATAAAAGTATTATTACAATCGTGAAGTAATGAATTAGAGACTTGAAATTCTCTTATTGCCTCTACAACATCTTTTCATATTATGTGCCAAAAAATCTAGAAGAAGCCAATTTAAAAACCATTTAAACCTGGTGCCTTACCTTTAACCATATCAAACACACTTTTCTTGAAATATTCTTCCAAAAAAAAATTAAATAATGGGTTGTTAATTTCTTCTAAAATAAATGATAGAATATTGCCAATACGGTAGTCCATTGTTGCATCATCTTCATCTTGATCTTTATAAAAGAGAGTCTGGAATAATTTTACTACTACTACTACTATTACCTCCTCCTTTTCTACTACACCATTATTCAACTTAACCTCCTTTATCCTATTGGCACTTTGATACCTTATGGTTGAGATATGGAAGAACTTTGTTATTATCTCCTTCCTTTAGCCATGTTGCCCTTGATTTCTACTTCCAACAAGTTTCCTCCTTTTCTAAAACATTATGAAACTCTACAAGAACCTCTATTTCTATTTTATTCAGCTCCAAAGTTCTTTCTTCCTATTGAAGCGTCAACTCTACTTCCTTCAGGTTATCTAAGAGCTCTTTATTTTTCTATAAAATATTTCCAAACACGTCTATGTTCTATTTCTTGAGATTCACCTTTATGATTTTCAATTTTTTGACAACTTAGAACATTTTAGTTCCATACACATCTGAGTTCCACCAATCTCTAATATTGTCCTTGATTTGAGGATGCTTTAGACACATCATCTCAAATAGAAAAGGAGATCATTTTGTCCTTTTTAATTAGAAAACTCTAAAAGAAGGAGGCTATGGTCAAAGGCAATTTTTGGGAAGGCTCTCAAATAATAAAAGTAAAATTTTCAATACTAATCAGTAAAATCTACTACTCTATCAATCCTTGATTGGATAAAAATACCTCATATTCTTCGGTTTGACCAAGTGAATTTGACCCCTATAGATCCACATATATTAATTCCAAATAAGAGAGAAACTTACTAAAGTCCTCCATACTATTTGTGAAGCTAGCTACTCCTCCTTTTCTGTCACTTGGTAGGAGAGTAGTGTTGATGTCTCTCATTATCATCCAAAGAAAACTAACTAAAGCACAAAATATCTCTAAATCATCCCAAAACCTTATCCTATCCACTTGATAATTAGGGGTATAGACATTTGTATCTAGCCAACAAAAATGAATCAATTTACATCATAAGAGGACCGAGATAAATTAATCAATGTGTTGTACACACTCCTCTTTGAGGATATTTGGATTCTAGAGAGTCCACAAGCCCCAAAAAGTACCTCTAGCTGGTCTATAGGTACCTTCTACTTTATTCCATGCCAAATATTTAATTCTATCTAGATTTTCTTCTTCAATTTTGGTTTCTTGAAGTAAAAGTATATCTATCCCATGCATTTTTCTAATATCTCTAACTACCCTATGCTTGTTTGGGCCATTCAATCCCTGAATATTCTAGGAAATAACTTTCATTTATTATATTTTGTGGGGTTTTTCTCCCCACTTAGTACCAAAACCTATTGAATTTTGTTTGCTATATCCTTAAATACTTTATTGTTCCTTATATCTACTAATTTTGGTCTTCTAGGCTTTGTTACACTACCTAGATCTATGGATTTCCAGGTATTTCTTATCAACCTTAACGTACTGGTTTTTCTATGGAATAATTTTTTCCTCTTTGATGCCCTTGGTATTTTTTTTTTGCTAAACTTCTTGGCTCTACAAAGCTTTACCTATTATTAACTTCCTTTCATATGCCACATATTTGAAGCCTGTTCTGTATTCTAAAGAAAAGCATACTTCCTTTAGTTTAGATTCTATTATCATTCCTATTTCTTCAACCTATTCTTCCTCTACAAGAGTTTCTTTAACTACTTCCTCTTATTTTGATTTTGGGTCTAAAATTTTATGTAGTAGATCTAGTTGATTCTCCTCCTAAGCCTATAAGTATATCTTCTCTAGTTATTTGTAAACTTATATGACATCCTCCAGATATGGTTTGCTCATGATCTCATTCAAACCATGAAAGGTGTATAATTTATTGGTTTATGGATTTATTTTATTCATTAATTCAACTTTATCTATAAAAAAAATTATTTTTCTAAGCTCTTTCTCCTTGTTTTTCTAGATTTACACCTTTTAATTTTCTTAGGTAGTTTTCTTTTCAGATAGTGATCTATAAGATGCCCTATTGTATTACATCCAAAATAAACTACCATTGATGATTCATATTCGATTGGTTGAATTCACATCCCCACATATGAAACAAGTTTTATTGAGGGAGTTAATGGCTAGGTCGAACCTGCATTCACACAAAATCTAGTGAAAACTATTTTAATTTTGGATCAAGTAGCTAGATCAAGTGCTATTAATTTTCTTACGCCTTTAGAAATCACTTCAATGACATCTTCATCCTATAAGTATACTAGAAGCCATAATGGTGCAAGATTTATATTTTCATTATTTCGATCAAGTAATAGTTTCTATTTTATATATATCTCCCATCTTCCAAAAAAACATGGGTCCTTTAGTAGAGTCATATTCATATATTCCCTACACATGAAGTTAAACAGTAAAAAACCTTTTCCAGCATAACAATATCCAGGTTACCTTTGGGTTTCCACTTGTGGGACACCCATTTTTTTATTGTATTTAGATCTCACCTAAAACCAATAAATTTTCAAACAAGTCTATTTTAGTTTTCTTTGGAGGTTCTATTTAGAATAATTTGTGGAACCCTCAAAGTCACACCTCCTGTATTTTCTCTAAATTTAAACAAAAAATCCTTGTGATATATTATTATTATTATGTTAATGCATTTTATGTGATTAAATCTATGATCTTGAGATATTGGTCTATGAGATAATCTTGTTAAATTGCTAATAGTGGTATATAAGCCATAAAGTGGTATGAAAAGTGATAGTGTTGGATCAATATTTTTTTGAAGAACACAAGCTTATAATGAGAGGGGGTGAACAATATAAGACCACTTTTTACTTTTCTTTCCCAATCAATATTATGCAATGTATAAATAACAATATCAACATTAGTAATAAAAGCAATACAAAAATCACCACACGCAATAGAGACACCAATTTAACATGGTTCACCCAATGTGGGCTACTCCACATAGAAAATATTTCACTAAAATTTTCTCGATAAATATCTTGGGAATCCTTTCCATATTACATTATTTATGGACCTCTATCCAAAGAACACACCAATCCCCTAATCAATTTATTCGATCTCTATCCACAAGAGAATTTCTTTCTCCTTAGCTCTGACTGGTGATCTTCTAGAAGAACTGTTACCTCCATTTCTTTGGCTAATGGATATCTATCCACTGAAGACACCTATCCTCACTACCCTAGCTAATGGATCTCTATCCAATGGAGACTATAGTCTTCTATACTCTGTCACCTTCAAAGTTCTATCTCTAATCTACACTAAACATAGTCCTTTGGTCTAGCACAAATTTACTCTATCTCTATCTATGGTCTGGAACAAACCTATCCTCAAATCTAAACCAAAATCTATCTTTAAATATGCACTAAAACTTATCCAAATCTACTCTCAATATGTATTATAATCTTTCACAAAAGTGCACACAAATATGTCCACAAGCATTCTCAAAGACTTACCTCCAATCTACTCAACAAGTCCACACTAGAGCTTGTCCAATCTTATATAAAATTAAAGAGAATTGTTGGAGACTCAATATGCTTCACATTTACTTCAATAATCAATCACTTTCAATCACTCTTCTATCACATAAAAATATAGAGAATTGTTAGAGACTCAGTATGTTTCACACTCATAAACACTAAACCTCTTTATCAAATAAATTCAAAATACAAAACAATTTATTTCATAGAACTTGAGCTATCACTTCACACATTCATTTGAGTAGGCTCAACCAACTCTACTCAACCTGAAGAACACAAGCTTATACTGAGAGGGGGGGTGATCAGTATAAGATGTATTTTTACTTTTCTTATTTATATTACAAAATAGTAAAGCAATATACCCACAACAATATCAAAGCAATGCATAAACCATCCACAAAGTGACAACAATTTTAACATGATTCACCCAGAATGGTTGGGCTACGTCCACAGATAAAATATTTCACTAAATTTTATCAATCCAACTTTTGGGAATACCTTTCCCAATTACACTGTTTATGGGCACCAACCCAAAGGAGACACCAATCCCCTAGCTCTGCTCTGGCTGGTGATCCTCTATAAGACCTCTGCCTCCACTGCCCTTAGAAAATGGAACTCTATCCATAGAATACACCTGTCCTCCCTACTCTGGCTGGAGACCTTTGTCCTCAACTATATCACCTCCAAAGCTGGTCCTCGAATTTGCACTAAACACAGTCCTTCGGTCTAGCACAAATGTCCTCGATCTCTTTCTCTAATATGCACCAAACACAGTCCTTCGGTCTAGCACAAATGTCCTCGAATCTGCACCAATCTCTGTCCTCAATTGGTTCTCAATTCTGGTTCACAAAAGTGGTTCACAAGCTTTCACTAAAGCTTGCTTGATCTTCACCAAGTCTTCACCTAGACTTGTCTCAGATTTGCTTTGCAAGTTCTCACTAGAACCTTCCCAAACTGCTCCACAAACTCAAAAAAAGCTTGCATAAATCTGTCCAACAAGCCCTCTCAATGACTTGTCCAAATCTGCTTGTAAGATCTTAGAAAAACTCACACAAATCTATCCTTAAGTTCTCTTTGCGCAGTTACAGTCGAACTTGGTCGAACTTCAACATTTGCACCTTTGCGGCATCGTCTTCATGCACTCTGCTTCCTTTGTGATATTTCACACTTAGAATGATTCGATGAAACACACTCTACACACTACGATTGAATTCACACTCTGATCACAACGATCGAACTTCTTGTACTGCGCACTATCTCCGAATGTCGCATATCAACAACACATAAATTGACCTTCCAACTCTCCAAACAACCCTCCTTTTATACTAACACTTTCAAGATCAAAACCTTGATCTTAGTCAACTACACAACCCTAAACTACGTTGGTTGCAAACCCTAATCTTTGTCGGCCCAAATTTAACTTTGTCGACCTCACTGCCTTTGTAACTCTTCTATAGCTTCTACCACGAAACTACAACATGTCGTGATATCGCGACACTTTTGTAACCATATACTATATTTTGGATTTTTTCATGATATCACAACACTTTAGCCTTTGTCAAATTCAACTAAGCTCTTGTCACGATATTGTGACACTTCTGACTTAGTCAGCATCAATTTTACTTTTGTTGTGAAATCGTGACACTTCTGCCTCTGCAGACTTTGACTTCACTTCTGTCATGAAATCGTGACACTTCTGTCTTCATAGTTCACAACTTGGCTTCTGTCACAAAATCATGACACTTCTCCTATTGCAGACCTGCTTTGTGTTTCTGTCATGAAATTGCAACACTTTCTCCAACCGTACGTTGCCATCTCAATCTATCGCAAAATCGTGACACTTTCTCTTCCTTGCATTATTGTCTTGTCTACACTAGAAAAAATAGAACATGTCATGAAATCATGATGCTTTCACCTTTGAGCTCTTCCTCCTTGAATTTGTCATGAAATCATGACACTTCTAGCTTCTGTACATTTTCTTTGCAATCTATCACGAAATCGTGACGCTTTTAGCTTTTGTACGACTTCTCTTCAACCTGTCGCGAAATCATGATGCTTCTCCTTTCAGACTCTTCTCTTTGCTGCATGTCATGAAATCATGATAGTTTTTACTTGGAACATTTTCATCTGCAGCATGTCACGAAATTGCAACATTTTATCTTGCTTCCACTTTGTCTTCTGACTTGTCGTGAAATCGTGACACTTTTTCTCCTTAGCGATTTTCTTTTCTTCGGGTCGCAAATACTCGACATGTCATGATATCATGACACTTTTTCTCCTGGACTCTCTTTGTTGCATTATGTTGTGAAATCGTGACACTTTTTCTTTCGGACTCTCCTACATTATGTCGTGAAATCGCGACACTTTTTCTGTCCTTTCAACCTTCCTTGCAATATGTCACGAAATCGTGACATTTCTAACTCTAAACATTCTCTCTCCTCTTTGAGTCATGAAACTGTGACATGTCGCGATATCGCGACACTTTTCTAAAAAGGTTTTTCTCGTTGGCTTAAATCACGAAAATGCGACATGTCGTGATATTACGACACTTTTCTAAAAAGCTTTCTTTTGAACCTGTCATGTCGAACCTTCATCAAAACAAATTATTTGACATTAATTCAAATTCCTTCAACAGCTTCTTGACATCAATGACAACTTATTCACTTGAGAAAATGCAATGTACCCAAGGTACCTAAAATTGCCAACAATCTCCCCCTTTGTCATTGATGGCAAACCTTTACTAAAAACACATCTTAAGAGCCAAAAATGAAACCAACTGTGCTAACAACTGAGAAACTGTGCCCACAACTGAGAATATTCCTTTGAATTTTTGCTCCCCCTGACTTGAAGCTTTCCTCTTCACTTGAAGCTCTCCCCCTTACTCATATCTCTCCCCCTTTGTCATCAATGGCAAAGGGTCACCTTTGGGGCTTGGGACTAAGAATGAGCCTCTTAGCTTAGTCCCTCCCCCACTTCCTGATGAGGTGATTAATTCTAGGATGGGAGTAAAACTCCCATTAGGCACTGATCATCATCAGCGTCTATCACTTCCTTATCGAGCCTTCTCTTGAACTCTTTGCCCATATTCCTGTTCTTGTCACTATTCTTGTTCCTATTATCATTCCTATTCTTATCCATGCCTTGATACTTGGACCTGTTCATACCATTGTTTCTATTCTTGTACCTTGGAAGTTTAGCTCCACATTGTCTAGCTGTATGACCTTAATTGTTACACTTATAACAAGTAACACTGTTATTTCTTTTAGGCATACCTGTTCTTTGAATCTGCCTATTCTGACTAAACCTGTTCTAGCCGAACCTATTTTGATCAAACCTGTTCTTGTAATTAACCTTGCAATAGACTTCCTTGTGCCCAAACTGTTGACAAGAGTAGCAGTACCCTTGAAAGAAACTAGTGCTTCTGAAATTGCCATTTACCTTCTTCACTTGAGCCATGCAATGTGCAACCATGTGACCAAACCTGTGACACGCAAAACATCTATCATGAAATTTTCCTTTATTCGACCTCTTGGGTCCTAAAAACTTCTTCTTTTCATTCTAAATTTTGTTTTTTGTTTCTATGCATCTATCATTCAAGGACTCATGATCTGAAATACTTTCCTCATCAGAACTCTCTTCCTTTTGGAGTCTCTTACTAGACTCTCTAGCTTGTTCCTTAACAAAACCAAGGCCTATTTTATCCGTTGTCTTTCTTTGACCTTTGATGAGTGACTTAATCTTTTTGGAGCTATCTTGAAACCTGTAAAGCTTATCCTTGTACTCTTTAGTTTCCTCTTTCAAAGAGGCCATTTTCTGTTCTAACTCACTATACTCAAGAACCTTAGACTCTAACTCATCCTTGAGTTCTTGTATCTTAGCCATAGAGAAGTCAAGACTTTCTATAAGATCGTATCTCTCCATACAACATTCATATAACTTATCCTTGAGTCTAGCATTCTTCTTTCTTTCCTTTTTCAAAAAACTAAGAGCGTTAGTAAGTTCATTTTCAAGATCCTTTGTTTGTTTGCTTTCTGAATCATCAAAGCCTTTTTCAGATTTCTTATCACTAGAGGTGCTACCCTTTTCAAAAACCATACAAGCATCTTCTTTATAGTTTTCTGAAGCATCCTCATACATACTAGAAACCAAATCATTATTTTTGCAATTATCCTCAAGGTGACCAAAATTTCCACATCTAAGACATTTCATGATAATGAACCTATGTTTTGTTTCTTCCTCTTTTTTTGATATGAACATCTCATTTTCATTATCACTTGAAGAACTTTCACTATCACTACTAGAACACTTACTTGCTTTGTCTAGGTAGAAAATTTTCTTATGCTTGTGAGAATACCTCTTTCCTTGATTGTTGTGCTCATATTTGTTCTTCCTGTGATGCTTGTGCTTTTCAGAATCCTTGCTTTTAGAATCTCGTTTATCTTCATCACTTTCATTCTTGAGAACAGTACAGTTGGTAGCATAATGACCAAACTTTCCACAATTAAAACATCTTATATTTTTCATGCTTTTATGCTTTCTAGAGAACTTGCCTTTCTTGCTATAATATGCCTCTTCATCACTAGAAGACTCATCACTCTCTTGAAGCTGTTTACCCTTGGATTTCTTGGTAGCCTTGAAAGTTGCCTCTTTCTTGACGTCAAAATTCACCTAAGTTCTCAACTCAAATGCTGCAAGTATGCTATGAAGCTCATCCTTTTTCAACTTATCCAAATCTTTAGCTTCCTCAATAGCAAAAATCTTTTCACTAAATCTATTAGGAAGAGATCTTAAAATATTATCACATACATCATTTTTAGCAAGCTCAAGACCTGAGTCTTTCATGGAGTTAACAACCTCATCCATACGAAGCATGTAATCACTAATATTTTCATCATCATTCATCTTGAGTTGTTCAAACATACCTTTGAAGTGTCTCAACTTGGCCTTTCTAACATTTGTATCACCTATATGAACCACCTGCAATTGTTTCCACATTTCACTAGCTATTTTGTAGTGAATTACTTTGGTGAGATCTGCTTTCTGTAAGCCTTTCAAGATTGCGTTCATTGCTTTTGAATTGCTGTGATGTAGGAGCCTTTATTCTTTAGTATTTGGACCATGTACAGGAATAGTGTACTCATCTTCAATTACTTCCCATACCTCATTACCAAGTGCCATTAGATGAACCTTCATCCTCGCACTCCAAAGACCAAAATCTGACCCATCAAGAATAGGTGCTACATTGCCACTTGAATAATCCATTGTGTTTTGTATTAGCTTTTCCTTCAAGTTGTTAAACTTTTTGAAGGCACTAGATTTGATACCAATTGAAGAACACAAGCTTATACTGAGAGGGGGGTGAACAGTATAAGATGACTTTTTACTTTTCTTATTTATATTACAAAATAGTAAAGCAATATACCCACAACAATATCAAAGCAATGCATAAACCATCCACAAAGTGACAACAATTTTAACGTGATTCACCCAGAATGGCTGGGCTACATCCACGGATAAAATATTTCACTAAATTTTATCAATCCAACTTCTGGAAATACCTTTTCCGATTACACTATTTATGGGCACCAACCCAAAGGAGACACCAATCCCCTAGCTCTGCTCTGGCTGGTGATCCTCTAGAAGACCTCTGCCTCCACTGCCCTTAGCAAATGGAACTCTATCCACAGAAGACACTTGTCCTCCCTGCTCTGGCTGGAGACATTTGTCCTCAACTGTATCACCTCCAAAGTTGGTCCTCAAATTTGCACTAAACACGATCCTTCGGTCTAGCACAAATATTCTCGATTTATTTCTCTAATTTGCACTAAACACAGTCCTTCGGTCTGGCACAAATGTCTTTGAATCTACACCAATCTTTGTCCTCAACTGGTTCTCAATTCTAGTTCACAAAAGTGGTTCACAAGCTTCCACTAAAGCTTGCTTGATCTTCACCCAAGTCTTCACCTAGACTTGTCTCAGATCTACTTTGCAAGTTCTCACTAGAACCTACCCAACCTGCTCCACAAAATCAACAAAAGATTGCATAAATCTGTCCAACAAGACCTCTCAATGACTTGTCCAAATCTTCTTGTAAGCTCTCAGAAAAACTCACACAAATCTGTCCTTAAGTTCTCTCTACGCAGTTATAGCCGAACTTGGTCGAAATTCAACCTTTGCACCTCTATGCAATCATAGCAACATTGTCTTTGTGCGCTCTGCTTCGTTTGTGATCTTTCACACTTAGAATGATTCGATGAAATGCACTTTGCACACTATGATCGAATTCGCACTCTACTAACAGCTATCAAACTTCTTGCACTGTGCACTATCTTCGAACATCGCATATCAACAACACATCCATCGATCTTCCAACTCTCCAAACAACCCTCCTTTTATACTAACACTTTCAAGATCAAAACCTTGATCTTAGTCAACTGCACAACCCTAAACTACGTTGACTACAAACCCTAATCTTCGTCAACCCAAATTTAACTTTGTTAGCCTCACTGCCTCTGCAACTCTTCTGTAGCTTCTATCGTGAAACTACAACATGTCACGATATCGTGACTCTTTTGCAACCGTATACCTTCTTTTGGATTTTGTCGTGATATCGTGACACTTCAGCCTTTGTTGACTTCAACTAAGCTCTTGTCACGATATCACGACACTTCTAACTTAGTCAGCATCAATTTTGCTTTTGTCATGAAATCGTGACACTTCTGCCTCTACAGACTCTGACTTCACTTCTGTTGTGAAATTGTGACACTTCTATCTTCATAGTTCACAACTTGGCTTCTGTTGTGAAATCGTGACACTTCTCCTGTTGCAGACCTGCTTTGTGTTTCTATCATGAAATCGTGACACTTTCTCCAATCGAACGCTGCCATATCAATCTGTCACGAAATCATGACACTTTCTCTTCCTTGCATTCTTGTCTTGTATGCACTAGCGAAAACAAAACATGTCACAAAATTGTGATGCTTTCGCCTTTGAGCTCTTCCTCCTTGAATTTGTCATGAAATCATGACACTTCTAGCTTTCATACGTTTTCTTTGCAGTCTGTCATGAAATCGTGACGCTTTCAGCTTCTGTACGACTTCTCTGCAACCTGTTGTGAAATCACGATGCTTCTCATTTCAGACTCTTCTCTTTGCTGCATGTCGCAAAATCGTGATAGTTCTTACTTGGAACATTTTCATCTGCAGCATGTCGCAAAATTGTGACACTTTATCTTGCTTCCACTTTGTCTTCTGACTTGTCGTGAAATCGTGACACTTTTTCTCCTTAGCGCTTTTCTTTTCTTTGGGTCGTGAAAACCTGACATGTCACGATATCGTGATACTTTTTCTCTCGGACTCTCTCTCATGCATTATGTCACGAAATCGTAACACTTTTTCATTCGGACTCTCTCTCCTGCATTATGTCGCGAAATCGTGACACTTTTTCTCCTTAGCGCTTTTCTTTTCTTTGGGTCGTGAAAACCTGACATGTCACGATATCGTGATACTTTTTCTCTCGGACTCTCTCTCATGCATTATGTCACGAAATCGTAACACTTTTTCATTCGGACTCTCTCTCCTGCATTATGTCGCGAAATCGCGACACTTTTTCTGTTCGTTCAACCTTCCTTTCAATATGTCACGAAATCATGACATTTCTAACTCTAAACATTCTATCTCCTCTTTGAGTCATGAAACTGTGACATGTCGCGATATCGCGACACTTTTCTAAAAAGATTTTTCTCGTCGGCTTAAGTCACAAAAATGCGACATGTCGTGATATCGTGACACTTTTCTAAAAAGCTTTCTTTCAAACCTGTCATGCCGAACCTTCATCAAAACAAATTATTTGACATTAATTCAAATTCTTTCAACAGCTTCTTGACATCAATGACAACTTATTCACTTGATCAAATGCAATGTACCCAAGGTACCCAAAATTGCCAACACAACCAATCACTCAATGAAGTAATCCTTTCTCACAAACCCTAGTACAAGCATATGAAAATTCCCTCAAAATGTTTCCAATAATGCTTATCAAAAAATCTCACATAGCAATGATACTCATGTTCTTTCCAAACTCTAGTTCAAGTTCTTCACTCAACAACTCATTTCAACAACAATGCTTATAAAAAAATCTTCACATAACAATTATACTCATGATATTTTTCAAACCCTAGTTCAAGTTCCTCACTTAACCAATGGCTTCAACAACAATGCTTATCAAAAAATATTTTATCAGCTACTCTTTATTCTAGAAATCCTTGAAGCATTAACTCAAAAAACTCAATAAGGAAACCTAGTTAAGTCCTTTTCACTCCAAAGTTTTTTTCCAGAAAACCAACCAATCAACTCAATCATGGAAGAATATACCCATACCTTTTCTTGATGTAGAATTATATTAAAAAACCTAGTATCAATTCTCACAACTTTCTTTGCCAAGTACAATGAGTTATATGACAAGAATTATCACCCTAACACTTTTCATAATTTACCTCAAACACAAAGATAAATTAAATCTTAAATACACCTTATTTCTCTATCTCAATTAACAAATTTCAACATCATAATTTTCGTCAAAAACCCTCTTGTAAAATATAACATAATTTCTACATATAACTCCTTTCTTAAATTACACTTATCAAATAAAATAAATTATAAAAAAATGTAATTTATTCTTCTAAGGTAAAATTAATTACCCTAGTTTTTACTTTATCAAAAACAACTTTTTACCATACCCAAAAATCACATTTACACATAGGTAATTATTCAATTTAACTATCACCTTATACCTCCAAATTTACTCACAACAACCTTAGGGCCAACACAAATTAAATCAAAAATTGTACCTTTGCCCTTAGTGGGTTTTGGACCCACAATGCTGCTTCCTCAAGTGCCTTAGTTGCAGCCTTGGATACCATGTTAGCTCAGTGCTCACGTTGGAGCTAAACTCCCCATACACTCTTTATTCCTTTCGCTAGCATCAAAACCAAAATGAAAATGGGCTTCCCAAAATTGTTTTCATTGGGTTTCTAACCTGTAACCATCCCTTTTCAAACACTAATCACTTGCCACCTGCTCTAGCCACCAAATAGTGCTAGAATCCAAGCGCATTGTCTTCTTCAACACCTCGAATTTTGATATAAATGCAGTGCACAATTTTTTTGTCTTTCTCCTCCACGAAATGCAAAACATTTTTAATTCAAATGCAAGTGTATCTCTTTTGGCTTTAGCAAGGTAATATTTATATTGCTAAGTGCCTTGTTTTATTATTTCTTCCAATACGTCAGCAGGGTAACCTTATGGTTATACCATTTCAAACAAATAAATATTTGTTTGTAAATTTAAATTCAATTTTGAATTTAAATATTTATAAATTAAATTTTTAAACCTTCCTTGGGATTTTTAACTTGGAATACAAAGTCTCCTTGGGTTTTTATGAAAACCTTTTATTTTTCCAATCCGTGGTTTTTAAAATAACCTTTTATTTATGCTTCCTATAATATCAAAAATGAATAGTATGAAGCTCCTTTGCCATAAACCTTTTGCATTGATACTTTTAACCTTTTGGCATCAATGGCAACCTCATGCCTTGACATAAATGACAAATTTATGGACTCAAAATGTCCAACATGTGTGAGGGATTTGAGTAAAATTGGAAAATTATCACCATCTAATGACATGTCACGATTTCATTTTATGAAAAGAAATGCCAAGGTTGATTCAAAGCCATTGTAGCTTACAATATATAGGATTGTGAGTAAGAGTGAAGAATATTATTGAAGAAGTTGAAATTCAAAGGAGATATTTAAATATGGTAATATATTTTTGGAGAAGATTAGAACATGGAAGAGAAGATATATTGGAAGCATAGAGAAGAATACTATGTTAACATACTAGATGATTGTAGAAGCCAATTTGGTGGAAGAGTTTATGGATATTGGAGCTGAAGGATAACAACTATGCCAATATTGGAAGGAGCATGTATGTGTGTGAAAGTAAGAAGAATGTGATCAAAGTAGAAGCAAAAGTTGTTGAAGGTAAATCCTATAATATTTAATAGGAAGACATATATATTTAAATAATGTAAGATATATATGCATATGTTATTCAAATTATATAAATTTAAAAAGTATTTAGAGTAGTGATAAGAAAGGATAGCACCTAAGTTAATAGAAATTGCTTGTGAAGAAAGTCTATGTTTTATAGTGTCTAAGGAGACATTTTCAAAGCATTTAAAGTAAAAAATTGAAAGCATTTGGTCAACATTTACCTAAACTAGAGAAATAAGTGAGAATTCAAATATTTACATGGTGTTAGTTGAAGAGGAATGTTAAAATCTCATCGAGAGAATCAATTTTTAAAAGTAATAAAAGTAATGCATGCATGTAACTTTAATTTAAAATTGACATGTGGTGCGAGGTAAAATATATTTTTTTATAAAATAAGACACATTACAGTCATTCATTTGAGTGAAATTAATATGCTAGAAATAAATTAGCACATAAATTTTTATTAAATAATCAATGCATTAAAATGCTGGAACTATGTGTGTTCCTTCATCCTCTCACAAGTCAGGAAATTTTTCTCCTATTTTTGGTCTTCATAGCCCCTTGGCTTCTCCTAAACCTATTCTTGAAAAAGGTTTTCTAGGGCTAAAGACTAGAATTCATAGGAGTAAGTGAATTGATATGGATATAGTTAATAAAGTGGGATGACCTCCAAATAAGTTACATAGGAAAAAAGTTATGGAGGATGTGATTGCTAATGGAGGATAGGCCCTTATGGTTGTGGAGAAAGGAAACGATGACAACCAACTATAATTAGATGGTTTGAAGTCTCCTCAACTTGGTGGGATTACCAAGAAACTCTCCTTCAAACCCATTTAATTAAGGTGTGTTTGTGGAATGTAAGAGGGCTAAATGGCTCTTCCAAAAAATGCATTCTGGAATCGCTAAGAAGAGATAAGTCTCTTGATTTTTTATGTATCTAGAAATATAAATTGGAGAAAGCTACTTGGGAAACTATTCATAAGTTTATTTTGAAGGAAGTGGACTTTATTACTAGTAATGTTGTTGGATCTGTAGGGGGATTGATATTTTTTTGGGATTGTTCTAAATTTAAAGGTTGTGTTATCTCATTGTCCAATAGGGTGATAAATATTATTTTTTGGTGCAAAACAACAAGAAGAAGTTGGGTGATGTCAAATATTTATATCTTGAAATCTTGCTTTGATAGACGTCTCTTCTATTTGAAGCTGCTCGATAAGAGGAAAGCTTATTTGAATGAAGCATGGGTCTTGGTAGGATATTTTAAATCTCCTTTATTTAAATTGAAATAGAGAGGAAGTAATTGTGTGAATGATAGAAGTTTGGATTATTTTGCTAACTTTATTATTAAGGCAAAGCTTCAATATCTAGAACTGAAAGGGGCAAAGTTTACGTGGATTAATCATACAACTAGCAACAACCCCATTTTAAGCAGACTGGATAGGATTCTCATATCTAATTCTAGTATCAATTTATTTGGATATGTGATGTTGTATTCTCTTCCCAGGGTTGGCTCTGATCACAACCCTTTGTGGTTAGAATTACCAGTCAACCTTCCATTCCTTCCAAGGTCTTTCAGGTTTGAGGCCATGTGGTGTTCTCATCCACACTTTGAAAATATTGTGAAGGAATGGTGGGAGGAAGAATCCTAGGTGGAGGAATGGAAAGGTTAATCAACAAGCTGAGGAAACTCAGATTCAATCTCAAATTATGGAATAAATTTAGTTTTGGTAATATTTTTAGAGAAAAAAACGTTTAAAATCACAATTCAAGAGTATTGAATACTCTATGGAAATTTAGGATTACTTTGAGGATCTTGAAAGAGAGGAGAAAGCCCTTATATTAGAGTTACACAAAAAACTTTTGAAGGAGGAACTTTTATGGAAATAGAAGTCTAGGGATTTATGTTTAAAAAAAGGAGATTGAAATTCAAATTTATTTTATGCTTCAGATCTTCATCATAAAATTCATAATAGGATTCGAGAGATATCAATATCTTACAACACTTATTCATTCAAAATCCTTGAGATAAGAGAGGAGACATTTGACTTTTTTAGCTCCCTTTTGGGTTTTATTCCAGCAAGAGATATTCATATGAAGAATGGTATTTTATCTTCTATTCCAAGGCTCATCAAGGATGATATGAATGCTAGTCTTCAAGAATATTTTTTAGGTAAATAAATTTAGACGGTTACGAATGCAATGTATCCTCTCAAATATCCTAGGATAGACATGATTTATATCACTTTTCTTCCAAAATTTCTGCCATATATGCAAAAAGAATTTGTGTACTGCTCTAAGGTTTGTTCAGAGATCCATGTTGATTCCTAAAGTGCTAAATTATACATTTTTAGCCCTTATTCCTAAGATCTCAAATGCCTCTTCTTTAAATGAATATAGATCGATAAATTTGTGTAATATGGTGTAAAATTTTGAATAAAGTGTTAGCGAACAAAATTAAGCCTATTTTCCTGCTATTGATTGATAGTGCACATAGTGGATTTGTGCCTGGTAGGTAGATTTTGGATGTGGCTATTGTGATCTATGAGCTGATGCATTCAGTTCACAAGAATGGAAGGGTTGGGTTTCTTCTTAAAATGGATATGAATAAGGCCTATGATAGGGTCTCTTGGCCCTTTCTATTTAGAGTATTAAGGAAATTCATATTCGACTCCAAGTGGATTGAGTTGGTGGAAGCATGTGTTTCATCAGGTTTCTTCTCAGTTCTAATAAACTGTATACCTCCCAAATTTAATCACAACAACCTTAGGAAAAAAAAAATTAAATAAAAAATTGTACCTTTACCCTTAGTGGTTTTTGATCCACGATGCTGCCTCCTCAAGAACCTTAGCCATGGCCTTGGCTACCATGTGAGCTAAGTGCTCATGTGGGAGCTAAACTCCCCATGCACTACTTATTATGTCCGTTGGTGTCAAAACCAAAAAGAAAAGGGGCTTCAAAAACCTACTATCGGGTTTCAAACCTGTAACCTCCCCTTTGCAAACACTAATCACTTGCCACCTACACTAGCCATCGAATGGTGCTAGAATCCAAGCACCTTGTATTCTTCAACACCCAAAATTTTGGGATAAAAACAGTGCATGAATTTTTATATTTCTCCTCCACAAAATGCAGCACGTTTTCAATATGAATGCAAGTGTATCTCTTTTGGATTTAGCAAGGTAATATTTATATTGCTAAGTGGATTTCTTTGTTATTTCTTCCAACACATCAACAGGATGATTTTCGTCTTGCACGTCAGCAGGGTAACCTTAGGGTTATACCATTTCAAATAAATAAATATTTATTTTTAAATTTAAATTCAATTTTGAATTTAAATATTTATAAATGAAATATTTAAACATTACTTGGATTGTTTAACTTGGAATAAAAATTCTCCTTGGGTATTTACGAAAACCTTTTATTTTTCCAATCCATGGTTTTTAATAAAACCTTTTATTTATGCTTCCTATAATATCAAAAATGAATATTATAAAGCTCTTTTGCCATAAAAATTTTACATTTCTCCTTTTATCTTTTGGCATAAATGGCAACCTCATGTCTTGACATCAATGACAACTTTGTGGAATCAAAATTTCCAACAATATCCCCCTTTGTTATTGATGGCAACCCAATAACTTTTTACCATTTCCTTGACCTTTTATTCTGCCCCCTTGAGAAATTACTCTCTTCTTAAAAAAAATTTATACCCCTTACTAAAATACCAAAGATCTCCCCCTTAATAAAGTATCTTCCCATTTGACATCAATGGCAAAGGGTCACCTTTGGGGCTCGGGGCTAAGAATGAATATTTTAGGTTAGCCACTCCTCCACCTCATCTTGAAGTGGTTAATTCTAGGGTGGGAGTATTTCTACTCCTATAAAGCACTGGTATTTACCTTTATCCTCTTTCCTTTTCATTTGATCCTTCTGATTTATTCGACTGTTCCTATTTTTGTTCTTATACATGTCCATATTTCTATTCATGTTCCTATTTCTGTTCTTGTTCATGTTCATGCTTGATTCTGGAATGTCTACTCTACACCACTTTGTTGTGTGTCCACCATTATTGTACTTATAATACTTAATTTAATTATTCCTTGGAGGTCCAAATGTCTTAGGATTTCTCCTAGTGAAGCCATATCCCTTTCTATCATGAACTCTACAATTCATTGCCTTGTGATCAAACTGATTACATGAGTAGCAATACCCATGGAAAAGTTGCATGTTTCTATATTCCTGTCTTTCATGTATCCCACACTGTGAAGCCATGTGCCCAAATCTGTGACATGAGAAACATATTCCATTGAAGTTTTCTTGTCTTGACCTCATTGGTATCTTATTATATCTTAACCTATTCTGATTGTTGTTCCATATGTTTCTCCTTTGTACATTATTCCTTTCCTTGTTTAACTTTCTATTGTCCAATTCATCCTCAGAAGTCTCACTTTCTCTTACACTATATTTTTTTGAAGTTTCTTCTTCTTTTATGGGGACACAGATACATAGGGAATGAATAACATAGAAACACAGTAACACAAAGAATCACAACAACACAGAGAATGACTCAAGCTATCATTTTCTTGAACTTTCAAAAAGAAAATTAAAATACTATCCAACAGGCGTAGCTTCTTGTTTCGACCCCCTTTTCTTAATGCACCTCCTGCTTTTATAACCATGTCTCCCTATCTTTCCAGGTCCAACCCTCTAGGCCATTAATTACCCATATGCCAGAATACATCCTGCCTGACTGAACCTTTACATATTTCCCTAACTGGCAACTACCACCAGGTTGGACACGGATACATGCATTGATGAGCTGTCTGACTTCTGGGCATAGTATTCGAATTTTTGCCATGCTCAGCAAGCTTACCGGGCAAGAAATCATGCATTAATGAAGCCTTGACTACCTTGGAAAACACCGTCTAGGAATGCGGGATATTTTGAATGGTGAACCCGCAGTATGTCACGATATCATGACATTTTTCTTCATTTTTGCCCTTCTCTCTTTCGGGTCATGATATCACGACATTTTCCTTCCTTGCAACATTTATTTCCTTCGGGTCATGATAACGTGACATGTCATGATATCGTGACATTTTTCTTTCCTTGCAGCATTTCTTTCCTTCGGGTCATGATATCACGACATGTCGCGATATCATGACATTTTTTCTTTCTCTCGGCCTTCCCCTCCTTCAGGTAGCGATGTCACGACATGTCACGATATCGTGACATTTTTATTTCTCACTGTCTTCCTATTCTACGAGTCACAATATCGTGACATGTCGCGATATCATGACATATTCCTTTTCGGTTCTTCTTTCTTCCTTATCGGTCACGAAATCATGACATGTCGCGATATCGTGACATCTTTGCTCTCTGCATTCTCTTCGCACATTGGGTCACGAAATTGTGACATGTCACGATATCACGATAGCTTTTGCATTATGCCTTCGCTCTCTGCTTTGGGTCATGAAAACGTGACATGTCATGATATCGCGATAGTTTGCTTCCTGGTTGTCTTTCTACTTCTTCGGTCGTGACTTCGTGACATGTCACGAAATCATGACATTTTCCTCTCTAGCCCTTCCTATCTTCTTTTGGTCGTGAAATCATGACATGTCGTGATTTTGCAACATTTTTCTTCAAACGCCCTCCTTCTATTTTAGTCGTGATTTTGCGACATGTCATGAAATCGTGACATTTTCACTCCTGCGCCTGGCTTCGTCCTTTTGTCGTGATAATGCGACATGTCGTGATATCGTGACACTTTTTTCTCCTGCGCCTCTTCTCGTCCCTTGGTCGCGAAAATGTGACATGTCGCGATATCGCGACACTTTGCCTCCCTTGTGCCTTCTTTCATCTTCTGGTCATGATTTCGCGACATGTCATGAAATCGTGACATTTTTGCTCCATGCCTTCTCTCTCCTTCCTGAGTCACGAAAACGCGACATGTCGCGATATCAAGACACTTTTCTCTATCGCAATACCGTGACATCAAGGCAAACACTTAAATTTTTTTTGTTGATGCAAGATTGCTCTACTGCCATCGGATGCTCTTGCATCATTCTTTAGAACTTGAGGTTGACTCTTTTTCCTATTTCTTTTGAGCTTTTTCAAATCCAAGACCTATTTTGTTTTTTGACCTTCTTTGTATCTTGATAATTTTATCCATAATATTTGAACTCTTTCCAAACTTGTGTGGACTTTTCTAAATCTTATTTTAGTAGAGCTACTTATTGTTCTAACTTTTCACATTCTAATATCTTTTCTTCTAGCTTATCCTTGAACTTATTTTTCTTATCCTTTGATTTGTCTAGATCCTCTATAAGCATTCTTCTCTCTTCATCATATTCTTGAAACTAAAATTCTAGTTTAGAGTTTTGCTTTCTTACCCTTTTTACTATGTCAAGAGCATAAATAAGTTTTGCCTTAAGATCATATCTTTCTTTTTATTATTCTTCCTCTATTTGTTTGCCTTTGATAACATCTTCATTATTTTTTGACTTGTCTTCTGTAGGATCATTTTCTTATTCTTCTAGTATCATTAGAAGATTCTCTTCTGATCCTTCTAGTGCATCCTCATATTCATCATCACTAAAACTGAAACCATTCCTTGTAAAATTGTCTTCAAGATGTCCAAAATTACCACATCTAAAGCACTTGAGAATTATTGGTGATATTTTCTTAACTTATTTTTATTCAATCATAAGTAGGACTTCATATTTATCATTATCTGAAGAACTATTATCACTATTACTTGAGTACTTATTTGCATTTTCTGCATAGTAGCTTCTCTTTTGTATTTGAAAGAACTTCTTTCCTTGTCTACCTTGTCCATACTTACCTTTCCTTTGGTGCTTGTATATTTTTTATTCCCTATTCCTGTGATCCTATTTTTCTTCATCATTGTTATTTTTAGCTTCTTGACAATCTGTTGCACAGTGACCATATTCTCCATAATTGAAATATCTAATAGATTTTGTATCTTTAAATGTTCTTGAATCCTTATTCCTTCTACCATAATTAGCTTCTTCATCACTGGATGACTCATTGCTTGAATCTAACTTTTTGACCTTTTTCTTCTTAGTATCTTGGAATGCTACTTCCTTCTAGGGATTAGGTTCTTTTGTTCTTAAGTCAAAGGCTATAAGAATACCAAGCAACATATCTCTTGTCAAAGAATCACCATCCTTTGATTCTTCTATAGTAAAAATATTTTCACTAAATATTTTTGGAAGATATCTTAAGACCTTATCACAAACATCCAACTCTTCAATATTAATTCCAAGTACTAGCATTGCATTAAAAACCTCATAAAATCGAAGTATATAAGTACTAATGTTTTCCTCATCCTTAATTCTTAACTCTTCAAATTATCCTTTGAGATTTCATATCTTTGCTTTCTTGACACTTTTATCTCCTTCATATATGCTTTGCAACTTATCCCAAATTCCTTTTCCATATTTACAGTGCATAAATTTTATGGAATATGTTCTATGTAAACCTCTCAAAATTGCATTCATTGGTTTTGAATTGTAATGTTTTAGAAGCTTACCTTCCTTATCTGTAGGTGGATCAACTGGGGGTATGTATCCATTTTCAATTGCTTTTCAAATTTCATTGCCAAGTGCTATCAAGTGAATCTCCATTCTCATACTCCAATATATATAATCACTTCCATAAAATATTGGTGTTTGATAATTTGAGGACACATTCTTGAAATCCATTGTGTTCTTGAAAGCCTTTCCTTCAAGCTATTAAAATATTTTGAAGGAACATGATATGATACCAATTAAAGAACACAAGTTTATACTGAGAGAGGGGGTGAACATTATAATACCACTATTTACTTTTATTTTTCAATCAATATTATGTAATTTATAGATATAAATATCAAAAATAGGAATAAAATCAGTGCACAAATCACCACACACAATAAAGACACCAATTTAACATGGTTCACCCAATGTGGGCTACTCCACGGAGAAAATATTTTACTAATTTTTTTTGAATCAATCTCTTGGGAATCCTTTCTCTATTACAATGTTTATGGAACTTTGTCCAAAGGATATACCAATCCCCTAATCAAGTTCATGAATCTCTATCCACAGGAGAAATCCTTTCTCATTAGCTCTGATTGGTGATATTTTAGAAGAAATGTTGTCCCCACTACTCTGGCTAATGGATCTCTATCCACTAAAGAAACCTGTCCTCAATGCCCTGGCTAATGGATCTCTATCCAATGGATACTGTAGTCTTCTATACTCTATCAGCTTCAATTATCTATCTCTAATCAACACTAAACATAGTCCTTCGGTCTAGCACAAATTTGCTCTATCTCTGTCTCTAGTCTGGCACAAACCTGTCCTCAAATATACACCAAACTCTATCTTCAAATTTTTACTAAAACATATCCAAATTTGCTCTCAATATGTATTGTAAGCTTTCATAAAATCTCACAAAAATCTATCCACAAGTCTTCTCAAAGACTTACCTCTAATCTACTCAACAATTCCACACTAGAACTTAGTCAATCTCATAGAAACATAAAGAGAATTGTTAGAGACTCATTATGCTTCACATTTACTTCAATACTCAATCACTTTCAATCACTCTTCTATCACAGAAACATATAGATAATTGTTAGAGACTCAGTATGTTTCACACTCATCAACACTCAACCTCTTTATCAAATCAATTTAGAATATAGAACAATTTGTTTCATAGAACTTGAGCTATCACTTCACACATTCACTTGACTAGGCTCAACCAACTATACTCAACCAATCACTCAATAAAGTAATCCTTACTCAAAAACCCTAGTCCAAGCATATGAACAATCACTCAAAATATTTCCAACAATTCTTATCAACCAATATCACATAACAATGATACTCATGTTCTTTCCAAACTCTAGTTCAATTTCTTCACTCAACAACTCACTTCAACAACAATGCTTATAAAACAATATTCACATAACAATGATACTCATGATCTTTTGTAAATCCTAGTTTCAGTTCCTCACTTAACCAATGGCTTCAACAATAATGATTATCAAACAAGGTTTTATCCACAACTCTTTATTCCACAAAACCTTGAAGCATTAACTCAACACACTCAATAAGGAAACCTAATTAAGTTTTTTTCACTCCAAATTTGTTTTCTAGAAAACCAAACAATCAGCTCAATCATGGAAGAATATGTCCATACCTTTTTCTTGATGTAGAATGATCTTCAAAAACCTAGTATCAATTCTCACAACTTTATTTGCCAAGTACAAAGGGTTAGATGACAATAATTATCATCCTAACACTTTTCACAATTGACCTCAAACACAAACATAAATTAAATCCCAAATACACCTTATTTCTCCATCTCAATTAATAAATTTCAACATCATAATTTTCATCAAAAACCCTCTTGTAAAATATAACACAATTTCTACATATAAATCCTTTCTTAAATTGCACTTATCAAATAAAATAATTTATAAAAAAATGTAATTTATTCTTCTAAGGTAAAAATTAATTACCCTACTTTTTAATTTATCAAAAACAACTTTTTACGATGCCCAAAAATCACATTTACACATAGGTAATTATCCAATTTAATTATCACCTTATACCTCCCAATTTACTCACAACAACCTTACAGTAAAAAAAAATTTAAATAAAAAATCATACCTTTTCCCTTAGTGGGTTTTGAACCCATGATGCTGCCTCCTCAAGTGCTTTAGTCATGGCCTTGGCTGCCATGTGAGCTAAGCACTCACGTAGGAGCTAAACTCCCCATGCGCTCCTTATTCCTTTTGTTGGTGTCAAAACCAAAATGAAAAGGGATTTCCCAAAATTGTTGCCATCGGGTTTCGAACCCGTAACCTTCCCTTTGCAAAAACTAATCACTTGCCAACTGTGCTAGCCATCGAATGGTGCTAGAATCCAAGTGCCTTGTCTTCTTCAACACCCTAAATTTTGGGATAAACGCAGTGCACAAAATTTTTGTCTTTCTCCTCCATGAAATGTAGTACATTTTCAATTTTAATGCAAGTGTATCTCTTTTGGTTTTAGCGAGGAAATATTTATATTGTTAATTTCCTTGCTTTGTTATTTATTCCAACATGTCAACGGGGTGATTTTCGTCTTGCACATCAGTTGGGTAACTTTAGGGTTATACCATTTCAAATAAATAAATATTTATTTGTAAATTTAAATTCAATTTTGAGTTTAAATATTTATAAATTAAATATTTAAACCTTCCTTGGACTTTTTAACTTGGAATAAAAAGTCTCGCTGGGTTTTTATGAAAATATTTTATTTTTCCAATCCATGATTTTTAATAAATTTTTTTATTTATGCTTCCTATAATATCAAAAATGAATATTATGAAGCTCTTTTGCCATCAATATTTTGCATTGATCCTTTTAACCTTTTGTCATAAATGACAACCTCATGCCTTGACATCAATGACAACTTTATGGACTCAAAATGTCCAACATGTGTGAGGGATTTGAGTAAAATGGAAAAATTATCACCATATAATGACATGTCATGATTTCATTTTATGAAAAGAAAGGTCAAGGTTGATTCAAAGCCACTAAAGCTTACAATATATAGGATTGTGAGGAAGAGCTAAGAATATTATTGAAGAAGTTGAAATTCGAAGGAGATATGTAAGAGAAGATATATTGGAAGCATGGAGAAGGCTACTATGTTAAAATACAGGATGATTATAGAAGCCAATTTGTTGGAAGATTTTATGGATATTGGAGCTAAAGGATAACAACTATGCCAATATTGGAAGGAGATTGTGTGTGTGTGAAAGTAATAAGAATGTGATCAAAGTAGAAGCAAAATTTGTTGAAGGTAAATACTATAATACTTGAGAGGAAGACATATTTATTTAAATCATTCAAGACATATTTGCATGTGTTATTCAAAAATATAAATCTAATAAGAATTTAGAGTAGTGAGAAGAAAGGATAGCACCTAAGTTAATAGAAATTGCTTGTGAAGAGAGTCTATGTTTTATAGTGTCTAAGGTGACATTTTCAAAGAATTTAAAGCAAACAAAGTGAAAGCATTTGGTCAAAATTTACCTAAACTAGAGAAAGAAGTGGGAATTCAAATATTTACATGGTGTTAGTTGAAGAGGAGTGTTAAAATCTCATAGAGAAAATTAAATTTTAAAAGTAATATAAGTAATGTATGCACATAGCTTTAATTTAGAATTGACACATGGTGTGAGGTAAAATATGTTTTTTATTAAAGAAGACACATTACAGTCATTCATTTGAGTGAAATTAATATTCTAGAAATAAATTAGCACATAAATTTTTATTAAATAATCAATGCATTAAAATGCTGGAAATATGCATGTTCCTTCATCCTCTTGCAAGTTGATAATTGTTTCTCCTATGTCTAGTCTTCATAGCCCCTTGGCTTCTCCTAAATCTATTCTTGAAAAAGGTTCTTCAGGGCTGAAGACCAGAATTCATAGGAGTAAGTGAATTGATATGGGAATAGTTAAGAAAGTAGGATGACCTCCAAACAATTTAGGTAGGAAAAATGTTACGAAAGATATGATTGCTAATGGAGGTTAGGCCCTTCTGGTTGTGGGTAAAGGAAATAGTGACAATAAATTGAAATTAGATGGTTTTAAGTCTCCTCATATTAGGGGGAATGACCAAGAAACTCTTCTTCAAACCTATTTAATGAAGGTGTGTTCATGGAATGTAAGAGGGCTAAATAGCTCTTCCAAAAAATGCATTTTGTAATCGCTAAGAAGAGATAAGTCTCCTAATTTTTTGTGTATCCAAGAATCCAAATTGGAGGAAGCTTCTTGGAAGACTATTCATAAGGTTGTTTGGAAGGAAGTGGGCTTTACAACTAGTAAATTTGTTGGATCTATAGGGGGATTGCTATTTTTTGAGATTGTGTTATCTCATCGTCCAATCGGGTGATCAATATTATATTTTGGTGCAAAAAAAAAAGAAGTTGGGTGATGTCGAATATTTATACCCTATAATATTTTGCTGATAGACGTCTCTTCTGGTTGGAGCTTATCGAGATGAGGAAAAATAATTTTAATGGAGCATGGGTCTTTGTAGGATATTTTAACTCTCCTTTATTTCCTTAAAAAAAGAGAGGAGGTAATTGTGTGAATGATATAATTTTGTATTATTTTTCTAATTTTATCAGTAAGGCAAAGCTATGAGATATGAAACTGAAAGGGGCTATGTTTACATGGAGTAATCACAAAACTAGAAAAAACCTCATTTTATACATACTGGATAGGATTCTCATCTCTTATTATAGTATCAATGTGTTTGGATATGTGATGTTGTCTTCTCTGCCCAGGGTTGGTTCTAATCACAACCCTTTGTGATTAGAATTACCAGTCAATCTCTCATTCCTTCCAAGATCATTCAGGTTTGAGGCCATGTGGTGTTCTCATACACACTTTGAAAGTCTTGTGGAGGAATGGTGGAAGGAAGAATCCCAGGGGAGAGGAATGGAAAGGTTAATCAGTAAGTTGAGGAAACTTAGATTCAATATCAAATTATGGAATAAATTTAGTTTTGGTAATATTTTTAGAGAAAAAGAATGTTTAAAAGAACAACTCAAGAGTCTTGAATACTCTATGGAAATTTAGGATTACTCTAAGTATCTTAAAAGATAGGATAAATCCCTTCTATTAGAGCTACACAACAAACTCGTAGAGGAAGAAATTTTATGGAAATAGAAGTCTAGGGATTTATGTTTATTGAAATTCAAATTTCTTTTATGCTTAGAATCTCCATCATAGAAGTCATAATAGAATTTGGGAGATCTCAAGATCTAACAACACTTCTTCATTGAAAATCTTTGAGATAAGAGAGGAGATGATTGATTTTTTTAGCTCCCTTTTGGGTTTGATTCCAGCGAGAGATATTCAGATGGAGGATTGGATTTTATTTTCTATTACAAGGCTCATCACAGATGATATGAATGCTAGTATTTAGGAATATTTTTTAGATAAAGAATTTTATAAGGTTATGGATTCAATGGATCCTCTCAAATATCCTAGTACAGATAGATTTATATCACTTTTCTTCCTAAATTTTTGGTATATATATAGTAAGGATGTGTGTAATGCTCTAAGGTCTATTCAGATATCCATGTTGATTCGTAAAATGCTAAATTCTATCTTTTTAGCCCTCATTCCCAAGAGCTCGAATGCCTCTTCTTTCAATGACTATAGATAGATCAATTTGTATGATACAATGTATAAAATTTTGACTAAGTGTTAGAAAACATAATTAAGCCTCTTTTGATGCTAATAATTGATAGTGCACATAGTGGGTTTGTGCTTGGTAGGCAGATTTTGGACAGGGCTATTGTGATCTACGAGCTAATGCATTCAATTCACAAGAGTGGAAGGGTTGAGTTTATTCTTAAGCTAGATATGAATAAGGCCTATGATAGAGTCTCCTGGACCTTTCTATTCAAAATATTAAGGAAATTCAGATTCGACTCCAAGTGGATTGAGTTGGTGGAAGCATGTGTTTCATAAACTTGGTTCTCAGTTCTAATCAATGGATCACCAACTAGATTTTTCAAATCCTATCATGGTATTCACCAACGGGACCCTCTATCCCCTTTCCTTTTTATTCTATTGGAGGAAGCTTTAGGATGGTCTTTGACACTTCCTAAGTCTACAATGGATCTCCGACCTGTCTTGTCATGTGGATCAATATCTCACCAATAATTTGCAGATGACACCTTGTTGTCTTGCGCTACTTTGGTTATCTATGCCAAAGAAATCAAATCTCTTCTAGTTTGCTATGAGAAGGTGGCCAGTTCACAGATCATTTTCATTAAGAGAAGCATTTTCTTTATCAATACTCTAGGGTAATGTTAGATAAATATTGCAAGAATTCTTAATTGCATAATTACCTCTTTACCAACAACCTATCTCGATCTTCCACTCTTATTAGGCTGAATTAAGGATTCAATATGGACTTTGGTTCTTGAGAGGATGTAGTAGAAATTGGTTTCATGGAAAGCGACCCTTTTGATTCAGGCCGGTAAGGTGGTTTTGGTTCAAAGCACCCTAAAGAGTATTCTGATATATTTTATGTCTCTCTTCAATATCCCTGGTAGGATTGTAGCAAAGTTTGATAGTATTTGTAAATAATTTTTGTGGGATGATCTGAATATGAAAGGGAAATTTCACTTAGTTTTGTGGGAGTAAATTTGCCACCAGAAGAAAAAGGGAGGTTTGAATTTGAAATGAGCATCACTGAAGAAAAAGGCCCTAGTGGCAAAATTGGGCTAGAAGGTGGCATCAAATATTGATAGCCAATGGATTAAGATCTTGAAATCCAAATATAAGTTTGATAATTTTCTTTCTGATCTCCTTCCCAATGGTGGTTCGGCCTTCTAGCAAAGCTTAGTCAAATCTAGGGAAATTTTATGTGGTAACAACAGATGGGTTGTTGGAAATAGTTAGTCAATTGATTTCTGGAGTGACACTTGGCTAAGGGATACTCCACTGTTGACTTATTAGAGACTTAGAGATCTGATACCGATTACTAGAGATCTAGGTAATGTTAATGTGGTAGATTTCATTTTGAATTAGAATGGTACAAAAGTTTGGTTCTATCTTCCACCTTTAGTCAAAAATGTGTATGTTCAACAAGCTTGGAGTGTTATTGCTAATGTGCTTTGGATTTATATCTTAAGGAAGGAGGAGGTTGAAGAAAGTCTGGTGTGGGCAAGGGATAGTGAAGGCTCATATTCAGTTAAATCAACTTATGATATTCTAGGATCAAAGGTTAGCTCCCAATTTATAGTGGGAAAGTTATGGTTGAAAATTTTAATTCCAAAAGCAAATATCTTCTTTCGGCTAGCAGTGCAAAAAATAAAATTGTCCATAAAAAAATTTCTTAAAAGAGGTTTTAATATTGTTAATAGGTGTTTTCATTGTGAAGCAGATTGGGAGTCCATGAATCATTTGCTTCTCAGCTGCTAGGTTTTTAAATAGGTCTACTCTTTTATTTTTAATAAGCTTGGAGTGCATTGGGTGATGCCTAGTTCATTGGTGGATTTTGTTAATCAATGGTCTTCTCCATTTATTTCCTCCTATCTCAAGTGTTTGTGGAACTTCTTACTCCCTCACATTCTCTGGGGCATATGGAAAGAATGAAATATGAGAATTTTCAAAAATCTAAAAAAATATAATAAAAGAGTGACCTCCAAGATTATTTGGAATGTTGTGGAGAATTTTTCTTTGGTGTTTAACGATCCCTCTAATAATAAGTTTTTTTTTTCATCTGAATGAGGTGCAGCTTGAGAAGTTGGGTTTTTCTTCGATTGCTCTAGGTCCTATGGATCCAAACCAAAAAATATTGGTGAAGTGGCCCCCTCCACCCAGTGGATGGCTCAAATGAAATTTTTATGGTGCGTCTAAGGGTAATATAGGATTGTACAGAGCTGGAGATATGATCAAATACAATAAAGGTGAGTTAGTGGTGGAGTATGCAGAGAATATTTGTTCTTAGACTTCTCAGGTCATGGAGGCTAGGGAAAAATTTCAAGGAATTTTATTATTAAAGGACCTAGAGATTCCAAACGCTATCATTGAAGGTGAATATTTAAACGTGATTAATATGCTTAACATTTCGGTTCATACCAACTAGAAGGTGATAAATTTTATGGAAGAGGTAAAATTGAATATTTGATATCTAAGCCAAGTTTTAATTTCTCATGTGCTGAGGGAGTGCAATTCTATAGTATATATTAAGGAAAATCTTGGAGTGTCACAGCCAAGTTTTTTCGTCTGGAATAGGGATTCCCAGTAGAACTATTGCAGGATTCCAATGAAGAGAAACCTTATTGAGTGTCAGAATATTGATTAGTTTTTTAAATTCTTAAGTAAGACATTTATTTTACGTTTGAAAGTCACTCAGATGGGGATATTGGTAGGTGACACAAAGTCCTTGATGTGTAGTCTATGTTAGGTGGGGGAGGTCTTGGCATTAATTTTAATTCTAAATTTAAATTCCTTTTGTTAGAATTATGTGTAGTATTTGAAAATTCTAAGAGCTACTTTGAGTTTACATACAAGGATTATGGTGTTGCTAGATTTATCAGGTTTCCAAAGGACCTTGTATTGTAGGTTGTGTGAGGTAATTGTGTCTTCCATGAATATTTTAAGTTTAATATTCCTTTGTAATTCTCAAATATTCTATGGAAGGATGGATTCTCATAGAATATCTCAATCCATTGGTTCGTAGTCTCAAGGTGGTTTTGTGAGGGGCCAACATTTGAATTTGCTAAGCAATACCTTTTGGTGGCATTCAAGGATCTTTATTTCATGGGTTTTTTTAGGGCTTAGTAATTCTTTTTTTTGTAGATTGGGTCATTTTTGGTAGGTCTCATATTTTTTTATTGCATCGATTACATATTTTTTTTTGTTTTTTGATTCTTCATGGGGATATGGGATGCTTCTCATAGATCTCAATTTTTTTATCCACGTTTTCTTCGTGATACTGTGAGTTGGATCTTCACCTAGTTTAGGCTTCATGGGATGTGGTGGATAAATATTTCTTCCCTCTTGGTTGAGTCTTTATTCCAGTATCTTGGTAGAGAATTATTGTATGGTGTTTTCTCCTTAAGAAAGGAGGCCAGTACGAGGAAAGTGACATGGTTTTACAACTTCTTCTGTCACGAGTTAAATCAGGAAGCGAAAGTCCAGCAAAATAAAAATTATTTTTAATGTTAGGTAGCCATTATCAATATCGAATGTAGTAGGATGTTAGAATATTTTTGGTGGTGATTCCAAGAAATCTTGGGCGTCATATGTTGTTTTTTTTCGATATTGGTTATTGTGGCCTAAGAATGGTTGGATTGGGTGTAAAAATATTCATTTTAGTCCCTAGTTTTTTGGTGTATTTAGAGAGGATCTATTTGAATTTTTCTATATATAAGGTGGGTGAAGAACACAAGCTTATATTGAGAGGGGGGGTGAACAGTATAAGACTTGTTTTTACTTTCTCTATTTAACTTCAACTTCACAAATAAATGAACCAATAGCAATATCAAAGCAATGCATAAAGCAACACACAATGAGACACCAATTTTAACGTGGTTCACCCAACATGGGCTACATCCACAAAACTTTTCTATAAAAAGCTTTCTCAAAGTTTTTTGGGAATCCTTCCCAATTACAATTTTTATGAGCCTCAGCCCAAAGGAGAAACCTTCCCCTACTCAAGTATTTATGAGCCTTTGCCCAAAGGAGAATCCTTCCCCTCCTCACGAATTTATGAGCCTCCTGCCCAAAGGAGAATCCTTCCCCTCCTCACAAATTTATGAGCCTCATACCCAAAGGAGAATCCTTCCCCTCAACATGAATTTATGAGCCTCCTGCCCAAAGGATAATTCTTCCCCTCAGCTTTGGAAATGATACTTCAAAAGATCACCTGCCTCTTATTCTGCTAGCACATGTAACTCTTTTCCACTGAAGACCTCTTGTCCTCAATGCTCAGCCTCAAGAGATCTCTATCCTCACTGATCATCTCCACAGCAACTCATCAACCTGTACTAAACATAGTCAGTCGATCCAGCACAAGTCTTCCTCACTCTGTCAGATCTATCCCAAGCTCAACTCATAAAGATTGAACAAATCAATCTCTGTTGTACACAAGCCTTCTCAAAGAATTGTAAAAACTATCCTCATGTTCTTCTCAAAGAACCACTTCAACTCTATCCTCAAGTCCTATGCTAGGACCTGTCCAAATCAGCTCACAAGTCCTCCCTAGAACTTGTCCAAATCAGCTCACAAGTCCTCAATAGAACCTGTCCAAATTAGCTCACAAGTCCTCACTAGAACCTGTCCAAATCAGATCACAAGTCTTCACTAGAACCTTTCCAAATTAGCTCACAAGTCCTAACTAGAACCTGTCCAATTCACCTCACAAGTCCTCACTAGAACCTGTCCAAATCAGCTCACAAGTCTTCACTAGAACCTGTCCAAATTAGCTCACAATTTCATCAAGAAAAAAATTTCTTAGCATGAACCCACAAAGAGAATTGTTAGAGACCCAATGTGATTCATCAAACTCATAGAAGCATAAAGAGAATTGTTAGAGACTCAATATGTTCTATACTTAACTCCCAATCTCAATCTCAAATCTCATAGAAACATAAAGAGAATTTTTAGAGACTCAATATGTTCTATACTTAACTCCCAATCTCAATCTCAACTCAATCTCAATATCAAAAGAATAAGATAGATGTAGTATGCTTTTCTCAAGAACATGAAACACAACCCAACAATTGCCAACCATGCAATATCTCATATAATAATGATACTCATGTTCTTTCCACAACCAATATCTTTTCTCAACCAATTAGGGATTTAAAAACAGTGCTTATAGACAAGGTTTAATCAACATCATTCAACTCAACAATAACCTTGAAGCATTCAACCAATCACTAAATGAAAAGAAAACTAGTAGACATCCTTTTCCCTCCAAAGGTATTTGAACAAAACAACCACCAACATAAATCACCAATGCAAAGAATAACTTGCTCAAATCAATCTCAATGGAGTAAGCCCAAATCATGTATCAAGTAAAGCAATATTATATGTTAATCAACCTTGGGTTATGTGTGGATCATGCCAACCCTTATACAATATAATAATATATCCCCAAATATCTATTCCTAGGTACCCTACCAAAAAAAACATCTATGGAAGCAACTCAACCATCAATCTAAAAATATCCAACTAAGGGTTTCACCAACTCAATGCAAGTAGCAAGACTTACTAACATAAACCCTAGTGCAAAAATGCTTCCTCTTCCTCAACCAGAATTATGCATTCACCCAAAAAACTCATCAATGATTTTAATGCGTAAACAATCTTCAATATCCAAAAAATGGGATTTACACCAACAAGAATACCTAGTAGTCAACCTTTTCACTCAAAAATCAATTTCAGAAATACACCATCAACAATATACATGGAAGAAGTTGCCCATACCTTTTTTTGAGGAAGAAGAGAATAGTTCTTCAACCTGTTACCAACACCACCCTCAACTTTGCCACCAAGTTAGGGTTAGATCATAAAAGTAACCACAAAAATATTTATTCCATAAAACACCTTATGACTCCAATCCTTAGAAGTCAACTACCAAAAACATAAAGCATACAAACAATATATCCTTTTACACCTTATTTCTCCAAATTAATTAAACCATGCTCAAGGAATAATAGCTTCTAAGAAAATGTCACTCAAAAATCAAGCTAAAAATCTCAACCACACACTATCAACCTTATATCTCCAAAGAAGCATTTAACCTTAATAATAATTTTAAATAAATCTGCCCAACCACTTCTTCTTTAAAAAAATGCAGATTTTATTTAAAAAACCTTACCAAAAAAATGCTTCCAAAAATCGTGGGTCAACAGTGCCTTTGAAAAAATTGGAACACAAAAACACTTCTCACACTCCACGGTGGGAGTCGAATGCTTGACCTCCCTTCAAGCGCATTCATAGAATAGTCGTTGCCACTAGGCCAATGGTGCTAGCTTGAAGACTAGCAAGAGTCTCCTTCTCCTTAACCCTTTGGCGGCGGATAAACGTGGCGAAAAAATGATAGTTGTAGCTTTTACTTCCCAACTTTTGCGCAATTCAAATTTCTTTCACACCCTTGCTTTGGACTATAGGTTATGGCTTATATAGTCAAACTTCCATGCTATGCACGACATCGGCAAGAGGATAATTCAAAATTTTTGAATTAATATTATTTTGGCACCTTTGAAACAACTTTAGGGTTTATGAAACCCTTTTGATTATTTAAAAAATAATCAAAGGTCTTTTAGACCTTAGACCTTAGATGGAGAACCCATTAAATTATTAAAATAATTTAATCACTAAATCAAATAAATAATTAATTAAAAAACCTTAAAAAGGTTCTATTAATTAAGTTATTTAATTAATAAGTGTCTCCAGCCTTTCCATTAAGCTGAGAGTGGTTTTGAGAAAATCCCTTAATGCATCCAACTGGTTTTAATAAAAACCCTTAAACCTGCCATGGTTTTGATAAAAACCTTTTCATCTGCCACATGGAATCTCTCCAAAATATTCTAGAAAATATTCTTTGGAATATTCAACCTTTGAAGCCAATAAATCCTCTTGACATTAATGCCAGTTCCTTTTGACATCAATGACAACTCATAGACAAGAAGCTAGGATCTCAAACCCAAAATTGCCAACAGTGGGAGGGCTAGCTATGCGATGGAGTGGTGAGTTGATGAGGGGTTTTCCAATGGGTAAAGTGAAAATGTACAACCCTAAATCTCATCATACAAAGCTTCATGTGGAACCAACCTCTCTATCTATTGATGAAGAGGTGAAATTAATTTTGTTGAATGGTGGTCTTCTAAATTATATTAAGAAGATTCATGATCACAAATCCAGTATTATCAAAATGGATGGTATCTAGATCGAATGATGGTTGGGTGAAATTTGGAAATTGGTTCTTTGAATTTTCATATGATTTGATAAGTAGGACCATGGACCTTCTGTATATGCGACTTATCATAATAAATACAAACATTCATTATTGAAAGAGAAGTTTTTTTCCTAGATGTCAAATAATTTATCCCAAGAATGCAAAATGGGTTAGTGCTAAGGCCTTGTTCCATCCCTGGGATAGGGTGGTTAGAGTAATTATGAACTATTTTACTCTAGATTTGATGTATGATGTGATCCACAACTTCCACATAATGTTCCTTAATCATATTTGAATGCAGATCTGGATGAACATCCCTATGTTTTTATTTCAGTTTATGAATAAGTCCATACTGAACATTCAAGGAGGAAGAGTTTAGGTTCCTTTTCACCAAGGATTGGTACTTTTGGTATTTGAATAATTCACTGCAGAGTGTGACCTGGTTGTTTAGGAAATCCTAAAGTTGATTGCTGATCAATCGATTCCTAAGCCCTGTTTTCTCAAGGAAGAATTGGGTGGATTGAGCAATGGAATGGAGGACCTATACTCCTTTTCCCTAGGTTTTGGGGTTGATAAAATTTCAATGAAGATTCAAATTTTGGCAAAAGAGGTGAAAGTTAAGGCATCTCATAGAAAAGGTATGAGTAATGATTTTTTGGAGCTATCCTTCAAATATTTAAGACCAAGCCCTAGGTAGGATGGGGAACCATTTGTGAGTGAGTTAGGAGGTAGTGGTACAAGAAAATCCAATCGGTTGCTAGTCAATAAATAGGTTGAGGAATATTCTAATCCTATCATTCTCCCATCTGATTTTGAGCTCTTACCTAGAGATTTTCAAAAAGATAAATTGGTGAAGGAAGTGTATGCCCCAGAAGAGGCTATTGAGAGAAATAATTTGGTGATCCATAATTTGAAAATAATGGATATCAAACACTGTGAAATTTGGGGCTTGTTGAAGATAGTGATTGATTACTTGGAGGAGGTTTCTAGGCTAGTGGGAGATGTGGTCCAAGAAATTGATTCATTACTATAGAACTTCCTTGATTTTGTCCATAGTATTTTCTAGTTCTTCCCCCATATCTTATTGTAATATTTTTGGTGTTTTTTATTTATTCTATTGTCTTTAGACCTTTCCACTGATGGGGGGTGGTTTCTAGCTAGTGTGGTCATGTTCTTGGTGTTTCTCCATTAACCGTGGATTTTTTATAAAATATTGTGGGAACCCTTTCAAAACCCTCTTTTATTGAAATATAATAAAAAAATATGTATGCTCCTTCCATTCCTTGAGTAACAATATCATGGAGATAATTTGAGTAACATTATCATGAATATCACTTAAGCTCATTTTGTGAATATGGGAGCACATTTTTATTTTAATCAAAATTTTCAGAGGAAGTTATAAATTAAATGGAGTCATAAGGGATAAAAATATCTTCAAATTGAAGAAAAATATAAAATCAAAATTACTTTAAAAAAGGATGGAATCATGTCTAATAAATTTGGGTGAGTGCATGATAGTTGATATTTAATTTTTGATTAAAGTGAATTTTTCTTGAAAATATTTGTGCGTGAAATTTTTCAAATAATATATATTAGTTTATTAAGATGGACGAATATTAAGATGGATATATAAGGGAGTTTTTTTGGAGTAGAATTATTTTTTTATTTTTATTTTAAGAAGAGGAATTGAAAATAAAAAGAAACAAAGTAAGTAAAAATTGAAGAAACTTAATTTTGAAAGAAAATATTGATTGTAGGAAAAATTATGGATTTATAAGGTTGTCAACTTCAATGAAAACCTAGATTTTCCCCATGATGATGAGGCATCACTCCTCCAGAAAGAAATACACGAGCACGAATATTGAGTTTCACCTTTCAAGGAGCTTAGCCTACTATTTTTGGGGCCAGTATGTGCTAAATTGTTTATGCTATGATGATTGGTACAATCCCGAGGTCCAAAAAAACATAAAATTCCATATACAAATCACTAGACATCAAGAAAATAGTGGTAGTGGATATCAACCCAATGCCTGTGTCAACCATGGTGATCATCGTTGGAAAACTGGAAATCATGAAGTAGATGGGAAGGTGCATAGATCAAGAAATTGGGACATGTGTAGTGATGCCTACACTGGCCATGCATATCCTACAATGAACAATCACAACATGACACCAAATCATGATACAGTGAGCACTTTGTGCCAAAATCATAATTTTTCTATCATTGTCGATAGAAATAGCCAACTTATCTTTCACGTGGATGTTAATGTTGGTTGATATTGGCATGGTGGCACCACATGGAGGAAGTTTGGGTACACAAATTAACCTCATTCATCCACACATGATGATACCCACCAATACTTCAAACATGGCAATCCTAAGTGTAATTATATTTCCAAAGATATATGTCAGATCTTCACCCCGCATTCAATACCTCATTTTTTGGTTAATGCTCAGTTTGCGAACCCAATCATATTTGGGTGTGGCAAGGCTTGTGTGCTAACACATTTCAAGTATGATCTTGCCCATCAATGGCTCAAATTGAGCACTCGAACCAAGTGTGGTGACATGAATCTATCACATTATGGGGAATTGTTTTAAGGGAGTCGATGCTTAGTTACTTAAATATGAAGAACCATTGTAAACATTGGTGTAGGTTGATGTATGTCCACTTTGTGAACATCCCTGTGTTTTGTGATAGCAACAATATGGTGCTGATAGAACCTAAAATCATATATATTTACTCCAATGTTGAAGAAATTTTTGCATCCCATGGACTTTTAAACTCCCTCAAAAATTTTCAGGGGCATGACCCAGAGCTTTCTAAGAAATTTGTTCAGACTCGAAACAACGAAAAGGTGTCTTTGAGGGTATTGAAATTCACAGTTACAATTGAAATATTGGTCAAGATTATGAAGCTTCCCAACAATGGGGAGATCATCCACTGGGACAAGCATTCGATGGTAAGGTAACTTGTTTATTTCCATGACAAAGATAAGTTTCTATCCAAGAAGGATAATGGGTTCATTTGGGAAGACCTTCCCCCACCATGGAATCAAGTGCTCATCCCAATTATGCAGTACCTAATGATTGATGAATTGTCATATCTTTTACGAAGCTTCCACATGGTGTTCTTGAACTATATAAAGGATGTGAAGCTGATAAACATCCCAAAATATATCTTTTGGTCGATGGAAAGTTTTTTTAATGGCATTTAAAAAGGAAAATCCACCTATCCTAATAATCAAGTTCTACACCTAATTATTTACAACTACATCAGCCAAAACCTTGATCAACGTATCATCTATGTTGGTGGCCCACTAACTATTCTGGAGCCCATATTGAGCCCATATTGATCTTACCTCTGGCACTCCTGGATGCTACCCTAGAAGGCTTGATAATTTATGTCAATTTTGGTACCCCTAGTAGAGTAGATAAGAAAAAAATGATGGGGGTCCATCCTCTACTCCAAGCAGATGCTCTGGTCGTGTCAATTTTTCCACCAATGAAAAGGGTAAGAACATTATTCTCTTAAATATTTTTGTAATTGAGTATGCCTCCCCTTCCTGCAAGATGTATAAGACCCTGGTAGGGACATCCCTAGTGTGATTTCTACCCAATATATGGGTAATGCAGACTAGATGGCAGACCTGAATGACATTGTTTAACTAGCTACCTTAATGCTCCTAATGGTTGACAATATTATCAACCAGTAGAAGGTCCAAAAACCAACCCAAATTAGGCAAGTTGTTCCCAAAGACTTCGAGGATGAAGATTACATCCCAGAGTAATGTGTTGCATTTAAATTTTTTGGATTATTCCTTCTATCAACTAATTGTTCCTTTTTGGTCCCTATGTAGTCTAAAAGCCTTTTCTTATTCTATCTTGTTGTTTTCTATTCTATGGCCACCTAGCATGGGCCCCTTCTTGGCTTATACCATTTTTGTTTGATCCCACCTGGGATCCCCTCTACGGCTTGTAAAATACTTTAGGTCCATTTCAAAACCCGTTATCAATCAAAAACAAAAATGTAAAGGAAACTATTAGAATGGAAAATACAAGAATTTTCTTTTCTAAATATCAATTATTAAAAGGGCCTAATTTTACTCTGTGGAAAAATAATATGAGCTCAATACTCATTGTTGAAAAACTCTAGGATGTGGTGAATGTACAAAGTAACATTCCATATGATAAAAAAAATACTTCAAAAATTCAAATATGATGATGCTAAAACTCTTATGTTAATTCCATTTGGTATATCTAATGAAATTCAAGAACACATTAGTAAAGTAGAAACTTAAAAAATTAAGTGGAAAAAATTGTGTAAGATATTTGAAGGAAAGAATAAGGTAATCATTTTACACCTACAATCACAATTGTATGCACTAAAATTTCATGATGGAGAAAACATAGAACATTTTCTTTGAAGGATATCAAAATTAAAATTAAACTTGCATACCTTGGGAGAAAAGTTTAAGATAAGTTTCTTGTTTTAATTGTCCTTAGAGCACTCCTGAATCATTCAAAATGTTGGTCACATCTCTTCAAGTATCAAATAGAAAAGTTTCATTTGAGTAATTAGTGAATATTCTTCAATAATATGAATTTGAAAATCAATTAAGAGATGTGTTATCCAATAATTTTCTTATATTAGCGAAAGGATCATTTAATTCATTGTAAAACTAAAAATAAATGAAATATTATCATATTTGTAAAAAAGTAGGACATAATACAAAATCTTGTAACTATAATGCAGTAAATAGGAAGAATCATGAACAAGAATATCATAAATAGAATCAAATAAATAAAAAAAATCAACAAGGGTTTATTGCACAAACAAAATCAGAATATTCACATAGGACTCTTATGGAAAATAAAAAATATATGTTATCAAGTAATGAGGAATCCAATAATGACTCAAAATCTAAGATAATATATGATTTTTGTGACATAAAAATAAAATATACAAAAATAATTTTAAATTATTTGAATGTAGTTTGTGATTGGTTAGAAAAACATATATTATCAAAATCAATAATGAGAGTGTCATGGATTCAAATGATGACATGGGCAGTAATGCTCAAATTTGTCTTGATGTTGAAATATATCAATATGATGATGAATTTGGTTATTTTGAAAGGTATACTAAAGGAATTGGTTCAAAATTGTTAAATAAAATGGGATACAAAGACACAAGTTTGGGAAAACATGGACAAGGAATGAAAGAGTCAATTTTATCAAAAATAAAACCAAAATATGAAGGTCTTGGATATATAGGAAAAACAAGTAGTAACGAAACAGGGACTAAATTGATGATAGGAAATAATGATATTAAGTTTTTGAGAGGGACTGATAAAACTAGTAACAATGAAGGGCAAACAAGAAATAATGAATCATATAATGAAAAAAAATCTTGTATGAGGAAACATGTGTAATCATTGTGGTAGATATGGACATAAGATAGATAAATATTGGAATCTTGATTGTTTTAAAATTTATCGACATAATCATTCTAAAAATCTTGTCAATATAAAGAAAAGAAAAATCACAAATTAAAAATGGATTGTAGATGGATAAGTATGAATGAATGGGATAAGATGAAAATAATGTTGTATGGTTTCTACAAGAGGAAACCAAGTGTGATCAAATTTTGTTGAATGTAAAGAATAATGTTAGTCTTACCATGAAGAAATGTAATTATGACCCAAGTACAACTTGGAAGGTGACCTATAGTGAAAGCACCTATAGTGATGATTCTATAGAAATGATAATATTATGATTATTCTAGTGATTGAACCAAAGGTAATGATGATTCAAATGTAACCTAGAGGTAAACATCTAGAGGTA
Source organism: Wollemia nobilis (assembly GCA_028583015.1). NCBI lineage: Eukaryota > Viridiplantae > Streptophyta > Pinopsida > Araucariales > Araucariaceae > Wollemia > Wollemia nobilis. Next base: position 1,148,680 of record JAQPPZ010014872.1, on the reverse strand, counting down.
GTGACCTAGAGGTATAGACCCAGAGGTAGTGACTCAAAGGTAGAGACCCAAATATGACTCAAATACATTGACCCAGAGGCAAACACAAACAATTTATAAAGGTTGACCTAATAAAGATTGCATATATTCAATAGTACCAAAGTTAAAGCTAAAGAACAAAGATAAAAGAAAGAATAATTAGAGAATGAAGGAAGAAATTGTTCCTCCCAAATAATGTAATATGGGAGAAGGATGGAGAGAGGGTGTTGGAAGTATTACATTATTTTCTCTCATTGTAGATATTACTTTGATAGTATGATTTATATTTGATCTAATGTATGTGTCAATATGTGAGAATGTGCAAAGTGTTAAAAGAAAGAGTGATGAGTCACATCATATATAGAAAAATATATTCATAAGAGTTTTGTATTAATATGAGGAATTTGAAAGAATGAATATCCCATATATTTGAGCAAAGAAATATTTAGAGTACTTAAAATTCAAACTAAAATTAAAATCATAAATTAAAATTGGATTGTGGGTGGATAAGTAAGAATAAATGAGATAAGGTAAAAAGAATATTGTATATTTTGTATAGGAGGAAACCAAGTGTGATAAAAATTTATATTTTGTTGAAGGTATATAATAATGTAAATATTCTCATGAAGAAATGTAATAATATCCAAGTATAGCTTGTAAGGTGACCTACAGTGAAAGCACATATAGTGATGATTCTATAGAAATTATAATCTTATGATGTTCTAGTGACTGATCTAGAGGTAATGATGATTTTATGGTGATCCATAGGTAGAGATATAGAGGTAGTGACCCAAATGTAGTGACCCAAAGGAAATTACCCAAAGGTAAAGACCCAAATGTGACTTAGATACATTGACCTAGAGGTAGACATGAACAATTTATAAAGACTGGCCTAATTAATATTACATATATCCAACAATACCAATGTTAGAGTTGAAGAGAAAGAATAATTATACAATGAAGGAAGAAATTATTCTTACCAAATAATGTAATACGTGGGGAGGGGGCACTGGAAATATTATATTATTTTCCCCCCTTGAAAACATTAGTTTGGTAGTATAACTTATCTTTAATCTAATGTATGTGTCAATATGTGAGAAAGTGCAAAGTTTCAATAGAAAGAGTGATAAGTCACATCATATGTGGTAAAATATGCTCATGAAATTTGTTTCCTAATATGAGGAATCTGAAAGGATGCATCTCCTAGATGTTTTAGGAGAGCAATATTGGATGAAAACAATTATACCTTTAAGAAGAAAACTATATAAGTATAAAATTATGAGACAATAATATGCTAAGAGTTGCATATAATGGAAATGGATCAAATATGAAAATCATGACTATGTGGATTGAGGATGGTCAACTACATAGTAGCTTCCCTAAAAGGCACCATGCCATATGCATTGATAGTCCATAATATGACCACCAGTGTCTTTGCTATACTTGTATGTTTTGTTGGTAAGGAAGATCAAGCCTCAAGGAAGATTATTACTTGGATGATATAGGACCATTACCTATGTAGAGTCTCAACCATATTATAGTGAAGGATTTCTAACACACCCAACCTTTTGACATGGATTCTCTTTGACTCATCAATTAACAAGTAGAGTAGTAATCATGATGGTGAAGTGGTGATAAATATTTGCACTTCCTCTTTGATTTGTTGTTCAATGAAATTTCGTTGCATATGAGAGTGATGTCATGATATAAAATATTGTTAAGATTTATTATATCATATATAATGTAAATGTAAGTTGTATAACCACTCAACAAGTGTTTTGTGAGGTACACTAATGGACAAGGGTAGTTGTAATCTTTGTTATTTAAAAAATAGGTATCCTACATACTTAAATAATCTTCACTTCTATAATATAAATATCAGATCTTTGAGTTCTAACATGCGGTAACAAAGGATGTATAAGGAAAAAATAATTATGCTTCTAATTTTCCTCTAGCTTTGACACAAATAAATATAAAGGTGCACTCTATTTGAAAAAAAATTAAAGTTTGAGAAAAAAAAATTCAAGGGTAAAATTACCTTGTCAAAAATTATCATTGTGAAGTAAAATTCCACAATATAGTTCTAAAAACTTATTGAAAGGACTCAGGGTGAAATTCTACTATCCTAGACAAGAAAAATGTTAAAAGCATTCAAGTATTAAAAATGGCCTAAATCCCCTCCAAGGATAGAAAGGCCATATCTTCCAAAAATAAGTAACAAGAAGAAGATAGAATTAAGTGGCAAGAAATTGCCCTTTAAAATGTGTGTAAGCATACCTCTTAGAGGAAGAATAAATTTATTCCAAATATGAAAAAGAAGAAATTTATTTAAAGATATTCATATTATATAAAATGTTATGGTGTATAAATATTACAAGCTCACCGAGGTTAAGAGAAGCAACATTATATAAGTTGATAAAAAATTGTTTACAATAAGGAGAAATTGCACCAAGATTTCTAAGTAGAGCATTGAGATCTCATGAAACCATAAGAGAAATATTTTAAAATAAAATGCAAGGTAAGAAATCATTTGATCCTCGAAGCTACTCTTGAAATGTAGCATATAGAAATTGTAGAACAACAAGGCATAAATTGGATGTAGATAGACAACAATAGAATAATTGAATACATGAAACAAAGGTAAGAAATGCTATTTGTGAATAATAGTTGAGTACAACCTCCAAAGGTTCTATATTTAGAATAAAAAAGTGCCAAATATTATTGAAATAGGCCAAGAAGGAATAATTAAATCTCCACCAATGATAGCATATATAAGAACTTTGTGAAAGCAAGCATAAGAAATTTGTGAAGCAAGCACAAGAACTCTATGAAACACATCAAATAAAATTATATATATATAACCATGAGACTATGTAAAAGGTATATAATATATCTTTCCTAGTCATCCAAATAAGAACATAAGAAACATATAATCAATTTATGAAAATAGAAATGATACAAGTAGAAAGGAAGTCTAAAAGTGAATTTAAGAGAATGAGAGAAATGTATCCCTGAGGGAAGAATAAGGCACCATATTGGGAAGAATATAAGGATAATCCATCAAGCAGAAGAGAAAGGCACCTGATTAAAGGAGAAAGATACCCATTCAAATAGAAGAGAAAGGAACTTGTTTGAATACAAGAGAAAGACATCGACTGAAGCTGAAGAAAAAGACACATGCTTAAGAAAAATACACCTATTGGAATAACAAAATTAGTATATGCAAAGCATTCACTAGGAAAAATAAATATTCAAATACCTAGATGTTAAAGGAACACTCTTAGATTATGAAACATTCTTCTATAAGAAAAAAAATTTAATAGAAGAAAAGTGAAGTTTTTAAAAGGATTATCAAAAATTAGAATAGAGATATTTCCTGTACAAGATCAAAGGATTATCCCTAAGAAAGGTCTACTCAAGGAACAAATAAAATATAATTTAGTTTCAATATGAAGTCAAACAAAGTTACTTTAGAAATGAATGCATGAAATTTGCCTAAGATAATTTGAAAGAATAATTTTCAAAGGGACAAGTACAATGTCAAAGTTTAATTCTAATTTTCAAAGGTTGGAGAAACAATGTTCAAGAATATTTAAATAATTAATAATGGGAATAAAGAAAGAAAAATGTACATAAAATTGGAAGATGGTTTTTTTAATTAAGAGAAGAATAGAAAGAATTCACATTGGAAGAGTAGAAAGAAAGTTTGTACTTGTTAAAATAAATTCAATTGGATAGAAGGACATGGACAAAGAAAAAATACACACATGGACAAATTTCAAAAAAAAAAAAAAATGAATATTTTAAAATAAAAAAATAGAAAGAAGCATCCTCTCTAACTTTACTAGACAAGATACAATTGTTTTTAAAATTTTAAAGCATCATTTAAAATCTGAGTATAAGCATATATATACTCATAAAAAAAAAAATAGGTGAGTGCAATGAGAAGAGAATAATCAAATTCTATAAAAGCTTACTATGGCTAGTGGAGCACCAAAGTTTTTGTTGTCACATTTCCAATTATTGAGGGAAAACAATTATGTTTCTTAGAAGACAAAAATTAGTACATAGCTTAAGTTTGAGGAAGTATGAGAAGTAGTAGCTAGGACCATCACCCATCCTACTATAGAATAAGAAGATCAAATAAAGTTTGAAAAATTAGATAGAAAGGTTACATTAATAATCATGTTTTCAGGAGCTTGATTTTCTATCTATTAACTACAATGTATCAATATAATGAGCTCTGGCAATTTTTTCCTCTGAACTAGGGTTTCTGGAACTTTGAAAAATCTAGGGCATCAACTGGATTGCAGAAGTGCTTTTGGGGTATGGTGGATCTGAAGGCTAGATTGGTGCCCCAAGAGGGTCCAATGGGGACTTCTCCATATCCTTTTCCAGGGAGTAGTAGCTCATACACAAATTTGTTTAAAGAAAAATCTCCTCTAAAGAACGACGAAGCTCAAAAAATGGCATATAAAATGCTCTTCACGACTGCTGGGAATAGGTCGATAGCACATCGTGTGAATGGATGTTTGCCGCAGGCCGAAACCAGGCCAAAAATTGTCATCAAGCCAAGTATGGTAGAAGAATCAATCATTTAGAGAGCTAATCACGATTTAATCTGCAATTTCATGGGCATACGTCCTTCCCTGAATTTTTTACACTCTTGGATCCACCAAAACTGGGAGCCTCACAGTGAGTATTCATTGTGGTTTTTAGCAATGGATATTTTATTGTTAGCTTTTCGTCCTTGGCCGATAGAAATAGGGCTTTCAAGTTAGAGAAGAAAAATCATGGCCCGAGGGCTATTTGTTCAACCATGGAGAGTGGGATTCGATCCTCGAGTTGAACCTACTGCTGTCCCAGTATGGATCTGACTATATGCTCTTCCAATGGAATTTTGGAGTGAGCAGGTGTTGGCAAGGATTGACAATTCTATTGGAAGACATCTGGGTGTTTCCAAAGACACAATTGAAGGGAGCATGGCGGTGTATGCAAGAATATGTGTGGAGATGGATCTCAGCCAACCTTTGTCGATAGATATGGAAATTGAATTGGCAGGACTCTCTTGGATTCAACAACTGGACTATGAGGCCCTACCCTTTAGATGTAGGTTTTGTCACAAAAATGGAAATTTGGCCCGTTTCTGCCCTAATAATATGAATGCTAAAATGGAGGCCCCTTTAGGAATGCCAAACCTGCCTAAAGAGGATAAGGCAACACTTAATAAAGATTCTAATAGCATCGTTCAAGGCCAAGAAGCTCAGAGAGAGGGTTTTGAACAGCCTAGAAGAAAAATACGGACAAAGAAAAAAGAGGGAAACGAGCAATCCCATCTCAGACCTGCCAATAGGTATGAGATATTTAAGTCATTGGTTGATGAAGAGGAACAATGTATGGAGGGCATGGAGGGTAATAAGGAAATTTCTAATATTCCCGGGCAACTCCCCCTCTCATCTCCTCCCGTCATACAACAGGTAGTTGAACTCTATGAGGTATCACAGCCAGTGTATTCAGGGGCTTTAGTAGTGCATAACCAGGAGCAGACAGTATCTCAGTATGTCAGCATGGGAATAGTAGAGAAGAATAGGGAAAGACCAACTTTGGGGATAACCCAGGTAGAAAAAAGATCAAAAAACAACAATTCTCAGGGAGTAGGTAGAAGATCCAATAAGGAGTTGCTAGTAGTCCAAGGAGACAAACTGATCACGGGAGGATCGGTGAGGCCAATAGACTCTTATTGCTCCTAGGGTAACCAATGATTATACAATCATGGAATGTGAGGGGTTTAAATAGCAGAACCCATCAATCTGTTGTTCAAATACTTTTAGATAATTGTAATACTGATTTTTTGCTTTTACAGGAGACTAAGATGTCATTAGATCTTATGTCCAAAATAATGAACAAAATTTGGAGGGGTGTTGGTCATATGGATGTGGCTGCCCAAGGTGCCTCAGGGGGGATTGTTACTCTGTGGAACTCTCTTGAATGGTATACAATAGAACATCTTGCCTGGAGGGGTGTTCTCACTTCTCTTTTTAGGAACAATGTCACTACGAAACATGTTCTAATCACAAACTTTTATGGGTCTCAAAACCTAGATGGTCAGAGGCGACAGTGGAAGGTTGTGCATAACATGCGAACCTCAAGGGAAGATCTAGACTAGATTATAGTGGGGGAATTTAATGCTAAATTATATTCTAGAGATCAGGAAGGGGGAACACCATTTTTGGACCCAGGGGACCGTTTCATGATTGCCCAAGTCCAGGCTTTGCACTTAGTGGACATTAAATGTCTTGGCATTAACTACACTTGGACTAATAAAAGGCAAGAGACACATAGCAGAAAGGTTAAGCTAGATCATTTTCTGGTTTCAAAGGAGGCGTTTGTAAAATGGAATATAAATTTTTATATTTTAGAAGGCCCAGTTTCAGATCATTGTCCCATTATGTTGGAAGGCGAGACTAGGATGGGGCAGCATCACAAACCTTTTAGATTTGAGAATTTTTGGCTTCAGAAAGAACTTATGGAGAAAATTCCATAGTGGTGGGAAGAAGACCACCCAACTTATGGGAGAGCAATGTTCGGAATCCACAAATAACTACAATATGTCAAAACTCAGTTGAAGTATTGGAGGCGTGCTAATAAAATAGACTTCGAGGCCCAAAGAGCTCCATTGGTGGCTAGATGGGATGAGGTCCAAAAATAGTTTAGAGGAGTAGATACAAACCTGCTCAAAGCTGAGGATGATGCCCTGCGTACAACGGTTGAGGACATTGACAACCAGGAGGAGACCTATTGGAAGCAGAGAGCAAGAACCACCTAGTTATTAGAAGGGGACATAAATACAAAATTCTTTCATCGGACTACTTGTGCTCGAAGACAGATGAACAAGATGGAGGCCCTTCAAGATGATAACGGTCATTCCTTTGATACACTTCCAGGTATGCATTCCCATGCTATGGATTATTTTTCTAAGATTTTTAAGGAAAGTGTGGTACAAGATGTAGAGGCCCAAAATGAAGTTATTTCTATCATACCTGTTGTTATTTATGAGGATGAAAATCAGGCCCTCCTCAAACCCATTGATAGAGATGAATTGAAAACTATGGTCTTTGGAATGAGCACTGGTAAAACTCCAGGTCCAGACAACTTCCCAATTGAGTTTTTTTAGGCTTTCTAGGACTACTTAGAGGAAGATGTAATGGCTGTTGTAGAAGAGTCCAGAGAAAATAAGAGAATGCTTAAAGCTATAAACCACACTTTCATTACCTTAATTCCAAAAGGGGAGGATGGGGTTCATATTTCAGACTATAGGCCTATTGCCTTATGTAATGTGATGTAGAAAATAATCAAAAAGGTAATGGATGAGCACCTAAAACCTCTTCTTCACAACATTGTCTCCTTTGAGCAAGGGGGTTTTGTTGAGGGACGACAAATTCTGGATGGGGTGGTTGTGGCCCAGGAAGCAATCCATTTAATGCACACTTCTGGTAATAAAGGGATGTTCATAAAACTAGACATGTCAAAGGATTATGACAGGGTTGAATGGAGTTTCCTGGCTAAAATGATGGAAGCCTTTGGTTTCTCTCAGGACTAGATAGAGTGGGTCATGAGCTGTGTCTCTACCCCAAATTACTCTATGCTAATCAAGGGCCTTCCTTCGCAACCATTTGGAGCTACTCGGGGACTATGCCAGGGGGATCCATGTTCTCCTTATCTTTTCTCATTTTTGTTGAAGGTCTTGGCAGACTTTTCTTGAGGAGAAGACAACAAGGTAGATTATTTGGTATCAGGGTGGGTGACGAAGTTTTAACGCACCTGCAGTTTATGGATGACACTAGTTTGGTGGGAGTGGCCAGCTTCAGGGAAGCAATAATGATTAGGGATACTCTTAATGTCTATCTTAGGGCTACTCAATAGGTCATTAATGACAAGAAATCCAAAGTGGTTTTTTTTAATTTGGAGCAAAGGCTTCAGAACATAATTTTAGAAATCCTGGGATTCATAAGGACTTCTCTCTCAGTGGTTTACTTGGGGGTCCCCTTGCAGTTTAAGAAGCTAAAATTAGACACATGGAGGAATCTGTTGGAGTGTATCAAGAACATAATTAATCATTGGTCTCACAAGTGGTTAAGTTATGCTGGCAGATTAACGTTCTTATAGGCAGTCATTCAAGCCATGCCAATTTACAATTTCTCTATCCTGGCTGCCCCGATTACAATATGGAAAGAGTTGGACAGGATGGCTAGAAAGTTTTTATGGGAAGGAGCAAAGGGAGAGAGAAAGTGGGCCTTAGTGGGCTGGGACAAAGTTACCCAATACAAGGTTAAAGGAGGTCTGGGTTTGAGAAAATCTAAGCTGAATAATAAAGCTTTGGCTGGAAAGCTATACTGGAGATGGATCTCCCAACCCACCTCCCTTTTCAGTAGAATCCTAACTAGCAAATACCTGGGACAGGCCAACCCAAATGATGTACCTCACATCCCCTTGGATGGTACTAGGTCCCTAGTTTGGCAGGCTCTCAAGTTAGGGTCTCAGGTTGTTAAAGACCGCTTATTTTGGAAAGTGGGAAGAGGGGAGAAGGCTCGTTTCTGGACAGATTCTTAGGATCAATTCCCACCCATCATTGCTGAATTTCCAGAATTATAGCCAATAAAAGTAGCCATTGAAGCCAAGGGATGGATCCGTATTGAAAGTTATTTCACAACTACTCAGTTGGGGGAGTGTAAGTTTAAGCAGTTCAAGAAGTTGGATGAGTGGCCCATTTCAATCCCTCCGGATTTGACTCCCATAATGACTAAAATTCTGACAAAAATATTTCTTATAGGGGAAGACATGGAGGATGAATTAGCTTGGGGCTTTGGGAGTCTTGGCGTCTATACAGTAAAGGATGGATATGACAACATTCTCCCAGAGCCCCCCCATCATAATTTTTAGGTTGAGAACTGGGGGAAAATCTAGCACTCTAAAGGCTGGCCGAAAGTTAACTTTTTTTCTTGGCAGTGCATGCACAATGGAATCCTCACTTTTGATAATCTTAGATCAAAAGGTATCATCAACCCTTATCAATGTGTACTATTCTACAAGAGCGAGGAAATTGTTGACCATTTGCTATTTGGTTGCCCTTTCACTCGACAGATTTGGCTGCGTTGGTTTGCATACTTTAAAATTCAAGTAAGTGGTGACCTAAATCGGATGAATATCTAGGAAAAATGGTAGAAAGGTAGATTCAAATCTAAAGCTCTTCGTATTGGCTGGGAGCTCGGTTTAAGCTTTATCTTGTGGCAAGTATGGTTGGAAAGAAATGCCATAATTTTTAGAGAAACTTTTACTGCTCTAGACCGGGTTTGGCAGACCATTTGGAGCAAGGTTACCGAAATTATGGCTGTTCATGCTGACGAGGAAGCTCAAATTGACATTGGAGCTATGGAAGATCACATTGAACTACAAGAGGGACAAGACATAAATTGTTGGAAACCTCCCCCTAAAGGTTGGATTAAAATCAATACTGATGGAGCTGCAAAAGGCAATATGGGTAGAGCCAAAATTGGAGTGGTATGCCGAAACCATGCTGGGACTGTGCTCTATTGGAAATTGCAAGGCCTGGGAAGAACCACTAACAATGAAGCCGAAGCCATTGCCATCAAGTCTGCTTCTATTTGGGCAGTGAAACATGGCCACCGTAGGATTATTCTTGAATCAGACTCGCAAATAATGGTTGGAGCTCTAGACTGCATGAGGAACTTTGATCTAAAATCTTGGAGGTTGAGGATTCTTGTCACTCAAATTAAGGAATTATGGAAGGAATTAGATGATGTGATTCCAGTTTATGTGAGTAGAGATTTAAACAAAGCGACCGAATTCCTGGCTAATAATATCTATAATGCTAAAAGTAAAATAAAATTTATAATCTTACATTGTCATTGGTCATTTTAAATAAGTTAGTGTTATGAATAGAAAATATATAATATATGTTAATATACAAATTCTTAATAAAGCTAAAGTTATCATAGACATATTTCGTTCTCTAAAAGAATGAGAAACTTATATTATATTATAATCAAGGATTATCAGGATATTTTTGGTTTGAAGAAAAATGATACTATTGTAATTGATGTGGATGTTATGGTCCATATTACTTATGAATGATTCTCTAGTTCCCAAAACCCATGGAACGTTAATCTCAGCATTTAAATAAGTAATATAAAGTATTTTTTAAAGTCTAAAAGACCATATGCCATAAATGAAAAAATTATAATAAATATTTAGGGTACACAAATCATAATGTGGACTACCCTTAAAATTATTTAAACCTAGATCTCTCAAATGGGAGCCATTGATGTACAATTTAATTGTCCTTGAAAGAAAAAGGTGCTTTCTTTAATAACTTTATTTTTTTCCTTTTAAAAAGTTATAGACATGGGACCTAAGACATGGAAGGACTCAAGACTTATATCAATTAATTAGTTCCCCTAACTCACCATATTACTAGAAGAATTTTGTGAAACTAAAATTAAAATATTGTTAGATATCAACTTTTCTAGACATGTAGACTAATATTTGAGATGGGCATCTAATATAATACTATATATAAAAGAGTAAAAGTAATTATTAGTATACATTGTGACTTCTAAAATATAAATATTCTTATTCCTAACAAGAATTTCCCATTATGCTTTACTGATGCAATTTTTGATTCAATCATTAGATATTTACATGTTATCTTTGATGGATAGCTACGTTATGCATAAATTAGGATAACTTATAAGAACCAAATGAATATTCCCTCTACTATTTTTATATAATATTTTGCTATGTTGTTATGCCCTTTAGTATCACAAATTAATGGATAAATTATCAATATAATATAACATGTGTTTCCATGACTTGATTATTAGTATTATTGAATGTTATCACTTTATACTAATCCTTATATCTTTTTTAATTAATTAATATAATGAATGATTATTCTAAATCATAGTAAATATACTTTTTTTAGCTAGTAAATATGCATTTTTTAGCTAAAACATATTTTTTTTATGTTTTATTGTATCTCATATGGACATAAATGTGGTCATATTTTGAATACTCTTGAATCAAATTTAAAGAAATTTAGTTATTTCAAAATATAAGGTTATTTTATTACTTAATACTTATGGATATCCATTCAATTAACAATATTTTAAAAAAGGATTCTAAATTTCAATGGCATGAAAACTATGATAATATACTTAGAGAGTTAAAGCACATGTTGGTAAGTCATCACAAGAATTTGATCCTCTATAATGTCTTGAGTAGTTAATTAGGGATAGTTGTAGTGTAACAATATGATGACATAGGAAATATACTATTTTGGTAAAACTTGGTACACCCTTATGGAAAAATATTTTCTTCTATCTTAATTTGGTAATGTAATCCGTTATTTCATTTGCTTCAAAATATTTATATCCCTATTGATATTTAATACTAAAAATGAATTACCATGATGCAATATTTTTTATGTTAGTTAAGACATATGCAATTATCAATTGGTTGTGTATTCTACAATCTAAATAATGAACTATAATAAAAATCAATGTTATATGATCAAACCATATCTATTTCATGTGATACTCATGATATCATCCTCTATTACCTTATACCTAATAATATTATTAAAGAATATGATTGTAAGTACCTTAATTTAGAGGATAAATATATGATAGATGCTATTATAGAAGTACTATATTTCTTATATGAAGCTAATCCCAAGTAAATAAAATTTTATATTTTAGAAAATTAGAAAAATGTTAATATCTCAACAATGATATTTAGACCTTGAACAATAGTAGTGCTAATAATGAAAGAGAGAAAATGATGAGAGTAATTTTTACTTTTCCAATAGATTTCCATTTCTTTATGGCATCATATAAGCATTATTGTCTAATATGAGGCTATTATATCTAACAATTTTTAGTTTCCTAGTAAAATAGTATATAAGAGAACAATAATTTAGAATGGAATTCACATACAATATATAATAAATTCACTAGTAAGTACAAGATTAATTTTAAGAAACCTATTTCATACCTTTATTCGTGAAGATAAATCTAGACCAAAAACATAGTTAGGATGAATGATGATTCTATTATCACAAAACAAAGTATATTTTAATTTTCTAAAACTTAGGCATGTTGAGATGGTCCTTGATAATTGATATTAATAAAATTTTGAATAATGATACTTATTCTAAAAATATTGATGCACATCATCCTTTAATTATATAATTGTAGGAGGAATTTTATATTTTAGATATCTGAATGAAATATATTTTCATTATTTTAATAAAGACTAACTTCCACAATTACTCAAATATATCCATATAGGAGATTATTACAGTTATTTGATTAGTATTGATCAATTTATTCTATAAAATCATTTCAAACTATGAATTAATTAACAAATATTGTGCTTATAATTGTTATGCTTAGCTTAAACCGAATATTTTTCCACTTTGATCTCCTTTCCATAATAACTCATCTAATAATGAATATCCTTTCAAAATTAAAATAAAGGATTACATTAAATCTCATTTTTTCATATTATTCATAGTGAAGTGGTCAAGACAAATAGGCAAATAGAATTTTAGTTAAAATATTAAGAATAATGGTAGAAGAGTCTCATTATACTTTGAATTTAAACTTAAATCTAACATTATGGGCTTATTATATCATTGTTTGGATATCTAATAGGATCATTCCTTTTCTATTTTCTAATGAACTAAGCTTATCACGCCTCTTAAAATTCATATATCAAATTTCCACATACCATTGCACAATATGTTTTATTATGATGGGTATAATCAAGAGAATCATAAGTTATGCCTTAAGTCACCACTTTTGATGAGGATTAACACAAGCATTTTTAGCATAAAATTCTACCAATATTTGGTTGCCAAAGTTATAATGTAAAAGAGTTAAAACTCATATAAGAATGGTAGCAATATTGTCCTAAATATTGATGGTATTTATTAATGTAAAACATAAGTTCAACAATAAGTGGTTCAATGCATATATGAATAAACAAGCACATAATTTAATTTCTTCTTAACTCCAAATAATGCATGGTCAAGAACTTATTGATGCTTTATGAATAATAGGATATATTTATTCCTAGTGTCTTTTCAATCATATTTTAGGTTTCCTTTATTTCATTTATCATCATTGTACTTTACACTTTATAGAAATCATTTTTTATGAATTTATGGTGGGATGATTATGATGGTAAAGCATAAAATATTTAAAGACTTACTATTTGGGGTCAAAATTATAGCACTTTGGAGTGTAAGTGAAATTATTATCTGTAGGAAATCATACATACTAAAAAGCATAAGAGGTTAAAAAATGAGAACCTTAATGATACAATTTGCATAATCACCTGGACAAGCCATGATCTATCTTTAGATAAGTTTTCCCAAGATGTGGAGCTGCCTAACTTCAATGAATATGAAAGCAAGGAATTCAAGAGGAAAGTAGTAAAATCCTTAACATGGGAGGAAGATGTGCATGAGGAGTTGTAAATTTGAGTCCAAGCACTTAGTTTTAAGTTTAAGGAAGGAAAAATAAAAAACATTACAAATTGATTATGCCATACTCATTTTTTTTAATGATATGTGATAATTATGTAACTATCATGCAATGAAATCATACTCTGTATGAAAATCTTAAAAAAATAACTTTCATGTGTTTATCATTTTTTATCTAATCGATACAAAATTTATTTTAACAAAACCTTGAAATATTTTTATATTTTCCACATTACTTTTAGGGGCATAAGAACAAATCATCAAAATAAAACCAACTAATTTTTTTTTAAATCTAATTTCATGAGTGCATTGACTCCAAGCTGCTCTCACAATCTGTTGAAGTCTTCCTCCTTCAATTGCTTCATGAAAATGTCTACCAACAGCTCCTTGGATCTGCAGAACTACAGTTGAATTTCATTGAACTTCACTAGCTCTCTAATGAAGTGAAACCGTATGTCGATATGCTTCGTTCGACCATGGAACACTAGATCCTTCGACAGTGCAATGGAAGAATTGTTGTCACAAAACATAGTTCTCGCACCTTCCAGAGGATGATTTAGTTCATCCAAAACTCTTTACATCCAAACTGCCTGGAATGCGGCTGACATGGTGGTAACATATTCTACTTTTGTAGTGGACAATGCAATGATAGGTTACTTCTTGGATGCCCATGAGACTGCACTTGATCCAAGATAAAAATCATACCCAAAGGTACTCTTTCGATCATCAGTGTTGTCAACCCAATTGATATCTATGTAGCCTACCAGTTCCAGCTGGTCTTGTCTAGCATAAAAGATACCATGGTTCTGCATCCTATTGACATAGCGTAATATTCTATTACCTAATTGCCAGTGTGTGTCCTTTGGAGTCTCAATGAATCAAATGGTCAATATAAATCTGAACATCAAATCTAGCTGAGTTGTAGATAGATACATCAGACTGCCAACTAGCCTCTTGAACAAAGTAGGATCGACATTTCTGCCAAAGTCCAACTTGCTCAACTTCAAACCTGTGGCAATAGGTGTGATGGCAGGTTTATTGTCCTCCATATTGAGCCACTTCAGGACATCCTTCACATACTTGCCCTAAGAAATGAATATGTCATCTACCGATTGGTCAACTTCAATGCTAATAAAATACTTCATCAACCCTAAGTTCATCATCTCAAATTCCTTCTTCATGGTTGTTCTAAACTGGGTAAATAGTGTTGTGCTATTACCAGTGTAAATCAAATCATCCACATACAATAAAATGATGATGAGCTCTCCTAATTCATTTGTGTTCATGTATAGTGTGTGCCCATATGGGCATTTGACAAACCCATTCTCATAAAAATAGTTGTTAATGCAATTGTTCCAAGCATGAGGTGTCTACTTCAAACCATATAGGGCCTTCAAATTTAGGAATTTACCCTCCTGGCCTTCAATCTCGTAAGCTTGTGGCTGGTCTATGTAGACCTCTTCCTCCAGAACTCTGTTGAGTAAGGCTAACTTGACGTCCATATGGTAAACACTCTAGCCCTTCTTAGCTGCCAGTACCAGTATCATCCCCACTATGTCAAGTCGAGATACAGGTGCATATACCTCATGGTAATCAATGCCTAACTTTTGCTTATAGCCCTTCACCACCAGTCTATATTTATGCCTATTGACTTCTGTTTGGACGTTGAATTTCATCTTATACACCCACTTGACCCCAATGGTCTTCTTTTTTGTTGGAAGATCTAAAAATTTCCATTATCATTTTTCTCAATGGCTTCTATCTCCTCATCCATCGTCTTCACCCCATTTTGATTTTGACTTGCATCTTCAAACTCTACTAGATAAACCTTAGTAAAAAATGCAAAGTCAGAGTATTCCTCATATTGATGAGTCTGGGTTACCTCATAAATATCTTGTAATTTCATTGTCTTCGCTAGCGTCACCAGGTTCTATATTATTCTTGCAAGTGGAGGTGATTGAGATGGTGAGGCAGTGTTGCTACTGGCACTTCTATTGTTGCTTGATGCTGCAGGTGGATGCACATTACCCTCCTCCAAGTTAAAATACTCCACTACTACTGGCTCGGGTTGGTCAGTATTCGATTTCTAGTTCCAAGATTCATCTTCCAAGAACTTCAGATCATGGCTGATGATGAGCTTCTTCGTCACAGGGTTGTATACCTGATATGCCTTTGCCTATTCATTGTACCCTATGAAAATGTATTTCTCTACTCTATCATCCATTTTCTACCGCTTGTATTCTGGAACATGTGCATATGCAATGCACTCGAACACACGCAAATGAGCCACACATGGCTTGAAACCACTCTAGGCCTCCTGAGGGATTTTGTCCTTTATGCTTTTGGTGGGACATCTATTTAGTAGGTATACTACACAGGTTATAGCCTCTACCCAAATTTCATCTGATAATCCCTTCACCTTCATCATGGTGTGTGCCATATCCATGATGGTCTGGTTCTTCCTCTTAAATACGCCGTTCTATTGTGGCGTGTATCTAGAAGTGATCTACCTCCAAATTCCATGCTGCTTACAGAAGTTATGGAATTCATTAGAGATGTATTCACCTCCACCATTGGTTGTGAGAGTTTTAATCTAGTATCTGCTCTATTTCTCCAACAGAGCCTTGAAATCCTTGAATCTGGAAAATGCTTCTGACTTCATCTTTATGGGATAAATCCATGACTTGTGGCTGAAGTCATCAATGAAAGTCAAGAAGTATTTATTATCAGTAAACATGATGGTCTACATTGGACTGCATATGTCTGAGTGCACCAAATCCAATGGTTGTGATGCCCTCCAAGTCTATCTATAAGGGAACAAATCCCTGTGTTTTTTTCCGACTAAGCAACCTTCACAAATCTGATTTTGCCGCTCAATAAGGGGTAAGCCCTTCACCATATGCTTCTTGTGCGACAAATTTAGGCCACTAAAACTCAAGTGATCGAACCTGAGATCCCACAACCAGGTAGCATCCTTCACAACTACACTCAAAGAAATCAACAATTCATTCTGAATCTATAGTGGAATCATTTTGTTTTTCATCATGGACATGGTAACTATCTTCCCATGCGACTTGTCTCTGATGGTGCATACTCTATATTTGAACTAGATCGTATGCCCCTTCTGCATGAGCTTTTCAACATTCAATAGGTTGTACTTTAGAATAGACATATAGAAGATGTCATAGATCTACTTTCATTCACCGTGCCTAGTGTGGATGAGGATATTTTCTTTCCCCATCACGGTAACCTTACTGTTGTTCCTCATCTTCACCTCAGACTGGACTGTTTCATCTAGTTGTGAGAAAATCTCCTTGTTCCATTTCATATAGTTACTACACTTGCTATCCAAATACCAAATATTCTTCTGGTCCTCTTCCTTAATATTGCAAGTCAGCAACACGTTTCTTCTTGCCACATTTTTAGCTTCATCCATGTAATGGGCCTGCTATTGGTTCTCCTTGGCCATCCATTTTTTGCATTGTGAGATGTAATGGCTGAACTTCTTGTAATAGTAGCATTGGATCTTTGACATGTCCTTTTTTTGACCATATCTGTGTTTCTAGTTTTTTGTACTACCTCTACCTCCTTGCTGATGCTAGTTGTATTTGGTCTCTCCCTCACTAGGGTTTGACCATCCTCCTAATTTGTTTCCTTTCCCATGTCTTCCTCTACCTCTTCCTCCTTGAGAACTAGAGGTGCCATGGTGGGATTCTTGTCTACCGCTTTCTTAGAGTGAGACCTGAGCCTTGAGTGCTTGCTCCAGAGAGGTCTAAGTTGAAAAACTCAGTATTTGCTCATGCGTCTGCAAAGAACCCATGAGCTCATCTATCAAAGGGTTTCATATCCCTCGAATCCTCTATTGTAATCATGATTAAGTAAAATTTTGTAAGCAGACTCCTAAGAATGTTCTCCATGATTATCTGGCTCTACATAGTTTCTCCATTCAATCACATCTGGTTGATGATGTCCATCATTCGGGTGAATAAGTTTCTCATGGACTCAGAATCACTCATCTACAGGTTCTCGAAATCCCTCCTAAGCATCTACAACTTCACCAACTTCACCTTGTTGGTGCCCTAATATGAGCTGGCCAGAATCTCCTAGGTCTGCTTTGCCTTGGTGGCCAATGCGATTCGTAGGAATATTGTCTCCTTGACCGCTTGCATGATGTAGAAGAGGGAATTTTGAAAGATGGTTCTCCTTCAACAAATCCTTATCAGCTTAGGAGAGGATGGCCAGTGCTCCTGCATCTACCGATTTTGGGTAGCCATTCTTGACTAACTCCCACAGCTCCTAAGATCCAAATAGGATCTTCATCTAAATGCTCCAGTAATCATAATTCTTACCATTGAAGTGTGATATCTACAACTACAGAGAATGGTTTCTATCAAAAGCCATTATGTTGTCTCCGCATCAAGGGCACTATAGATCTGATACCAATTTGAATATTTGAATAAGTGTTACCAATCCGCTAGACTGCGCAGAATATTCCCACGATGTCGGGCTTCGCGATGCAAAAATAACAACAGTGGGAGGTCAACCAACGAAGAAGGGTTAAAAAGTGTTGTGGAAAAAAGACAAAGTTGCACCGTCCGATGGCACAAGAAAAAACCTCAAATTCGGGTAGTGCAAGGGTTTATACCTGAAGTCGAGCGGTTGGCCTATCACTTAGCCAAATTTTGGCTAAGTTTTTTGCGCTGATGAACTATGCAATCATAGTAAATATACATTTTTTAGCTAGTAAATATGCGTTTTTTAGCTAAAACATATTTTTTAATGTTTTATGGTATCTCATATGGACATAAATGTGGTCATATTTTGAATACTCTTGAATCAAATTTAAAGAAATTTAGTTATTTCAAAATATAAGGTTATTTTATTACTTAATACTTGATGCAACTTATGGATATCCATTCAATTAACAATATTTTAAAAAATGATTCTAAATTTCAATGGCATGAAAACTATGATAATATACTTAGAGAGTTAAAGCACATGTTGGTAAGTCATCACAAGACTTCGATCCTCTATAATGTCTTGAGTAGTTAATTAGGGATAGTTATAGTGTAACAATATGATGACATAGGAAATATACTATTTTGGTAAAACTTGGTATACCCTTATGGAAAAATATTTTCTTCTAACATAATTTTGTAATGTGATCTGTTATTTTATTTGCTTCAAAATATTTATATCCCTATTGATATTTAATACTAAAAATGAATTACCATGATGCAATATTTTTTATGTTATTTAAGACATATGCAATTATCAATTGGTTGTGTATTCCACAATCTAAATAATGAACTATAATAAAAATCAATGTTATATGATCAAACCATATCTATTTCATGTGATACTCATGATATCATCCTCTATTACCTTATACCTAATAATATTATTAAAGAATATGATTGTAATTACCTTACTTTAGAGGATAAATATATGATAGATGCTATTATAGAAGTACTATATTTCTTATATGAAGCTAATCCCAAGTAAATAAAATTTTATATTTTAGAAAGTTAAAAAAATGTTAATATCTCAACAATGATATGTAGACCTTGAACAATAGTAGTGCTAACAATGAAAGAGAGAAAATGATGAGAGTAATTTTTACTTTTCCAATAGATTTCCATATCTTTATGGCATCATATAAGCATTATTATCTAATATGAGGCTATTAGATCTAACAATTTTTAGTTTCCTAGTAAAATAGTATATAAGAGAACAATAATTTATAATGGAATTCACATACAATATATAATAAATTCACTAGTAAGTACAAGATTAATTTCAAGAAACCTATTTCGTACCTTTATTCGTGAAGATAAATCTAGACCAAAGACATAGTTAGGATGAATGATGATTCTATTATCACAAAACATAGTATATTTTAATTTTCTAAAACTTAGGCATGCTGAGATGGTCCTTGATAATTGATATTCATAAAATTTTGAATAATGATACTTATTCTAAAAATATTGATGCACATCATCCTTTAATTATATAATTGTAGGAGGAATTTTATATTTTAGATATCTGAATGGAATATATTTTCATTATTTTAATAAACACTAACTTCCATAATTACTCAAATATATCCATATAGGAGATTATTACAGTTATTTGATTAGTATTGATCAATTTATTCTATAAAATCATTTCAAACTATGAATTAATTAACAAATATTGTGCTTATAATTGTTATGCTTAGCTTAAACCAAATATTTTTCCACTTTGATCTCCCTTCCATAATAACTCATCTAATAATGAATATCCTTTCAAAATTAAAATAAAGGATTACATTAAATCTCATTTTTTCATATTATTCATAGTGAAGTGGTCAAGCCAAATAGGCAAATAGAATTTTAGTTAAAATATTAAGAATAATTGTAGAAGAGTCTCATTATACTTTGAATTTAAACTTAAATCTAACATTATGGGCTTATTATATCATTGTTTGGATATCTAATAGGATTATTCCTTTTCTATTTTCTAAGGAACTAAGCTTATCACGCCTCTTAAAATTCATATATCAAATTTCCACATACCATTGCACAATATGTTTTATTATGATGGGTATAATCAAGAGAATCATAAGTTATTCCTTAAGTCACCACTTTTGATGAGGATTAACACAAGCATTTTTAGCATAAAATTCTACCAATATTTTGTTGCCAAAGTTATAATGTAAAAGAGTTAAAACTCATATAAGAATGGTAGCAATATTGTCCTAAATATTGATGGTATTTATTAATGTAAAACATAAGTTCAACAATAAGTGGTTCAATGCATATATGAATAAAAAAGCACATAATTTAATTTCTTCTTAACTCCAAATAATGGATGGTCAAGAACTTATTGATGCTTTATGCATAATAGGAAATATTTATTGCTAGTGTCTTTTCAATCATCTTTTATGTTTCCTTTATTTCATTTATCATCATTGTACTTTACACTTTATAGAAATCATTTTTTGTGAATTTATGGTGGTATGATTATGATGGTAAAGCATAAAATATTTAAAGACTTACTATTTGGGGTCAACATTATAGCACTTTGGAGTGTAAGTGAAATCATTATCTGTAGGAAATCATACATACTAAAAAGCATAAGAGGTTAAAAAATGAGAACCTTAATGATACAATTTTCATAATGACCTGGACAAGCCATGATCTATCTTTAGATAAGTTTTCCCAAGATGTGGAGCCGCCTAAATTCAATGAGTATGAAAGCAAGGAATTCGAGAGGAAAGTAGTAAACTCCTTAACATGGGAGGAAGATGTGCATGAGGAGTTGTAAATATTAGTCCAAGCACTTAGTTGTAAGTTTAAGGAAGGAAAAATAAAAAACATTACAAATTGATTATGCCATACTAATTTATTTTAATGATATTTGATAATTATGTAACTATCATGCAATGAAATCATACTCCTTTGTATGAAAATCTTTAAAAAATAACTTTCATGTGCGTATCATTTTTTACCCAATCAATACAAAATTTCTTTTAACAAAACCTTGAAATATTTTTATATTTTCCACAATACTTTTAGGGGCATAAGAACAAATCATCAAAATAAAACCAACTACTTTTTTTTTAAACCTAATTTCATGAGTGCATTGAATCCAAGCTACTCTCACAATCTGTTGAAGTCTTCCTCCTTCAATGGCTTCATGAAAATTTTTGCCAACTGCTCCTTAGATCTGCAGAACTATAGTTGAATTTCATTAAACTTCACTAGCTCTCTAATGAAGTGAAACCGAATGTCGATATGCTTCGTTCAGCCATGGAACACTAGATCCTTCGATAGTGCAATGGCAGAATTGTTGTCACAAAACACAGTTCTCACACCTTCCAGAGGATGATTTAGTTCATCCAAAACTCTTCACAGCCAAACTTCCTGGAATGCGGCTGACATGGTGGTAACATATTCCACTTTTGTAGTGGACAATGCAATGATAGGTTACTTCTTGGATGCCCATGAGACTACACTTGATCCGAGATAAAAAGCATACCCAAAGGTACTCTTCTAATCATCGATGTTGTCAACCCAGTTACTATCTATGTAGCCTACCAGTTCCAGCTGGTCTTGTCTAGCATAAAATATACCATGGTTCTGCATCCTGTTGACATAGCGTAATATTCTATTACCTGCTTGCCAGTGCGTGACCTTTGGAGTCTCAATTAATCATTTGGTCAAGCTAACTCTGAACATAAAATCTAGCCGATTTGTAGATAGATACATCATACTGCCAACTATCCTCTTGAACGGAGTAGGATCGACATTTCTGCTAGAGTCCAACTTGCTCAACTTCAAACCTGTGGCAATAGGTGTGATGGTAGGTTTATTGTCCTCCATATTGAACCGCTTCAGGACATCCTTCACATACTTGCCCTGAGAAATGAAGATGTCATCTACCGATTGGTCAACTTCAATGCTAAGAAAATACTTCATCAGCCCTAAGTTCATCATCTCAAACTCCTTCTTCATGGTTGTTCTAAACTGGGTAAATAGTGTTGCGCTATTACCAGTGTAAATCAAATCATCCACATACAAGCAAAGGATGATGAGCTCTCCTGCTTCATTTGTGTTCATGTATAGGGTGTGCCCATATGGGCATTTGACAAACCCATTCTACTAAAAATAGTTGTCAATGCAATTGTACCAAGCATGAGGTGTCTACTTCAAACTGTATAGGGCCTTCTTCAACTTTAGGAATTTACCCTCCTAGCCTTCAATCTCGTAACCTTGTGGCTGGTCTATGTATACTTCTTCCTCCAAAACTCTGTTGAAGAAGGTTGACTTGACATCCATATGGTAAAAACTCTACCCCTTCTGAGCTGCCAGTACCAGTATCATCCCCACTATGTCAAGTCGAGCTACAGGTGCATATACTTCATGGTAATCAATGCCTAACTTCTGCTTATAGCCCTTCGCCACCAGTCTAGCTTTATGCCTGTTGACTTCTCCTTGGATGTTGAATTTCATATTATATACCCACTTGACCCCAACGGTCTTATTTTTT
This sequence comes from Wollemia nobilis, assembly GCA_028583015.1. NCBI lineage: Eukaryota > Viridiplantae > Streptophyta > Pinopsida > Araucariales > Araucariaceae > Wollemia > Wollemia nobilis. The sequence goes on along the minus strand of JAQPPZ010014872.1, from coordinate 1,126,062 downwards.
GTTGGAATATCTAAAATTGCCATGTATCATTTTTCTCAATGGCTTCTATCTCCTCATCCATCGTCTTCACCCACTTTTGATTTGGACCTGCATCTTCAAACTATACTAGATAAACCTTAGTAAAAAATGCAAAGTCAGAGTATTCCTCATCTTAATGAGTCTGGGTTACCTCGTAAATATCTTGTAAGTTCATTGTCTTCGCTAGCGTCACCAGGTTCTATATTTTGCTTGCAAGTGGAGGCGACCAAGATGGTGAGGTAGTGTTTCTGTTGGCACTGCTACTATTTCTTGAGGTTGCAGGTGGATGCACACTATCCTCCAAGTTACAAGACTCCACTACTACTGGATCAGGTTGGCTAGTCTTTGATTTCCAGTTCTAGGATTCATCTTCCAAGAACTTCACATCACGGTTGATGATGAGCTTCTTCGTCACAGGGTTGTATAGCCGATATGCCTTTGCCTGTTCACTATACCCTATAAAAATGTATTTCTTCGCTCTATCATCTAGTTTCTATTGCTTCTATTATGGAACATGTGCATATGCAATGCACCCGAACACACGCAAATGAGCCACACATGGCTTCAGATAACTCTAGGCCTCCTAAGGTATTTTTTCCTTTATGCTTTTGGTGGGACATCTATTCAGCAGATATACTGCATAGGTTATAGCCTCTACCCAGATTTCGTGCGATAATCTCTTCACCTTCATCATGTTGTTTGCCATATCTATGATGGTTTGGTTCTTCCTCTTAGATACGTCGTTCTACTATGGCGTGTATCTAGAAGTGAGCTGCCTCCAAATTCCATGCTGCTTATAGAAGTTGTGGAATTCGTTGGAGATGTATTCACCTCCACCATTGGTTGTGAGAGTTTTAATCTAGTATCCGCTCTGTTTCTCCAACAGAGCCTTGAAATCCTTGAATCTATAAAATGCTTCTGACTTCAGCTTGATGGGATAAATCCATGACTTGTGGCTAAAGTCATAAATGAAAGTCAAGAAGTATTTATTATCAGTAAACATGATGGTCTACATCGGACTGCATATATCTGAGTGCACCAACTCCAATGGCTGTGATGCCCTCCAAGTCTATCCATAAGGGAGCAAATCCCTATGTTGTTTCCCGACTAAGCAGCCTTCACAAATCTGATTTTGCTGCTCAATAAGGGGTAAGTCCTTCACCATCTGCTTCTTGTGCAACAAATTTAGGCCACTGAAACTCAAGTGACCAAACCTGAGATCCCACAACTAGGTAGCATCCTTCCCAACTACACTCAAAGACATCAACAATTCATTTTGAATCTGTAGTGGAAACATTTTGTTTTTCATCATGGACATGATAGCTATCTTCCCATGTGACTTGTTTCTGATGGTACATACTCCGTATTTGAACTGGATCATATGCCCCTTTTGCATGAGTTGTCCAATGTTCAATAGGTTGTACTTTAGAACAGACATATAGTAGACGTCATAGATCTACTTTCATTCACCGTTCCTGGTGTGGATGAGGATATTTTCTTTCCCCATAACGGTAACCTTACTGTTGTTCCTCATCTTCACCTCGGATTGGACTGTTTCATCTAGTTGTGAGAACATCTCCTTGTTCCCCTTCATATGGTTACTACACTTGCTATCCAAATACCAAATATTCTTCTGGTACTCTTCCTTAATATTGCAAGTCAGCAACACGTTTCCTCTTGCCGCATTTTTAGCTTCATCCGTGTAATGGGCCTGCTGTTGGTTCTCCTTGGCCATCCATTTTTTGCACTATGAGATGTAATGGCCGAACTTCTTGTAATAGTAGCACTGGATCTTTGACATGTCCTTTTTTTGACCAGATCTATCTTGCTAGTTTTTTGTACTACCTCTACCTCCTTGCTGATGCAAGTTGTATTTGGTCTCTCCCTCACTAGGGTTTGACCATCCTCCTAATTTATTTCCTTTCCCACGTCTTCCTCTACCTCTTCCTCCTTGAGAACTAGAGGTGCCATGGTGGGATTCTTGTCTACCGTTGTCTTAGAGTGAGACCTGAGCCTTGAGTGCTTGCTCTGAAGAGGTCTAAGTTGAACAACTCAGTATTTGCTCGTGTCTGCAAAGAACCCATGAGCTTGTCTATCAAAGGGTTGTCAGATCCCTCGAATCGTCTATCATAATCATGATTAAGTCAAATTTTGTAGGCAGACTTCTAAGAATCTTCTCCATGATTCTTTGGCTCTACATAATTTCTCCATTCAATCACATTTGGTTGATGATGTCCATCGTCTTGGTGAAGAAGATTCTCATGGACTCAAACTCACTCATCTACAAGTTCTTGAACTCCCTCCTAAGCATCTGCAACTTCACCAACTTCACCTTGTTGGTGCCCTAATATGAGCTGGCCAGAATCTCCTAGGTTTGCTTCGCCTTGGTGGCCAATGCGATCCGTAGGAATATTGTTTCCTCGACTGCTTGCATGATGTAGAAGAGGGCCTTTTGAAAGATTGTTCTTCAACAAATCCTTCTCAACTTAGGAGAGGATGGCCAGTGCTGCTACATCTACTGGTTCTAGGTAGCCGTTCTCGACTAACTTCTATAGCTCCTAAGGTCCGAATAGGATCTTCATCTGAATGCTCTAGTAATCATAATTGTTATAGTTGAAGTGTGAGATCTGCAACTACAGAGAATGGTTGGTTTCGAAAGCCATTCTATTGTCTCCGGATTAAGGGTACTATAGCTCTGATACCAATTTGAATAAGTTTTATCAATCCGCTGGACTGCGCAGAATATGCCCATGACATCAGGCTCCGTGATGCAAAAATCATGACAGTGGACGGTGAACCAACGAAGCAGTGTTAAAAAGTGTCTTGGGAAAAATACAAAGTCGTGTCATCCGATGGCACAAGAAAAAACATCAAATTTGGGTAGTGCAAGGGTTTATACCCGAAGTCGAGTGGCTGGCCTGTCACTTAGCCAAATTTTGGCTAAGTTTGCGGCATCGACGGACTGTGCAATTTGCAACCTCCGCATTCGTGTTGCACTGTGTAGTTGGGCGGCAACCAAACACTTAGCCAAATTTGGCTAAGTAAATTTCGTCTCCAAAATACTCCATCCAAAGTCACTCCGACTTCGAACAACACACCTCAAGGACTACGCTAATGAGAGTTGACCCGACGTCCAGTAGCGCACACTAGGAACTTAGAAGCTATTCGAAGTCTCTCTTTTGAAGGACGATTCTAGGAATGTTCACAGATAAGACATCGATAAAAATATGGAAGAACTGTGTTTAAACTAACACCGAAAATGAGCTAAGGTGTAGAGGTGCAAGAGAAATGATGAGACGCAGATAAAATTCATCAAAGCCCTTAAAATGCCTGAACAAAAGCCAAAAGTTTATTTATATGAAAAATGGATTACAGGGTACCTCAAAATGAGGGTTTACAAACTTCTGCAAGTGATATTGCAGGGTAGACTAAGAAAAAACTAGAACTACGGAGACTGCTGCTCGGACTTGAGATAGATACTTCTCTGCTCACTAAAACTGCTCTTCTCGATGGCCTTGCAACTTGACTACTCAGCTATCGCCCACTCTGACTACTCTTGCTGCTTTGCTGCTACGCTACTCTTTCAGAATTTCCACACAGAAATGCACCCCAAGCTAGGGTTTATATAGCAGGAACTGAGAGGCCAATCACCAACTACGCACGAATGAAGTTAACCAATCACCTAACTCGCATGCGGGAAATAAAGGCTGATTGGACAGAGGTCAAAGAATACGTGTGACATCACATCGGACATTCTGGCTGTACGCCTAGCTTCATTGATTTTTCCAAGCACAGTTCGGAAGCACCTAGATTTGGAGCGCAGTTGGACGGAAACGTGAAATCGGGGTTAATTTTTCATGTATGAACACTTTGTTATGATTTGCTTGTTTATTATTATTTTTTTAAAGAAATTCAGTCGGCCAAACACCTTGACTACCATGCACAGTACCTTTAATAGTCTCCTATTATTTTATATATATATACTAATTACAGTTTACTGGTATTGTTAATTTTTAATAAGATGCTTTGGAGATGAGCTGCATCTAGCTTGATCTAAAGCAAGGCCAGGCCATAAAACATATTGGGTAGTAAATAATTGTGACCCTGAATATCATTATTTTTTTTAATAACTAAGTTTTATTCATCTCGTGACGCCTTGTGGATCCTTTTTTAGATTTCACTTTGGAATAACAGCTGCTTTTAAATTTCAATCTTTCTACTGCTCTCCTACTGAAATATATAACGAAATGCTCAGATTTTAAACTCTTATTCGCTCAAAACTCTTGACTTTTTTAAACGCAACTTTTATAATAAATATATAATAAAATGGTTGAGATTTTAAGGAAACGGATGTAGTCGTCAAGAAGAGGTTAAAATAAGAAAACGGCTTTCGTTTGAAAAGCAAAACGAAGACGTCAATGACTAATCCAAATAAATTCAAGAGGAATCTCTCTGTAAAAATTACAAGGGACAAGCCCCTCTTCCGCTCAAGACGCTGTCCCAGTTTTTCAATTGATACCGGTCTCATTGTCTTTTATCGATTCCATTTCTCTTAATCTTTATTTTTAAAATTCCGTCTGAGGTAAGGGACAAGCCTCTCACCGATTTTCACGACAGAAAACGTGTTCCTCCAAAGTCCAGCCTTTGGAATTGAATAAAGAATTGTGAAGGGCCACCTCATAGATTCCTTATTTTTATTGAAGAGCAAATCCTCTTTTAAAACATCATCCGTCACTGTTTTTGGTTTGGAGACGGGGTTCTATAAATATACACCCGCAAAGTCCAATTAGCGTTTGACATATTTGTTTTTGACTTTGTACAAGAGATTCAGGAAACTAAAATTCTAATGATGTCAACATTAACTGCAGGCCATTAAAGTAAATCACGTTTTCAGCGTTAAACGTGTTTTACGGGTAGAAATCACTTCGGCACTGTTTGAAGTACGTATCGTGAGAGGATGCATTGAATGTTAATTGTTCCACTGCTCTGCTCCACGTCAAAGCCACAATGAAATTTAAATTTTAAAGGCAATTTGGTTTGTTGGAATTTGAAGCGCACTCCCTTGTCCGTAAACGCAAAATTTGTTGACGGTTATATCCACAGAGCACACTAAAAATTAGAAATGTCTATGTATAGAGAACTATAAGACATCATGATTTTAAGGAACGTATGTATTGACGTCTCGATGTCAATTTGAAACCGTAAAATACATGTCAGATTGCCAAAACGTCGTAATAGACTTATAATTCCAGGAGTGCTTTGTGGTGGGTGGACAAACAAAGTTTTTGCCCTATGTCAAGCAAGAGATTAATTAAATTAGAGAATAAAATGTGAAACAGTGTTTTTTTTTCATAGACTTATAATTCCAGGAGTACTTTGTGGTGGGTGGACAAACAATGTTTTGCCCTATATCAAGCAAGAGTTTTTAAATTAATGTACAAATTATTAGGCCGACAAATTGTTGGTATCGATGTTGAGGTCTTGGGCTAGTTCGACCTAGGCGCTCCTCATAGGATTAAGTTAGAGTTGATTAAAAAAGTTTTGAAGATGGTTTGCATGCTATTAATGCAAAGCAAATTTATGAGCATTTTTCATGAGAAACTCCTTGTTGGTTATTTGTTGGTTATCTCTTCATAGATCATTTGTTTTTTAAATTTTAAAGAAAAAAACCCTCTAAGGCTTCCATTTGGATAGAGTTCTTTGGTCTTCCCCTTCTTATTTGGTCTCTTTTGAACCACATTGAGAAAATTTAAGGGTATATTTGATTGGTTGAAGCTAAAATGTTTTTCAATGTCCACCCACAAAAAAAGGTTTAGGTTGAGGTAAATCTATCCAAAGACCTCAAATATTATATTGACATAAAGATGGGAACACCATTATATTAACCTATCAAATACCTACTTTGGATTTCAAGTGAAAGATCACAAGGTTAAGGATTTTTCGCTTATAGCTCACGATAGATGGAAGACAGATCATGCTAACCACTATGGCTTCCCCTCATGCCATAGAGGAAGGTTAGACTATATTGGGAGGGCATAAAAGCATGTGAGTAGCCAAAGATCAACACTCCAAATCAACAACAAAGGCGGCTGGTATTTCAACACCCTAGCCTACAAAAATAATAAATGAACATCCAAGTGCAAGGCTACCAATCACAACAATGGTAATTTTTAAGGCTTATCCACCTTGCCAAAGATGCACCCCACCAACAACTAATTTGGGTTCCACACCAACCTTTTAGGTAAGCTTTCCCCTCGCACATGCTTGTCACTCTCATAGTCCTAGGAAGGAGAAATAAGGAGGTATTTTTTCATAAAAGAAATAACCTCATTTATCCATTACTCAATTGGGGAGCTCCAACACTCACCTCAATATTTCTAACAGATTTAGGGTATTAGACCTTCTTGAATCTATTAAGATAGGGAAATCTGTTTATAAATAAAAACATAAGTCTAGCCTTCCTTAGGGTTTGTAGGTACTAAACACGCCTATGGGGCACACAATTTGTTTGTAGTTTTTAAATCTAGGTCTCTTATATTTGTAGGAGCTAAAATCTATATAGTTTTTGTAGTTTTTCTTTTTCTTAGTTAAAACTATTTTGTTTTAGTTTCAAGCTTACCTATGTAATCCCTTATCCCTTGCAATAGGTTTGGGTGGTCTCTCAATTTGACATCTTAGAGTGTGCTTGCATACCACCTACTTTTTTATATAATCCATGTAACTAATATGCTTTTTAGTAATACAAGGTACTTTTTAGCAAAACTCAGGCCGTTCTCTTGTTTGGGAAATCATCCATAAGAACCATAAACTGATTAAAACATACTTACAACCTATAAAAAATCTTTAATTTGAGGTAAAATCACTACTTGTAGGTGTTATCTTTTTTTAAACTCTTCGATTCACTTTCCATCTCCCTTTAAAATTCATATACTAATAAACTCTAAAAAATTTAAATATAATTTTATTTTTTAAAGAACCAAAATATACCTTTTAGTGCATATAATTATTCAAAAGCAAATATGTATATAATTTTTAAAATATTTTTTATTAACAAATTAGAAAATAACAAGTGAAAGAAATGAAAAGTATGCAAACCTTGACCTAAGATTAAAGTGGTATAAATGAATGAAATATATCATCTAGAACAATTATTTGTTATGAAATATATATTATTTCATTCATTTGTTAGACACATGGATGCTAGAACCCTAAGTTCCACCACAATTGAAGATGTTTTATGATCCATAGTCTCCACTATAGTTTTGACACCAATTTATAAAGTGGTGAAGTACTTCATCTACTCATATAGCTATTTATGGTCATTTTTTGATACTATATAAGATGGTGTAATTGATGATATAGATACTCTAGTTTCTTCATTTTCATGATGCAATTGATGTTCTAGACACTTTAGTTTATCCATTTTCATAGTGAGAATATTTAAAAGTGTTGTGAACACGTACATGTATCTTAGACACAGACAACAATAAATCTAAAAAATGTTTTACATAAATACCCCTTAAGGAGGTGTTAAATTAATAAGCACTCATTAGCATATCTATTTTTAAAAGGAATTTAAGGATAATAAGCCTACAAGGTTCACATAATAGGCTAATATTGTTAGATTTGGATTTTTCTAGTAGATCAAGTTTTTTGAATTATTGAAAGAAACAAAATACAAACTTATAGTGGACACGATATCCTATGTAAATGAATAATAATAGAATATTTAGGGAATAGTTTTATTATTTGAACTAAATAAATAGTTGAGAGACACCCAAATAGAGTGGCAAAGGTAGCTAAGGGAACAAACTTAAAGTGTAAAACCCTTTATCCTAGAACTTGACATTTGGTTTCAACTTTAGTTTTTCAGATCTAAGAAACAAGATACACCCATTATTATTTTAAAAAGAAGACTAATTTATAGTTTACCCTTGGAGCTAAATTAAGGAGCAAGTAACTGAGACTAGCCAAGCATATATTTATAGTTTTTGATGTGATCATCATTGGGCTAACACCAATCTATCAAAATAGCTACAATAAAAGTTCCTAGTTTGATTATAATTCTTTGACAAAATATGGCTTAAATATAGTCAAATAGTGTGTACAAGTAGGCAATCAACTTATAATTAGTTTTAGCTAAATTCCACAATAGTAAAGAGTAGGCTTAGTAGTCCTAGAAATCCAAGATTATATTTATTCTTCTTTTTATAAATGCTAAACCATTCAAGTTTAATTACAAAAGTAAGAAATTTTTGTTTTTGATGACCATCCTCTTACACTAGATAGTTATCCTAGTAGTTTTGAGGTTATTCTCCAAAGTATTACTTTTCAAAGGTAGATAAATAACAACCTACCCTCATATAGACCAATTTCTCATAAGAGGTAAATATACTCTAATCAAAAAGTGTATTATATTCAATATTTTGTCATGTCATAAATTGTTCTACTATTTTTCTTCGATAGAGGGTTGAGAGACTATATGTCAATTTTTTTTTGGGGATTCATCACCCTACAAGATGTGGTCAACCTACTTTGTAGATAAGGTATTTCTTTGAGCTAAGTGGTCCAATATGTTAATATCCAATTAGCTTTAGAAGTAGTACAAAGCTTCCAAGACACACCAAGCATACCATTTTATTAATTCCACCTAGACAATAATTATTGGTGAATGACCTAAGTAATTCTAAGATAAAAATTACTTGAGGTAAGCAAAGTTGAAGAATAATAAACTTGTGAAGCCATCCAAATATTTTTTACATTTTGCATCTTGTCAGTAAGAGGAAGGAACTTAATAGACCAAACCATAACCCACCCTAAATATCTCAAGATAAAATATTAGTTCTAAAGGATATCCCTAGGTATCTTAAAGTGTCACCATGTGGGATAAATCTCCATAATAAAGGCACATTATACATAATAGGTGCAAAGGAGTAAATAACACTTTCATCCTAAACTAATTTATTTTAGAACCAAAAATATCATAATAAATCTACAAAATATCCTAATAAGTAGAAACACCTTATTTTTTATTTGTAGAAACAAGAGGGAACCATTTTCAAAATGGGAATTAAGTACATTTTTATTAGGTGTTTGTACATTATCTAAGATATATTTTGATTAAGACCTCTTCAATAAATTATCTAAGGTATCAACAATGACTACATAGAGGAGGCGGAACAAAGGGCGCCATTATTTTATGAAACTATACAATTGGAAACTATTAGAATGTAATTTATTTACTTAAACACACATCGAAGAATCACAAAATAGGAGAAGGATATGACTACTAGACACTTCCTCAAATAATATCCAATTGAACATCTTTAGGATGAAATCACAATGGATTATATTGTAATCTTTGTCAAAGTTAATTTGCACCATCATGGCATCCTACTCAAAATCTTGAGCCCAATGAAAAGTATTCTAGATGATCATAAGGTTGTCAAGAATATACCTTTCCATGATGAACTTGGATTTCTCAATATTTATAACTTTTTATACAAATGTTTAAAGGTTTTGGTATAATATTGTAATCATCATTGAGAAGAGTAATCGGGTACCAACCTAAAATGCTATCCCTATGGGATTTTTTAGGGATTAACTCGATAAAAACATAATCGATGAAGGATTTAAGAGACCCTTTACATAAAGACTTATTATATCATTTGTAAGTTATTATATACAATAATCCAAGGCATTTTGATACAATTTCATGGGTAGATCATCTATTCTAGGGTCCATATCTTTCTTCATTTGCCAAAATTCCAACTTAATCTCTTTTAGAGATAAAATTTTATGTAATAGTTGGTTTCAATTTACTTCCAAAAATATCATTTTTTAGTATAATGTTATTTAAAAAAAATTAACTAAAAATAATTTTCCATATCAACAAACATCCTACCTTGTCTATTCCATTTGTAACTCAGCTAGTATAACAACCTTCTATGCAATTTAAATGTAGGTCAATACATCCATATTTGCTTAGCAAAGACAACATGCTTACTATAATTTATATGTCAATGATACTAGAATATAGTATTTGTACTATCAATATCTAATGAGACCAATGTGTTTGGTTTATACACTCTTGAATGCATTTAAGTCTAGAGTATAATATCCCTACTACTAATTCCAAATAGGAATAGTGTGTTTGGTTTATACACCATTTAACGCTCTTAAGTCCAAAGTATTTCAACATATACACCTATCATAATCCATGAGAGTTGATATTCATGTAGATGACTTGGACAAAACAACATCATGTTAAGAGATTATACCAAGTATTATTCACTTGCTGCTAAACATTAAGTGTTACACAATAAAGAAGCACTAAGAACCATGCATATGTATAAGGACTATTTTTTCTAGAGTAAATACAATTATTAGACATAATCTACCTATATTTTTATGTTAATCTAGTTATGAAGCTATATAATTCATGAAATAATTCATCTCAATAATACAATGGTTTGAAATACCATATGTAGAAATTCTATATGGAGAATAGAGCATAACATATTTTAGAAGAAAGTAAAATATATTAAATTTATTTTGAAGAGATACAACAAAACTATGTATTGTTGGAAATTTGAGTGAATTTATGTTGTCATTGATGTCACATGGATCACATTGAGTTTTGGTGGCCAAAGCATTTCATAAATGACCATTTATGATATTTTGGAGAGCATGGATATATACAGGGTTTTTGTGAAAACCAAGGCGAGCAAAATAAAAGGTTTTATTTAAAACCATTGATGGCAGATTTGAAATGGGTTTTTTTTAAAACCAAGGTTGGATTTTCCTTTCATCGAAAAATGTGCCCAGGTGATGGAGATATTTAATTTTAAATATTTAAGTTTAAATTTTAAATTATTTAAAATTAAAATTAAAATTACAATTTAATTTATAGCGTCAAAGAGAGGATAAGGCATTAAACTAATATTTAAATTATAGCGTCGACATCAAAGGAAAGGAGGAGGACATATATATATATATATATATTAACAAATTTTTAATTTATTTTCCTAAGCACTCGATTTGATATTTGGATTCAAATGGTAAAAGAGCTTGCACATCGTGTGTCGAAGTGTGTGTGAAAAGGGTTTTAAAAGACTTACGATTTTTACGTTCGTTGAAGACACTATTGTGGAGTAAAGCCAAACATATAGGACTCCTTGGCCTAGTAGTTCATGCATTGTGTGTGAAGAAGGAGGTCCTACATTCGATTCTTGCTAGAGGTGTTTTGTTGTATTGAAACACGTGAAGCACGTTTTGTTTTCTAAGGGCATAGATATTCACGACATAAGGTTTTGTTGTGTGATCCTTTTTGAGCATGTGAGGGAGTGTGGCCCAAAGGTAGGTTGGTTGTGGTTAAGGCACTGAGAAAAGAGGGTCACGAGATCAAATCCCCTCAAGGACAGAGGCAAGTTAATAATCTTTTAATATATTTTATTTTTCTAAAGTGCCCTAGGAGGAAGAAGGGTTGTGATGCATGTTTAAAAAAAAAAAATTTCTTGTGATTTAATTTTTAAAAGTATATCATATTATATATAGTTGGAAAGATTATTCCGAGGGCTATTTGATTAACTTGATTAGAGGGAGAAATAAGGTGTGTGTAAAGAGATATTTCTGATTTTATAAAGAGGTTCAAAAGTGAAGGTTGCTTTGTTCTTTTTCAAAAGAGATTAATTCATTTATGAAGTTACATGGTGTATGTTATTGAGTAGGAGTAATAAGGTGTTATTTGGATGTTATTGTTGTGTTGTTAATCAATATCTCTAACCCTTGTTGAAAGTTGAAAAAGAAAGTGTGTTGAGTGAGACAGATTTTATGGACAACCAAAATGCTTCTTCATCTTCATAAAAGGTATGGGCACATTCTCCTATTGATTTTTTATGGTGGTTGATTTATGAAATATCATTGCAGAGAAAATGATTAATTGTGGTTTTCTTTTTGAAAGTAGTTGGTTGAATGTCTCAATATTTTATGGGTTGAGATTTGCTATTAAACCTTGTTTTATAAGCATTGTTGTTGAAGCCATTAGTAGTGTGAAAAACCTGAGATAGGGTTTGAGAAGAACATGAGTATCATTGTTACGTAAAGAATATTAAAGTCTCAAGGACATTGATTCTTATGCAATAGGATTGGTCATAGAGCTTCTCAGTGCAAAGAAAATGAGCAACATGGTTTTGGTTTTAGAGATAAACAAATAAAAAGTCATGGTCATAATGGTCATGAAAAAAAAACTTCACAATACAGGGTTCAAGAAAGGAATGGATATGGAAATTATTTCAAGAAAGAATTCAGGATATGGGCACCATCCAAAGGCTATAATATTAAGTGTTTTAATTGCAATAACTTTGGACATATTACAAAATAGTGTAGGACTCAATTCCAAATAAGTTCAAGATAAGAAGGTCAAGCAATTTCAAGGCAAGAAGGTCGAACAAGTTCAAGACAAGAAGATCAAGTAATTCATTAAGAGAAGGATATCGGAAAAATATGGAAGGAAGTTGAAAAAGGAATGAAAAAATGTAATATGGAAGTAAATGTACTCTGACCCCAAAATTTATCACCTCAATAGAGAAGGTGGTGAGGGGGCTAAGCTTAAGAGTCATATCGTTTAGCCCCATAGGTGTCCCTTTTGCCATTGATGTCAAAGGGGGAGAGATTTGAGTAAGGGGGAGAGCATTTAGTTAGGGGGAGCAGCATCCAAACAGATCATTGAGTTAGGGGGAGCAACCTCCATAGAGAGTATTTATTGTGAGCAGCATCCAAACATGGTTTTGTAGTGATTGTGGTGATTTACAATAGAGGTGTTGCCATCAACGACAAAGGGGGAGATTGTTGGAAATTTGAGTGATTTTTTGTTGTCATTGATGTCACATAGATGATTGATGTCACATGGATTACATTGAGTTTTGAAGGCCAAAGCATTTCATAAATGAGCATTTATGATATTTTGGAGAGCATGAATATATACAGGGTTTTTGTGAAAACCAAGATAGGCAAAATAAAAGGTTTTATTTAAAACCATGGATAGCATATTTGAAATGGTTTTTTCTTAAAACCTAGGTTGGCTTTTCGTTTCGTCGAAAAAGGTACCGTGGTGATGGAGATATTTAATTTTAAATATTTAAGTTTACATTTTAAATTATTTAAAATTTAAATTTAAAATTAAAATTAAAATTAAAATTAAAATCTAAATTATAGTACCGACATCAAAGAAAGAAAAAGGCATAAAACTAATATTTAAAATATAGCTTCGACATCAAAGGAAATGAGGAGGACATATATATATGCCCAAAGTTTTGATTTATTTCCCTAAGTGCTCGATTTGATAGTTGGATTCGAATGGTAAAAGAGCACGTGCGTCGTGTGTCGAAGTGTGTGTGAAAAGTGTTTAAAAAGGCTTACGATTTTTGCATTCATTGAAGAGACTATTTTTGAGTAAAGCCAAACATATAGGCCTCCTTGGCCTAGTGGTTTATGTGTTGTATGTGAAGCAGGACGTACTACGTTCGATTCTTGCTAGAGGTGTATTGCTGTCTTTAAATGCGTGAAGCACATTTTGTTTTCAAAGGGCATAGATATTCATGGCATAAGGTTTTGTTGTGTACTCCTTTTTGAGCACATGAGGACGTGTGGACAAACATAGGTTTGGTTGTGGTTAAGGCACCAAGCAAGGAGGGTCACGAGATTGAATCCCATCAGGGATAGAGGCATGTTAATAATATTTTAATATATTTTATTTTTCTAAAGTGCCCTAGGAGGAATAAGGTTTGTCATGCATGTTTAAAAACAGAGAGATTTCTAGTGATTTATTTTTTAGAAGTATATCATATTATATATCGTTGGAAAGCTTATTCCGAGGGCTATTTTACTAACTTGATTATAGGTTGAAATAAGCTATGTGTAAAGAGATATTTCTGATTTTGTAAAGAGGTTCAAAATTGAAGGTTGCTTTGTTCTTTTTCAAAAGAGATTAATTAATTTATGAAGTGGCATGGTGTATGTTATTGAGTCAGAGTAATAAGGTGTTATTTGGATGTTATTGTTGTGTCATTAATCAAGATATCTAACCCTTTTTGAAATTTAAAAAAGAAAGAGTGTTGAGTGACCGATTTTGGACAACCAAAATGCTTCTTCATCTTCATAAAAGGTATGGGCACATTCTCCTATTGATTGTTTATGGTGGTTGATTTCTAAAAAATCATTGGAGAGAAAAGGATTAATTGTGGTACTTTGTAGTTGGTTGAATGTCTCAAGGTTTTTTGGGTTGAGAGTTGCTATTGAACCTTGTTTTATAAGCATTGTTGTTGAAGCCATTAGTAGTGTGAAAAACTTGGGATAGGGTTTGAGAAGAACATGAGTATCATTGTTATGTGAAGAATGTTAAAGTATCAGGGACATTGCTTCTTATGCAATAGGATTGGTCATAGATATTCTCAGTGCAAAGAAAATGAGCAACATGGTTTTGGTTTTAGAGCTACACAAATCAAAATTCATGGTCATAATGGTCATGAAAACAAAACTTCACAATACAAGGTTCATGAAAGGAATGGATATGGAAATTATTTCAAGAAAGAATTTAGGATATGGGCACCATCCAAAGGCTACAATATCAAGTGTTTTAATTGCAATAACTTTGGACATATTACAAAATGGTGTAGGACTCAATTCCAAAAAATTTCAAGACAAGAAGGTCAAGCAGTTTCAAGGCAATAAGGTCAAACAGGTTCAAGACAAGAAGATAAAGTAATTCATCAAGAGAAGGATATTATAAAAATATGGAAGGAAGTTGACAGAGGAAAGAAAAAATGTAATATGAGATTAAATGTACTCCCATCCCAAAATTAATCACCTCAATAGAGAATGTGGTGAGGGGTCTAAGCTTAAGAGTCATATCTTTTAGCCCCATAGGTGTCCCTTTTGCCATTGATGTCAAAGGGGAGAGATTTGAGTAAGGGGGAGAGCATTGAGTTGGGGGGAGCAGAATCCAAAGAGAGCATTGAGTTAGGGGGAGCAGCCTCCATAGAGAGTATTGAGTCAGGGGGAGCAACTTTGATTCTCAGCTATGGTTTTTGTAGTGATTGTGGTGATTTACAATAGAGGTGTTGCCATCAATGACAAAGGGGAATATTGTTGGAAAATTGAGTGATTTTATGTTGTCATTGATGTCACATGGATCACATTTAGTTTTGGTGGCCAAAGCATTTCATAAATGAGTATTTATGATATTTTGTATAGCATGGATATATACAAGGTTTTTGTGAAAACCAAGGCAGGAAAAATAAAAGGTTTTATTTAAAACCATGGATGGCAGATTTGAAATGTTTTTTTCTTAAAACCCAAGTTGGCTTTTTGTTTCATCAAAAAAGGTGCCCCTGTGATAGATATATTTAATTTTAAATATTTAAGTTTAAATTTTAAATTATTTAAAATTTAAATTATTTAAAATTTAAATTTAAAATTAAAATTAAAATTAAAATATAAATTATAGCACCGACGTCAAAGAAAGGAAGAGACATAAAAATAATATTTAAATTATAGCGCCGACGTCAAAGGAAAGGAGGAGAACATATATATATATGCCCAAAGTTTTGATTTATTTCTCTAAGCGCTCGATTTGATATTTGGATTTGAATGGTAAAAGAACCTGCGCGTTGTGTGTCGAAGTGTGTGTGAAAAGGGTTTTAAAAGGCTTATGATTTTTGAGTTCGTTAAAGAGACTCTTGGGGAGTAAAGCCTAATGTATAGGCCTCCTTGGCCTTGAGGTTCATGCCCTGTGTGTGAAGTAGGAGGTCCTATGTTCGGTTATTGCTAGAGGTGTTTTGCTGTGTTGAAACGCATGAAGCACATTTTGTTTTTGAAGGGCGCAAATATTCGTAGCATAAGGTTGTGTTGTGTGCTCCTTTTTGAGAAAGTGAGGATGTGTGGCCCAATGGAGGTTTGGCTATGGTTAATGCACTGAGCAAGGAGGGTCACGAGATCGAATCCCATCAGGGACAGAGGCAAGTTAATAATATTTTAATATATTTTATTTTTCTAAAGTGCCCTAGGAGGAATAAGGGTTGTGATGCATGTTTAAAAAAAGAGAGATTTTTGGTGATTTATTTTTTAGAAGTATATCATATTATATATCATTGGAAAGCTTATTCTAAGGGCTATTTGATTAACTTGATTAGAGGGAGAAATAAGTTATGTGTAAAGAGATATTTCTGATTTTGTAAAGAGGTTCAAAATTGAAGGTTGCTTTGTTCTTTTTCAAAAGAGATTAATTAATTTATGAAGTGACATGGTGTATGTTATTAAGTAGGAGTAATAAGGTGTTATATGGATGTTATTTTTGTGTTATTAATCAAGATCTCTAACCCATGTTGAAAGTTGAAAAATAAAGTGTGTTGAGTGAGACATTTTTTGTGGACAACCAAAATGCTTCTTCATATTCACAAAAGGTATGGGTACATTCTCCTATTGATTATTTATGGTGGTTGATTTCTGAGATATCATTGGAGAGAAAATAATTAATTGTGGTTTCCTTTTCGAAAGTAGTTGGTTGAATGTCTCAAGGTTTTTTGGTTTGAGAGTTGCTATTAAACCTTGTTTTATAAGCATTGTTTTTGAAGCCAGTAGTAGTGTGAAAAAACCTGATATAGGGTTTGAGAAGAATATGAGTATCATTGTTATGTAAATAATATTTTAATAGTATTATTTTTGAAGCCCATTGGTTATGTAAAGAACTTGAACTTGAAAAGAACATGAGTATCATTGTTATGTGAGATATGTGCTTGAGCATTGTTGGAAACATTTGAGTTGGTTGATACATGCTTGGACTAGGGTTTGTAAGAAAGAGTTGTTCCTTGTGGTAGTTGGTTGAGAAGATTTGTTTGAATTGAAAGCACGAGGATACAAAAAAAAAAGGAAAATGCCAAGTACGATGCTTGTAGAACCAAACTTAACGCTAAAAGCCTATGTATTGAAAAATGCATAAAAAGGAAAGCACATAGACGAATCGACACAAGATAAAAGCAATATGGAATACGGCCCTCTTTATTGATATGCTTTCAAAGTCGTGTTACAATACGTCTCCTTCCTTTTTAGGGGATAGGAGCGTCAAATATGTTTCTTATCACATCCATGGATAGCAATCCTTCTTCCGCGTGCCCACATGTAATATGGGCGGACCAAAACGTCACCGCCACTTGTGTATATGATTTTTGACTCCTTCCTGCTCCTCTGATGTCGAAGACCTACATTCAAGAAAACAGAAAATATTAGTAGCACCTGTAGATAGAATAAAACATGTATTTCCCAAGGCCTATTGTTAGTGTATGCATGAAAATATTAAACCGATAACCAAATAACATCAGAACGACCTAGAAATTTGATAGAAGCATGAATATGTTACCAGAAAGCCACTACAAAAAGAATAGTCAAGAAATTCCTCACATATTTGTATTCGCTCCGAGGCGGGACGAATAAACCTGCAACAATTTGTCAGAAAGCACCCTCTTCAATGTCCTATCCAAAAAGCTCCAAATGACCTACAAAGTTGGGGTTAGCTAATTGGGGGTGTTTTGGGATGACCCAGATGGTCATATTTCTCCAATTTGGCCTCTATCACCTAGAATATGATGGCGCTATCTCGCATGTTAGTAAAGGCGAGAAATAATAAAAGCATAACCAAAACTTGTCAGAATGAAGTGAAATTTAAACTACAGCCTATTTGAATAACCTAGAATAAGATGCAAAAGAAAAATTAGAGAAATCTGCCACATATTTCTATTCACTCTGGGGTGGGGCGTTTAGAACTGCGACAGTTTGGGGGCGCCCGGGGTAGAACGCCCACCGTTTGGGACTCTGTTCCGGCACCAATCCACTTGGGATGGGTCCAAAACTTCTTATGGGGTGTTGTCAACAAATTTTGTGGAATATTGTGGCCAAAAATCGGGTTTTGGGTCCGGATTCGTGCTTCCAATAATCACCCAATAACCTCCCTTTCGAATGAGAGATTAAGGATGTGAAAGGCACAAATCGCAAGTAGGTATGTAAATTGGCAGCACTTCATTGCTCAAATGCTCCTTCTCTATCTATTTTTTGGGTGAGAAAACTCACCAATTTATAGACCTAGGGTCTCTCTGTTTGAATTGCGCATGCGAGGGCGCTACTTGAGTTGTTTGTCCTATTTTGAGAGAAAAGATAATTCCCCCGATTTAGAATCTCCTTGCATGAGGTCTCTAAAATAAAGACATGCATGACTGAAGTCTCTCTTCTTGATTTGGAGCCATTCCTCGCAATTGCATGGCTTGAAGCTTCGGTTAACTAGCAGACTTGTCGAGGTTTGACTTTTTGCCAGTCAAACTTGCTATTCGCCTCACCCTGGGGCGAATGCTGATATTCATCCCTGGGTGGGACGAATGCCAGTTTGTATTCATCCCTGGGTGGGACGAGCAAAGAGCAAGGTGCCAAAAAGGTGCCAAATTGACCTTTGACCTCCAAACTACTTTTGGGAGTGGTTAGGACCATTGTTTAACCTCTGGGGGCTGCCCTAGGGGCTGTGTGTGTCAATGCGATCGGTGCTTGTTGTCACATAATCGGATTGGTGTTGTTTTGGTGTCTACAGATGCCCCTTTTTGGGAAGCATTGTGCAAGGCACAACGTCGAGCAAAAATAGATAACCAAAGCACTAATGATTAGGGTTTCTCAATAACCTAACCAAATTTTGATGCCCCAAGTATGGAAAGGGCACGCATTCTTGAATCCTTGCTTCTGACGAGCTAAGGAACTTAATTCAAGTGTTAACCTTGTTCGGTGAGGTGTTACTTGAGCTTGGACATTGATCAGTCATGAATAGGCAAAGGGCGCAACCTTTTGTCTGTGGGAACCTTGAGTTCATGATTCATGAATGCCAAGTGTTTGATCAGCTTGTGATTATTGCTTGTTTGCTGCCCCAAGCAGGGGCATGATTGTCTTTGTCAATGATCCTTTGAATGCGTGTCATTTCCTTGATTGGGTGTGTTTTTGTTGATTGGTGACTAAGTGTGACTACCCCCTCAAGCGACGAATCGATGAGGGAATGACCGACATGAGAAAAGTGATGAGTCGCTTGACCCAAGATGACTTAGGTAAGGGTGCCTTCAGTTGTTTACCGTTGAATGCGAAAGCAGATTTCGAACATTCTGACCTATTTTTGGTGGGTGTGAACCCTTTTTGTGACGCATTTTGGAGCTGAAATTGTCAAAAATCCATCTTCCCGTGGAGCGGTCTGGCTATGATAGCCTTCTTAGGGAGTAGGATAGTGACAATTTGTAACCCCAATGTCTATTTTGGATGCCAAGAATGTTAGGCGCAAAGGCACCTTCGTTCGGCAATGTTATTGCTATTTTTGGTTGGGTTTTGACCCTTTTTGTGACGCCATTTGGGGATGAAATTCTCAAAAATCCATCCTCTCGTGGAGCGGTCCGGATATGGTAGCCTTCTTAGGGAGTAGGATAGTGAGGATTTGTGACCCCGACATCTATTTTGCATGCCCGAAATGTCAAGTGCAAAAGCACTCTCATTGGACAATTTTATTGCTTTTTTTTGGTGCATTTTGGTGCATTTTTCATGGTTTGTTTTTATGTACATGTATTTACATTGATGTATGCATATGCTATTATGAATGTGATGTTTCTAATTTATATGATGTATGCAGATGGAATGAATGAAATGAGTTGTTGATAACTTGTCGATGGCACCATAGACTGTGCAAGATTGACTGGCTTGCTGTACTTATGGGATGACTTTGTGGAATGACTTTGCATGTGAAAACTTTGTTTTTGTATTTTTCATATTTTCTGATGGTGATGTATGTAATGAAATGTACTAGTTGTTTTAAAATGTAGTTAAGATTTTTTGAGATTCAGATATTTTAACTAACTAGCCAAGACTGTACATTTATCTCGCAAGACTTTTGAACAAGGTATAAATCCGACTTGGAGTTTAACCAAGTTATTTCACATCCCTTGTGTGCAATTGAGTTCGTTTATGTGGTATTTATCAGGATACCGCCAGTGCCGAATAGGCTATCAACCAAACCTATCTTGAGGATCACCTAATTAGCTCCACTAACTCCGTTGTTGTATTTAGTAAGATTAATCTATGGGACAATCTAAGGTACCATAAGCTAGCTCATCCACATGCAAACATTGGTCTACTCACATGCAAAGCTAATGTGATAGACATATCGTCATGCGTTTAGGATACCGCCATTGCCAGGTAGGTTGTCCACCAAACCTGTAATGAGGATCACCTAGATGGTTTTCGAATGCTGAGAATTCCAGGGATTCAAGTTCAAGCTTTTTATTGGCTCAACGGTTTAGGATACTTGCTCGTATACATAGTGATAAAAATCACTGTTTATTTTTCTCTTTGTTTTTCTCTTTGAGCAAGGATTTTGAATAGTGGTGATAACCACTGTTATTTGATTTGGATTTTGAGCTTTGTAAGGTTGAGCTTGTAGGTTTTTGGCTTATGAATGGCCTTGATCCTTTTGGCCTTGGGGATGACTACCCATCCTGTTCAGGGACGTGTAGTACGAATCCTTACGACTTTGGGAACCAAAGGGGATGATGGAGATTATGAAGTAAGGGCATTGATCTTTTAAGCCTTGGGGATGACTACCCATCCTTTTCAGGGACGTGTAGTATGAATCCTTACAACTTTGGAGACCAAAGGTGATTGGAGATGGTCGTGATGATGGCTTGTGGGGATTTTGTTTTTGAATGGTCATTGATCCTTTTAGGCTTTGGGGATGACTACCCATCCTTGGCAGGGACGTGTAGTACGAATCCTTACAACCTTAGGGACCAATGGTGAGTGGAATTTGTGGTAGTGGTGAAAACCACTATTTATATAGGGGAATTGATGGGGAAGAGCTTGTCCTTTTGTCAATTCTCAGCACTCTTGAACCATTCGCACAGGGGGATGAACAGGCTAATCTTTCACCTATGGTACCCTAGACTATTTTGTAGGTGTCTCTTGCATTCACACAACTTAGGAATTATTTTATGTGTTTTAACTTGTGTAGGGATGTTACGTAATGAGGCTTGACCCAAGTAAAACTTTCCCTTGTAAAATCTGTTTAACTTTGTACAGTTTTTGGCTAGAAATTTAAAGACAGCTGAATGACAAAAACCCTATATACATTAGGAGACAACTGACTATGCTAAAAATGGGGATGGTGTTATTCGGGATGTATGCGTTTATAAAATGGATTGTGGAAAATAAAGGAATTGTCGAGTAATTACAGTCTATGGTGCTTGGGACATGTATGACCAACAAATATGCAATGTATGGATGTGATGCCTAATGCAACCTATATTTTTGTATTTTGATGTTTTATGAGTATGCATGGAATTGAAATGCAAAATTTTTTGTTATTTTTGATGATTTTATTGTTTTTGTTTGTTTTTGAATATTTGTTTTGACCAAGCGGTTATGGTAACCCTTGGAGCTTTTGGTTTGACCAAAGGGTTTATGGATACCTTTGGGGCATTTTGAGGTTGACCAAGCGATTGTGGGAATCCTTGGAGCTTTTGGTTTGACCAAAGGGTTTATGGATACCTTTGGGGCATTTTGGGTTGACCAAGTGATTGTGGAAATCCTTGGAGCTTTTGGTTTGACCAAAGGGGGTTTATGGAAACCTTTGGGGCATTTTGGGTTGACCAAGCGATTGTGGGAATCCTTGGAGCTTTTGGTTGGACTATGGCTCTCTAAATGTGGAATGGCCTCAAATGACTGATGTTCAAGGGTTCTAGCTCCTTGATTCCTTCAAGAGAGGTGAGCCGGTATGTTCCAGGTCCTATTTTACTATCAATCACATAAGGACCTAACCAGTTTTCCATGAACTTGTCCCTTAGATGGGATGGCAAATTAGAATTTTGTTGGTTCTCTTTTAAGACCAAGTCACCAACCTGAAAGTCCCTTAGGTGAACCTTCATGTTGTATGCTTTCTTAAGTCGCTCTTGATAGATACGCAAATGCTCGAGAGCATTGATGCATCGTTCATCGAGCAACGTAAGTTGGTCTAACCGGGCCTGCCGCATAGTGTCATCATCGATGAACTCTTGCATTGAAATGCATAGGGAAGGGATTTCCAACTCGAGAGGCATGACTACCTCGGAGCCATACACCAACGAAAATGGAGTTGCCCCAGTGGGCATCCGAATGCTAGTGCGATAAGCCCATAGGGCAAGTGGGATTTGAATGTGCCAATCCTTATGACTATCTACGATGGTCTTTTTGAGGATGGCGACTAGCATTTTGTTTGATGCCTCTGCTTGCCCATTTGCCTACGGATAATAGGGTGTTGAAAAACTATGCTGAATCTTGTACTTTGTGGTCAAAGCATGCACATATTTATTCTTGAATGGCATCCCATTATCCGAGAGGATCTTGGATGGAATACCAAAATGACATATGATGTTATGCAAAATAAACTCCGCAATGCGGGATCCAGTCGTAGAGGTTAGCGAAATTGCTTCCACCCACTTGGTGAAGTACTCTGTGGCCGTTATGATGAACGTGTGATGACCCGATGATGCAGGGGAGATCTTTTCGATTAGATCAAAGCCCCACTATGAAAAAGGCCAAGTCGATTGAATCGGTTGCAAGGCCTGAGAAGGTACATGTGTCAAATTGGCATGGTGTTGACACTTCACGCACTTCTTTACATATGCGCAACAATCTCGCTCTAAATATGGCCAATAATAGCCCATGCAGAGAATGCGCTTTGCGATGGCCATACCGCTGAAGTGGCCACCACATGTACCATCGTGGGCTTGGGTGATCGCCCAAGCGGACTCTTGCTGGTCCAAGCAATGGAGGAGGATTCCTTCATAGCTCCAACGATACAAAATGTCTCCTAGCAAGACATGTTTTGCCGCTTTCTGTTTAAATGATCTTTTTGCGGCTTGTGTCAATCCAAGTGGGAGGTTACCTAACTTGAGGTAATCCCTTATGGGTGTGTACCAATCCTGCTGATCAGAAACCTCGATGGTATGAATGACCAATCCCTCTTGAAGTTCATCCCTAGCAAAAGCTGAGTGGGAAAGAACTTGTAAAAACAACGTTGTGTTGCTATTAAGAGGGGTCGGGGAGAACAAGGACCCCCAGTTGGCTCGAGTCAAACAATCTTGGATTCGAGAGAACCTATCCTAAGATGGTTCAATCTGGATCAGGTGGATTCCTGGCGTTAGGTCAGAGCTTGCTCGCTCCATCATGGATTGCGATAATGTCTTGACCTGAATGGTCATCATTTCACCGGAAGGGTCTTGCGGGATTAGTGACCCCAAGGAGGCCATAGTATCCACAAAATGATTCGATGATCGAGGGAGTGCCTCGATGTCATACCATTCAAGTTGTGCCAGGAATTTGTCCACAAGGGCTTTGTAGGCCTACAGAACTGGGCATTTACATTGGAATATCCCCTTTACTTGATTGACAATTAACAACGAATCACCAAATATGTTTAAACGTTTAATGTTCATGGTGATTGTTGTTTGAAGACCTATGAGCAAGGCTTCATATTCTGCATTGTTGTTGGTGCACAGGAAGTCTAATTTAAATGATAGAGGCATTGGAGCCCCTTGCGGTGTGAAGAATACAATTCTCGTGCCACCTCCTTGCTCACATTTAGAACCATCGAAGAATAGGGTCATGTCGGCCTGTGACTCAGGCTCATTAGAATCTGGCGATTCTGAAACATGAAAGACCCCATCATCTGGTAGTTCTATGGTCGGAGGCTGATCATCTTCAAGAGGAGCCTCTGCTAGTTGATCGACGATGACTTGACCTTTTATGGATTTTTGTCCAATGAATTCTATGTCAAACTCCATCAACAACATGATCCATTTCGCCGTGCGGCTACTATGATAAGTATGACTCATCATGTATCGCAATGGATTCTCCTTAGACACAACATACGTCGTGTTGCTGAGCATGTAGTGGCATAGCTTTTTGGTAGCAAACACCACTACCAAGTAGAGCTTCTCAACGTATGCATAGTTAAGTTCATAACTGACCAGGGTGCGGCTAAGATAGTAAGTAGCCTGTTCTTTGTGTAGTTCATTTTTTTGGGACAGCATGGCACCCAGTGCCACCTCAGTAGCTGAGATGTACAAGTAGAATGACACTCCTGGTCTAGGTGGTGCCAATACTGGTGATGAAGCCAAGTATTGTTTAATCTCGTCAAAGGCTGACTGGCACTCGTCATCCCAGTGAAATGCGACCCCCTTATGCAATAATTTATTCATGGGTCGGCACTTGTCAGATAGCTACGCTATGAAGCGCTTGATCGATGCGACCTTTCCCTACAGACTTCTAAGTTGCTTGATGGTAGTTGGGGGAAGCATTTCAAGGATTGCCTTGACTTTGTTTGGGTCTACCTCGATTCCTCGTTTGGAGACTATGAAACCCAAGAGCTTTCCAGATGTGATGCCAAAGACGCACTTCTTGGGGTTTAGTCTGACTTTATGTTCAATGAGGCGATCGAGGATCTTGCTCAAGTCACCGAGGTGATCTGGGCGCAAAAGAGATTTGGCCAACAAATCATCCATGTAATCTTCCAAATTTTTGTGCATGTAATCATGGAAGATGTACGTCATGGCACGTTGGTAGGTGGCACCAACATTTTTAAGGCCAAAGGGCATGACCTTATAACAAAATGTCCCCCAAGGCATTGTGAATGCCATTTTTAGTTGGTCCTCGGGATTGATACGAATTTGATTGTATCCTGAGAAACCATCCATGAGGGAAAGCATTTCATGGCCCACTGTAGCGTCTACCAATGCATCGATGCTCGGCAAGGGAAAATCATCCTTAGGACTCGCTTTGTTTAGATCTCAAAAATCGATGCATATGCGAATCCTCCCATCGGGCTTTTTGATGGGCACCATGTTAGACAACCATGGTGGGTAATCCACGTAGATGACAAACTGTGCATCCAACAACTTTTGTAGCTCATATTTGACCATTAAGGCTACTTTTGGGTGCATCTTACGTAGTTTTTGCTTTACTGGCTTGACTTTCGGATCAAGCATTAGATTATGCATGACTAGCTACGGGTCTAGTCCCGGCATGTCTTTGTATGACCATGCAAAAACCTCCTTCTTCTCTTTGAGAAGGGCAATGTAGTCGGCTTGCTCTTCGGGGGATAGACTTACCCCCGACTTGATGATTTGCAAATTCATTGGATCTGAGCCGATGTCTACGTCAGTCGTCTCCTCGATCGACATGTGGGATCCATCCTCCAACTGGTGTGGAGTTGGGATCAAGTGGATATCATTTGCTGAGTTGAGATCATCATTTGGAACGTCAGGTTCCTCTTCAGCATGGAAGACATCCTGAGTCTGTCCAGGGGTGAAATGGAACATCCCACCACAAGGCCAGTACTCTGATGGGGATGGCGGTGTGTCAACATGATCCCAGTCTATAGCATCTAGGTCTAGATGCAATGACCATGTTGGGTCGGCCGGATTATGGATGGGGGTGGTTAAATCAATGGAGATCATGTTGATGAAATGATTTTGGTCTCCATTACCATGGGTGTGGCTTCTCGAACATCCTAGATGATCTTTGTGCTCCGGATCTGGCTCTGTGGGCACTGGCACGAATGGATCGGCCCTATGTGCGGATAAAAGGATAGGGTCTGCCCTAGGTACTGACGGCTCTATAGGGTCTCCAGGAGGAAGATGTTCTCTATGTACCTGGAGTGGCGGGTGCAGTAATTGCTATAACTGCGCCTGGTTGAGGTGCCACCGATGCCTTGGCCCTATGTGTAATTGTTCAAACATGTCATCTATGTCCAAAGGATATTGTTGTTGTCGCATATGATTGAGATAGGCCATCTCAGTTTCATCTTCATAATCACTGTCAGAGATCCAAAGGCCTTCGTTGGCTCCAATAGCTATTTGCGACATATGAGGCTCATCTTGCTCAAGCAAATTAATGTGGTCCCATCGGGGTTGTTCCGCTCTCTGCGAGGGGACCTGATTCTCTTGAGGTGGCATATGCTCAATTGGAGCATTCAAAGGGAACATTGTCAGGAAGCTCTCCTGATAATCATCCATGGGATGCACTTGTGAATGATTGCTATCAGATTCGAAAGGATCCCAAGGTGCTACCTCGTACTCCGACTCATCTTTCGAAGACCCTTCTTGGTCTTGTCCATATCCCTCTTGTAGGTGAGTCCTCGAATTTTCTCCCTTTTCGACCGAAGGGAAAGGGTTGTTAAGGTCAACAAGGTTGTTTGTTCGTAATGGGAGATAATCCCCCAATGTATAAGTTGTGTTAGGATTGGCATATGGATCTAATGCCAACCCATCCTTGTTGCCTATCCCTAGGCCTTGCATATTCTCTACCAAGATGTCCAGGGGCAAGGGGTGGTTAAACCCTACTCCCGACTTGTCATAAGGCATTTGATATCTTGGTTGGCAAAGAACACGCACTCCTTGCTCATACCTGCCCAACCCATATCCATGCCAATTGCATTGGCCAAGATATCTCAATGCGAAGTCTGGGTTAGACAAATAGTTGACGTCTTCAGCAAAGGGCTCTTCATCTTCATCTTCTTGCATGTAAGGTTCAACGCCATTATCCAGGCCCCCATAAACAAAGTTTGTCTGATTGGGTGGGTAGCCTAGAGGAACCACTAAACCGATGGGAAGGCGAGGTCTCCCCATGTCCTGCATGGACTCAAGTGTGGGTGTTGCTACAATGTTTCACACTATATACTCCCCCAGGCCCGTATTGGCCATCTCAACAGTGATCGTTGGTGATTGAGAGGGAGCGAATGGGAGTCCTTCCTGAGTCCACTCCATGGAGGGTGAACCAGGCGTCTCGACTTCCATTCTGCTAGGCATCTCTTCGGTAGAGATGGTTGAGACTAGGGGTGGTTCCTCTTCTAGGGGTTTCTTTCCCTTGTCCTTTGGTGTGGCCACCGTAGGTGGCATCGTTGTTGAAGGACCAGATGAAGAAGATGGACCCGACTGGGGATTTGGTGGACTTGTCATCGGGGGCACCTATGGAATCGGACCCTATTTAGATGGATTCAACTAAAAATCCAAATGCGTTGATGGAAGGGTCGATTGCGGCATGAATTGCATCGTATTGCAGTACTTGAAGGGCTCTAAGTCTGTCGGGACTACATGCACCTATCCTTCAAATGTGTACTTTAAGCACTGATGAGCTATAGAAGGGACACACTTCATGTCCCTGATCCAAGGCCGCCCCAACAAGATATTATAGGCCATCTCACCTTCCAAGATGTGGCACAATGTATGAATAGTCTTTTGTCCCACTTGGATGGGTAGGACAATTGTGCCAACCATCGAGCATATCGCATCATTGAATGCTCGAAGAGTATAGGTGGAGGCCACGATGTGAGATGTCGGCAACTTTAGATGTTTCAATGCTATTGTTGTAATGATATTACTAGATGAGCCAGTGTCCACCAACACTCTCTTATACGGAATCCCGTTGACCCATGCAATGACGTGCAGGGGTGGATCCGCCACATCACCAGTCACTGATTTCAATTCATCTTCTCTAAAGGTGATGACTGGTTCCGTACATTGTTTTACATGTCCCACGAAGTTGTTGAAAGAGTTTGCTTCATGGGGTTGCAGCTCGATGGCTTTTAATATCTCCATTAGAGCCTCCCGATGGGGCATTGATTGTTGAATGAGCTCGTATATGGAGAGCCTAGCCGACGTGGTCCTTAGACTTTGGGTAAGTCTGGTCCGAATCGTGGCCACTGGTCTAGGTGGGGGAAGTTGTGTAGGGTGTTGTTGAGGTTGTGACGTCGATGGAACCTCTCTTGTGGCTATCACGGGGGCAGCTCCTGGGTACCTCTTGTTCCTAGTCACTATGCTTATCATCCCTACATACCCCTGCATGGGGCAATTCTGTTGCACCTCATTGACTTGAAGGGGTTTTGCCTGCACCTCATGGGCAGGCAAGGGGTCTCTGAAGACTCCCATTTGTTGGTTGTTTGGCGCTACGGGGTTGTCCACTGCCAACGTCTTGTTGTCAATTAGGTCTTGCACCAAGCCTTTAAACTTCCAACATGCATTAAGGTCATGTCCCTTCTGCCTGTGGAACCTACAGTACAAGTCCTCTCTATACCCCTTAGGCTTGGGTGCATTGGGGTCTATGGTTTGAATCTCTGGCAGGTTGATCAAGTTTGCCACTGACAAGCGATCAAACAGGGAGTCCCTGGACTCTGTGTAAGGTGTGAATTGTCGCCTAGGGTGACGCTGCTGATTTTGTTCTTGCCTCTAGTTTTCTCTATCATAATTGTTAGGAGGCACCACCTGATAGTTAGCCTTTTGGGGCTGTGTTGCTTGTGCAGGCTTAGGGACGTTGATAGCAACCTGATTGACCACAGCGGGTTTCTGTTGCGTGGTCCCTATTTTGGTGTTCTTAGTCCATTATTTCTTCTTAGGCTTGGCAATCTCGCCATCCTGTATCTTGATCTCCTCAATGATTCTGACTTGCGCCGAGCTTCCTCAAGAGTGGCATATTGCTACAGCTGCAATAGCACGGAGATCGATCTCAAATAGCTCTTTGAGAACATTTGGGTTAGGTCGGACATGGGAGGGAGGTAGGGTAGCTTTGAAAGCAATGTCCTCCATCGGTTCCCATATGCCACCATGGTCTCTTCCTCATACTACCTGAGGCTAGCTAGGTCACTTAATGATGCCTTTTTCTTGGTGTTGAAGGTGAAGCATTCGAGGAACGCGTCCACTAGCTGATCCAAGTTACTGATGCTATGTTTTGGTAACTGAGTGAACCAATCCAAGGTAGGGCCTACGAATGTGGTTATAAATGTTCTTAGCAACAAAGCATCGTTGTCCTGAATACCAAAGCATTGGCTCAGGAACCGAGTCACATGCTCTTGAGCATCCTCCTCTCCTCTAAAGAGTGCCAACTGGGGCAGTTTAAAATGTTCAGGGTATGGAGGTGCCGGCACTGATGGATGCATAGGGTGACTACGGAGTTGGCGTAAAGTGGGCTTTTGGGGCCCAGAAGTCTTGATCTCCATAGACTCTAAGCGCTCTAGCAGCGCTTTATATGCATCGAAAGATTTAATTTCTTCCTCCTTAGTTTGCTCCCATTGTGGGTTGGGGGGAACTTGAGGCCTATAGAGGGGTGGCCGGATAGCAGCCCCTCTGCCTTGATAGGGCGTTTCAGCCCGCTCTTCTTCTTGCTCATACTCCTCATAGGCTTCTTGAGGAGTTTTTGGATGAGACCTATAACCATGGGTGGGTCCCCGTGGGGGGCACCCATCGTTGTTCTTGGGAGTGGCCTCCCGCTCAGGTCTAGGAGGTCTCGGAGGCAGCACTTGGTAAGGTCACGGGGACCTGTCTCGCACCAAGGGGTTGCGCCTCTCATACACTTCTACCTTATGCATGCGAGGGGTTGGGACCTTCTCAGGCATAGTGTTATGAAGCAATTCGGTTGCCTGACGCTGAATGCGCTCTTTGCTAAGGCGATACAAATGCTCTAACTATTGTTGATCTTGCCTGAGCTGCGTGATTTGCGCTTGGCGGGTGGCATGTCTGGAAAATGCCAAGTCAATGTGTTCCATCGTCTCATGTTTAGGAAGCCTAGATGCCTCTCCTACATGTCTATCTCGGTCATGGTGATCCGAGACCCCTATGGGTTGCTTTCCTCTGTCGAGGTTAGCGGCATTTACCCGAGGCATTGGCCTCAATGGGTGATCTCGATAGATAGCAGGTGCGGAGGTGCATCGCTCCCATGCGGTGTACTATTCTTGAGGAACGTGGTGGTCTTCCTCATACTCCCTTTCGTATGTGTGAAGGGTATGGGGAGAATTGTCTTGCCCTACCTGGAGAGCCCTATGCTCTGGATTTTGTCTAATGTTTCTAACAGTAATAAGGGGTAAAGGAGGGATGGTGAAACCATGTGCCCCCTCCTTATGGACCCTACGTTGCTCTAGCACTTCATCACTAGGCCACTCATAACGAGCATCTAAGGGAGGCCTACTTTCTATGTTGAGTGCCACGTGTAGGTTCTCCTCCTGAAAGGATCTATGTTGAGTGGGGGTGCCCCTCAAAGAGGTGCCTCTATAGTCCTATTCTGTGGTGGCATGATGTGGACTATCTTGTGGGTCAAACCACCAAGGTGGGATGACCAAGTCCTCAAGACTATATCGGAGGTGACTTGTCCCCCTTTGTGCACTCTCTGCAGTGTCTGCCCATGATTGGGCTCGGCTACGGGTGTACACCATGGCGATGCTCTCCTACAAGATGCGTAGATTTTTGTCTCTTTTTATGATTTTTATGCTACACTAAACAGAATGGAAACACACACACAAAGCAATGATTATCTCTTTTAAAGATTAAAAGTGTGCCCTAAATCTGGTTTAGTGTGTTTTGATTTTTTTTTATTTTTGTTTTGAAAGCTTGTGTAAAGAACATTTAAATGCAATATGATGGCTCTTATGACTCCCAAAAATGGTCGCCCCTTCGATATACCATTTCCAGGCCGATATACCAACCTCTCTATATACCCGCCCTTACGTGAGGGAAACTATTGGTACGTGAGAGCAGATGGTACGTGGAACATAGGCGGTACGGAAGGGGAATCGCTCTGTTTATGACACCTACCATAGAAGACTTATCCTCATGCATTGGGAATCACCCCAGCTACACTTGGTCAGCTTTCATCAGGATTTACATCTAGCAACAGTCACGATCGGGGTTATGTATGCAATATCTCAAGCCAAGGTGGTGATGAAATCCACCGTTGGTCTTGCTCAAGGGTTGGGGTTTTACGACCAACTCCTTGTTGTTTTAAATTACCACGTGGTGTGTGGGGTTCTTTTTAAGTTGCATAAATGAAGGAAACAAGCATTCAAACTCTCCTATGCAAGCAAATAACCAGAGAACAGAAAATAAAAAGCAAAAAATTGACAGAAGGTGTTTAAGACCCCTACCTCTTCTCTGCCCAAATCGGATGTCTCTGAATTTCTGCCCTAAAATTGCATAGAGAGCTATTCATCCCGGGGTGAGATGAATAACAGATCTGTATTCATTCCAGGGTAGGACGAAGTCCTATTCATCCCTGGGTAAGACGAATTCCAGCTCTGTATTCGCCACAGACAGAAACGAACAACAGTCCAGCGTTTGAAAACTTGGTACCTGTAAGCAAAAACAAGCAACTTTTAATCAGAAAATTAACTTTAAAATCAAGGGACAGAGGTCCCACCGTGATCACCACTGAAAGCACGAGGATACGGAAACAAAAAGGAAAGTGCCAAGTACGATGCTTGTAGAACCAAACTTAACGCTAAAAGCCTATGTATTGAAAAATGCATAAAAAGGAAAGCACATAGACGAATCGACACAAGATAAAAGCAATATGGAATATGGCCCTCTTTATTGATATGCTTTCAAAGTCATGTTACAATACGTCTCCTTCCTTTTTAGGGGATAGGAGCGTCAAATATGTTTCTTATCACATCCATGGATAGCAATCCTTCTTCCGCGTGCCCACATGTAAGATGGGCGGACCAAAATGTCACCACCACTTGTGTATATGATTTTTGACTCCTTCCTACTCCTCTGATGTCGAATACCTGCATTCAAGAAAATAGAAAATATTAGTAGCACCTGTAGATAGAATAAAACATGTATTTCCCAAGGCCTACTGTTAGTGTATTCATGAAAATATTAAACCGATAACCAAATAACATCAGAATGACCTAGAAATTTTATAGAAGCATGAATATGTTACCAGAAAGCCACTACAAAAATAACATTCGATAAATTCCTCACAGATTTGTATTCGCTCCGGGAGGGACGAATAAACCTACAACAATTTGTCAGAAAGCACCCTCTTCAATGTCCTATCCAGAAAGCTCCAAATGACCTAAAAAGTTGGGGTTAGCTAATTGGGGGTATTTTGGGATGACCCAGATGGTCATATTTCTCCAATTTAGCCTGTATCACCCAGAATATGATGGCGCTATCTGCATGTTAGTAAAAGCGGGAAATAATAAAAGCATAACCAAAACTTGTCAGAATGAAGTGAAATTTAAACTACAGCCTATTTGAATAACCTAGAATAATATGCAAAAGAAAAATCATAGAAATCTACCACATATTTCTATTCACTCTAGGGTGGGGCGTTTAGAACTGTGATAGTTTGGGGGGCGCCCGAGGGCAGGACGCCCACCGTTTGGGACTCTGTTTCAGAACCAATCCACTTGGGATGGGTCCAAAACTTCTTATGGGGTGTTGTCGGAAAATTTTGTGGAATATTGTGGCCAAAAATCAGGTTTTGGGTCCGGATTCGTGCTTCCAATAATCACCCAATAACCTCCCTTTCGAATGAGAGATTAAGGATGTGAAAGGCACAAATCGCAAGTAGGTATGTAAATTGGCAGCACTTCGTTGCTCAAATTCTCCTTCTCTGTCTATTTTTTGGGTGAGAAAACTCACCAATTTATAGACCTAGGGTCTCTCTGTTTGAATTGCGCATGCGAGGGCGCTACTTGAGTTGTTTGTCCTATTTTGAGAGAAAAGATAATTCCTTGATTTAGAATCTCCTTGCATGAGGTCTCTAAAATAAATACATGCATGACTGAAGTCTCTCTTCTTGATTTGGAGCCATTCCTCGCAATTGCATGGCCTGAAGCTTCAGTTAACTGGCGGACTTGTCGAGGTTTGACTTTTTGCCAGTCAAACTTGCTATTCGCCTCACCCTAGGGCGAATGCTGATATTCGTCCCTGGGTGGGACGAATGCCAGTTTGTATTCGTCCCTGGGTGGGACGAGCAGAGAGCAAGGTGCCAAAAAGGTGCCAAATTGACCTCTGACCTCCAAACTACTTTTGGGAGTGGTTAGGACCACTGTTTAACCTCTGGGGGCTGCCCTAGGGGTTGTGTGTGTCAATGCGATCAGCGCTTGTCGTCACATAATCGGATTGGTGCTGTTTTGGTGTCTACATGACCCTAGTCATGTGATTGTGTGAAGTGGTGGTTCAAGTTCCATGAAAAAAACTATTCTATATTCTAGATTTGATTTGAGATTGAG
This sequence comes from Wollemia nobilis, assembly GCA_028583015.1. Taxonomy (NCBI): domain Eukaryota; kingdom Viridiplantae; phylum Streptophyta; class Pinopsida; order Araucariales; family Araucariaceae; genus Wollemia; species Wollemia nobilis. The sequence goes on along the minus strand of JAQPPZ010014872.1, from coordinate 1,092,938 downwards.
ATTTGAGGATAGAACATATTGAGTCTCTAACAATTTATGCTTCTATAATATTGATTTGAGTTGAGATTGATATTTGAGGATAGAACATATTGAGTCTCTAACAATTATATTTATACTTCTATAAGATTAATTTGAGTTGATATTGGGATTTGAGTATAGAACATATTGAGTCTCTAATAATTCTCTTTATGATTCTATGAGATTAAATTATTGAGCAAGTTCTTGGTGAGCTTGCTAGAGCATATTTGAGAAAGTTCTTGGTGAGCTTGGTAGTGTAGATTTGGGCAAGTTCTTTGTGAGTTTGCTAGTGCATATTTGGGCAAGTTCTTGGTGAGCTTGCTAGTGTATATATGGGTAAGTTCTTGGTGAGCTTACTAGTGCATATTTGGGCAAGTTCTTGGTGAGTTTTCTTGAGCAAATTTGGACAATTTTTGTGTGAGCTTGTTTAGCATATTTGGATAAGTTCTGTGTGAGCTTGTTGAGCAAATTTGGACAAGTTCTATGTGAGCTTGTTGAGCAGATTTGGACAATTTCTATGTGAGATTGTTGAGCAGATTTGGAAAAGTTCTGTGTGAGCTTGTTGAGCAGGTTCTAAGTGAGCCTATTGAGCAGGTTCTTAGTGAGCCTATTGAGCAAGTTCTTAGTGAGCCTATTGATAGATATTTAGAGGTGACAAAGTACAAAGGATAGAGTATGAGTAGATATAGATCCATTAGACAACACAATTAAAGATATATCTGAGTGAGGAGTCTTCAAGTGGAGAGATATCCACCAGTCAGTATAAAAGAGAGACAAAGTCTTCTAGAATATCACTAGCTAGAGCAGAAGGGGAAAGAGTTCTCCTATGGAAGAGATCCATGAACTTGAGATTAGGGAATAAACATATCCTTTGGATAGAGATCCATAAACATTGTAATTGGAAAGGATTCCCAAATAAATTGATTGAGAAAGTTTTAGTAAAATATTTTCTCCATGGAGTATCCCACATTGGGTGAACCACATAAATTGTGGTGTCTCTATTGTGTATGGTGTTTTGTGCATTGCTTGATTACTTCTATTGATATTGTTGTCTATACATTGCATAATATTGAATTGAAAAGAAAAGTAAAAAGTGGTCTTATACTATTCACCCCCCTCTCAGTATAAGTTTGTGTTCTTCATATATATTTTAAAGGTAGATAAAATATAGAAGGAATCAATTCTTCCTTTCGTTGGTTGCATTAAATGATAATGATATATATATTATTTCAATTATTTCACAATTATATACAACTTAATAATTCCCTTGAACCCTACTAAATCATAATGTCAAAGAATTATTTCTAGTCATATATTTTCAACTACCATATTCAATTGATTTAAATTTTTTACATAGAAGATAAGGTATCACTAGAACATTTATTTGCCCAACCAAAGTGATATCTTGATAATCTATACCATTGTCTCAATTCCACCAATCATATTTTAGACCTTATAGTGAGGAAGCATAAATGTAAAACCAATAGCATAGAGAGTGAAAGTGTACCTATAAATCTAGCTTATGTAGCTTTAATATAGATGCATACACATTTATCTAATGAAAACATACCAAATTTAAACATATCATTCATATTGTATAAAATCCATAAATATATACAACCATATAAAATAACTATTTAAATTCAATGTTTTAAAAATATTATTTTATTTATTTTTAAGTCCATAGTTGATTTCATATTTTATTATTTAAAATTGCATAAAGAAATTTTAAACCTCTTGTTATATTTGTTGCTCTATATATAATTACTCAATTATAGCTAGAATAAAATGCAATCCCTAAATAATTTTAAAAGGGAACTACCTCCAATTTATCATCCTTAAACATGGTACTTAAGTCTTTATTTTGAGGACCAATAACCATTACCTTAATTTTTCTTAAATATTCATTACAATGTAGCTACAAAACTATCTAAATATGTTAGATATCTTTGTAAGCTAACAATGTGATTTACCAATATATCTAAATACGTTAACAATAACAAATCATATCCTACAAAATTTACACCTTATCTCATATGTTTTCTACTCCTTTCTTCTAATTCACTTATGAATAAACCAAATAATAAGGTAAGAGAGGAAAAATGTTCTTTGCACCAATACTATTATTGATATAAATTTTTATTTTTATGACTATCATTTATTGAAATTATTAATTCTTCCTTAATATTATTATACAAGCATAGCATTGCTTGCCTCCATTTATCTAGGATATTTTTCTAATTACTTTTTCTACAGTTTTATTCTTGGCACAATATCAAAAGTCTTAACAAAACTAACAAAGCAAATTTAATTATTGTTACTATTTCCTCAAATTTTATTCTTGGCACTATATCAAAAGCAATAACAATAACTATATGGCCTATAATTGAGTGGTTAGGTCAAAAATTAGATTGATAAGGAGTTATTACATATGCTCTTCTACCCATTTACCAATTTTCTCTTTAATATGGTACCAAATATATTGGCAAAGAGGATACTCACAATGATAATCCTATAATCTATTAAAGAATTTGTCATATTTTTGGAGATAAATATGACCTTATTGAATTGATAGTCTAGATGAAACTCATTTCGTATTGTTTGATTCTATATATACTTTATAATATTTACTAGTGAAGGGCTAACCCAAAATAATCACCTCATCTATCAAACCATGTGGATCATGTGCTTTTACACTAGTAAGATGTTTAATAGTTATCTTGACATTAAATTTTAGAATACCTTATTGTTTATTTATAGGAAAATTATTTTATTGATTACTTTGGAAAATATTATTTGTTATAGAGTTAATAGACACATAAAATCTGATGTTTCTAATTACATGTATCTAGAATATTTTGTTTGAGAAAGTATGAGACTAGATAGTATGAGATGAATAAATAATGGACCCTAGAGGTAAGATAGGGCCCACAAGGGAAATCAAACAATGGAAACCATACATGAGGAGAACTCTACACTCATCACCATCGAGTGATGCTCCTAGAAGAGAGAATGGATTATATGGTTGGGCCATGATTTGCTTGTTTGAGAGACTAGATCATAGTTCACTTGCTTCCACTAGCATATTTCATTCAAAAGCCTATTTATTGATTTGCAAATATCTATGTGGATGTTGTGATTTATATACGACCATGAGGTCCATCATGGGATACATTGTTAGCTTTTGATGCCACATATAATGGGAGATAGCAATCAAAATATGCAAAAAGAAATAAAGTAAATCTACGAGATGACTAAAATATACTATAAAAAAATACTCCCCATTTTGTAAGCTACTACGCCATGAATGAGCTTTGAGCTTATAGTTCACACACACTACCCTATTACCTATCTACAAAACACTGACTTTGATACAATGAATTTGACATCTATCTTCTACATCTATGGCCTTTATATAGGAAGATAAGTTCCTTGTCCAACACTCTACCTATTTGTACAAGTGGACACCTTACACATTACAACTTGCATATTGACACTTGTGCATTTATTACATTGAATGAACTAGACAACTTACCCATAAAGTAACCTAATATCCTAAGTATGCACCAAATAAGATACATTTACATGACCCAAATAATGTAATATACTCTATTTATATCATCCCCCTATATTATAATATTTGGGTATTAAAGACTTTAGTCTTCAATATGGATCTCCTTCCATATGATGGCTTTGATTTAGATCTTATTCTTTGAAATGATCTTTGGCTTCTTTAGATTCATAATTGCTATATTATATTCATCCACATTCATTGGTATCCTTGCACGTATCTTTGTTTTGTTCTGAGTATTGATGGCTAAGTAGAGCATTTTGATTCTTCTATGATTGGATTTATGTTGTACTAATTTTTTATTTTCATCAAATTTTATTCTTGGCACTATATAAAAAGAAACAACAATAACTAGATGGCTAATCGTTGAGTGGTTAGGTCAAAAATTAGATTGATAAGGAATTATTACATATGATGTTCTACCCATTTACCAATTTTCTCTTTAATATGGTACCAAATATCTTGGTAAAGAGGATACTCACAATGATAATTCTATAATCTACTAAAGAATTTGTGTCATATTATTTGAGATAGGTATGACCTTATTGACTTGCTAGTCTAGAAGAAAATTATTTCGTATTGCTTGATTCTATATATAATTTATAATATTTAATAGTGAAGGGCTAACCCAAAATAATCATCTCATCTATCAAACCATGTGGATCATGTGCTTTTAAACTAGTAAGATGTTTAATAATTGACTTGACATCAAATTTTAGAATGCTTTCTTGGTTATTGATAGGAAAATTATTTTATTGATTACTTTAGAAAATGTTATTTGTTATAGATTGAATAGAAACATGCAATCTGATGTTTCTAATTGCATGTGTCTATTAATATTTTTTTTGAGAAAGTATGAGACTATACAGTATGAGAGGAGCGAATAATGGATCCTAGAGTTAACATGGGGTCCACAAGGAAAATCAACCAATGGAAACCACACATGAGGAGTACTCTACACTCATCACCATTGAGTGATTCTCCCATAAGAAAGAATGGAGAATATGGTTGGGCTATGATTTACTTGTTTGATAGGATAGATCATGGTTCACTTGCTTCTAATAGCACATTTCATTCAAAATCCTAGTTCATAATTTGTAAAGCTCTATGTGGATGTTGTGATTTATAAACCACCATGAGGTGAATCATGGGATACATTGTTATATTTTCATGCCACATATAATGGGAGATAGCAATAAAAATATGCAAAAAATAAATAAATTAAATCTACGAGATGACTGAAATATGCTATAAATAGAAATGACAAAAAATATTGCACTCCATTTTGTAAGCTACTACTCCATGAATGAGCTCTGAGCTTATAGTTCACACACACACACTTCCCTACTACCTATCTACCACACACTAAATTTGATATAATGACTTTTATATCTATCTTGTACATATATAGCCTTTATATAGGAAGATAAGTTCCTTGGCCAACACTCTACCTAGTTGCACAAGTGGATACCTTACACATTACAACTTGCACATTAACACTTATGCATTTATTACATTCTATGAACTAGATAACTTCCCCCTAAAGTAACCTAATGTCCTAAGTATGCACCAAAGAAGGTATATTTTCATGACCCAAATAATGTAATATACTCTATTTATAACACCCCTCTGTATTAAAATATTTGGGTTTTGAAGACTTTAGTATTCAATGTGGATCTTCTTTTATTTGATGGCTTTGATTTGGATATTCTATTTGAAATGATATTTGGTTTCTTCAGATTCACCATTGCTATCTTCTATCCATCCACCTTCATTGGTATCCTTGCATGTATCTTTTTTTAGTTTTGAGTATTGATGGCTAAGTAGAGCACGGTGCATTTGTCCTCTCATCTAATTGATTTTTATTATTCTATGATTGACTTTGTGTTGTACTGGTTCTTCATTTTCATCAAATTGTTCCTTTGGAAATATGTTAGTACATTTTTAAAATATCATAGTATCTTGTGAGATTTCCATTGAATCCATGATGCATTTTTTTCCATGGATTGACCTTGTTGCTTTAATTTCACCTTGATTCATGATGAGATATTTATTGATTCCATCTATATATCCAAAGTTCATATAATTTTCTTCTACCAACTTGCTTACTAAAATGATATTGAATGTTAATCCAGGAATATACAATACCTTTTGTAATAGAATATTTTGAAATGATCTACTAGGTGTTACACATCCATATCCGTGTATAGGATAAGTTTGGCTATCCATAATTCTTGGTCTGTAGCCATTGGTATCTTCAATAAAATTGAACCATTGTAAATTTCCTGTCATATTATGATTAGATCTTGATTCAATGTACCACATATTTTCATATTTTATCGACTGGTTTCTATTGAAGTGAATTCCACATTCATTATATGACATTCTTGAAGAAATGAGATAGGATTTTCTTATGACTCCTTGTTAGAATATATGATTTATGATAGAAATATATAAACTTGATTTGATAAAATCTATATTAATCTGTGATTCTTGTAGGCTTCCTTATGTCTCAATAGTAATGAGAATGAGTACTCTTAAGGATTTTTAGGTTTTGTAGATAGCTTATATATATTTTAATGGATTTACAATTTGATAAACAATAGATTATGATATTATCAAGTTTTGTAGAATGCTTTATGACTCCCTAGTATATTTTGGTTAAGATATGAAGTGCTTTTGTAAGTTATAGTTCAATCTTGGTTGATTTTGTTAATTTTGTAAATTCTAATATCAACTTCAATTGTCCTTATTGCTCTAATTTAACTAAGAACTTTTTCTAGATTTCAAGAGGTTTTAATGTTGGATATTTTGTCTCAATTTGAGAAAATATGAGATAAGTAAATATTATAATTTCCAGCCTTTATATGTTTTTTATAAATCTCTTTAATGGCCCTTTGAGATTTAATTTTAGTTTTTCTAATTTCCAATAAATAAATTTGTAGTAGTAGACCTTATGACTCCCAAATTTGGAAAATTAGAAAAGATAATAATATTTGCAAAGTATTAAATAGTTCAACCTAAGTAGAAGGCCTCATATCTCCTAGGTTAGTTTAAAAATAGTATTTTAATTTTTGGTAAGTTATGTCCTATGTCTTTTGCTTTCTCAACCTTGAAGTTTATCCTTGAAATTATAACCTTATATATCCTATGTTTGAAAGTAATATTAATGAGATAGTTATCTTACCTTAGCCCCTTGACTTCACACTTGAATGGCGCTAGTTTTGACTAAAATATAACAGTAATTTACGTACCCTTTTTGCAACACTTTTACTTGATGAATTTGAATGACCAAGTGTGGTATGGCTATCAGGATTGCTCTTCAACACTTGGAGAGTATATACTGACCTTATTCAATGGAGCCTTAAATGCTCCTATGCTCTCCTTATTCCATGTACTTAGAAATAGATTGATTGTGCTATTCCTCCTATCCTTTGACTACACTTTGCTCTCCACTTCACACTACGTATGTCAGATGTAGATTCTATCCTTTAACTCTCTCTATGCTACATTTAAGTGTAGTCAATGATCGACAAGTTGTACCTATATTTCTTAAGGTATTGCCACTTCTTCTTGTAACATTGTTGCATTGATCATTACTCCTTTTTAATGTATTAAACTTGCTTTGAGCACTTGAAACTCCTCAACGTTTGTCTCTTTAGCGATAGATATATGATATCCATTAGGGAATATTTGGTGTAACATCTCCAAGAAGGAGATTATAACTCCTTCAATTATCTTCCTCCTTATATTGATTTTATTTCTTGAGTAGCAAGCAACATATTATCTTATGTAGGTAATTCGTGAGCCACCACATAACTTTAAACACGGATGAGATAGCTATTTTGCTACCCTTTATTGATATTATTTCTAATGTAGCATCTAATATTCTTATTTGTGTGTATACCTTTGTTGTGCTCCTTTTTCATGTTGATAGAGGTGAAGCTTGAAGCATTTGAATGTTGGATGTGCTTTATCATTTTTATGTAAATAGTTTCTTATCCTTGTTATGGTTTACATAAATGTTTGTGATATATTTCCTTTGGCTTACGTATATAACCTTGGTAGGCTTGTTGTCATTTACATAAAAGATTCCATTTTCTTGCAGATCTATTCTTAGAGAGAATGCCCTTTCATTGTTGGAGAATTCTCAATTCTTTGTCCCTTGTTTTGGCTACCTTTTTACCTATACCTATTGTGCCTATTGTGGTACCTTTAAATCTGCTCCTTTTCCTATGTTTGATATATTGTAGAAGTGCAATACCATGTAACATTTACATGTATATAGAACCTTTTTATTGCACCTTTTATTGCACTTTTTTGTAAGTTTGATATTCTTATTTTTGTAGCAGATTAATGAGTGCAAAATGAGGGTTTTAAGGATGCCTCTTTGGCTAGACTCCTTACCCTTTTTACTTGGATGATTGATGGTGAATCCAAGCCTTGTAAATGCTATAGAATAAAATATTTATTTTAGTTGAACTAACCCTAAGTGCTTTGGATTTGAGACTGACCAAGTCTCAATATTTGAAGCTTCTTTTTTGTTAGCTTTTTGTTTCTTGTACTAGCCAATTTTAGTGGATTCTATTGGCCACTATGAGTTGCAGGTTTCTATGGTTTAAGAGTTTCTTTAGACACTTGATCCAAACTATATTTTTTAGCCTTTATTTCAAAGCACAAAAATAATTTATTTTGAGAGTAATAATAGTGTAAATGAATCTAACAAATTCTACTTTTAATGCACTAAAAAATTACACCTTATCACTCTGATCTACTCTCAAGAAAATGAACATAATCAAATCATTGCAACTAATCAAGAATAATATTTAATGAACCTTCAAGAATTATTCTATAAATTTATTATAAGCAAGATATTAGGAGATAGTCTTCTTTTTCTTTCCAAAGTAGATAATAGGCTAGTTTATAGGTTATTGAAATTCTAAAATCTAATCAAATCCTAATGTGTAAATGAACCTTTATTTTTGCACACTTGAAGACTGTAATAAAAATATCCTTTTTGCAACTTTAATCAAGATGAAGGTGCTTTAATAAATCTGATAAGTAATCCAACTAATGAATCTAGTTGAACCAATAGTTTCTTACCTTTTTCTAAATTCTTTTTTAGCTCTTTTTTTTCTTCTATAGAGGATGTAGATTTTGGTGCATAAGATCACCAATTTTCTACTCCTATTGTAGATTCAAAGAAGTTTGTATCTCTGAACCAGTGACCTCTTGTTGTAGGATATAATATTCAAATCTCCTAGATTTGATAAGCTTCTTCTTCATTTAAGTCTTCTTGTTGAATTCTGACTTCAAGCAGGATCTTCTTTTCAATATTTTGAATGTCTTGGGGTATTCACTAGATTTTTATTTTGGTCAAATTTGGCACTCCTTAACAAATTCTTCTCATTTTGGGCTTATTGTTGGATGATGACAATTATACCAAGTCCTTCACTATCAGGGGTTTATCCTTGGTAGTGAATTTTTCTAGTGAGTTCTCCTTTGAACATTTATTCAACAAGGATCTCCTAACATTTTACTAGATGCTCATCGAGACCTTGTCAAGGTCTTTAATATTGCAGTTTCTTCTGGTCTTCCTTGAGACCTTATCTTCAACCATCTATTTCTAGAAGTGTTGGCATTGAGATATTCTCCTCGATCTCTGATTCTGTTGCTTTTAATTTCAGCAAGACTCTCCCATTTCTTCTTCTTCTTCCTAGTCTAGAAGTTATTCAATGATTTTTCCTCCTGATATATTTTGCTTTAAGATATGGATTTATTTTGAAGAGGCTTTCCATCCTAACTTTCTTGTAGAAAGCTTTATCAATTTACGGGATATCCTTTACCTACAATAAAAATATTATTATTAAAATTTACTTTTGAATTAGATACTCTCTTCTAGAATATTCTTTCGGATAAAGGCATCTATGGCATGTTTAAGTATCAAGCCTTATTTGGCCTGTTCTTCAATATCAAGGCTTCTATGGCCTTTGCTTTTGGATCAAGGTTTCTATGGCCTTTTCTTCTAGATCAAAGCTTCTATGACCTTTTATTTTGTATCAAGGTTTTTATGGCCCTTTTCTTCTTGTGAATTTCTTGAATCTATCAATGGATATCTCCTATCTCCATACTTCACCATGATTATTTTCTAGAAGTTTCTTATAAAATATTCTCCTCTATACAACAACTAATATTTGCACTATGAAGACACTCTGATATTTAGGTAACGAAGTTGAGGTCTCCTAGATTTCTATTGTAGGAGGTTTCCCAATAATCTAAGTATTAATTCCCTACAATAAAAGAAACTTTTAAGTAAGTATTTCCATATCTTTGAGCTTCACTAGTTGATTCATCAATCTAGTGGATCAAATGTTGAGTCCTAGTATTCACGAGTTTTCCTTCAACTCTATGGAAATACTCTAGCCCTATGCAATATAAGTATTTCTAAAAATAATATTTTAGTCCTCAGTTGTAAATCTCTCTAATTCTACAACCTAGACTCCTTTGATAAATTTTGATAGTGACTGGTCCAATGGCACTTTTGGTTCTCAAAAAAATCAGGGTCAATAATAATGGTGGTTTTCCTATAGATCTACTATGGCTTTATCTACCATAGCTTTGATACCACTATTAGATTTTGATACCACATACAATGGGATATAGCAATCATAAGATGTAGAAATAAATAAAGTAAATATTAAATATGATTGAAATATGCTATAAATAGAATTAACAAAAAATATTACAATAGTAGCTATGGAGAAAATGGACACTCCATGATATAAGCTACTACTCCATGAAATGAGCTTTGATATTATATCTCATACACACACACTACCCTACTACCTATCTACTATACATTAACTTTGATACAATGACTTTGATATCTATCTTCTACATCTATTTTTTGGTAGATAAGATACTATAGCATTAATACCGGGTTTTACAGGTTGACCCAAAACCTTTTACAAAAATTAGCCCAGGGTTGTTGATGAACATGTCCTTACTAAGGATCCTATATATGTAAAATCTACATACCACCAAAGCCATTATATCCGGTAAGGCACATAACCTGTTATCAAAAAGAAACTTACCATACAACATTTTGGGTATACATCGAGAAAAAACACCTACATCATAATTACAAAAAAGAAACAGACACAAATACCTTCCTTGAAAAAATGGAGAAACAAAAAGCTACAGACACACATAGCAGAGTACTAAAAAAACTCCCACAAGCTCTGTATTGAAAGTTACTCTTAATAATTCTTTGGTAATTATTTTCTTCCGTATATGACATACCTTTATATAGGAATATAAGTTCCTTGGCCAACACTCTACCTAGTTGTACAAGTGGACACCTTGCATATTACAACTTGAACATTGACACTTGTGCATTTATTACATTGCATGAAGTAACTAGATAACTTTCCCCTAAAGTCACATAATATCATAAGTATGCACTAAGGAAGGTACATTTACATGACCCAAATAATATAATATACTCTATTTCTAACGTACATGTGGGATAATGCCTCAAGACTCTTGCAATGTTGCTCAAGGTATTTTTAGAATTTTTATTTGAGAAAGTACGAGACTAGGTAGTATGAGAGGAGAAGAGAATGGAATTTATAGCTAACATGGGGTCCACAAGGGAAATTAACTAATGTAAACCACACATGGAGAGAAGTCCACACTCACCACCATTGAGTGATGGTCTCACAAGAGACAGTGGAGCATACAACTAGACCATTATTAACTTGTTTGAGGGGTTGGATCATGGTTATCCTACTTCAACAAGGATAGTTCATTCAAAATCCTACTTCTTGATTTGTAAAGCTCTATGTAGGTGTTGTGATTTATATAACACAATGAGGGCCATCATGGGATACATGTGGATCAAGACTCTCACAGTGTTTCTTAAGCCATTTTTGAAATTTTTAATTTAAGAAAGTACAATATTGGGTAGTATGAAAGGAGCAAAGAATCCACCCTAGAGCTAACATGAGCCCCACAAGGGAAATCAACCAATGTAAACCACATATGGGAATAACTCCACACTCACCACCATCAATTTATGCTCCCACAAGAGAGGATGAAACATACCATTGAGTCATGATTCACTCATTTGATGAGCTGGATCATGGTTTACCTGCTTTCACTAGGGAATTTCACCCAAAAGCCTACTTCTTAATTTTTAAAGCTCTATGTGGATGTTGTGATTTATATACCACCATTATGGCTATTATGGGATACATGTGGGATAATGGATCAATATTATCATGGTGTTGCTCAAGGTATTTTTAGAAATTTTTATTTGAGAAAGTACAAGATTGGGTAGTACGAGAGGAGCAAAGAATGGACCCTAGAGCTAACATAGGGCCCACAAGGGAAATAAACCAAAATAAAACACACATAGGTAGAACTCCACACTCACCATAATTGAAAAATGGTACAATAGGAGAGGATGGTTCATATATTTGGGCCATTATTTTCTCATTTGAGGGGCTAGGTCATGGTTCACTTGCTTCTACTAGGGTATTTCATTGAAAAGCTTGATTCCTAATTTAAAAATATCTATGTGGATGTTGTGCTTTATGTTCCACCATGACGGAAATCATGGGATACATGTGATATAATGGCTAAAAACTCTCATAGCATTGCTCAAGGTATTTTTAGAAATTTTTATTTGAGAAAGTAAGAGATTAGGTAGTACAAGAGGAGTGAATAATGGATCCTATAGCTAACATAAGGCCCATAAAAGAAATCAACCAATAGAATCTACACATGGGGATAACTCCAAAATCACCACCATAAAGTGATGATAACATAAGAAAGGATGGAGCATATGTTTGGGCTATGATTTACTCATTTAAGAGGATGGATAATGATTTTCCCGCTTCCACTAGGGCATTTCACCCAAAATCCTGCTTCCTAATTTGCAAATATCTATGTGAGTATTATATTTTATATACGATCATGAGGGCCATCATGGGATACATGTGGGATAATGGCTAAAGAATCTTATAGGATTTCTCATGGTATTTATAATTTTTTATTTCAAAAAGGACAAGACTGGGTGATATAAGAGGAGTAGTGAATGGACACTAGAACTATCATGGGACCCACAAGCAAAATAAACCAATGAAAACCACACATGGGTAGAATTCCACACTCAACACCATAAAGTAATGCTTCCACAAGAGAGGATGGAGGATATGGTTGGGCCATGATTCACTCTTTTGAGGGGTTGGGTCATTGTTCACCTACTTCCACTAGGGCATTTCACCCAAAATCTTGCTTCCTAATTTTAGAAGATATATGTGGGTGTTGTTCTTTATATACCACCATGATGGATATCATGGGATACATGTAGGATAATGGCTCAAGACTCTCACAACATTGCTTAAGGTATTTTTAGAAATTTTTATTTGATAATATATAAGATTAGGAAGTATTGTGCTTTTTATTTAAGAAAGTATGATACTGGACAATATGAGAGGAGCGATGAATGGATACTAGATCTAACATGGGGTCCACAAGGGAAATAAATAAATATAAATCATACATGTAGGAAACTCCACACTTACCACCATTGAGTGATGCTTCCACGAGAGAGGATGGAGCATATGCCTAGGTCATGATTCACTCATTTGAGGAGTTGGGTCACGGTTCTCCTACTTCCACTAGGGTATTGCACTTAAAATATTGCTTCCTAATTTGTAAATATCTATGTGGGTGATGTGCTTTATATACCACCATGATGACCATCATGGGATATATTTGGGATAATGGCTCAAGACTCTCATAGTGTTGCTCAATGTACTTTCATAATTTTTTATTTTAGAAAGTATGAGGCTAGGTAATACGAGAGGAGTAGAGAATGGAACCTAGAGCTAATATGGGGTTCATAAGGGGAATAAACCAACAAAAGCCACAATTGGGAAGAACTCCATACTCATCACCATCGAGTGAGGCTCCCAGAGGAGAGGATGAATCATATAGGTGGGCCATGATTCACTAACTTGAGGGGCTAGATCATGGTTTACCTACTTCCTAGTTTAAAATATTTTATGTGGATGTTGTGCTTTATATACCACCATGAGGATCATCATGGGATATATGTGGAATAATGGCTCAAGACTCTTGCAAAATTGCTCAAGGTATTTTTAGAAATTTTTATTTGATAATGTATAATATTAGGCAGTACAAGAGGAGTAAATAATGAACCTTAGAGATAACATGGGTCCCACAAAGGAAATAATGCAATATAATATTTATAAGGGTACTTGACAAGTGATATTTTATGTCTTAATCAAAATGATATCAAGGAACTAATCAAGGAAGTTGAAGAATATATTTTAGAGAAAAAATGAATAAACTATGATAAAAATATATGTTACAACAAATGTATTATTTTAGTATTTTTATAGGAGTGACCCTTGATAAAAACCACATATAACCTATTAAAATAAAATTTTAGATACATGCAATCATTTACTTATATTTTATCTTTCTAATTACATGTCGCATGAGCATAATTACTTTTAAAGATTTTGTGGATCTTTTCTTAGCATTTTAATCAAATTATCTTGTTTCTTATTAAGGAATATTGTCCTATTTATATTAAATTTGTTTGTGTACTCTTTCATCAAATATGGTCTATGATCTATATTTACACTTAATATTCCTTTTTGAGGTAGTTCAGACTCACTATCAAACCATCTATTACATGGTTTTTAACAAGATTTTTATTTTTTAATTAGATTTTCCAAGGTTTAGTATCTACACTTGATAATTATATTTGATTAATATCGTTTTACACTCATTTTTTATGACATCGTCAATAGAGAATAAATTAGGTAAATGAGGGAATGCTAAAATTTTTAATTTCAATCCAAATATGTCCTATATATGTGATACTTATTTCATATGATATTAAGTAGTCAATGACTTTGGATCCTTGTGTAATTTAGAAAGTATATCCTATTTTATTTATGAAATGAAGTTTCATTTTCAATTATAATATTGAAACATATGCATAGTGCTAATAAAGACTTTTTTATTATCATAATTTCAACTGAATAACATGTGCTTATACTGAGAGGGGATGAACAATATACAATATTTTTTTTTTATTTTTAATACAAATAACAACTTCAAAAATATTAAAGTAGTAAACATCACACAAAGCATCACACACATGAGAGACATGGTTTTATGTGGTTCACCCAATGCGGGATACTCCACGGAGAAAATATTTCTTATAAAATTTTCTCAAATAAATTCTCTTGGGAATCCTTCCCTACAATGTTTATGAACCTCTATCCAAAGGAGACACCAATCTCCTGAATAAAATTCATGGATATTTATCTACAGGAGAACTCCTTCTCCTCTGCTCTGGTTGGTGATCCTCTATAAGAATACCTCCACTACACAGGCTTGTGGATCTCTCTCCACTAAAGACTTTTATCCCCACTCAGAATACATGTCCTCACTACCTTGGCTAATGGATATCTATACATTGGAGAATACTTTCCTCTCTTCTATGTCACCTCCAAAGCTCTATCTCAAATCTATACTAAACATAATCCTTTGATCTAGCACAATTCTGCTCAATCTCTGTCTCTGATCTGGCACAAACCTATCCTCAAATATGCACCAAAATTTATTCTCAAATCTGCTCAATAAGTCCACACAGAACTTGCTTAAATATCCTCAACAAATCGACACAAAATTTTCTCAAATATGCTCAACAAGTCCACATAGAACTTGCTTAAATATGGTCAACAAATCCACACAGAAATTACTCAAATATGCTCAAAAAGTCCACACAGAACTTACCAAATCTCATAGAAACATAAAGAGAATTTTTAGAGACTCAATATGTTCTATACTAAATACTTTCTCAAGTCAACTCAGAATATAGAATAGTTTATTTTATGGAACTTGAACAATAACTTCAAACATCCACTTGACTAGGCTCAACCAACTCTACCCAACCAATCACTCAATGAAAAACTCCTTTCTCACAAACCGTAGTCCAGGCATGTAAACACCAACTCAAAATGTTTCCAACAATGCTCAACAATAAATCTCACATAACAATAATACTCATGATATTTTCAAACCCTATTTTAATTTCTTTGCTCAACAACTCACTTCAACAATAATTTCTATAGCACTGATAATCAAACCCTAATTAAGGTTCTTCATACAACCAATGGTTTCAAAAATAATGCTTATCAAACAAGGTTTAATAACAATTATTTATTTCATAAAATCTTTAAGCATTCACTCAACACACTCAATAAGGAAACCCTAATCAAGTCCTTTTCACTCTAAACTTATTTTTCATAAAACCAACTAATCAACTTAACTATGGAAGAATGTGCTCATACCTTTTTCTTGATGATAAGGAGTAGACCTCACAAATATGCCACAACCATAAAATACTTCTTTTCCAAACTCAAGAAGGTTAGAATACAAAAATATTATTCCAATATTTCCTTAAAGATATTCCTTGGACCAAAATATAATCAATGCCTTATTTCTTCCCTTTTTCAATTATACTCAACAAATCATACATAACAAAATACTTGGAAACACCTTATCAACTCCAATATTAGAATAGTGACCAACACCCTAATAAATCAACCAATCATAAAATAATATCCACCACCATGGGATATTAACCATTCTTAATAATATTCACCACTATAGAATATTGACCAGACTTAATAATATTCACCACTATACAATATTAACCAAACACTTTTCAATCCATTCATAAAAAATTTGAGCAAACAATATTAAAAATTCAATTTTTCCAAATCTTATAACTCCCTTGCAACCTTAGAACCAATAATAAACATGAAAAATTAATTTTTAACTTGCCCAACCAACCTCCAAAAATTTCAGAGATTAAACACCTTACGTACATTGTATTCCCCACCAAAAGGGGACTCGGTGTGACTCGATCCGTCGTCTCCTCTTGCCTAAGCACTTAGGCATTTTGGCACTCACCACGTGGGCTATGAAGGTCCACGTGAAGGAAGGATAGATGCCTTCCTCTAATGCCTTCAAAACTTCTCCTTTTTCACACATGAAAAACATGTTTTCATTTCCCTTGGTCGCAACGCTAAATTCTTTGCTTCACACGTTCGTATCTTAGGCATGGTGATTTCATTAATGTGGTAGATGCTCCTCTTTATATGCATAATATAACATTCCTCCTCACATCGGTGATTTTTGAAATTGAATTTTGAATTTCAAATGTAAAACCCACTTTAGGGTTTTAACCTTAATTTAATTAATTTATAATTAATAAATAAATAAATTAATAATTAATTTATATAACTTTTCAATTTAATTAAATTAATTAATAAATTAATTTATAATTAAATTTAAGCTTCCTTAGTATAATAAAATTATTATACTTTATTTTCCAATGGTTTTTATGAAAAACCTTTTATTTTCTCCTTCAATGGTTTTAATGGAAAACCTTTTATTTTCTACTTCAATGGTTTTAATGGAAAAAATTATATTTTTGCCTTCAATGGTTTTAATGAAAAACCTTTTTGGTCATGCTTCATAAGACCTTATAATTTTTTTTGGAACCAATCAATTGCATTCCTTTTGACATCAATGACAACTTCATTCCTTGACATCAATGACAACTTGATGGACTCAAAATGTCCAACAATCTCCCCCTTTGTCATTGATGACAATCCAAATTATTTTAACTGAAAATTTGACCTTTCCTTTGTTTTGCTCCCCCTAGGACATTGCTCCCCCTGGCTCAATGCCCTCTCCTATTTTATCAAATACCAAATCTCTTCCTCTTACTCAAATCTCTCCACATTTGACATCAATGTCAAAGGGTCACCTTTGGGACTCAGGGCTAAGAATGAGCATCTTAGATTAGCCCCTCCCCCACCTCCTCTTAAGGTGGTTAATTCTGGGGTGGGAGTCTCACTCCCAATTTTCCTTGAAGATACTCAAAATTTTTCTTTGAAAGTGGCTTAGTGAAAATATCTGCTATATATTCCTTTGTAGTGACATATTCCAACCTGACCTATTTATCTGTCATGTATTCTCTCAGAAAATGGTATTTAATCAGAATGTGCTTTGTCATGGAGTGCATTATTAGATTTTTTGAGATACTTAAGGTACTAGTATTATCACATAGTATAGGAATGGGATGATCATACTTTATCTTGAAGTCTTCTAGAGTTCTCTTCATCCAAAACACCTGTGTACAATTGGCTACTACTGCAATATATTTTTCTTCTACTATAGATAAAGATGCTGAAACCTGCTTCTTAATTAGCCAAGAGACTAAACAGTTGAAGAAAGAATGCTCCTCCACTTTTACTTTTTTTGTTGTCACTGATGTTGGTCCAATCTACATCTGTATATGTTATTAGTGTGAAACTGTCATTTTTGGGATACCAAAGCCCAAAATCCATAGTCCCTTTTAGATACCTAATTTTTTTTTTGCCTGCTACCACATGTGTTTCCTTAGGTGCTGCCTAAAACCTTGCCACTAATACCACTGACTGTACTATGTCTGGTCTTGTAGCTGTAACATACAATAAGCTACCAATCATAGATCTGTATAATCTCTAATCTACCTCTGGAGATTCATCATCCTTACTCAACTTGCATCCTGTGACCATAGGAGTACTTACTGGTTTACAATATTCTAACCTGAATTTCTTTAAAATTTATTTTATATACTTGGCTTGTGAGAGAAACACCCTTCTTTCTGATTGTGAAATCTGAAGTCCAAGAAATAAGGAAAATTCACCAAGCATAGACATCTCAAATTCATTTTGCATGTTCTTAGCAAATTATTTACACATCTTATCATTGTTTCCCCTAAAAATTATGTCATCAACATAAACAACCACTATCAGAAGATCACTCCCTTCATTTTTGATATATATATTACTGTCTGCTATTCCTTTTTTGAATCTTTGTTCTTGAATATACTTATCCAATCTTGAGTACCATGCTCTCAAAGCCTACTTTAAACCATACAGTGTATTTTTCAATCTGCATACATGATCTGGTTTATCTCTTAGTATGAATCCCTCTGGTTGTTCAATATAAAATTCATCTTCTAGAACACCATTTAGAAATGCTAACTTGACATCCATCTAATATACCTTGAAGTTATTGAAACTTGAGAAAGCTGAAAACATCCTTATAGCTTCAAGCCATGCAACTAGATCAAATGTCTCATCAAAGTAAATTCCTTCTACCAATCCATAACCTTTGCATACTAACCTTGCTTTATTTATGACCACTTGTCCATCTTTATTTAACTTTTTTTTGAATACTCATTTTGTTCCAATCACATTTTTGTCCTTTGGTCGTGGTAAAAGTTCCCAAGTTTTGCTTTTCTCTATATGATCTAATTCTTCATCCATTGCATTAATCTAAAATTTATCCTCACTAACCTAAGTGAAGTCTACTGGCTCAATCTTAGAAAGAAAAGAAAAAATTGCTTGTTGAGATGGTTTTATTCTTCTTCTTCTTGTCTATACTTCATATGGATTCTTGATAATATGCTCTTTTGTATGATGCTTCTGTAGATACCTGGATGGAGTTTTGGGAAGAAGTCTTTGTGTTTCTTCTTCTTCTTTATCTAATTCCTCACAAAATTCTTCTTGACAACATCCATCTTCTTGATACACAATTTTTTGAATTGGTTCTCTTGAATCTATCTTCTCATCAATTTTTACATTCATACTTTCCACCATAGTGTGTGTTATTTTGTTGAAGTATCTGTAGGCTTTACTCCTTGTGGAATAACCAATAAAAATTCCCTCATTACATCTTGGATCAAACTTGCCTAATTTTTGGTCTTCCCATCTTATGTAACATTTGCTTCCAAAATTTTTTAAGTGATTTATAGTGGCAGGTCTTCCTTTCCAAATATCATATGGAGTCTTGTTATGATTTATACTCATTTGAGCCCTAGTGATTATGTATACTATTGTATTTACAGCTTCTTTCCAAAAACCATATGATACATTAGATTCATTTAACATAGCCCTAGCCATGTTTTCAGCATACATGTTTTTCCTTTCAACTACCCCATTTTATTGAGGAGTTCTTGCTGCTGAGTACTCTCTCTTGATCCCATGTTGTTCACAAAAATCTACAAATTCATTTGAAGTAAATTATCCTCCTCTATTAGATCTCATACAATTAATCCTTTTGTCGGTTTCATTTTCAATCAATTCCTTAAATTATTTGAAATTTTCAAAGGCCTCTGACTTCTCTTTTAGGAAGGCTACCCAAACCATTATAGAATAATCGTCTATAAATAATATAAAGTAGCTATCACCATGAATAATTTGTGTTCTGGTAGGACCATATACATTAGTATGTATTAGGATCAATGGCTCAGATGACATATATCTTTTTGACTTAAAGGTTGTCCTAGTTTGATTTCCATGTTGATAGGGTGCACAAATTGTGTTTTTAGGTCTTCTTATTTTGGGTAAATATCGGACCTCCTGTTTATTGCTTATGTTGACTTTGTTATCAAAATTCAAGTTATCTAGTCTTATATGCCATAACCAACTCTCATATTCTTGTGATACAAAGCATTTTTTCTCTTTGATCTCATTGAGCATGTATAAGTTGTTTGGAGTTCTTGCATTTGCAATGATTTTTCCAGTTTCTGATTTTCTTATCTCACATCTATCTGGATGGAAAGTAACCATGTACCCTTGATCACAAAGTTGAATTAAACTCAGAAGGTTGTGTTTTAACCCTTTAACATACAATAAAATTTTTGTTTTTATTTTCCCATTATCTAAACTTATAGTTCGTCTTCCACCAGTCCTTGCTAATCCATTATCACCTAAACTTACTGATCCTCTATTTGTTTCTTTTAGTACAATGAATTTGTCTTTATCTTTTATCATGTGACTAGATCAACCACTATCAATATACCACTGTTCTTCTTTATCATGAGCATGAAGGGCTATTTGAACTAACATTGATCTAGCCTTAACTTTTTCCCTTTCATATTTCCTAGTTGTTGAATTTACTTTTATAGACTCAAGTAGCATCATTTTACACCATATAGCCTTATGCCCGAAATTATTGCATTTGTAACATATAATATCAGCATCCATGAGAGGTTCAAAGGAATTGATATTTCTATTGACATTGTTTCTTGCATGATGAATATAGTGTACAACTCTATGACAATATTTATTACAAGAAAAGCAATGACCATGGAATAAATTATGTAACCTATTTGGATGTCTTGGAGTTTGTGGTGAAGTAATCTTCCTCTTGTGATTAATTCTTATCTAGGGTTCTCCTTTGTTTTCTTCCTTTCTTATATCCTTTTCTTTCTTATCCTTGTTTGAGCTTTTTGCTTTTTTAAGACTTGATTCCTCTTTATGTTTCTCATATTCTACATCTTGTAGTACCTTGGTATTTTCAACTTCATTCCTTAGGTGGACAACTTTTGCTTCCAATATTTCACATTATTTTTCCTTGGCTCTCAACTGATTTGTCATGTCCTACTCAATCTTTTTTACTTCTTCCATCCTAATATTGATTTCTGTGATATTTTGTATAAGTTTCATTATTGCTTCTTCATCTTATTGAACTTGTTCTTTCAAGCTTGAATTCTTCTCTCTAATTCTTTCCAATTTTTTGAGAGCAGAAAATAATTTTTCTTGTACGTCAAACATAGTCTCTTCTTTATTTTTTTAAGTCATGTGTACTATTGATGGATCCCTCTTCAATTTTTTAGTCTTTTCATGGAGGTACCCGCTCTGATACCAATTAAAGAACATGTACTTATACTGATAAGGGGGGTGAACAATATACAATAATTTTTTTTGTTTTTTAATCCAAATAACAACATCAACAATATTAAAGCAGTAAAAATCATACAAAGCATCACACACATGAGAGCCATTATTTTACATGGTTCACCCAATGCAGGCTACTCCATGAAGAAAATATTTCTTATAAATTTTTCTCAAAAAAATTCTCTTGGGAATCCTTCCCTACAATATTTATGAAACTTTGTCCAAAGGAGACACCAATATCCTAAATCAAATTCATGGATCTATATCCATAGGAGAACTGCTTCTCCTCTAATCTGGTTGGTGATCCTCTAGAAGAATGCTACCTCCACTGCATTGGCTTGTGGATATTTCTCCACTGAAGACTCTTTTATTCACTTAGAAGACTTGTCCTCACTTCCATGGCTAATGGATATCTATCCACTAGAGACTACTATCCTCTCTACTCTGTCACCTCCAAAGCTTAGTCTCAAATATTTACTAAACATAATCCTTTAGCACAATTATGCTCAATATCTGTATCTGATCTGGCACAAACCTATACTCAAATATGAACCAAAATCTATCCTCAAATCTTCTCAACAAGTCCACATAGAACTTTATTAAATATTATCAACAAGTCCACATAGAACTTGCTCAAATATTCTCAACAAGTCTACACAAAAATTTCTTAAATCTAGTCAACAAGTCCACAAAAAACTTGCTCAAATATGCTCAACAAGTACACATAGAACTTGCCCAATCTCATAGAAACATAAAGAAAATTGTTAGAGACTCAATATGTTCTATACTAAATAGTTTCTCAACTCAAATCAAAATATAGAATAGTTTTTTTTATGGAACATGAACAATCACTTCACACATCCACTTGACTAGGCTAAACCAATTCTATCTAACCAATCACTCAATGAAACACTACTTTCTCATAAACCCTAGTCCAGGCATGTAAACACCAACTCAAAATATTTCCAATAATACTCAGCAATAAATCTCACATAACAATGATACTCATGATATTTTTAAACCCTATTTCAAGTTCTTTGCTCAACAACTCACTTCAACAATAATTTTTATAGCAATGATAATCAAACCCTAATTAAGGTTCTTCATACAAACAATGGTTTCAACAACAATGCTTATTAAAAAAGGTTTAACAACAATTATTTATTTAAGAAAACCTTGAAGCATTCACTCAACACACTCAATAAGGAAACCCTAATCAATTCCTTTTCACTCCAAACTTATTTTTCAAAAAACTAGCCTATCAACCTAACTATGGAAGAATGTGCTCATACATTTTTCTTGATGATAAGGAGTAGACCTCATTAATCTGCCACAACTATAAAACACTTATTTGCCAAACTCAATAAGGTTAGAATACAAAAATATTATTCCAATATTTCCTTAAATATATTTCTTGCACCAAAATATAATCAATGTCTTGTTTCTTCCCTTTTTAAATTATACTCAACAAATCATACATAACAAAATACTTGGAAACATCTTATCAACTCCAATATTAGAATAGTGATCATCACCCTACTAAATCAACCATGCTTAAAATAATATCCACCACCATATGATATTAACCATTCTTAATAATATTCAACACTATAGAATATTGACTAGACTTAATAATATTCACCACTATAGAAAATTAACCAAACACTTTTCACTCCATGCATTAAACCTTTGAGCAAACAATATTAAAAATTCAATTTTGCCAAACCTTATAACTCCCTTGCAACCTTAGAACCAATAATAAACATGCAAAATTAATTTTTAACTTGCCCAACCAACCTCCAAAATTTTTGGAGATTAAACACCTTGCGTACCTTGTATTCCCCACCAAAAGGGGATTCAGCGTGACTCGATCCGCCTTCTCCTCTTGCCTAAGCACTTAGACGCTTGGGCACTCACTACGTGGGCTATGAAGTACCACATGAAGGAAGGGTATATGCATTCCTCTTATGCCTTCAACACTTCTCCTTTTTCACACGCAAAAAATACGTTTTTGTTTCCCTTGGTCGCAGCGCTAAATTCTTTGTTTCGCATGTTCGTATCTTAGGCATAGTAATTTAATTAATGTGGTATCTTCTCCCCTTTATATGCATAATATAACATTCCTCCTCATGTCGGTGCTTTTCAAAATTGAATTTTGAATTTCAAGTCTAAAATCCACTTTAGGGTTTTAACCTTAATTTAATTAATTTATAATTAATAAATTAATTAATTTATAATTAATAAATAAATAAATTAATAATTAATTTAAATAACTTTTCAAGTTAATTAAATTAACTAATAAATTAATTTAAAATTAATTTATAATTAACTTTAAGCTTCCTTAGTATAATAAAATTATTATACTTTATTTTCCAATGATTTTTATGAAAAACCTTTTATTTTCTCCTTAAGTGGTTTTAATGGAAAACCTTTTACTTTCTCCTTCAATGGTTTTAATGGAAATTTTTTTATTTTATCCTTAAATGGTTTTAATGAAAAACCGTTTTGGTCATGCTTCATAAGACATTATGAAACATTTTGGAACCAATCAATTGCATTCCTTTTGACATCAATGACAACTTCATGCCTTGACATCAATGATAACTCAATGGACTCAAAATGTCCAACATCAACTTTATTAAGTTAAATTATTGATCATCTGATAGGGAATCAGGTGTGTGTTTTAATAAATATTAGTTTTTGTAATGGATTAAGGTATCGTTATCATTAAATGCACTCTTGTAATGCCTATTTATAAGAGTATGTTATCAATGGACTACAACTAATTTTTTTGGTTTGTCATATTTTCCTCGTGCTTGCAATTGTTATTCCATATCATTTGGTATCATAGCCAGTTGTGAAACCAAGGCTAGTATCATCTTCCCCTAGGCTGATATCGATTCATATGAGAAATGAGAATACCTCCATAGTCAAATTCATGGAATAGCTCTCTCTATTTCAAGCACTTTTGTTGGCTAAATAATTTATTTCCAATATGTTCATGGTTTCACCTTGCCTTGGTCGTGCACCTTTGGAAAATCCAAAACCTCTGACTTTTGGATATTTATTTATCCTTCATTTATTTTGTGCTCATTCAAATCACATTGTCTATTTCTATCTTTGAAAGAATGATGTCGAGTACAACTCTCTCGTATGATGAGGTCTCTACCTAAATTGCCATCGTCACTGTAAAACTACAAGATATTCTTGCAATCATGAATCATCTACCTACCGAATGTCTCATTGAATATCTCGTTGCTGCACCTCGTGAGATCGCTACAAAACTCCAATCAATTCAGATATAAATACTTTCTACCAATAGTGATGAAGATATCACTATTATCGAAGATCTTATTGAGGGAAATCAAGATTCAGTTCTTGATCTAGTAATTGAAGTATTTACAGCCACACCTAGATTCAAACCAAGATCTTTGGGTAAAATTCCCCGTGTCTTTCTAATAGACCATGTGGCTTACGTTATTCTTGAAGTTGATCCAATATTTAAATCTCCTAATGCTGAACATACCTTCTTAGCCATTGCAGATGTTGGCTCACTTGAAGTTGATGCAATTGAAGAAGAAGATGCTATCTCTACCATTGTCATCGTACCTATTGCAATACATGGCCTATTAGTGCATCTTCAGCGTCTCCGTTATCCATTACTCGACCGATGGTTCCTCTATTATACACTAGTATCTATTTTTTGACCACCATTCATGAAATTTCCAACTCTTCCATGCCTTTCACACCTTGATTTGGTGTCTCTGCAGTTGAGTTTTGATCCTATTATTGGATTTTGATCAATTGCCTATGACTTTCCTATTATCATCCTTGGTGGCTTTGCAACTCATTTTCAATGGCCTTGATTTGTCGTTCTTTGGTGTCATTTTGTTGCTTCCTATTTTTGGTGGCCCTCTACAACTTTTTGGCCATTTTTCGGCCAAATTACAATTTTTAGGGAGCATTCCACCTGATCTAATGTTTATGATATTTTCAGGCAGTCTTCAGCCTGATTTGATGTCTTCCAACATCGCTCCTCATTTTGGTCATTTCCATCGTAGTTTCTACCACGACCTTCGCTTGTCGTATGATGCCCCGTTATTGTTCCACCATTGCGGTCTTTTCTTTCATGGTGTTCTTGATTTGTGTGATTTTAGCTACCACCACTTTCGTTGGTTGATGCCTCCTCCATGGCTGTCACCACACCATATTTGTATTTTCTGGTGCTTTACGCATATTTACTACCTTTCTTGGTTGTTTTTAGCTTGTTTTCGATCATTGGCAATTATAGAGATCATTACCACCACATTTCCATAAATTAAAATTAAATTAAAATTTTAATTTAATTTAATTTTTTCCATCATTAAAACACATTATTAATGCATGCCCATTTTCATTAATGCATTCATTACCCATTTTTAATTTTACCCGCATCCACCTTTCATTAATGCGGCCCAACCATCAAAACAACCATTAAATAAATTAAATTAAATTAAATTAGTTTTAATTTAATTTAATTTATTCCACTACAATTTAATCCATTTAATGCATTCATTAGACCACATTCATTAAACCACATTCATTAATGCATTCATTAAAATCGTCTAACTTTTATTAAATGCATTTCCACACTGCTTTCATTAAATGCATTTCAATGTTGCTTTCATTAAATGCATTTCCATGTCGTTGCCTTTCATTAAATGCATTTTCATGGTCATTTTAATTCAATGCATTTCATTAATGCACATGGCCCAACATTCAAAACCAAAAATTTAATGCATCCATAATTTCCCATTGGCATCTTTAGGCACATAGTTCAAGGCATTTTTATTTGACATATTTACTGTACTAGTTGCTATTATCTTCTACCATTTCAAGGGACAAAATTTTAGTCGTCTGTGGGCCTAGAAACATTTACAGTCATTGAAGAGCATTTTCCAAGCCTAACTTAGATATAGTGTCTGATTTTGGTTTCATGTAACCATGGAAAAAGTTGTCATTTTACTTTGTAACAAGAGTAGATTTTTTGTTGTACCCGATACTCCTGGTTGTTTTTCTTCTTTCTCTTCCACATTTTTACACATTGAGGACCAATGCTTCTTCAGTGGGGAGGAATGTTATGGAATTAAGTGTGTTTTAATAAATTTTAATTGTTGCAATGGATTAAGGTGGTGTTATCATTAAATACACCCTTATCCGAAATATGTCATGCAATTCCTATTTATAGGTGTATGTTATCAATGGACTATAGCTAAGTTTTAGGGTTTGTCATATTTTCCTCGTGCTTGCGATTGTTATTCCATATCAATAATGGATATTTTCTTGAATAATTTATATGCAATATTAGGAAATTCTAATGACATCAAGGATTATATTCTTGTGATCAATCATTTTCATATAGTTATTATCACTAAAATAATATTATTGAATTCTTTGATATATCAAAGGTTAACATTTTTTATTTATTAGTATGAGCTATTTATTTTTTCCAATAAAAATTTAAATTTTAAAGATAACATGATTTAATTTTATTTTTTAATATAATAATGTAAAGCATGACTTAAACAAACTATGTGGATATTGTTTATAGATTCAATTATAATTTTTTTCCCACCATGGATCAATATTGAGCATTGCTATTATTTAAAAATATATATAATCCGCTCATGTAGAGGAGTTGGAGAGCAAGTGGGTAGTTAAAAATATCCAGTTATCGAGAGGCCCAGGTTCAAATATCTCCCCTCACATGTTGCGGATATGTTGTATATAAAAGGTTCCTCATCAATATATATATATATATATATATATATATATATATATATATATCATTTTTAAATTAATTAGGATTACAAATATTGTTTTTATTTGACATAGGGATATTGAATACACATATTTTTTACATGAGTTCAAATAATCAAGGGATGTTGGACATTTTGTGGTTATTAAAAAATAAAAAGTTAGTAAACCAAGCCAAGAAACACAACATCATGTGTAGAAAATGATAATCCAAAGAGTATACATATGGATTATCAATGGTTTATCTTTAGATAAGGTGAAAACTTATATTCTTATTTATATAATTATGGCTTATTCCTTTCACAAGAAACTAGGAATGTGAGGGTAGATACATATACTTGATATACCTAGGATTTATAAACAATGAATTTAAAACTCAAAATACAATGTTAAATGTAAGCATTTTATGGTGTGGTTGTTACATTTATAATTGATACCAAAAAGTTATATCTATCATCAAATTTGATGTTAACAACAATATTTATAGATCAATGTGAATAAAGAAGAAAATAAGATATATATGGTAGCTTTCTAATTTGCTCCTTTTCAAACTTCGATATAAAAAATGTTATATCTATCCGTTTTGTTTATGTTTGTAGAAAAAGATATTTCAAACACTTTATATCTAGGGAAGCCATTTACCTTTATACTTTAATACGATGTCAAATAGTTATCAAGAAAGAATGCATATAAATATTAATAACCCTATATATATGGAAGAAAATGATAAAAAATATATTAGGAATAATGGATGATGATATGGAATAACAATCGCAAGCACGAAGAAATTGACAAACCCAAAAAATTAGCTATATTCCATTGATAACATACACATATAAATAGGTATTACATGATATTTTTTGTATAAGGGTGCATTTAATGATAATGACACCTTAATCCTTACAACAACTAAAATTTATTAATTCACACACCTAATTCCCTATCATTCCTCCCCACTAAAGAAGCATTGGTCCCCAATGCGTACAAATGTGGAAGAGAAAGAAATAAAACATCCAGAAGTATCAAGTACAACCGAAAATGTACTCCTATTACAAACCAAAATGACAACTTTGTACATGGTTGCATGAAACTAAAATCTGGTAGTGGCATTGAATCGGGTTCAAAAAATGCTCTCCATTGACTATAAACACTTCTATACTAATGGACAGTTGAAATTGGTCCTTTGAAATGGTAGAAGATAGCAACAACTCATGTCAGAGTAAAATGCCTCGAACTACGTGCCAAAAGATACCAACGGAATATTCCTCAAAATACGTTCCAAAGGTACAAAGTTGAAAATTGAATGGTTTGCTTGGCATTAATTGTTTGTTTTTGAATGCTGGACCACATGCATTAATGAAATGCATTAAATTAAAATGACACCTTTATCCGTTGCAACAACTAACATTTATTAAAACACACACCTAATTTCCTATCAATTATAAAACTATATTGCACATCAATTGGTGAACATTTTAGATACATAATTAAAAAGGTTTTTATCTTGGCTAAACATGTGGATTCTTAATATTAATTTTAATAATTAGTCTATCATCATATCAATGACAATGTATATGGTAAATATTTCATTCATAATATTTATGTTTGTTTGAAGAGTAAAAAGATGTATATTATATCATTTAAAAAGATACTGACATGTAGGTATAGTATGAGTTATGCTTGTAATTTTTTTGGATTTCTTCATCATGGTGTTTTGCTTTCCAATAAGATGCATTGTGATATATTCAAAGTCATCCCTATTGTTTTGTGTTAATACCCTACTTTATGTGCCATAAAGCAATTGCCTTAGTTGAATACATGTTGTATGCCCTATGATATGTGGTTAGAACACTAAAGAAACATTTATTTTAAATTTCCTTGTATTAAAAAATATTACAAATATTATGTTTATATATCTAATCAATTATTTTAGCATTCTACTATAGTGGCAAGCAAGCCATGTTGAAAAATATGATTGATCAGATACTATAGTGTGTGATATTGGATCATTGTGGTATAGGCATGCTGATTTGTTCTTTCATGGGGACCTTCCTATTATGGGTGTGCACAATGTGTATCTAGTTTATTTATTTTTTTACTTATTTATTTATTCTTCTCTTGTCATGGAGGGCACACCTTTTCAAAAAATACGCTTTGTATCAATAACATGGTGTGAGTTGATCTTGAAGACATATTTGCATCCATGTGTGGTGTAGGTTAGATTCCATTGGACCAACCTATAGTAGTGGATGGACATGATTGCTAGGTCATACTATCAATTTATTCCTTTTAGAGAGGGAAAACTGGCCTACCATGTATGAATCATAGCTAGATCTGCTAGGAGCCAAGGTGACTGTGGGGGTGTGTTATATTATTTACACTCGATGACACCAAAAGGAATGGGTTCACCAAGAATTATTTTAGGACTCACTCCAAGTATGAGGTGGAAATATTTAATGTGTCATTTAAGCATACACCTATTGCTTGGCCTTTTTAAACTAGGCTATGAGAATGAAATAAAAATGCAAGAAACACAAGATGAAAGAGGACAAGAACTAACCCTAGTATGATTATTTGATTTGATGATATCTAAACCTAGGATTACAAAATAAATTCTTTGAGCAAGGTTCCAAGGGAATGCACAAACAATATTAAAATCCTAGATGCACACTATATGCTTTTATTCTTTCAAATACCTAGAAATTCAATCACATTTTTTCCTTTACTTGTAATCTAGATTTTGAAAAAAAATGAACAAAAGAAAACACCAAAAAACCTAAAGATCTATTAGGGTACTTATATGATCCATATGTTGATCTAAAATTTATATTACATCTAAAATATCCAATAGTTTCAAACCTGTAAAATAACTTCACAAACACTATAAAATTTGATCAACATTTTGAGGCTTTCTTAGGCCACTATTTGACTGAGCTTGGAGGCACAACAATAAAGCCATTTTTTTCCTTTATAAAATGCACAAATAGAGTAAAATATATATGTAATAGCAAAATAAAAGGTAGACAGGATGGGCACAATAGAATGCTAATATGCAAAGTGCAAAAATCAAGATTTTGGGGTGTAAAATATTACCCCCAAACCCTAATTTACAAAATTCACATACCATAAATAGGGATAATGAATATGGGTTATCAAATTCATGCCCTATATGGGCATGATATGAATTGGTTTAGATGTCTTTTTGGGTCCCAAAACAATGAAAAATTGAGTGCAAAACAACAAAAAATTGACTTCCAAAGAAAATAATGTAAATACAGAACGTAATGAGCTTATGGAGAAATGAAGGACCAATGAAGAGGTGGAAGAAACACTCCAATAATTTTGATCTCTTGAATCATCGAGACTCCTCCACTCAATTCCCAAGGCAACAAACACCAAAGCACAAAAAATAAAACAACAATTTGAAGCATATGAGCACTTGTTAGTATAAACAATGAGTGACTTAAGAATTATATTATAAAAATATTTGTGTGGGTAAAAATTGATGAAAAAGAGCAAATCCAATCCTCTATTTATAAGAGGTTTTGAAGGAAAAATAGGTGAGAAAATAAAATTTCACTATGGGTAAGGGTTGACCCCTAAATGAGCAAACGAGGGGAGGCGTTTTGTGAGAAAAATCCCAAGAATTTCAAATTCATGCCCTACCGTTATAGGGCATAAATTTAGAAATCCAAATTATCACCCCATATGGACCAAGCATGAATTTGGTAAATCTAGGAAAACAAGGTAAAGGGAGAAGGCAAAAAGGTCTCAAATTTGCACATGCTAAACTTGGGTGGGTGGCTAAGGTTTTGAGGAAGAATTAATTCATTTTGGTGGTTAAATTTTTTATGTCTATATTTTCATCCTATTTGATGTATTTATGGCTAAATAAATGCATCAAATAAATATGTAAACACCTATAGGAAAAAGCAACAAACACAAAAAGGGATGGTTGGGTTTGGATAAAGGGGTGGTGCAAAAAAGGGTGTTAGCCTAAACATAAAAAATTTACATGCATAATGAGATATTACTACTATTAATACCTCAAATTCTAGGGTTCACCCTTGAATTTTTAGAAGGAATGCAAAGTTCTAGATAAAATATCATAAAAGGTGAACAAAGGGTGCAAAAATAGCAATAAAAAGCAAAGAAAGAGAAAAATACAAGACAAGGAGAGAGAAAAAGAAGAAAGGGAAGGAGAGAGAAGAAAAGGAGGGAAAAGAAAAAGGAAGAGAAAAAAGAAAGGGAGGGGAAAGAGGATTATTTTTACCATGTGAGGAGGATAAAAGAGCTCTAGAGAAGAAATAAGAGAATGGCACTACCAACCCACTATGATATCATGGTGAGAGGAGAGGCTGACACCACTTCTAATAAATAAAAGGTACAGATCGAGAACCACTTGCTCATTTTAGATTTTGGACATGCACACACAAAAACATTTTGTAGTTTTTTCATTTTTTTTAGTATTTTAGTCAATTTTTGGCAATATTCATTATGGATCATGAATTTGGTCATGGATTATGAATCTAGAAGTATTTC
The DNA here is from genome assembly GCA_028583015.1 of Wollemia nobilis. Lineage (NCBI taxonomy): Eukaryota > Viridiplantae > Streptophyta > Pinopsida > Araucariales > Araucariaceae > Wollemia > Wollemia nobilis. Next base: position 1,061,159 of record JAQPPZ010014872.1, on the reverse strand, counting down.
TTAGCCAAATTTGTGCCTTGTATAGACCAAGCATGAATTTGGTTGGGAAGATTTACCAAATTTATACCTAATCTTTCTAGGGCATGAATTTGATGAACTTTGCACAGAAGATCTTTCTTTTTAAAGTGTTATGTGTTTATGATTTTTAAATTATGAAATTATGATAAAATTATGTTATTATACATCTAGATGTACTTGAGAGCAAAGAGTGGTAGCCAAGCACATTGAATACTTCCTTGGAGTAGCTCACCATGGAGGATAGGGGGACATTAGAGAACATAGGGCTATTGCACTTGGTAGAGATACCCTTCGTTAAGGTATATCGAGCCTTATTGATGGCTCTAGTAGAGCGTTGTATCTAATATCATCCACATTATAGCTATCGATTAAGGATATGACCATCACACTAGAGGATGTGTGGTGCATCTTGAGAATCCCTTTTAGGGGGAGGACTATTTACATGGTACAAGTGTTTATGGTGGTATCAAATATTATATCAAGGGATCTGGTAGAGTGGATTCCATGTCAATGAGATGCTACATCAATATGGAGTTGGTGCATTGAAATCCATACTATGTGGAGTGGCGGTGGGGATACTGGTGTGCCATACTAGTAGGTGACTCCTACAATGGGTGTTGGTGAGAGTAGTGGTAGACATACGGGATTAGGGAGTGATATTCATATGGGGACCATATGTGTTAGTTTATTTATACATGATTCTACATAGCATCATGTATAAATGGTAAACATGATTGATCTATACAAAATTGCTCTAGGTGTGGTACAGGAAGCACATAATAGTTCAAAGAATAAATTCACTACCAATATTTTTGTCCAATATGAGGTGACTTGTAGCATATAGGTGGAGTCAATACCACAAGCATGGGCATAGGCTATATGATGGTGTCTTGACACTAGGAGGCAGGTGATAGAGTAGCTACAGAGCACCCGATTATATGGTAACTATGGTGTCTACACCTAGGCTAGAGGTAGGACACAAAGGAACTAGATCAGGTGAGGAAGAGGATCCAATGGCGTATTATTGAGAAGAGTGAGTGAGAGATGTTCAGGTTTGACTAAGTATAGTGCTAGTTTAGCATTCTACATGAGATTCTAGACTTAGGAGACTACTAATTTAAATGGGTGAGGAGGGATCCACCAGGATGCAAAAACATTCCTAATGTGGTAATGTGTGAAGAGGAGGACTTGGATGACCCACTATATGTCGATCTAGGGGTGAATGATATCGAATTGTCATTCAAGTACAAGAGATGGTACAAAATCAATATACCTTTGAGGATCTATCCACTAATACTAGTATAGAGATGCCAAGTGATGAGTTGGTGAGTATAGTTTATACTTTGAGAGGCCACTCAACGTGCAATCGAGAAGTAGTAGAGAGGTACGGTCCCATCGATACCAACCTAGGTGGAGGTTCATGTGGAGATAGTGATATCCATGAGGGTGATCAACATGATCTCTATCTTAGGAGGATAGGTAGACACAAGGGTTACCCTCATCGTGGCACAAGTAGAACTTGAGGTGGCATGTCCAAGGGAGGTAAATGGGCTATGAGCCATAGTGGAAGTGATGTAGATAAATATGGAGTCCATCCATAGTGCACTAGATTAGGATCAAGTAGAGTGGGACACAACATAAGATGAGATAGAGTGCATCATAGAGGACATGGGTCAGTAGACCCAGGTAGAGGATATGGATTTTGTGGTAGGCAACCAATAGAGCAAGGGATACCACCTATTGTTGTTAAAGCTACAAAGGATGAGGGAGTCATATGAGTCAAAAATATAAAGAGGAGGCTACTACTAGATGTCTTTTTACCATGTCATCCCAAATTATCAGAGGATTCCAAAACCATCCTCTCGGTGGTCACAAAGTCATTCATAGTCATGGGCATCATCTGGTTCATGATCTATGAACATGAATCCTCCACCACCTCTAATAGGTAGAGCAAAGGGAATAGGCTGACACAACTAAGGCTAGGATTGAGATGACATGTCAATTTTAATTGTGGTATGCTCCCCTAGGGATGTCCAAGTGTGCTAAGCTCTATTTTGTGGAACATTTACTGATGAGCATGCACTTAATGCTATCAAGTAATACTAACTATAATTTATTTATGTGTTATGGTGCAATTAAAATGTGTGTGCTTATGTGTGATTGATTTTATTTTTATGTGTTGATTAAAAATCCATGGTGAGCACAAACATAATGGATGCAATGCATTATGGATTTTAACTAATGGAATACAAGAATGAATCTAACTAATACAAAACATGATTCTAACTAAATATAGTAGATGCAAAATGAAATACATGGATTATTGAATAAAAGACAAAAATAAAATAAAATAGAGAAAGTAAAAATTGAGGCAACAAGGAAGGTACAAAGCTCCAAAAAGGCCAGAGAATAAAATAAAATATCAAAATATTGTGAGGATGTATGCTCGTAAAGGATCGAGATGGAGGTTACCTCTCATGTGTGGCCATTAAGCTATCTCATGAGGATTATAAGCTTTAAAATAAATATGGACAAGTGTAGAGTGATTACTTTCTAGGGATGTAGTGCACACTAAGATGGCCAGAGAGAAAGATATATATTTGTTAGGATGTATTATCATAAATGGTCGAATGGAGGCTACCCCTCGCTTGTTATTATAAAGCTATCTCATATGGGTGTGTTGTGTATGAATTATGTACCAAAGTGAGTACTAACCGATAGGAGTGTGGTGTGTGCAATATGGTGTATTGATAAATCCAATGGATGAACAAATAGACGAAGAATGTATATCCTTATATTGATAAAAGGAAGAAAGAAAAATATACAAAGGAGAAGGATATACCAAATAAGAACTCTATCCCCTGAGTTGAAGACATAGAATCAATAAGAAATTTCAAGGTTAATGAATATAAGAAAAAGGAAAAAAAAACTAGATGTAAAAGAAAAATCATGGGAAATAGCTCTATTTTGGGGATTCACTAGGCATAAGAGCCTTAGTGAGAGCGCAATACATGTGAGCTATGATCTAACTAGGTGTCATAACTTGCCATTATTGTGGATCCCCAAAATCTATATGATCAAGCAGTCATGCAAATATGAGCAAGCAAAATTGCAATTTTTACAAGTAGAGATGCAAGTGGAATAGAATATCAAGAAAATTTTGCAAGGTATGACAAGAAATAATGCAATACAAACAAGCAAACCAAGTGCAAACTAGGTGAAATTGTAACGCCATGCATAATTTTTTAAATTTTTTTTATTGTTTTAATTTTTATATATTTTTATTATTATTATTTTTTGGAAGATTAAATTACATTCATTGGTTCTTAAAGTTGAAATAAATTCCAAGTGTATCACCTATTTTAATAAACATTGTGGTGGTACAAGGATATAACCCATAAAGGAAAGGACTATGATGGAGGATATCTTCATGATTCTCATCATGAAGGGGATCACCCGTAGTATATTTTTTTTGGGAGATGCTACACAAAAGTCATTGCAAACATTGACTAAACCACTCGTTTTACGAAATGGATGGAAATTCCCAAATTTGTAAGGTTTATATGAGATAGAGGAACAAATTACCCTTGAGAACGAGAAGACTTAGCATACACAATACGAGGGATAGATCCATCAAAGGAGAAGCTATTTCAGGAGATATCCTCATGAGCTATGAAACAAGGGGTATTATTTTTAGCGTACTTATTTGGGGTCACACTAGATATAGGAGGACAAATGGTTACAATATTGTAAAATAGAATATCTTAGGGATAAGGGGCTCCCTCATCCTCATCACTCCACTCCAAGCCTTCATGATCTAAATATTCAGCATAAGTAATAAGATGATCATCATTATCAAAGGGTAAAGGTTGGTTTTTATTGGTAATGTAGCCTATGCCACACATTCTAAGCCAAATATCAACATATAAGGGCTCTTGAATACCCTTATATCATGGCCCCAAACTGTTACCTATGTATCCCATGCTACATAGTATTTTATTGGAAAGTGGGTAGTCATTGGACAAATAACAATGGGCAAAATAATGCTCAACAAAACAAGGGTTTCTACCATGGATATTTTCTTTGAGGGACATACCTATGAAGATAAAGATACACATACCAACATGTACAACTTTACCCTTATTACAAGGTAAACTCATAGTCCTTGGTGAAGGTGATAGCTTGGAAAGATCTAAAAGAGGCTCTTAAAGAAATGAATTAACTTGATCCCATGATGAAATATTGATGAGAGGTTCCTCACTCACTTTTAAATTTTTAAGTTGCTTTGTTATGTGATGAGGAAACTAAAGGACACAAATTGAGATTTAATTGAGCCTGCTCAACCATTGAACAATACTCAAATGGGTGATAGTCACCTGAAATGGTGACAAGTTGATTCTTAAATTTGAATTTCAAACATTGATGAAAAGTATAAGATATGATCGTCATCACATGAACCCACAAGTACCTAAGAAGGAGATTAAATGATGCAAGACAAGACACCACATATAACAAGGTATCTAAGATCAGAGGTCCAACCCTAAGGGGGAGAGATATAATGTTGCAAGCCTCTTGCTACTTGTTGTTGAAATATTTGATGATGATATTAGATTTAGTTAAGTATTCCTCTTTTAATCTAAACTTTTGGAAGAATTATTAAGTGCATAAATTGAGAGAATAACCTTTATCAATTAGAATTCATTTGATAAATGTTTTCCCAATAAATGTAGTTATGTAAAGGGAAGAATCCCCTCGTAATTTTTAGGAAGGCATATCATCATCAAAGAATGTGATATGATGTACCCCAAGAGAACTTATAACATTAGCTATAGCAATAGAGGAAATATCTTGAGGAACAGATTGTTGTCATAGAAGTTTCAACAAAGCTTTCCTATGAATAGGAGAAGTTTGCAATATCCCAGTTTACACTTTTCCTTTCCTAATAGTTTAATTTATACATGCTTACTAATTACCACTAATATCCTATATATAATGGATTAAAGGAAGATTTTAACACATAAATATGATATCCATGATGACATTATATTTATATTTTACTTATTTTTATGGGAATTTAATAGAAATCTTATATGCAACAGAGTAGTCTTTACCAAAACATTATTATAAATTTGGATTTCTCAAACTACCTAATGAGAAGTTTGACCATAATAAATGGTTTAATTATACCTATAATGCTAAAATAAAACAAGATTGATCTTTTTAGCTTGTCCTTGACCATTTTGAACAAGGTAATGTTATAAGTAGAAAATCTATAATTAATGTTAATATGAAAATTCTTAATAAACCTAAAATTGTTATAATAGACATATTTATATCTCTAAAATAAAGAGAAATTTATATTATATTATAGTCAAGGATTATAAGGATATTATTGGTTTAAATATCAATGATGTTTTTATAATTAATGCATATGTTATGATCCACCTTACTTATGAGTGATTCTCTAGTTCTCAAAATCTATCGAACATTTATCTCATTATTTAAAGAAGTAATATCAATTATTTTTTAAAGTCCACAAGATCACAAACCATATGGGACAAAAATTATATTAAATTTTTACAAACCAAAAAATCATAATGAGGACTACCCTTCCATTATTTTAATTTATCTCTCAAATGGGAGCCCATTGTTGTACCAATTTAATTATCCTCAAAGGGGAAAACATATGCTTTCTTTAATAACTTTATTTTTTTCCTTTTCAAAAGTTATAGACATGGGACCTAAGACATGCAAGGAATCAATAATTGAACCACATCATCTAGCGAGTTCTCCTAATGCACCACATTACTAGGACAATTGTGTAAAATTAGAATTTAAAAATTATGGGATATAAAATTTATTAGACATGTAGAATAATATTTGAGGTGAATATATAATATATACTACATAGAAAAAAAGGTAAAAGCAATTATTAGTATATATTACGACTTTTAAAATATAAATCTTCTTATTCCTAACATTTTTCATTATGCTTTGTTGATATAATTGTTGTCAACTCAATAATTAGATATTTACATGTTATCTCTTATGGATGGATTTCTAGGTTATAACTATATTAGGATTACCCATAAGGGTCAAATTAATATGGTCTTTACTATTTATTAGGGAATATTTTCTATGGTGTTATACCCTTTAGTGTCACAAATGGATGAATAAATTACCAATATAATATAGCATGTGTTTCCATGACTTAATTACTAATATTATTGAATATTTTAACTTTCTACTAATATTTATATATTTTTCAATTAACTAATATAATGCATGATTATTCTAAATCATACTAAATATTTTGATTTATTTAAAATAAAATATGTATTTTTTTATAGTACCTCATATGGACATAGGTGTGGTTATATTTTCAATGCTCTTAAATCATATTTAATAAAATTGAGCTATTTTTTAAAAACTAAGGTTATTTTAATACTTAATACTTGATGTGGATTATAGATCCCCAACTAATGAACAATATTTTTAGATAAATATGTTAAATTTAAATGACATTCAAGCTATAATAATGTCTTTAGAGAGTTAAAGCACATGTTGGTAAATCCTCAAAAGACTTCAATCCTCTATAGTTTTGTTTGGAGTTGTAAATTAGGGATTGTTTTAGTGTAACATGATAATATAGAAAATATACTATTTTTGTAATAAAATTGGTACACCATCATGGAAAAATATTTTCTTCCTACTTATTTTAGTTATGCCATCCATTATTTCATTTGCTTCAAAGTTCTTATATCCCTATTGATACTTACAACTAAAAATGAATCACCATGATGCATTTTTTTTTTTTAATTTTTAATGTCAATTAAGGAATATGTAACTATTAATTAGTTACCTATTGCATAGTCTAAATAACAAGCTACCCTAAAAATAAATTGTATAGGATAAAACCATATCTATTTCAATTGATGCTTATGATGTCATCCTCTATATTTTTTTATAGCTAATAATCATATTCAAAAATATGACTCCAACTACCCTAATTTAGATGAGAAATAAATTATATATGCCACTATAGAGGTACTATATTTCTTATATGAAACTAATCAAAAGCAAAATAAAATCTTATATTTTAGAAAATAAATAAATATTAATATCTCAACCATGACATGTAGATGTTGAATAATAGTAGTTCTAAATATGAAAGAGGAAAAAGGATGAGAGTCATTTTTACTTTCCCATAGGTATCAATTTCTTTATGTCATTCTATAAGTAATATTGTCTAATATGAGGCTATTAAATCCAATGAATTTTTGGGTTTATAGCAAATGAATATTCATATGATCAAATATTTTAGGATGGATTTCACATACAATATGCAAGAAATTTACTAAGAAGTAGAATATTAATATCAAGAAACATATTTTATACCATCATTTTAATGAAATTATAAGTTTATTTGGATTTATTATTCATTTTAACAGCATAATAAGTAAGTTGATATTTTTTATATTCATCAATATAAATCTATACCAAATACATAATGATATAAATCTAGAGATAGGTCTAATTGGATTCAGATCATATAGTTAAGATGAGTTGTGATTCTATTATTGGAGAATAAGGTACATTTTGTGTGACTAAAACCTAGGTTGATCCTTGATAATTGACATTCATCAATTCATGAATATTTATACTTATTTGAAAAATATTGATGCACATCGATGTACCAACATTGAAAATAGATATTTCATATATATATTTATAGGAGAAATTTTATATTTTAGATATTTAATAGATTTGTTTTGTTATTTTAAAGATTAACTTCCACAATCCCTCAAATATGTCCACATAGGAGATTATGGTGGTCACTATGGTCCATAAGCTTACTTGAATGAGATATGCTTGGTAATTTAAAATTTTTTATGCATGTAAATCATTTGTTTGAGTGTGTATGGTGCTGGTTTCACTAGCATGATATCCATGCACTAGAACATACCCTTTATTTTCCACGTAGAAATTCTATCTTGTCATTCCTATCTCATGTTTTTCATTATATAGTAAAAATAATAAGATTTATATTGATGAATTTATTTTATTTTAAACTAGGAATTAATTGACTACTATTGTGATTATAATTGTTACACATAGCTTAAAGCAAATAATTTTCCACTTTAACATCCCTTCCATAATAACACATCTAATAGTGATAATATTTTAAAAATTAAAATAGAGGTTCATATTAAACCTTATTTTTGCATATTATTCATAGTGAAATGGTCAAGCCAAATAAAATTTGAATTTAAAATATGCATTAAATATATCTTCTTTATGCAAAATAGGAAATTTTGACGCCTAGTGCATTTAAAAGCATCTTCTTCTTTTTACCCCTTCATTTCATTTATCACCATTGTTCTTTACATTTTATAAAAGTCAATTTTTTATTTTTTAACTCATGGTGGGAAGATTGTGGTGTTGAGTTTGAAATATTTAAAGAGTAGTTACTATTTTGAGTCAACATTATAGCATAAGTAAAATTATTATTTATTGGAAATCATACATACTAAAAAGTGTTAAAGGATGAAAAATGAGAACCTTAATGTCCTCATCTATACAATATAATATTCAACTTTGCAACACTCAAATAGAGAGTTTTAGAGAGTTATAAGTTATACAATGTGATTGACTTGGATAAGCCACAATTTGTCTTTAGTTTAGATTTCCAAGATGTTGAGCCTACCTTAAATAATGATGGAAGCAAGAAATTTGATAGGGAAGTAGCAAAATCCTTAACATTGGAGGAAGATGTGCATGAGGAGCTGCCAATTTAAATCCAAGCATTTAGTTGCAAGTTTGAGAAAGGAAAAGCAAAAAGTCATTTCAAATTGATTATATCATACTCTCTTAAAAAACTTATGATAGATGATAATTATATAACTATCATGAAATGTAATCATACTTGTTTGTATGAAAATCTTAAAAAAAAAAAAAAAAATCAAAGTGTTTATCATTTTTCTTTTACCAAATCACTTCAGAATTTTTTTTCACATAACCCTAATTGAAATATTTCTATATATTTCACAATATTTTGAAGGATAAAAATAAATCATCAACATAAAACCAAATACTTTATTGTTGATATAGAAAACACTAATCACATCATACATATAAATTGTCTAAAATGTTTAATCACCTAATAATAAACACGTAATTGTAATATCACACAGGAATATGTGTCTCAAGTAAAAATTAAGATTTTAAATATCAATAGGCTAAATTTCAGTTTTAGGTTAATCGAAGTTAAAAACTATGTAAAGCTAAAATTAAGCATTTGATTATGAGTATATACATAGAGAGAATACCCATCCACACCTTTCCAAATATCAACCGTTTTTTAGAATGTAATTTTGGGAACAAATATAAAATTTGATGTCCCCAAAATATAGATATGATAAATGGACTATCAAACAGTATAAGCTTAATTGCCTAAATTTTTTAGGGAAGATTTATATTGCTAAAAATATATACCTAATTAATAAATTATTATAATATTATTGTATAACAATTTTATAATACGAATATAATCCATTTTACTTACATATAACCAATTTTAAAATTATATATTAAATAATAAAAACAATATTGAATATTGTTTAAGATTAAAATAATCACAAATTACAAAAACGCCGTTTATCAGGTACAAATTCCATCCACCATTGCATCTATATTGTATTAAGTATAAAGATGAAAGGTTATAAAAATTTCAGGCTGTTATAGAATTTCTGTTTAAAAGGTGGAGGCTTATACTGTGAAGACGTTAAATGTTCTGAGTTTTCTCAACTATACTAGACGGTACCTTTTGTGACCTCAATTCTAACATCTCCGTAAAATGTTAAACTAAAAAAATTCTGTATTGCAAATCCCTTAACTATTAATAGTATGATGATAATAAGGAATGGACACTCTGTTGTGATTTGCTTGTTTATTATTATTGTTAAGAAGATTCAGTCAGACAAACACTTTAATTACCACTGAATAGTACCTTAATAGTCTAAAATTCTCTGGTATATATACTAACTACAGGTTCTTGGTATTGTTAAATTTCAATAAGATGCTTTGGAGATGAGCTACATCTAGCTTTTCAAGCTAGATCTAAAACAAGGCTAGGCCAAGCATGCTAGAAATACATATTGAGTAGTAAATATTTATGCCCCTGAACATCATTATTTTTTAATAACTAATTTATATTCATCCCATGCCGCCTTGCGGATCCTTGTTTAGATTTCACTTATGGAATAACAGGTGCTTTTAAATTTTAATCTTTCTACTGCTTTCCTACTCAAATATACAACGAAATGGTCAGACCTTTTAACTCTTCTATTCGTTTAAAACCCTTAACTTGTTTTAATGAAACCTTTTATATTAAATATATAATAAAATGTTTGAGATTCTAAGGAAACGGAGGCAGTTGTCAAGGAGAGGTTAAAGGAAGAAGACGACTTTTGTTTGCAAAGCAAAACGAAGACCTTAATGTCTAATCCAAATAAATTCCATATAATTTTTTATATAAAAACTAAAAAACAAAATAAAATTCCAAAATATGAAAAAGCCCCTGTTCCGCTTAAGATGCTGCCCCAATTTTTCTGTTGATATCGGTCACATTCCATTTCTTTCTCTTTTTATTATTTCAAAACCCAATACATGTCATTTCCTATGTGTGCGACACATGAAAGTTATTATCGTTTTTTAAATTAACACAACTTTTCTTTTATCGATAGCAGAATTGTTTACATTTCGAAAATTTAAAGTTTTTTTTTAAATAAGAGAATCTGTTATAATTTTAGCGGTTTAAGTGGAGTCAGGTTGTAAAATCTTTCTAAATTTAAACCTAAATTTCTTATTTAAAAACTTAAAAACTCACTATCCGATACCTTTGAAAATAAAATTAGTTAATACAATTAAAAAAGCTACGCACGTCTATAAAACACGGCAATGTAGCCCTAAATTACAAATAGACTATGTCTTTGACGAGTTCCTAAGGTAAGGGATAAGCCTCTCACCGATTTTCACGACAGAAAACGTGTCCGTCCACAGTCAACCTTTGGAATTGAATAAAGAATCGTGAAGGGCCACCTCATACATTCATTATTTTTATGAAGAACACTTATCTTTTCAAACATCATCCGTCACTGTTTTTGGTTTGGAGGCGTAGGTCTATTATAATATACGGAAACTGGACTTAGCGTTTGACATTTTTGTCTGATTTTGTAAAAGAGATTTAGCAAACTAAAATGCTATTGATGTCAACATTAACGGCACGCCATTAAACTCCATCACGTTTTCCAGCGTTAAACGTGCTTAACGGGCAGAATCCCTTCGGCATTTGCTTGAAGTACGGATCGTCAGCGGATACATTGAATGTTAATTATTCCACTGCTCTGCTCCACGTCAAAGCCGCAACGAAATCTAAATTTTAAAGGCAATTTGGTTTGTTTGAATTTGAAGCGCACCCCGTTGTCCGTAAACGCAAATTTGTTGACAGTTGTATCCGCATAGCAAGGTAAAATTTATAAATGTCAACACCCCTACTATAATACATGACGTCTCGATATCAATTTGAATAAAATGCATAGATTTTGTTTGGTTGCGTAGAACCCTTTTCATCCCCAAGCTTTAGTAATGAATAAGACAAAGCTTTAAGTCCAAGCTTTAGTATGAATAATTCTAAGGACCCATTCTTTAGGGTAATAGAACATCTAAGGATTTTATTTTTGGATATCGAACAGGGTGATTCAAGAGATAAGTATTCCGTGATTACTAACAGGTTTATCGATTTTTAGGTTAAATTTTAAGATTAGGATGTTCAGCTTTAAGCATGGTAGGGGTTTTACATACTAACTTCAATCAAAAAAGTTTTAAAAATAAATAGCAGGCTTTTGAAAAGGTTTTAGTTCCCAAAAATTTAGGTTTTTGAAAGGAGTCTCAGTCTCCTCGCACTAAAGTTTGAACAATTTTTTTTTTTGAAAGAGGTCTAGTCCCTTATAATTAGATTTGAACTTGGATTTCTGAATAAAGAACACAAAGAAAACAAAATTTCATAATAAAACATGGTTTTTAATAAAAATTCCAAAATTTAAACATAAATTTTTTAAATAAAAATTTAAAAACATTATCATAATAAAATCAGATTATGTATGATGGATTTTCTTACGTTAGGTCGCCAAAACGTCATAATAGACTTGTAATTCCTGCTTTGTGGTTGTTATATACATAAAGTTTTCGCCCTATACCAACAAGGAAATTAATTAAATTTAAAAATAAAATGTGAAACGATCTTTGTCATAATTAAAGTAAAAAATACCTTGTAAATGAGTTTATAAATTGATGTACAAGTGCCCGTAATATCAAAACATTGACCAAGTGGAAACAACCAACAAAACATGTTCATAAACTGATTAAACGTGGCTACGGCGTATTAAAAAGCATTCGAATCTTTTACCTTTTTAGGCCGGGAAGTTCATTTTTCAAAGGTCGAATGTGAAGTAACACCGCTGCTGGTAGGTGTTAAGCTTTTCGAAACTCTTGGAGTCACTCTCCATCTCCCTTGAAAATAAATATACTTGCTATATGAAGTTTGAGTAAAATCTAAAAAAATTAACTACATATTAGTCAAAAGAACGTGTATAAGTTTTATATAAAATATTTTCATTCACCAGTTAAAGAAACCAAGCAGGTGGATAAGATGAAAAGCAGTTTAATGTCAAGTTAAGAGTAATATTTTCTTTAGAATTTAAGTTCAATGTCAAATGGTAAGTGGTAACATTTTTTTTAGACTTTAAGTTTGATGTTAAGTGGTAAGTGAATTTCACCAATGTTTAATGGCAGTCTTTTGCTGTTCAAATTTGGAAAGAATCTATTGAATCCAAAACTCAACTTCTTGAATGGCAGATTTTGCATCAAAATTTCCAACTTCTGAAAGTTTGGTTTCAATTTTACACATTTTCCCTCAAGGCAATTTTTGTAATGCTTTATAAAATCTTATTCACTTGTTTTAGTTTTGTGACATGGCTAAACAGTTTTGGAATTTCTTCTACACTTTTCTTTTTCCCTCTTTCACTAGATCTTGGAAGCTTTCTCTGATTGATTTTTCTCAACTAAATCAATACCCCAAACTCTCGGATGTTTGTAGACTCATCCTTCTCAAGCACATTTGGAAGTGCAGACGTAAAATGGTGTTTACTGGTTCTGCTCCTCCATGGAATATAATTTTAGCATAATTGACTTTTGATCTTTTGTTACATGTGGACCACATTCATTACCAAGTCTATGGAACTTCCAACACACCATGATATGTTATTGATAGACTTCATCAGCTTTCTCATATGGTTTAGGATCTTTAGAAGATCCACAAGAAAATTAAAAAGAACGAAGTTAACAATGATGAGCAAGTTGAGGATTTGATTACTTCTATTTCCTTTTTGAATACTTTAGAGGATATCATGGAAGGCATTCCCTGAATTTCTCCTTAAAACAGGTTATAATAGGCTCTCGCATAGATGAGTGTTGATATCTAGTGTATTGGAGCAAGATATAGCTATAGTATTTTTGTTACTTGCTAATGCTTTACTCCTTATCCACCTCGTTTTATTTTTGTAAGCTGGTGGACAATGTTAGCACCATATTATTGTAATGTTCTAGTTAATAAATTAATATAATCTAGATTTTTCTTCCATTGAAAAAACAATTAAAGAGGTATAAATGAAAAATATATATTATCTTAAAATAATTATTAGATATAAAAATAACATATATTATTTCATTCATATATTAAAAGTATACTTGCTAGAACCTTGACATATTTTGGTTAACAAATTAATTTAATCTAGGTTTCTCCCCCAAAAAAATAAAATTGAATATGTATATATAAAAATTATATATTATCTTAAAATAATTATTTGATATAAAAATAACATATATTATTTACTTCATATGTTAAAAGTATACATGCTACAACCTTGATCACTACCACAATTAAAGATATATTATGATCCATATTCTCCACTACAATTTTTATGCCAATGGCTGAAGTAGTGAAGCACTTCATGTGCTCAAATAGCCCATTTATGGTCCTTTCTATGATAATATATTATATGGTCTAAATCATAATATAGACAATCATGGTGTAATTTATGATCTAAACACTCTAGTTTCTCCACTATCATGGTGAGAATGTTTGGAAGTGTTTTGAACCATGTTTGCTAAACACTTGCAATTATAAATCTAAAAATATGTTTTAGATAAATACCCATCAAGAGGTGTAAAATTTGTAAACAATATTTAGCATATCTATTTCCAAAAAAAAATTAAGAAAAATGAGGCTACAAGGTTCTCATAATAGGTTAACATCATCATGTTTGGATTTTTCTAGTAGAGTAATTTTTTAGAAAATTTTAAAGAAGGAAATATCAAGATTATAGTGGAGAGGAACTCTTGAGTAACCAAATAATAATTTTGGTGGGTAGTTCTAGAATTTGAACAAAAGAAACAAGTTGAGGGCATCCAATTAGAGGGGCAAGGGTAGCCAAGATGGCCAACTTGAAATATAAAATCCTCCATCCAAGGACTTGATATTTGGTTTGAATTTAAGCATCTTAGATCTAGGAAACAAGATGAACCCATTCTCCATTAGAAAAAGATACTTTCCATTTAGAGTTTCCATTAGAGCTAAAGAAGGAGAAGTAGTTTACAGTAATCAAGTCTTGATTTGTATTTTTAGGTATTATCATCATTGGATTATCACGAGTTTGTCAAACATTTTCAGTAAAAGTTCCTAGTTTTATTATAACCTTTTGAAGAAAGAGGGAATATATAGTAAAATATTATGTGCATGTAGGAGAGCAATATGTAAGTAGTTTTGGCTAAATTCTATGATGAAAAATAAAAGGTTGAGTAGTCCTATAAATTAGGACTATATTTATTTATTTAAAATACTAAACCTTTTAGGTTTGATTACAACACTAATGTATTTTGGTTATAGATGATTACTCTATCCCACTAGATAATTATCCTTTTAATATTAATATTATTCCTCAAAATGTTACTTTTTAAATATAGAGAAGCAACTATCTACCCCCATGTACACCAATTCCTAATAAGAGGTAAAGATACTCTAATAAAAAAGTATTTTATATTTAATACTTCGTCATGTCATAAAGTTTTCTACTATTTTCTTTTTATAGAGGTTTGAGAGACTATAAGACAACATAAGAATTTCTAGGATTCATCACCCTACTAGGTGTGGTCAGCTCATTTTCTAGATATGGTGTTGTTTTGAACTAAAGGGTCCATTATGTTAAGATCCATTTAGCTTTATAAGTAGTACAAAGCTTTGAAGAAACATCAAACATACCTTTTTATTAATTTCACTTGCACCATAATTATTGGTGAATGACCTAAGTGATTTTTAGATAAGAATTAGTTGAGGCAAGTCATGTTGAATGAAGCCATTAAATGTTTCTTATATTTTAAATCTTATCAACAAGAGAAAGGAACCTAATAGACAAAACATTATATACTCTAAATATCTCAAGTTAAATATTAATTCCAAAGTGTATCCTTGGGTATATTAAAATATGACCATGTGGATAATTCTCCATAAGAAAGGTGCATTACCCATCATGGGTGCAAAGAACCAAATAACACTTTTATCTTGAACTAACTAATATTTGAACCAAAAACATCATAATAAAGCTAAAAAATAACATAGGAAGAAGAAATATCTTATTTTCATTTTGTAGAAACAAGAGAGATCTATTTTCAAAATGGGAATTTTTTACTTTTTTTATTAGTTATTTGTACCATTTTTAAGAGTCCTTTAAATTGAGCCTTCCTCAACAAATTTTCTAAGGCATCAATCATGGTTATGTAAAGTTGGGGATCCACAAGGTACTATTATCTTATGGATTTTTGAAATTGGAAACTATTAGAACATAATTTATTTACTTATATACATATTGAAGCATCACGGAATAGAAGTAGGATATGAATATAGAACCCTTCTTCAAATATTCTCCAAGTGAACATGTTTACGATGAAATGACAATGGATTATATTATAAGGTTTGTCAAATTAAATTTGTATAATTATGTCATCTTGCTCAAAATCTTGATGCCAATGGAAAACCTCCTAGGCAATCATAATGTTGTCAAGAATATACCCTCCCTTGATGAATTTGAAATGCTCAATATTGATAACATTTTACACAAATGTTTAAGATAAATATTTAGACCTTTTGGTATAATATTATAAGTTTCATTGATAAGAGTAACGTATACCAACCTAAAATGCTATCCCTATGAGAGTTTTTGGTATAATATAATTGATGAAGGATCCAAGAGACCCTTTACCTAAAGACTCCTTATATCATATGTAAGTCATTATCAATAATAGGTCAAAGCTTTACTAGAATTTCATGGGTAGAACATTTATTCTAGGGGCCTTATATTTCTTCATGTGTCATTATAAATAAAATTATATGTAACAATTATCTCCAATTTACTTCTAAAAAGGCCTATGATTTTTATTAATAATGTTATTTTAAGCAAATTAACTAAAAATAATTCTTCATGTCAACAAACATCCTACCTTGTATATTCCATTTATTACTAAGGTAATAGACCAATCAACCTTCCATGCAATTTAAATGTAGGTTAGTGCATCCATATATGATTTACAAAGGGAACATGCTTATGATCATTTCTATGTCAATGAGACTACAATATAGTTTTTGTATTATTAATATGTAATAAAATTCATGTGTTTGGTTTATACACTCTTCAATGTACTTAAGTATAGAATATAATTTCTCTATTATTAATCCTCAATAGGACTACTGTGTTTGATTTATAAACCATTCAATACTCTTAAGTCCAATTTATTTCCACATATATACCTATCGCAAAATGTGAGACTTGAAGCTCATGTAGTTGGTGCAGTAGAAATAAGATCGTGTTAAAATATTACACCAAATTTTACTCACTTGCAATAAAAAATTAAGTGTTATGGAATATAAAAGTACTAAGAACCATGTATATGTATAAGGGCTATTTTTTCTATGCCAAAGATAATTGCTAGACATAATCTACCTATTTTCATGTTATTTATGAAGCAGTACTAAAATATGTCAACTTCCTTTTGAGAGGTATAAAATGTTATAAATATCTACTTCTCATTAATAAAATTCATTTACCAGTATGCATAAATATTAAATAATTCATCAATAGTCATTAATCCATACAAGGTAATATATAAAAAATTTCTTCAAGTAAAGCAATAATAATATTATTCCTAATGGAAGGAATCACTCCAAAAACTATCCACTTCATGAGCCAAAACTATTTAAATAAATCAACATTCATTTTATTTCCAACCTTTCCTTTATATAGTCTCTTTATCTATTCTATTCCTAATGCTCAAGGATCAGTCCACATGCAAGTGGGGGGCATGATCTAGTAACTCCTAATAAATAAATAATTACAACTTGATTGAATACTTCATATAATGTAACATTTACATAATAGTAGGGCCACATTAACCAATAATTTATTTATAAATCCTACCAATTATAAAATACAACATTATATTATTAAGTACATATTTTGGTATCTAACATTCCACCCTCATTACAAAATATTTTATCCTTAAAAAATACGAAGAAATTAAATAGTATGATATTTTAAGCCATGTCAAGAACTAGTATTGATTTAGATTATCCATCCATACCAAAGAAACTTTTATTTGTGGTGGTCTTTATTGATGTCGATATGCCATTTTGCCACTTGAGTATCCAAAAGTCATCCTTTGATTCCATGTGTTGAAAGCATATTTTTGTTGATCACAAATTTTAGAAGAACACAAGCTTATAATGAGAGGAGGGGTGAACAGTATAATATCACTTTTTACTTTTCTTTTCAAATCAATATTATGTAGTGTATATATAGAAGTATCAATAACAGTAATCAAAGAAATGCATAAAATACCATACATAATAGAGACACCATAATTTATGTGGTTCACCCAATGTGGGATACTCCACGGAGAAAATATTTTACTAAAATTTTCTCAATCAATATCTTTGAGAATCCTTCCCAATTACAATATTTATGGACCTATGTCCAAAGGAGATGCTTATCCCCTAATCTCAAGTTCATGGATCTCTTCCATAGGAGAACTCTTTCCCCTTCTGATCTGGCTAGTGATCTTCTAGAAGACTATGTCTCTCCATTGCACTAACTAGTGGATCTCTCTCCACTTGAAGACTCCTCACTCAGATCTATATTCAATTGTCTTGGCTATTGGATCTCTATCCACTGAGACTCTATCCTCTATACTCTGTCACCTCCAAAGCTCTGTCTCAATACTATACTAAACACAATATAGTCGGTCTAGCATAGCTCTGCTCAATATCTTGTACTAAACATAGTTTATTCGGTCTAGCACAAAACTGCTCAATATCTCACATTAAACATAGTTCATTAGGTCTAGCACAACTCTACTCAATATCTTACACTAAACATAGTTCATTCGGTCTAGCACAAGTCCACTCAAATCTACACTAAACGTGGTTCATTCAGTCTAGCACAAATCTACTCAATAGGTCCATACAAAACCTTATCAAATATGCTTAACATGTCCACACAAAACCTGCTCAAATATGCTCGAAAGGTCGACATAGAACCTACTCAAATCTTCTCAACAAGTCCTCTCTAGGACTTGTCCAAATTTGCTCAATAAGTCCTCTCTAGGACTTGTTCAAATTTACTTAATAAGTCCTCTCTAGGACTTGTCCAAATCTACTCAATAATTCCTCTCTAGGACTTGTCCAAATATGCTCAATAATTCCTCTCTAGGACTTCCTCAAATATACATAGTAAACTTCCACAAAATCTCATAGAAAATCAGTCCACAAGCCTTCTCAAAGACTTTCCTTAGATCAGTTTAACAAGATCACACAGAAATTTTCCAATCTCATAGAGTCATAAAGAGAATTTTTAGAGACTCAATATGTTCTATACTCAATGCTCAACCAATATTTCAATTCAATCTCATAGAAGCATAAATAGAATTGTTAAAGACTCAATATGTTCTATAATCAAATCCTAATCTCAACTCAATCTCAGTCTCATAGAATCATAAAGAGAATTGTTAGAGACTCAATATGTTCTATACTCAAATCCTAATTTCAATGCAAATAAATCTCATAGAAGCATAAATAGAATTGTTAGAGACTCTATATATTCTATTCTCAAATCTCAATCTCAACTCAAATCAGAATATAGAATAGTTTGTTTCATTGAACTTGAACAACCACTTCACACAATTACTTGACTAGGCTCAATCAACTCTACTCAATCAATCACCTCAAGGAACAATCCTTTCCTCAAACCCTAGTCCAAGCATGTATCAACCAACTCAAAATGTTTCCAATAATGCTCAGCAATAAATCTCACATAATAATGATACTCATGTTCTTAACTCATGTTCAAGTTCTTTGTATGACCAATTGGTTTCAACAACAATGCTTATAAAACAAGGTTTAATAAAAACTCTCAAACTAGAAAACCTTGAAGCATTAAACCAACAACTCTTCAAAAGGGAAAACATAATCAATAATTTTCTCTCCAAAGATATTTTTAGAAATCAATCACCCAAATAAGTCAATGAAGAATATTATGCATACCTTTTTGATGCCTTATAAGTTGTCCACTAAATCTGCCACAATCAAAACATTTTATTTTTCCAATATCAACAAGGGTTAGAGGTCTTTATTAATAACACAATAATTAAAAATAATATCTCAATAACACCTTATTACTCCTACTCAATAAAATGCACCATACCCTCTTATACAAGAAATAAACCCTCAAAAGAATGAATCAAACTAACTTTTAAAACTCCTTTACAAAACCAAAAATATCTCCTTGCACACACCTTATTTCTCCCTCTAAGAAATATAAAAAAATAGCTCTCAAAAAGAGCTTTCCAATGATATATAATATGATATACTTCCAAAAGAAAAATTAGTAGAAATCTTTATCTTTCCTAGGGCAAAAATTAAAATACTAAACAACATCAAAAATTAAATTCACTTGCCTTGGCCTCAGTGGGATTCGATCCCCTGACATTCTTCTTCCCAATGCCTTAGCCATAGCCAAGCCATCATTGGGCCATGTGCCCTAATGTGTCTAAAATGACATGTCCACCATAAAGTTTCTGCGAATAGTGCTCCTCCGAAAAATAACAAGCACTTCAAGAACTTCTTCCTTGCAATACAAAAGGCCTCATGCGAATCGAATGTGGAACCTCATCCTTAGTACCAAGCCAACATACCACTAGGCCACACTAGCCATTATGCTTAGAGCCTCCAAAAATTCACACCTTTAGCCTTTACGTAAATCAGAAGGCCCTCAAAAAATAAAACCTTTTCGCATGCGCTTTAAATAATAATTGCAAGGGATGCCTTGGTAAATATTTTTGATGGAATTTATATAATGGCTTTGTCCTCTTTTGCAATCACATCGGTGCTTCGAATAATTTTGACGTCGACATGATTTTAATTTATAATTAAATTAAATTTAAATATTATAAATTAAAAATAACCAACCTTAGGTATAATTTAATTAAACCTTATAACCTTGTCTTAATGGCCAACCTTGGTATAATTAAATATTATTTATAAAATTTAAATTCCTTGTGAATTTAAATAATTTATAAATAATTATTAAACCCCATTTTTAACCTTTACAATAACCCATCTTAGGTTTTTATAAACCAATCGCTTAATCTATTCTCCCAATAATATTAAAATATTATGGAGCCTTTTTCCTTTCACTTATGCACTGATGAAGATTTTTCCTGGATGGCTTGGGCGAATTTATTTCTTTCTGAATTCCTTGATAAGAGTGATAACTCTATCAGGTGACATAAATGACAACTTTGACTTAGAGGACTTAAAATGTTCAACATTTTATTCATCTTCATCCATACCTGCTTGCATTTGTAATTAATAACATATCCAAAATTTTGGTTCCTCTGGTTTAACATATGTCCCTCATAGATATCCTATTACTTTAAGCTCTATCTCCATGATTATTTCCTTTTAGGTTCATGTGGGTGGTGATAAAATCCAACCTTATTTTGATGTTCTAATTTTCTTGACTCTTCAATATATTATTCCTCTTTCTTGTGCTCTTTTGTCATGATCCATTATTTTTGTTCATCTTTTTGCTTCTTCCTTGATCTCTATTACTACCTGTGGGTATTTTTTTCACCTAACCACCCTTAGCTTACAAAAATTATACATTAGGTTTTCTTTTCTTAAAATAAAACTAGATATTACCAATAATTTCTATCTTTAGATCTAGGAGCAAAGTTGAGCGCAGAAGTGATGAGGAGTATTTGTTGAACACCCATGCTCGATCGAATCTTGGAACAAATACAAGGGTTCGGCCTACTACAATTATGAAATGGTAGTTCACTTCTATTCAAATGATTTTTAGAAGAGGACTTGGGAAAATTGACCAAGGCATGTGGTCGTCAAAACTATGATACCTAGATGAAGTATTTAAAGAAAGCATGATGGTTCTTGCCACTAGAAGGTAAGCTTCAAGTAGAATTTCCATATCTCCATCATGCTAGAATACCTATACATGATCGGTAGTTTAGTATGGCACCAATTCCTCATCCACTAGTCAGAAACTGAAAAAACAACATGGAAGAAATGGTTAAGTTAAGAGGGTACCAATAGATTTGAACCCAAGTTGAGACTCATGAGAAGGATAAAAATCTGGTACATATGAACATGACAAAATGGGCTAAGTATGGGAAGTACCAGGAACATTTGCAGTAACTAAAACTAGATAAGATATCAATCATCCATCCAGGAGCTAGAAGAAGAAATAGGAAGACAAAAGGGGTTAAGCTCGGTGATGACCAGAATAATTACACCTAGTCAAAATTTGTCAGAGTCCCAAAAGCCTAACCTTCACCAACATAGAAAAGCACCCTAGTCTACTTAAACCTAAAATAATTTGGCCTTACCACAGGCCAAAAAAATTGGAAAGACCCAGTTAGGGGATATAGAGAGAACCGAAACAACTAAACATGATTGAAATCTAGGAATACCTAAAATGCCCAATTAGTAAAATGGCCAAGTCATTGGAATACCAGAACATTTATGCCCAACCAGAGCTCGGAGAGTCTTTGATATTTTGGTCTAATGCAAGGGAAGCTAGTAGAAGGTTTATAAAAGACAACAAAGTGTAAAGTAGGCCAAAGAACTCAAGCCTAGCAGAGCCCAACTAGTACTCATGGGCTCAGTGCACACAAAAGCATAGGATGTGCCAAATGTGGGATATACTAGTAGGATTGCACCCGATCCAGATCTGTTAGGGTCTTAGGGACTCATCACAAGAAATATAAGACCCGATCAGGAGATAGAATCATTGGGAAACTTAGTGTGCAGTCATAAGCTAATGGGATGAGGAACAAGTGTCTCACACGTGCATAAACAACCTAAAAATCATTCTCCCCTCTCTCTCCCATGATGTCTTATGTGCATGATTCTATATCAGAAGATCTCAATAGTAAAGGTCGATATTCTAATTATGGGGAGGTTGTGTATAAGAGGATATCAAGGGATCAAATGCATACAGCAAGTGGAACATGACTCAAGATGATGTGGATCTAGGCCACGTCAATTATCACATCTAGATAGTTGGATTAACCATATCTTCGAAGTGGTTTAATAGGCTCGTAGACTCTCTAACATGACAATAATCCACTTCTTAGGCAATGATGTTTCTAACTGCTATAGGATTGTAAAATGACTATAAATACAAGAATGTAGAATGAATATTGGTTGAATATTAGGTTTTTACAATTCAAACATAAGGATGGATACTGTAGACACCAAAACAACACCAATATGATTATGTGACTACAAACACTGATCACTTTGACACACATAGCCCCCAGGGCAGCCCTCAGAGGTTAAACAGTGGTCCTAACCACTTTTATAGCAATTTTGTAAGGTCAAGAAGCAATTTGGCACATTTATACACTTTTCTCAATATTCGTCTCACACAAGGACGAATACTAACTAGAATTAATCTCACCCAAGGACGAATTCTGAAATCGTCTCACCCAGGGATGAATTCCAAGTTTAACGAGCAAAAAGAAGAATGGTGCCAAGTGGCAGCCCAAGACAGTCAGTTGATGACTCCTGCCTCGCACACGTGTGTGGGTGGATAGATAGGTCATTAGAGGACTATCACAAGGGCAGTTATGAGAGCCCAAGTCAATGGAGGACTCCCCTCCCTCATGGGAAGACATGACTGCCACATGGCACCTATGACCAACACATGGCATTTGTGCTTCCCTCTCAAAAGAGACCCCATGGGTCTATAAAAGGGGGGACTTTTCTCACCCAAAGGGAAGTTAAAGGAGATTTCAAGCAACAAAGTGCTGCCGAGTTGAAGACCTACTTGCATCCCTTTTGGTTCACCTTCTCGCATCCACCAATATCTTTTGCAAGGGAGGTTGTTGGGTGGCTTTTGGAAGCTTGAACCTGACCCAAATCCAACACATGGACACCTGAACCAACCAATTTTCCGACCCCCCAATCCTAAGAGGTTTTGGGCCTATCCCTAGTGGATTGGCTCTGAAGTCAAGTGCCAACGGTGGGAGGCCCACCTGGGCACCCCCGCACTTCCTAAGTTCCATTATTTTTAGCATTCTAGATTATTTGTTCGCATTGCATATTGTGTCATTTTGTTTGGTGAACTCATAGCTGCAATTTCATAACTTTTGATCAGATTCTAGTATGTTTTGTGTCGCTTTGTTGTTTCACTAACTTGCAGGTGGCGATATCAAATTCCTGAGGATAGAGGCCAAATTGGGAGAATCCAACCATCTGGGTCGACCCAAAATTGCCCCAATTACATAACACCTCTGTCTGCAGGTGTTTTGGAGGTCTCGAGAGCTGACGTTGGAACAGATCACTTCGGCTTTTTCAACACAGAAGAATTTGTCCCACCCAGGGATGAATTGCAGTCAGAATTCGTCCTACCCAGGGAATTCCAGGTGAAATCAGATTAGCCGACTGTTTCAGTGGTAATGGCTTTATGGTAAGATCTTCTATTTTCTGTCAATTTTTCAGGTTATTTGGATTCACTGTACTTACTGTTTCAGGCAAGTGTTTACATGCATCTTTGATGATTTTAGATAACAAACACCTTTTATTTGTAGAAGATGCTACTGACATATTCGTTGTTTCTTTGTTCACAGGAAGAGCAGCAGAGGTCAAAGACTCATCAACATCAGCGACGACAGCATTTTGGCCCGTCCATTTCAATCGTGGGCACGCGAAAAGAGGAACATTAAGTGATTGTAATCAAATTCTTTTAACGCTCCTAGCCCCTGAAAAGGGAGGAGGCGTATTTGTAACAGATATCAAGAAAGTTTAATGAAAGGGCTGTGTTTTCTCCATTCTCTTGTATCTCGTTTTAATGCGTCTCTTTTGTTTCATGCATTTTACATTTCTAGGACTTAAGCGCATTTGATTTTGGTTGCATCGCAATTAGTGTTTCCTTTGCCCGAAATCTCGTGCTTTCAGTGGCGATCACGGTGGGACTCTGTTCCCTGGTTTTTGAGATCACAAAAACTGATCAAATTTCTGTGTTTTGTGTTTGACAGGTACCTTTTTAGGTTTTTGACTGTTATTCGTCTTTGGCTGTGGCGATTGCTTTACTGAAATTCGTCTGACCCTGAGATAAATTCAAATTCGTCTCTAGAAGGGACGAATTATGTTCTGTAATTCGTCTCATCGAGAGATGAATTTCTGTCTGTAACTTTTCAGAGCAGAATTTCAGAAGCAACCGGTCCAGGCAGATAAGAGGTAGGGATTTTCATGATCTCTGTTAAATTTTCTGTTTCTATTTCTGTTTCTTTAATTGTTTTCATTTAATCCTGCATTGCATTAGGAAAAGTCATTTATGCTTGTTTCATTTTCGCTAAATAAAATGAATCCCACACACTTCACGCAATAATTTTAAACCAAGGAGCTGGTCGTAAGACCCTAGCCCTTGAGCAAGACTAATGGTGGGTTCATCACCACCTTGGCTTAGCTTTGCATCCATTTCCCGATTTTCAACTGTTGTTAGGCGTAAATCCTGATGAAAGCTGACCGAGTGTCGCTGGGGTGATTCCCATGCGCACAAGGATAAGTTTTCTATGGTAGGTGCCATTAACAGGACAATCCCCCTTCCGTACCGCCTACATACCATGTACCTTCTGCTCTCACATATCTATAGTCTCCCTCTCGTAAGGGCGGGTATATAGAGAGGTTGGTATATCGGCCTGGTTGGTATATTGAAGGGGCTACCGTTTTGGGAGTTATATGAGACTTCATTATGCATTTAAACATTCTTCAAAACCTACAAAAACAAAACAAAATATCAAAATACACTAAACTAGTTTAGGACACACCAATAATCCTTAAAAGAGATAATCACGGTTTGCGCATGTGTGTGTTTATTTCTACTTAGTGTAGACAAAAAAAAAAATCATCATAAACGAGATAAAAAATCTACTTAGATAGTATAGAAGCAACAGAATGGTGTATACCCGTAGCCAAGCCCAATCAAGGGCAGAAGCTCCGAAAGTTACACAAGAAGCAGGCACAAGTCGCCTTCGCTTCAGTCTTGAGGACTTGGTCATACCGCCTTATCGGTCTAACCTACAAAAGAATCCAATTCAGAATCCTCGATGGGGTATGCCTATTCAAAGCAGCCCCTTTCGAGAGGACGCCTTACATGTAGACCTTTAGGTAAACAGAGAATCACCCTCTCAGGTTAGACATGAGTGGCCATGATGCGACGAAGCGCTAGACAGGCAAACCATCCATTTGGAGGGACAACGTGGATATGGTATCCCTTCTTTACCTCACATCAGAATAGAGAGACAAAATCTATAGCGTAGGGTTATTTACACAAAACAACCTAACTCCGCCTGTCCCCTTCACACCTATGAGAGGGAGTGCGAGGAAGATCATCGCATTCCTCAAAGATAGCAACATACAATGCGGGAACCTTGCGCTTCCGCACCAGCTGGACATCATGATCACCCCTTGAGGCCAGAACCTCGAGTACAGGCCGCCTACCTCGACAGAGGGAAGTGACCCCTTGAAGTTGTAGATCATAAAAATCAAGGCAAAAACATAGGAGGAACATTCGAACCTCCTGAGCAAAATACGGTAGACCAAATTAACCCGATAGTCACCCAACATGCCACCCGTCAAGCCCAAATCACGCGGCTTAAACAAAGTCATCAAGAAATAGAGTATCGACACCGCTTGGATAGAGAGCGCATGCAATGCGAAGTGGATGAGTTACGCATAGAGCAAGGTCGTCAGGAGTTAGTGGAGCTAATTAGGTGATCCTCAATACAGGTTCGGTTGAAAGCCCATCTGGCACTAGCGGTATCCTGATAAATACCACAATAACGAACTCAATTGCACACACAGGGATGTGAAATAGCTTGGTTAAAAAAAATTCTGACTCATACCTTGTTCAAAAGTCTTGTAAGACAAAGTACAGTCTTGGCTAGTGAGTTAAAACCGTCTGAGTCTCAGAAAACCTTAGCTACATTTCTAAACCAACTGCGCCGCTTTTCATCCTTACAATACCATCAAAAAATACAAAAAGATAAAACCACATGTATACATACAAGAGCCATACATTATAGCAATCACCTAAAAACAAAATAATAGAGTTCTAAACAGTCCTTGGTGCCATAGCCAAACATCACAAACCCCATTCATCCATTTCATATCTGCATATCACATATAAATCAAAACCATTTGCATTCATCATAGCATATGCATCCATCAAAATAAATCAACATGCATACATCCATATTCATCAACCATAATGCACAAGATCAAAGAAAATAAAAACAACAAAAACAACAAATAAATGCAACACAAAAAAAAAAGCAATAAACATTGCCAGACACAAGTGCTCTTGCACTTAACCTCTTAGCATAGAAAAACTGATGTCAGGGTCTACATTGTCGCTATCCTACTCCCTAAGAAGGCTACCATAGCCGGACCGCTCCACGGGAAGACGGATTGTCGACACTTTCACCCCATTACGACATCACAAAAGGGTCAAAACCCATTCAAAAACAAAAAAAAAAATGCAACACAAACAAAAAGCAATAAACATTGCCAGACACAAGTGCTCTTGCACTTAACCTCTTGGCATAGAAAAATTGATGTCGGGGTTTACATTGTCACTATCCTACTCTCTACGAAGGCTACCATAGCCGGACCGCTCCACGGGAAGGCGGATTGTTGACAATTTCACCCCTAAATGGCATCACAAATGGGACAAAGCCCACTAAAAAACAACAAAAACAACAAATAAATGCAACACAAAAACAAACAGCAATAAGCATTGTCGGACACAAGTGCTCTTGCACTTAAACTCTTGGCATAGAAAATCGATGTCGAGGCTCAAATTGTCACTCTCCTATTCCCTAAGAAGGCTATCTTAGCCGGACCGCTCCAAGGGAAGACGGAATTTCGACACTTTCACCCCATTACGACATCACAAAAGGGTCAAAACCCATTCAAAAACAACAAAAAAAAATGCAACACAAACAAAAAGCAATAAACATTGCCAGACACAAGTGCTCTTGCACTTAACCTCTTGGCATAGAAAAATTGATGTCAAGGTTTACATTGTCACTATCCTACTCTCTAAGAAGGCTACCATAGCCGGATCGCTCCACGAGAAGACGGATTGTTGACAATTTTACCCCTAAATGGCATCACAAATGGAACAAAGCCCACTAAAAAACAACAAAAACAACAAATAAATGCAACACAAAAAAAATTAGCAAAAAGCATTGTCGAACACAAGTGCTCTCGCACTTAACCTCTTGGCATAGAAAATCGATGTCGGGGTTCAAATTGTCACTCTACTACTTCCCCAAGAAGGCTATCATAGCCGGATCGCTCCACGGGAAGATGGGTTGTCGACGATTTCACCCCATTATGGCATCACAAAAAGGGTTAACACCCACCAAAAATAGGTCCAGATGTTGGAAAAATTGCACATGCTTAACGGTAAATCCTCTAAAGGCACCCTTGCACAAGTCATCTTGGGTCAAGCGACTCATCGCTTTTCTCACGAAGGTCATTCCCTCATCGAATCGTCGCTTGAGGGGGTAGTCACACTTAGTCACCAATCAACAATCACACATCCAATTAAGGAAAATGACATGCATTCGAAGAGTCATTGACAAAGACAATTACGCTTCTGCTTGGGGTAGTAAACAAGCAACAATCAAATCAATCAAACACTTGGCATTTCGTGAATCATGAACACAAGGTTCCCCTGTGGATAAAATGCCCTTCACCTATTCATGACTGATCAATGTCCAAGCTCAAGTCACACCTCACCAAAATAGATTAATACTTGAAATCAAATTTCTTAGCTCGTCAGAAGCAAGGATTCAAGAATGCATGCCCTTTCCATACTTGGGGCATCAAAAGTTGGTTAGGTTACCAAGAAACCCTAATCATTAGTGCTTTGGTTATCTATTTTTGCTCAGCGTTGTGCCATGCACAGCGCATCCCAAAAAGGGGCATCTGTAGACACCAAAACAACACCAATCTGATTATGTGACTACAAACACTGATCACTTTGACACACATAGCCCCCAGGGCAGCCCTCAGAGGTTAAACAGTGGTCCTAACCACTTTTACAGCAATTTTGTAAGGTCAGGAAGCAATTTGGCACATTTAGACACTTTGCTCAGTATTCGTCTCACCCAGGGACGAATACTAACTAGAATTCGTCTCACCCAGGGACGAATTCTGAAATCGTCTCACCCAGGGATGAATTCCAATTTTAACGGGAAAAAAGAAGAATGGTGCCAAGTGGCAGCCCAGGACAGTCAGTTGATGACTCCTACCTCGCACATGTGTGTGGGTGGATAGATAGGTCGTTAGAGGACTGTCACAAGGGCAGTTATGAGAGCCCAAGTCAATGGAGGACTCCCCTCCCTCATGGGAAGACATGACTGCCACATGACACCTATGACCAACACATGGCATTTGTGCTTCCCTCTCAAAAGAGACCCCATGGGTCTATAAAAGGGGGGACTTTTCTCACCCAAAGGGAAGTTAAAGGAGATTTCAAGCAACGAAGTGCTTTCGAGTTGAAGACCTACTTGCATCCCTTTTGGTTCACCTTCTCGCATCCACCAATCTCTTTTGCAATGGAGGTTGTTGGGTGGCTTTTGGAAGCTTGAACCTGACCCAAATCCAACACATGGACACCTGAACCAACCAATTTGCCAACCCCCCAATCCTAAGAGGTTTTGGGCCTATCCCTAGTGGATTGGCTCCGAAGTCAAGTGCCAACGGTGGGAGGCCCACCTGGGCACCCCCGCACTTCCTAAGTTCCATTCTTTTTAGCATTCTAGATTATTTTTTTGCATTGCATATTGTGTCATTTTGTTTGGTGAGCTCATAGCTGCAATTTCATAACTTTTGATCAGATTCTAGTATGTTTTGTGTCGCTTTGTTGTTTCACTAACTTGCAGGTGGCGATATCAAATTCCCGATGATAGAGGCCAAATTGGGAGAATCCGACCATCTGGGTCATCCCAAAATGGCCCCAATTACATAACCCCTCTTTCTGTAGGTGTTTTGGAGGTCTCAAGAGCCGACATTGGAACAGATCACTTCGGCTTTTTCAACACAGAAGAATTCGTCCCACCTAGGGACGAATTGCAGTCAAAATTTGTCCTGCCCAGGGATGAATTCCAGGTGAAAGTAGATTAGCCGACTATTTCAGTGGTAATGGCTTTCTGGTAAGATCTTCTGTTTTCTATCAGTTTTTCAGGCTATTTGGATTCACTGTACTTACTATTTTAGGCAAGTGTTTACATGCATCTTTGATGATTTTAGAGGACAAACACCTTTTATTTGCAGCAGATGCTACTGACATATTCGTTGTTTCTTTGTTCGTAGGAAGAGCAACAGAGGTCAAAGACTCATCAACATCAGCGGCGACAACATTTTGGCCCGTCCATTTCAATCGTGGGCACGTGGAAAGAGGAACATTAAGTGATTGTAATCAAATTCTTTTAACACTCCTAGCCCCTGAAAAGGGAGGAGGCGTATTTGTAACAGAGATCAAGAAAGTTTAATGAAAGGGTTGTGTTTTCTCCATTCGCTTGTATCTCGTTTTAATGCGTCTCTTTCGTTTCATGCATTTTACATTTCTAGGACTTAAGCGCATTTGATTTTGGTTGCATCGCAATTAGTGTTTCCTTTGCTCAGAATCTCGTGCTTTCAGATACTGCACCTTTAACGCAAACAAACTACTATTTGGCATCTTGTTTGATTCATAATTTCATTTTCAGAGTATGTATGTGTGTATGCATGTCCTCTTATTTCTAATTTGAGCATGTTACATGTTTATGCTGATAATTCTAATTTTATATTTCTACTGTATTCATTTTCTTATCTAGAATTTAGGGTCTGCTATGAGCAAAGTGGGTTAAAATTATATGTGTTGATAGCTAAATATTTCTAATTTAAGCATGTTGAATGTTTACGGTGATAATTCTGAATCCTAGATTTTTTTTGTATGCATTCCTTGTTTGGAATTTGCAGTATTATTAGGATATAATAGATTATAAGTGAATACTCTAACTGTTTGTGTAACAAGCTCATCTGCTAGGTAGTTGGTTGTTTAGTTACATATTCTTATTATTGCATATGTCTTCATGTTTCTTAATATATACCACTTTAATTTTTGGCTAGTTTAGGTTACTTATTTTAGCACTCTTTTCCCTCCTCTACTTTTAAAAAGTTAGCTAGGACTACAAGGAACCGACCTCCTCTAGCGATTGATCACCACAACTTACACATGCTTCCAGGTCTTTCAATATTGGTCAAGGTCTATGGGTGCACAAACCTTTCCATTAGATATATTTTTTAACCAACAATTTTTGGCACACCCAATGGGACCTGAAGATCCCTTAGTTAGATAGTACAAGGATAGGTGATTTCCTGTATTATCAAATCCCACCAAAATCACCTAACAAATCCACTCTAACTCAGATATCCTTATCACAAGACCAGTTGCATTTTAGATATAAACAAAATTTGGTTATATTATATTTTGGTCCATAATTTCCATCACTTGGTGACTCCCATATAGATTGAAATTGACCCTGATGATTAGTTTCTTTGAGTAGAATAAGGGGAATCTAATGAAAATTTATTGATATTCATGATTGATTGCCATTCTACATAATTCTCAAAGAACCATCTCCTAAAGAACTTGAGGTTTGATGACCAGCCTCGACCTCACTAGCGGAGAAGTTATGCTCATCTGATTATTTCAAGGACTTAAGTGTTGTAATGGCTTAGTATGGTGTTCCTTGTTAGAATTACATAGGGCCTCTAAATGTTCAAATTTCTCATGATATTCCCAAGCTTGCTCTTAAATACCTATAATTTTTTTATGGGACATAAGATCACATTTGAACATTACTGGGATGTTGCATCCTCAACAATGCTTCATGGCATCGTGCATGAAGATGTGGTGCTTAGACTCCTAGTTTTATCTCAAAAGAAGAGCATGTATATGGTATAATACCTCAAGGGATGGGAGTGTTTGTACATGGACTAATTTATAAAACCCATTGATTGACACATTTTATGATTCAGGGGATCCCTCTTTGATGCTCAATCATTTCTTCTCCATCAAACATGTTCCCTAGGAAGACATCATTGAATTCAACATCCACTTCCAAAGGAATTTACAAAGTATTCCCCATAAACTATGACCATTCCCTACTTAGGCATACCTATTTTATGCCCAAAACTTCTACTAAGATATTAATCTCATTATCTAATATTCCTAAGAGAAGAGGTTATGAGAGATTTACAAGGAGGCTATGCGAGCTAAAAATATGTTAATATAGGTGGGAAGGTTGCCTACCAGAGAAGCATTTAATTTATATCCAATATTGTCACAACCACCCCCACAAGAATCTACTACAATATTTTTCCAAATATTGTAAAATGTTATTTCCATTAGTCCCTATCAAAATAACTTTCTAACAAAATAGGAAATGACACAAGCTTGTACAAGAACAATGGAGGAATATGGTTAGCTTGTTGTTCCTTTCAAGCAAAATATTGACATCACTGTTGCATCACTATCTTGTCTTCACTAGAACATAACATGAATTCTTGGGTATTGACATCTTCATAGCCCTCTGTTCCACTAGTCAATCGAGGCCAATAGGGAGTAGTAGGCCATCATTATTTTTATATGATGTTGAGCAACCATAAGGAAGGATAAAGCCTTTGTGTGACATATTCAAAAGACCTATTTTTTGACTCTTTGAACCCTAGGCCCATTTCACCATAGATGATGAATAGTCAGCATGGGTCTCCCAGCGCATGTCATGTGATACATACCCTACCACAACCCTCTTTGGAGAGCCAGCTATAAATTTTCCAACCCCTTTGTAAATAATGCATGATAATATTAATTGTTGGACAATAAATTAGACCATAGTAGGAACTAACCTAGATGGGGTATGGGCTTCGATCTTAATGAGCTTATATGGGAGGCAAAATTGACACCTCTTCTTGATTAATTAAGATGTCGAGAATGATTGGATGGATGCTCATACCTTCCTCATTGATTATGACCTAGGTATACTAATTCCAAGGGAGAGTACTCAACCCAAATGATATCCTGTAAGACTCAAGAATGGTGGTAGGGATTACCAAGATCAGCATGAATAATAGCTTAGGTTTGGTGTCATTCGGTCTAGTCATTATAGATTCATAGGCTAACCTGCAAAATGTATTACCCAAGAAAGCAAGGTATGCCAAAATTTTGTGTAAATATACATAAGTAAATAAAGTCTATAGTAAAGGTATGACACGTTTTTCTAAGGAAACACTCAAATAGTGGATTTCCAGCTGGTCAAAACACCAGGAAATATGTATTGAAAAACATAAAGAGATTTCCTAGGTTACTTCTTATATTAACATTTTCTTTTTGTCCTCTCTTCTTCCTTTGTGTTGTCCATTCTTTGTTATTCTATTTTATTTTCTTATTTTTGTTGTGAATCCATAGCCCTATGGATAACACCTAACAAGTACAACAAGTTTTACATGTTATCCTTGGAAATCTAATATCATGAAGAGAATAATTTGGGAATCATGTAAGCAGGACATAAAATCAATGGTAGATGAAGTTCCTAGAAAACATGACTCACTCTCACGTGCTATATGAACCTTCCAAAAGAGGAATAATGTTCTACAAATAGGCCCCCATGTGAAACCATTGAAGGATGTAGAGTAGAATACATCTCAGAGCGCAAATGGACTAGAATGATCATGTGGTCAATAATGATGAACATAAGAAGTTTTTGCTAGATTGTGTTAAGAAAAAAAGTCTGACGGGATGAGCAATTTTTTTTGGATATTTTCCCATTCATTAAGTTAGTCTAGGGATTCAAAGAGTGTGTACAATTGGGTGTAATTTTGAGGTGTCCATGGAATAGGTAAGCTATCCTTACCTTCTGCTAAGATAACCCCACAATTGCATGTCATTTTGTGTCTATACTTTTCTATATCCTTATCCTTCCTTTTCATTCCCTCATTGCTTTTTCTCACTAACTCCTCTAATTATTAGTGCTTACTCTTCTTTTCTATCGATTCTACTATTTCCCATCACCTCCCTGTTTCTCCTATGTTATTTTGTGTTGTTTTTCCTTGTTGTTTCCTCTTGTTGTCCCCTATTTTTTCTTTGTTTCTATAGTATGCTATTGTTTTGTTTTCTCCCCTTCATCCTCTCCCTCCTCTCTTCATGCAGCCTCTAATGGATACATTTTTTCCATATTTTCTTCTAGATTCTTCTTCCCTTATCCTTCCCCTTGAAATTGTTATGTCCAAAAATTTTGTTGGTCGACTAGATTCCTTGTTCTCGTAAAGCAAAAATACCTTATGAATTACCAAGAATATGGGTATATTTTTCACCTACCCATCCCTAGCTTCTAGTAACTATATATTAGGTTTGCTTTTATTGAAATAAAACAAGAGATCGCCAAAAAAAATTCTTCGAATCCAAGAGCAAAACTGAGTGAAGAAGTGACAAGGAGGATTTTGTAAATACCCATACTCGATTGAAGCCTAGAATAAATATGAGGGTTCAAACAATTGTAATTATGAACTAGGATTTTACTTCTATTCACCTGATTGTCAAAATAATACTTGGGAAAACTGACCAAGGCATGTGGTCATCGAAACTATGGTACTTAGAAAAAGTATTTAAATAAAGCATGATGAGTCTTGCCACCAGAAGATAACCTTCAAATAGAATAGCCATATCTCCATAATTCTATAAGACCTGTACATGATCAGTAGTTCAGGATGGCACCAATTCCTCATACATTGTATGAAACCTAAATAAAGTAACATGGAAAAAATGGTTAATTCAGGAGGGTACCAATGGATTTGAATCTAGGTCAGGACTTGTGAGAAGGCAAAAAATCTGGTACGTATGAACATGAAAAAATAGGCTAAGTATGGGAAGTACTAGGAACATATGCAATAACTAAAGTTGGATAAGATATCAAGCATCCATATAGGATCTAGAAGAAGAAACATTAAGACAAAAGGGGTTAAGTCCGATGATGACTGGAACAATTACACTCGGCCAAAATTTGACGGTCCCAAATGCCTAGCACTTTCCAAGATAGGAAAGCACCTTGATCTGATGAAATTTGGAATAATTTAGCCTGATAAAAGTATGGAAGAATTGGAAATACTTAGTTAAGGGGTATAGAGATGACCTAAATAATTAAGCCTAGCTAGAACCCAGTAGTGCCTAAAAAACCCGATCAAGAAAATGGCCAAGTCATTGGAATACCAAAATATTTCTATCCAACCAAATCTTGGAGAGGCTTTGATAGTTTAATTAAATGCAAGGGAAGCTAACAAAATGTGCATAAAATACAACAAAGTGAAAACCAAACTGGAGGACTCAAGCCTTTTTGGAGTCCAATCGGTACTCAGGGACCTCGTGCATATAGAAGTAGAGGGTAGGCCAAATGTGGGAGATACCAGTAAGACTACACTCGATCCAAATCCATTAGGGTCTTAGGGACTTGTCACAAGAAGGAAAAGGTCTGGTTAGGATATAGAATCATTGGGAAACTCATTGTGCGATCAAAAGCTATCGAGATGAGGAACAAGTGTCTCACACATGGGTAAACAACCTGATAATAATTCTCCCCTCTCCCATGTTGTCTTTTGGGCATGATTCTATGTTAGAAGATATCAACAGTAAAGGTCGATATATGGATGATAGGGTGACTATGCAAAAAATGAGATCAATGGACCAAATGCATTCAATGAGAGAAGCTTGACTCAAGATGATGCAAATCCAGGCTACATCAATCAACACATCTTGATAGTTGCAGTAGCCATATCTTCAAAGTGATCTAACAGGTTGGTAGACTCTCTAACATGACAATAATCCACTTCTTAGGCAATGATGTTTTTGACTGCTATAGGATTGTAAAATATCTATAAATACAAGAATATAGAATAAATATTGGTCGTCTCTTAGGCATTTACAATTCATATGTAAGAATGAATACTACACCTTAATGCAAACATACTATTGTTTATCCTTTGGATCAATTTATTTGCAGAGTGTGTATGTGTGTATGCATGTCTTCTTATTTCTAATTTGATCATGTTAGATTTTTATGGTGATAATTCTAAATTCTTCATTTCCATTGTACTCATTTACTTGTCTATAATTTAGGGTCTACTAAGGGCACAATTGGTTAAAATTGTATGTGTTGATAGATGTATATTTCTAATTTAAGCATATTGAATGTTTGTAGTGATAATTTTGAATCCTAGATTTAAGTTGTACTCATTCAATATCTGGAATTCACAGTCTCATTATATATGTCTGTTTGTACAATGAGTTGGTCTATTAGGTAGTTGGATTTTTAGTTGCATATTATTGTTATTACAGGTGTCTTGATGTTGCTTAATCTATACCACTTTATGTTTTGGCTAGTTTAGGTTATTTATTTCAGCACCCTTCCACCCCCCACTTTTAGTAATAGTTAGTCAGGACTACAAGGAACCAACATCCTTTGAATATTGACCATCACATCTTACACATGCTGCTAGATATTTCAATGTTTTTCAAGGTATGTGGGCACACAAACCTTTAATTATATAGATTCTGACCAACACTACCTCCTCCTTAAACTTTGTTTT
The DNA here is from genome assembly GCA_028583015.1 of Wollemia nobilis. Lineage (NCBI taxonomy): Eukaryota > Viridiplantae > Streptophyta > Pinopsida > Araucariales > Araucariaceae > Wollemia > Wollemia nobilis. Next base: position 1,024,762 of record JAQPPZ010014872.1, on the reverse strand, counting down.
ATTATCTTTTGCTTCTTCAAATTATTTTCATGCAATTATTTCTTGGTTCTCCCTTGGTCCTTGCTTCTTAAGATAATAAAAATAATTTGGTGTTCTCTTTTTTTTTTTTTGTGCTATAACATCATAAATATCTTTTGCACATTAATTTTAATAGTACCCAAAGATTCCAACCAAGGATATCTGAGAACAATATTTGTTTCATCTATCTCAATGACATGAAAAGTAGCATGTAAAATATAATTATCCATAGAAATCTTCAAGTATTCAAAAATTTTATCTCTCCCCTTGAAATGGTCCATATTTTATACTCTTTGCTATAACTTGTAAACTTTTAACCAAGTTCCTACCAATGAATATATGGCTGCTACTATATTTTATTGAGATAATAACTCTTTTCTTTTGAATGCAACTTGGAACTTTAAAAATAGATTTCTTAGATTCACATAAATTTTCTTAATTACTAATTGGCTTATTTAATACTAAATATGGGATTACTCTTTCCTACACACTATTATCCTTATATTTTCCTTCTACCAATTCTTTATAAATTATTTGTTTATTTATTTCTTCAGTACAACTTTTGATTTGCCTGCTTATTTCTTCTACATTATTTTTGTTGGTTTATAGTATATTTCTCATTTTTTTCATTTAATTTCTCTAAATTGGCTTCTTTCTCTTTAGAAATATTATCAAACTCCATGATCTTAACCCTATGTATGTATGTATGTATGCATGCATGTTTGTATATATATTATAAAATAATCTAGGGTTTTAAATAACAAATATTTCTCAAAAAAAAAAATCTTAAATTTAATCTATTCCTTTCCACTTATTCAAAAATAATAATTGGAAACTGATTAGATTATTAGGATTGAGAGATATGAATTTATTTCTATTTGGATGAATTTTCTATACCACCAAAAAATAACATTGGTAGGACAACTCCAAATAGCCATAACTCCCTCAATATTAATTAAAATTTAACAAATGACCAATTTTTTTTGTAGTACTCGAGATGATATACATGATGGTGTAATAATACTCTAAAAATGACTAATAAGAAATATACGTCTCCCACAAGATGAGATGTTTTTTTGAAAATAATATTCCTAGCTCTACATTCCATACAAACACAATCTCAAACTTTTCCAAAGTCATCACTCTGATATCATTTGCTATAAACCTATACTTCTCATTAGCAAAATTCATTTACCAATATGCATAATTATTAATTGAGTCATCCATAGTCATTAATCCACACAATACAAGATAATAAAATACAATTTAGGTAGGGCAACACTAATATTATTCCTTATAGAAGGAATCACTCCATAAGATCTCCACTCCATGAGTCACAACTATTTAGAAAAAATACTCAACATTCATTCTATTTCCACCCTTGCATTTATAGAGGCTCTTAATCTACCCTAAATCTAATGCTCAAGGTTTGGTCCACACAGTAACTGCTAATATAGAAATAATTACAATTTTATTTGTTCCTTCATATGATAAGTAACATTTACATCATAGTGGGACCATATTATACAATAATTTATTTATAGATCTTGCCAATTATATAATACAACCTTAAATTGTTAAGTACTTATGCTGGGTACCTAACACAACAAAAATAAGAATAATTTAAAGGTAGATAAAACATAGTAGTAATCAATCCTTCCTTATTTTGGTTGTAACAAACCATCTAGATGTAAATATTATTTTAACTACATTATAATGATATACAATTTAATCATTCTCTTGAATCCCACTAATCCCTAATGTCTAAGAATTATTTTTAGTCATATATTGGTTTCAACTACCATATTCAACTAACATGGATTTCTTACATAGGAGATGGAGTATCATTAGAGTTGTTATTTTCCAAATAAAAGTGGTATCTTAATAAGCTATACCATCCTCTCAACTACATCAATTAGACTTTTGATCTTATAGAAATTAAGCCTATATATAAAACCAATAACATAGAGAATGAAATTGTACCAAAAATTCTATATTATGTGGTTTTAATATAGATGCATACAAATCCGCTCATGTAGAGGATTTGGAGAGCAAGTGGGTAGTTAAAACTCTCTAGTTATCGAGAGGCCCAGGTTCAAATCTCTCCCCTAACATGTTGCAGATATGTTGTATATAAAAGGTTCCTCATCAAAATATAGATGCATACAAATTTATCTACTAAACATATGAGTATATGCTCATGACTAGTCCTAGGTTTTAAGTGTTGTGATCAATTGTAATTATGTAAATATAGCTATCATATATAGTTATAATTATTCATCAACATTTTTATACTGAGTGTAAACACATAATTCATATTATATAAAATCCATAAATTTATGTGTAACCATATAAAATCACTATTTGTGCCAAAAGGAAATTTAAAAAAATTTAACATCATAACTAAATTTATCTATAGCATTTTAGAATGGAATAAAGATATTTTTTTATTAGGGTAAAAATATTATTTTGAAATGGCTCGAACTCTTTTACATCACAAAACAAATATTTTTCCAAATATCAACCCCTCAACTACACAATTGCTAAGGGTAAGTAGCTAAAAAACCCCTGGATGCAAGATAGCCAAAAAACTGCCCTAGACCCCAATTAGATGCAATCCTCACTCCTAATATTTTCTAAGTCCTTATGGACCACCCTTAGGGGGACCCATATCCTATCATGTTCTTTAATAGTACCAAAGTTTGTCAATCAGTCTACTAGTTTATCACCTTCTATAAAAATATGAACATAATCAACTTCTTCAAAATGTTTTCCAATCTCTCTAATATCCTACACAATGTAATCAATTTTCCAATTAGATTCTCCTTCCTTCAAAATATTGATAGTATTCAAGGATTTTATTTCAATGCTAACTTTTTTAGCATATAAATCCTAAGCTAGATCTACACCAAGAAGTAAAGGATTAACTTCAACTTTATGGCTATTAGTAATTCCCAAAAACTTGCAGAATACCCCCACCAATCTACCTTGTTTGTCCCTCAACATAGTTCATACACTTGCCTTATATGGGTTACCTTTGGAGGCCCATAAAAATTTAACGTCAACCATTCGTCTTAGAGTGGTTGCTATTTTACATCATTTATAGCCTGAACATTTATCTCTCCACCACTAATGGGTTCTAAACACCATGTTTTAGCAATCACAGTCTTTTGAAACTTCTCTAGCTTGATAGGGTACTTGATATATTTAGCATTCTCCTCTAAAAATGAGTGATACTTCCCAAACTTCTAACTATTGATCTTTTTTCCCCTTTAAAAATTCTCTCATTTCTCTCTAACCATACTTCCCACACAAAATAAAATACAATAAGGTTCCAAATTATATTAAGATGAGGAATACAAAAGGGCTTATCCCACTATTGCAATAATAAAACCATATTAAAAGGCATCACCCAATAGATGCCCATCCTTTTGATGAGGTGCTAGAAAATAATTAGAGCATAGGGATATTCCAAGAAGATGTGCTCCACTAATTCTTCTACTTTTTCACATAAATAACATCTATTAGGTTACTGAAAATCTCTCTTTTTAATATTATCCATCATTAGGATATTATTTTGGACTACTTCCCAATATAAAAATATCCAATTTGGGAATAGTTTTCTCACCCCAAATTCTAGTCCAAGGGAAACCATTATCTATAGAAGTATCCAATAGATCATAGGTTGTCTTCGTGCTAATTTCACCATTCTAAGTTTTACCCCAACCATGAGTCTCTTTTCCTAACAACACCTAAGTAATAAACCTTTAGTTTAGCTTTAAGGAGTTTTAATACCTCCAAATTATTTGGGACTGCCTTTAACTCTTTTCAACTGAACCAATTATCTAATAAAGTCATGTATTCATAATCCTTTTTACCATATCTATATTCTAGACCCTCTTTTTATATTAGAGAAAATACCATTATAAGATAAAGGGTTGTCATCTAACCATGCATCCTCCCAAAAACTTATAGTGCCATTTCACACCATTCCACAAGGCCTCTCTAGGCTCCACTAGGTGGTTCCACAAAGAAGAGTCATGATAGAGGTTCTACATTATGAGAAATCTAGTATCCTCCTAGCGGTCAATATATTTCTCTTTAAGAAACCAATCCCAAACAGTCTAACCATCTCTCAGAACTATCCACCCAACCTTTTTTACAATAGCACTAACCAGGTTGAGTCTCCTCAAACCAATACCACCATGATTCTTTTGATGTTAGATTTTTTCCAAGCTACAAGAGGGGTCCTCCTCCTCTCTTCATAAGTAGACCATAAGAGATATTTTTTAATACCTTATATAATTTTGGAAACTTTAGGAAGGATATTAAAAAGGGAGAGAAAATAAATGGGGATAATCTACAAAACACTCTTAACCAGCAACACTTTACTCACTTGAGACAAGATATTACCTTTCCACCCTGTAATTTTGGATTGAAACCTATCAAGAAAACCATTCCAAAGAGGTGCCTTTCAAGTTCCCAATAACATAGGCATTTCAAGGTAATTAGAAGTTAGGATTGACATAAGACACCCTATATTTCTAGCCACCCTTCTCTAGAGAGCAACTTTAGTGTTAATGAAGAAGACCTTCTCTTGTCCAAATTGATCATTTGGTTGGAGGTATGCTCATAGAGGTATAGGATTATTTTAATTTCAATTGCCTCCATCATAGTAGGCTTACCAAGTAAAATGGTATCATCCAAAAATTGTAAATGTGTAATACCCTCAATATTATGACTTGGTTTAAGGCATAAAGAGATTTTAATCCTCTTGCTATATGTGTTTCTCTATACGTAAGCATTCAATTGTAGCTAGTATAAAATTAAAATCCTAAATAGTTTTTTACAAGAGGTACCTCCAATTTCTCACCATTAAATGTGATACTTATATCTTTATCTCGATGATCAATAACCAATATCCTTATTTTTCTTATATTAAAATTTATTTTTAATGTAGCTATCAAACTATCTAAATATGTTAGTTATCTTCATAAGATATCATTATGCTTTGTCAATAACACAATATTTACACCTTCTATCATATGTTTTTATTCCATTATTCTAATTTACTTATAAAAAATCCACTAAATATGGGTAAGAGAGTGCATCTTTGCTTTACACTAATACTATTATTGATAGGACTTGATTTTATGGTTATCATTTTTTGGTATTATTAATTCTACCATATAGTTTTTATACAAGCATAGCATTTCTTGCCTCCATTTATCTAAGTCATATATTTTTATTCTATGCAATATATCAAAAGCCTTAGCAAAACCAATAAACAAAATTTAAGTGTTATTATTATTTCCTTAATTTCTAACAATAAATCATTGAGTGGGTTGGTCAAGAATTATACCGAGCTCACTATTTATTATTATTTTTTTAATATAGTACAAAATATATTGTCAAAGAGGATTCTCACCATTATAATTGTATATTTTCTTATAGTATCTTTGTCCTAATTTTTGAGATAGGTATAAACTTATTGACTTGCTACTCTACAAGAAATACATTCCATATTTCTTGATTTTACATATCCTTTTCAATATTTAAAAAAATAAGAGATCACCTATTTAATCATCTCATATGTCAAACCATGTGGATAATAAGGTTTTTTACTAGTAAAATGCTTAATACTTGCCTCAACATCATATTTTGGAATAAAGTCTTGGACATTGATAGGGAAAATTATTTAATTGATTATTCTAGAAAATGTTTATTTGTATAGAGTCCATAGACACATAAAATTATTCCTCATATTTGGTCTCTCCAATTGTATGTCTCATGATCATACTTAATTTAAAAAAATTTGAGGATTTTTTTGAAGGTTTTAATTAGATCCCCTTGCTTTTCCTTAAGGAATATTGTCTTAAGAGTTTTTTAATACTCATTCATCCAATATGGCCTATCATCTATATTTGTACTTAATATTCTCTTTTTATCTAGTTTGGACTCACCATCAAACCATCTATTATATGCCTTTTAATTAAATTTTCATTTTTTTATTTGCTTTTCCATAACATTCAATTAATATTATTTTCTACTCATGCTTGACAATATCATCAACTGAGAATAAAATAGATAAATAGGGATATTCTATAAATTTAGTTTGAATCCTAACATGCCCTATCTATGTGATACTTCTTTCATACCCTATTAAGTAGTTAGTGATATTTTATCCTTGTGTAATATCCTCTTCTCCCTATGAAATATGAATTGTGATTATAAATTAAATTATTATTTTCCATTGTCATAATACTAACTATATCAAGCAAAATTATTGACAATTCATTATTCCTAATGTACTTTTTATTATTTTGTCCCATCTATATATGGTTTTTTACCATTTATATATGTTTTCTTGATAACTATTTGACCTAGTATTAAGGTATAAAACTAAATGACTTTGGTAATTTAAAAAAAATTAAAATATCTTTTGGTAGAAATATAAATAAATCTTTGATGGATAGATTTGACATTTTATAGATTGAATATTGAAGAGGATCAAAGTAACAAGCTACTATATAAATATTATTCTCTCATTTATTCACATCAATCCATAATTATTATTTGTTAATATCAAACTTAATAATAAATATAATCTTTTGATTTTAACTATAAAATACATATATTTTTAACATTTTATTTTTTATTTTAAATTAATTATTTATAAAATCTAGGTATATCAAATACATGTATCTACCTTTACATTCCTAATATTCTAGTGAAATGAATAAATAAACTTTATCTAAAGATAAATATAAAGCTTCCATCTAAACTTTATCTAAATATAAATATAAAGCTTCCATATTATTTGAAGATAAAACACTAATATTCCATATCTAGATGGTTAGAATTATCAATTTCTATAACTTCTTATTGTGTTTCTTGTCTTGGTTTAGTAATTTTTTTGTTTATTAATTACCATAGCCTTGTTTTATTGTAGAAATGCAATATGTCCAACCTCGATGCTTTAACCTCATGTGAAAAATATATGTTAATACAATATTTCTTTGTCATAGAAAAATAAAATTATTTTAACACTTAACCATTTAAAGATGTTATGAATATATATTTTTATGTCCCTAGGAGACAATGTAATGGTTCAAGCTTTGGATGTTTTTTATGAGGTCCAATGTTCAAACTACAACTTGGATGAGTGTGTGAGGTGGTGGGTGTGTGTATTACTATGTGTATAAGTTCAACTCTCATTGTCATGGTTGGGATGGGGATGTCCAACCCTAAGTGTGGGTCGTAAGGATTTCTTACACTAACCCCATTATATATATATATATATATATATAATAAAATCTCATCCTTATTAGACATCATAATTGGGATAGGATGCCTAACCCTAAGTGTGGGTCATAAGGGTTTCTTACATTAGCCTCAATCAATATATCTCTATATATAAAAATAAGAACAATGATCAATTTTGATCCATGATTGAAAAACAATTATAATTGAATATATAAATAAGGTCCACAAAATTTATTTAAATTATGCTTTGCATTTTTTAATATTTAAAAGAACAACATTAAATCACAAAGATATTTAAATTTAAATTTTTAATATGAAAATAAATAGATAAAACTAATAAATAAAAATGTTAACTTTTGATATGTGGAAGGATTAGATAAGTTTTTTTAATTACCATAATTATATAAAAATTATTTATCATGAGAATATCATCTTTGATGTTGTCACTAAAATATTATATTACACATCATTGTTCAAACATTTGAACAATATATATATATATATATATATATATATATATATATATATATAATCCTAGAGATAACACAATGGTTTGGGCTTTATCTCTTCTTGGGGAGGTCCAAGGTTCAAAGTGTGTGAGAGTGTGGGTGGGTGTATGGGTGTGTGTTTGGCCCCTATTGATAAGTTCAACTCTCATCCCTATGAGAAATTATGATTGGAATAAGGATGCCTAACCCTAAATGTTAGTTTTAAGGATTTGTATATTATATCATCTATCATGTAGGTATAGTATGAGCTATAAAATTACAATGCCTTCAAAAATTCTCTACATTATCTTGAAAATCTAAAGTTAATAAAGATTTCATTGACTATATAAAGCTCTTTAGTTTAATAAAGAGTAAACCTATGTTAATATATTCAAAACCTTAAATTGAAAATAAATAATATAGTAAATTTTTCAATAATATATAATAAATATAATGATTATTTCCTTTATAAAGTATTATTTTAAGAAATTTCTACCTCAAAATAAGTTGTACATGACAATTTTCCAAAGCCATATTAACTAAATAATTGATATTTGTCTTATAATTATCATTTCTGAAATAAAAATACTATCCTCTTTAGGTTTTCTTATTTAGAGAGCACTTCATTAGCAAAATAATATAAAGAAACAAGTGCATGATTTATTTGGAAGCCCAAGTGTTTCCAATCTTTTATCAATATCCATTATAAAATAAATAATATTATTAAAATAAAGGATGTATCCCCGTGAGTGTGGTTTATCGATAAGGAGAGTCACTTGCATTATTGATGATGTGACCCAGGTTCAATCTTCATGGGTTCAATCTTCATGGTGGATTTGTATAAGAAGTATTATTCAAATAAATAATAATAATAAAGGATGAAGTTGTGTAATAAATTATGTAATGTCTTATGAATTTTATTATTATGATTTCTTCAACCAAACAACTAAAGAAAACCTTTCACATATTTTATACCAAAAAAATTACAATATTAATGTACTACCAAAATAAACTTAAACCTATGAGTTGTTGGTTCAATGGTCAAGATATATAGATGATGTAACTCACACTGAGGTTTAAATATTGGTGGCACCAAATAGACCATATAACTGAATACCACTAAGTGGGTGTAAAAGGAAAAGGGTAACCCTTTCAAAAACTTACTTTTTACCAACTAAAAGGGATAAAACACAAACAACCTAGACTTTTAAATGTCTTTCTAATGTAAATGCTTAGCATATAAGAATCCAAAAATTATAATTCTAAATACAATAGAACATATTCTAGTGTCAACAAGTGATAATGATTTGTTAAGAACATAAAATAATAATATTTTTAGAGTTAAAATTACATACGATGTCAAATATGTATCAAGAATAGCAAGAATCCAAGTAAAAATAACACTTTCAATCTTTTTTAAAAAAAATAATTAAACAAAGTGTGGTGTAAAATTTTAAAATATGAATCACTATTAAAAAAGAAATTAAATAAAAATGGTGTAAAAGTGAAATTAATAATACTAAACCATAAAAAATACATAAATGTTCAACAAGACATAGGAAAACAATGTATATGAGACACTCAATCTTAGATATAGAGGCAAAAGCAAGGTTATGCAATTATATAGTTTACAATTTATTAAAGTATTAGAAACAAACAATTCAATTAATCTCCATGATATACACAATAAATTACAAAATGATGAAAATCAAGCAAGAAAAATTTGTAATTGGATATTGTATTATTTTGTTTTTTTACAAACACACGCACCCTGTGACATATTTACCACATTCACCCACGTCACAATTTGAACCTTGGACCTCCCGAACAAAAACCCAAACCCAAACTATTGTGTTTTGTTTTTACCATTATTTACGAAATTTTCATGCAGCCAATTTTTTTTTTTTTTTTAACTACTAATGTGCAAATTTACATGAAAACAAATGATAAGTGATTCTCCACTTAAATTGCATCACATTTTCTTTTATCACAATTTACTATATTTACACCAAAAAATAACTTGTGTTGATTCTTCCACTCAATTTGGAAGATTAAACTTATTACAATTAATTAAAAATATTAAAAAATAAAAAAATTATAATTTAAAATGTAATAAATATGTTATGTCACTTTATTTTCTACATTAGCAACAAATAAAAGTTGTATATTAAAAAAAAAAAACTTTTCAATAAGTATGCCCTTTTAAGTGTGAAATCAATATATCTTGAGATAGATAGATATATCTTGAGAAGAAGAAGATATATAAAATGGAATAGACTATTGAATGCAAGAGACGGCGCTTTTTGGACTTTTCTAAACATGTATTTATTTAAATAAAATATTAATTTTCTTTTAATGTTTTAAATTATTACTTTCATTTAAGGAAAAACTAAAACTTAATAAAACTATAATTTTTTAATAAAAAATTATAAAATTTATATTTAAAATAATAATAATAATAATTTAAACAAATTTTAATTTAATTATTATTATTTTTTAGCCCGACAAGTGCCGTATACTACAACTGTAGCCAACAATAAATAAAATCGTTCTTACAAGTTTTGTTGAAACGTCCATCGTGGATTTGACGTGACGCTAAACGAACAACAATTTCTGTAGTGGAATTGGCAACAACAAACCCAATGTTTATGAATTAGTTTACGAAACAATAGGTCGATATGCAATGCCACTTTATTTTCTACATTAGCAACAAATCCATTGAAGTTGCACTGGGCGATGCCAGGATTATATATCCAAAAAATAATAAGAAGATAACGTATTGATCAGCATTCACGACTACCGACAACATTACCATTCTGTACATGTCGACAAATTAGCTATCATTTTAAAGCCCTGTCAACGATTTTGCACGAATGTCAACGTTCCAAGCAACCATTCAAAATCGGAAAATACAAAGGATAAGGATTAGGTATAGACATTGAAGAGGAACGAAATTCCATCTTTGAAATATTCTACAAGAAACAACTACTTACATAAGAACATCATCTGTACTAAAGTTCGTAGATTAATAAGACTTAAGAAAAATTTAGGTTCAAATTTTGGAATATGTTTAATAAAGGTAAAAGTAATAGTTTGATTTAAATCAGTTGAGTGTGCGCCAGTTTGAGGACGCACATACTAACCCTGAGCCACAGTGGTCTCCCTCACTCCCGACCGCTTTTACCCAAGAGAGATAAGGGTTATAAAAACAGCTTCAATAATTTGACGTGTATTCCAAAACAGAAACCTAGGAAAAAATATCTGACCCTATACCGTATTATTAGAAGATAAAAAGATGTTACCACATTTTATAGCGCTTTGTATTGCGGCGTCATTTTCTTTCTTTAGAGAAGAAGATCCTCCGATTCCTTCAATTGGTTTTGATACACGAAACTATTCTCTTCGAATTTGATTGCATCCTGTCGTTGAGGAGCAGTTTCAGCTTTCTTTAGTACTTATGTATGAAATTTCCACGGCTGTGGCGCCTTTCCAAAGTATCTTCTTCTCTCTTTATGTAGTTTGGCTCAGCAGTTCTGTATGTTATTTGGGATCTAAGGGTTATGGAAGACGAAGGTTCGGATTGGAGTCATGAGCGCCAGCAGATGAAGATGTCACTTGAAGACGATTCTCTCGATAATGATAATCATAATAAGCCCCTAAAGAGGAGAGCCATGGAAGGCCAGTTGGACAGATCTAGTGAGATTGATCTGTCTGTTAATTTGAAAGAAGAGAACATCGATCGGGTGGAACCTCAAATGAAGAAAAAGGCGATATCTTTCGGGAAATTCGCCATTTTTTCTGGCAAGCCAATGAATAATGTCGAGAATGAGGTTGCGGAGGCGTCTGGAGGGATTCATGACCACGGGAAACTGTTGTCTTCCTTAAAGGTTTCTACATCTCTCGGTGATTCTCATATTGATGAGAAAACCAAGGTACGCTCTCCATCATTTTAATATATATATATGTGTGTGTGGGGATTGTTTTTTACTATTTGCATAGCCTTCCGAGCTTTTCCGTGCTTTTCAAACTGTTTGTGAGATTGAGGTTGTTTCTCTTTGTGGTCATTTTCCTTTTTTGTTTGGCTGTTTTTAATGCCTGATGTACTAAAATTTTATACGTGTAATCACTTTGCTTGCATAAATCCTATTGTCCTCCACTCATTCTATCAAATTATTTAAGTTAGGAAAGATACTGCTACAAGTTCTGTATCTATGTTAACGTTCATGGCTAACGGCGGAATTTGTAATATCAACACGTTGTATGGAAACTATAGCTCCCTCAGAGGCTTTTTGTAGGAAGTAATGATCCCTCGTCTCTGTTTCACGCCCATCTCTTACTTAGATCCACGAGACGTTTCTTTTGGATGGTGGTAATCATTCACCGGATGGTGTGTTTGCAGCTGGACTCCCTACATTTAGAAGCGGGCAGAATGAAAGAGGAAAACAAGAGGTTAAAAATAGATTTGAATCAAATAATTAATGATTATCAAAACCTACAGATGCATCTCTTCAGATTTATGCAGCAGAAAGAGGAACACCCAGAATATAAAACGGAGCCCACAGAGAAGCCAATGGTAAGAACCGATAGATCAAATAACAACGATGAATGTTTAGGTTAAATTAAAGTTAAAAATGGCTTGATAGTCATAGAATTTGCTAATTAATTTTGTGAATGTGGAAAAGTGGCATGAGAATTCAAAACTAGGATCTCTTTCCCTAGGTATGAACCCCTCGTTCACCAAAGGCGGTAAAAAAAATATGGAGGCTGGAGAAACTAGTAAAGAAGCTATGAAAATCACAAGTGGACAAACAGATAAGGCAATTAACACTTTACATGAAGGAGAACGCTCAGCGGCTTCAGCCGTGGTTAGAAAAGATAGAGTATCCGTACGTGCCAGATGCGAAGCACCAACAGTAAGAATCAATTCCCCATTCCTCCTCTCTTTCGAATATTTATAAAGGACACACTTCTTTCACAAAAGGGTTTTCTTAGTTCTCTTTAAATATCTAGAATTTCTCGTAGAAATTCAAACAAAGAGCATAACCATTGTTGATATGGCATGAATATGGTATCAGATGAACGATGGTTTTCAATGGAGAAAATATGGACAGAAAATAGCTAAAAACAATTCCTGTCCAAGAGCATACTATCGCTGTATCGTTGCCCCCGGATGCCCTGTTCGAAAGCAGGTACCAACGCTAAACTTCTGACTAAAATTTCCCCAAGTATATTTACATTAGACATAAGCAGGTTTTTATGTTCACCCCATTACTTGCAGGTACAAAGATGTCCAGAAGACATGACTATATTGATCACAACATACGAAGGAACGCACACCCATCCTGTTCCTATTGCTGCCACCGCCATGGTCTCCACCACAGCAGCTGCAGCCTGCATGCTTTCCTCCGGCTCTACCTCAAGCCATGAAACCATGAATACAAATCCATACAGTGTACTAGGTCAATTTTTTCCATCCAATCCCACCATTGGCACCTCAGCTTCCATTCCCACAATCACAGTAGACCTTAACACTAATCTCGCCTCACAACTAGACCTACGATTAGGAGCCCCTGGAACAGAAAGAGGAGGAGGAGGATCATCTTCGACATCGTTAGCAGATCCAAGGTTCCCTCTTCCACTACGATACTCGCCTGCTGGATCCAATATCTTCTCTCCCCAACGTCATCACTTGATACTTCGTTCGGATCATTCCATGCGAAAGATATCGGGTTCAAATCCCTGGAGCAATACTTAACACTTACTATGGCCTATCTCATGACGAGCACTAGACATACAGGAAGCCTTCACCCCTTGTCAGCACCGCAACAGCAAACTATAATCTTGGCAACCATCAGTTATTGCTTCAAAATGTCATGACTGATACTGGTGCAAAAGGCAGCAGCGGACCAGCGCTAGTAGCAATTAATGGATTCAGCATTCACTAGCAGATTGAGTGAGTGCAATTACCTCGGATCCAAACTCTAAAGTCCCCCTCGTAAGTGCCATAGCTCTCTTATCAAGAAAGGCGGCCCGTTGGGGGGAGAAACAAGCAATGGAGCAAATGATAGTAATGATAGGGTAATGGTATCCACTTCTGTTGAAAGGAAATGCGGAGAAGACATAGCTGATCCACCCGCTAAGATAATAGAGATATAGGCTTCCTTTTCTTTGTATGTCCCATACAAACGTTGGTAACTGTTATATTTGTAAATGTCTTAGCCACAAGTCCGCCTATGATCATATGTTTTGTGTACAATTTTCCTCCGCTATTTTTCTGGTGTGAGAAACAAACATAGTTATAAACTTTTGATATTTTTAAGATAAATATAATTTTTTAGTAAGGAATTTTTATAATCTTAGGATGAAATTAATAATATTTTGAGTTTAAAGTGTGTTTTAAAGTTGGATTAAAGTGAAAATTTTATAATTTTTTAAATAATTTAAATTTTAACTATAACAAAATATAATGTATGTAAATGAACTTATATAAAAATTATTATAATTATAAAGGTTAGAATATTTGCTTATGGAGTCTCAATTCCGTAGAAGAGGAAAGATAAAAAAAAAATATAGGCTGACCAAGTTTTTTTTAATATTTATTATTATCTACATAATTTTAAAACGAAGTTCTAAAAAATAATAAAAAATACATGAAAAAGAAACGAAAAATAAAATCAAAGATGGAAGACTAACATAGATTCTTTTAATTATTATTATAATATTGATAATTATAAAGAGAAGTTTTAAAAATAATAAAAAATAAAACATTTGGGAAAAATGTCCAACATGGAACAGAAACGGAAGAGGAGGAAAGATAAAGTAAGAGACGCTAAAATGAGTAGAAAGGGGAATAAAAATGGGAATATGGAATGAAAGGCAAGATTAAAGTATACATAAAATTAATATTTAAATTTTCGTAAATATTTACGTATTTTTAATTTATATATAAATTATTATTAATTATTAAATATATTAAATGTTTAATATAATGTTCATAAAATTTTGGTTTAATGATTAAGACATATGAATGATGTAGTTTATTTCAAAATTTTAACTTTTATGGTATCAAATATGTTATATAATTTCATGTGATTAATTTGATGTAATAGAGAAAGGACAATTGTTTCAAAACTTTACTTGAAAGAATATATTTCATTTAATATAATTTAATAATTATTTGTATTATATTTTTATAAATTAAATTGTGATTTAATATAGATATTTTTTAAATTAAACAAAAGTTTATACACCTAAAATAAATTTCAAAGAAAGATGTAGATAATAAAGAACAAGGTTAGACGAAATTAACTCAACTAGTTATAATCCTCAACTTTCAAGAAGGAGAATCTTGTAAGAAAATATATCCATAATTTTAAAATTGTTATAATACCACTATTTGATAATGATGTAATACATCAAGGTCTATTTCATTCTTATATAACCAATCAACACAAAAAACAAAAAAATTATAAATATTAATAAAAAAACTAAATAAAAGAAAACAATATTGAAAATAAGAGTATAATTTAAAAATTAATATATAACATATGATTTCATATATATATATATATAGATATCCAATACCAAATAAAATTCCATTCTTGATATTACTTATTGTGGCGACCCCATCGAGCATGTAGGCATGGATAATTAAAAATCTGCATGTTATATATATATATATATATATATATTGGACCAAGTCTCAAGAATTATCCATGCGTAGATGCTCGAAGATGGTGTATGGCATTGCCACAATTAGTTATATCAAGAAAGTAATTTCGTTTGGTATCGAAGCCAACATATAAATCTTGGACGAAGTCTCACCATTGACCAGGATGAGTGGATTAAGAGAAAGCAATAAATAAATTGATTTTATAGTATAATTGTTTTCCAATATGAAATGAACACAAATGGGGTTATAAAAATACGTGTCCTAATTATTAAGCTAACACATATTTTTATAATGGATTATACTAATTAAAATAGGTCTTATTATTATTACAGTTTGATTATGTTTTGGTATTATAATAGTTTGGTAATTATTTATGTATTTTTTGGCAAAATGTGAACCTTGGTTTCCCTATTGAATGTTGAGAAAATTTCATTTGATAATCTAATACAAAGTGTATATATAAATTAAGCATCATAATAAGATAAATACTCATAAATTTCTAAAGGGATGTTTGACAATTTAAAAAATAAAATAAAAAATTGAACAAAAAATAATAACATCAAATGGCTTAAGGTCATTTGGTCAAATTCCTTGACTTTAAACAAGGATACTAATGTTTGCATCTTATTGTATGATGCATGCATAGTTTTGAATCTATTTTAATACCACTCTATAATCATGATGTGATATGCATTGGACAGTTTGCAATTCCATATAACCCATTAAATTGTTATGAGAGGAGGAAGTTATGAAGGACCTCTAATTTATTGGATATATTGCATCTCAAAAATCAATTTGAGGATAGGGGTAGTTGTTGTTTGTTGGATTAGCTTTTGAACATCTATGTTTATGCCTAAGATATTTTCTTGCCTGGCTAAAACTTTAATCAAATCTTGTCTTAACTATAAATGCATCAATTAAGTGCAAAAAAAATATACTTAGGAACTATATGATAAATTATATAAAGATAATTTATTTTAGGAAAAGTGTTCATACAGATGTGATATAGCCAAATAAGACATTGCATAAAGTTTAGCTTTCAATGGATGCAAGACTATGGTGAACCCCTAACTATTAAACAATGATATATTCTCTCATTTTTTTCTTATACTTTAAACGAATGAATTAAAAGCTAAAGAACAACATACCTAGAAAAATATAGACAATATTAGAACCTCATATCTAATTTTTTTTCTCAATGATAAAAGCATAATTAGGAAGGCAAAAGCACTATTGGTGATATCATTCTATAATGATCCTTTTGATTATGAATTCCTACTTTCTAAAGCCTATGGAATAGATAAAAATAACTGAGTTAGTAGTAGAGGGTCTACCTATACCAATGGAGAATAACTAACTCCCTTGATCATCATTAGAATCTTATTCTATAAATATAAATAAGATGAATTATAAATATGAAATAATGACTATATTACCAATTATTTTTCAGGAATACTCTTTGGCTTGTAGATTAGATTCAATAAAAATCCCCTAAACTAGAGTAAGTAGTGATTATCATAAAGATAATAAATTAAAATAGGTAAGAGAAATGCAACCATAATAAAATTAATAGTCATATAGTAACAATTGGGTTATTTACTAAATAGAAATAATATTAGTATACTGTGATAAAATATAGTAACATAAGGATGATAATAGTTTGACAAAGATAGCAAAATATAATTTTGTTAGTACCAAAACCAAAAACTATGATAACAAATGAAATGAGAGTAGAAAAACTAGACGCCATACAAAAGTAGAGTTAATATATTATTATAAAATTGTAAAACAAAGGCAACAAATTAAAGGGTGAAGGACACAACTAGTTGATTGCATATAATCTCAACATTTTAGTAGGTGCTCCACACTATGGTGAGAGGATGAATGCCTGCTATCAATTGAGATAAAATGCTAGAAATATGGACCATGAAATACTAGCAATTATACTTTTAATCCAACAAAGGTTCACTACTACAAGTTGCTAAGGGGAGAATAATTCTAATTGGGCTTCATTGTAGAAGCATTATGAGATATAATATTTACCTAATTCCATAATGAAAAACAATTTTGGTAAAATATCATTACTAAAAAGGACTATTCATAAAATAATTTATATACAACTTTGCTACCAAGAATAAGTTTTATTTTGAATCATCCAAGGGTTAAATTTATAAAACATTGAGACTACCCAAGGGAGGCTTCTAGAGAATCTATTAAGATTGACAATTGTCTAGGTGGCATAATCTAGATGGTTTGCTGAATTTCAAGACCATGATACACTCAAGGTGTTAGTGGACGTGTTTGACATGATATAATTTGGATTTCACAAGTGATGGGTGTCTTGCTTACAATGCATATTATTCTCCTATTATGACAGTCAATTACATTGGCTTCATAATTACTGGTGTTGCTAGTTCTAAATGGACATACTTAAAATAAATTGGGTATGTAATGATAAATTTTGAAAGACTAGAAAAAATTCTAATAGGTAAGTAGAAGCATCACCAATGCTATTGCTTTAGTCCTTATACTTTGAAGCAATAAATATTGCTAGTGTGGGTTTGAAGTTGCTTGACTTGACTTGGATGCTTAATTATCTAGTTAATGAAGATGTTGATGTGTTTTGGAGACTTTATTAAATGCTCAAAATTTGACGTAGAAATTCCATTAATAGTACAATAACTAAAGACTATGGTATAACTTTTACATAATTTTTCTTGTTCCTAAAAGTATCCAACAATATTTACCAAGTATATATTCATGTAAAATATATTGCATTAGAGTAAAAATTCTTAAGAAATATCTTCTATCATTAATTGAATGTTTGGATAATGTTACCCTAGTGAAGGTTAAACCTATTATCATATATGTAATTTTTTCATTAATTACATCCATGTCGTGTAGACTTCCAATTTTGAAACACTCGATTTACCTTCAAGCTTGACCAATCCTTTTAGCTAGTCTTACATTAGATAAACATACTCAACCATATTTATGTCCAAGCATTTATTTCTTCTAAAATAGAAGCATCAAGGCATGAGCAGTAGTGTTGACAATAATATTATGACCTACACAATGCTTCTATTTATTTTTCAAATTTTATCTTTCCACTAAATTTTGACTTTCAATACCACTAGTGAACTATTGCCTATTGGTATTTTTATCCTATCTCTAAGGAGTTTGATATTGTTGTCTTGTCTCCTTCCCCACCCATGATTTTTAGACTTATCTATGTCAAGTTGTGTTATTGATTTGACCATAAGTTTTATTTGGCTATCATCACCTCATCATGCCTCCTCCACCAATCACATGATAAAATTTTCAAGCCTATCCACTAGCTAGTTCCATCCATTTCATGTAATCTGCTAGGTCACCTATCTATTAATCTTGGAAAATTATCTCATGCATTTTCCATAGTCACCATGGATGCCTATAAATCTAGCCCCTGAGATGGCCATCTCATGGACAATTTTCTAGTTAAGAATGCTCTTCCAAAATTTTAAATTAATATTTCTTGAGTATTGTCATTGTACCAAAATACTTCCATACTTGTCATAGAACCTGCATAAATCAAGCCCGTTGTCATCACAAGAATTTCATCAAGAAATCAAGTGTTCAAGTAAGCATCAACATCTTTGAACATTTGGGAGAACCTCCAAAAAACAACAAATATGGAGCAACCTACTATGTTGGGTTGTCTCCTACTCTTTATCTTATGCTTACATGGATTTTTCACTTTATAGCTTATCTATGGGTAGTATTTTTTATCTTACCATATCTTGTTGGTTCCAATTTTACTTAGCTTGATTGACAATCAATGTTATCCATTTTTAGCTAACTAGTATTATTTTAGGAATGATATTTGCATATTTTTTTATCATACTTATCATGGTATTTTCCATTTCAAGTGCTTAATCATATTCCTAGTAATTAAATTTATGTCACTCTATTATTTCATAAGGTTTTTTATAGGGTTTTGTTAGATTTATTCTAGTCTTTTGTTTTATAATTTTTTAGTATATTTGCAAGTTGTTTCTTTAAAAAAAAATCATTTTACAACTCTTTTTAGAACATATATAGGTTCTTTATTCTATATTCCTATGTTTTGTAGATTTTTAGTATATTTGTGGGTCCTCTATTATACAATAATTTCTTTCGTAATATCTAGTACATCTATAGATCCTATTCTAAATTATTTTGTTCTATAAAATTTTAGCAGATCTATAAGTCATATTCTTATAAATGTTTGTTTTGTAGATCTATAATGTCTCTATTCATAGTATTTTATACTGTAGATTCTTAGTAAATCTCTATTTTATAGTATTTTGCATTATATATTTTCAATAGTCCTATAGGATCTCCATTTCATAGGTCTTTTTTTTTTAAAGTTCTCTAGTATAGAAATTTCTATCAAATCGATAGGATTCAATTAAACAAGCCAAAGCATTCATCAAGCATAAAAGAGTGAATCTACTATCTTGGTTTGTATTTTACCCCTTTCTCTTTTGCTTACTTAGCTCTTATATTTAATATATTTATTTTTTGCTAATCTCTTTCATCCTATTACACATAACTAGTCTTTTATTTTAGCTCATATTGATCGACCTATATTAATATCTACTTTTAGTTAATCAACACCTCTTTTTAGGCTCATTCCTACATCTTTGCATATAACATTTCTATGGTACCATAGTATTTTATTACAAATAAATCAATCTAGTTCCAAGTAATCAAATCTATATCATTTGTGTTATATTTCATTTTACCTACCTATCCTACTCATAAAGTCAATAGTGTTGCCTAATTATAAGTCAATAGCACTTCTATTCTTTTTTTACATAGAGAAAAAGTATAGAAAATATAAGCACCACTAGTACTCTTGACAACCCATGCTTTTTCCATCCTACTATTTTATTATTTTTCCATCACTCTATCAATTTGTATCTTGCTTAAACAAGGGATTAAAATCTATAGCAATGAATCTTATTATCCTTTTCTATATTATATAGGCCATTGTACATTGATTCATGTCCTTTTCTATCTATTTTATAGGTACCAATAAGTAGTGTAAAATGCAATCTTATACTAAGACGGGGAGTGCATTATAAGACCACTTTTAACTTCTCTTTACAATCAATATAATGCAATGTAAATATAGCAATATCAATAGTAGTAACATGATGGAGATATCAATTTAACGTGGTTCACCCAATGTGGGCTACTCCACGGAGAAAATATTTCACTAATATTTTCTTAATAAATCTCTTGGGGATCCTTTCCCTATTATAATGTTTATAGACCTCTGTCCAATGAAGATACCAATCCCCTAAATCAAGTTCATGGATCTCTATCCATATAATAACTCTTTCTCCTCTACTCTGGCTAGTGATCCTCTAGAAGACTATTGCCTCCACTACACTATCTTGTGGATCTCTCTCCACTGAAGACTCTTATCCCCACTTAGAATACCTATACTCACTGCCTTGGTTGATGGATATCTATCCACTAGTGACTATTGTCCTCTCTACTCAGTCACCTCCAAAGATATGTCTTAAATCTGCACTAAACACAATCCTTTGGTCTAGCACAAATCTGCTCAATCTCTATCTCTAGTCTAGCATAAACTTATCCTCAAATCTACACCAAACTATTGCTCTCAAATCTATACTAAATACAATCATTCGATCTAAGCACAAATATGTTCTTGATATTTGTCCTCAAGCCTTAACTGAAGGCTTGTATCAACTCTGTTGGATCTACCCTAAACCTTAACTTAAGGTTTGAACAAATCAATCAACTCTGCTCTCAAGTCTTCTCAAATAATTATCTCAAATCTATATTATAAGCTTCCACAAAAGCTCACACTAATATATCCACAAGTTCTCTCTAGAAATTTCTCAATATTCTCTACAAGTCCTCTCTAGAACTTGCTCAATCTACACTACAAGTCCACATAGAACATGCTCAAATCTACTTCAACAAGTCCACACAGAACTTGCTCATATCTGCTCAACAAGTCCACACAGAACTTGCTCAAATATACATAACAAGTCCACATAGAACTTGCTAAAATATACATAACAAGTCCACTCATAACTTGCTCAAAATATGCTCAACAAATCCACATAGAACTTTCTCAAATCTGCTCACCAAGTCCACATAGAACTTGCTCAAATCTGCTCAATAATTCCACACAAAACTTGCTCAAATCTACTCAATAAGTCCACACAAAACTTGTCCAATCTCATAGAAAAATTATCAAAATTGTTAGAGACTCAAAATGCTCTATACTCATCACAATGCTCAATCACTTTCTCATACACATAAGGAGAATTTTTAGAGACTCAATATGCTTCAAATACAACTCAATGCTCAATCACTTTATCAACTGAATTAAGAATATAGAATAGTTTATTTTATGAAACTTGAACAATCACTCCACACATCCACTTGACTAGGATCAACCAAAAGTACTCAATTAAACACTCATTTCTCACAAACCCTAGTCCAAGCATACAAACACCAACTAAATTTTTTTCCAACAATGCTCAACAATAAATATCACATAACAATGATACTGAAACCCTAATTCAAGTTGTTTGCTCAATAACTCATTTCAACGACAATGCTTATAAAATAAAATTCTCATGGCAATGATACTCATGATCTCTCAACTAATCATCCACTCAATAAAGTCCAACAATGCTCATCAAACAAGATCTCTTAACATCAACTCTCTAGAAAACCACTCTCAACAATGCTAATCAAACAAGGTCTTGTAGCATCAACACTCTTTCAGAAAAACCTTCAACAATCAATCTCAACTAGACTCACACAGGAAAATTTAACCAAGTCCTTTTCACTCCAACATTTTTTTTCAAAAACACCAACCAATCATCTTAACCAAAGAATAATGTGCCCATACATTTTTTTTTTATTGATGAAGAGTAGACTTTACTGCAGTCACCAGATTTTATTTTTGTCTTTTATCATGTGTCATAAGGAATTATTCGTTTTCCTTTTCACACTAACGTGTGTATTTCGAATTCCGTGTAACTTCTTAAAATGTGCTCATTCATTTTGTCTTAAGCTTCGATCATAGGAGAATGCTTTCATAAATGTTATGTGTCATGAGGTGTTCTTTGAATATCGCACAGGCTAGTCATACCAACCGAAGCTCATGTTTTATTTTCAAGATGGGCTCATTTATATACATGAATAATGGACTTGATATAGGACGTCAACGGTGATATAGTAAACCAAGGTAATAAATATTTTACCCTTACATTGTTGGCAAATTTTTGTAACACTTTTATACATAAAAAAAATGTGCTCCGCATGATGTGTTAGTGGCTGGACCACTATTAATTTTAATAGGCCATGGGTTTTAAATATTGGTGCCCATATTTTAGGTATAGTATATTTAAATGTTTTAAAATATTTAATTTTAAATTATTAAAAAAAAATTAAAATATTAAATAATTTAAATATCTTTGGACTTTTGACCATAGCTTATAACCTTATGTCCTTTAGGCCTTTTTTTCGAGGTGATTAAACATCCTTCTGATCAAGCATGTTTGACATCAATGACAACTTAATTACTCAAAATGTCCAACAAGTAGCACTTAGGAAAAATTAGATTTTATGCTCTCTATTCCTACTATTTTTGCATCTTAGACTTGAAATTGATTATTGTATTTATGGCTAGGATTATGTTTTCTATTTTTACTAATGTAGATAAAGAGGAAATAATGAACCTATATTAGTCATAATATTTAGAGGGGACATATATTGTCATTAGAATTAGGAAAAAAATAAAAAAATACATAAATTTGCATGTTCTCTTGAGCCCTTGCTCAAAAAGAAAAAAAAAAAATCGTTTACCTTGTTTTATCATTAATCTAAAGTAGTCATTTTAGTCTTGGTATTTGAGTGTTGTATATTTTTATGTTGCATTTAAATGGTGATTATGGTTAGGATTTCACATAAGGGTATATTAAAGAAGGAACACAATTTTCTTTTGGATATGTAGGTGTTTACAAAATTTATACATCACACAAGTCACTAGATCTTCAACATGTTACCTAGTCCTCTAATCCTTGAAGTGAGAAATCCAAAGGGAAGAGATGCATTGGATCATATTTTTTGGACCTTGAAAATCCTTTTCCACTTCTCACAAGTTGTAGCAATGTTATATTCTATGAATTTCACTGAAGCTATCAATGGATAACTATTGCAAATGGTTTGTTAATTTGCAATGTCATATTAATATTGTTTAACCTATAATTTATTATAGGATTTATTATTTTTGGGCATAATTGACAATATTTATTTTAATTATATTTTATTTTATGAGGTGGATGGATACTTATAGTTGACCCATACCAATCTATGTAAGATTCAAATATCATTTCACTATAGTTTTTATTGCTTGGATAAAAATAAATATTTTATTCATTTATGATAACTGATCGGCTTTTTAGATATTAATTCATAGATTTTTTGTTAGCTTATTATTTCCTTTGTAATCTATTTGTTCATAGAAATATATATTAAAAAAGGATCCATCAAAATGCCTTATATAAATTCCTCAATACAAAGAAACAATTTCCCCTTCTTTACTAACCAATGGGTCATTATTATTGATATTACACTATGAAGTGTCAATAGATATATACAATTATAATCTAATAACTTTATGCAACTACAAAATAAACAATAATTTACTTACTTTACTTAATTAGAATGGAATGTATCTTAGAAGGTATGCCCTGGCAAAAAAAGTGAGGAATTTTCTTGATTAAGGTAATTGGCATGCATTCATAATTTTCTATTGGTCACGAATCCTCCTAGTTACAAAATATATGCTTTGTGTGCCCTAGACCCAACCAACATTGAAAGGCCGGAGGAAAGAAATGTCCTTCAGGCCAATATCTAGATAGGGCAAACTCCCTTTCTAATTTAGTTTGGTTAAAATTTTAGGGTAACATGAAAGAAATAGGGAAATATGGCTATAAGCCAGCAGTATAGGATGGGGATAGACTAACAACCAAAATTCAAACCAAGCAGTGATTAGCATACAATAGAAGTGAAAGTGCAAGAACTTCTTACCGTTATACAATGACAACCTCCAAAGAGCATCTTAGTGTTCACTCCCTCACCAACATAGATTAAATTTAGATACAAAATTTTAAACACAAAAAGTAATAGAGATGAATGTATTCAAAAATGACATATAGAAAATCATCAAAGAAATACCATGCAAAAACCCAGAGCCGAAGCCTTTGTATTGATGCATACAAATTGAAGTATTTTTCTATAGAGTGTCCATCCTCTTTCATTACATCAAAATGCTTAGTATTCATAGAGGATTTCACCTCTAAAATTAAATGCATATAAAAACAAGAATCTTAGCTAGTCAAAGACCAACTAGAGTAATTTTCTCCTTGGTAATGACAATGCTTAAATCAAAATATCCTTCAAAAAGTGACGATCCAATTTTTGTGGAGTGCGCTTGGTAAATCAGTAGAGATGGATGATAGTAAAAATATTCTAAGCATCTGTGCATTGAAACTTAGTAATATCACATGGTAATCAGGAGTTTGGATAATTAATTCTAGACACCATCTCACCACTTTATGCCTCAAAATATTATCTTCACTAGGAGAGACCCAACAAAAATTAATTTTATCTTCAAAAGGAACAAAATAAATAGAGGGCACCTTGAAAATAAATAGGATCGCACCAAAATCTGGGATGTAGCATTTAATCTTGGCATCTCTGTAGTAGGAATTATGGAAATATTAATTTTATTTCTTCAGGAATTAAATTCCACCAGTATTCAATCTTTCTCAAAAAGTATCAGCAACAATGACATCTACAGAAGAAAACTTTGCTGAAGGGAAGGGGCAATAATTGATTTCACCCAAGAAATTTGGTTTTTTTGCCCATCAATATGCTTTTGCCCTTATATTAAGTAATTTTACACCAAAACTAGATAACGTCATCCAAAAATGGAATGAAAATGACTTCTATAAGGAAATAGGCAAAAATGATTGATTTTGCCCTCAAGAGGGGCGAAAATGATTTTTTCCCCCTACCTTGGGTGACTTTGACTTTGACTGGAGCTTAAAGATGCTATTTCAGGACTTTCGCTCCAACCTGGACAAAATTACTATTTTTACCCAAAATGGGGTGAAATTACATTGGCAGACACCTTCATTAAATTCTCTTTGACTTTGACTTGAGAAACCTTCACTTGGATGACATCACTTCATCATTTTCACCCCAAAGTAGGATGAAAGGAATTTTTTCCCCTCCTTAGGGGTGACTTTGACTTTGACTTCACAAGGCACACATTTCACTTGATTTTCACCCCAAGATGTCTTCAATTTGGAAATTTACCCTAAAGAAGGGTGAAAATGATTTTTGCCCCTCCCTAGGGGTGACTTTGACTTTGACCAATGCCCACTTATTATTTTCACCCCAAAAGTGCCCAAAAATGGATTTTCACCCCAAAAGTGCCCAAAAATAGATTTTCACCCTAAAAATAGATTTTCGGTGGTACATCTTCCCAAAGCCATAACTTTTGATTCATTGACATGATTGTCTAGTGTAATATATCATTGGAAATATTGGGAAGAGATATATAGTGGCGAAATTGATGGAACATCTATTTCATCCCTTTTCATCTCTCTCTAGGGCCTCCAAAGTCTTCATATTGTATTTTTAATCTATGCTAGAGAAATTTCTCAGGACAAAAACTTTAATATCTCTCAATTCATTCAGGATATTGGGGTGATTCTTTCACCATAAGTCTAGTTTTTCAATTTCCATCCTTTGGATAATATTCAATTC
Source organism: Wollemia nobilis (assembly GCA_028583015.1). Lineage (NCBI taxonomy): Eukaryota > Viridiplantae > Streptophyta > Pinopsida > Araucariales > Araucariaceae > Wollemia > Wollemia nobilis. The sequence continues at coordinate 998,461 of JAQPPZ010014872.1, read as the reverse complement.
CATAGGTATTCATTTAGGCCGATTTCCCAAAAATGACCGCTTCCTGATTTTTGTCTTTTTTTATTTTTGATTGCAATGTGGCAAAAATACCAATAGTCTCATCAAACTTTAAATCCTTATATGAACACAAAAATTTGCACACCCCATCAATTACACCAATATGGCAATAAATATTTTAAAAAAATTATAGGTTTTATTTGGCCTATATAACCTTGTCGTACAATCATTGCCTTGATTATATCTTCTCCCATAAATTATTTTTTAACGATTTTATATATTTGTCATTGCAATTCCTATTTATTTAGAAATAAAATTATTATAATGGAAATAATAGACAAGTGTCACAAAATAATGGGAAAATTTGGTATCAAACTTATATCAAAACACAAAAGTGTAATGGTAGTTTCTAAGGTTCAAAAATCCAACATAAAAAGTTATTCAAAATAGATATATTAATTTTTTAGTAAGATATTTAAGGATGTCAAATCATTAAGTATTTCTAATTAATTAATCACTTGTATAATTTCCATCTAATATGAATAAAATGTGGGCACATTTTTTAATTTTTGAAGTAAAATAGTTGTTGGTTCCACTTAACTAATAATATTTTGAACACCTAAATTTAAGATATATTTAGATTTAGGATTCATAATGAATGAATAGATCATATTTCTTTATCATAGTGATATTTCAACTAGTCATATGTTAATGTTGCACATTCATCTCCAAAAAAATACCTTTTCAATAATGGCAAGATTTAAACATACAACTATATTAAGTTCTACATTTTAGCATGTTATATTATGGAGTAAACTACTATGTAAAACATTATATATTTATTTTATATGATGTAATTCTTTTGAATATCCAAATATCCAACTCGTTACACATCCATGTCATTATGGAATTGTTAGAATATGATAATTTTTCCTCATAATATATCAAGATTAAATTCACTACATATTCTAAACACATTTGCTATATTTCTTGGATCCAAATATTAGTATTCTAGTACCAATAATGTACTATTTTTTTTATAAATGATTCTTATATGCTTCCTTTACATATAGCCTTTACAAATATTCTTGACATTTGAACTTCAACAAATTATTCATGTCCTCAACCATCTATGAGATATGAATATTCATATTTGTCATAAGATGAATATATTTTATTTGAGTCCTAATAATAACAAATCTCTAATGATTACTAAATAAAACACTCTAAATAACTCATATTTACAAGACTCTTTTCACACCACATATTTACAAACTATTTATAAATATTTACAAGTACCAAATAATATAATAAACTCCAACACCCCCCTGTATTACATTATTTGGTATAAGGTCCATTATATTCATTTGATTTGGTCTTCTTGGTCACTTCTTCATGGTGATGAGCCTTGATCATTTTTAACCTTTATATGTGTCCTTATTCAAGTAGTACCATCAAATCCCAATACTCATAGTTCTTGTTAGTTGTACCTATCATGCTTCTAAGAAATTCATTATAATAATATAAATCATTATTTATATAAATTATATCACTATCATCCCTATTGCACTTAATGTTTTCCATATTAACATCTTTGACACTAGAAACATCATAATTTTAACAACATCCCTATTAGCATGCTTTCCAATTGTATTAGTGACTATTTTGTTCTGATGAGTACTACTCAAATCAATGCTATGTATACAAGTATTAGCATATGCATTCATGACATTTAAATCATTGGTGTCACAACTTCCATCTACCATATTAGGATTCAATATATACAAAACACCAATCCTTTGATGAAGATCATATATGTATTTCTTTTGTAGCATAGTAATGAATGCATTCTTTTAATAATTATAATCCTTTCAATTAGAGTGTTATTTGCCATGATAATTTTGTGTTCAATCAAAAATATTGTATTGTTCTTCTCATAGAAGATGACCTAAATTGAAAGTATTATCACATATAAAGCAAATATACTATTTTTCTAGGACCCAAGGTATTTAATCTTGTTTAGTCTTTGGATAAGATATTTATTACTACCATTTATGACTTTGAATTCTACTTTTCTTCCCCCATATAACAATTGTGGTACTAAAATTATATTTTTTGCTATCCGTAGAACATAAAGAACATTATCTATTATGCATTTTAAGAAATATAAATTGTGTAACATTATTTATTCTTTGGACTTGGTATATATCATCAAAAATATTAATTGATATAATTTGTTTCACTTGAGTAGAATAAAACCAATATAGGTTGCCAGTCATGTGATTGCTAGCTCCTGAATCAATATTTCAAAAATTATCTTCATACCCAATTTTTGGTTTTGTTTGATTTGCTTTTGGTGATTCATTATATCTCAAAACATGTCTATCACAATATTTCCTCTACTTAAAATAAACCCTTAATTTTCTCTCCTTCATCATATCTAACTTTGTTAAAGGCCTTTTTTATGCATTCATAATTGTTTTCTAATTCCTTAAATAATTATCATTTTTTTAAAATTTGTTTGGATGATGTCAATAAAGTAGAAGATATTTTATCTCCCTATTTTAAAAAAGAAATCTCCTATTCTTATTTAAATAAATATTTTATGATCTTTTCAAATTCACTTTAGAGAGGATAAATTCCATACTTTAAATAATTTGTCTTTGATAAATATTCAATATTCTTGTCCTCGATGTGAGTCTTCCATAACTTGTATGCATATATGATTTAAACCTATTTTCTCAACAACATGCCTTTGCTTCAAATCAAGTAAGCCTTTGAAAAAAATTCCTTCTTCAAAAATGATAAATCAACAATTATTTCCTTAATTTGGTACTCTCAATAATTGCTTTTTGATATAATTAAATTCCTTTGAGGTATTTCTTCTTCTTTAATAAGCAATTGTCTCCTCTTCAAATTATTTGTAAATTTATTTTTCAAATTTTATCTTTAATAAAAAATTATTTCTTCAAATTTGTTTTTCAATATAAGTAATTTCACCTAATTTTTAAAATTATTTTCATCTCCTTAAATAATTATTCTTCTCACTTTCATAATTCTTCTACATTTTTTTTTTGTAATGAAGAAGCTTTATATTAAAGAGGCTTAATCATACAAAAAGGCTGGGTGGAATTGAGCACACCCCAAGTCCCCGAGTCAAAAGCCACACTAACTACTGACAACATAGTTAAGAAGACAACAAAAAAACAACTTTAAGCCATTACATCGTAGACATCTAAAAGCATGAGATTCCGAAAGAAAGAAATATTGAGATGCAATGAAAACAGAACTAGTTTGATACATGAAATAACACGAATATAATCACATCAAAAAGTAGGAGCACAACCCTTTTTATTCATGTGGTTCCAACTCGGTTACAATAGCATGATTTCCATTACAAAAAGTGCACAGTGATCTTCTTCCGCATGCCCACATTTGAATCGGGCGGGCCAGTGTTGCCGCCGCTTATTGCTGATGAATCCTCGCTCCTTGCTGTTCTTCCTGCATTCAAAGAAACAGTAAACTGTTTAGTAGCACCTGTGTTAAAAAAAAATGTAGAACGTTTAACTATAGAAATCGATAAAAATACGTGCGACAGATTGACTAAATGCGTGCAACCAAAACAATTCTATGCAACCTGCAATTCGGATAGAAATCAGAAAACGTCACCAGACGGCCACTGCCACTGAAACAGTCGGCCAATCCACCGTGAATCAATGCTGTTATCTACAGGTTAGTGGGACAGCAAACGACAAAAGCATGATATATTCACTAAACTTTTGAAATCTAGCTTAAACGTAGAACGTAAAGCGTGGCAGATGTATTCGAACGCAACGCATGACATAAGATATATCTGATCGTAAAGTGTGAACTATATAAACATCATGAGCGTGACATAAAATAAATACGTGATAACAGATAAGTTAAAAAGAAAATAGCTGAGAGCGTGCGGGGCGCCCGAGCGGGCCGCCCGCTGTTGAAAACTTTGACTTTTACGCCAATCTAACTAGAAATGGGCCCGAAATCTAAGATAATGTGATGTCGTCGAATAACTGGTTCACTGTGTCCAATGTCGGATCTGAAGGTTCGCATTCACCTTCAAACAGCCACCAATAACCTCCCTTGCAAAAGAGATTACAGATGCAGAAGAATGAATTCGAAAAGGAGTGCAATCAGGTTTTTAGTTCGACAGCACTTCGCTCTTTCAAAATGCCTACCAACCTGCGTTTGGGTGGAAAAATCCACCATTTTATAGACCCAGGGGTCTCCTTGAATGTCGTGCATAAGCGCCACGCGTTGGTCAAAGGTGCCATGTGGCGGTCGTGTCTCCACGAGAGAGGAAAGTCCTCCACGACTCGTGCTTCCGTTAATGCCACTGTGACAGTCCTTCAACGGCCCACGTAACTGACTGCGGTGTCACTGCCAGTTGATCAATGTCCGCTTTGATGGCTTTTAACGACATTTTGAATTGTTTGACATCTGCTTTTATCGGGTTAAATTTTGCCTTTGAATGCTGAAGTGTCGCCTTTGCATGTCGAAGTGTCGCCTTTGAATGCTGAAGTGTCGGCTAGCGCAAATGCCGAAGTGTCGCGATATCGCGACGTCGCGTGATATCGCGACGCTTCGGCCAAGGCCTTGCCTTGGGTCGAAGTGTCATGATATCGTGACGTCGCGATATCGTGACACTTCGGCCAAGGCAAAGCCTTGGGCGCCGAAGTGTTGGGATATCGTGATGTCGCGATATCACGACACTTCGGCCAAGGCAAAGCCTTGGGCGTCGAAGTGTCACGATATCGTGACACTTCGGCCAAGGCAAAGCCTTGGGCACCGAAGTGTCGCGATATCGTGACACTTCAAGGCAAAGCCTTGGGTGTCGCGATATCGAGTGTCGCGATATCGTGACACCTCGGCCAAGGCAAAGCCTTGGGCGCCGAAGTGTCACGATATCGCGACACCTCGGCCAAGGCAAGGCCTTGGGCGCCGAAGTGTCACGATATCGCGACGTCACGATATCGCGATGTCGCGATATCGTGACACTTCGGGCAAAGCTTTGCTTTGGGCGTCGAAGTGTCGCGATATCGTGACGTCGCGATATCGCGACACTTCGGCCGAGGCCCTTCTTTTGATTAAGACTTTGTCTTGCTTTAAGACTTTCTTGCTTAAGACTTTGTTTTGATGAAGGCTTGCTTTTGACTAAGGCTTGCTTTTGACTTTGATTGAGACTTTGTTTTGATAAAGGCTTTGTTTACTTTTCGACCTTCTGAACTGCTATGTAAGTGGCTAGGACCACTGTTTGACCTCTAAGGGCTGCCCAAAAAGCTGTGTATGTCAATGCGATCAGTGTTTGTAGTCACATAATCGGATTGGTGTTGTTTTGGTGTCTACAGATGCCCCTTTTTGGGAAGCGTTGCGGGTGATGCAGTGCTTGAGCAAAAATAGATAACCAAAGCACTAATGATTAGGGTTTCTTGGTAACCTAACCAACTTTTGATGCCCCAAGTATGAAAAGGGGCATGCATTCTTGAATCCTTGCTTCTGACGAGCTAAGGAATTTGATTTCAAGTGTTAACCTATTTTGGTGAGGTGTGACTTGAGCTTGGACATTGATCGGTCATGATTAGGCAAAGGGCATAACCTTTTGTCCACAGGGGGAACCTTGTGTTCATGCTTCGGGAATGCCAAGTGTTTGATCAATTTAATGATTGCTTGTTTACTGCCCCAAGCAGGAGCGTGATTGTCTTTGTCAATGATTCTTTGAATGCATGCCATTGCCTTGATTGGGTGTGTGCTTGTTGATTGGTGACTAAGTATGACTACCCCCTCAAGCGACGAATCGATGAGGGAATGACCTTCGTGAGAAAAGCGACGAGTCGCTTGACCCAAGATGACTTAGGTTAGGGTGCCTTTAGATGTTTTACCGTTTAAGCACGTGCAATATCCCGACATTTGGACCTATTTTTGGTGGGTGTTAACCCTTTTGGTGATGCCATAGTGAGGTGAAATCATCGAAAACCCGTCTTCTCGTGGAGCGGTCCAGCTATGGTAGCCTTCTTGGGGAAGTGGGAAAGTGAGAATTTGAGCCCCGACATCGATTTTCTATGCCAAGAGGTTAAGTGCAAGAGCACTTGTGTCCGACAACTTATTGCTTATGTTTTTGTGTTACATTTTTGTGATGTTTTTGTTGTACTGATTTTCTTTCTTTGTGTATATGTCATGATATTATGGTATGCATAATGATTGATGTTAATGGATGCATGCTACTTTATATTGATGGATGCATATGGTATGATAAATGCGATTGTTGTATGTTGATTTATTTTGATGGATGCATATATTGTGATGAATGCAAATGTATGTGATATGTAGAAGTGAAATGGATGGATGGACTTTGTGTTGTTTGGCTATGGCACCATAGACTGTTTAGAACTCTATTATTTTGTCTTTTTAGGCGATTGCTGTGATGCATGACTTTGTATGTATGCATGTGGTTTTTCTGATGGTATTGTAAGGATGAAAAGTAGCGCAGTTGGTTTAGAAATGTAGCCAAGGTTTTCTGAGACTCAGACAGTTTTAACTTACTAGCCATGACTGTACTTTATCTTACAAGACTTTTGAACAAGGTATGAATCTGACTCATTTTTGACCAAGTTATTTCACATCCCTGTGTGTGCAATTGAGTTCATTTATGTGGTATTTGTCAGGATACCGCCAGTGCCAGATGGGCTTTCAACCGAACCTGTACTGAGGATCACCTAATTAGCTCCACTAACTCCTTTGTTGTATTTAGTTAGATTAATCTGCGATGTTATCCAGGATACCATAAGCTAGCTCATCCTTATGCAAACATTGGTCTGCACATACGCAAAGCGAATGTGACAGACATATCGTCATGCGGGTAAGATACCACCATTGCCAGATAGGCTATCAACCAAACCTGTAATGAGGATCACTTAGATGGTTTTCGAATGCTGAGACTTCCAGGGATTCAAGTTCAGGATATTTGTTGTCTTAATGGTTGAGAAAGTTGCTCGTCTATATAGTGATGAAGATCACTGTTTATTAATTCTTTTTGAGCAAGGATTTTGAATAGTGGTGATAACCACTGTTATTTGATTTTGGTTTTGTTTATTTTTAATTTGAGCTTGTGAATGGCTTGATCCTTGTGGCCTTGGGGATGACTACCCATCCTGGTTAGGGGCGGATAGTATGAATCCTTACGACGTTGGGGAGCAAGGGGATGATGGAGATTATGGAGTAAAGGCATTGATCTGTTAGGCCTTGGGGATGACTACCCATCCTGGTTAGGGGCGGATAGTACGAATCCTTACAACTTGGAGACCAAAGGTGAATGGAAAGTGTTAGGATGATGACTTGTTGGAATTTTGTTTGTAAATGGTATTGGTCCCTTTAGGTCTTGGGGATGACTACCCATCCTTGGCAGGGACGTGTAGTACAAATCCTTACAACTTTGGGAACCAACTATGATTTGGATCTGGTAGTGGTGAAAACCATTGTATATGGAGGGGAATGGATAGGAAAGAGCTTGTCCTTTTGTCAATTCTCAGCATTCTAGAACCATTCGCACGGGGGGATGAGTAAGATAACCGTTTCGCTTATGGTGACTTGGATTACTATGTGGGTTTCATCTTTCGTTCACACAACTTGGGAATCTTTATGTGTTTTAATTTGTGTTAGGATGCTATGTAACAAGGTGTATTTCAAGTATGACTCTACCTTCGTAAAATCTGTCTGACTTGATACATTTCATGGCTAAAGAGCAAAATGATGGCTGAATCACGAAAACTCTTGATACATTAAAAGACCACTGACTCTAGTGTGGTAAAAGCGATGCATGGTGTTTTTGTTGTTTTTGTAAAATGGAACAGTGTGGAACAAGATGGACTAGCGAGAGAAATTACAGCCTATGGTGCCTTTGACCTATATGACCACAAATATGCAATGTATGGATGCAATACCGCTATGTATTTTTGTATTTTTGATGGATTGATTTTGGTGAATATGAAGATGAGGTGCGAGAAGAGCTCTCTATTGATGAATTTGAGTATGCCTAGAAATGAGATGCAAATATTTTGTTGTTTTTGATGATGTTGTTGTTTTTGAATTTTCTTGATTTTTGACCAAGCGATTGTGGAAATCCTTGGAGCATTTTTGGGATTTGACCAAGCGATTTTAGGAATCCTTGGAGCATTTTTGGGATTTGACCAAGCGATTGCGATAATCCTTGGGGCTTTTGGGTTTGACCAAGCGATTGCGATAATCTTTGGGGCTTTTGGGTTGACCAAGCGATTGCGATAATCCTTGGAGCTTTTGGGATGACCAAGCGATTGCGATAATCCTTGGAGCTTTTTGGGTTTTGACCAAGCGATTGCGATAATCCTTGGAGCTTTTTGGGTTTTGACCAAGTGATTGCGATAATCCTTGGAGCTTTTTGGGTTTGACCAAGTGATTGCGATAATCCTTGGAGCTTTTGGGGTGACCAAGTGATTGCGATAATCCTTGGAGCATTTTGGGGTGACCAAGTGATTGCGATAATCCTTGGAGCATTTTTGGGATTGACCAAGCGATTTTAAGAATCCTTGGGGCCTTTTTGGGATATGGCTCTCTTAGATATGAAATGGTCGTAAATGACTGATATTCAAGGGTTCTGTTTCCTTGATACCGTCAAGAGAAGCTAGCCGGTACGTCCCGGGTCCTATTTTGCTATCAATGACATATGGACCTAACCAATTTGCCGCGAACTTGTCCCTTAGGTGGGACGGAAAATTAGAGTTATGTTGGTTTTCCTTCAAAACCAAATCACCAACCCGAAAGTCTCTTAGGTGGACTTTCATGTTGTAAGCTTTCTTAAGCCGCTCTTGGTAGATACGTAAGTGCTCGAGAGCATTAACGTGTCGTTCGTCAAGCAACGTAAGTTGGTCTAACCGGGCCTGCCATGCAGTGTCATCATCGATGAACTCCTGCATTGATATGCGGAGGGAAGGAATTTCCAACTCGAGAGGCATTACTGCCTCTGAGCCATACACGAGCGAAAATGGAGTTGCCCCAGTTGGCGTCCGAATGCTAGTGCGATAAGCCCAAAGGGCAAGTGGGATTTGTATGTGCCAATCCTTATGACTGTCTGCGACCGTATTTTTAAGGATGGCAACTAGCATTTTGTTTGACGCCTCTGCTTGCCCATTTGCCTGCGGATAATAGGGTGTCAAAAAGCTGTGCTGAATTTTGTACTTTGTGGTCAAAGCACGCACGTTTTTGTTCTTGAATGATGGCCCATTATCCGAGATTATTTTGGATGGAATACCAAAATGACATATGATGTTATGCAAAATGAACTCCACAATGCGGGGTCCTGTCGTAGAGGTCAACGGAATTGCTTCCACCCATTTGGTAAAATACTCTGTGGCCGTTATGATAAACGTGTGACGGCTTGATGACGTAGGGGAGATCTTTCCAATTAGATCGAAGCCCCACTATGAAAATGGCCAAGCAGACTGGACTGTCTACAGGGCCTGGGAAGGTACGTGCATCAAATTGGCATGATGTTGACACTTTACGCACTTCTTGACATATGCGCAACAATCTCGCTCTAAATATGGCCAATAATATCCCATGCGAAGAATGCGCTTTGCAATGGCCATACCACTAAAGTGGCCACCACATGTACCGTCGTGCGCTTGGGCGACTGCCCAAGTGGACTCTTGCTGGTCCAAGCAACGAAGAAGAATTCCGTCATAGCTGCGACGATACAAAATGTCTCCTATCAAGACATACTTAGCCGCTTTCTGCTTGAATGTTCATTTTGCGGCATGCGTCAATCCAAGGGGAAGATTACCTAACTTGAGGTAGTCTCTAATGGGTAAATACCAGTCTTGTTGATCGGAAACCTCGACAGTATGAACAACCAATCCCTTTTGAAGTTCTTCCCTAACAAACGTTGAATGGGATAGAACTTGCAAGAATAGCGTTGTGTTGCTATTAATGGGAGTAGGGGAAAACAAGGACCCCCAGTTGGCACGTTTCAGACGATCTCGGATTCGAAAGAACTTATCCGAGGAAGGTTCGATCTGGATCATGTGGATTCCTGGCGTCAAGTCTGAGCTTGCACGCTCCATCGCGGATTGCGATAAGGTTTTGACTTGAATGGTTGTCATATCATCGAAAAGGTCTTGCGGAATTAGTGACCCCAAGGAGGCCATTGTGTCCGCAAAATGATTCGATGATCGAGGGAGTGCCTCGATGTCATACCACTCAAGTTTTGCTAGGAATTTGTCCACAAGGGCTTTATAAGCCTGCAAAACTGGGCATTTGCATTTATATACCCCTTTGACTTGATTGACTATTAACAACGAATCACCAAAGATGTTCAGTCATTTGATGTTCATGGCGATTGCTTTCTCTGAAGACCTAGGAGCAAGGCTTCATATTCTGCATTATTGTTGGTGCACTGGAAGTTTAATTTAAATGACAGGGGCATTGGAGCACCCTGCGGTGTGAAGAATACAATTCCCGTGCCACCACCTTGCTCACATTTAGAACCATCGAAGAATAGGGTTATGTCGGCCTGTGACTCAGGCTCATCAGAATCTTGCGATTCTGAGACATGGAAGACCCCATCATCGGGTAGTTCTATGACTAGAGGCTGATCGTCTTCAAGAGGAGCCTCTGCTAGTTGATCGGCTATGACTTGTCCTTTGATAGATTTTTGTCCAATAAACTCAATGTCAAATTCCGTCAACAACATGATCCATTTCATCGTGCGACTACTATGATAAGTACGACTCATCATGTATCGTAATGGATTCTCCTTAGACACAACATACGTAGTGTTACTCAGCATGTAGTGGCGTAGCTTTTTGGTAGCAAACACCACTGCTAAGCAGAGTTTCTCAACGTATGCATAGTTAAGTTCGTAACTGACCAGGGTGCGGCTAAGATAGTAAGTAGCCTATTCTTTGTGAAGGTCATTCTTCTGGGCCAGCATGGCGCCCAGTGCCACCTCAGTAGCTGAGATGTATAAGTAGAACGGTACTCCTGGTCTAGGTGGTGCCAACACTAGCGGCGAAGCCAAGTATTGTTTGATTTCGTCAAAGGCTGACTGGCACTCGTCATCCCAATGAAATGTAACCCCCTTGTGCAATAATTTGTTCATGGGTCGGCATTTGTCAGATAATTGCGCTATGAAGCGTTTAATTGACGTGACCTTTCCTTGCAGACTTCTGAGCTTCTTGATGGTGGTTGGGGGAGCCATTTCAAGTATTGCCTTGACTTTCTTTGGGTCCACTTCGATGCCTCGCTTTGAGACTATAAAACCCAAGAGTTTTCCAGATGTGACGCCGAATACGCACTTCTTGGGATTCAGTCTGACCTTATGCTCTATGAGGCGATCGAGAATCTTGCTTAAGTCACCGAGATGATCTGAGCGCAAAAGAGACTTGGCTAACAAATCATCCATGTAATCTTCCAATGTTTTATGCATGTAATCGTGGAAGATGTACGTCATGGCCCGTTGGTAGGTAGCGCCAGCATTTTTAAGGCCAAAAGGCATGACCTTATAACAAAATGTCCCCCAAGGCATTGTGAACGCCATTTTGAGTTGATCCTCAGGATTGATACGAATCTGATTGTATCCTGAGAAACCATCCATAAGGGATAGCATTTCATGACCTGTTGTAGCGTCTACCAATGCGTCGATGCTTGGCAAGGGGAAGTCATCCTTAGGACTCGCTTTGTTTAGATCTCAAAAATTAGTGCATATGCGAATCCTCCCGTCGGGCTTCTTGACGGGAACCATGTTGGACAGCCATGGCGGATAATCCACGCAGATGACAAACTGTGCATCCAACAACTTTTGCAATTCATCTTTGACCATCAAGGCCACTGTTGGGTGCATCTTACGTAGTTTTTGCTTTACGGGCTTGATTGTCGGATCAAGCGTTAAATTATGCGTGACTAGTTGTGGGTCTAGTCCTGGCATATCTTTGTATGACCATGCAAAAACCTCCTTCTTCTCTTTGAGAAGGGCAATGTAGTCGGCTTGCTCTTCGAGGGATAAACTTACCCCCGACTTGATAATCTGTGGATTCATTGGGTCTAAGCCGATGTCTACGTCAGTCGTCTCCTCGACTGACATGTGGGATCCTTCCTCCAACTGATGTGGAGTCGGGATCAAATGGATATCATTGGCTGAGTTTAAATCTGCGTTTGGAACCTCGGGTCCCTCTTCAGTCTAAAAAATATCCTGAGTTGTCCCTGGGGTAAAATGAAGCATTTCACCGAAAGGCCAGTACTCTGATGGTGATAAAGGTGAATTGACGCGATCCCAATCGATGGCATCTATGTCTAGATGCAATGACCGTGATGGATCGGCCGGATTGCGGATGGGTGCGGTCAAATCAATGGAGATCATGTGGATGGAATGAATTTGGTCTCCATTACCGTGGGTGTGATAACTTGATTCTTCTAGATGCTCCCTATACTCTGGATCTGGTTCTGTAGGGATGGGTATGAACGGATCGGCCTTATGTGTTGATAGGAAGATGGGGTCTTCCCTCGATACTGATGTCATGATAGGATCTCATGGTGGACGGTGCTCATCTTGAATTTGGAGCCATGGATCCAACACTTGGTCCCACCTCGCTGGGTCTACCCACCATTCATGCCCTAATCTTATGCCCATCTATCCCATTAGATCTTCATGAGTTAAAGGGCGATTGTTCCGTCGCGCATGTCTGAGATAGATCATCTCAGTCTCATCTTCTGAATCACTTTCGGAGATCCAAAAATGTTCATTCTCTTCAGCAATTGTTACTTGCGACATTGAAGGTTCTCCTTGTTCTAGCAAGTTAATCTGGTCCCATTGCGGTTGTTCCACTCTTGGTGGAGGGACCTGATTCGCTTGACACTGTGTTGATTCAACTGGAACTTCTAAGGGGAACAACTTCATAAAGATGTCTGGACACCGTTGATGTTCTCTATGGGGATTAATGTTCGAACTTTCACCTCTCTCTAGCAAAGGAGAGGGATTACTGCTGTTGCCAAGGGTGTTTGTTGACCATGGGAGGTAATCTCCCAATGTACATTCTGTATTTGGGTTGGCATAAAGATCTGGTGCCAATCCCCCCTTGTTGCCTATTTCTAGGCCTTGCATATTTTCTACCAAGATATCTAAGGGCAGGGGGTGGTTGAACCCTACTCCTGACTTATCATATGGCATCTGATATCTTGGTTGGCAAAGGACACGCATCCCTTGCTCATATCTACCTAGCCCGTATCCATGCCAATTGCATTGGCCGAGATATCTTAGAGCAAAGTCTAGATTTGATAGATAGTTGATATTTTCAACAAAAGGCTCTTCGTCTGCTTCCTTTTGTTTGCATGGTTCAACACCATGATCTAGGCCCCCATACACAAAATTTGTCTGGTTTGGTGGGTAACCTAGAGGAACAACTATTCCTATGGGAAGGCGAGGTCTCCCCATGTCCTGTACTGACTCCAATGCGGGCGTTGCCACAACATTCTGCACTAAATACTCCCCCAGGCCCGTACTGGCCATTTCAACAGTGATTGTTGTTGCTTGGGAGGTAGGGAACGGGAGTCCTTCCTGAGTCCATTCCATGTTTGGTGGTTTAGGAGCCTCAGCTTCCGTTGTGCTAGGTGTTTCCTCTGTTGATATCATTGATATTGTGGGCAACCCCTCTTCTAGGGGTTGAGCCTCTTCCATGATCTGTTTTCCCTTGTCCTTCTGTTTGGCCATGACAGGTGGCATTGATAATGAAGGAGCAGATGATGAAGACTCACCTGGCTGGGATTTTGTTGATTTGGTCACCAGTGGTGCCTGCGGTATCGGACCCTGTTTAAATGGATTTAACTAGAAATCCAAATGCGTTGAAGGGAGGGTCGATTGAGGCATTAAATGTACCGCATTGCAATACTTGAAGGGCTCTAAGTCCATCGGGACTACATGTATTTCTCCTTCAAAAGCATACTTTAAGCATTGGTGAGCGATCGAAGGGACACACTTCATGTCCCTGATCCAAGGCCGCCCTAGCAGTATATTGTAAGCCATCTCGCCTTCCAACACATGGCACAATGTAGGTATTGTCTTTTGTCCTACCTGGATAGGCAGAACAACTGTGCCGACTTTCGAGCATATTGCATCATTAAAAGCTCGTAGTGTGTATGTGGAGGCTGTGATGTGAGAGGCTGGCAGCTTCAAATGTTTTAGTGTTGTAGTGGTAATGATGTTACTAGACGAGCCAGTATCTACCAACACTCTCTTGTATGGGATCCCGTTGACCCGCGCGATAACGTGCAGGGGTGGATCTGCCATGTCATTCGATATTGTTTTGACTTCATCTTCTCCGAAGGTAATGACCGGCTCCGTACATCGTTTCACATGTCCCACGAAGTTGTTGAAAGAATTTGCTTCGTGAGGCTATAATTCGATGGCTTTTAAAATTTCCATAAGAGCTTCCCTATGAGGTGTTGACTGTTGAATAAGCTCGTAAATGGATAGCCTAGCCGATGTGGTCCACAAACTCTGCGTGAGTTTGGTCCGTATCGTGACCTCGGGTCTAGGCGGAGGCGACTGCATAGGGCGTTGTTGAGGCTGCGATGTTGTTGGAACTTCCCTTGTAGCTACCTCGGGGGCAACTGTTGGGTACTTTTTGTTCCTGGTCACTATGCTAATCATTCCCACAAATCCTTGCATGGGAAGATTCTGTCGCACCTCGTTAACCTGGAGAGGTTTTGCCTGTGCCTCGTGGGCAGGCAAAGGGTCCTTGAATACCCCCATTTGTTGATTGTTTGGCGCTATGGGGTTGTCCACGGCCAATGTTTTATTGTCGATCAAATCTTGGATTAATCCTTTGAATTTCCAGCATCCATTCAAGTCATGTCCCCTGCGCCTATGGAATCTACAATACAATTCCTCTCTGTATCCCTTAGGCTTAGGAGCGTTAGGGTCTATAGTTTGGATTTCTGGCAGGGTGACTAAATTTTCCATTGACAAGCGATCAAATAGGGAGTCCCTGGACTCCGTATAAGGGGTGAATTGTCGCCTAGGGCGACGCTGCTGATTCTGCTCCTGTCTTGTATTTTCTCTTTCATAACTAGGAGGCACTGCCTGGTAATTAGCCTTTTGGGGCTGCATTTCTTGCACAGGCTTGGGGACATTTATCGCAACTTGGTTAACCGCAGCGGGTTGTGATTGCGTAGTCCCGGTCTTAGTGGTTTTATTCCACTCTTTCTTTTTAGGCTTGGCGATTGCGCCTTCGCCTATTTTGATCTCTTCTATAACTCTGGCTTGCGCCAAAGCTTCTTCTAGGTTGGCGTATTGCTGCAGCTGCAATAGCCCAGAGATTGATTTTAAGCAACTCCGTGCAAACATCTGTGTGAGATCAGACATAGGGGGATGGTAGGGTAACTTAGAAAGCAAAGCCCTCCATCGATTCCCGTATGCTGCCATTGTTTCTTCCTCATATTGCCTGAGGCTGGCCAGATCACTCAGTGATGCCTTCTTCCTTGTGTTGAAGGCAAAGCGTTCAAGAAATGCATCTACTAATTGATCTAGGTTGTTTATGCTTGTGTTTGGGTAATTGTGTGAACCAATCCGAGGCAGGGCCTGCGAATGTGGTTATGAATGTTCTAAGCAATAATGCATCATTATCTTGGATGCCGAAGCATTGACTTAGGAACCTTGTGACATGTTCTTGTGCGTCCTCTTCACCTTTAAAGACTGCCAATTGAGGCAACTTGAAATGTTCGGGGTAAAGAGGTGTGGGCACTGAGGGATGCACTGGATGACTACGGAGTTGTCGTAATGTGGGTTTTTGATGTCCAGCAGATTTTGTCTCCACAGACTCTAAACGCTCTAATAGCGCTTTGTATGCATCTGAAGATTTTATTTCTTCCTCTTTTGTTTGCTCCCGTTGTGAGTTATGGGAGACTGGAGGCCTATGGAGGGGTGGCCGAGTGGCAGCCCTCCCGCCTTGATGGGGCATTTTGGCCCATTCTATTTCTGGTTCATACTCCTCATACACCTCTTGAGGAGTCTCTGGGCGAGACCTATGACCCTGATTGAGTCCCCGCTGAGGGTAACCATCATTGTTTCGGGGAGTGGCCTCCCTCTCGGGTCTATAAGGTCTTGGAGGCAAACCTTGATGAGGTCGTGGAGACCTGTCCTGCACCAAAGGGTTGTGCCTCTCATATTGTTCTGCTCTCTGGGTGCGAGGGGTTGGCACCCTCTCAGGGAGTTTATAGCGCAACTCATCCGCTTCGCACTGCATGCGCTCTTTATTCAGGCGGTATAAGTACTCTAACTCCTGATGACCTTGCTCAAGCTGCGTGATTCGGGCTTGGCGGGCGGCATGTCTGGCGACTATCGGGTCAATTTGGTCTACCCTATTTTGCTCAGGAGGTTTGAATGTTTCTCCTATGTGTTTGCCTCGATTTTGATGATCTAAAGTTTCAATGGGTCGCTTCCCTCTGTCGAGGTAGGCGGCATGTACTTGAGGCTTTGGTCTAAAAGGGTGACCATGATATCTAGCAGGTGCGAAAATGCAAGGTTCCCGCGCTGTATGTTGTTCTCGAGGAATGCGATGATCTTCCTCGTACTCCCTTTCATGGGTTTGAAAGGGGCGGGCGGAGTGAGCTCGCCCTGTGTGAAGAGCCCTGCGCTCTGGATTTTGTCTTTCTATTCTAATGGGAGGCAAAGAAGAGGTACCGTATTCACGCTGTCTCTCCTCATGGACACTATGCCTCTCTAGTGCTTCATCGCGTTGCGGCCACTCAGGTCTAGCCTCAAAAGGCAGTTGTCTACTTACATTAAGATCTATATGTAAAGCGTCTTCCCGAAAGGGGCTGTGTTCAATGGGCATACCCCACAGAGGGGGATCCCAATAATTCTTTCTTGATGTGGTCTGACGTGGACCTTCTTGTGGGCCAGACCGTCGAGGCGGTATGACCAAGTCCTCAGGACTAAAGTGAAGGCGACTTGTGCCTACTTCTTGTGTACCTTCCGGAGCTTCTGCCCTTGATTGGGCTTGACTACGGGTGTACACCATTGCGGTGCTTCTCTACTAACTAAGCAGATTTTTATCTCGTTTATGATGATTTTTCTTTTTGTCTACACTAAGCAGAAATGAACACACACATACACAAACCGTGATTATCTCTTTTAAGGGTTAATAGTGTGTCCTAAACTGGTTTAGTGCATTTTGATGTTTTGTTTTGTTTTTGAATGTTTTTGAAGAATGTTTAAATGCATAATGAAGGCTCATATAACTCCCAAAATGGTCGCCCCTTCAATATACCAACTAGGCCGATATACCAACCTCTCTATATACCCGCCCTTACGAGAGGGAGACTATAGGTACGTGAGAGCAGATGGTACGTGGTACGTAGGCGGTACGGAAGGGGGATTGTCCTGTTAATGACACCTACCATAGAAGACTTATCCTCGCATGCACGGGAATCACCCCAATGACACTCGGTCAGCTTTCGTCAGGATTTACGCCTAACAACAGTGACAATCGAGGAAATGGATGCAAAGCTAAGCCAAGGTGGTGATGAACCCACCGTTGGTCTTGCTCAAGGGCTGGGGTTTTACGACCAGCTCCTTGGTTTAATTTACCACGTGAAGTGTGTGTGGTTCATTTTATTTAATAAAAATGAAACAAGCAGCAAAAAGAAACTTTCCCTAAAACAACAATCTGATAGAAGCTTAAAAAAAAAAAAAAAATTGAACAAAAAACAACGGGAACAGTTTTAAAACCCTTACCTTTCTCTGCCCAAACTTGTTGTTTCTGATCTTCGACTAAAAAAAGGGTACCTGCTAAGCACAAAACACAGCAAATCAAATTAGTTTCTGTGATTTAAAAATCAGGGAACGGTCCCACCGTGATCGCCACTGAAAGCATGAGATTTCGAAAGAAAGAAATACTGAGATGCAATGAAAACAGAACTAGTTTGATACATGAAATAACATGAATATAATCACATCAAAAAGTAGGAGCACAGCCCTTTTTATTCATGTGGTTCCAACTCGGTTACAATAGCATGATTTCCATTACAAAAAGTGCACAGTGATCTTCTTCCGCATGCCCACATTTGAATCGGGCGGGCCAGTGTTGTCGTCGCTTATTGCTGATGAATCCTCGCTCCTTGTTGTTCTTCCTGCATTCAAAGAAATAGTAAACTATTTAGTAGCACCTATGTTAAAAAAAAACATAGAACGTTTAACTATAGAAATTGATAAAAATACGTGCGACAGATTGACTAAATGCGTGCAACCAAAACAATTCTATGCAACCTGCAATTCGGATAGAAATCAAAAAACGTCACCAGACGACCACTGCCACTGAAACAGTCGACCAATCCACCGTGAATCAATGCTGTTATCTGCAGGTTAGTGGGACAGCAAATGACAAAAGCATGATATATTCACTAAACTTTTGAAATCTAGCTTAAACGTAGAACGTAAAGCGTGGCAGATGTATTCGAATGCAACGCATGACATAAGATATATCTGATCGTAAAGTGTGAACTATATAAACATCATGAGCGTGACATAAAATAAATACGTGATAACAGATAAGTTAAAAAGAAAATAGCTGAGAGCATGCGGGGCGCCCGAGCGGGCCGCCCATTGTTGAAAACTTTGACTTTTACGCCAATCTAACTAGAAATGGGCCCAAAATCTAAGATAATGTGATGTCGTCGAATAACTGGTTCACTGTGTCCAATGTCGGATCTGAAGGTTCGCATTCACCTTCAAACAGCCACCAATAACCTCCCTTGCAAAAGAGATTACAGATGCAGAAGAATGAATTCGAAAAGGAGTGCAATCGGGTTTTTAGTTCGACAGCACTTCGCTCTTTCAAAATGCCTGCCAACCTACGTTTGGGTGGAAAAATCCACCATTTTATAGACCCAGGGGGTCTCCTTGAATGTCGTGCATAAGCACCACGCGTTGGTCAAAGGTGCCATGTGGCGGTCGTGTCTCCACGAGAGAGGAAAGTCCTCCACGACTCGTGCTTCCGTTAATGCCACTGTGACAGTCCTTCAACGGCCCACGTAACTGACTGCGGTGTCACTGCCAGTTGATCAATGTCCACTTTGATGGCTTTTAACGACATTTTGAATTGTTTGACATCTGCTTTTATCGGGTTAAATTCTGCCTTTGAATGCTGAAGTGTCGCCTTTGCATGTCGAAGTGTCGCCTTTGAATGCTGAAGTGTCGGCTAGCGCAAATGCCGAAGTGTCACGATATCACGACGCTTCGGCCAAGGCCTTGCCTTGGGCGCCGAAGTGTCGCGATATCGCGACTCGGCCAAGCCTGGGGTCGCGATATCGCGA
Source organism: Wollemia nobilis (assembly GCA_028583015.1). NCBI lineage: Eukaryota > Viridiplantae > Streptophyta > Pinopsida > Araucariales > Araucariaceae > Wollemia > Wollemia nobilis. Next base: position 979,090 of record JAQPPZ010014872.1, on the reverse strand, counting down.
CCGTCGCGATATCGCGACACCGGTGTCGCGATATCGCGACACCTCGGCCAAGGCAAAGCCTTGGGCACGAAAGTGTCACGATATCGCGACACCTCGGCCAAGGCAAAGCCTTGGGCATCAAAGTGTCGGATTATCGTGACACCTCGGCCAAGAGCAAAGGCCTTGGGCTCGAAGTGTCGCGATATCGCGACACTTCCGCATCGCGATATCGCGATACTTCAGGCAAAGCTTTGCTTTGGGTGCCGAAGTGTCACGATATCGCGACGTCGCGATATCGCGACACTTCGGCCGAGGCCCTTCTTTTGATTAAGACTTTGTCTTGCTTTAAGACTTTCTTGCTTAAGACTTTGTTTTGATGAAGGCTTGCTTTTGACTAAGGCTTGCTTTTGACTTTGATTGAGACTTTGTTTTGATAAAGGCTTTGTTTACTTTCCGACCTTCCGAACTGCTATGTAAGTGGCTAGGACCACTGTTTGACCTCTAAGGGCTGCCCAAAAAGCTGTGTATGTCAATGCGATCAGTGTTTGTAGTCACATAATCGGATTGGTGTTGTTTTGGTGTCTACAACATCAAAATAAAGTAGGCCTGCAAGCATTTAAGCATTGTCCGATGCCGCCCCAACCACCACCATTATCCGGCTCAAAATGGCCCCAACCATCATCAACAACACCATTGCCCTCTTGAATCTCTGTTTGCCCATGAGGCGCGGCAGCCTATGGGGGAGGAGAAGAAGAACCATCTCCCCAACTCACCGTCGGAGTCAAAGGCACAGAACGAGCAGCCAAATCCCATGCATTGGTATGAACAGAAGTCGGGGGACAAACATCCCACCCAGAATTGGGATAGGAAGAAGAAGCACCACCTGCAGAGTTGCGTTTAGTAGCAGGAGGAGGTTGCGGCCAGTGTCGAGCATTGCCACCTGAACGTGAATGGCCGTTGTCTCGGGACCCAGCACCAATAGACCGAGGACGCCTTCGGGTGGGAGGAGCATCAGGAGGCACGTGACTCACCGTGCATGGTGCATTTTGCCAGTGGTCCATCAAAGTGCGTAAATACTGCAACTCCACATTTACCTTCTCCACTTGGATATGAATCTGGAACCAACAATCATAAAAAACCATATATCTGTCAGCAAGAGAAAAATGCAAAGAAGGTTCTTGCTGATGGAAAACAACTTTATTCCGAGTTTTCCATAGATGAAACAAAATGCCCACTCTAAAAATTTGCCAAACTGCACCAAGTTTATCGTTAAATCTGATAGGGTCACCAAGTAAAACATGCACCCAAGAACAAGTATCAAGCATGTAGGGACTGAAGAAAGAAAGAATCCAATCCCAAGCTTCTTTGGCTCGAGGACAGGACCAAAACAAATGAAGAATGTCCTCCTCAACACCACAATTCATACAAGTAATATTGTCAACACCCATATACCGAAGCCTTTGCCCCACAGGAAGACCCTTAAACAATAGGCTCCAAGAAAAAAGGCTTGTTTGGGTTCAAGAAATTTGGCCCAAACAACCTTGAATCTTAAGCTCCATCGAGATTGCAAGGAGACTAAGTCCCACCGGGCATTCAATTTATCTGACATGGGAACCATTGGAGATAGCCAAGAATACCCCAAGGAGGGTTTGTATTTTATAAAAGAAAGCTTATTAGGCCAAGACCAGTCAGACCACCATGGTTTTTGATAATGTCTAAAAACCTTAGACCAAATCATAAGAGGAGTGGAATCCACAACAACATCATAAGTACTCTTATCTACAGGAGATAAACTGAAATATTGCATAAAATGATTCCAAGGGATCCAATCTCTAGTATGAAAATTCATGAAATCAGATAGGTAAGCAATACCCTTTCTATAAAATCGTTGAGCTCGAATCCACTGTACCTGAGCAAGAGGTGCTCCTTGATAAACAATAGCAGAGGACCACCAAACATTAAGGAGGGGAACAGAAGCACCAACCTTAGTCTTACCTCCATTCCATGAAATCCAGGGTTTAAGAGCCTCCCAAGCTTTCCAAATACTACGAATAACAAAAGAGCCTAAAATTTTAATAGGTACAGATGCAGTAAGAATGGTTTGAAGGTTTAAACCTTTCCATACACGTCTACCATAAGGTAGACCAGTAGAAAGACAATGTCTGACTAAAATCTTCCAGATTTCATCCCCTTGAAGTGCCCTACAAATCCATTTAGCACAGAGAGCAAAACCTTGTTTTTGACAGTCAAAAAGACCCAAGCCACCAGCTTTCTTCGGGAGGCAACAAATTTCCCATGCCACCCTGTGAAACCCTTTCTTTCCAACAACATTAGACCATAGGAAATCTCGAAGCAATTTGTCCAACTTGGCATAACAAGCAGCAGAAGGAACCCAACATGAAGAATAGTAAACATGAGTAGAAGCCAAAACCTTAGAACAAATTTGAAACTTTCCAGCTAAAGAAAGCTTCTTAGAAGACCAATACAGAAGCTTCTTTTCAACTTTATCAACCACATAATCCCAAAGTCTGGCAGGAGTTCCTTGAAAAGCAAAGGGAATGCCAAGAAATTTAAAAACTTCCCCAGGTTGAATCCATCTCCAGGGTTTATCAGCTAACCAAGAAGGCATAACCCTTCGAGATTGTCTATAGCAGGAGGTTTTTCTCCATTGAATACTAGAGCCAGAAGCTTGACAAAAAGTATCAAGGCAATCAAGAGCTTGAGAAACAGATTGCTCATCCTCTGCTACAGTAAGAAAAGAATCATCAACAAAATGACCATTGATTAGTTGCGAATTCGAAGAAGGCAAAGCAATGCCTTTAAGAAGGCCTTTTGAGGCTCTATCAGCAAGCAGATAACCAAAAGCTTCAGCAACAAGAATAAATAGGGAAGGAGCCAAAGGGTAACCTTGTATGACAGATCTGGCTAATTGTATGCGTTGGGATGGGCAGCCATTAAGAGTAAGCACAATGGAAGCATCTCTAAATAACATGAGAACTGAATTGATAAAAAACTGGCCAAAACCCAAAGCTTTAAGCATCGCAGTAATAAAGAACCATTCAATTTTGTCATAGGCCTTTTCAAAGTCAATTTTGATAAACAAAACATCTTGACCAGAAGAGGAGGCCCATTCCATTCCTTCCCAGACTCCAATCACATTATCGAGAATGTATCTCCCCTGAACAAATCCAGTCTGCTCCAGTCGAATGATAAGAGGGAGAAGAGGCCGAAGCTTAAGAGCCAAAGCTTTAGCAATAATCTTATAACTAACATTAAGCAAAGTGATAGGCCTCCAATTGGTAATAAGCTCAGGATCTCCTCCCTTGGGAATGAACTTAACATTGCCTTTATTAATAATGGATCCTAAAGAACCAGTTAAAATAGCTTCCTGATAGACTCTAAGGAGATCGGAACCAACAAAATCCCAGCACTCCTTATAAAATTCACATGGAAAGCCATCCAGACCAGGTGCTTTGTCATTGGCCATTTGAGATAAAGCAGCTTCAAGATCACTAAGGGTCAAAGGAGTATCACAAAAATCCCTCTGAGCCTCAGAGAGCTTAGGAGGTATGACATTACAACAAGCATCTACAACAGCTTGACGAGCAGCAGAAAGGCCTTGAGAGGCAAAAACATGCTCATAATGCTTGACAAAAGTAGAGGTTATATCTGATAAAGTAGTGAGACGGGTTCCATTAACCTGGATGGCTTCAAACTGAGTAGTATATGCAGGAGGTCGAAGCCGTTGAAAAAACTCTTTGGTTACTCTGTCACCCACTTTCAACCAGTGGAGTCTGGCTCTTAATTGAGCCCCTTTTGCTTCATACAGGTCAATTTTCCTCAGCTCATGGCGGAGAGCAGCAACATAAGCTTGCAGATCCGGGAAAAAGGGGGCAGCCTCTAAATGGAGTGTGGCTTTTGCAAACTCAGAACGCAGAACCTGGTTAGAGTTCCTTCTTCTTTTGGCAACCTCAACTCCTAAAGAGCGAAGAAGAGAAGTGGTGCGGGTTATAGCAGAATTCCACCATTCAATCCAACCATAATTAGAAGAAGGTCTGGGCAAAATATTCCACATTCAAAAAATATGAGCTTTCATAGCAGGATGATGCAGAAAGGACACATTCAAATAAAATTGGGAGGAAAAAGTTCGTGAGGAACTCTGAGTAGACTCAATTGAAAAAACAATAGGAACATGGTCCGACAAGGTAGAGCCTGGGAAAATGAAAACTGTAGGCAAGGAAGGGGATAAACGAGCAAATTTAAAATGATTATCGACAGAAAGCATAGCTCTATCCAGGCATTTCAAAACCCTAGCATCCCCTGCTTGAAATTTAGACCAGGTATACCACTGCGCGTCATCAAAATCAGCAGGGGAATAACAAATATTAGGGTCGAAAAGGCTCAACTTATTTTTCAAAAAATAAAAAGCTTCCCGCTCTCCAGCACACCAACGGTTAGGCGCCAAACTCTTTTTATCAAAAGCTTTTTCAACCATATTAAAATCACCACATAAACCCCAAGTGGCGAAAGGTAAATTAATAGCCAACCACCGCCATAAAGTACACCTGTCAGGCGGCTCAGTGGAGGCGTACACATTAATTATTCCAAAAGGCTTACCATTCAATTCCAATAAAGTCCATACCACTTGATTAGATGGGTCACATCCCCAAGAAACAATACTCGAGTACCACCTCAAAGCAAGAATAGTGATGGCACCACCTCTCCCACCGGAATGATTGGTGGTATGAAACGTGCCACGGGGCGACAGAAAAGAACAAGCACACTGCAAATTGAAATCTGAAACTTTCACTTCTTGCAGACAAATAAAGTCCAGAGAACCATACGTGTGAGTGACCTTGGATAACTCACGGTGGATCGAATATTTATGGACTGGATCCATCAGTCCTCTCACATTCCACGAAAATAAAATCATTGAGAACGAGCAGTTGGGATATGATCCATACTAACATCCCCCGAGTCTCCCAAAGCACCAAGAGACCCAAAGGAGTTTGACCCAAACTGCTCATTACCACCCCCTTGATTAGCACGATAAGCTTCCTCTGTTTGGCGGCGTTTATCGGAGTGCACACCTTCTCGCATAGGACTACGAGAACGACGTGCTTTAGCAGAAGAATTGGGCCCTTCTAGAAGGGGAAGCCGAAAGGCCGCAGAAACATATTCCTTCGGGGAGGAGGAAGGACCCGTAAGGGCCAAAACTCCTCGGGACTCAGACACCACCTGAGCATATGCCGACGGAGACCAAGAAGAAGGCACATGCACAACGACATTAGCAGGAACCACAGAAGCAGGAACAAGAGTCAAAACAGGAGCCGAAGGCGGGTCTACGGGGACAGAGTTTGATGGATTGGCTTGATGGGTATTATCTTCTCCAAAATTTTCCTTTATAAATTACTTCTCCTCCTTCAATTTTTCCATCTCTAAAGAAAATATATTTTTAATTAAATTCTTAAAATATTTTCCTTCAAATATTAATAAATTATTACCCGATTTCTTATTCAATCAATTACGCTTTCCCTTTCAAATATTAATTTTAGCTTTCATTTTTTTCTTTTAATTTTTTTCAATTCACCATATACTTCTCTTTAAATATTTTATCGTCCAATTTTTTTTTTTTTGTTAAATTTTAATTCTCCATAAACCTTTAAAATTCTCCAAAACATAAGTTAAAACCAAACTCATTCTCCAAGTTCCTTTAGGAAACACTTTCCCACATATATTTTCCAATGACTCTTTTGAATGCTTTTTGATATCTTCTTGCATATTTCCTTCTGTAACACCTTTTGGTCTCTATGTAAATTGTGTTGTCAATGTATTATGAGTAATTATCTCAATATTCTCTACAACATGTTCTTCTCAGATGCTATCATGAACATATTCACATCGCCTACAAATTCAACATGTATTCTTTATCCAAACATGGATGTTCTTTATATCTCAAAATACTTTAGGCATGTACAATATTCTCTATTGCAAATATCTTTGGATGTTCTCTATATTTTAGTTATTCTCCAACCTAACTACTTTCTGAAACATTCCATGAGTGCTTTACAACATCCTAGCATAAAATATTTTCTCCTTCAGTTTCTGCTATGTAATACCATCTTGTTTAGCATCCTTTTCTAGACTTGGGTACACTTATTTAGCACTCAACTTGAACTTAGGTGTAATTTTCAACCTTGTTTCTCATAATCCTTGGGTTCTTTTTTCAATTTGATTTATCTCAATTCTCAAGTTTTATTCTCAACTCAATTTCTCTCATACTTATCTTATCAATATTGAAAATTTCTCAAATGTTGATCTGATACCACTATTAACATATGATTAATTTTTCTCACAATTTATCAAGATTAAATTCACAATATATTCTTACACAAAGACACACATGTATTCAAACACACTTTTTATATTTCTTAGATCATAATTTTCGTATTCTATTACCAATGAAGTATTAATATTTTGATACATGATTTTCATATGCTTTATTTACATATAATATTTACAAAGACTCTTCACACTTCAACTTCAACAAACTATTTATCTCCACAATAATTTGAGAGATGAATTTTCATGTTTCTCATAAGAGAAATATATTTTAGTGACTTCTAGTAATGACAAACACTAAATGACCCGTATTTACAATACTTTTTAACACCATATGTTTATAAATGATTTAAAAATATTTACAAGTACTAAATAATGTAGTAAACTCCAACAAGTATAGTTCATTTAGATAAAGCCAAAGTTTCTACTTGGAAAGGTTCATTGATATATGCAATAAAGGGGTTGCTCAATGTCCTCATGGGATGTGGGACAAGAATAAAACTAATCTATTCATTTTAGCACCTATCATGACTTATTAGTCCAAGGGGTAATATCATGACCACCTGTGGCACCATATTGACTCATGGAAAAATTGTAACAATTATTCCAACACCACTTTTGGTGATAAAATATCATCTTATGATGGTGCTAATTCCATTTTGGATACTAGCATTAGCTTTTAGTTTTGGTGCTAGCTTTAGCATTGGTGCAAAAAATATTTGTTACCATAAACATCACATCTAATGCTAATGCGTGTACTAATTGACTGGATGTTACTTTTAAAATTGATGCTAATTGTAGTAATCTCTATGCTAATTTGTATATAAAAGTACTATTAAACAAACCTGAATGGTACTAGTGCTAATTTTGGGTACTAACACACAATATGTCATTCTAAAGCTATCTAACTTTATAATTGAAACGGTAATGTTTATGATTTCCAAATTGCACCTTATCTAATTTTTTTCCTTAATATTTTGATATGAAAATCATTGGATTACATAAAATGAATATTTTCTAAAAGCGGTAACAATGGTTGTATGTGAATTTCTAAAGGTTGAGTTTTTATGCATTCAAAGTGTAAATTGACAAGTCCTAAAAGGAAATGTATCTTAGGTAAGGAAATATAAAACAATTTATGTTTACATTTCAAAAACAATATTTTTATTTTTTCCTTTATAGATATGATAAATGTTAAGTATAGTTGATTCCAAGCCCTATGTTAGTGCCTTAATAAAGTTCAACCCATTAGGATTAGCACCATAGACTATACTTAGCATTGATATTGTTAGACTTGGCAACGTTATCTCTACTTAGCATATTAAGAAATAACTATTTTTATGATGATCATATTATAAGATAATAAAACATTGAATTTGATTAAGATCACTATGTATATCTTATGCATAGTTCATATTTATATTTAAATTTAAATTAGGTTATGTTATAGAGTTTCCAAAGGATTAAAAAACTTTATTTTCTACAAACATGCATAACTCCAAAGGGAACATATATTATTATATTAGCATGGAACATAAATGTTTACCATAATAGATAAATTGAAATGACATACTCTTTAGACCATAGTAGTACATATATTATAAATTTTATTATTCAATTACAACTATATTCATTTGAATGTCAAAAAATAGAATATATCAGTAAGCTAAAATAATATCTTATCACAAGTGCACTCCACACAATGCTTTATAGATATTTTTTAACTTCCATAAATATTACCTTGTTTGGAAGACCTATTCCAATGGAGAGTACTACCTTCAATAAGATTTTTGTTCCACCCATTCTTCCATCAAGATATACCTAACACCACTATGTATATAGGATTGTTGGTACAAGACCCTAAACAAATAAGTAAATATTAAAATTCTTGTATACAACGTTGTATATTTTTTATTAGAACACTCAATAGATTAGTTCTTAAACAACCATACATAGATGGACTTCAACATTTTTAAAACATTAAAATTCCTTAAGACCAATATACATAAGGGAAATTCCAACTAAACCAGGACATTAATGTATCTTCATCTAAACTTCAAAACTACAACACACCTTCTAAACCAAGTAGTCATCATTGAATATCCAATAGAACCTTTGCATATGAGCAACTCTTACTATATTTTAGAAATAAATTATATATAATGGGGTTCCCATATGGTATAGTTTTTAGGCATCGCCCCCCTAGGTTCTACACCATAACCTATCTATAGTACAGTCCAAATGAGACTTCTTATGCTAATCTATATGAATTCACACAAAATAACAATAAGCATAGTTGTATAGATAAAATTAAAATAAATATACACAGATATATAACAAATTTATTAGCATCACATTTAATTTTATTATATCATTTATATTTGATTTCATCCTCAAGAAGAAGTACATAGTATCCATTATTTACTACCGTTACATCATGCCATCATCCTTCCCTTCCTCACCTCTAACTACTATCATCCTTGGTGATTTATTTTTCCTTAAAATTTATAACAACCTACTAGTGAGTTATTCTAGTTTTTTGATGCAGGAGCATCCAGTGGTGTAAGATTTATCTTGCATCACAAAAAAAGAAATTTGTAATTGTTTAATTTTGTAAAACTAGTAAAACTAGTTTAACTTGTAGGTGAATTTTGAAGGCCTTAGAGGCTGAATTTGAAGATTTAAAATTAGATACAAACCTTAGTAGTAAATCCCACTCAACTTAGTTCATCTTGTGCCCTTTCTAAAAACATATTGTAATAGTAAATCGGGTCAATGAGAGTGAAGTTATGACCTCGACAAGTTTTCCCCAAAATTTTAAATTTCAAACTCATAGTTTTAGGTAGGAAAGGAGAAAATAGGGTCAAAAGAGAAGCATTTTGAATTTGTAATCAGTTAGTCTCTGTAAGATCTGTCTTTGGGGAATAGAATGCAAGAAATATTTTCTAGACTTTATGTGCTTGTTTAATGCAACTCTGCTTCAAGTGGTATCAAAGTAGGAGTTCTTGAGTGTGTAAACAGAGTGTTGGACATGAGGAAGTTTACACCAAGATATGTGGTTAGGGTTTGTGATAGAAATTAGAAGAATACCTCCACAAAGAAACTGTGGTGGTGATAGAAATATGGTTCCATAAGAAGATTGGAGAGCTTTGCAAAGGCAAGTTCAGGACCTCAAGGAGACTCTATGCATGTTATAAATCTCCTCAATAATTGGAAAACACCTCCTTGGAGGATTAAAACAATTTTTGAAGAGGCTAGGATCCTTTTCCAGGGAAGACAGGACAGAAAATCCCAACATGTCTTTCGGGAAGTTAACAAAATTGCTGATAAGCTGGCCAATTTGGGTGTCAATGGTGATGGACTTTTCAAATGGGAACACGGTGTCCCAAGTGAAATAGAGGAGCTTATTCAACAATAATTCCAAGAATGATAATAGAATTTACCAATAGGGAAGGCACTGTAAGTTTGAATTGGACTCACAATAAAAATTATTTGAGCTATCAGTCTTCGTGGATGCTACTTGGAAATACCACAAAGACTAATGGGGACAATCACATGTCAAATAACATGTCTCTTAGTCATATTAGTAATTTGAGGTTGGTTGATAATCATAGGGAAGGAAAGAAACGACAATATAAGACTTCGAACCAAAGCCACATGGACCACCAGATAACCACTGCCATAAATCTAGCTAGCAAGTTCATTTCTCCAATGTTGATTGGCCAAGATAGTATGTGTTACCAAAGCATATCATATACGGAAGAAAGAAATTACCAAAGAATTATTAAGATTAACTGTCAATACAAAGCTTATGGGAGTTTTTCAGTACTCTGCTATGTGTATCTACAAATTTTTGTTTCTCCATTGTCTTAAGGAAGGGATCTGTGTCTGTTTCTTTTTTGTAATTATGATGCATGTGTATTTTCTCGGGGTATATCCAAAATGTTGTATGGGAAGTTTCGTTTTGATAAAATACTATGTGCCTTATCAGATGTAATGGCTTTGGCAGCAGGTAGATTTTACATATATAGGATCCTTAGTAAGGATATGTTCATCAATAGCCCTGGGCTAATTTTTGTAAAAGGTTTTGGGTCAACCTGTAAAAATCGGTATTAATGCTATAGTATTTTATCTACCAAAAAAATATATCCATAGAGGGTCAAGTTTTCTAAGACCAAGCTAAAGGTTCATGCTAGCATATGGTGGAAGGGAGTGCAGCTAGACGGAAATAAAATAGAAAAATAAAGGATAACAAGGTGGGAGCGAATAGTAGAGAGGTTGAATAGGTAGTTTATTCCAGCTGATTATGAGTTGGATCTGCTCAATAAAATGTAAGGTTTGAGGTAGTCAAGCAAGTATGTTAGAGAATACATAGAGGAGTTTTATAAAATTTTAATTAGAACAGTTTATTCTGAGGCCAACAAAGAGAAGATAGACAACTATATTAATGGGTTAAGAGTAAGTATTAAAGAGGAATTAAGTCTGGTCAGGATTACCACCATAGAGGATGGTTACCAATTTGCCTTGAGGGTTGAAGAAAAGTGGAATGGGAGATTTGAAAGCAAACAGACTGGAAGAGGACAGAATAATGACCAAAAGAAAATTGGGGAAATAAGAAATAGTCAGGACCAGAAGGGGAGAATACTTACCACCCCCGTGAGTAGAATAACAACTACCTGAATAATGGCTACCAAAGAGGAAGAGGGAGGTATGTAAAAGGGCCTAGAAGAGAGGATTTCATGGAACATGCTTCCAATATGGATAAGAGGGGCATCAAGCATACGAGTGCCCACATCACCAAGCAAGAAAAAATAAGATACCTAAAGGTAATTCTCGAGTTGTTGTTGTATATGAGGGTGCTGAGTCTAAGCACTCTGAAGAAGCAAAAAGAGAAGTTTTGATCACAAAGAGAGCCTTGCTGAATGAGGAGGGAGATCCATATCAAAGGAAGAGCTTATTTCGCATGACGTGTAAATATGCAGGTAAGGTCTGTAATGTTATCATAGATAATGGTAGAACAGATAACCTAGTTTTAGAAGAAATGGTTACCAAATTACAATTAGAGAGAAAGAGACACCCGCATCCATATCAGATTGCATGGTTGTAAAAGGACCATAGGGATTTGGTCAGTGAGCAATGCTTGGTAAAATTTAATATTGGGAGTTACAGTGATGAGGTTTTGTGTGACATCCTGCCCATGGATACTTGTCATTTGTTGTTGGGAAGGCCATGGCAATTTGATCGACGTGTAATATATGATGGGCATGCCAATACTTACTCCTTGATAAATGATGCAGTGCACCATAAGATGAAGCCCCTGAAGGAGGTGGATGAAAAGGTATGTAGTAGTGCCAAAACCTATTTAGTTAATGCTAGGAATTTTTTGGATGTTTTGAAGCATGAGAATATGTGCTATGCATTAATTCCTAGAGTTAGGGAAGAATAATGTAATGACACCCCAGTAGAAGTCTCAGGTATGTTAGAAGAATTCCAAGATATTATATTAGATAATGTACCTGAGGGATTGCCACCAGTGAGAAATATCAATCACCACATAGATTTGGTACCAGGACCTATTTTTGCCAATAAGGCAGCCCATAGAATGACTCCTATATAAAGTGAGGAGCTAAATAGACAAGTCCAAGAGTTACTGAAAAATATTGATTCAAGAGATTTTAATTCCATGTGCATTACCTGTAGTACTAGCACTAAAGAAATATGGAGAGTGGAGGATGTGTATAGACTCCCGAGCCATTAACAAGATCACCATAAAATACATATTTTCATTGCCAAGGATGGATGACATTATGGATTGTTTGAGTGGAGCCAAGTACTTCAAAAATATTGACCTAAAGAGTGGGTACCATTAGATTCATATCAGATAAGGGGATGAGTGGAAGACTATCTTCAATATAAGAGAGGGTTTTTTATGAGTGGTTGTTCATGCCATTTGGGCTAACCAATGCACCAAGCACATTCATGCGGCTAATGAATGAGGTATTGAAGGAGTTTTTAGGACAATTTATCATTGTCTATTTGGATGACATTTTAATATTTAGAAATACCCTGTAAGAGCACCTGATGCATATCAGAAGAGTTTTTGAGAAGCTAATGGAGGAATAGTTGCTAATTAGTGTAGTTTTGTGAAGAAGGAATTGGTGTACCTGGGATTTGTCATCTTAGTTGAAGGTCTAAAAATAGACCCAAAAAAGGTGAGGGCTATCATTTATTGGCCTACCCCAAAGAGCATTATAGAGGTAAGATCATTTCATGGTCTAGCTATTTTTTAATAGAAAATTTACTAGAAATTTTAGCAGTATTTATGCAACCCTAACATAATCAATGAGAGGTGATAAGAAATAATTTAAGTGGGCATTAGGAGCAGATAGGAGCTTTGATATGTTGAAGAATATGGTCATAAAGCAACCTATTTTAGCACTTTGAAATATTTTGAGTTTATACAGATTTATACCTTTGTTCTGAATCATAGGTGTGGGAATTCAAACAAAGTTGTAGATACCTTAAGTAGAAGGTGGTGTTTGTTGACAAAAATGAAGGTGGAAGTCATAGTATTTGATGAACTTAAGAGTTTATACCCTGAAGATATAGATTTTGTAGAGGCTTGGAGGGATTACATGGCACCTATTACTTTGGACAGGACAAAATTATTGGATTTTCTAATCCAATATGTAATGTTGTTCAGAGGAAATCAATTTTGCATTCCAAGGAGTTCAATGAGGGAGAATCTAGTCAAGGCAAAGCATAGTGGAGGGTTGGTTAGACACTTCGGTCAAGATAATACCATTGCTCTTGTTAATGAGAATTACTATTGGCCACAGTTGCAAAAATATGTGAAGAGATTTTTTCAAAGTTGTAGATTATGCCACATGGCCAAGGGTGTGAGATAGAACACTAGATTGTATTAGCGATTACCTGTTCCAAAGAGACCATGGGAGGACATCATCATGGATTTTATTCTTGTTATACCAAGGACATAGAGGAGGAATGACTCCATATTTGTGGTGGTTGACAGATTATCAAAGATGGCACATTTTATTCCTTGTTAGAAAACTAATGATGCAGTTCATGTTGTAGGGTTGTTTTTCAAAGAGGTGGTACTACTTCATGATATACCAATGAGTATTTTTTATGATAGGGAAACCAATTTTTTTGGGTATTTTTGGAGGACCCTATGGAAGAAATTGAAAAAAAACCCAAAATTCAATTTTGCATACCATCCACATATTGATGGATAAACAGAGGTGGGGAATAGAAGTTTGGGTAATCTACTAAGATTCTTGGTAGGAGATAAGCCCAAGAGATGGGATTTGGTTTTTCCATAGGTAGAATTTACATACAATAATTCTATCGATAGGTTTAATAATAAATATCCATTCTAGATCATATATGGGAGTAGTCCAAGAAATGATTCTGATTTGAGGAAGATGGATAGAGGGAAAACATGCAGTGTTGAGGCTAAGGATTTTGTAGAGCATCTGAAGATCCTGCATGAAGAAGTGAAGTAGCATGTAAACAAGATGAACACTCATTACAAGATAATATCAGACCAGAAGTGACGACTTAAGGAGTTCTAAGTGGGAGATCAAGTTATGGTTCACTTGAGAAAGGAAATATTTCCTGCTAAAACCTATAACAAGTTAAAAATGAAGAATTTTGGACCATGCAGGGTCATAGGGAAATGGGATTTAGGGAATTACTATGAGGTAGAATTGCCAAGTGGGCTGAACATATCACCCGTATTCAATATTTCAAATTTGGTAGAGTATCATGATGGTGACAATAATGGCAGGTCAGTCACAAAATTATGGAGTATTCCAGCATCTACTCTAGAGATAGAAGATATAGAAGAGATCCTAGATACCCGCATAGGCCAAACCATAAGAAATAGGTAGTATGCAGAACATATCATTTAGTGGAAGGGTAGGCCTGTTGAAGATTCATCTTGGTTGTCAAAGGTTGAGGTTGAATACCTTGGTTTTTTTCCAACAATATAGAAGTGAAAGTCAATTCTCAAATTACCCTACGTGACTGATGTAGGAGCATATAGTGGTGTAAGAGTGATCTTGCATCACCTAAAAAAAAATATAATTGTTTAATTTTGTAAAACTAGTTTAACTTGTAGGTGAATTTTGAAGGCCTTAGAGGTTGAATTTGAGGATTTTCAGTTAGACATAGGCCTTAGAGCAAAGGGATAAGGCCTACCCCACTTAGTTCATCTTGTGACCTTTTCAAAAACATGCTATAACAATCAATTGGGTGAACGAGCGCGAAGTTATGACCTCAAAAAATTGCCCCCAAAATTTTAAATTTCAAACTCATAGTTTTAGGCGAGAAAGGAGAAAACATAGTCAAAATGGAGAATTTTGAATTTGTAATCAGTTAGGCTCCATAAGATCTATCTTTAGGGAATATAATGCAAGAAATATTTGGTTCATTTGGTATTTTATCTATATTTTATAGATTTTATGTGCTTGTTTAATACAACTTTGCTTGAAGTGGTATCAAAGCAGGAGTTCCTAAGTGTGTAAACAAAGTGCTGGACGTAAGGCAATTTACACCAGGATATATGGTTAGTATTTTTGAGAGAAGTGAGTAGAATACCTCCAAGAAGAAACCATGGTGGTGCAAGAAATATGGTGCCAGAAGAATATTTCAGAGCTTTGCAGAGGTAAATTCAAGCCCTAGAAGAGGAGCTACGTAGAGGGTTTGAGCCAAGGAGGGAATATGGTAGTGAAGATGAATTTGAAGAAGAAGAGGACCATTTCAAGGAAGAAGAAGAGGTAGTAGATCTTGCACAGGCTAGGTTATATAGAGCCATATCTCAGATTAGAAAGAGATCGAATATGGAGGTTTCTATGTATTCTAAAAATCTTGATCTAGAGGAGTTATTGAATGAATAAATGATTTGGAAGAATACTTGAGTATGAGGAGGTTGAACATCCTTAGAGGGTTAAGTTTTCTAAGACCAAGCTGAATGGTCATGCTAGCATATGGTGGAAGGAAGTGTAGCTAGACAGAAACAAAATAGGTAAATAAATGATAACAAGGTGGGAGGGAATGGTGGAGAAGCTAAAGAGGCAGTTTATTCTAGCTAATTGTGATTTGGATATGCTCAAGGAAATGTAGGGTTTGAGGCAGTCGAGCAAGTCTGTCAGATAATACACAAATGAGTTTTACAAAATTTTAATAAAAATAGGCTTTTTTGAGGCCAACAAGGATAAAGTAGCTCGTTATATTAATGGGTTAAGAGCATGTATTCAAGAGGAATTAAGTCTGGTCAGGATGACCACCATAGAGGATGCTTACTAGTTTCACGAATATAGATAGAGGGGAAAAGTTCAGTGCTAAGGTGAAGGATTTTGCAGAGCATCTAAAGATCATGTATGAAGAAGTGAAGCAATATATAAGCAATATGAACACTCAGTACAAGACAAGAGCAGAACATAAGTGACGACTTAAGGAGTTCCAAGTAGGAGATCAAGTTATGGTTCACCTAAGAAAGGAAATATTTCTTGGTAAAACCTATAACAAGTTAAAAATGAAGAAGTTTGGACCATGCAGGGTCACAGGGAAATGAGATTTACGGAATGCCTATGAGGTCGAATTGCAAAGTGGGCTAAACATATCACCTGTGTTCAACATTTTAGATTTGGCAGAGTATCATGAAGGTGACAATAACGATGGGCTAGTCACAAAATTATGGATTATTCTAGCATCTACTCCAGAGACAAGAGATAGAAGATATCCTAGATAACCATGTAGGCAAAACCATAATAAATAGGCAATATGTAGAATATCTGGTTAAGTGGAATGGTAGGCTTGTTGAAGATTCATCTTGGTTGTCGAAGGTTGACGTTGAATGCCTTGGTTTTCTTCCAACAATGGAGAAGAGAAGCTCACTTTTCAAATTACCCTGGGTGTTTGATGCAAGAGCATCTAGTGGTGTAACATCTTGAGAGGGTCAAGTTTGCTAAGACCAAGCTAAAGTGTCATGCTAACATATGGTGGAAGGGAGTGTAGCTAGATAGAAACAAAAGAGAAAAATAAAGGATAACAAGGTGGGAGCGAATGGTGGAGAAGCTGAAGAGGCAGTTTATTCCAGCTAATTATGAGTTGGATTTGCTCAAAGAAAATGCAAGGTTTGAGACAGTCGAGCAAATATGTCAGAGAATACATAAAGGAGTTTTACAAAATTTTAATCAAAACAGACCATTCTAAGGCCAACAAGGAGAATGTATCCCATTATATTAATGGGTTAAGAGCAAGTTTTCAAGAGGAATTAAGTCTGTTTAGTATTACAACCATAGAGGATACGTAGTAGTTTGCCTTGAGGGTTGAAGAAAACTGAAAAAGAGGTTTTAAAGCAAACAAAGAGGAAGAGTTTAAGGTAGAAGAAATGGTGAGAGAATAAATGGAGGATAGAATGAGGACCAAAAGAAAACTAAGGAAACAAGCAATAGTCAGTACCAAAAGAGGGAGAATGCTTACCGCCCCTATGAGCAGAATAAAAACTACCATAATAATGGATACCATAGAGGAAGATGGAGTTCTAGATGAGGGACTAAAAGAGGAGGATTTCATGGAACATGCTTCCAATGTGGAGAAGAGGGACATCAGGCATACGAGTGCCCACAACACCAAGGAGGAACAAATAAGATACCTGAAGGTAATGATTGTGTTTCTATTATAGATGAGGGTGTTGAGTGTAAGAACTATGAAGAAGCATAAAGAGGAGAATTTTTTATCACAATGAGAGCCTTATTGAATGAGAAGGGATATCTAAATCAGAGGAAGATCTTATTTCACATGAGGTGTAAATGTGCAGGTAAGGTCTATAATATTATCATAGATAATGGTAGCACAAATAACCTAGTTTTATAAGGAATGGTTACCAAATTACACTTGGATACGAAGAGACACACACATCCATATCAGATTACGTGGTTCTAGAAGGACTATAGGTCTTTAGTCAGTGAGCAATGCTTGAAAATTTTAATATTGGGAGTTACCGTGATGAGGTGTTGTGTGATATCCTTCCCATGGATGCTTGCCATTTGCTTTTGCTAAGGCCATGGAAGTTTGATCGATGTGCAATACATGATAGGCATACCAACACTTACTCCCTAAAAAAGGATGGAGTGAACCATAAGCTGATGTCCCTGAAGGAGGTGGACGAAAGGGTATGTAGCAGTGCCATAATTTTTTTGGTTGATGGTAGGATGTTTTTGGATGGTCTGAAACATGAGCATATGTGCTGTGCATTAATTCCTATAGTTAGGGAAGAAGAATGCAATGATACCCCAATATAAATCTTAGGTCTATTACAATAATTCATAAATATTATATCAAATAATGTGCTTGAGGGTTTACCACCAGTGAGGAATATCAGTCACCACATAGATTTAGTACCAAAAGCTAGTTTACCTAATAAGGCAGCCCATAGAATAACTACTATACAAAGTGAGGAGCTAAATAGACAAGTCCAAGAGTTACTAAAAAAGGGACTAATTTGAGAGAGTTTAAGTCCATGTGCAGTACCTGCAGTACTAGCACCAAAGAAATATGGAGAGTGGAGGATGTGTACAGACTACCGAGCCATTAACAAGATCACCATAAAATATAGATTTCCATTGCCAAGGATGGATGATATTATGGACTGTTTGAGTGGATCCAAGTACTTCACAAATATTGATCTGAAGAGTGGGTACCATCATATTTGTATCAGATAAGGGGATGAGTGGAAGAATACCTTCAAGACCAAAGAGGGTTTGTATGAGTGGTTGGTCATGCCATTTGGGCTAACCAATGCACCAAGCACATTCATGCAGCTAATGAACGAGGTATTGAAGGATATGTTAGGAAAATTTGTCATTTTCTATTTGGATGAAATTTTAATATTTAGCAAGACCCTGGAAGAGCACCTGATGCATATCAGAAGAGTTTTTGAGAAGCTGAGGGAGTAGTTGCTAATTAATTTTAAGAAGTTAAATTTTGTGAAGAAGGAATTTGTGTACCTGAGATTTTTCATCTCAGCCGAAGTTCTAAAAATCAACCCAGAAAAGGTGAGGGCTATCATTGATTGACCTACCCCAAAGAACATTATAGAGGTACGATCATTTCATGGTCTAGCCATTTTTTACAAAAAATTTCTTAGAAATTTTAGCAGTATTTGTGCACCCCTAACAGAAAAAATAAGAGGGGATAAGAAATAATTTAAGTCAATATTAGTATCAGATAAGAGCTTTGATAATTTGAATAAGAAGGTCACTAAGAAACCTATTTTAGCACTTCCAAATTTCAATAAGGTATTTTAGGTAGATTGTGATGCTAGTGGTAGTGCTATAGGAACTGTGTTGAGTTAAGAAAGTAAACTTGTTTCATATTTTAGTGAGAAGATTAATGATGCTAGGAAGAAGTGTTTTGTATATGATTAGGAGTTTTATGCTATAGATCAGGCTCTAAATAAATGGAGGCACTATTTTTTTCCAAAAGAGTTTGTTCTATATACTGATCATCAGGCCTTGTAGTATATTAATAGTCAAGGGTAATTGAATCAGAGGCATTTGAAATGGGTTGAGTTTCTATAGAGTTACACCTTTGTACTGAAGCATAGGAGTGGGAAGTCAAATAGATTTGTAGATGCCTTAAGTATAAGGCAATGTTTTTTGACAGAAATTAAGGTGGAAGCCATAGGGTTTGATGAACTTAAAAGTTTATACCCTGAAGATCCAAATTTTGGAGAGGCTTGGAGGGCTTGCATGGCACCTGTTACTTTGGATATGACAAAATGGTTGGATTTTCTAATCCAAGAAGGAATTTTGTTCATAGGAAATCAATTATGCATTCTAAGTTCAATGAGGGAGAATATAGTCAAGGAGAAACATAGTGGAGGGTTTGCTGG
Organism: Wollemia nobilis; assembly: GCA_028583015.1. Taxonomy (NCBI): domain Eukaryota; kingdom Viridiplantae; phylum Streptophyta; class Pinopsida; order Araucariales; family Araucariaceae; genus Wollemia; species Wollemia nobilis. The sequence continues at coordinate 959,847 of JAQPPZ010014872.1, read as the reverse complement.
ACACTTTAGTCAGGATATGACCATTGCTCTTGCTAAAGAGAACTATTATTGGCCATAGTTGCAGCAAGATGTGAAGATATTTGTATAAAGTTTTAGAGTATGTTAGATGGCCAAGGGTGTGACACAGAACATTGGATTGTATCGGTCATTACCTATGCTAGAGAGACCATGGGAGGACATCAACATAGATTTTATGCTCGGTCTACCAAGGACATAGAGGGGGAATGACTCCATATTTGTGATGGTTGATAGATTCTCAAATATGGCACATTTTATCCCCTGCTAGAAAACTAATGATGCAGTTCATGTTTTAGGGTTATTTTTCAAAGAGGTGGTATGACTTCATGGTCTACCAAAGAGTATTGTTTCCGATAGGGATACCAAGTTTTTTGGGTATTTCTGGAGGATCCTATGGAAGAAATTGAAGACAAACCTAAAATTCAGTTTTGCATACCACCCATAGACTGATGGAAAAATATATCTGGTGAATAGAATTTTGGGTAATCTATTGAGATTTTTGGTAGGAGATAATCCCAAGGGATGGGATTTGGTTTTACCATAGGAAGAATTGGCATACAAAAATTTTGTTAATAGGAATACCAACAAATCTTTATTCCATATCATATATGGGAGCAGTCCAAGAAATGCTTCTGAGTTGAGGAATATGGATAGAGGGCAAAAGAGTAGTGCTGAGGTTGAGGATTTTGCAGATCATTTGAAGAGCTTGCATCAAGAAGTGAAGCAGCATATAAACAAGATGAACACTTAGTACAAGACAAGAGAAGACCAGAAGCGACAACTTAAGGAATTCCAAGTGGGATATCAAGTTATGGTTCACTTGAAAAAGGAAATATTTCCTGCTAAAACCTATAACAAGTTAAAAATGAATAATTTTGGACCATTTAGGATTATAGGGAAATGGGATTCATGGAATGCATATGAGGTAGAATTGCCAAGTGGGCTGAACATATCACATGTATTCAACATTTCAGATTTGGTAGAGTATCATGAAGGTGACAATAATGGCGGTCCAGTCACATAATTATGGAGTATTCCAGAATGTACTCCAGATATAGAAGAGATAGAAGATATCCTAGATACCCACATAGGCAAAACCACAAGAAACAAGCACTATGGAAAATATTTGGTTAAGTGGAAGGGTAGACCTATTGAAGATTCATCTTGGTTGTCAAAGGCTGAGGTTGAACACCTTGGTTTTCTTCTAACAATAGATAATTCAAGGTCACTTCTCAAATTACCCTTGGTTTCTGATGCAAGAGCATCCAGTTATGTAAGAGTGATCATGCATCACCCAAAAAAATTGTAATTATTTAATTTTATCAAACTAGTAAAACTAGTTTAAATTGTAGGTGAATTTTGAAGGCCTTAGAGGCTAAATTTGAGGATTTTCAATAATATTCAAGCCTTCGCCACTTAGTTCATATTGTGACCTTTCAAAAAGCATGTTTTGATAATCAATCGGATCAATGAGCACAGAGTTATGACCTCGACAAGTTGCCCCCAGAATTTTAGATTTCAAACTCATAGTTTTAGGAAAAAAAGGAGAAAATAGGGTCAAAAGTGGGGAATTTCAAATTTGTAATCAATTAGTCTTTGTAAGCTTTGTCTTTGGGGAATAGAATGCAAGAAAGCTTTGGCTCATTTGGCATTTTATCTATATTTTTTGGATTTTATGTGCTTATTTAATGCAACTCTTCTTCAAGTGGTATCAGAGCAGGAGTTCCTAAGTGTGTAAACAGAGCACCAGAAATGAGGTAGTTTACACTAGGATCTATGGTTAGGGTTTGTGAGAAAAGTGAGCAAAATGCCTCCACAAATAAAATATGGTGGTGGGATAAATATGGTGCAAGAAGAAGATTTCAGAGCTTTGTAGAGGCAAGTTCAGGCCTTGCAAGAGGAGCTACGTAGAGGGTTTGAGCCAAGGAGGTAAGATGGCAGTGAAGATGAATTTGAAGAAGAAGAGGACCATTTCAAGGAAAAATAAGAGGCAGTAGATCCTACACAATCAAGGTTATACAAAGCCATATCTCATATTGAAAAGAGATCGAATATGGAGGTGTCTACGTATTCTGTAAATGTTGATCCAAAGGAGTTGATTGACTGGATCAATGATTTGGAAGAATACTTTGAGTATGAGGAGGTTGAATATCCTGAGAGGGTCAAGTTTTCTAAGACCAAGATGAAGGGTCATTCTAGAATATGGTTGAAGGGAGTGCAACTAGACAGAAATAAAAAATGAAAAGAAAGGATAACAAGGTGGGAGTGACACTAAGGATTTTTATAAAATTTTAATCAAAATAGGCCATTTTGAGGCCAAAAAAGAGAAGTTAGCCCATTATATTAATGGGTTAAGAGAAATTATTCAAGAGGAATTAAGTCTAGTCAGTATGACCACCATAGAGGATGTTTACCAGTTTGCCTAGAGGGTTGAACAAAAGTTGAATGGGAGGTTTGAAAGAAAACAAAGAGGAAGAGGTCATGGTGGAAGAACTAGTGGGAGAACTAATGGAGGACAGAATGAGGACCAAAAGAAAACTAGGGAAGAAGCAACAATCAGGACCAGAAGGGGAGAATGCTTATCGTCCCTATGAGTAGAATAACAACTACAAAAATAATGGCTACTAGAGAGGAAGAGGGAGGTATGGATGAGGGCCTAGAAGAGGAGGATTTTGTGGAACATGCTTCCAATGTGGAGAAGAGGGGCATCAAGCATACGAGTGCCCATAGCACCAAGGAGGAACAAATAAGAGACCTAAAGGTAATGCTCGAGATGTTATTATGGATGAGCATGCTGATTCTGAGCACTTTGAAGAAGTAGAAAGAGGATAAATTCTTATCATAAGGTGAGCCTTGTTGAATGAGGAGGGAGATATAAATCAGAGGAAGATTTTATTTCGCACAAGGTGTAAATGTGTAGGTAAGGTCTGTAATCTTATCATAGATAATGTTAGCGCACATAACCTAGTTTCAAAAATAATGGTTACCAAATTATAGTTAGAGAGGAAAATACACCTGTGTCCATATCAGATTGCATGGTTACTGAAGGACCATAGGTCTTTTGTCAATGAGCAATGCTTGGTAAAATTTAATATTGGGAGTTACCGTGATGAGGTGTTTTGTGACATCCTACCCATGGATGCTTGCCATTTTCTATTGGGAAGGCCATGGTAGTTTGATAGACATGCAATACATGATGGGCATGTCAACACATACTCCTTGAAAAAGGATGGAGTGTGCCATAAGATGAATCCCCTGAAGGAGGTGGATGAAAAGGCATGTACCAGTGCCAAAATCTATGTAGTTGATGGTAGGAAGTTTTTGCATGGTTTGAAGCATGAGTATATGTGCTATGCATTAATTACTAGAGTTAGGTAAGAAGAATGCAAAGATACCCCAGGAGAAGTCTCAGGTTTTTTATAATAATTCCTAGATATTATCATATAATGTGCCTGAGGGCTTACAACTAATGAGGAAGGTTAGTCACCACATATATTTGGTACTGGGAGCTATTTGGCCCAATAAAATATCCCAAAGAATGACTCCTATAGAAAGTGAGGACCTAAACAAACAAGTCCAAGAGTTATTGAAAAATGAACTTATTCGAGAGATTTTAAGTCCATGTGCAGTACTTGCAGTACTAGGACAAAATAAATATAGAGAGTGGAGGATGTGTATAGACTCCCGAGCCATTAACAAGATCACCATAAAATATAGATTTCCATTGCCAAGGATAGATGACATTATTGACTATTTTAGTGGAGCCAAGTACTTCACAAATATTAACCTGAAGAGTGGATACCATTAGATTCATATCAGATAAGGGGATGAATGGAAGACTATATTCAATAACATAGAGAGTTTGTATGAGTGTTTGGTCATGCCATTTGGTCTAACCAATGCACCAAGCACATTCATGAAACTAATTAATGAGGTATTGAAGGAGTTTTTAGTAAAATTAGTCATTGTCTATTTGGATGACATTTTAATATTTAGGAAGACTCTGGAAGGGCATCGGATGCATATAAGAAGAGTTTTTGAGAAGCTAAGGGAGGAGCAATTGCTAATTAATTTTAAGAAGTGCAATTTTGTGAAGGAGTTGGTGTACCTGGGATTTGTCATCTTAGCTGAAGGTTTAAAAATAGACCTAGAAAAGTTGAGGGCTATCATTTATTGGCCTAACCCAAAGAGCATTATAGAGGTAAGATAATTTCATGGTCTAGCCAGTTTTATGGAAAATTTATTAGAAATTTCAGCAGTATTTGTGTACCCCTAACAAAAACAATGAGAGAAGATAAGAAATAATTTAAGTGGACCATAGGAGTATATAATATATTTGATATGTTGAAGAAGAAGGTCATAGAGAAACCTGTTTTAGCACTTCCAAATTTTAATAAGGTATTTCAAGTAGATTGTGATGCTAGTGGTAGTGCCATAGGAGTTGTGTTGTGTCAAGAAGGTAAACATGTTACCTATTTTAGTGACAAGATTAATGATGCTAGGAAGAAGTATTATGTATATGATCAGGATTTTTGTGCTATAGTTTAATCTCTAAAGAAATGAAGGCAATATTTGTTGCCAAAATAGTTTGTTATGTATACTGATCATCAAGCCTTTTAGTATTTTAATAGTCAAGGGAAATTGAATCAGAGGTATTTTAAATGGGTTGAGTTTCTACAGAGTTATACCTTTGTGCTAAAGCATAGGAGTGGGAAGTCAAATAGAGTTGCAGATGCCTTAAGTAGAAGGAAGTGTTTATTGACAAAAATGAAGGTGGAAGTCATAGGTTTTGATGAACTTAAGAGTTTATACCCTAAAGATCCAAATTTTGTAGAGGCTTGGAGGGCTTGCATGGCACCTGTTACTTTGAACATGAAAAAATAGTTGGATTTTCTAATCCAATATGGAATTTTGTTCAAAGGAAATCAATTATGCATTCCAAGGAGTTCAATGAGAGAGAATCTAGTCAAGGAGAAGCACAGTGGAGGGTTGGATGGACACTTTGGTCGGGATAAGACCATTGCTCTTGTTAATGAGAATTACTATTAGACACAATTGTAGTAATATGTGAAGAGACTTGTACAAAGTTGTTGAGTATGCCAAATGGCCAAGGGTTTTAGATAAAAACTAGATTATAACAACCATTACCTATTCTTGAGAGACCATGGGAGGACATCAACATGGATTTTTTTCTTAGCCTACCAAAGGACATAGAGGGGGAATGACTCCATATTTGTGGTGGTTGACAGATTCTCAAAGATGGCAGATTTTATTTCCTACCAGAAAACTAATGATGTAGTTCATGTTGCAGGGTTGTTTTTCAAATAGGTGGTATGACTTCATGGTCTACAAAATAGTATTATTTCTGATAGGGATACCAATTTTGGTGGGTATTTTTAGAGGACCCTATAGAAGAAATTGAAGATAGACCTAGAATTCAGTTATGCATACCATCCATCGACTGATGGACAAACAAAGGTGGTGAATAGAAGTTTTGGTAATCTGCTGAGATGCTTGGTAGGAGATAAGCCCAAGGGATGGGATTTGGTTTTGCCATAGGCATAATTTGCATAGAACAATTATATCAATAAGAGTAGTAACAAATCTCCATTCTAGATCATATATGAGAGCAGTCCAAGAAATGCTTCTAAGTTGATGAATATGGATCGAGGGGAAAGTGCGACGTTGAGGCTAAGGATTTTGTAGAGCATCTGAATAGCCTGCATGAAGAAGTAAAGTAGCATATAAACAAGATGAACACTTAGTACAAGACAAGAGCAGACTATAAGAAACGACTTAAAGTGTTCCAAGTGGGAGATAAAGTTATGGTTCACTTGATAAAGGAAATATTTCCTGCTAAAACATATAAAAAGTTAAAAATGAAGAAGTTTGGACCATGCAGGGTCATAGGGAAATGAGATTCAGGGAATTCCTATGAGGTAGAATTTCCAAGTGGACTGAACATATCACTTGTGTTCAAAATTTCAGATTTGGCAGAGTATCATGAAGGTGACAATAATGGTAGGACAGTTGCAGAATTGTGGAGTATTCCAACATCTACTCTCTATATATAATAGATAGAAGAGATCCTAGATACCTGCATAGGCAAAACCATAAGAAATAGGTAATATGAAAAATATTTGATTAAGTGGAAGGACAGGCCTATTGAAGATTCATCTTGGTTGTCAAAGGCTGAGGTTGAATGCCTTGGTTTTTTTCTAACAACAGATAAGTGAAGGTCACTTCTCAAATTACCCTAGGTTTCTGATCTAGGAGCATCTAGTGGTGTAAGAGAGACCTTGCATCACCCAAAAAAAAATTTGTAATTGTTTAATTTTGTAAAACTAGTAAAACTAGTTTAACTTGTAGGTGAATTTTGAAGGCCTTAGAGGTTGAATTTGAGGATTTTTAGTTAAATGTATCTAAGGCCTGCCCCGCTTAGTTTATCTCATGCCCTTAACAAAAAATTGTTGTAATATTCAATCGGTTCAATGAGCGCAAAGTTAATACATCGAGCAAGAGCATCCAATGGTGTAAGAGTGACCTTGCATCACCAAAAAAAATGTAATTGTTTAATTTTGTAAAACTAGTAAAACTATTTTAACTTGTAGGTTAATTTTTAAGGTCGTAGAGACCAAATTTGAGGATTTTCAATTAGATTCTAGGGCTAAGGTCTGCCCCACTTAGTTCGTCTCATGCCCTTTTTGAAAACATGATGTAATATTCAATCGGGTCAATGAGCGCAAAGTTATGACCTCGACAAGTTGCCCCCAAAATTTTAAATTTCAAACTCATAGTTTTAGGTGGGAAAGGAGAAAACAAGGTCAAAAGGAGGGAATTTCAAATTTATAATCAGTTAGTCTTTGTAAGCTCTATCTTTGGGGAATAGAATGCAATAAAGCTTTGGCTCATTTGACATTTCTCTATCTTTTCTATATTATAAGTACTTGTTTAACGCAACTTTGCTTCAAGTGGTATTAGAGCAGGAGTTCTTAAGTGTGTAAATAGAGCACCAGATATGAGGTATTTTACATCGAGATCTGTGATTAGGGTTTGTAATAAAAGTGACTAGAATTTATCCATGAAGAAACCATGGTGGTGGGAGAAATATGGTGCCAAAAGAAAATTTCAGACCTTTGTAGAGGCAAGTTTAGGCCCTGAAAGAGGAGCTACGTAGAGGGTTTGAGCCAAGGAGGGAAGATGGAAGTGAAGATGAAGTTGAAAAAGAAGAGGACTATTTTGAGTAAGAAGAAGAGGTAGTAGATCCTACACAAGCCAAGTTATATAGAGCCATATCTCATATTGGAAAGAGATCGAATATGGATATTCCTACGTATTCTAGAAATCTTGATTCAGATGAGTTGATTGACTGGATCAATGATTTGGAAGAAAAATGTGAGTATGAGGAGGTTGACGATCTTGAGAGGGTCAATTTTTATAAGACCAAGCCAAAGTGTCATGCTAGAATATGGTGGAATGGAGTGTAGGTAGATGGAAACAAAAGAGAACAATAAAGGATAACAAGGTGGGAGCAAATGGTGGAGAAGCTAAAGAGACAGTTTATTCTAGCTGATTATGAGTTGGATCTACTCAAGAAAATGCAGGGTTTGAGGTAGTCAATCAAGTCTATCAGAGAATACATAAAGGATTTTTAAATCATAACATACCATTATGATACCAACAAGAAGAAGGTAGCCTATTATATTAATGGGTTAAGAGTAAGTATTCAAGGGGAATTATGTCTGGTCAGGATGACCATCATAGAGGATGCTTACCAGTTTGCCTTGAGGGTTGAAGAAAATATAAAAAGGTGGTTTGAAAGAAAACATAGAGGAAGATATCATGGTGGAATAACTGGTGGGAGAACAAATGGAGGATGGAATGAGGACCAAAATAAAACTAGTGAAATAAGCAACAATCAAGACAAAAAGGGGGAGAATGCTTATTGATCCCATGAGCAGAATAATAACTACCAGAATAATGGCTACCAGAGAGGAATAAGGAGGTCTATACGAGGTCCTAGAAGAGGAGTATTTTGTGGAACATGCTTCTAATGTGGAGAACAGGTGCATTGGGCATACAAGTGCCCATAACAACAAGGAGAAACAAATAAGAGACTTGAAGGTAATGCTCGAGCTATTGTTGTAGATGAGGGTGTTGAGTCTGAGCACTCTAAAAAATTAGAAAGAGGAAAATTTCTGATCACAAGGAGAGCTTTGCTGAATAAGGAGGGAGATCTAGATTAGAGGAAGAGCTTATTTTGCAAGAGGTGTAAATATGCAGGTAAGGTCTGTAATGTTATCATAGATAATGGTAGCACATATAACCTAGTTTTAGAAGGAATTATTACCAAATTACAGTTAGAGAGGAAGATACACCTGCATCCATATCATATTGCATGGTTGTAGAAGGACCATAGGGCTTTGGTCAGTGAGCAATACTTAGTAAAAATTATTATTGGGAGTTACCATGATGAGGTGTTGTGTGACATCCTACCCATGGATGTTTGATATTTGTTGTTGGGAAGGCCATGGTAGTTTGATCGACATGCAATACATGATGGGCATACCAAAAATTACTCCTTGAAAAATGATGGAGTGTGCCATAAGCTGAAGCCCCTAAAGAAGGTGTATGAAAAGGTATGTAGTAGTGCTAGAATGTATTTAGTTGATGGTAGGAAGTTTTTGGATGGTTTGAAGCATGAGCATATGTGTTATGCATTAATTCCTATAGTTAGGGAAGAATAATGCAATGATACCCCAGTATAAGTCTCAGGTCTATTAGAAGAATTCCCAGATATTATATCAAATAATGTGCCTGAGGGCTCGCCACCAGTGAGGAATATTAGTCACCACATAGATTTGGTACTAGGAGCTATTTTACAGAATAAGGCAACCCATAGAATGACTCCTGTATAAAGTGAGGAGTTAAATAGACAAGTCCAAGAGTTGCTAAAAAAGGGACTGATTCGAGAGTTTAAGTCCATGTGCAGTACCTACAGTACTAGCACCAAAGAAATATGGAGAGTGGATGATGTGTACAAACTCCCGAGCCATTAAAAAGATCACCATCAAATATAAATTTCTATTGACAGGGATGGATGACATTATGGATTGTTTGAGTGGAGCCAAGTGCTTCATAGAGATTGACCTGAAGAGTGGGTACCATAAGATTCGTATCAAAGAAAGGGATGAGTGGAAGACTACCTTAAAGACTAGAGAGGGTTTGTATGAGTGGTTGGTCATGCCATTTGGGTAAACCAATGCACCAAGCACATTCATGCGACTAATGAATGAGGTATTGAAGGAGTTTTTAGTAAAATTTGTCATTATATTTTTGGATGACATTTTAATATTTAGCAAGATCCTGGAAGAGCACCTATTGCATATCAAAAAAGCTTTTGAGAAGTTGAGGGAGGAGCAATTGCTAATTATTTTGAATAAGTGTAATTTTTTGAAGGAGTTGGTGTACCTAGGATTTGTTATCTCAGATGAAGGTCTAAAAATAGACCCAAAAAAAGGTGAGGGCTATCATTGATTTGCCTACCCCAAAGAGCATTACAGAGGTAAGATCATTTCATGGTCTAGCCAATTTTTACAGAAAAATTATTAGAATTTTCAACAGTATTTGTGCACCCCTACCATAAACAATGAGAGGGGATAAGAAAGAATTTAACTGGACCTTAGGAGTAGATAAGAGCTTTGATATGTTGAATAAGAAGGTCATAGACCAAAATATTTTAGCACTTCCAGATTTCAATAAGGTATTTTTAGTAGATTGTGATGCTAGTGGTAGTGTCATAGGAGATGTGTTGAGTCAAGAAGGTAAACATGTTGCCTATTTTAGTGAGAAGCTTAATTATGCTAGGAAGAAGTATTCTATATATGATCAGGAGTTTTATGCTATAGTTTAGGCTCTAAATAAATGGAGGCACTATTTCTTTCCAAAAGAGCTTATTTTGTATAATATCATCAGGCCTTGTAGTATATTAATACTCAAGGAAAATTGAATCAGAGGCATTTGAAATGGGTTGAGTTTATACAGAGTTATACCTTTGTGTTGAAGCATAAGAGTAGGAAGTCATACAAAGTTACAGATGCCTTAAGTAGAAGTTATTGTTTGTTGATAGAAATTAATGTGGAAGTCATAGGGTTTGATGAAATTAAGATATTATACCCTAAAGATCTATATTTTGTAGAGGATTTGAGGGCTTGCATGGCACCTGTTACTTTGGACAAGAAAAAATGGTTTGATTTTCTAATCCAATATGAAATGTTGTTTAAAGGAAATCAAGTATGCATTCCAAAGAGTTCAATTAGGGGTAATATTTTCAAGGAGAAGCATAGTGGAGGGTTGGCTGGACACTTTGGTCAAGATAAGACCATTGCTCTTGTTAATGAGAATTACTATTGCCCATATTTGTAGCAATATGTGAAGAGATTTGTATAAAGTTGTAGAGTATTCCAGATGGCCAAGGGTGTGAGAAAGAACACTGTATTGTATCATCCATTACCTATGCCATAGAGACCATGGGAGGACATAAGCATAGACTTTGTTCTTGATCTACCAAGGACACAAAGGAGGAATGACTCTATTTTTGTTGTGGTTGATAAATTTTCAAATATGGCACATTTTATTCCCTGCAAAAAAACTAATGTTGCAGTTCATGTTACAGGGTTGTTTTCAAAGAGGTGGTACAACTTCATGGTATACCAAAGAGTGACAGGCACACCAAGTTTGTTGGGTATTTTCTGGAGGATCCTATGGAAGAAATTGAAGACAAACCTAAAATTCAGTTCTGCATACCACCCATAGACTAATGGAAAAATAAAGGTGGTGAATAGAATTTTGGGTAATCTACTGAGATGCTTGGTATGAGATAAGCCCAAGATATGGGATTTGGTTTTGCCACAGGTAGAATTTGCATACAATAAATCTATCAATAGGAGTACTAATGAATCTCCATTCCAGATCATATATTGGAGCAGTCCAAGAAATGCTTCTGAGTTGAGGAATATGGATAGAGGAGAAAAGTGCAATGTTGAGGCTGAGTATTTGGTAGAGCAAAGAGCTTGAATGAATAAGTGAAGTAGCATATAAAAAAAATGAACACTCAGTACAATACAAGAGCATACTAGAAGCGACGACTTAAGGAGTTCCAAGTGGGAGATCAAGTTATGGTTCACCTAAGAAAGGAAATATTTCCTGTTAAAACCTATAACAAGTTAAAAATGAATAATTTTGGACCATGTAGGGTCATAGGGAAATGGGATTCGGGGAATGCCTATGAGGTAGAATTGCCAAGTGGGCTGAACATATCACCTGTGTTTAACATTTTAAATTTGGTAGAGTATCATGAAGGTGACAGTAATGGCGGGCCAGTCATAGAATTATGAAGTATTCCAACATATACTCCAGATATAAAAGAGATATAAGATATCCTAGATACCCACAGGCAAAAACACAATAAATAGGTAGTATGTAGAATATCTAGTTAAGTGGAAGGGTAGGTATGTTGAATATTCATCTTGGTTGTCGAAGGCTAAGGTTGAATGCCTTGGTTTTATTCCAACAATATATAAGTGAAGGTCACTTCTAAAATTACCTTAGGTGTCTGATGTAGGAGCATCAGTGGTGTAAGAGTGATCTTGCATCACCAAAACAAAAATTGTAATTGTTTAATTTTGTAAAACTAGTAAAATTAGTTTAACTTTTAGGTGAATTTTGAAGGCCTTAGAGACTGTATTTGAGGATTTTCAGTTAGATACTAAGCACTAAGGTATGCCCTGCTAAATTAATCTCATGCCCTTTCCAAAAACATGTTGTAATATTCAATTGGGTCAATGAGTGCGAAGTTATGACCTCAACAATTTTTCCCCAAAATTTTAAATTTCAAACTCATAGTTTTAGGCGGGAAAGGAGAAAACAGGGTCAAAAGGGGGGAATTTCGAATTTGTAATCAGTTAGTCTCTGTAAGCTCTGTCTTTGGGGAATAGAATGCAAGAAAGCTTTGGCTCATTTGGCATTTTCTCTATATTTTCTGGATTTTATGTACTTGTTTAATGCAACTCTGCTTCATTTTCATATGGTTATTTTAGATTTTGATGCTATAAAATTAAAGGAAATGTAACCACAAGTAATAAAATAATCAATAAATATTATAACTATGATAATGGCTAACTAATAAACACGTAAATATGATAATAAAATTCTGAAAATACTCATGCAATAGCTATTAATTAAATCTGATGAAAATATATAATGTTATGCAATGGAGGTCCCTAACTCTCCATATTGCAAAAATGCTCTACACTTTTACTACTACAACTCTATCGTATGCACTCCAAAATCCACTTGTTCTTCTACTCTAAGAAGGCTTATATATAGTGTGACATGAATCTTGGTCTTCTATATTCCTATGATACTTTATCATTCTATTCTTAGGAGTCATGTATATGTGGGCTACATTCACATTTACATCATTGCACATTCTAATAGTACTTGTGCATTTATTACATTGAATTAAGAAAATACTTAAATACTAATATAAGATAAAATACTAATCTAAAAATGTACCCATGATGGTACATTAGCAAGTACCAAATAATGTAATATATTTGAACACCTGCATGTATTACATTATTTGGGTATTGAAGACTTTAGTCATCAATATGGATCTTCATCCTAGTCCTATCTTTAGTTTACTTTGCATTGTATGCCTCCCTTGTCATGTTCCTCTTATTATTCTTCTTTATCTTCATTATTATAGTCTACTTTTGTATTTTCATGAGCTATTATGCTATCATACTATTAATGTAGGGATATTTTATCTTTGCCTTTGTCCTTATCATCATAATTCTTCTGTAATTCTAAATACTCTATACAATCGCTTAAAGCATCATGAGAAGATCTTGAGTTAGAATAACATGATGTATCAATATTGCATGAGGATTGAAATATCTTCTCCAAGAAGGATTCATCTATTTTTGTTTTCTCTTTAAGTAATTCAATTAATTCTTTTTGCTTTTCATTCTCTTCTTTGTAGTATTGGAATGTAAGTAAAGCCATATATAAAAAAACTCCCAATGTCTAGAGAAAATATAATATCATCCTTTCCATTATCAATTGCTTCTATGATTCTACCATGTAGATAATATTCTAGAGTTTTAAATTTTTCTTCTAAGGCTTCACTATAGATTACTCTTGAAGTAAGATCTAAGTTTCTAGTCTTTGTAAGTAGATTCTTGATTCCAATTTTTATAATACTTACCCTTTCCTTTCTGATGATGTTTTCCATGTTGTTATTATTTGTATTTTTTTATGTAGACATATTTCTTCCTCTTTAGTTTTAATAGACTAATGTCACTTGTAAACCTTATATCTCCCTATTTTGATTTGTAAATTTTAAGCTGAATTTGAGTATATGATCAAATTCTAACTTTCAATTATTGTAGTATAAGATCAATCAATAGAATTTCTTTTTAGCTCTTTAGTATTGAAAATAATTTTAATAGAACCTTTGAGGTAGTCTACCTTATGACTCCCTAGTTTAAGGTATGTGATCAAGTACTATATTTCAAATTTTAGGTAGTATTCCTTTTGACTCCCTAGTAATTGATAATATTTTTCCAATTTTAGAGTTTTGTAGAATACCTTCTCTCCAAAATATTTTGAATATAGTTTTTGAGAGTAGACTTATATTTCTATTTTTTTATTTGAATTGAGTATATTTTTTCTCATGAGTATTTAGATGATAAGTTTAATATAATGTTCAACTCCTAAAACTTTAAATCAACTATATTATTTCTGCTTGTAGAAAGCTTAAAGATGCAGTTTCAATGGATAATATTCTCAATATATTTAAGATATTTATGTTGGATTATCTATGTATCTTCAATTTGTATATGATACTAATAAAAATAATATTCCAACTTTCAATCAATTCTAGAATTTGGCTTCCTTCAATATTTGAATAAGTAGTTTCTAAATTTCTATAATTTAAATTTGGTGTAGAACTCCTTATACCTCGCTAATTAGAAATTTAGAAAAACTATGAATTTAAAATTATAATTTTAATTCAATTTTTAAAACCCTTATATCTCATAGTTTTATAAATTACAAATATATAATGCAATATAAATTGAATATAATGATTTCAATGCTTCTCTTTTCTACTTCTTTCTTAAGACATTCAATATACTTTCTATGGTTTTTTTAATCACCTTATTACTCTTACTATTTAAATAACCCTATAAAAATTCATTGATTTCAAATTTAATATATGCTTTATTTCTCTTTTATACTTTGCAAAGGTTTATGATAATAATTCTTACCTTCTTAATGCACCAAACTTTACGTGTAATAAATTTTTATGCTATGCTTGAACAAGACTTCAATCTACCTGCAATCAATGTAGTCTCTTGCTCATTTAATGTAGTCTCTTGGTGTTTAAATATACTTAATGGTTTAAATTCTCCAAGGATATCTATCTGTTATCTTCTCAACTCTATATGGTAATATTCACATGCTCTCTTTGCTCTTCTTCATCATCCTTTTATCTATTTTCAATGCACACACTATATAAGCACCCTTTGAACATGATCCTCCATCTATTTTGTAATAAACATGCAATGTAGCTAGTGTTGAGTGGTACTATGGGTAATCTACACCTTGGTAATTCCCTCTATAGTACCTTTATCTTATTAATTCTTGTGCCAAATATAACTAAGTTCTTAACATATTTCTTCAACGTCATATGAGGTGTTCTTTCAACTTCTCATGCTTAATGCTTTTTGAGAGCATTATATGATATAAGTGCAAGAATACTAACATAGCCTCTTTCACTATAAATGATGACATGCTCTCTAATGGCATGTGGTATATTATCCACAAGATGAATTCTCTTCAAACACTTGGTGTTCTCTTTACATGCCCTAATATTCTTCCTACCTTATCATTCAAAGCTACTCAATGCTCACTACACTTATTATAAATCCTTAATGCTTGTAAATATTTTCTTCTCCTTCTATGAAAACGGTTTCAACCGGTTTTCTAGTAATCCATCTAGCTTCTTGATGGCATTACAAGATTGCAAACAACTATTGTTTTTCCAATTCTCCTCTTAGGTGTAAACTATATATATGCCATGGCTTGTAGGTTTGGTTTTGGTAGTGTAAAACTCTCCTTCCTCTCCTTAAAATACTGGTGTAATATTGATGACTCAGCCTTACGATCTAATATGTCTTATATTTTATTTGGTGGTGCAATTTTGCTATATTAGCCTTACAACCTATAAAAATATTCAATGTTATTATGTAGACCAAATGTAGATGCTTTCCTTGATGTAAATCATTACCTTTTTAATGCTATTATGTGGTCCACATAATGACTATGTATTAATACCCAATGATTCTCTCTCTGGTGCAATTTGCTACCTTTTGATTTCATTGCATGGGGTAAACCTCTTTGTACCCCATTACCTTACATTCACCAAAAGATCTTGAATACTAGACACATCTTCTTGATGTATTTATTTTTTGCTATTGAGTTCTCTTTATTTAACTCAATAGTCCTTATACGTGTATGTATCTTGAGAAGTCTAAAGCAATATTTTACTTTTTAATTTTTATATGACTTCTTATCTAAGAAATATTTTATTTGCTTGATTGTAAATGTGTAGGTTTGGTGATGTCCAAGATGTCTCCTTTTCACCTTGGAGATACTAAACTTTAAAGCTCTATTTGATGAATCTAATGTGGTGCTCTTGAAATATTAAGATGCACTGATTTAAGTGCTTACCACATGTACTTTAAACCAACACCCTTCCTTTAACTAAAGGGGTTTCAATTTTTTCTTGTTCCTCTTGGCAACATTCTACTATTTATCCTAGCTTGATTAACTTTCAATGATGATTACAACATTTTTAATTAGGTTGATAGTACACCTTTTGAATAACACTGCTTTTCACTATAAAATGTGCAATCTATACTTGAGAATTGTGTCTTATTTTCTTTACTAGGTTGGAGGATGTTGATAAGTTTCTTTATCTTGAAATATATCTAACTCCTATTTATTATGTGTAGGGTTTAAATCTTATAGAAACTATCTTCTGCACTTCATTGAAGACTTAAACTAGAAACTTATCTTGCAATTTTAAACCTTGAAATGTGGTGCATAATAACATTAATAATAACTCAAATATGGATGTTGAATTAATGAAACTTTTGCACTTAAGTTACATACCTTTTTAACCTCCATTTGTCGATATATTTCCTTGTTATTTGGATCACCTAATCACTACCTTTTTCTTAATGTATTTGCAGCTCTTCGTCACTGTCCAAAAATAGCTCTTTAACTCATAAATTTTCTGCTTTAATTGATATCCTTTGCTGCCTTGAAACTTGTTTATTTTGTAGCTTTGAAATTCCTTTAACTTGCTACCCGAAACTGTTGTTTTATGGCTTCAAATATCCTCTATGTAGCCTTCTATAGAATTCTAGAAATTATTAGTTATTAATGTTGCACAAATTACTACTTTCCTACTATACTTAAATATTAAATTTTCATATTGTAAAGAAGTCAATTTCTCCTTTGAAATGTTGTTCTCGAATACCAAAAACTTGGTAGGAAACTCCTTCAAATTGTGTATGAGATTTTCCTTCAAGAAACATTCAATTTTCTGTTGTAAAATCAGAAAACCTCCTTCTTCAAGTAAGCATTCAAATACTCCAAAGGAAATCTTCAAACCTCTTAGGTTTGGTAGTTTCTTGTAGCTTCTTTCTTCTTCAACTTATTTTGTAAATTCTTACTTCAATATTGGCCTTTTTGTTGGCCTTCTTATCAAGAATATGAATGTATTAAAGTATTTGGAAATCCTTTCCAAAATTTGGTAAACTTATTTCCAAATAATTATTTCTTTTGGGATTTTCGTCAAATGATGACAATTATCCCAAACTCTTCTTTATCAAGAACTTCCCCTTGAGTTCTCCTCAAATATTATCCAATGGACTTCTTCAAATATCCATCAATGAGGTTTTCCTAGCCTTCTCTTTGTTTCTCCTTTCAATTAGCTTGAGATATTCTCCTATGACATTCAAATTCTATAGCTTCTCTTCTAATCAAAACTTCAATGAGATATTTCCTTGATATCTTTAATCCTTTAACTATGGAAGTTTTGCAATGGGATCTCTATTGGATCTCCTAATTCTACTACTTCTAAAATCTACAATATAAATTTTGATAGTCCTTGTTTATTATAAATGATACCTATGGGTCTCTCCAACTTCTTCAAGGTGAAATATTCAATATTAAATGGAGATCCCCAATCTCCAATCCTCTCCAGGATTCTTTTCCTTAAGTATATTATTCCTTCAATAGGAATTTCTTTCTAGGACCTCCTTGATTTATAATCTTCAATGTGGCTTCTTTGGCCTCTAGATATTTTCTAAATATCTAACTTAAAGTCTTCATTTCGCAAATCATGCAATGGTACCTTTTCCTTAGGTCTCCAAATATTCAATCTCCAATTTGTTACTTCAGGTACTGGATTGATTTTAAAAAATATGTTCTTCCTAGCTCTTGTAGTAAGCTTCCCAAATTTCTTTGAATCAAATTTTTTGCAACAAAGTATTAGAAAAAATCTATAATAGAGAAACATCTAAATCTAGAGATAAAGAATCTTCACTAGTTGATTTGTCAATCTAGTGGAATCAATGTTGAGTCCTAGTCTTCACAAGTTTTTCTGCAAGATTGTGTAAAGACTCTATACAAATAGCAATTATAGAAATTTTGAAAATGATATTTTCTATCTCCTCTCAATATATTTTGTGGATCTCTCTATTTCCTATAAATCTACCTAGTGGTCTGATACAATTGTTAGTTTTTGATGCTATAAACTTAAATTAAATGCAACCACAAGTAATGAAATAAGAAAGCAAAGTTATTACTATGATAATGGCTAACTAACATGTAAATATGATAAGAAAATTCTAAAAATACTCATGTAATAACCATTAATGAAAGCTCATGAAAATATACAATGATGTGTTATGGAGATCTCTAACTCTCCATATCACAAAAATGCTCTACATTTTTACTGCTATAACTCTACCCTATGCACTTAGATATCCTCTTGTTATTCTAATCTAAGAAGGCATATATAGTATGACATGATGCTTGGAATTCTATATTCCTATGACACTTCATCATTCTATTATTAGGACTCATGTACATGTGGGCTACATGCACATTTATGTCAATACATATTCTAATAGTACTTGTGTATTTATCACATTGTATTAAGAAAATACTTTAATCCTAATCTCAGATAAACCCCTAATCTAAACATGTACCCATGATGGAACATTAGGAAGTACTAAATAATGTAATATATTCCAATAGGTTGTTCATGTTCTCACCTCTAATATGTATGATACTAATATATTGTACTACTCCTCTTCTTTTATAGTATTATCCTCATGCATTATTCCCCTCCTCACCTTTTATAGCTATTTTCTTAATTATTTGTCCCCCTCCTCATTTTTCTTAATGATCACCTAGTGGTTTATACCTCTCCTCATCTTTCATAACTATCATCCTATTGAGTTCTCCACCTCCTCACCTTCCATAACTATTGTCATGCTATATTTTCCCTTGGATAACATTTTGCAATAAAATTTTGGTATATTCTCCCCCTTATCTCCTTTCATAACTAGTATCCTAATGATTTTTTCCCCTTCTCATATTTCATAATAGCCTCTAGTCCTCTTATCCTAATGAGTTGTTCCCCTTATTATTTGATTATTTTAATTACTGCCTTTATTTATTATTACATGTGTATAACATATTAAAACTTATTAATAATAAATAGCTTAACATATAACAAAAAAATACAAGGTTTTATATATCACATATTTTTATAGTAACACATATATCAATCAAATATAATTTTAAACAAGAACAAGAAAATATTCATTAGTTGATCACATGTTTAAGAATCTTCTCTAAGGATAGCCTCCAACAAATACCTATGAAAACAATACAAATAAACTTTATTTCTTTTGAAAGTATACTTAGTATAGTCCAATATCATCTTTATCATTAATATCCTCAACCATATATGATGTGATTTATAATTTTCTATAAAAAATTTAAAATTATTAGTTAAATATAACATCAAGAAACTCATTAAATATTCCATAAGTATATATGTTTTATCTTTAGCTTTAGAATCAAATTACATCAAGTTAAATGTTAAATTAAAGTAATAATTATAATTATAAAGCACAAAATATTTAACATTAATAAAATAAAATTTACATTCAATTAGGTGAGGGAGAGAGGAGCACTACATTCCTACATATGAACATCCTTCCAAAATATGAGAAAGAAAATACATCCATAAGAAGAAGAAGTATGTGTATCAAAGATCTATATGATATTTATAAAATCCTTTATAAGGTTAATTTAATATATTTGTGATGCATATGAAAACACATAAGTTCCATCTACTTGTAAAAACATAAAAGCTTAACCTATTGCTAGTTGACCAAGACATCACAATTTATTAACAACTATAAATAAGGCAAAGACAATACCAATAACTTATAGATCACTTTATTGGAATAATTTATGTTCATCGTATGATGTCATTTATGTAATATATTATAGTAGTTTTCATAGTTTAAAATTCCTTCTAATATTATATTGATTGAAATTCAAAACATTCTATGCAAAGTAATAAATAACATGGCCAAATTCTAACTATACATTAGGATCTATCAATAGTTATAAATATCTATGTAATACTAGCCTATGTTTTGAATAATGGTGGGGGAATCACAACGTCATATAGTGCTTACAAATATAACTAATAATTGTAAATGTATAAAAATAATAGAATCATGGAAAGATATAGAAAAATCCATTCAAATTATGAAAGTTTTATTTCTTGTTACAATTCTGTAAGTGTCCTCCAAGATAAATATTGTTGGCATAATATAATAGTTAACCCATATAACAACTATAGGATGATCATTAAGAGAATACAAATATAGTAAACTATCAATTACATAAGTCTACTATCTAGAAAGGCCAATAATAACAACTTATTAGATATTATTGTGTAAAGGGGATCCTAAATCTAGATCCCCTCTAGGGTGGACCATTTAATTTTATCAATTAGAAATTATATACACCACCTTTATATTTTTGAGTAATCATAAGCTAGTATAAATAGTATTCTATAATGACACCAGTAGGTGAGAAAGATAATGTGATAGTATTTATATCCTAGATAAGTCATATATCTAAGAAGAGTGCATTTACAATAGTAATCCTAGCATATCTACAACAACCATCATAATATGTAAACATGTATATACATTACTATTATCAATAGTAAGGTAGTATGCTTCCATGAAATATGTGTTGGCATTTGAAGTTAGAAACTTAATGAGAAATTGACCACAAGATATAAAATGAGCATTGAAACATTGAAACTATGATAATTTTAATTTATTAAACATATAAAAATCATAAAAAAATTTGTAATAACTCATAAAATTATCACTAATGAATGCTCATGAAAATATGATCTTTATAAAAAATACGGATATCTCAAGTACTCCATGCTCAATATAAGTTCTACATTATTTCAAATATGTATTCTACTATACTCTACTAAATGATAAAATGACATGGAGAGGATTGTTCTACTTGCTCACACCAAGGCCAATATATAGTGTGACATGACTCGTGACCTTCCATATTCCTATGACTCTTCACCTTCCTATCCTATGGACACATGTGCACATGGACTATGATGTGCATTTACATTATTGAATACTTTACACATTCTAATATTAATTGTGCATTTGTTACATTGCATAAAGTAAATACTCAACCCCTAATCTAAGAAAAAATTATAATCTAAAGATGTACCCAAGGTGGTACATTGGCATGTACCAAATAATGTAATATATTCCAACACCCCATTTTATTACATTATTTGGTTATTGAAGACTTTAGTCTTCAATATGGATCTTCATATTTCAAATATTCTTCAGCTCGATCAATTTATTGTTCTACTGGTTCAATATTTTTCATTCCACTTGTTCTCTATATTTAAAAGTGGTTGATAAGATCTTCATTCTCAAATTTATTCATCTTTTATGAAAAAAATATCTCATTAGATGACCTTTCTTCTTTTTATTTCCTTTTTGTTCTTATAATTGATCCATTTTCTTTCCTTTTGTTCTTTAGATGACCTTTCTTCTTGTTCTTCAAAAACATCAAGCATGAAATCATTATTAGTAGATGCTTCGAAAAAAAAAACTTGAAAACGATAATTTAATCTAAATATCATTATTTATTCAAATATTCTATAGTACTTATCTTTATAGTAACAAAAAAATATGAGTGAAATTTTCCTCCACAATATTTACATGGATGGAAAGTTCAACAGTTTGCTTTCTCATGACCTATTCTATTGCAATAAGTACATTGTGAAGATATCCCTACTCTTTTGTTACTTGTATTTAGAAATTCAAGTTCATACATTTCCTTGATAAAATGGTAAAACCATTTGTGTGCAATTGAAGCTACTCTACTTTTACTTCTTTCATATATTTGTAGGATGTCTTTATGATGAATATTCTCTTCTACCTTTTGAGTATGGTTTTTTATTTTATTCCCAATATCTCCATTAATATAGTTGTCATTGATTCCTTCCATCATGTTATTGGAATATGTCTCTATAGAATCTATTTTTACCAAACTATTAGCTTGTGAGTTCTCAAAAATATTTTTGTCATAATGGTTCTTTTCTTCTGATTGCATCTTTCCTATTATCATTCCTAGAATCAAGTATATCTCTAAACCATTTTTATTCTTTGAATCCTATATAATTAATAAGCTTTTCCATAGTTCCTTTTCAAAGTACTCTTTCTTGTAACTCTTTGATTTAAAAATAATAATCTTAGTAGAATTTTAAAAACCCAAAACCATTGAGATTGACTACCTTATAACTTCCTAGTTTTTGGATTTTTATCCAACTTGGAATAGGATCAAATTTGATAAGATATTTTAATTTTCTAATTTTTTGTAGAGTACCTTGTATCTCCCAAATATTTTGAATATAGTATGGTCCTGATAAAAAGCTTATATTCCTTGGTTTTCCTTTTATTACAATCCCTTTTATCTTTCGAATGTCCAACTTCTATTATTTACCTTATTTATCCCTATTAGTGAATAGAAAGCTAAAGATAGTTTTGATGCACTTTCAATTGATATTTTTTTCTATTTTCAAGACTTTAGGGTTGAATACCTTATGTCTAATTAATTTTATAAAGAGTCTAAATTCAATGTCGTTTTTAAACTTTTCCATAGCTATCTATTTTATTTCCTATATATTTCAATTCATAATAGTATCATTTTAAAATTTGAACAATCTATGTTGGTGTTGAAATATTAAATTTGGAGATAAAAATATTTCAACATCAAAGGAATCTAGAAATTAAAATTCGATGAAAATTTCATGTGAAAAAAATATTGCAACATCATTTGAATAGTTACTTGAAGAACAAATCAAAACAATTGAGAAAAGAAAGTAGATAAAAATAAAAATAAACATTCAGTATACATCATCAAAGGTTAATACAATAAAAGGAAAGTGGAAATTGTTTACAAAAGTCTACTGAAGATGGAAAATATGGATCAACAAAATTAAAGGAACATCTACAATCCATTCAAAAAAATGCTAAAGATAGAGTTTATTTAATACTTCAACATTGTTTACGTGGTCTTCTCAAGGATGCTAATAACATTTATGAAAACCATATTGCAATACATGTTCTTAAGATGAAAAGATAATGAAGACGTAAATAATTGAAGAATAAATATTGTATGAAAGAAGTATGTTGTGACACTATTTATATTTATCAACAGGAAAATAAAAATTATGGTTCAAAGTATGAACAAATATAAGCATTGTAATAGACATGGACATAAGGAAGAAAAATGTTAGGGTCTTAATCCTTGCACAATTTGTGGGGGTTATAATAATCCTAAAAAATACTATTAGCACAAAGGAAATAATCCTAATAATGTAAATCATGGATGGAAAAGAGTATAGATGATGGCCCTATGTATATTTCTTTAGAAAATCATTTTCAAGATAATTCCTAAAGCAATTATAATCACTACTAGTAACAAAGCTAGAGAAGAAAAGTCAAGATCAGAATCAAATATTGAAGACACATGAAAGCATAGGACCTTCATACCAAATAATGTAATACATGGGGGTGTTGGAGGTATTACATTTTTTTTATTACATAGGAAAGTTGGTTACAACCAATATTTTAGTAACTAGCAAGTGTAGGGTTCAAACAATAGGGGAATGTTCCCAATAAACCTATCCATATCATTCTTGTTGACCTAACATGAAATGGGGACCATCATTCACTCGGGGTCCGTACCATTGTCGTTGGTTTGGATCACACTAAAAGGATTCAGAGCAGACTACTACCATTGCAAAGGGTTGGCTTCCCTCCCAAGGTTTGAACCTTGGTATTTTCTTGGCAAGTGCCCAGCCACACCCACACTTACCAATCCACCTAGCTTTGGGGGTATTGGAGGTATTACATTATTTGCTACCTTGTATGATTAATGCAATAATATTTGTAAATATTATAGATTAAGGTGTTTTTAGTATTTGAGTAGGGTGTGTTTGAGTCTTTAGTATATGTTATGTTTTTAGGTGTGGTTATGTGTCATGTAAATAAGTATGGAGTTAGTATGTGAGGTTTAGAGAATTTTCTAACTATTGAACACTTAGAGAAGTAAGAGGATTTTCACCTTAATTTAATATATGGTATCTTCTAAAATGCTTATGACCATTGTCATTCATATTCTCTAATTTAAGTTTTTTACTCAATTAAAAAACAATTTATATGAAATAAAGATAATCTCAAAGAACAAATGTTATCATTTTTTTCGAAAAGTCTAGGAATATACATTTATTACTTATAATTTATTACTAGCATATGAATAATCAAAGTACAAAAACCATATATGTATCCATACAATAATGATATAAATCATATAATAAATAATTGCTAAGCGAAAACTCACAAATTTCTATTTATACAATCTCAAAAAATATAGGATATATATATATATATATATATATATGAACCAAATTAAATTTCTTAGCATTTATTATCCTATCACAAAGCTTAGTGATATTCTTATCGTTTATCATAAAATTGTTAATTACAAAACAAGGATTTTTAATCATCGATCTAATAAGTTTTCTTGACACAATTTATGGTTTAAAATTATATGATTAACTTGAGTATAATAATAAATATTATTTTATATTATTACATGAGTTCCCAAAAATATATTTAAGTTCATAAGGTTTTAAAAAAAATGCTCATACTCCGGTTGTCAAACGGTGCACGCATCAATATTTATTTAACATATTCGACACACTAAATACAATGAATGTTTAAAATCAAACAATTCATTTTTCGTACTTATCTGCTAGTTGGATTTAAGACGGCGATGGAACACCGGAAACAATTTGGCTGAAATGTATAACTATAATTCATTTATGCGGGCCAATTGAATCACTCTGAGGCCGTAATTATTAAATTCTCGCCTAGGTGAGCAAACCATTCCTTATATAATGAATATCAAACTACGAAGTAGTTCCCCACAAGCTTGAAATTTGACAGATTAATTTAGTATTGGCCGTAATTATTAAATTCTCGTCTTTTAGATAATTATGTCGGCAAACTATTCCTTACATCATGAATATCAATCTACGAAGTAGTTCCCTACACGCTTGAAATTTGACAGATTAGGCATCAAACCACATGTTAAATAATTTAGTATTGCCCGTAATTATAAAATCCTCGCCTTTTAGATAACTATGTGAGCAAACCATTGCTTATATCATGAATATCAATCTACGAAGTAGTTCCCTAGACGCTTGAAATTTGAAAGATTAGCCATCAAACATTCGGTTTTCCAATGCATCTAATGCATCTATGTATATATCAACATGAAATTAAACGCTAGGTGTAATAGAGCAAGCCCCTCTGATTCACCTATATTCATGTCTTAATATTTTTAAGCACAATAAATCTATGCTGAAAGGATTCAAACCCATAAACTCTTGAGTCTTGAAAACGAATGCCTATTTTTTAATTCATCGTTTACTTTAATGATTCCACTCCTATGTCTTTCTCCCCAATCTGTATTCATATTTTTTGAGGTGCAGATGCTTATGCAAACACAACTCAGTTATGACTTTTCTTACGTTTATATAATGCCTGAAACACGTCTCTGAGAAATTCGTCAAATTACGTAAATTACGTAACTCATGTTTAAACGAAGTTTTGGCATGATGCGGTGCCGCTTTACTCGAGCAGATTCTCTACTGGTAAAGACGATACGAATTCTGTCCGTAATATATTATGTTTTGGTATTTGAAATGTGATTGAAAAATTATATATTAAATAAATACTATCGTTCATAACGATTGTTTATATAATTTATATATGCTAATAGAGTAGTTGACATCTCTTAAAAAGTTTTTAAATAATATTTTATTTTCTTATTGGTTGATAAAAAGGGTTTTGGGTTTTAAAAGGTCTCCAAACTTTTTATACAAATATAGCAAAGACAACTAATTAAAATTAAATTAATTCAACTGAAAACAAACAACCTTATAAAGGAACGAAACAATCAATTTTAAACCAAAAAGAAGGTATACATAGAACTACAACAACCATACTTAAAAGAAAATAAAAAATAATTGTCGAAAGTCCAACCAAGATTACAGCATTTGGCTCGGTGAGGTTCAATCTATGAGCTTATTGGAGCAACCACTTCCACTATGCTAGAAATTAGTAGTTTTATTTGCCATTCCTTGCCACCTAGGTTTAAGGGTGATAGTTGCCTTGTGAACTTTCCACATTCCTGGCCACTTGGGTTCACAGATGATACTTGCCTTGTGAAATCTCCACATCTCTTCAAAATTACCCCAAGATGGATTGCACAAAAGCACATAAGGGAAAAGATGAAGATTAAGCCACTAGGTCCCAAATCAGCCACATCAGCACCAGCAACCAGTTAAAGATTAAGATTTCCATTTGCATCAATATGGGTCACAATACATTGAGGGAAATTGTCATACCAGACTTGGAGGTTATCCTGTTCAACTCCTTGATTGGCAAGGAGGTCAGCAACTTTGTTTCCTTCCTGGTAAACATGTTAAATTGTAACATGTTTGATGCCTTCAATTATCTTCAAGCTTTCTTGGACAACATTGAACAAGCTCCAAGCATGAACATCGAATGACATTCATAGAATCACTCTCTATGATAAGTATTTCAAATCAAAGCCACTTGCAAATGAGGAGGCCATGGTATAATGCACAGGCTTTAACAAAATATTATGCAAACGTACATATTTATTTGCCCATGTACTCAACATACACGCATAGGACTTTACCTTGACTATATCTAAAAAGACCACCTCCTCTAGTCCTACCAGGGTTTTCCTTTGAGGCTCCATCAATGTTGAGCTTGATCCATCCACAAGGCAGGGGAATCCATTTCACCATTGACCTGTCAGCTTTTGGATGACCCCAGGGGGGTGTCAATATAAAATTTGAGAGTATTAAAAATGGATAATCCCCATTGGTTCTTGGGCTTTTCATCTTGGATGAGATTAGCACTCTCAATTGCAAATGACAAAGCTCGGGAGAACACTAGTCTGGCATATTTTGTAGTAGCGTCAAAAATTTTGTTGTTCTTCTCCAACCATACCTACCATAAAAATTTAGAAAAGTAATACGACTAAAAAACATGGACTTTTAGATTCAGAAATGAATTTCACCACTGATGGTATGTGTAAACAAGAGTTGTTGGGTATACCCATGATATGTTGGCCAGCTTGAGAAACGAAGAGATCACTTCATTAGAGAATGAGCACTCAAGAAATATATGGATCACAGATTACCAACTATTTTTACAAAGGACACAACGATTAGGGAGTATTAGGACTCTGTGGATTAGATTGTCAATGGTCAAGATTTTGTTTTAGGAAGCAAGCCAAAAAAAATGGGTAACTTTAGGGATTAGAATTTTCAATGAGACAATCTTAAATTCAGGTCAGGAGTTGACTTCTATGTTTTGGGCATAGTAGGCAGCCTGAATAGTATAAAGTCCATCTTCACAAAGGTGCCAAAATGAAGAGTCTAAAACATTAGGGTTACTAGGAATGATAGTGGTGCACAATAACTAGCAATAATGGAAAAATATAGAAGATTGCACAATGCTGATGTTGACAGAGGGAAAGGGCTTCCATCTGGCTCCTCTGTTATAGTTTCTAGAAAAGAAATTATATACCTTACAACCAAACAAGTAATCAGTGATTGACTTGATGCAAGAGAGACTAGCATAACTAATTAAAGAATGATTGTTGAGCCATTTGTCCTCCCAAAATTCAATAGATGTTCCATTTCCCAGCTACTACCTAAGCCCAAATTTTAATATGGGTCTCTTATTAATCACAAAGTTCCAAAAAAGACATCCAATAAAAAGTGGTTTATCATTTAGAAAGGCTCATTGTTGTAGGTATTTATCCTTTATGATATTGATCTAGGTGGCTTGTTCATTTCAGATAATTCTCCAGCCTTGTTTACCAATGAAAGCAGAATTCATCTTACTAGCTTTCATGAAACCCAACCCTCCTTGATTCTTCTTCAAGCAGATCTTGTCGCAAGCAACCAAGGGAATTCTATTGGTATTTTTTCTTCCTAATTAGATCAATCTCATTTATATATGTTCAATATTCTTGTAGACAAAATCTAGAGCTTTAAATATGGACAATAAATACATAGGAACGCCTTGCAAACAAGCTTGGACAAGAGTCACTTTTGTTGCCTAGCTGAGGAGACAACCTTTCCACCTAGCCAAATTTTTATGAATTTAATCTAATATGTTGTTGCACATATTTGTAGGAGGTTTAACATGGAAAATGGGTATACCTAGATAGGTGGAAGGAAGGCTTGATATGTTGTAGCCCTGGATCTTGGCAATCATTTACTCTCTGTCAATGGGAGTATTCAGGAAATACAATTTACTTTTCTAAAAATTAACCTTTTGTCCAACAACAAGCTTGTAGGAGACTAGGATATTCTTGATTTCCCTTGCTTTAGGAACTAAATATTTGGTTGCCAGTAACATATCATCAACAAATTATTGATGCATGACCGGTTGGGAGATGGAGGAGGCCTTTATCTTGGAGATAGTACCATTAGAGCAGGTAGAATGGAGTGCCCTCCCAAGGTATTATGCAATAATGATGAATAAATAAGGGGAAATAGGATCCTCCTTCCTGATTCCTTGGTTTCTTTTGAAATACCTAGCAGCAACACCATTTACAATGACAAAAATCCAGACAGACAAAAGATATTTTTGGATTAGGGTAATCCACTCTAGATGAAAGTCAAATTTTGTGAGCACAACACACAACAAACTCCAAGAGACCCTATAAAATGCCTTGGTGATATGTAACTTGATAAAAAGTCTTGGATTTTTGGTTTTTGAGGCAAAGTGGAGTAGTTTGTAAATAGTTTTTATACCATCAGTTACAAGACTTCCATTAACCGAGCTACCTTGACATAAATCAATAATACCTGGGAGCAGTTTCTTCATTCTATTAGCAATGGTCTTGGTCAAAATTTTGTAGATGATATTGCATAAGCTAATCAGCCTATAATCAAAAATTGTTTTGCATTACCGAGTCTTTGGGACAAGGGTGATAAAGGTGATTAAACATTTTATTTATAACTACTAATTTAACATTTATACTTAAATAAAATTTACAATTTTTAATTATTATCTTTTAAATTAATTTTAATGATTAAAATTGAAGCTAATCTTTGAAGGGTATTAGAGGGTGAGTAGTCGAAGCTCGACAAGAGAAAACTAGGGCATCAGTTGGGTAGCCAAGGATATTTTTGGTAGTTATGGAATTGAAAACAAAATTATTACCTTAGGAGGGCCCAATGGGGATACCTTTGGATCCTCTTTTAGAGAGACAATTCTTTTGTAGATTTGTTAAAGGATAAATATCCAACAGAGACTAAAGAAACACAAAAAACTGCATTAAAAATACTTTTTACAACTGATGAAAAGAGATCAACATCTCAACGAGTTAATGGATGCTTGCCACAGTAAGAATCAAGGTCAAATATTATCATTGAAAAAATTTATGGTAGAAGAAATGGTTTTATATAGATCCAATCATGATTTGATTTATAAATTCATTGGTATTCACCCTACCCTAAATTTTTTGCATTCCTAGGTCTAGCAAAATTGGGAGCCTCTTGGTGAGTATTCTTTGTGGTTTATTAGCAATGAATATTTTATTGTTAGTTTTTATTCACTTACCAATAGAAATAGGGCTTTCGAATCAAAAAATAGGAATCATGGTTGAACAATATCAGTTTTTCAGCCGTGGATAGTGGTATTTGATACTCGAATTAAACCCACTATTGTCCCAATTTAGATCCATTTATATGCACTTCCAATGGAGTTTTGGAGTGAGCAGGTATTAGAAATTATCAGTAATTCACTTGGAAGACATTTGGATATTTCCAAAGATACAATGGAAGGAAACACATCCATTTATGTTAGAGTATGCATGGAAATGGATCTTAGCCAGCTTTTTCTGGTAGAGGTTGAACTCGAACTTGTAGAACTATATTGGATTCAAAAATTGGATTATGAAGCATTACCCTTCAAGTGTAGATTTTACCACAAATATGGGTATTTGGACCGATCCTACCCAAACAATATGAACATAAAAATGGAGGCTCCTCTAGGAATGTCAAATATTCTTAAGGAGGGTAAGTCAACAATCAATAAATAAACAACAAATATTAGGGATATAGTTTTGAACAACCCAAAATAAGGAGAAGGAAAAATAAAAAATATGGTAAAAAGCAAGCCCAACTCAAGCCCTCTAACAGGTATGAGATCTTCAAGACACTAGTGGACTTAGAAGAAGAACAATTCATGGAAGGAGTGGATGAGAATAATAAAAATAATAATAGTCATGCTCAAGCCCCTCTTTCACATCCTCTCATCCTAGAGTAGGTAATTGAGTGCAATGAGTTACTGCAATCAGAGATTGTAGGGGTATTTATAGTGCATAACCAAGAGCAACCGATAATTAAGGATGTCATCATGGGTATAAAAAAAAAGAACAAATAAAGGCCAATTCTAGGTATAACTCGGGTGGAAGAGAGATAAAAAAACATCATCTCTCAAGGAGAGGGTAGAAAATCAAATAAGGAATTGATAGCAATTCAAGGAGACAAACTGATCACTGGATGATCATTAAGGCCAATAGATTTTTACTGCTCTCAAGGTAACCAATGATTATACAATCATGGAATGCTAGGGTTTTAAATAGTAGAACCCATCAATCTGCTATTCGGAGACTCTTAGAAAAATATAAATTAATTTTTTTGCTTATCCAGGAGATAAAAATATCATTGGATCTTATGTGTAATTCTTTCGTTTTCTTGATTTTACTTTCTTCAAACCAAAATATATTCTATCCAAAATTTGTTTAACCTTCTAAACATATAGAGAGTGATATGCTAGTATTTGAAACTTCAAATGAGAAAAATATTCTTCACATTAAGTCTATTGCTTCCACATATCTCATGCTTATTTCATTCCAAGATAACCCTAGTCAAGCACTAGATAACTGACCTATGTATTGAAATATTTTGAATTTTGATGCCTTGATTCCTCTCAATATCACACTGTGAAAGATACTGCAAATTCCAATGCCTCCCTCATGATTTTATTAAACTATACAATAATATTATTTTTCTTTGCCAATATACTATTCGATATGTTATTTATGAAGAACAATATCTATTATTATTTACTCAAATAGGATAAAAGAAATCTGCAGTCTTCTTAAATGAATTCTTTCTATTCTCCTCCAATCCAAGCCATGACAGAAAAACAATCAATGCAAATGGAACTTTATACCTTTTAACTCATTTGAAATATTACCTCTATTTCTATGTAGCCAAAACACTCAGTAACCTCAACAGGTGGTGTCACTTAGTTCTTCTATCGCTTGAATAATTTTGCCTTCCTTAATGTGCCCTAATTTTGCTTTGTCATGGTGCACAACCACCTCAATGGTGATGTCATTTAGTTCTTATATCTTTGATATTTTTACGTCATTGATCCTATTTGTCTTTCTCAATGCGCTCTCACCCAACATCCTCAATGGTAGCATTGCTTCACTCTTCTATTCGTAGGTGCTTGACATTATCTTTATTCTTTTGAAAAAAAAAAATTATCTAGATGAGATGTGGAAGAGGCCTTTGACAAAAAAACATATTCAAGTTTCTGTATGTGCCTTCAATGATGGTTCTTTGCTATACTTGACAAGACTTTCATTCCTCCAAACTTTGTGCACTGTTAGAAGAATCTCCTCTCCTGGGTAGATGAGTTATCTGAATGAAACCTTGACCAACTTCATAAAATCTGAACTATAACCTTATACCTTTTGTATATCAGTAAAATTTATAACTTTATAAAGATGATTACCTCCTGATATTGCACCAGATTTATTTTTGACTTCTACTTCAAATAAAATCAATGTATTCCAACCAGTGCTTGTTCTTGCAAATATTAAATGTATTCTAATATTTATTTGTTGCACTCGAGGATGATTATTTCTTTATTGATGTTGCATCTATCTTGATTCATTAT
The DNA here is from genome assembly GCA_028583015.1 of Wollemia nobilis. Taxonomy (NCBI): domain Eukaryota; kingdom Viridiplantae; phylum Streptophyta; class Pinopsida; order Araucariales; family Araucariaceae; genus Wollemia; species Wollemia nobilis. The sequence continues at coordinate 928,006 of JAQPPZ010014872.1, read as the reverse complement.
TCAACACCTCCAATCATCTTCAATACTACTGCGTTACTTATGCTTTATTTATCAATATCTTCGTTAATCTTCAATTCTTCATAATAGCTTGATTCACCATTATTTCTTGCGTTTGTTCACACTCTGAATTCAAATACATACCAAAGATATTTTTCCTTTTATTTACCCTTTGAATGCAATCACAAGCTGCAGTATCCTTATTTCACAAGTTGTAGTCTCATTCCTTCGTTAGCCTTCTGAATGCAAGTGCAAGTCACACTCTCCTTTGTGTCTAAAAAAAATAGCAACAATATTCTTCAATGGTGGTCATGTTCCAATCTACCTATTATCGTGTTTCATTTTCATTTGTCATTCTCTCTTCCTTTTGTCGCTATAACTTCTCACCCACTACGCTAGATATCAAAGATACACATGATCGAATATATTGATGTTTATAATGTTTTTGGCTTTGTATTTATACACATCTTTTCACCACTTGCTTTGGTTCTCAAGATGTCAGCTCATATATGCATTAATAATAATATTTCAACCTTAGCCATGGGTAATTTTTTTCTCCTCAATAATAAAAATTCAACCTTAAGCAAAGTAGATATTTTCCATATCAATAATAATATTTCATCCTTGGCCCATTGCACACTTACAAATATTTAAATATTTAATTAAATATTTCAACCTTTGATATTACATCACCCTTGAAGAGAATATATTTGCCTTGAATAATTCATCCAAGATCTACTCAAAGTATGTTTGCCTTGATTACTTTTCCCAAGCACACCATCATGCCTTTGACATCAATGAAAAATTCTAACAAATATACCAATTTGGATCCCAGATATGTTGGGCTCTTTGAGATCATCGAGAAGATAATTCTAGTAGCCTATCATATTTCCTTACCACCCAATTTGTCCAAGATCCATGATACTTTCTATGTATCCTGGTTTAGGAGATATGTTTTTGATCTTGACCATGTATGGAATGTTTCTAATCTACAGATAGTCAACCCTTCAATGATTGAAGTGAAGCCTATGAATATTTTGGAGTTCTATTCCAAGATGATGAGGAACCAAACTCTTGACCAGTGTAAGGTCCAATGGAATTCTTTTCTAAGAATAATTCCACTTGAGTGAAAGTGGTTGATATGCAGAGATATTTTCTATTTCTATTTGAAAATGAAATGTAAATTTTTGTAGGACACTAATGAAACATAGAGGACTATGTTCAGTGTAAGGGGTAGTATGTCACGACCCCCTTTGGTAAACTTTTCCATATGATAGACTTATGACTTGGCATGATTTTTTAATGATAGGTTAATATGGTTATATGATGATTAGTTGTCATAAGTGCTTGATTTATTTATATGATGCTGCTAATGGATGAGCTTGTGCAGGTATAGGTAATATCATGGGTGGGCAAAGGATTGACCACCAAGAGTGAAGTGTTCCATGAAGGAAAGGAAAATAATGGATAGAATGGTCTAAACTATTTAATACATGATAGTTGTATTTAGACCTAATTCATGTCTTCACATTTTACATTTATCATTCCTACATTTGAATGCTTGTCATCATTCCTAAATCTTCATGTGATTTGAACTACTTTAGATTGATATAAAGTAGCATAGCATGTTTGGTATTTGATTTTAATTAATTAAAGTGAGGGGAATGATTAGCATATTATGCTTGTAAATAGTAATTTACCTATCAAAATTATAATAACAAATCTCTCTTATTAGCATCCTGTACCTCTAGATTTTAATGTGGATTTTCAATATATTATTAATAATAAGGATTTATTAATAAAAGTGAATGAAAATAATATTTTTAACATTATAAAATACTGGAATGGATTTGCATTTAACAAATTTAAAATTTAAACATAATGAAATATCTTACATGTAGTTTATGAGTTTGTTACATGAGAAATAATATTTTTCTACCGGTTTTCTTCAAAACCTTCACGGCAAGAATTCAAAAGGGAGTTTTTAGAAAAGAAGTTTTGGGCTTCGTTGAAGAATAGTAAGAACAGAGAAATGTTGAAGGATTTGATAAAACACAAGGAACCTTGTCATTCTATATATTTTTGGTCTTCTCCAACTTTGTATCTTCGATCTATAAATAAGGTACTCTGTGTCTAATATATCATGTTTGAAGAAACTATTTTAGTTTATAAAAAGAATAAATAATGAATGGTTTGATTTAGTGCAACTGTTTGGTTTTGAATGTTTGTAAGATAGAATACCTATAATGAGAGAATATTAGAGGAACTTGGAAAAATAGACTTTCATATTTTGCTATACCTATATTCGAAAGTGAGCTTGGATACGATGCTAAATTTAGGAATGTCTAACCTAGAATGCTTTTGGAAGAGGAACTATGAAATTCATTTAGAATGTGTAGCATCAACACACTTGGTCTTGGTAGAAGGTGTCTAATTGTGAACATATGTACCTAAACTACCAATATAAATACTATTCCTCACACCTATTACCTACATTGACCATCGACTCTCATGGAGTGTGTACCTGCATGCAATGTCTAGAATCAGTTGTGAGTTATCCAATAAACCTACAATTATAATGTCTTCCTGAACATATTTAGTATCTAGGAATGGGGAATATGAGTGTAGCTAGCTTGACATGTGCACCGGTTCAGCCATGGCTATGCAAATCATGAATTGATTCAACCTTATCAATATATGATTTGTTTTCAAGCATAGAGAATCAAGTCTTTGTTTTTGGTCAGATTATTAACCCTTGCCATAGTAAAACATGGATAGTAATAATTATAATTATTTAAAACTTAGGACTTGAATTTTTAATATACAACCAAGGATTGTAGCGTTGATCAATCCAAGGCTTTAGATATTTGACCAACTTGCTTAACATTCAAGTAGTCGAACATAGACGAAATTATAGGTTGTGTTCTAAGTTCATTTGTTATAAAAAAATAATTTAAAGATATTTTAAAAAGTTTAAGTGCATGTATAATTAAGTAGGGATATCATTTGGTTATAAGTTGCATCTTCACTTTCCTTTGATTGCTTAAATATTTAGCTCCAAATGAAGTTGCAATGAAAAATATGACTGTGTTATAAAATATTGTTAGTAATTCCTTTTTGATAAAGCTTATTTATAGTTGTGAATGGAATGATTGTATATAAAGGTCTAGAATGGATTATTTAAATATTTTCCTTTATTTATTTTATTATTAGGTATTTCGATTCATTAATTACATTAGAGAAATGTTGATATTTTTTATGTGAAATGAAAAAGGAAAGTTTTGTATAAATGAATGTTTTAGAAAATTGTTAGATTACTATTTTAAAGGATAGAATGGACTAAAATAAAAGTGTATATATTCTTATATTAATAAATATAGCCTTGTTATATTATCAAATAACTTCTATAATCAAAATTAGGTGATAAAATTAATGGCTCTATGGAAAAAATAAGCTATTATTGGAGTACAAATAGATTAGTTTGATTTGTGGAATAATAGAGAAAATAAAATATATGTTGTATATACATTCCTGGATGGTTTGCAGATTCTTTTGCATTATGAAGCACATGGAGCCCAATAGATAGATTGGAACTTATGGAGGTTCCATTATTATGTTTTTTGGAAAAATACTTAAGGGGGCTCTTAAGTATCTATAGATAGAAGAATGAATGTGGAATTCATTTGAGGGAATTATGGGGTTCCCTTACTGGTTTTGTAAAATGAATTACAAATGTTCATGTTCTATGGGGACATAAGAATTATGGGGTTCGTATGCAATGGATTTGAAATATTGGAAAAGGAATAAGGAATTCCTTTAGGTAGTTGTATCAATGGATGTTAGACTTATGCAATAAAAATAGATATTTTGAAGTTGTGTTTTTGTCCTTAGGTTTTTTTAGGATATATGATGTGTTATATGTGTATCATTTATGGATATTTCTTTGGAATTATTATATGCATGTAAGTATCTAGTTGATTGTTTGAGTTCTTTATAAAATGTATATGAAGAGATAATGAAATTGTATACTTAATCATGTTATGCTTATAATCGAACTACTTGTACTTTGGAATATTAAGATCAATTTTAAGAACTTCTTGCACACTTGCAATAGAATAAGTTTTATGTAAATGTAACATACAAAAGAAATACAAGAGCTTGAACATAGTTACTTTGGGGTTTGTGATTTTTCCTTTGGAGGGATTATCCATTGGAAATCAACTTAGATTGAACCTAAAGTATGGTACCAAAACTAAGTTAATTGTGGTGTATTAATCCCTTAGGGTTTCAAAGGGTACATCAATAATGGATCACCGAAGTGAAACCCAAAGGGTGGGATAATATTGGATCCAAATGTAACTAGAATTGTGTTATGGAACCTCAATGGACTATGAGGTATCCATGTGATATATGTCATTCTAATTAGAGTCAGAGGTACTTTATTAACTATGGGAAACCCTCTGAGGGATATTATTGGGTGTGATAGTCATTGGAAACCTTGATTGAATATTGGGTGTCTAGGTGAGAGATGTCACATAGGTGATAGTCACCTAAATAAAAATATAAGTAGGATGGTTTAATTGAGCATAATATTTTTATACATGGTGTAGTAGATAAAAATATAATAAGCTTTATTCCTAGGTATTAGTGTAAATTGAATAAGACCAGTAGTGGAATTGGAGTCCCTTCTTAACTAAACAAGATAGGGTTAATCCTATGCCATGGTCAAAATATTTTTCAAAAGAAGGTAAGTAAATGGGGAGACCATGTGAAGGTATCCCTTAAGTTGTAGGGATAGCGTACAAGGTGAATCCCTAAATTTTATGCAATAGATTGGCTACTCTTATCCACCTGAGGGATGTTGTAGCATTTGGAACTCAAAATGTGGTTGAAAACTTCTATTGAATCTATTTGGTGAACCTTGTGAAAAAAAATGTCCTCTCTAGATTTTTTATAGGATACAACTACAAAAACATCCCTAACACACCTTACACTATGTGTCAAGCACACGTGTCATTATTTTAGAAATACCTAAGTAGGATGTAATAAGATAGATATCATTGTCCCCATAACCTCTATGTGGGTTCATGCCAAATTTAATTGTATCTTAGTCAAATATTAGAATCCATGCTCTCCATACTTAACCTTCCATCATTTCCATAACTCTAATTCCCTCTCACATAGCTAGCAGGTCGTATGATTCCCTATTGGAACTTGAGTCAAAATCGTATTGAGTTGGTGGGATCAATTCTACATGTTGGATGGATACTTTAATTATTTGGCCTAGGATAGTCATGGAGGTAATAGACTACCAAAATATAGGATACCTCATAGGGTGACTCTTTATATCCTCTTAATAAGTCATCATCAATCTTAGTACATCTTAAAAAACTTAATGAAAATAAAAATGTTAGATTCATCTTGTTGTATTGAATAGCATGTACTATGATTCTATGATAATACTAACTATGTATGAAAATAAATTAAATTTGATCTATATAAAAGAATGTTTTTTTACTTGGATCACTTGGTTTTCTAGTGGGGCCATCCTCCTTTAAGGAGGAGACCTCTACATTGGTAGTATCCACTCCATCCTCATAGATACAAATAGCCTTTGGGTCAATCTTCTTAGAGTACTTCCCATATTCATGGGTTGTCTCCTGTATTTTTCCCTCTATTATTACTCCCTATGTAGTCTCATTCTCCTTAAGATACTCCTCATTCTGTTTTGACCTTCACAAAAAGGTTTTGATTATTATGTTCTAAAAGAGCATAAACCCATAACATAATGATTGATGGGCCCAAATATAGGTCATTTCAACTACCTAGTTAGATATATATGATATAGATTTACCTATACCTATGGATTCATCAATTTTCATAGATATAAGAAAAGTAATATCCTTATGCCATCCTTAGGTAGTTTTCTACTTTTTTACTTGTGCCAACTACTCTACTAGTACTCACCTTGATGTCATATTGACCTTGGCCTTGGACTCTAACTCACTTGGATTTATCCTGAAAAGTAATTATTGAAGGAAGCTTAGTCTCTATTAAGAAACTAACTATGATTATCAATTTTGACTATCATCATCATTCAAGTCCAAGTTTCCTTTATTTAGGTAAGAATTAGCACGTGACAAAGATTGACTCCTCTTACAATAATCACCATTTTTTGCCATGATCTCCTATTTTTTATTAGGTGGTCATCATTGTCCTATTTTTCTATGATCACTCCTTTGTACCATGATCACCACTTTTTATGTATCACCAAAATCATCAATTTTTATAGTGATTATTAGTTTTCAAAAGATAAAAATCTTGGTCAACCTGAAACTTTTTGTCTTTTAGTTTATTTTTTGGTCATTTTAAATTTTCCCATGTAGAGCCCATCACCTATATGACATGGTAGTATCAATGAAACTTGCCACACTATCCTATCTATTTCTAGCTAGGCTAACTAAATGTTTGTTCATGAAATTTGCTTTATTAATTTTTGTTCATTTTTATCCAAATATTGAAGAAAATACAAGGTAAAGTTGGAGAACCTACCTCTATTGCATTGCTCCCACATCAATATGTCAATAGTTGTCTCTAAGATAAAACTAGATGTCATGTGCATGTACAGTGCTCATTGTAATTCTATGTGTACACATGAAAATGGAATTACAAAATTTAACTTTTTACCCCTCCATTACATACTTTCAAATATTTTATTACATACATGGTTTTTTGCATAATTTTGTATTATGTTCTTTTAGGGATAGTGCCTCTAGTTGTTTTAGATCACTTTAGAATCATGTTTGGATTCTTGTTTTTCTTATTTTACATGGAAGTAATGTTTTTTTTGTGATTTGAAAATTTTTGTAGGTAAGTTCCTTTCAAGCTACATGGGATAAATATATTTCAATTTCTTCTATTCAAAATTTGTAAGGATGCATATAAATAAGTATTACGTATGCTTCATTCTACTTTTACATTTTTAGATATGTGATTTTTTGGAATTTTGGGGCTTCTTGGAGAGAAGAAGGCAAGATTTCCAATTCTTTGTAAAATTGATAAAGATAAAGTTCCAGCTAGACAAAAATCTTAGTTGAACAATTGGCATGCTTTGATTGAGTTGGAATGATAAAAAATCAAGTTATGTTAGAAAAAATTGAGATGCAAGAATCTAGTTATAGTTAGCAATCTACCAGCATGAATAACCATAAGCCTTGGATTGGGAAACTTTCCATTTTAAAAGTGTATATACAAAGTCATAGCCTAGATAATTTTGTATGGGCCAACTTAACTAGGCTATGAATTTGTTCATTTGATTGTTGGAGGGGTAAAAAATCTGAAATTTTATACTAAATAAATATTTCAACCTGAGAGACATGTTTATAGCCTACGATTTTTTTTGTGAGCTATGAACTTTTTTTAAGAACCCAATTTTCATGATGAAGGCTATAAAATGACTTAGATGTGTCATTGAAATTGACTAGAGTCCTATAATGCAATGGGGGAGCAAAATTGAGTATCAAAATTTTATGCCCTTTATAGGTATTTATTGTTTGATAAATGCTTAAAAAGTACCTATAGTTGGCCCTAATTTTGTATAAGGAACCAACCTAAGGTATTTTCTTCTAATTATAGAAAACATTGTGGAATTTCAATAAAAAGTGTTTTTTGACCCTCATGAAGAGGTTATATTAGGTTTGTAGATTAGAAAGCCTTGCACACACATGGGGGTAAATCCATTGGGAATCCATGCTTACTCACTTAAGGTCCTCTTTCCAAAGGATACCCCAAATATTTAATATCTTCAATGTGAGTAGGCTCTACTTTGTCTATAAAATAAGGTGACTATGTGTGTTGTGTTGATATTATTCTTGTACAGTTTTTTATGAATTCATTCAACAAACACCTAAGGTTTGGGATTACTCATTTGACTCTTTATGAAGCCCTGATAAGATAAAATTTATTCAAACATACATTAAATATCATCTAAAAATACATGCTAAGTATAAACACACAAAATGCAAGAATACAAGAGCTAACCTAGTATACTTTTTGCTTCAAATAATGTCTATGCTAAAGATATTTTTCTTTTAAGGGTAGAAAGAGAAATGTGCAAAAAATAAGCTAACCTAGAATGCAAGCTATATGATTTTTTATTTTGACCTAAGTGTGTTTTAAAAAAAATATTTATGCTAAAGATTCATTTATTTACCAAAGTAAATGTGATTTAAACAATCAATTTATCAAAAAATAGATATCTACAAACTAAAAATAATTAAATTATAACAAGTTGGGAAGTGTAAAGTGGCAAGTTTACCTAAACTAGTGTCTAATAAAATTTTCTATTTTTTGTCAAATTCACCACTAGCATTTTTGACATTGACTAGCATTTTTAAAACCTATAAAAAGAGACCAAAAACCACTAGTTTTTTTTTTATTATTTTTGGGGTCTATCTAAATGTAGAGAGGTGATAGGCTATATTCCTAGATTATTAGACCCCTTGTTAAAATATATTTAAGTATTATTAAACCCATTTGTAAATGGATGCAATCCTTATCAAATTTTCCACTGAGTGGAAAATTTACCAATGTCATTTTTTATAGGTAGTGGAAATTTTGCTCTATCTATTTTTAGAGCTAAATTTACCAATGGTTGTAGGTAGTGATTATTTTAATCTATGATAAAATTTGAATAATTTTTGGGTCAAAATTTGTGGTTGTTTTGATCAAATTGGATTTATATTAGAGGCAATGGTAGAAGACACTAATTCCCAAGGCTTGTCACTTGAATATTTTCAATGTTTAGCCAAATCAGTTATAATTATCCCATAATTTATTAAATAAATTGGATATTACTATGAAATAACGGGTAGTATAAAAGGGATGCAAAATATTGAAGTCCATGTATTCTTTTTTTTTGGTATATAAGATACTATAGCATTAATATCGGGTTTTACAGGTTGACCCAAAACCTTTTACAAAAATCAGCCCAGGGTTGTTGATGAACATATCCTTACTAAGAATCCTATATATGTAAAATCTACATGCTTCCAAAGCCATTACATCCGGTAAGGCACATAGCCTGTTATCAAAAAGAAACTTCCCATACAACATTTTGGGTATACCCCGAGAAAACACACATGCATCATAATTACAAAAAAGAAACAGACATGGATCCCTTCCTTGAGACAATGGAGAAACAAAAAGCTGTAGACACACATAGTAGAGTACTGAAAAAAACTCCCACAAGCTTTGTATTGATAGTTACTCTTAATAATTCTTTGGTAATTACTTTCTTCCGTATATGACATGCTTTGGTACCACATACTATCTTGGCCAATCAGCCTTGGAGAAGTGAACCTGCTGGCTAGATTTATGGCGATGGCTATCTAGTGGTCCATGTGGCTTTGGTTTGAAGTCTTATATTACCATTTCTTTCCTTCCCTATGATTATCAACCAACCTCAAATTACTAATATGACTAGGAGCCATGTTATCTAACATGTGACTGTCCCCATTAGTCTTTGTGGTATTTCCAAGCTGTATCCATGAAGACTGACAACTCAGATAATTTTTATTGAGTCCAATTCAAAAAAGAGATGGAAATACTCCTAGCCTTCAAACTTATAGTTCCTTCCCTATTGGTAAATTCAACTATTCTTGGCATTCTTGTTGAATAAGCTCCTCTACTTCACTCGGGACACCGTGTTCCCATTTGAAAAGTCCGTCACCATTGACACCCAAATTGGCCAGCTTATCAGCAATTTTTTTAGCTTCCCGAAAGACATGTTGGGATTTTTTGTCCTGTCTTCCCTGGAAAAGGATCCTAGAATCTTCAACAATTGTTTTAATCCTCCAAGGAGGTGTTTTCCAATTATTTAGGAGATTTATAACATGCATAGAGTCTCCTTCTATGATCAAATTGCATTCTAAGTCTTGAGTCATTTGAAGGCCTCTCCACATAGCTCTAGCTTCAATTTTGTTGTTCATACTTGTTCTTAAATATTTATAAAATGCAAGCATCATATTCCCATTATGATCTCAAACAATACCACCAACACCTGCTCTTCCAGGATTGTCCTTAGCTACTCCATCAAAATTAAGCTTAAACCAACCCGTAGGAGGTGGAGACCACTTAACATTGGCTCTGGGGTTGACTACCCTAGGCATAGACTCATCTAACAAGGTTAAGCTTAAATATTGAGCAATCATGGTCTCCTGCAGATGAGGTTTACAACTATCAAAAGGGATAAGGTTCACATTCTCGTTGGCAAAGGATAGGATCCTGGCAATGATAGTTTGATGATCATGGATAGACTCATTAAAGACTCTATGGTTCTTTTCTAACCACACCTACCAAAGATAGTGATTGAGACAAATTTTCCACATGTATCTAAGTATTTGGCTTGAAAAGGGGTAAGGCCACTAGATGAACAAATCAAGTATGGTGGTTGGTTTAAACCATGAAATATTAAATTCCTAAAAAATCCCACTTAGGACAGTCAAGGAAAAATGGCACTCAAGTAAAATGTGATAAATGGTCTCCCAATTAGCCCTGCACAGATAACAAATATTAGTGATACAAATACCTTTACGCATCAAATTATCAATGGTTAGAATTATTCTTTGGATAACCAGCCTTGAAAATACTGCAATTTTTGGAATTAAATTTTTTATCCAAACTAAGTCCTTTTGGAGGACAAAATCCTCGTCATCAAGCAGAAGCTTGTAAGTTGATTTAATAGTGAAGTGCCCATTTTTCGTAGGAGCCCAGGTCACTTGATCTTCCTTGGGTCTCATGGGGATAAACTGTTGCCCGATAATGTTACAAATATCATTTGATTCCGCTTGAAATCCTTGAATTCTTATTTGTTTCCACTTCATTCTACCTTTGTCCTCAACCATATAATCGAATACTTTTATGCCAATGAGTTCTTCTATGATATCTTTGATTCGGGATAAGTTAGGATATTGCATCAGTGGATCATCCTTAGCCCATCTGTCATTCCAGTAATTTATCCTCTCACCATTGCCTAAAACCCATATTAAACATTTTTTGATGATTTCCTTACAATTAAGAATTACTTTCCAAAAAGCAGAACCTCTGATTGGAACTGAGTCACTTAGAAATTCCATATTTTGAATATACTTCCGTTTGATGATAGTTATCCATTCATTTTCTTCACCAAAAATGAGATGTCGTGCCTACTTAGCTAGTAAAGCTAAATTTATATGAGCAATTATCCTCAGACCTAAGCCCCCATTTTCCCTAGGTCTGCACACTTTGGTCCATCCTACAAGGTGTATCCTTTTTTCTTCTTTGATCCAGTCCATAAAAATTCTTTTTGGAGTTTCTCAATTTTCTAGAAAACCTTCACAAGGGCTTTGAAAATGGAGAGGAAATATACTATAATGCTCTAAAGAGAGGCCTTCATGAGGGTCGGATTTCCTACTTGAGATAGAATATGACCTTTCCATCCAGCAAGGTTTTTTTGAATTCTTTCAATAACCTTGTCCCACATTGACTCTCTCGAAGAACCAATGAAAAGAGGGAGACCAAGATACAAAGTGAGGAGGTTTGCTATATCACACCCTAAAATTTTTGCAATTCTTCCTTAACTCTAAATGGGGGTGTTCAAGAAATATAACTTGCTTTTACTGAAATTAACTTTTTGACCAGCAGCGTCCTCATAGAGTTGCAGGATGTATTTAATTATTTTGGCCTCAACCATTGATGCCTTAGTCAATATAAGGGTATCATCGATGATTTTTTGGTGAGAAATAGTCCTAGTGAGAGATGTTACCTTGATTCCCGATATTATCCTTGAACTGCAAGCATTTTTTATGGTTCTACCTAAAGCTTCTACCACAATGAATTATAACATGGGGCTGATAGGGTCCCCCTTCCGAATTCCTCTACGACTTTGAAAGTAACCAGTAGTTGTTCCATTAACTAGAATCGAGAACCATGCTTTAGAAATACATTCTTTGATCAAATTAACCCATTGGTGGTGAAAACCAAACTTAAGGAGGACAACAATCAGAAAGTTCCAATTTAGCCTGTCAAATGCTTTGTTCATATCAAGCTTGAGGGCAAAAATAGACCTGTTAGTCTTATGAGCAGAGTGCAGAGCTTCATGAACTATGATAATTCCATCCAATATTGACCTGCCCTGGACAAAGTTTCCCTAGAATGGATCTATGATGTGGGGTAGAATATCTCTCATTCTGTTTGCAATGGCTTTAGTTAGGATCTTGTAAGAAACATTACACAACTAATTGGACTGAAGTCAGCCATATATTCAGGGGTTTGCTTCTTAGGAATTAGAGAAATAAAAGTAGATTTGATACCTTTTGGGATATGATTGCTTGCTTTTAATTATCTAATAGCATAAATTACATCCTCACTTACGATATCCCAAAAATCTTGATAGAAATGAGGGGGAAAGCCGTTGGGTCCCGAGGTTTTTTTTGGCTCCATGCTAAACAAGGCTTCCTTAATTTCCTCATCAAAAAAGGGATCTAGAAGCTTAAGGTTTATATCCTCATTTATTATACTAGGAATGGATTGCAAGAGAATATCTTTGGCCTCCTCATTACACTATGATTCCTGACCAAGGATAGAATTGAAATAAATTATTGCCTCCTTTTTTATTTTTGTTAAGTCTTGAGAAATAGAACCATCTGCTTTTTTCAAAAAAAATATCTTGTTATTGCTTTTGTTTCTAAGCATGGTGACGTGAAAAAACTTGTAATTTGAATCTCCATATTTCAACCAAAGAGACCTTGATTTTTACCTCCAATAGATTTCCTCATAGTGAAAGCACGAGATTTCGGGCAGAGGGAGCACTAATTATGCAATGTAAGACGAAATGTAACGCTTTAACCTTATGCACCAAAACAAAGGAAAGAGACAATTTGGAAAGGAAAGAAAAGATGTAAAGAAATCACAGCCCTCTTTATTCAAATATCTTATCCTCGGTTACATAGACGTCTCCTCCCTTTTTAGGGGCTAGGAGCGTTAAATTTGTCTTTGTTACAATGTGTGACTTAGTCTTCCTCCTTCCGCGTGCCCACGATTGCAAAGGGCGGGCCAAGATGATGCCGCCGCTGATGTCGATGAGTTCTTAACCTCCGTTGCTTCTCCTATGAAAAAAGAAACAACCAAGATGTTAGTAGCATCTGCCACAAATGAAAAGTGTTTGTTCTCTAAAACTAACGAAATATGCATGTAAACATTTGCCTGAAACAGTAAATACAGTGAGTCCAAATGGCTTCAAAACTTGACAGAAGATAGGAAAAGTTACCAGAAGGCCACTGCCACTGAGACAGCTGGCCAATCTACCTTCAACTGGAATTCCTCCCTGGGCAGGATGAATTCTGACTGCAATTCGTCCCTGGGTGGGACGAATTCTTCTGTGTTGAAGAAACCGACCTGCTGCTGCTCCAATGTCGGATCTTGAGACCTGCAAAACGCCTAAAAATAGGGGGGTTATGTAATTGGGGCCATTTTGGGACGACCCAGATGGTCGGATTCTCCCAATTTGGCCTCTACCCTCGGGAATTTGACCTCGACACCTGCAAGTTAGCGAAACAACAAAGCGACACAAAACATACTAGAATCTGACCAAAAGTTACAAAATTGCAGCTATGGGTTAATCAAACCTAATAACACAAAATGCAACCTAAAAAGGTAATCTAAAATGCTCTAAAACTTAAAATAGGACTTGGGAAGTGCGAGGGTGCCCAAGTGGGCCTCCCACCGTTGGCGCTTGATTTTGGAGCCAATCCACTAGGGATGGGCCCAAAACCTCTTAGGATTGGGGGGTCGGTGAATTGGTTGGTTCAGGTGTCCATGTGTTGGATTTGGATCAGGTTCGAGCTTCCAAAGGCCACCCAACAACCTCCCTTGCAAAAGAGATTGGTGGATGTGGGAAGGTGAACCAAAAGGGATGCAAGTGGGTCTTCAACTCGGCAGCACTTTGTTGCTTGAAAACTCCTTCAACCTGTATGTTTTGGGTGAGAAAAGTCCCACCTTTTATAGACCCATGGGGTCTCTTTTGGGAGGGAAGCTCAAATGCCATGTGTTGGTCATAGGCGCCATGTGGCAGTCTTGTCTTCCCATGAGGGAGGGGAGTCCTCCATTTACTTGGGCTTTGATAAATGCCTTTTGTGACGATCTTCTAACGGCCCCTCCGTCCACCTACACACGCATGCGAGGCGAGAGTCATCAAGCGACCGTTCTGGGATGCCACTTGGCGCCATTTGTCTTTTTGCCCGTTAAGCTTAGAATTCGTCCCACCCAGGGACGAATTCAGAATTCGTCATGGGGTGGGATGGATTCTATTTTGAATTCGTCCCTGGGTGAGATGAATACTGGGCAAAGTGTCTAAGTGTGCCAAATCGCTTCTTGACCTTACAAAATTGCTATGAAAGTGGTTAAGACCACTGTTTAACCTCTGAGGGCTGCCCTGGGGGCTGTGTTTGTCAAAGCGATCGATGTTTGCAGTCACATAATCGGATTGGTGTTGTTTTGGTGTCTACGAGATGCCCCTTTTTGGGAAGCGCTGCGGGTGACGCAATGCTGAGCAAAAATAGATAACCAAAGCACTAATGATTAGGGTTTCTTGGTAACCTAACCAACTTTTGATGCCCCAAGTATGGAAATGGCATGCATTCTTGACTCCTTGCTTCTGATGAGCTAAGGAATTTGATTTCAAGTATTAACCTATTTTGTTGAGGTGTGACTTGAACTTAGACATTGATCAGTCATGAATAGGCAAAGGGCATTTTTATCCTCAAGGGGAACCTTGTGTTCATGATTCACGAAATGCCAAGCATTTGATTGATTTGATTGTTGCTTGTTTACTGCCCCAAGCAGGAGCGTGATTGTCTTTTTCAATGATTCTTTGAATGCATGTCGTTTTCCTTAATTGGGTGTGTGATTGTTGGTTGGTAACTAAGTGTGACTACCCCCTCAAGCGGCGAATCGATGAGGGAATGACCTTCGTGAGAGAAGCGACGAGTCACTTGACCCAAGATGACTTGTGCAAGGGTGCCTTTAGAGGGTTTACCGTTAAGCGTGTGTAATTTTTCCAACATTTGGACTTGTTTTTGGTGGGTGTTAACCCTTTTGGTGATGCCGTAATGAGGTGAAATCATCGAAAATCTAACTTCCCGTGGAGCGGTCCGGCTATTGTAGCCTTCTTGGGGAAGTAGGAGAGCGATAATTTGGACCTCAACATCGATTTTATTTGCCTAGAGGTTAAGTGCAAGAGCACTTATGTCTGGCAATGTTTTTCTGTATTTTTGTTGAATTTTGTACTGTTTTTGAGTGGGCTTTGACCCTTTTGTGATGTCGTTTGGGGATGAAATTGTCTAAAATCCGTCTTCCCGTGGAGCGGTCCGGCTATGGTAGCCTTCTTAGGGAGTATGATAGTGACAATTTGTGACTCCAATGTCGATTTTGTATGCCCATGTTGTCAGGTGCATTAGCAATCCTGTCGGGCAATTTTATTGTCTGTTTTTAGTATATTTTTAGTCATTTTTTTGATTTTTTTTTGTGCTGGCCTGAATTCGTCCCTGGGTGGGACGAATTCCAGCTGGAGAATTCATCCCTGGGTGGGACGAGCGCTGATCAGAGCGCTCGTCCCAGTCAAGGACGAATTCCAGTGCAAAAGGCCTATTTAATGGCCAAAACTTGATTTTGGGCTCATTTGTGTCATTTTTTTTTCTTGCGATTTTGGAGCTCTGGGAGGAGGAGGTAATTCTGCGAAGTGAAGTGCTGCTGGAATTCTCTCTGCCATCATGAGTGCACAAACTGGTTCGAGTGGCGGAGCCGAGGTGAAACCTGTAAGTGTCCCTAGAGTTTATTTTGCTTTTATTTGATGTATTGTTTTTGTGTTTACGCTTTTCAAAAATTTAAGATTTTTTTTTTTTTTTTTGTGATGTTTTTTTTTAACAGTTAAGGTTAGAAACCCTAGAACTGAAAATTTGATCTGTTATTTTTTTTTTTTTTTTTTTTTGTGCTTTTCAGGTTGTTAGGAGTCGGTACCATGTACCCGTTGCATTTACTGAGGCGCGGTTGGCATTGACCGATGATGACTAGGGATGGCTTGATGCCCTTGGGCTCAAGAAGGTGGCTTTATTGGAGCCTGTGGTTTCGGATCAGGCCTATCTGACGCCCCTGATCAAGCTTTGGGATCCACGGACCAATACTTTCCATCTCCCGACAGGGGAGATGACTGTGACTCTTGAGGACGTCTATCGGTTGCTTCGGATTCCGATATATGGTCTGCCTATTAGGACATCTCCGTTCGATCAACAGACTGCTATACTTACGAGATGTTTTGGGCATGGGGGGCAGCTGGGTGTAGCAAACCCGGTGGAGACAGACGAGGTGGATTGCCGAGTGGCAGGATTTTGGTTAGCTGGTGGAAGGAGAGGGGGGTGTTAGGAGTGAGGCACGCATTATTGATGGGCCTCATTTCTAACATTCTTCTCCCCGATTCATCAGGCACGAGGTTCCCTTGGAACCTACTTGATTTGGTGTGGCAGTTGGCAGAGTGCCCGATAAAGGCACCGTTGATTCTGAGATGGGGATAGACTTTGTTGGCACAGCTCTACGGGGAGCTGTATGGGGTCCACTGTCGACAACGGAAGGGTGTCAGTTGCAGTTTTTTGTTGCAGTGCTGGGGTTGGCAGCACATAGCTGTTGAGAGGCCTATTGGGTTACCGTGGATGACTCGGGCGGCGATGGAGGATGAGGAGATTGGTTATGCAGCTTTGTGGCGACGGTCTACGGAGCAGGGGTAGAGTCGGTGATGGGCAGGTGTCGTTGAGCACTACATTGATGCCTTTTCTCGGCTCACTCCAGGGGAGGTGTTTTGGCGTCCCTATCGAGACTATCCAGCCTGGCCTGAGGCTGGAAAGTGGCTCCAACGGGTACAGAGGGAGCGATGGTTGACTAGGCGGCACGGGACGGAGCATGAGTTCTTTCCATACCACCGGGTTACACGATAGTTTGGTGTGCGCCAGGGGTTGCCTGGTGAGCCCGTAGTCTATCGGTGTCGGGGAGACGAGAGGTATCTGGAGCCACTGATCATCACGCCATTGGGCGAGGAGTCGGATGCGATGATTGAGGTCTCGGATGTGGATGACGTCGGTACTACCACTGAGTATGACTCGTGGTGGGTATTGCAACGCTGGAGAGGAGAGGGGCCACTGGGAGGCACGGAGGCAATAGTGGAGGATGTTGATGCAGTAGGGGGTGATTGGGGGGGTCGTTGGATGATGCAAACATGGTGGATGTGGGAGATGAGGATGTGGGCTTGGGTGTTCTGGAGCGGCCGGACATGCATGATGTGGAGGCACGGTGGGAGCCTGAGCAGGCTACTATCCCCGAGAGTCCTATGCATCCGACAGATATAGAGGAGGTGGGGTCGGATGTAGGCGTTGAGATTGCATGACTGACAGATCTGCTTCGGATGTGGGATCTGGAGAGGGATCTTCTATGGGCTCAGTTTGTAGAGCGGGATAGAGTTTTGGTGCAGCGCAATGATGCATTGTCTATCTATCATCGGTGAGATGCAGAGTGGTGTCTGTACCGGATAGACTTGGAGAGGGAGGTCATCCGCCTTGGCGGGTGGCTACCTGAGCCTTCCATAAGTAGATCTTCTCGAAGGATGAGGGATAGTTTGACTGAGCAGTCAACATCATCTTGTCGCAGGCGGTTAGATGAGGGGGGTGGTAGCAGGCATGATGCGAGGGCTAGTAGTAGTTGCCCTACAGGGTCCCGTAGGACCCACACCACGGGGGGTAGTTCCCGTCGCATCGATCCTGCATGATCATGGTGGTCGACGCCTTAGGTTGGGTTTTTGGATATGATTGCGGGGTTTGAGGACTGGTTTTGTAGCCTGCGGGCATCTTTTTGATGATATATATATATATATACCGGTTTTATTTTTGGTTTTGTACATGTGATGATGTGATTTTTTTTGTTATGCATGTTTATTTATTTTGATGAATGCACATGTTATGATAAATGTATATGTTTTTGATGTCTATGTGATATGCGAGGTGAAATGGATGAATGACATTTGTGATGATTGCACTATTGGCTGTTTAAGAAGCTCTTTATTTACATGGTTTTTCTTTTTTGTATTTTTTGATGGTATCATAAAGATGATAAGTAGCGCAGATGGTTTTGGGATGAATGTAAGATTTTTTGAGATTCAGTCAGTTTTAACTCACCATCCATGACTGTACTTTATCTTACAAGACTTTTTGACCAAGGTATGAATCAGACTTGTTTTTGACCCAGTTATTTCATATCCCTGTGTGTGCAATTGAGTTCATTTAGTGGTATTTGTTAGGATACCACCAGTGCCAGATGGGCTTTCAACCGAACCTATACTGAGGATCACCTAATTAGCTCCACGAATTCCTTTGTTGTATGTACTAAGATTAATCTACGGTGTAATCCAGGATGCCATAAGCTAGCTCATCCACATGCAAACATTGATCTGTATGCAAGTTAATGTGACAGATATATCGTCATGCGGGAGGTTTACTTCTATTACCGATAGTCTATCAACCAAATTGGTACTGAAGCTTGCCTTATGACCTATAGAATGCTTGAGAGTTCCAGGGATTCAAGGTCAACTCCCTTCTTTTCTTCAATTGTATTGGGATACTTGCTCATTGTAGTGATGAGATCACTGTTTATTTTGATTTGTTTTTCTTTCGAGCAAGGGATTGGGGATATGGAGTGACGAAAATCACTGTTGTTTGTGCCTTTTGATGTGTGCACTATAGTTTGTCAAATTTGGAGTTTTGACATTTTGCAATTTTTGTGTTTTGCAACTATTGAGAACTTTAGGGATTCTTAGGGAATTGGGTAGGGAGGATGCTTGTCCTTTTGCCAACTCTCAGCATTCTTGGGGTCATTCGCACGTGGGGATGAGCAAGATAACCGTTTCGCTTTTGGTGACCTAGATTATTTTGCAGGTTTCATCTTTCGTTCACATAATTTGGGAATTTTTATGTGTTTTGATTTGTGTTGGGATGTTACGTAACAAGGTGTATTTCAAGTATGACTCTACCTTCGTAAAATCTGCTCGACTTGATACACTACATGGCTAAAGAGGAAAATGATGACTGAATCATGGAAACTCTTGGTACATTCCTAGACCACTGACTGTAGTGTGGTAAAAGTTATGCATGGTGTTTTTGTTGTTTTTGTAACATGAGACAATGCGGAACAAGATGGTCTATCAGAGCAATTACAGCCTATGGTGCCTTTGACCTATACGACTACAAATATGCAATGTATGGATGCAATGCTTAATGCAGCTATATATTTTTGTATTTTTGATGGATTGTTTTTGGTGAAGGTGAAGATGAGGTGCGAGAATATGAATTTTTGATGAATTTGAGTATGCCTAGAATTGAGATGCAAATTTTTGTTGTTTTTGATTGTTTTTTATTTTTGACCAAGTGGTTGTGGACATCATTGGAGACTTTTTGTGACCAAGTGATTGCGATAATCCTTGGAGCTTTTTAGGTTTTGACCAAGAGATTGCGATAATCCTTGGAGCTTTTTGGGTGACCAAGAGATTGCGATAATCCTTGGAGCTTTTTGGGTGGACCAAGAGATTGCGATAATCCTTGGAGCTTTTTGGGTGACCAAGAGATTGCGATAATCCTTGGAGCTTTTTGGGGTGACCAAGAGATTGTGATAATCCTTGGAGCTTTTTGGGTGACCAAGAGATTGCGATAATCCTTGGAGCTTTTGGGATTGACCAAGAGATTGCGATAATCCTTGGAGCTTTTTGGTGTGACCAAGTGATTGCGATAATCCTTGGAGCTTTTTGGGTTGACCAAGCGATTGCGATAATCCTTGGAGCTTTTTTTTTTTTTTTTTTGGGTGACCAAGAGATTGCGATAATCCTTGGAGCTTTTTGGGTTTTGACCAAGTGATTGCGATAATCCTTGGAGCTTTTTGGGGTGACCAAGAGATTGCGATAATCCTTGGAGCTTTTTGGGTGACCAAGGGATTGCGATAATCCTTGGAGCTTTTGGAGTGACCAAGAGATTGCGATAATCCTTGGAGCTTTTTGGTTTTGACCAAGTGATTGCGATAATCCTTGGAGCTTTTTGGGTGACCAAGGGATTGCGATAATCCTTGGAGCTTTTTGGTTTGGATTATGGTTCTTCAGGGGATAGAGGTACCCCCAGCTTGATGGTCTTTGCACTCCGGATCCGGCTCTAGAGGTATGGGCACGAATGGATCTTCCCTAGGTGCAAATTTTATGAAAAGGAGGGCGGGGTCTTCCCTCGGCACTGCTGTCATGATGGGATCTCGAGGTGGACGATGCTCATCTTGAATTTGGAGCCATGGATCCAACACTTGGTCCCACCTCGCTGGGTCTACATGCCATTCATGCCCTAACAGTATGCCCATCTGTCCCATTAGATCTTCATGAGTTAGAGCATGGTGATGTCGTCACGCATGTCTGAGATAGTCCATTTCAGTTTCATCTTCTGAATCACTTTCATAGATCCAAAATTGTTCATCCTCTTCAGCATATGTTGCTTGCGACGTTGAGGACTCTTCCTGTTCCAGTGAATTAATCTGGTCCCATTGCGGTTGTTCCACTCTTAGTGGAGGGACCCGATTCTCTTGAGACTGTGTTATTTCATCCGGAACCTCTAAGGGGAACAGTTTCAGAAAGATGTCTGGCAGCCGTTGATGTTCTCTTTGAGGATTAATCTATGAACTTTCACCTCTCTCTAGCAAAGAAGAGGGATTACTACTGCTTCAGGGGTGTTTGTTGACCATGGGAGGTAGTCTCCCAATGTGTATTCTGTATTCGGATTGGCATAAGGACCCAATGCCAATCCCCCCTTGTTGCCTATTTCTAGGCCTTGCATATTTTCAACCAAGATGTCTAATGGCAGGGGATGGTTGAACCCTACCCCTGACTTGTCATATGGCATCTGATATCTTGGTTGGCAAAGGATCCGCATCCCTTGCTCATATCTCGCGAGCCCGTATCCATGCCAATTGCATTGGCCGAGATATTTTAGGGCAAATTCTGGGTTTGACAGATAATTGATGTTTTCAACAAAAGTCTCTTCGTCTGTTTCCTTTTGTTGGCATGGTTCAAGACCATGATCAAAGCCCCCATACACAAAATTTGTCTGGTTCGGTGGGTAGCCTAGAGGGACGATTGTTCCAATGGGAAGGCGAGGTCTTCCCATGTCTTGTACTTGACTCCAGTGTGGGGGTTGCCACAACATTTTGCACTAAGTATTCCCCCAGGCCTGTACTGGCCATTTCAAAAGTGATTGTTGATGATTGGGTGGGAGGAAACGGTAGTCCTTCCTGAGTCCATTCCATGTTTGGTGGTTCAGGAATCTTGGTTTCCGTTGCGTTGGGTGCTTCCTCTGTTGTTATTGTTGAAATTGTGGGCAACCTTTCTTCTAAGGGCTTAACCTCTTCCATGATTTGTTTTCCCTTGTCCTTCTTTTGGGCCATGATAGGTGGCGTTGATGATGAAGGAGCCGATGATGAAGTCTCACCTGGCTAGGATTTTGCCTTGTTGGCCACCAGTGGTGCCTGCGGTATTGGACCTTGTTTAGATGGATTTAATTGGAAATCCAAATGCATTGAAGGGAGGGTCGATTGAGGTATGAATTGTACCGCATTGCAATACTTGAAGGGCTCTAAGTCCATTGGGACTACATGTATTTCTCCTTCATAAGCATACTTCAAGCACTAGTGGGCGATCGAAGGGACACATTTCATATCCCTGATCCAAGGCCGCCCTAGTAGTATATTATAAGCCATTTCTCCTTCCAGCACATGGCACAGTGTAGGTATTGACTTTTGTCCTACCTGGACTGGCAGAACGACTGTGTCGACTGTCGAGCATATTGCATCGTTAAAAGCTCGCAGTGTGTACATGGAGGCTGTGATGTGAGAGGCTGGCAGCTTCAAATGCTTCAAGGCTGCAGTGGTTATGATGTTACTGGACGAGCTAGTATCTATCAGCACTCTCTTGTACGAAATCTCGTTGACCCACGCGATAACGTGCAGGGGTGGATCTGCCATGTCATTTGATATCGTTTTGACCTCATCTTCTCTGAATGTGATGACCGGCTCCGTACATTGTTTCACATGTCCCACGAAGGCGTTGAAAGAATTTGCCTCGTGGGGTTGTAATTCAATGGCTTTTAAAATGTCCATAAGAGCTTCTCTATGGGGAGCTGATTGTTGAATAAGCTCGTAGATGGACAGCCTAGCCGACGTGGTCCGCAAACTCTGCGTGAGTTTGGTTCATATCGTGACCTCAGGTCTAGGTGGAGGTAACTGCGTTGGGCATTGTTGAGGATGCGATGTTGCCGAAACTTCCCTCGTAGCTACCTCAGGGGCAGCTGTCGGGTACCTTATGTTCCTTGTTACTATGCTAATCATTCCCACAAATCCCTGTGTGGGAAGATCTTGTCGCACCTCGTTAATCTAGAGTGGTTTTGTTTGTGCCTCGTGGGCTGGCAAGGGGTCCTTGAATACCCCCATTTGTTGGTTGTTTGGTGCGATGGGATTGTCCACAACTAATGTTCGGTTGTCGATCAAATCCTGGACTAGGTCTTTGAATTTCTAGCACCCATTCAAGTCATGTCCTCTGCGCCTATGGAATCTACAATACAATTCCTCTCTGTACCCCCTAGGCTTGGGAATGTTAGGGTCTATAATTTGGATTTCTGGCAGAGTGACTAAATTTTCCGCTGACAAGCGGTCAAATAAGGAGTCCCTAGACTCCGCATATGGGGTGAAATTTCGCCTAGGGCGACGCGGGTAATTTTTCTCCTGTCTTCTATTATCTCTTTCATAAGTAGGAGGCACTGCCTGGTAGTTAGCCTTTTGAGGCTGCGTTTCTTGCACAGGCACGGGAACATTTATCGCAACTTGGTTGACTGTAGTGTGTTGTGGTTGCGTTGTCCCAATTTTAGTGGTTTTATTCCACTCTTTCTTCTTAGGCTTGGCAATTGCGCCTTCGCCTATCTTAATCTCTTCTATGACTCTGGCTTGCGCCAAAGCTTCTTCTAAGTTGTCGTATTGTCGTAGTAACAATAGACCAGAGATTGATTTTAAGCAACTTTTTGCAAACATCTGCGTGAGATCAGACATAGGAGGACGGTAGGGTAACCTAGAAAGCAAAGCTCTCCATCGATTCCCGTATGCTGCCATTGTTTCCTCTTCAAATTTCTTGAGGCTCGCTAAATCACTTAGTGATGCCTTCTTCCTTGTGTTGAAGGCAAAGCATTCAAGAAACGCGTCTACTAATTGATCTAAATTGCTTATGTTGTGTTTGGGCAGTTGTGTGAACCAATCCGAGGCAGGGCCTACGAATGTGGTTATGAATGTTCTAAGCAACAATGCGTCATTATCTTGGATGCCAAAGCATTGGCTTAGAAATCGTGTAACGTGTTCCTATGCGTCCTCTTCACCTTTAAAAACTGCCAATTGAGGCAACTTGAAGTGTTCGGGGTAAAGAGGTGTAGGCACTGAGGGATGCACCGGATTACTGCGGAGTAGACGTAATGTGGGTTTTTGATGCCCAGCAGATTTTGTCTCCACAGACTCCAAACGCTCCAATAGCGCTTGGTATGCATCGAAAGATTTTATTTCTTCCTCTCTTGTTCGCTCTTGTTGCAAGTTACGATAAACTAGAGGCCTATGGAGGGGTGGCCGAATGGCATCCCTCCTGCCTTGATGGGGAGTTTCAACATATTCCTCTTCTGGTTCATACTCCTCGTAAAATTCTTGAGGAGTCTCCGGGAGAAACCTATGACCCTGATCAAGCTCTTGCTGAAGGTACCCATCATTGTTTCGGGGAGTTGCCTCCCTCTCGAATCTATGAGGTCTTGGGGGGAGAGCTTGACGAGGTCGTGGAGACCTGTCCTGCACCAACGGATTATGCCTCTCATACTGTTCAGCTCTTTGGATGCGAGGGGTTGGCCCCCTCTCGGGTATTTCATAGCGTAACTCATCCGCTTCGCGTTGCATGCGCTCTCTATCCAAGCGGTGTCGATACTCTATCTCCTGATGACTTTGTTTAAGCCGCATGATTTGGGCTTGACGGGCGGTATATCTGGTGACAGCCGGGTCAATTTGGTCTACCCTATTTTTCTCAGGAGGTTCGAATGTTTCTCCTATGTGTTTACCTCGAGTTTTTTGGTCTAAGGTTTCAATGGGTCGCTTCCCTCTGTCGAGGTAAGCGGTATGTGCTCGAGGTTCTGGCCTCAAGGGGTGATCATGATATCCTGCTGGTGCGGAAATGCAAGGTTCCCACATTGTTTTTTGCCCTCGAGGAATGCGATGGCTTTCCTCGTACTCCCTTTCACGGGTGTAAAGGGGGTGGGCGGAGTTAGGTCGCCCTATGTAAGGAGCCCTGTGCTCCGAATTTGGTCTCTCTGTTCTGATGATAGGTAAAGAAGGGACGCCATATCCACGTTGCCCCTCCAAATGGACGGTGTGCCTGTCTAGTGCTTCATCGCATGGTGGCCACTCATGCCTAACTTCAAGAGGTGATTCTCTATTTATGTCAAGGTCTACATGTAAGGCATCTTCCCGAAAGGGGCTGCTTTGAATAGGCATACCCCACCGAGGATTCTGAATTGGATTCTTTTGTAGGTTAGACCTATAAGGCGGTATGACCAAATCCTTGGGATTGTAATGGAGGTGACTCGTGCCTCCTGGGACATTCCCCATAGCCTCCACCCGTGATTGGGCTTGGCTACGGGTGAGCACCATGACGATGTCTCTAAAAAAAACCCTAAAATTGAAAATGAGTCAGATGGGGCCCAAAATTGGTGTGCACATCCCTCTTATAGTAGATAAGACAAGAATGAAGTTTCAAGTCCTATCTCTAAATACATTAGGAGATATTGACATCCGAACAGCTCAAAAAGTGCAAAAAAATGGGCACGCAATTTTAAAACCTAATTTCGGGGCACTAGATGATGGAATTTGGCCCCGAAAACTAGATTTCTGGGGAAATACAACTCTAAGGAGTTATATTTGTTTAAAATTCTCCCAACCAACTCCCTGTAAAATTTCGTGTCAAACGGAGCTACGGTTGAGAAGTTATGGCCCCGGCAAGATGCACTAAAATTTAGGGAAAAATACAAGATTTCCCATTTTTTGTTGGACGGTCCTGCATCACTTATGGGCACATTTGGGGTGATTTTGGGTTGACCAAAGGGTTCATGGACACCTTTGGGGAATTTTTGAGTGACCAAGCGATTACGGGAATCCTTGGAGCTTTTTGGAGAAAATGACAAAATGCGTAGATTTTTATCTTTTGTTTATGATGATTTTTCTTTTTGTCTACACTAAGCAGAAATGAACACACGCATACGCAAACCGTGATTATCTCTTTTAAGGGTTTAAATAGTGTGTCCTAAACTGGTTTAGTGCATTTTGATGTTTTGTTTTGTTTTTGTAGGTTTTGAAGAACGTTTAAATGCATTATGACGGCTCATATAACTCCCAAAACGGTAGCCCCTTCAATATACCAACCAGGCCGATATACCAACCTCTCTATATACCCGCCCTTACGAGAGGGAGACTATAGGTACGTGAGAGCAGAAGGTACATGGTACGTAGGCGGTACGGAAGGGGGATTGTCTTGTTAATGGCACCTACCATAGAAAACTTATCCTCGCGCGCATGGGAATCACCCCGGCGACACTCGATCTGTCTTCATCAGGATTTACGCCTAACAAGAGTTGACAATCGGGAAATGGATGCAAATCTAAGCCAAGGTGGTGATGAACTCCACCGTTGGTCTTGATCAAGGGTTGGGGTCTTACGACCAGCTCCTTGGTTTAAAATTGTTGCGTGGAGTGTGTGGGATTCATTTTATTTAACAAAAATGAAACAAGCATGAATGACTTTTCCCTAAGCAATGCAGGATAAAATGAAAACAATCAAAGAAACAGAAAATAGAAACAAAAAATTTAACAGAGATGATAAAAATCCCTACCTCTTCTCTGCCTGCTCCAGTTGCCTCTGAATTTCTGCTCTGAAAATCCTCAGGCAGGAATTCGTCCCTCGGGGAGACGAATTGCAGAACAGAATTCGTCCCTCCCAGAGACGAATTTGAATTCGTCCCAGGGTCAAACGAATTCTAGAATAGAATTCATCCCTACCAGAGATGAATAGCAGTCTGCAACAAAAAAAATGTACCTGTCAAGCACAAAACACAAAAATTTAATCAATTTTTGTGATTTTAAAAACAGGGAACAGGTCCCACCGTGATCGCCACTGAAAGCACGAGATTTCGGGCAAAGGAAACACTAATTATGCAATGTAAGATGAAATGTAACGCTTTAACCTTATGCACCAAAACAAAGGAAAGAGACAATTTGGAAAGGAAAGAAAATATGTAAAGAAATCACAGCCCTCTTTATTCAAATATCTTATCCTCGGTTACATAGACGTCTCCTCCCTTTTTAGGGGCTAGGAGCGTTAAATTTGTCTTTGTTACAATGTGTGACTTAGTCTTCCTCCTTCCGCGTGCCCACGATTGCAATGGGCGGGCCAAGATGATGTCGTCGCTGATGTCGATGAGTTCTTAACCTCCGTTGCTTCTCCTACGAACAAAGAAACAACCAAGATGTCAGTAGCATCTTCCGCAAATGAAAAGTGTTTGTTCTCTAAAACTAACGAAATATGCATGTAAACATTTGCCTGAAATAGTAAATACAGTGAGTCCAAATGGCTTCAAAACTTGACAGAAGATAGGAAAAGTTACCAAAATGCCACTGCCACTGAGACATCTGGCCAATCTACCTTCAACTGGAATTCGTCCCTGGGCAGGACGAATTCTGACTGCAATTCGTCCCTGGGTGGGACGAATTCTTCTGTGTTGAAGAAACCGACCTGCTGCTGCTCCAATGTCGGATCTCGAGACCTGCAAAACACCTGCAAACAAGGGGGTTATGTAATTGGGGCCATTTTGGGATGACCCAGATGGTCGGATTCTCCCAATTTGGCCTCTACCCTCGGGAATTTGACCTCGACACCTACAAGCAACGAAACAACAAAGCGACACAAAACATACTAGAATCTGACCAAAAGTTACAAAATTGCAGCTATGGGTTAATCAAACCTAATAACACAAAATGCAACCTAAAAAAGTAATCTAAAATGCTCTAAAACTTAAAATAGGACTTGGGAAGTGCGGGGGTGCCCAAGTGGGCCTCCCACCGTTGGCACTTGATTTTGGAGCCAATCCACTAGGGATGGGCCCAAAACCTCTTAGGATTGGGGGTCGGCGAATTGGTTGGTTCAGGTGTCCATGTGTTGGATTTGGGTCAGGTTCGAGCTTCCAAAGGCCACCCAACAACCTCCCTTGCAAAAGAGATTGGTGGATGTGGGAAGGTGAACCAAAAGGGATGCAAGTGGGTCTTCAACTCGGCAGCACTTCGTTGCTTGAAAACTCCTTCAACTTTGTATGTTTTGGGTGAGAAAAGTCCCACCTTTTATAGACCCATGGGGTCTCTTTTGGGAGGGAAGCACAAATGCCATGTGTTGGTCATAGGCGCCATGTGGCAATCTTGTCTTCCCATGAGGGAGGGGAGTCCTCCGTTGACTTGGGCTTTGATAAATGCCTTTTGTGACGGTCTTCTAACGGCCCCTCTATCCACCTACACACACGTGCAAGGCAGGAGTCATCAACTGACTATTCTGGGCTGCCACTTGGCGCCATTTGTCTTTTTTCCCGTTAAGCTTAGAATTCGTCCCACCCAGGGACGGATTCAGAATTCGATCCTGGGGTGGGACGGATTCTATTTTGAATTCGTCCCTGGGTGAGACGAATATTGGGCAAAGTGTCCAAGTGTGCCAAATTGCTTCTTGACCTTACAAAATTGCTATGAAAGTGGTTAAGACCATTGTTTAACCTCTGAGGGCTGCCCTTGGGGCTGTGTTTGTCAAAGCGATCAGTGTTTGCAGTCACATAATCGGATTGGTGCTGTTTTGGTGTCTACACATAGGCCAAAATGTTATGAAACTCTGCTAGTTTTGTTTGTTCCTCCTACCTAGTAGTTTCATCAGCATCACCATGTTGGATCCTCTAATAAATTATCTTCAAACTTTCAACAACCTATTTTTTATTTTCAAAGAGGTTCCCAAAGACCTCTTTATTCCAAGTTCAAAGATTTTCCTTAACAAACTTTAATTTGCCAACAATTTTAAAAGTTGCACTACCCTTGACAGGCTACTACCACCACTGACTTAAGTTATCTCTGAAATTGGAATGTTTGATCCACATAGATTGAGATATGAAATATTTCTTAAAGGATAGAGAGTTAGAGATCTCCAAAAAAATGGGATTATGATTAGAGGCAATTTTAGGAAGGGCTTGCAGGGTAGAATCACCGAACAAATTTGTAGCCTCCTTTGATAGAAAAAACCTATCAAGCCTTTCTTGAATGAGATGACACCCTATCTACTGATTACTCTAGGCATAATTTGCTCCTTTAAGTTTTATATCCATCAACATGTTTGAGTTCACAAATTCATTGAACTCATCCATGCTCCTGATAGGTGGTTCATTTCCACCCATTTTTTTTGAAGGGTAAAGAGGAGTGTTAAAATCCCCAGCCAGAATCTAGGGGACATTATGGAATATTTCACTCAGATTGCCTAAGTACTTCCACAGTAGAGCTCTCCCTTGAATTGAAGTTGGGGCATAAATATTTGAAAGGATCCATGACCTGTTGTTGTTTATTTCCTTAAATAAAATACTAAGAACCTTGTCATCTTTCTAAATAATTGTGCCTTCTACTATCCATGGATCCCACAAAGTCATAAGGCCTCCAGATGCTCCTCTGGATGATTTGCAACCCATATCCCCTTGATTCCAGATTTTTTTTGCTATTTTTTTTACTGAATCTCATCAGTTTTTGTTTCTTGCAACATGATAATAGTTGGATTCACTTGATTTCTTATTGCACTGACTTCCCTGTGTTTGGGCAGGCCATT
The DNA here is from genome assembly GCA_028583015.1 of Wollemia nobilis. Lineage (NCBI taxonomy): Eukaryota > Viridiplantae > Streptophyta > Pinopsida > Araucariales > Araucariaceae > Wollemia > Wollemia nobilis. Next base: position 898,951 of record JAQPPZ010014872.1, on the reverse strand, counting down.
GAGGCCTCTCACGTTCCATGAGAGAAACTTCATTTAGATTGTTTGGTATTTCTTCCTCTCCCACTCCCTTGAGGGGGTTTTCCTAATTTTTTGTCTTCAGAACCCGAAATAACCTGTTGAAACAAGGTTCTTTGTTTTTCATTGGCAATGTCATTATCAGTTTTAATTTTTTTATGCTCAGCATTTGATATTCTCCCTCTTCTATTTTCACTGCCAAAATCTATAGGAAACTTCACAGTGCTCCTGGTTTGTTTAGGACTAAATTGAAGGAAGGTAATTTTTTGCAGAACCGAACTACCATATTCCTTAGTTTAAAGAGTGTCACATATCTCCACCCCTACATCCAAATATTCTCCTTTTCTCTTGTATTCCCCTGGTCTGCAGGATGGCCCCTCAGTAGGATTCACTTGGCTCCTAGTGATGATGTTAGGGAAATGAGTTTTTTAATTTTCCAATGCCTCAACTTTCTTCCTAAGTTCTTCAAAGATTAGTTTTTGGCTTTGGGATGCCCACTGGGCTTGAAATATTTCTAGCATTGGGGTTTAAGGATCCTGACTTGGATGTGGATTCTAGAGATCGTGCATTAGGGTTTGGATTTGGATTCCCATGGGACTTACAATAATTTTAGCATTAGGGTTTGAGGATTCTGACTTGGATGGGGATTCGAGAGAGTCATAAAGGTTAGCCTTAACGTGTTGGGCTTCCATGTCTTCTGATAATCCTCCTACTCCCATATTGGATAGAATTGAAAATTTATTTGAAACTAGAATATTGGAACTTACCTGAGTATTTTTGTTTCCAACAACCTATTGTTTTCCTTTGTCTTGTTGGCACCCTGCACCCTATCTTTTATTTTTTTGGTAGACACAGTTTGCCTAATTGAAATAGCCTCTACCAAGGAAAATACTCAAATTTCCTCTATCTAGCATTCCCTGCTTCTGCTTTTCTCTATTCATTGCCAGGTTAGGGCACTGATTGCATAGATGTTCTTGATTTTTATATTCTACACAAAATTTCGGTTTGTTCTCATATTCTATCGAGTGTTTTCTATAGTATTCTCCATACTATAGCTCCACAAACATTGGCAATTCATTATTTAGATTAGCATTTAAGTATATTCATGCATGAGTCATCCTTGTCCTGGCCAAGGTCGCATGGTCAATGGATATCAGGTCCCCTATAGTTTTGGTTATTCCCTACAACCAATATTCATTGAATAACTGGGTAGGTAGACTCGGGAGATGAACCCAAATAGGGGTAATGTTAATATTTTGCTTTTCAGGGTCAAAATCTTCACCCCATCATCTAAGAAAAAGGCTCCTTTTACCTAGAAACCAAGGACCTCTTGTTAAAATATGGTTAGCATCATCCATATTGTTAAAATGGATAATGAAGAACCCTCAAGTTAGAGCTACCAACTCCAAGCTGCCTACCGATTGCCATTTACCCATCGCCCAAGCCTTGATAGTCTCCATGTCCGGCCTACCTCCCAAAAACTTGCCTACTAGGGAGAATTCTTCCATTAAAATAAAATGGCTCATGGAACTTGACGGGGCTGAAATTTTATTTACTGTAACTAGGGATGGAAGAGAGAGAACCTCCTTTATTTTTCCTCTAAGAGTCTCAGCAAAATACAACCACTTCTTGGGCCCCGCATTATCCTTCGTATATTTTTTTTGAGGTCTTTCTGAGGAGGTTCGGGCCCCCATGTGATGCCCACCTCCAAATCTACCATAGTCCTGACAAACTTCCTCTGGATCCTTACTTGATTCATGCTTGAGGTTACCACCTACTCCTTCTGTACCTTCTCTACCTTTATCGCCTTGACTAAGATTCCTACCCAAAAAATTTAAACCCTCACTCCCACCGCACCCGCTAAACCTTAGCTCACTCATTCTTCTTGCTGAAGAGGACTTTGTGATTAACATAGACTCTTAGGGTAATATTTTAGCAATGAAATATTGCCAAAATCAAAACTCATTGGAGCATAAGTCCATGGATTCTTAAATGCTTTAGAAATATATTAAGAAGCTTACAAGAGGAATGGATTACAAAACCTGATTCAATGTATGTTGTGATGAAAGAAGTATTATGCAATGAAAACTATGAGCAAAATGGGAATATGTACTATTGCTAAAATATTTGTAAATTTATAACAAAGAATAAAATGAAATCTTAAGAGCATGAACTATGGAATGAAAATATTTACATTAAGATAGGTAAGACAATGTTAGTATTATATCAATATCAAAGTAAATATGAATAAGGACTGCACGAAAATAAAATAAAACTTGATGTAAATGCACAAAGAAATATGAGATAAAATATCTAGAGAGTGAATATAATCCTACACACAAAAGTGATTATGATCATGGAAATGAAAATATATTATGATAAACCTGCAAGTAAAACAATGTTATATGAGATACCTACAAATGGGAAGGATTAGTGACTATAGTGCATGTATGAAAGAGTAAATGAAATTAACATAAAAAATAAAAAGAGATATGATCATAAATAAAATAAAACTACTATAAATAGAGAAATAAGAACATAAATAAGCATAGAATGACTACAAATATGTGTTAGAAATGAAAAATGAGAAATGAGAGAGATTAGTAGCTATAAATATAAATTTCAACTTAGCAAGGCCAAATAAAAGAGGAAAATGCATGAATGAGAATAAGAAAATGGAAGAAAATAGAAGTTAGAATTTATACAACCTAGCAAGAGCTCCTCCCAGGATATATGATGTGTTATATGTGTATCATTTATGGATCTTGCTTTAGAATTATCATATAATACTTACATGTGTTATATGCATGTAATATCTAGTTGATTATTTGAAATATTATGAAATGTATATGAAGAGAAAATAACATTGTATAATTAATAATGTTATGCTTATAATAGAAGTACTTGTGATTTGGTAGAGTAATATTAATGCCAAGTATTTAGTTTACACTTGCAATAGAGTAAGTTTTATGTAAATGTAATACACAAAAGAAAGAGAGGATCTTGAACATAATTAATTTGGGATTTGAGTTTCTTCCTTAGGAGGGACTATCCATAGGAAATAAAATTATATTGACCCTAAATTATGGTAAAAAAACTAAGGGAAATGTGGCATAGCAATCCCTTAGGGTTACAAAGGTCACATCATTGATGGATCATCGAAGTGAAACCTAAAGGGTAGGATAAGCTTGGATATCATCGTACCTATATTTGTGTGATGAAACATCAATGGACTGTGAAGTATCCATGTGAGCTATGTCATATAAATGATAGTCATAGGTACTCAATTTATTGTGATAAAACCTATGAGGGATATCATTTGGTGTGACATACACTAAAAACCTTGATTGATTGTTGGGTATCTAGGTGAGATATGTCACATGGATGATAGTCACCTCAATTAAACTATCAGGAGGATGGTTTAATTGGGTACAATATTTTTATACATTATGTAGTGGATACAAATATAAGAAGCTTTATGCCTAGGTACTAGTGGAAATCAAATAAGACTAGTAATAGAATTGGCATCCATTCTCAACTAAACAAGATAGGGTTAATCCTATGTCATTATCAAAATATCCTTCAAAAGAAGGTAAGGAAATGAGGAGACCGTGTGATGGTGTCATTTAAGTTTTATGGAAAGTATACAAGGTGAATCCCTTGAGTTGATCTGAGATATTGTCCACTCCAGTCCATCTGGGGAATGTTGTAGTATCTAGAACTCAAACTATGTTTGAAAGATTCTATTGAAACTATTTGATACGTATTTGGTGAACCCTACTTGTGAAAAATAATTCTCTCTCGAGTTGGTTAGAATTGATTTGTTACATGATACAACTACCAAATTATCCTCTACACACCTTACATTGTGTGTCAAGCACATGTTTCATTGTTTGAGAGGTGCCTAAGTAGGATGGTAATGATATAGATATCCTTAACCCCATCACCTCTATGTGGGTTCATGCCAGATATAAATGTGACTTAGTCAAATTTTATAATCCATGCTCTCTATCCATAACCTCCCATAATTGCCATAACTATAGTTCTCTCTCACATAACCATTAGGTTGTATGGTCCCCTCTTGGAACTTCTATCAAAATGGTGTTGAGTATGTGGGATCAATTCTACATGTTGGATGACTACTTTAATTGGTCTGCCTAGGATAGTCATGGAGGTAATAGACTATCAAAATCTAGAATACCTCCTAGGGTGAATCTTTATATCATCTTAATAATTCATCATCAATCTTGGGAAATCTTCAAAATCATAAGGAAAATGAAAATTTTAGGTTTATCATTCGTATTGAATAGCATGAGCTATAATTATATGTAATACTAACTATGCATGAATATAACTTAGTTTTGAGCTATATAAAGGAATGGTTTTTTACTTGGATTACTTGGTTTTCTAGTGGGATCATCCTCCTTAATGGAGGAGATATCTACATTGGTATTATCCACTCCAACCTCAAATATACAAATCTCCTTTATGTCAGTCTCCTTAGAGTACTTCACATCCTCATGGGTAGTCTCCTCTATTATTACTTCCTATGTAGTCTCCTTCTCCCCAATATACTTCTCATTGTGTGTTGGTCTTCATAAAATGGTTTTGATCATTATGTTCCAAAAGAGCATGAACCCATAACATGATGATTGATGGCCCAAATATAGGTTATTTCAACTACCTAGTTTAAATATAGATGGTATAGATTTACCTATACCTATGGGCTCATGAATTATCATAATATTTATTGCATACAAGAGGTATCCTTATGCCACCATAGGTATTTGTCTCCTATTTAACTTGTGCCAACTACTCTACTAGTACTTACCTTGATGTTATATTGAGCTTGTCCTTGGCCTCTATATTACTTGGCCTTATCCTACAAAGTAATTCTTTAAGGAAGCTTAGTATCTATCAAGAAACTATATATAATTGTTGATTTTTACTATCATCATTAGTCAAGTCCAAGTTGTCCCTATTTAGGTAAGAATTGGCACATGATGAAGATGGACTCCTCTTACAACAATCACCATTTTCAGCCATGATCACCTCTTTTTTAGCAGGTGGTCGTCATTATTCCCTTTTTCTATGATCACTCCTTTGTGCCATGATTGCTACTTTTTATGTATGACTAGAATCACCAAGTTTTATAGTGATTGTTAGTTTTCAAAATATGGCAATCTGGTTCAACCTCAAATTTTTGGTCTTTTGGGGTATTTTTGTGTCATTTTCAATTTTCCCATGTAGATCCCACCACCTAGATGACATGGTAGTATCAATAATACTTTCCATGTTATCCTATATATTTTTAGCTATCCTAACTAAGTGTTTGTTCATTAACTTCACTTTATTATTTTTTGTTCATTTTTAGCCAAATATTTGTAGAAAATACAAGGAAAAGTTGGAGAACCTACCTCTCTTGCATTTCTTCCACATCTGTTTTTCATGAGGTGTCTCTATGATAAAACTAGATATCATGTGAATGTATAGTGCTCATTGTAATGCTAAGTTTAAACATGAAAATAAAATTAAAAATTTAATGTTTTACCCCTCCATTATATACTTTCAAATATTTTATTGCATAGATGGATTTTTGCATAATATTTTATTATGTTATTTTAGGGATAGTGCCTCTAGGTGTTTTGGATCACTTCAGACTCATGTTTGCACTCTTATTTTGTTTATTTTACATGGAAGTAATGATTTTTAGTGCTTTGGGAATTTTTATAGGTAAGTTCCTTTCAAGCTACATGGGGTAAATATATTTCATTTTCTTCTATTCAAATTTTTTAGGGATGTGTATAAATAAGTATTAGGTGTGATTTATTCTCTTTTTACATTTTTAGTTATGTAATATTTTGCATTTTTGGGGCTTATTGGAGATATGGAGGCAATAGTTCCAATTCTTTATAAAATTGATAAAGAGAAAGTTACAACTAGGTAAAAATATTAGTTGAACAATTGGCATGCTTTGATAAAGTTGGAATGAGCAAAAAGCAAGTTAAGTTAGAAAAAATTGAGATGCAAGAATCCTTTTCCATTTATAAAGCTACCAACATGGATAGGAATGAGTGTTGGATTGCGAAACTTTAGAAAAAAATGTTTTTGGACCCTCTTGAAGGGGTTATATTAGGTTTTTAGATTTGAAATATTTTCATGCCCATTGGGGAATCCATTGAGAATCCATGCTTCCTAACTTAAGGTCCTCTTTCCAAAGGAGACCCCAAACATGTCAGAATATTCAATGTGAGTAGGCTCTACTTTGTATATAAAATGAGTTGACTATGGGTGTTGTGTTGATATTATGCTTGTATGGTGTTTTATGGATTTATTCAAAAAACACTTAAAGTTTTTCAATCACCTTATCAAGTATTGAAAAGATAACATTTATTCAAACCTAAATTAAAGATCATATAAAAATTCATGGTAAGTATAAAAATACAAACTGCAAGAATTACAAGAGCTAGCCTAGTATGTTTTTTTCCTTAAAATAATATCTATGCTAAAGAGATTATTTCTTTTAAGGATAGTAAGATAAATGTGCAAAAAATAAGCTAACATAGAATGCAAGCTATATGATTTTTTATTTTGACCTAAGTGTATTTTGAAAAGGAAATATCTATGCTAAATATTCTTTTATTTACCAAAGTAAATATGACTTAAGAAGTCAATTTATCAAAAATAAAGATCTACAAACTAAAAATAATGAAATTATAGAAAGTTGGGAGGTTCCAAGTGGTAAGGTTACCTAAACTAGTGTCTAATAAAAGTTTTCATTGTTTGTCAAATTCACCACTAGCATTTAAGACATTGATTGAAATTTTTAAAACCTATAAAAAGAGACCAAAAAAAGCTAGGTTTTTTTTATTTTTATTTTTGGGGTCTATCTGAATGTAGAGGGGTGATAGGCTATATTCCTAGCTAATTAGATCCCTTATTAAAATAAATTTTAGTATTATTTGACCCCTTTTGAAATGGATGTAATCCTTATCAAATTTTCCATTGAGTGGAAAATTTTCCAGTGCCATTTTTGATATGTAGTGGAAATGTTTTTCTATCTATTTCCAAAGTCAAATTTGTCAATCATTGTAGGTGGTGATGATTTTACTGTATGACAAAATATTACTAAGTTTTCGGTCAAAATTTGTGGTTTTTTTGGTCAAATTGGAGTTAGATTAGAGGGAATGGTAGAAGACCCTAATCCCCAGGGCTTGTCACTTAAATATTTTTAAATTTTAGCCAAATAGATTATAATTCAACCATAATTTATTAAACAAGTTAGATATGGTTGTGAAATAATAGGCAGTTTCAAAGGGATACCTAATATTGAAGTCTATGGATGCTTAAATGCTTTAGAAATATCTAAAAATAATTACAATAGGAATGGATTACAAAACTCAATTCAATGTATTCTATGATGAAAGAAGTGCAATGCAATGGAAACTATGATGAAAATGGAAGCATGCACTATTATTAAAATATTTGGAAATATAAAACAAAGAATAAAATTAAAGCTTAAGAGCATGAACTATGGAATAAAAATGCTTACGTTAATATAGAAAAGACAATGTTAGTCTTATATCAATACCAAAGTAAATATGAAGAAGGATTGCATGAAAATAAAATAAAAATTAATGTAAATGCATGAATAAATATGAGATAAAATATCTACAGAGTGAACATAAACCTACACACCAAATGATTATGAACATGGAAATAAAAATAATTTATGAAAAACCTTCAAGTAAAAAAATTTTATATGATATACCTACAAATGGGAAGTATTAGTTACTATAGTGCATTGATGAAAGAAGAAATAAAGTTAGGATGCCAAAATTAAAATAAATATAATCATAAATAAAATAAAACTACTATAAATAGAGAAATATAAAAACAAATAAGCATGGAATGACTGCATATATGTGTTAGAAATGCAAAATGAGAAATAAGAGAGAGATATTAGTACCTACAAATATGAATTTCAACTTAGCAAGGCCAAATGAAAGAGGAAAATCATGAGTGAGAACAAAAAAATAGAAGGAAAGAAGTTAGGAGTTATACAACCTAGCAAGAGCTCCTTGTTGTCCCAAGATGATCTTGCTGCCTTATTCCCATTTTTTTCTTGTTTAACTTGCCCCCAAAGTGCGTGATGAAGATGCTCCAAATAAGAAGATGAGAAAATGCAAATGAGAGGGAGAAGACAAAATGATTTTAGAAGAGTATTTATAGATCAAAATTACTTCTAGAATGCTTTCCCTAAGGGATACATTTATAGGATTTTAGAAGGGGTATTGACAAGGAAAAAATGTTGGATTAATTTGTACATATGGTTTATTGCTAGGGCATGTGAGGTTAGAGGAGGTAGACATAATAAGGAATCCATGTGCCTTTGGCTTGTGCTAGAATATTTTGCTCATTTTGACAATTTTCCATTATGTGTCAAATTGCCACTAACATTTTTGATATTGATTGGAAATTACGACCAATGGTCAGTTTGATTGGTTTGGGGGTTGAAAAATAACATTTTGTAAAAATGTCATTGAGTGTCAAATTTACCACTAGCATTTTTGATAATGAGTTGCACTTTTGAAAAGGGTTGAGGATGATGCCCAAATTGTTGGATTTGAGCTAATTGACTATCTATTGATTTTTGGTAAGATGTTTAATATATTTTGCTTTGATATTTTATCAAAACTAGGCATCTACATTTTACCCTAGTTTTGACATGTTTTATATGGAATTGCATCAAAAGTAAGTTGTAGAAATCCAATTTTAACAACATGATGCTTGTTGTTGTATTGCGATGTTGTGTTGAATAAATTATTATGATTACAATTAATTTTGGTTTCTTAATGTCATTTTTGTATGTATGCATTAAATTTGGTGATTCATGCCTTGCTGGTATATAAATATTTATGCCCCATATGTCTCTATGCCCCATAGGTGCCCCCTCGAGAGTTTTTACCAAATTGTATTTGGGGAGAAGTATCTAAGATAGGAATATTGAATGAAATAGAGAAAAAAAAAATTGAGTGAGGTAAGCAAGGTAGGGTGGGTTTGGTGGGTTAAAAGAGGAAAGGGAGAGAAAATGAGTGTCAATTTCACTTAGCAAATTTAGAAGTTGGGGAAGCTTGTGTGAAGGAGCCTAAACGATGATGGTAGAGAAGAGGAGATTTGCTCATCATGCTGACATGGTTTGAGGGTTGATACTAGCTTCAAAGAGGGTTTTATAGGTAAGATCACAAACTGAGATCATTTATCATTTTAGATCCTTTTTTGTACTTTTGGTGGGTATGGTATATTTTCTAGTTGTGGCAAATTTGCCAATGGTATTTTTACCACTTATGGAAATTTTTCCATGTGATAAAAATGGATTGAAAATGATGCTAATGAGGTTTATATTTGTATTATGATAAGAGCTAAAGGTATTAGTGAGCTAGGAGCAAAAACCGAAGGTAATGGATAACATTATGACTAGAGGTCTTAATGATCATGACTATTGAGTGTTGGTGGCTATTGGGTTGGACTATGTTACATATATGCCCAAGTTAGAGTTTGATCGTCCACTCTTGACAACATTAGTAGAGATATGATATATATCAACCAATACTTTTAGGTTTCCTATAGAGGAGATGATGGTGACTCTTGAGGATGTTTGGCATATACTATGGGTTCTTCATTGGGGAGTCCCAATCCACCTTGGTAACGATTATAGAATTAGGAAATAACTTTTGATAGGGTAGAAGAGGTTCATAGGGATGGATAAAAGTATATGCATTAATTATGCATATAAGGAAGGGCATATGAATTCATTGATGATGTTGTTGTGCTTTATTATGTGAGCAATTTTTATGGTAGATGTCAATAAGTAGGGTATACTTTTGGGATGAGAGTGATTATAGCTAGCTTGTGGGCTTATGGGACTATATATGCATGGGGGCCTACTATTTTGGCTATGTTATACTATACATTGTATCAAGTGGTATATTAGAGTGGAATAAATTTAGTATGTTGTACTTTTATCTAGGTGTGGGATTGGAAGCATATAGTAATCATGTAACCAATGATAGAGGTGTTGGTCACGAATCTGCCACAGGAAAGGATTTTTACAATTGCGCCCTAGACCCGGCCAACATTGAAAGGTTGGAAGCAAGAAATGGCTCCCAGACCAATCTCCAGAGTGGGCTGGTTCCCTTCACTACTCTAAAACTGGGTTTAAGATAGGGTTCTTTGGAAAGAGATTTAAAAGGTTGCGAGAAAGAAATGGGAAATATGGCCACGAGGCCGAAGTGATGGGATCGGAAAAACAATAGCGAGGAAACTACAAACGCAACAACGACAAGTAACATAAGAAATCAGCTTCATCCTCGCACAATCACATGCCGCAAATCCCTCCAAACCCACATTCCGGGGAATTGTACTCACGATCGCGATATTTAAATCCAGTATGCAGAATTTAAATGTAATAGCAATGCGAGAGATACGAATGCTATTAGAAATGCAAAAAACAGAAAGCAAATTCACCCATGCGAACGCTTGAAAAATTAGAAGTCGATCCTTTTATTCCCGCGAGATACAATTCCAGTTTCTAGCAGCAAGTTTTTCCAACCTTTGCAAATGAAAATTACATTGGTTTTTATAGAGGTCCGTCCTCTTTGCAGCATTAAATAATTAAAACCAACTTCCTCGTGATCTACAATCATGCAAAGCAAACGAGGAACATGATCCCCTTAATTGCAGTCTCGAAGAAATAAAAATTAAATTCCATGAAACGCTTGCGGCCCTTCATTAAATTCGATTCTTTGAATATGTGCATAAAAAACCGTTGAATTAATCCACGAACGGCAATCTTCGAACCAATAAACCCTTTAATTTTGGTAGCCTGGGCACCCTTTGACCTTAACCGCATTGGAAATCCGCAAATTATTTAATTCGGGTCATCATTAAATCATCGAAAATCGAAAAAAACCCTTTCGGCCGTTCATATTGCACTTGGCGGGAAAACTGCGCAGGTCGCGAAAATGCGACGGGTCGCGAAATCGCGACGGGTAGCGAAATCGCGACGTCTTATCATTCAGTACGCTTTGACCACCGTTGACCCGCGAAAATGGAACATGTAGCGATTTCGCTACATGTTTCCGCCGTTGGCTCCTCCCTGCGCTCTGCCCCGCGAAATCGGAACATGTCGCGATTTCGCTACATGTTTCCGTCGCCGTACAAAACGCCATTTTTTGTCGCGATTCGCTGACATGTCAGCGACGCGCTGCAAGTTTTCACCTTTTGCCTTCGACGCTGCCCGGGTCGCGATTCGCTGACATGTCAGCGAATCGCTGCATGTTTTCAACTTAGTGCTTTTTCTGCCCGCCGACCCGCGATTTCGGAACATGTCGCGATATCGCGACGGTTCCGCCAACCTGCCTGCGTTGACTGCGTTGACCGCGATTCTGAAACATGTCAGCGCGTCGCTGCAATTTTCAGACTTAGCCATTTTTTGCTCAATTTTTCTCCTTTTTTCGCCCAAGCTGCATCAATCAAAGGTCAGATCCCCAACGATACATTAATGCATTCCTCAATGAGAATCAATGTGGCAAAAATGCCAACATTCTTGGCGGCTCGCGGGGTATACAGCTCGCTGTATGCAAGAATCCAAGCCTTAGTCCATTGGGCACAGAGTCATATTGGAACTGTAAACAAGCTGCTGCAAAACATGTCAGGGGACTGCTGCAATCATCTTCTGCTGAAAAAGCTGAAACTGAAAGAACCTGCATATAACTGGTTATGAAATGACTAATGGAATGGAAATGGAATGAGCTCTTGCGGTTGCGCAAGCGGTGACTGCAATGGAGTGATATGAAAATGAACAAAGTTATGGAGTGGGAATGGAACTAGGAAAGCTGTGAAATGAAATGAACTAGACTGTTAGAAAATGCGTAAAAAACTAAACTTAGAGGAAAGGGATAAGAAGGGACGGGAAAAAACAGAAAAGGAAAAAGAAACAACAGCTGTGGCTTATTTTGTTTAAATGCAGAAGAAAAAGAAGGAAGAAGATGAAGAAAAGGAAAGAGAGGAAACGGGTAAGGGAAAAGAAGAAAGTGCTAGAAAGCCACCAAGCTGTTGGGAGGAGAAAAACAAAGGAAAAAAACAAGCATCTACGGCTCGCAGGCAACAAGAACCGAGATGAACAAATAAAAACAATACCACTCTTTTTTTTTTTTTTCTTCTTCTTTTTCTATTTTTTTTGTGTTTTTTCAAAATACTATATACAATAATGCACGACATGATTGGCATGTCGCCACCAGACACCCAATCTCAGAATGTTATCCGGTAAATCTGCAATGTCCCGACCAGATCTGATCATACTTAAGTCGGTCCTTGAAATTGGGCTGGCTCCTTCCTGAAGTTCTCCATGGTGCTGATACTGGCAAGTTATCATACATGCCAAGACCTACACAACTGACAAATAATGCGGAAAAGAAACCCCACCATCTTGAAAAGTTCTCTGACTGTGGACTGAAAACAGGTTCCTCCAACTCCTGGATCCGATCACAGGAATTGTCCAGCAACAGTTCCTTCTTCAGGATCTCTTCAGACTCTACCTGTTGATCTGACATATTTAACGAGTTCGACTAAATGCTTGCATGTCATGCACAACTATGCCTTCTTGGTGCTCAGGTTCTTCTTCTTTGCTTATATCCTCTGGATCCATCTCCTTATGAAAACGCAAGCAACCATATTGTTCATTGCCAATCCTTGGCTTTGGATGAGATCTGTCCCTTGAGCTCCACACAACGACATCTCAGGTTTCTGTACAGTATAAGGGAGCTGGCATGAATGTGCAGGGTAAACAGGAGCAGCAACCATCGGAGAAGGTAATGGAGTTTCCCCCCACGGTAACTTTCTTGATAAGTGCAACATCTGTTCTGCTCGCACTGCTTCCTCAAAGATTTGTGGGAAGCGTTGTTCACCTGACTGCAGCAAAAAGAGACCTATGTCAGAATTAAAAGCGCGAACATAAAAGAGGTGGGCCTGGGTGGGTGATGGACGGATCTTCTCTGGAATTCTCTGCCAGCTTCTCAAGAATCGGACATTGAAGTCCGTGATGCTCTCTTGAGGTGCTCTCTTGATGTACATGAAAAATTGGTAGAGATCCAAAGAACTATAGAAAGGATCTTCATCAAATCTTTTGATCAGTGCTCCCGCGAGATCATCCCATGAGCTGATGCTTTGACGTTTGAGCAGTCTGTACCATTGCAATGCTCTTCCTTCCAAAGACTGAACCAGAAGTCGGATCATGACATCTTCGTGTTCAATGACATGGATCATGGACATAATAGCAATATCTTCAACATGTGTCAGAGCCATGCCTTCGGTACCATCATATTTTGCCAGGTTCTTCAGGGCACCTTCGGGAATTTCATGCCGAACTTGCAGATTCAGAGGGCCAGGATCATCCCATCTAGAAAAAACCCTCGCCTTTGTGGCAGTGGTCTGCGGGATCATGGCCATCGCCATTAAGTCAGAGTCGCCAGATGAACATTCTTTGAAAAAAAATTTTTTTTTTTTTTTTTTTTTAAAAAACAATAGGCGTCCACGAACAGATCTTCAACTCAGCAAAGTCGCCAGATGAACTTACAAATCTCCGCTGTGAGGCCAAGACAGCTCATCAAATCTTGAGACCTCCGGGTGTTAAAACGTGCCAAAGCTGTTGGCACCGGTGGGGTTATCACTTTGGAAAATTATGCGTATCCCACCGATTATGAATTCTTGGAGACGAAATGAGTCTGTCCCACCGGTCGTGCCAAAAGCGTTGGTCACGAATCCGCCACGAGAAAGGATTTTTACAATTGCGCCCTAGACCCGGCCAACATTGAAAGGCTGGAAGCAAGAAATGGCTCCCAGACCAATCTCCCGAGTGGGCTGGTTCCCTTCACTACTCTAAAAATGGGTTTAAGATAGGGTTCTTTGGAAAGAGATTTAAAAGGTTGCGAGAAAGAAATGGGAAATATGGCCACGAGCCGAAGTGATGGGATCGAGAAAAACAATAGCGAGGAAACTACAAACGCAACAACAGCAAGTAACATAAGAAATCAGCTTCATCCTCGCACAATCACATGCCGCAAATCCCTCCAAACCCACATTCCAGGAATCGTACTCACGACCGCGATATTTAAATCCGGTATGCAGAATTTAAATGTAATAGCAATGCGAGAGATACGAATGCTATTAGAAATGCAAAAGAACAGAAAGCAAATTCATCCATGCGATGCTTGAAAAATTAGAAGTCGATCCTTTTATTCCCGCAGATACACTTCCAGTTTCTAGCAGCAAGTTTTTCCAACCTTTGCAAATGAAAATTACATTGGTTTTTATAGAGGTCCGTCCTCTTTGCAGCATTAAATAATTAAAACCAACTTCCTCGTGATCTACAATCATGCAAAGGAAACGAGGAACATGATCCCCTTAATTGCAGTCTCGAAGAAATAAAAATTAAATTCCATGAAACGCTTGCGGCCCTTCATTAAATTCGATTCTTTGAATATGTGCATAAAAAACCGTTGAATTAATCCACGAACGGCAATCTTCGAACCAATAAACCCTTTAATTTTGGTAGCTCGGGCACCCTTTGACCTTAACCGCATTGGAAATCCGCAAATTATTTAATTCGGGTCATCATTAAATCATCGAAAACCCAAAAAACCCTTCTCGGCCGTTCATATTACGTTTTGGCAGGAAAGCTGCGCGAGTCACGAAAATGCGACGGGTCGCGAAATCGCGACGGGTAGCGAAATCGCGACGTCTTATCATTCAGTACGCTTTGACCACCGTTGACCCGCGAAAATGGAACATGTAGCGATTTCGCTACATGTTTCCGCCGTTGGCTCCTCCTCGCGCTACGCTCACGAAATCGGAACATGTCGCGATTTCGCTACATGTTTCCGTCGCCGTACAAAACGCCATTTTTGGTCGCGATTCGCTGACATGTCGGCGACGCGCTGCAAGTTTTCACCTTTTGCCTTCGACGCTGCCCGGGTCGCGATTCGCTGACATGTCAGCGAATCGCTGCATGTTTTCAACTTAGTGCTTTTTCTGCCCGCCGACCCGCGATTTCGGAACACGTCGCGATATCGCGACAGTTCCGCCAACCTGCCTGCGTTGACTGCGTTGACCGCGATTCTGCAACATGTCAGCGCGTCGCTGCAATTTTCAGACTTAGCCATTTTTTGCTCAATTTTTCTCCTTTTTTCGCCCAAGCTGCATCAATCAAAGGTCAGATCCCCAACGATACATTAATGCATTCCTCAATGAGAATCAATGTGGCAAAAATGCCAACAAGAGGGTAATAGACATAGGGTGGACAATGCTAGACCTAGCCATTTTACTTTAGCATAAGCTCAACATTTATTTGATGAGTTGAGGGATAAATATATTACATGGCACCTATAGATGGGTTTATTTAGGTGGGTAAATGATGGTAAGCAGTTAGAATGGATGAGGAGTATCAAATGGTTGGATGATAGAATATGGGCTTATGAGTTATATAGGTATGATCAAGTGTTGTTCTAGTTTAGAGAGGTTTAGGGGATATTGTGATTGGGAGAGATGTGGGTACAATGGATTACATGTAAGATATGGTTTGATCTTGCAAATTTAGATTCCTTAATTAAGGCAAATGTAGATGATATTGAGTTACTAGATATAATTATGGATGATCTAAGAGTGATATAGGAATACACATAATTGTATGGTGGGTTTCATCCTACTAGGTTGTCACTAATAAAGTCTTTGATGAGCAAGATGTGATGGTGAAGGAGATGGTTAGGATTTTTAGGTCTATATGATAGCAACTAGGGAAGTAGTAGAAGGATATGATGTCTACAAGGAAAGCAACCAAGGGAAGAGGTCAAGGTAAGAGTAAGGCCAAGTATGCTCCATTGTATTTCCCTCTATTATATATGGTTATTATGGCGCTAAAGATATTTATTGGATTTGGTGTCAGAAGGTTACCTATAGAGGCTACTTAGGTAGAGTTGGAGTTCTTGACAAGAATCTTCCACAAGATCAAGGATTAGTTGGCAGTGATGAAGGCTACACGAGAGAAGAAGGTAGCTAGAGTTTAAGAGGAGCTATATTGATAGACATAGGAGTATCTAGTAGTAAGGAATCAACCAAGATGTAGGTTGCTTTAAAGTGGATCACCTGAGAGAGAGATGAGGATATTTCTAGGGTAGGACAAGGAATAGATGTAGTTATGATGGTTGTGATAGTTATTCCATTGGAATGATGATTGGAGTAAATGAAGGAGGATATGGATAAGGTGAGGGTATATTTAGATAGGGTAAGGATATGTTTGGATAGAGTAAGGGAGGAGCTTCAATTATCTAAGGTAGAGGCATAGAGGGAGAGGACTCGAGCTATATATTATTAGTAAAATTATTATTTCATCATTCCTCCATACCAGTGATAACCATCACCATCATGGACATGGTCATGGACTCCATATATGAGTCACTATTCATAGAGATCAGTTGGTTTTAAACCTCCATCTCCTTAATTAGTACCTAATGGTTGGAATACAAAATCTAGTTGTGAGGATTTTAGGAGTGAGTGTACAAATTTTTGTCATGTGGTACATTCTCTATTTTTTGCATAAGGGTTGTGTATCAATTTTTACATTGTGATACATCTATCTCATAGGTATATATCATTTTGAGGTATTGTATATAGTTATGATATTATACTATATGTTGTATTTTTTGTGATGATTGTTCTTTTATGATGATTGTATTTTTACGATATGATGTTGTTGATTTGATATGTAATTTTTTATGTGATAATTGTTGATGAGATAGCAAATTTTTGGAGAATAATTTATGTCACTTTAGTAATGGCCTAAAAGACAAGAATTTAAATACCAAGTGGTGACCTAAAAGTTTAATAATAACAATAACTCAGATTTGATTATTTGTTTGAGCAATGGTATCTAGACCTAATAAAAGACAAGTTCTCATTGAGACTTTTGTTTCAAGTTATATACTTTAAGCCTAGAGAAAATTTGTGAGATTCTACTTCCAAATGGTGGCCTAGAAGCTATGATGATGGAAAACTACTAAGGGAAGTAGAATTATGATCTCATCATGCATAAATGGTGGCCTAGGATATCACCTAAAAAATGAGAATTTAAGACATGATGAGGTACCCAGTACATGTACAAGATATATGTATTATTGTTATTAAAGTTAGTTGTTAGTGATAGTTATTAATGCATGATTTAAGAGGTATACTCAAAGGATTTTATGCATGGATTTAAAGGCATACCCAAAGGATTTTATGCATACTTTGATAGGCATACTCAAAGGATTTTATGCATACTTTGAGATGCATAGTTGAATTATTTTATGCATGTTTTGAGAGTTATACTTGAAGGATTATGTGCGCTTTGAGAGGTATACTCAAAGGATTTTATACACACTTTGATAGGCATATCCAAAGGATTTTATGCATGCTTTGAGAAGCATACCTAAAGTAGTTCATGCACACTTTGAGATATATACCTAAAGGATTTTATGCATGCTTTGAGAGGCATACCCAAAGGGTTTTATTTAGGCTTTGAGAGGTATACTCAAAGGATTTTATGCACTCTTTGATAGGTGTATGCAAAATATTTCATGGATGCTTTGAGAGCCATACCCAAAGGAATTTATGCATGCTTTTAAAGACATACGTAAAGGATTTTATGCATGCTTTGAGAGGTAGACTCGAAGGAATTTTATGCAAAATTTAATAGGTACCTCCAAAGTAGGAAGGAAAATACATGAGTATGTATAGTAGTAGAAGTATATTGCTTTTTGAAGTTGTTTTTGAGAGAGAATGTTATGATTTTAGAAATAGGTTGTCCCTAGTTGAAGTGTCATTATTTTATTAAGAAAAATATGTTGATGAATACGATATAGTGATAGTGATTTGATTATTTTGACATATGAGAAAGAGTAACAAGGGTCTAGAAGTCTATTACATGTACATGAGGAATTGAAATTAAGACCAATTTCCCCCTATGATGTGTGAAGAGAATTAATATTTTTGTGAGAAGAGTATTACTGAAGGTAACAACTTAGGGAATCATATTTTCCCAATCATCATACCCACAATATAATCATAACTATGTAGCATGAACAAATATGATAGGCAAGTTTGCTTAAATGCCACACTGAGCTATGCTTCTAGTTATAGATATGAAAGATTTTTTGATTGCTTGGTGATGATTTATTTAATTTTTTGATGCATTAAATAGGAATTTTGGGCCCGTAGGTACCTTGCTTAATGCATATGTAATTTAAAAAATATGTGAGGAATGAACCTAGAACCTGGAGCCATATATAATATGTTGAGATATTTAAGACTTTGTGGGAGTTATATAACAACACATTTTTTAGGTTGAATATAATTCTATCAGATAGATATCCAAGGAAATATGAATCCCTTCACCTTTTATTGACGTATGTATAAAGAATTGTATATGTCCAGAACAAGGGTAAAAAAATTATATTTTATTGAAGGTCCATGTGGTAACATGGCATATATCCTAATTTTATTTGTAAATACAAGGATTATGTCCCCATGCGGATTTAAATACTTTTAGAAAGAACACATATTTAGTGATCATCTCCTTGGCACACTCATAAGCTATTATGAGTATGTAGAGTGTTGATCATTAAGTTTCAATGTTTCCTTAGGGTCTATATGTTAGCAAGGATATTTTTTAATAAAGCTTGTTGTTTATTTGTTTGATTTTTTTTATATCACTTCGTAGGTTTATGGAGGTCTTGAAAGAACAATGGCTTTTGATTATGTTGTATGCTAACAACAAGATGAGGATGAAATGATGATATACTGAGTTTCCTAGTATATCAGTAGTCATTGACAGTCATGTTTATCCCTTGTCTAATGTGTGCATAAAAATTGTATATACATGAGGTATGGGATGTGGGAGACCAAGGAAATCATTTATATATAATAAAAAGCATGGCGGTTGTGATAGGAAATTTTACTTGTTGCATCAATTATGATGGAGGAAGTTCTCTATCCGTTAATTGGTATATGATAAATTGCACAAAGGATAGAGAATATATACTTGTATTAATGGGAATTTGTATTTGATTGTATTATTTCTTAATAAATCAAGTAGTAAATAGAGCTCTATCAATCTAGTGCCTAGTGAAGCTTACAATTAATTGTAAGCCTATAGGACATTAGATAAGCATAGCCTTGTAGCCCAAATGGTTTATTTAAGAAGTATATTTTGAGATTGCAATTTGTATTTGATTGCATGTTTTCTTAATAAACCAGGTGGGGTAATAGAGCTCTATCAACCTATTTCTTGGTTAGGCTTCCAAATAATTGTAAGCCTATGAGATATACTATTCACAAATCTTTCTCACCTACATGGTTTATTAGACAAATAAAATTTTGATGAGATTATGATTTGTATTTGTTGCATGCCTAGATTGTAAGCCAAATGGGAAAGAGGACCCTATTTATCCAATGTCTAGTTAGACTTACAAATAATTACAGACCCACAAGATATTGGATAAATAAGACTTCTCAGCTTGGGTGGTTTTATAGACAAGCAATTCTTGATGAATTTGATGAATGGATGTCATGATACATTTGATAAGACCATGCTAAGATAGTAGAATACTCCTTTGTTGCATTTCATACTTTCAAATAAATGTAAGATTATACTACATCAAAGGAGAAAAAGCAATGCCCTAAAAGGTCCTATTAAATAATTATGATAATTTGAAAAGGAAAGGGAGATTTTATGAGAATGTGATATATATTATAGGATAGAATAAAGGGATAAGTATGGTTTATTAGGATCATGGATGATTGCATCATACATCACTTAACCTAAGAGAGGGATAAGAAGAGAAGAAATGTGATAGATAATAAAAATTAGGAATAACTGATTGTTGCTAATGTTGGGTGTCCCAAAATTGGGATAGAATAAATGGGTGAGGCCAAGCCATAAGGGTTTTATATGACTGTGTCATACACCACATAACCTAAGAGAAGAAGAAAAATAAGAAATATTACAGATAATAAAAATGATATAGAAAAAAGCAAGAGTAATTAATTATTGCTAATGTTGAGTGTCCTAAAATTATGATTTAAGAAATGATGAAGTCAATTTACTAGGGCTATGGATGATTGAGTCATACATCACTTAACCTAATAGAGGGAGAAGAATACAAGAAATATGATAAATAATAAAAAGGATATAGAAGAAAGCATGATAAGAGGAGAAAGGTAAACAAATTGTTTGACTAGGAGGATTGCTCAACATGAGGTTTCCTATGTGAATGCAATGCAAGCAATTTTTTATAGTGGATATGGTTGTTATTTGCATCTTCATAAATCCCCCTAAATCTATGGTATGATCAAGAAATCCAATATATCATGTAAACAGGATACTATTTTTGGATGTATATTGTTTTAGACTACTATGCAATGATGCAATTAGTCATATGAACAAGAAAGTCATGCAATTTTTATGCATAATATCTTTTGATATTCATGATGTTGATTGGATCTTCATATTATTTCCCATATAATGTGGCTATCAGGTAGGATCCATAACCAAATTTAGCAGTGATGATGAAAAACCCTAACTAGTTGAGCTCAAATTATCCTTTGAGATCATCTTTAGCATTAGTATTCTTTTGGTTTTCTTTTAGGATTAGATCCACAATCTCAGAGGATCTTGGGCATACTTTCTTATGATATGCATGTTGAAGTCTATTATGGTATGTTCTCATATGTTCTAGGGCATTAATGTGCTTTTATTCTAAATGATCTAGTTGTTACATATAACCTAAGTAGTACTCATTTCCAACCAAAGAGTCTTGTAATAGAACTCTTAGTGAGGTGATTTCAAGTTTTAAAGGAAAAAATACATATGTGCCACAAAATAAAGTGTAAGGTGTTAGTTTTGTATAATCTCATACACTAGCATGATATTCCTACAAGGCATGGTAAAGTTGTAAATTGTGGCTATTTTTATTGACTAATTTCTTGAGAATTTAACTAATGTTTTATTGGAAGATTCTACTTGGCCATTTTCATGAGGATAATATAGTGTATACCATTTTTGATGAATTTTGTATTTGGTGCATGTCTTGGTGACTTCCTTATTTTTGAATTATGTACCATTATATATAATTAGGACAAAGGAATTTTATAATAGCTAATAATTTGGTTGATGAAATTGGAAACTTGAATTCCTATTGCAGAGGGTAGAGGCATGGCCTTGACCCATTGGTAAATTATTTGGTGGTGGTGATAATGAATTTATAGCCATATAATTATTGAGGTTTCATTTTACCTATAATGTCTAATATTCAAGTAGAGAAAGTCCAACGTGATGTGATTGGTTGTAATTATTGAGGAGCATGGACAATATTATCATGTCCCTAACATTTATCACACCTCCTAACATAGCTATAGGTGTATTTCTCAATTGATGGCCACTAGTAAGCCATCCTAAGTAGTTTTTTAGCTATATCTAGTGCACTAAAATATCCACCACATGATCCATCATGGCCTTCTTCCTTATTTACACATCTAATGAGTATACCCTCAAAAGAGTGTCAAAATAAAATATCTTCAATAATGATATATTTGTAAGCTTTTAGTTTGAAGTGTTTGTATTTTTTGTGTTTGAATCCTTTAGGGAATGTTCTTTCTTTAAGGAATTTAAGGATGTATTGATACAAATATTTATATGGTGAGGTTGCTTCAATTGTGTAGATGTTTAGAGGTTGTAGGAAAGATTTTAATTTTGAGGGTCCTTTTATTGACCTTGTGATGCAAGAGCATCCGAGGGCAGCAAAATAATCCTGCACCAACCAAATTTGTCTAAGTGTTTTTGCAAAGAAAAAAAAATAGGGAAAGAAGCTACGACCGAAGGAGGGTCACGAAATCGCGACCAAATTAAGAAGTAGGTCTACGGCGGAAAAAGGGTCGCGAAATCGTGACATGTCGTGATTTCGCAACATGTCACGAAATCGCAGCCAAAACCAAGGCAGAGGCTACGATGGATGGCGGGTCACAAAATTGTGACATGTCACGATTTTGGGACATGTCATGAAATCATGACCAAAACCAGAGGCAGAGGCTATGGCAGACGGAGGGTCGCAAAATCGTGACACGTCATGATTTCGCGACATGTCATGAAATCATGACCACAACGAAAGCAGAGGCTACGGTAGTGTGAAGGGTCACAAAATCATGACCGCAATGAAAGCAGAGGCTACGACAGTGTGGAGGGTCATGAAATTGTGACTGTAGCTTAAGAACGAAAGTGCGGTAGAAAGACGTCGCGATATCACGACCAAAGCAGAAGAAAGGGGGATGCGATAGAAATACGTCATGATATCATGATAGGTCGTATTTTCGCATCGAAATACGAGTCAAAGATGAAGAGGCAGAAAGTGACACGTGTCGAATACCTAGAAGACGAATCGACACGGGGAGGCAAAACGAAAGGTTCTAGAAGAGGAAACGAAGGGCTGCCAGCTGGAAATGGAGTGCCACCTAAGAACCTTTAAAAAGGGAAACAAATGCATGCACAAAGGATGAAAAAAATTTCTAAAACAATAAGATAATCTCGTGGTATTTCCAGATTGGAGAAGCTCAAAAAAGTCGTAATTCTTTTACGAATTATGGATAATCAGCTGTGACCATAACTTTCGGTTGTGACTGTAATATTCAGTTGCATGTGAATAAAATAAAATTGTTCTCTTTTTTTATCTGTGAATATGGTGATATGACTGTAATATTCGGCTGCATGAAAATAAAATAAAACTATTTTCTTTTTCTCTATGATACTAGCTCTTGATCAAATGGTATCAGAGTGAGTGATTCTGAGTGTGCAAATAGAACGTCGAACGTGAGGCAGTTTGCACCAGGATCTGTGGAAGGATTCTGAGAAAATAGAACGAGAGTGCCTGAGTAGTGTAACAAAGAAATCGTGAGCAAGATGCCTCCAAAAATAAATCATGGTCATGGGAGAAATATGGTGCAGGATGAATATTTCAGAGCGTTGCAAAGACAAGTGCAAGCCCTGCAAGAAGAATTACGAAAAAGGACCGAACCTAAGGGAGAAGAACAAAGTGACGATGAAGCCTAGGAAACTGAGGGTCCATCAGAAGATGAAGATGCATTGGATCCTTCTGAAGCTAGACTATTGAAAGCTCTATCTCAGGCCGGGAAGAGACCAAAGTTTGATGTCTCTACATATTCTGGGCACATCAACCCAAAAGATTTGATTTACTGGATCAACGATATGGAGGAATACTTTGAGTATGAGGAGGTGGCGGATCCAAACCAGATAAAATTTGCAAAAACAAAATTAAAAGGCCATGCTAGTTTATGGTGGAAAGGAATACAACTCAAAAGAAATAAAAATGGAAAGGAGAAAATAACCAGATGGGACCGAATGGTGGAGAAGCTGAAGAGATAATTTATTCCTACAGATTACGAGTTGGACCTGTTGAGGAGAATGCAGAGTCTGAGGCAAGCAGACAAGTTTGTCCAAGAATACATAGAATAATTCTACAAGATCTCCATCAGAAATGGCCATTCAGGGGCTAATAAGGAGAAAGTAGCCAGATACATCAATGGGTTGAGAATGAACATTCAGGAAGAGCTCAGCTTGATCAGAATAGCCACCATAGAATATGCATACTAGTTGGCCTTGAAGGTAGAAGATAAACTAAATAGAATATTTGAAGGCAACCAGAGATGAAGGGATCATGGTGGAAGAACCTATGGAGGAAATTATCAAGACCAGAAGAAGACTAGGGAAACAAGCAAACCCCAGGAAAGAAAAAGAAGAATACCTGCCGCCCGCGTGATCAGAATAATGACTACCAAAGAGGAAGAGGTAGACCTGGATGTGGGTATGGAAGAGGGGTATTCCATGGAACCTGTTTCTAGTGTGGAGAAGAAGGACATCGATCATATGAATGTCCTCAACACCAAGAAATGACAGACAAGAGACCTGAGGGTCGTGCCAGAGCTGCTGTGGCAGATGAAGGTGTAGAGTCAGAACACTCTAAAGAAGCAGAAGGAGGAGAAGTGTTGATGATGAGAAGAACACTATTGAATGAGGAAAAAGAACCAGAATAGAGGAAGATCCTGTTTTGCACGAGGTGCAAATGTGCAGGGAAGGTCTGTAATGTTATCATTGATAATGGTATCATAGACAACCTAGTTTCAAAAGAGATGGTTAATAAGTTGAATTTGGGTAAGAGGAAGCTCCCGCATCCATATCGAATTGCATGGTTGCAGAAAGACCACAGAGCACTTGTTAGTGAACAGTGCTTGGTCAAATTTCACATTGGTAATTATCAAGATGAGGTCCTATGTGATGTATTGTCGATGGATGCTTGCCATTTGTTGTTGGGAAGACCATGGCAATTTGACAGATGTGCAGTGCACGATGGGCATGCAAATATGTACTCTCTAACGAAGGATGGAGTATGTCACAAATTGAAGCCACTAAAGGAAGTGGATGATAAAGTGTGTAGTAGTGCCATAATCTGCCTGGTATAAAGAGGGATTCAATGTGTTATGCATTAATACCTACTGTTAAGAAAGAACAGTACATAGATGTTCCAGCAGAGGCTGAACACCTGTTAGAAGAATTTCCAAACATCATATTAGATAATGTGCCTGAGGGTTTACCACCAATGAGGAAGATCAATCACCATATTGATTTGGTACCTGGATCTAGTTTACTCAACAAGGTAGCCCATAGAATGACTCCTGTGGAAAGTGAGGAGCTGAGCAGGCAAGTCTAGGAGTTGTTGAAAAAGGGACTGATTCAATAAATCTTGAGTCCATGTGCGGTACCTGCAGTACTAGCACCAAAGAAGGATGGGGAGTGGAGGATGTGTACGGACTCCCGAGCTATAAACAAGATCACCATAAAATACAGATTTCCATTACCCAGGATGGATGATATTATGGACTGTTTTAGTGGAGCCAACTACTTCACCAAGATTGACTCGAAGAGTGGCTACCATCGGATTCGGATCAGAGAAGGAGATGAGTGGAAAACTGCTTTCAAAACCAGAGAAGGTTTGTATGAGTGGTTGGTCATGCCATTTGGTCTAACCAATGCACCAAGCACATTCATGCGATTGATGAATGAAGTGCTGAAGGAGTTCTTAGGCAAGTTTGTTATTGTCTATTTGGATGACATTTTGATATTCAACAGAACCCTGGAAGAGCACCTGATGCATATCAGGAGGGTTTTTGAGAAGATGAGGGAAGAACAGTTGTTGATCAACTTGAAGAAGTGCAATTTTGTGAAGAAGGAGTTGGTATACTTGGGATTTGTCATCTTAGTTGAAGGTCTGAAAATGGACCCAGAAAATGTGAGGGCTATCATTGAATGGCCTACTCCAAGAAGCACTTTTGAAGTGAGATCATTTCATGGTTTAGCCAATTTTTACAGGAAATTCATCAGAAATTTCAGCAGTATTTGTGCACCCCTTACAAAAACAATGAGAGGGGATACGAAAGACTTTAAGTGGACCTTGGGAGCTAAAAAAATCTTTGATATGTTGAAGAAGAAGGTCACTGAGCAACCTGTTTTAACACTTCCAGATTTTAATAAGGTATTTCAGGTAGACTATGATGCCAGTGGTAGTGCCATTGGAGCTGTGCTGAGTCAAGAAAGTAAGCCTGTTGCTTACTTCAGTGAGAAACTCAATGATGCCAGGAAAAAGTATTCAGTGTATGATCAAGAATTCTATGCCATAGTTCAGTCCCTGAAGTGGAGACATTATTTGCTGTCAAAAGAGTTCATGTTATATACTAATCATCAGGCCTTACAGTATATAAATAGCCAAGGAAAACTAAACCAGAGGCACTTGAAGTGGGTTGAGTTTCTCCAAAGCTATACCTTTGTGTTAAAGCACAAAAGTAGAAAATCAAACAGAGTTGTAGATGCCTTAAGTAGAAGGCAGAATTTGTTGATGGAAATGACAGTGGAAGTGGTAGGATTCGAAGAACTGAAGGGCCTATACCCTAAAGATCCTGATTTTGCAGAAGCCTAGATGGCTTGCTCGGCACCTATTACTATGGATAGGACAAAATGGTTGGATTTTCTAATCCAAGATGGAATGTTGTTTAGAGGAAGTAAATTATGCATTCCAAGGAGTTCCATGCGGGAAAACTTAGTCAAAGAGAAACACAACGAAGGACTAGATAGACATTTTGGCCGGGATAAGACCATTGCCCTAGTGAGTGAGAACTATTACTGGCCGCAACTGCAGCAGGATGTGAACAAGTTTGTGCAAAGTTGCAGAATCTGCAAAATGGCAAAAGGAGCAAGGCAGAACACAGGATTATATCAACCGTTACCTGTACCTGAGAGGCCATGGGAGGACATCAACATGGATTTTATTCTTGGGTTGCAGAGAACACAGAGGGGAAATGACTCCATATTTGTGGTGGTTGATAGATTCTCCAAGATGGCATATTTTATTCCCTACTAGAAAACAAGTGACGCACTTCACATTACAGGGTTATTTTTCAAGGAAGTGGTACGACTTCACGGTCTACCAAAAAGCATAGTTTTTGACAAAGATACAAAGTTTGTTGGGTATTTTTGGAGAACATTGTGGAAGAAGTTGAAGACAGATCTGAAGTTCAGTTCTGCATACCACCCACAGACTGATGGACAGACAGAGGTGGTAAATAGAAGTCTGGGTAATTTATTAAGATGCTTGATAGCAGATAAACCAAAGGGATGGGATTTGGTTTTGCCGCAGGCAAAATTTGCATACAATAATTCTGTCAATAGGAGTACAAACAAATCTCCATTCCAAGTCATATATGGAAATAGCCCAAGAAATGTTTCTGAGCTAAGGAAATTAGATAAGGGAGAAAAGTGCAGTGCCGTGAAAGCATGAGATTCCGAAATAAAAGGAAAACTATAGCTATGCAATATAAGACAAAATGTAACGCTTTAATCCTATGCGCGAAACAAAGAAAGGAGATAAATTGGAAATGAAAGAAAAGATGTAGGAAAGCACAACCCTCTTTATTCAATTTTCTTATCCTCGGTTACATAGACGTCTCCTCCCTTTTTAGGGGCTAGGAGCATTAAATTGATCTTTGTTACAATTTGTGACTTAGTCTTCCTCCTTCCACATGCCCACATGCAAAATGGACGGGCCAAAGTGTTGCCGCCGCTGATGTTGATAAATCCTCACTTCTTATTGCTCCTCCTACAATCAAAGAAACAAACAAGGCGTTAGTAGCACCTATTGGAAACATGAAACATTTATGCTTTGAAATCAATGAAGGATGTATGCCTAAGATTGTTAAAAATAGTGAATAAGAATGAACACAAATGACCTACAAACCTGACAGAGGTCAGAAGACATTACCGAAGGGCCACTGCCATTGAAACAGTCGGCCAATCTACCTTCACTTGGAATTCGTCCCTGGGTAGGACGAATTCTGTTGTTATTCGTCCCTGGGTGAGACGAATTCTACTGTGTTAGAACGCCGAGTTGCTGCCGCTCCAATGTCGAACCTCGGGACCTCCAAAACACCTGCAAACAGAGGGGTTATGTAATTGGGGCCATTTTGGGATGACCCAGATGGTCGGATTCTCCCAATTTGGCCTCTATCCTCAGGAATTCGATGTCGCTACCTGCAAGTTAGGGGGACAACAAAGCGACAAAAAGCATGGTGAAATCTAATCAAAACGTCATGGAAATGGAGCTATGAGTTAATTAAATAGAATAACATAAGATGTAACATGAACAAATAATCTAGAATGCTTTAGAATAAAACTTAGAAAATGCGGGGGTGCCCAAGTGGGCCTCCCACCGTTGGCACTTGATTTCGGCGCCAATCCACTAGGGATGGGCCCAAAACCTCTTAGGATTGGGGTGTCGGCAAATTGGTGGTGTAAGGTGGTCAAATGTTGGATTTGGGTTGGATCCACGCTTCCAAAAGCCACCCAATAACCTCCCTTGCGAAAGAGATTAGTGGATGTGAGAAGGTGAATCAAAAGGATGCAAATGGGTGTTCAATTGGACAGCACTTCGTTGCTTGAAATCGCCTCCAATCTGTCTTCTTTTGGGTGGGAAAGTCCACCATTTTATAGACCCATGGGGTCTCTTTGGAGGGGCATGCAGGGATGCCATGTGGCGGCCATGCCTTCCCAAGAGGGAGGAGACTCCTCCCTGACTTGGGCTTCCATGATCGCCCTTGTGACAGTCCATCAGCGCCAACCTACCCACCTACACGCGCATGCATGGCAGGAGGCAATAATTGACTGTCCTTGGCTGCCACTTGGCGGCATTTTTCTTTTTTCCTGTTAAACCTGGAATTCGTCCTGACCAAAGACGATTTCAGAATTCGTCCCTGGGTGAGACGAATCCCAGTTAGTATTCGTCCCTGGGTGAGACGAATACTGGACAAAGTGCCTAAATGTGCCAAATTGCTTCTTGACCTTACAAAATTGCTATGAAAGTGGTTAGGACCTCTGTTTGACCTCTGAGGGCTGCCCTGGGGGCTGTGTTTGTCAAAGCGATCAGTGTTTGCAGTCACATAATCGGATTGGTGCTGTTTTGGTGTCTATAGATGCCCCTTTTTGGGATGCGCTGTGCATGGCGCAGCGTCGAGCAAAAATAGATAGCCAAAGCACTAATGATTAGGGTTTCTTGGTAACCTAATCAACTTTTGATGCCCCAAGCATGGAAAGGGCATGCATTCTTGAATCCTTGCTTCTGACGAGCTAAGGAATTTGATTTCAAGTATTAACCTGTTTTGGTGAGGTGTGACTTGAGCTTGGACATTGATCAGTCATGATTAGGCAAAGGGCGCAACCTTTTGTCCACAGGGGAACCTTGTGTTCATGATTCACGAATGCCAAGTGTTTGATCAATTTGATTGTTGCTTGTTTATCGCCCCAAGCGGGAGCGTAATTGTCTTTGTCAATGATTCTTTGAATGCATGTCGTTTTCCTTAATTGGGTGTGTGCTTGTTGATTGGTGACTAAGTGTGACTACCCCCTCAAGCGACGAATCGATGAGGGAATGACCTTCGTGAGAAAAGCGACGAGTCGCTTGACCCAAGATGACTTGTGCAAGGGTGCCTTTAGATGGTTTATCGTTAAGCATGTGCAATTTTTCCAACATTTGGACCTATTTTTGGTGGGTGTTAACCCTTTTGGTGATGCCATAATGGGGTGAAATTGTCGAAAGCCCATCTTCCCATGGAGCGGTCCGGCTATGGTAGCCTTCTTAGGGAGTAGGAGAGTGACAATTTGAGACCCCGACATCGATTTTCTATGCCAAGAGGTTAAGTGCAAGAGCACTTGTGTCCGGCAATGCTTATTGCTGTTTGTTTTTGTGTTGCATTTATTTGTTGTTTTTGTTGTTTTGATTTTCTTGTTGTTTTTTAGTGGGCTTTGACCCATTTGTGATGCCATTTGGGGGTGAAATTGTCGACAATCCATCTTCCCGTGGAGCGGTCCGGCTATGGTAGCCTTCTTAGAGAGTAGGATAGTGACAATGTAAACCCCGACATCAATTTTTCTATGCCAAGAGGTTAAGTGCAAGAGCACTTGTGTCTGGCAATGTTTATTGCTTTTTGTTTGTGTTGCATTTTTTTGTTGTTTTGTTGTTTTGATTTTCTTTGATCTTATGCATGATGGTTGATGAATATGGATGTATGCATGTTGATTTATTTTGATGGATGCATATGCTATGATGAATGCAAATGTTTTTGATTTATATGTGATATGCGGAGATGAAATGGATGAATGGGATTTGTGATGTTTGGCTATGGCACCATAGACTATTTAGAACTCTGTTATTTTGTCTTTTAGGCGATTGTTGTGATGCATGACTTTGTATGTATACATGTGGTTTTTCTCTTTTTTGTATTTTCTGATGGTATTGTAAGGATGAAAAGTAGCGCAGTTGGTTTAGAAATGTAGCTAAGGTTTTCCCGAGACTCGGATGGTTTTAACTCACTAGCCATGACTGTACTTTATCTTACAAGACTTTTGGACAAGGTATGAATCGAACTTGTTTTTGACCAAGCTATTTCACATCCCCTGTGTGTGCAATTGAGTTCATTTATGTGGTATTTGTCGGGATACCGCCGAGTGCCGAGATGGGCTTTCAACCGAACACTCGTCCGAGGATCACCTAATTAGCTCCACTAACTCCTTTGTTGTATTTAGTTAGATTAATCTACGGTGTTATCCAGGATACCATAAGCTAGCTCATCCTTATGCAAACATTGGTCTACACATACGCAAAGCGAATGTGACAGACATATCGTCATGCGGGTAGGATACCACCATTGCCAGATAGGCTATCAACCAAACCTGTAATGAGGATCACCTAGATGGTTTTTCGAATGCTGAGAATTCCAGGGATTCAAGTTCAGGATATTTGTTGGTTGAATGATTTAGAAAGTTGCTCGTCTATATAGTGATGAAAATCACTAGTTTATTTTCTATTAATTCTTTTTGAGCAAGGATTTTGAATAGTGGTGATAACCACTTGTTATTTGATTTTGTATTTTGAGTATTGTGAGTTTGGGATTTGATCCTTGTGGCCTTGGGGACGACTACCCATCCTTTGTAGGGACGTGTAGTACGAATCCTTACGACGTTGGGAACCAAGGGGTGATGGAGATTATGGAGTGAGGGCATTGATCTTTTAGGCCTTGGGGATGACTACCCATCCTGGTTAGGGGCGGATAGTACGAATCCTTACAACTTGGAGACCAAAGGTGAATGGAAAGTGTTAGGATGATGATTTGTTGGAATTTTGTTTGTGAATGGCGTTGATCCTTTTAGGTCTTGGGGATGACTACCCATCCTTGGCAGGGACGTGTAGTACAAATCCTTACAACTTTGGGAACCAACTATGATTGGGATTTGGTAGTGGTGAAAACCACTGTATATGGAGGTGAATGGATAGGAAAGAGCTTGTCCTTTTGTCAATTCTCAGCATTCTAGAACCATTCGCACGGGGGGATGAGCAAGATAACCGTTTCGCTTATGGTGACCTGGATTACTGTGCAGGTTTCATCTTTCGTTCACACAACTTGGGAATTTTTTATGTGTTTTAATTTGTGTTGGGATGTTACGTAACAAGGTGTATTTCAAGTGTAACTCTACCTTCATAAAATCTGTCTGACTTGATACATTACATGGCTAAAGAGCAAAATGATGACTGAATCACGAAAACTCTTGATACATTAAAAGACCACTGACTCTAGTGTGGTAAAAAGCAATGCATGGTGTTTTTGTTGTTTTTGTAAAATGGAACAGTGGGGAACAAGATGGACTAGCAGAGCAATTACAGCCTATGGTGCCTTTGACCTGTACGACCACAAATATGCAATGTATGGATGCAATGCTTGATGCAGCTACATATTTTTGTATTTTTGATGGATTGATTTTTGTGAATATGAAGATGAAGTGCGAGAAGAGCTCTCTATTGATGAATTTGAGTATGCCTAGAAATGAGATGCAAAAATTAATTTTTGTTGTTTTTTTTTTATGATTTTTGTTGTTTTTGAATTTTCTTGATTTTTGACCAAGCGATTGTGGAAATCCTTGGAGCATTTTTGGGATTGACCAAGCGATTTTAAGAATCCTTGGAGCATTTTGGGATTGACCAAGCGATTGCAAGAATCCTTGGAGCATTTTGGGATTGACCAAGCGATTTTGATAATCCTTGGAGCCTTTTGGGATTGACCAAGCGATTTTGATAATCCTTGGAGCCTTTGGGGTGACCAAGTGATTGCGATAATCCTTGGAGCTTTTGGGGTGACCAAGTGATTGCGATAATCCTTGGAGATTTTTGGGTGACCAAGCGATTGCGATAATCCTTGGAGCATTTTGGGGTGACCAAGTGATTGCGATAATCCTTGGAGATTTTGGGTTGACCAAGCGATTACGATAATCCTTGGAGCTTTTGGGGTGACCAAGCGATTGCGATAATCCTTGGAGCCTTTTTGGGATTGACCAAGCGATTGCGATAATCCTTGGAGCTTTTTGGGATGACCAAGTGATTGCGATAATCCTTGGAGATTTTGGGATGACCAAGTGATTGCGATAATCCTTGGAGCTTTTGGGGTGACCAAGTGATTGCGATAATCCTTGGAGCTTTTGGGGTGACCAAGCGATTGCGATAATCCTTGGAGCTTTTGGGTTTGACCAAGCGATTGCGATAATCCTTGGAGCTTTTGGGATGACCAAGCGATTGCGATAATCCTTGGAGATTTTTGGTTTGTACTATGGCTCTTCAGGGGATAGAGGTACCCCCAGCTTGATGGTCTTTGTGCTCTGGATCTGGCTCTGGAGGGATGGGCATGAATGGATCGGCCCTATGCACGGATAGGAGGACAGGGTCTGCCCTCGACACTGATGTTGCTATGAGGTCTCTGGGCGAAATTTGATCTTTGTGTGCCCAAAGTGGCGGACGTAATGCTTGGTCCCATTGTGGTGGGTTAACGCGCCACTCATGCCCTAGTATTATGTTTATCTGTTGACATGCTTCATCGATATTTATGGGATGTCGATGTTGTCGCATGTGATTGCTGTGGGCTATCTCTATTTTATCTTCACCTTCGACCAGTGAGTACAGCTCATCAAAATCTGGAGATTCTGAGACATGGAGGACTGCATCATCGGGTAGCCCTACGGTTAAAGGTTGATCCTCTTCGAAAGGAGCCTCATGTAAGTTGGGCCTTGGGAGCTCCAAAATCTTGGTCTCTACCGACTCTAAGTGCTCTAGCGCTTTGCATGTATCGGGAGATTTGAGCTCCTCCTCTTTGGTTGGTTCTTGTTGAGGAACTTGGGGCCTATGGAGGGGTGGCCAGATAGCACCCCCCATGCCTTGGTAGGGCAGTTCATCCCGCTCTTCTTCTCGCTCTGATTCCTTAGAGGCTTCTTGATGAATTTCTAAGGGTGGCCCATAAACCTGAGTGGGTTCTTGAGGAAGGCACCCGTCATTGGTTATAGGAGTAGCCTCCCGCTCATGTCTAGGAGGCATCGGGGGTGGTGCTTGATGAGGTCACGGAGACTTGTCTCGCACCCAGGGGTTGTGCCTCTCATAATGTTTTGTCTTATGCGTGTGAGGGGTTGGAGTCCTCTCCTGCATAGTGTGTTGGAACAACTCATCCTTCTGGTGCTGAAGGTGCTCTTTATTTAGAAGATACCATTGCTCTAAACTGTTGTCGTTCTAGCTCAAGTTGCGTGAGTTGCATCCGATGTGCGAAATGCTTGATAGATTCTAAGATAGTTGGTCTTACCGCCTCATGTCTAGAAGGCCTAGATGCCTCTCCTAGATATCTATCTCGGTCATAGTGATCCAAGATCTCTATAGGCCGCCTCCCTCTATTGGGGGTAGCGGCATTCCCTCGAGGCTCTGGCCTCAGTAGGTGATCTTGATAGCTAGCATTTGCGGAGGCATATTGCTCCCGTGATGTATATTGCTCTTGAGGAAGGTAAGGGTTTTCCTCATGCTCTCTTTCATAAGTGAAAATGGGATGGGTGGAGTTGGCTCGCCCCACCTGAGGAGCCTTGTGCTCTGGATTTGTCCTTGTAGTCCTGACAACTAGAGGGGGTGAAGGAGGGATAGTGTAATCATGTGGTTCCTCCCGTTGAACCCTATGTTGACCTAGCGCTTCATCGCGTGGTGACCGCTCATAGCGAGCATCTAAGGGAGCTCTCCTATGAATGTACCCCTCATGGAAGGGTGTGTGTTGGGTGCTATGCTGAACAGGAGTGCTCCTAGAAGGGGTGCCCCTATAGTCCTTATCCGTTAAGGTGTGGAGGGGTCTACCTTGTGTGTCAGGCCGCCAAGGTGGTATGACCAAATCCTTGGGGCTATACCGGAGGTGACTTGTGCCTCCTTGGATATTCCCCACAGCATCCGCCCGTGATTGGGCTTGGCTGCGGGTGAGCACCATGATGATCTCTCTAAAAACCCTAAAATTGAAAATGAGTCAGATGGGGCCCAAAATTGGTGTGCACCTCCCTCTTACCATAGATAAGACAAACATGAAGTTTCAAGTCCTAACTCTAAATACATTAGGAGATATTGACCTCCGAACAACTCAAAAAGCATAAAAAATTAGGTGAGCAATTTTAAAACCTAATTTCGGGGCCCTAGATGATGGAATTTGGCCCCGAAAACTGGTTTTCTAGGAAAATACAACTCTAGTGAGTTATATTTGTTTAAAATTATCCCAACTAACTCCCTGTAAAATTTCAAGTCAATCGGAGCTACGGTTGAGAAGTTATGGCCCCGGCAAGATGCACTAAAATTTAGGGAAAAATATAAGATTTCCCATATTTTGTTGGATGCTCCTGCATCACTTATGGGCACCTTTGGGGTGCTTTTGGGTTGACCAAAGGGTTCATGGACACCTTTGGGGCCTTTTTGGGATGACCAAGCGATTGCGGGAATCCTTGGAGCTTTTTGGAGCGAGTGACAAAATGCATAGATTTTTATCTTTTGTTTATGATGATTTTTTTTGTTACACTAAGCAGAAATGAACACACACATACACAAATCGTGATTATCTCTTTTAAGGATTAATGGTGTGTCCTAAATTGGTTTAGTGCATTTTGATGTTTTGTTTTGTTTTTGCAAGTTTTTGAAGAACGTTTAAATGCATAATGTTGGCTCATATGACTCCCATAAATGGTCGCCCCTTCAATATACCATTGCCGGACCGATATACCAACCTCTCTATATACCCGCCCTTACGAGAGGGAAACTATAGGTACGTGAGAGCAGATGGTACATGGAACATAGGCGGTACGAAAGGGGGATTGTCCTGTTAATGACACCTACCATAGAAGACTTATCCTCGCACGCATGGGAATCACCCCAGCGACACTCGATCAGCTTTCATCAGGATTTACGCCTAACAACAGTGACAATCGGGGAAATGGATGCAAAGCTAAGCCAAGGTGGTGATGAACCCACCGTTGGTCTTGCTCAAGGGCTGGGGTCTTACGACCAGCTCCTTGGTTTAATGTGCCATGTGATGTGTGTGGGATTCATTTTATTTAGGAAAAATGAAACAAGCACTAAATGACTATTTCCCTTAAGCAAGCAGGATAAACTAAAAACAACCAAAGAAACAGAAACAAAAACAAAAAAATTTAATAGATATTATAAAAATCCCTACCTCTTCTCTGCCTGGACTGGTTGCTTCTGACCTTCTACTCTGAAAATTTACAGGCAGGAATTCGTCCCTCTGTGAGACGAATTACAGAACAGAATTCGTCCCTGCCAGAGACGAATTTAAATTTGTCTCAGGGTCAGACGAATTACAGTAAAGTATTCGTCACAGTCAGAGACGAATAACAGTATGCTTTAAAAACTTGTACCTATCAAGCACAAAAACACAAAAAGGATCAGTTATTTGATCTTAAAACCAGGGGACAGAGTCCCACCGTGATCGCCACTGAAAGCATGAGATTCCGAAAATAAAAGGAAAACTATAGCTATGCAATATAAGACAAAATGTAATGCTTTTAATCCTATGCGCGAAACAAAGAAAGGAGATAAATTGGAAATGAAAGAAAAGATGTAGGAAAGCACAACCCTCTTTATTCAAATTTCTTATCCTCGGTTACATAGACGTCTCCTCCCTTTTTAGGGGCTAGGAGCGTTAAATTGATCTTTGTTACAATTTGTGACTCAGTCTTCCTCCTTCCGCATGCCCACATGCAAAATGGATGGGCCAAAGTGTTGCCGTCGCTGATGTTTGATAAATCCTCGCTTCTTATTGCTCCTCCTGCAATCAAAGAAACAAGCAAGGCGTTAGTAGCATCTACTGGAAACATGAAACATTTATGCTTTGAAATCAATGAAGGATGTATGCCTAAGATTGTTAAAAACAGTGAATAAGAATGAACATAATCGACCTGCAAACCTGATAGAGGTCAGAAGACATTACCAGAGGGCCACTGCCATTGAAACAGTCGGCCAATCTGCCTTCACCTAGAATTCATCCCTGGGTAGGACGAATTCTGCTGTTATTCGTCCCTGGGTGAGACGAATTCTACTATGTTAGAACGCCGAGTTGCTGCCGCTCCAATGTCGAACCTCGGGACCTCCAAAACACCTGCAAATAGAGGGGTTATGTAATTGGGGCCATTTTGGGACGACCCAGATGGTCGGATTCTCCCAATTTGGCCTCTATCCTTGGGAATTCGATGTCGCTACCTGCAAGTTAGAGGGACAACAAAGCGACAAAAAGCATGGTGAAATCTAATCAAAACATCATGGAAATGGAGCTATGAATTAATTAAATAGAATAACATAAGATGTAACATGAACAAACAATCTAAAATGCTTTAGAATAAAACTTAGAAAATGCGGGGGTGCCCAAGTGGGCCTCCCACCGTTGGCACTTGATTTCGGCGCCAATCCACTAGGGATGGGCCCAAAACCTCTTAGGATTGGGGTGTCGGCAAATTGGTGGTGTAAGGTGGTCAAATGTTGGATTTGGGTTGGATCCACGCTTCCAAAAGCCACCCAATAACCTCCCTTGCGAAAGAGATTAATGGATGTGAGAAGGTGAATCAAAAGATGCAAATGGGTGTTCAATTGGACAACACTTCGTTGCTTGAAATCGCCTCCAATCTCTCTTCTTTTGGGTGGGAAAGTCCACCATTTTATAGACCCATGGGGTCTCTTTGGAGGGGCATGTAGGGATGCCATGTGGCGGCCATGCCTTCCCAAGAGGGAGGAGACTCCTCCCCGACTTGGGCTTCCATGATCGCCCTTGTGACAGTCCACCAACTGCCAACCTACCCACCTACACGCGCATGCATGGCAGGAGGCAATAATTGACTGTCCTTGGCTGCCACTTGGCGGCATTTTTCTTTTTTCCCGTTAAACCTGGAATTCGTCCTGACCAGAGACGATTTCAGAATTCGTCCCTGGGTGAGACGAATCCCAGTTAGTATTCGTCCCTGGGTGAGACGAATACTGGACAAAGTGCCTAAATGTGCCAAATTGCTTCTTGACCTTACAAAATTGCTATGAAAGTGGTTAGGACCACTGTTTGACCTCTGAGGGCTGCCCTGGGGGTTGTGTTTGTCAAAGCGATCAGTGTTTGCAGTCACATAATCGGATTGGTGCTGTTTTGGTAT
Organism: Wollemia nobilis; assembly: GCA_028583015.1. Taxonomy (NCBI): domain Eukaryota; kingdom Viridiplantae; phylum Streptophyta; class Pinopsida; order Araucariales; family Araucariaceae; genus Wollemia; species Wollemia nobilis. Next base: position 861,699 of record JAQPPZ010014872.1, on the reverse strand, counting down.
CTACATGCCGAGGCTGAGGAATTTGTGGAACAGATGAAAAACTTGCATGAAGAAGTAAAGAAACAAATTACAAAAATGAATACTCAGTACAAGACAAGAGCAGACCAAAAGAGGCGGTTCAAAGAATTCAAAGTGGGAGATGAAGTCATGGTCCATCTCAGAAAAGAAAGGTTTCCAGCCAAAACTTATAACAAATTGAAGATGAAGAAATTTGGGCCATGCAAAATACTAGAAAAACGAGAGTCAGGCAATGCATATGAAGTGGAATTGCCAAGTGGGCTTGACATTTCACCTATTTTTAACATATCAGATTTAGTGAAATACCATGAAGGGGATAGTAGTGAGGCACCATGTGCAGAGTTGTGGAGTATTCCAGCATCTACTCCAACCACATATGAGATAGAGGAAATACTGGACACAAGAGAAGGCAAAAGTACCAAAAATAGACAGTATTTTGAATATTTGATCAAGTGGAAGGGTAGACCGGTAGAAGATGCAACTTGGTTGTCTAAAATGGAGGTTTATCACCTGGGTCTCCCTCCAACAGTTTAGAAGTGAGGATCACTTCTCAATCTACCCCGGGTGTCTGATGCAGAAGCATCCAAGGGCAGCAGAGCAATCCTGCACCAACCAAATTTGTCTAAGTGTTTTTGCAAAGAAAAAAAAAAATAGGGAAAGAAGCTATGGCTGACAGAGGGTCACAAAATCGTGACCAAATCAAGAAGCAGGTCTACGGCGGATGAAGGGTCACGAAATAGCGACATGTCACAAAATCACGGCCAAAACCAAGGCAGAGGCTACGACGGACGAAGGGTCACGAAATCGTGACATGTCATGATTTCATGACATGTCACGAAATTGCGACCAAAACCAGAGGTAGAGGCTATGGCGGATGGAGGGTCGTGAAATCGTGACATGTCATGATTTTGTGACATGTCATGAAATCGCGACCGCAACGAAAGCAGAGGCTACGACAGTGCGGAGGGTTGCGAAATCGTGACCACAACAAAAGCAGAGGCTACGACAGTGTGGAGGCTCACGAAATCATGACATGTCATGATTTTGTGACATGTTGCAAAATTGTGACCAAAAAAGAAAGCAAGGGCTACAGCAGTATGGAGGTCGCGAAATCGCGACCGCAGCTTAAGAACGAAGGCGCGATAGAAAGACATCGCGATATTGCGACATGTCACGATATCACGACATGTCATGACATCGTGACCAAAGCATAAGAAAGGAGGACACGATAGAAATACGTCGTGATATCGCGACAGGTCGTATTTTTATGCTAAAAGACGAGTCGAAGATGAAGAGGCAGAAAGTGACACGTGTCGAATACCTGGACGACGAAGCGACACGGGGAGGCAAAATGAAAGGTTTTGGAAGAGGAAACGAAGGGCTGCCAGCTGGAAATGGAGCACCACCTAAGAACCTTTAAAAATGGAAACAAAGGCATGCATAAAGGATGAAAAAAATTGCTAAAACAATAAGATAATCTCGTGGTATTTCTAGATTGGAGAAGCTCGAAAAAGTCGTAATTCCTTTGTGACTTATGGATAATCATCTATGACCATAACTTTTGGCTATGACTGTAATATTCGGCTGCATGTGAATAAAATAAAACTGTTCTCTTTTTTTCTCTGTGAATATGGTGATATGACTGTAATATTCGACTGCATGAAAATAAAATAAAACTGTTTTCTTTTTCTCTGTGATACTGGCTCTCGATCACCTTGTGGTAATAAAGGTTGTTTAATATTCTAATTCCAAGGGAATTATGGATGATAGTGTGGTCATAGCATCAATATGGTGATTTCTAGATCATGGAATAAATTCTATGTTGACTTCATCAAAAAAATCTATTTATTTATCTATAATGTCTTTGTAAGGCTTTAATTTATCATCTTTGGTCTAATAAACACTATTGACCTAGTTAATCACCAATTGTGAGTCACCATATATTGTAAGCTTTAATTTCAAGTTTTAATGTATCTCAAAGACCTAACATTAGTGTTTTATATTTTTTTGTGTTATATGTATATGAGAATCATAGTATAAAGGATAATGGTATAAGTTGTGTTGTGACTAAAATTATTCTTACTCTTGTGTCTTTAATGCATTGATATCCATAAAAGTATAACATCCAAGACATAGTATTTTGTATTTATATAGCTAGAAATGTTTCATTGAGAATGGTTATGTCTATGGGATATTTTGATTGTAAGGATGTAGTGACAAGTTGATCAGTTAAAAGTTGTCCCTTTAATAAATTTTAGATAATGAAATAAAGATCAAATTCATTGAGGGCTATGACCCATTTTGTAGTCCTCCTAAATAGGTAAGGTTTTGACATGAGGTATCACAGGGGATTGACTCTTGCTATGATGTAGGTTTTTTTGCTGAGCTTGTAATGTCTCAATTTGAGGGAGAAGAAAATGACTACTAGGCATAGATTTTCTAATGGTGTATAATGAGTTTCATAATTCACCAAAGTTCTACTTATATAGTAGATGGTCCTTTCTCAATGTTGGTCATCATATTGATTTAATAAGGCTCCAACGGCATGTTCAATAGCAACTATGTATAGCAATGATTTTTGGGTTTGGTTAGGTGGTATCGATACAAGTGGGTCAAGATATAAGTTTTTAGAGCTTTGAAAGCTTTTGGAATTCACTGTCCCATTCAAACTTTGTATATTTATTGAGTAACCTAGAAAAGGGTTGATATTTATCTACAAATTATGGGAGGAAACTTTAGATGGCTTGTAGTTTACCTTGGAGGCTCTATAGTTTAGCCAAAAAATTTGGTGGTGGCATGTTGGTTATTGCCATGATTTTAGAAGGGTCTACTTCAATTCCATGATTGGATAAAATAAACCCTAGTAATTTTCTTGATGTAAACCCAAAGATGTACTTTTATATTTTTAGCCTAACTTTGTATTCTTGTAATCTTTCAAAGACACATATTAGGTTTTGAACATGATTTTCTCTTTTCTTTGAGAAACCTAAACAATCATCTATATAGTCTTCTATATTTTTGTGTATAAGGTCATGAAATATATATGTCATGGCTCTTTGATATGTTGTTCCCATAAATGGCATGACTTGACACCAAAAGTTTCCCAAGGTGTTGTGAAGGTTATTTTGGATTGATATTCCAGAGCGATATTTATATGATTGTAACTTAAAAATCCATTCATCAAAGATAATATATCAAATCTTATGGTGAAGTCTACTATAATGTCTATATTTGGTAAAGGGAAGTTGTCTTTGGGACATGTGTTATTTATATCTCTAAAGTCTATGTAAATTTTAATGGACCCTTCTTTATTGGAAATAGGCACAATGTTGGAGATCCAATCCAAATAGTCTATGGCCTTTATGAAGCCCACATCTAATAGTTTTTAGAGTTCATCCTTAACTAAAAGAGCAATTTTGGGATGCATTTTTCTTAATTTCTAATTAATTGGTTTGGCATAGAGATGTATGACAAGATGGTATGCTACTAGTGAGGGGTCAAGCCTAGGCATGTCATCTTATGTCCAAGAAAATATATCATGCAATTATTTTAAGAGGTTCATGTATTATATTTGTTCATCTTGGGACAATACATTTCCTAGTTTAAGGAATCATGGACTTTTTTCAGTTTCAATGTTCATGACTATTGTTTCTTTGATTAATGTTTGTGATTCATAATTGAAGTTAGGAGAGATAGCTAATATTCCAAAGTATTTTAGATATTTTGTATATAAAAATAATTATTCTAATTAATGTAGTTTTGTAGAATCTAAATTGAAGATCTATTTAAGAGATCCTTCAATGCAATCTTGATGATTGGATTCTTTGATTTTGCTTTTATTTGATTTAATATGGATTCAAGATGGATGATTGTTAACATGTTGATGCTAGCAAAATATATGGTTTTATGAGATATTTCATTTAGAAGAAACCATTTTTTACTCTCATATTAATCATTTCATTGAGATCCATGTAAAGGTTAGGTGTAATCATATTCTCCCAAATGAGGAAATGGTTTATTTTTGTTGGGAATGTATATAATATCACATAGTCCTTGCCAAGGTTCAGCCTCTAAATATTTTTTGACACCTTGTTCGGATTTACCTAAGTCTTTGACTTGGTAACTGATGACTAAAATTTATTTTGATACAAAATATATAGGTGACATGTAACATGATGTGTATGTTCGTTGACTAGGCATGAAAATACAACCTTGGATTATTTCATCGAAGGTAGTTCCTCCATAGATGAAATCACAAGTACCTATCTAGATATTTAGTACTTTTTTATTAGGTAGACCAATAGCATTAAGGGGAAGGAATAAACTAACCAATTTTGTAAAGGGTTATTGATTTGGATGAATCAAGTTGATTTGATGTTTGGAAGAAGATTGGGGATTGTCCCCTAATTTTATAAGGGGTTATTCTAATACTTATTTTTCTTTATTTGTATTAGAAAAATTGGATGATAATGTTGTTTGAAGTTAGGAACAAAGGTTAAACTCTTTTTTTTTAATGTATAAGGAGTTTCATAAGACCAAAGGATTCAAATCTCTAGGGATATGGATAATCCTTCCATGATATTCATATTTTAAACATTGGTGTAGTACTACCTTCATGGCATATATTCAAGGTCTTCCATGTAGCATGTTCTATGCTACATAACTTGATATAACATAGAAGAAGGTGTTAAGGATGCACACACCTAATTTTAAAGCTAAGGTTATGGTGTTTGTCACTTCTCTTTCATCATTATCAAATGCTCTAATAACGAGGTCTAATTTTTACAAATCCTTTATGCTCAAGTTAAAATTTTATAAAAAGTTAACATTGCAAATAATTAAGGCTAACCCCTTGTCTATTAGAAATCTCTTGATATGTTTTCCCTCTATTTGGACCATAGTATAAAGATGTGAATTCCATGATATGGTTTCAAGAGGTGTGTCTATCTCCTCAAAAGCTAATATGGTAGTATTTATTTTGGAAAATATGACTGTGTTCATTATGTCATTAGGAGATATGTATTGGGGGACTTATTTCTCACTTAGAAGTTTCCATAATATTTGCCTATGAGTGGGTGACATCTATTATAGTCTTTGAAGGAATATTTTCATGGGTATATCTTTTAATTATTTTTAAATATCAAAAGTGTGTAAGGTGTTCTCAAGAGGCGTAAGGACCAAAGGTGACCTATTAGGAATATTTACTCTAGCAATACAAGGGATGACTAAGGGTGGTTTCTTGGAGGATTGATTTTTGACTTGTTATCTAGTTACTACATAATATGAATTTGATAGATGAATGACACCTATAAAGTTGGAATACTTTTGATCACATGTTGGTAAGGGGTTTCAAAATATTCCTAAATTTTTTTTAGGAGCATTGTAACACCCCAAAAATTATGAAACGAGAAAACACACAAACAAAAATAAAATTTTATATATATGTATTTTGTCTAAGGTCAAGGATTCATAAATCCCCAACCAAACTTAGACCAACTTAATATTTGACATCCCCTAATTTTCTCAAGAACTATACCACACAAGATTCCCTTCATGCAAGTCCCACTGTGTAAGCCTATCTTATGTTATGCACATAAGTCCATACCTCTCATCACTCTTAATGAGCTAGATTACCACCTTAAATCATTAGAAGGTGTACACATATCTCCATAATCCACACAAACCATTATGTATGGGTATGCTACATGTACTACGAGCTAAGATATCAATATTATCCACTGATAAGCTATCTTAACTCTGGTACAATCTTCTAAACCTAGTTACCAATCTCCCAAGGGGGTGTCAATCCCTTAGGTCAACCTCTAATTTCACCCAGAAATTACAAATTTTTCTTTCTTTTTAACATCACAAGAACATAAAATATCAATATACTAAATCTAACAAATATGTTTTTTTAACAAGCAAGGATAAATCAAACATAAAGCAACAATCACAAAAAAAGTATTCATTAAAATATTTAAATACAATACACCATATAAAGAGGTACTAAATGTAGAAATTATAATTTTCATTTAAATACATAAGAAATTATGGTACACGCATTACTTTCCGCAAATTTACATCCATTCCATCAGGGAAATCTCCCCACAATATAATATATTGCATAAATAACAAGGTGTAAGGTAGAGAGCAAACTTGTGAATTGGTCCACCTCATGACTTTGGACTTCCCGCTCTTCCATCGATCAAGTGAGGATAGTAGGGAATCAGGACACTCATGGATCCGGATAGAAATGCTTCTAAATGCACTTACTTATTTCATTGCCAAATTACAACTATACAAATAATCCAAGCAATTCAACTTACTAATGCATAGTACTATCAAAGAAACCACTCTTTCCATTTTCCCTCTCACCCACTCATGAGAGTTAGTCTACCATGCATTAACTCATATGCTCTATTTGCAATAAAATAACTAACCCTACTTAGAAATTAAAGTCCCATACCCTTAATTTCTAAGCAAACTGGGTTCACACATTACACTACTTAAAGTAACTACTTTAATTTCCAATAAACCTTTTTATTCATTTCATAACATAAGGTCCCATACCCTTAAATTATAAAACAAACCATCATCATATTTCATTTCATAACATAAGGTCCCATACCCTTAAATTATAAAACAAACCATCATCATATTTCATTTCATAACACGAGGTCCCATACCCTTAAATTATAAAATAAACCATCATCATATTTTGTTTCATAACATAAGGTCTCATACCCTTAAATTATAAAATAAACCATAATCATATTTCAATTCCCTAAAATCTACCATTTTAGAAAATGAACATTAATAAAAGCTTTTGAACTTTCATTATGCTAAAATATACCATTTTATAAAATGAAAATTAATTAAAGCTTCTACACATTCATTATCCTAAAATCTACCATTTTAGAAAATGGATGCTAATTAAATGTTCCACACTTTCATTAACCTAAAATCTACCATTTTAGATAATGAACGCTAATTAAAGCTTCTGCACTTTAATTATCCTAAAATATACCATTTTAGATAATGAACGTTAATTAAAGCTTCTACACTTTCATTATCCTAAAATTTACCATTTTATATAATGAACGTTAATTAAAGCTTCTACACTTTATTATCCTAAAATCTACCATTTTAGATAATGAACGTTAATTAAAGCTTCTAAAATTTTATTATCCTAAAATCTACCATTTTAGATAATGAACGTTTATTAAAAATTATACACTTTAATTATCCTAAAATATACCATTTTAAATAATGAACATTAATTAAAGCTTCTACACTTTCATTATCCTAAAATCTACCATTTTAGATAATGAAAATTAATTAAAGCTTCTACACTTTCATTATCCTAAAATATATCATTTTAGATAATGAACATTAATTAAAGATTATATTAATTGTAATGAACTATGGAGTGGAAAAGCATCCAACAGATAGGCTAAGGCACTAAATATTTTAAGGTAAGACATAGGGTGGACCAAGGTTTGGCCGACATGGCTTCCACACTAATAGCTCAAGAGTAGATGGTTCTCATGTACCCATGATGACATTAGTTGCTATGACATGTGTAAATAATCCTTGGTGACCAAACTACGACTTGAGAAGGAAAATCTACCCATGGTGCTACTCAGCTAGCTACCACCAATAATACCAAACTGACTACCAGTGGTAGTGGCAAGACAATGACAACATTTGCATCTTCCAAGTACAAAGAAATGATTTAGACAAAATACCAATGGCAATGGCTAACAACGACACCACTGCATCCATAAAGCACAAGGAGAATACTTTAGCCAAACTACAAAAAATAGTGGCTAACCATGATTCCATCGTATCCATAATACATAGGGAGAATACTTTAGCCAAACTACCAATGAAAATGGCTAGCAATGATGCCATTGCATCCATAATCCATAGGGAGAAGACTTTAGTCAAAATTCCAATAACACTGGCTAACAATGACATCATTGCACCCATAATGTACAAGGAGAATAATTTAGACAAACTACAAATGGTAGTGGCTAATAACAACATCATCGTATCCATAATACATAGGGAGAATACTTTAGACAAACTACCAATGATAGTGGCTAACCATGATGCCATCATGTCCATAATACACAAGGAGAAGACTTTAGCCAAACTACTAATGACATTGGCTAACCATGATGCTATCACATCTATAATGCATTGAGGAAGCATAGGCCAAACTACAAATGATAGAGGAAAAAAAATGATGCCATTGTGTCTACAATGCATAGGGAGAAGACTTTAAACTACCAATGGTAGAGGGAAAAAAATGATGCTATTACATCTATAATGAACAAAGAAACATAGGCCAAACTACCAATGTTAGAGGTAAAACAATTGATGTCATTGCATCTATAATGCATAGAGAAAAGGTGATAATAAGCAGTACCAGGATGTAGATCAACCTTGCTTCCACATGATAGCTGGATTACCTACACTACTTGGGTGGATGCTCATCATCCACTGCTCCTTTTCTCACGGTGCTCTCTCTTTACTTTTGTGCTCCTTATCTCTCAGTGTCCTTCTCTTCATGGCCCTTATATTCATATCCCCTATATTCATAAGCCTCTACCTCATTTTCTCCTCCACATATTCTCTCTCTCCTCGATCTACGTCCTCTCCTACTTGCCATTACTTCTCGACCACCTCTGATAGACGGTATGGTGGACATGCCTCTCCTCTTTTCCCAAGTTGATCACCATAAAGATATTTCCTATCATGTTAGAGGATCTTCGTGCATTCGAACCATTCGGGCCTCCAAAGGTTAAACCAACCCATTCTATCAAATATTGTCTTGTCATATTTACACCATATGGATCAATCGTTGGGTGGGAGATGACTTCCTATACAAGTCATGGTAAAGACCTTACCTTGGAGTTTATTTAAATTTATTATTTTATTTTATGATAGGTTCTCCATTGAGTAGATGGAGTAATCATTTGATAAAATGATCACCTCTTTTGATATTTAAATACTAATGCTATCAAATATATCAACCTTTTTCTACTAGCATCACTTAAATAATCAACCACTCATTTTCAAATGAAATCCTTTTGCTTTTTAAATAAAACAATCATTTATTTAAATAATATATTTTTTATTTTTAAATAAATTAACCATTTATTTAAGCAATATATTTTTTGTTTTTTAAATAAATCAATCATTTATTTAAACAATATATTTTTTCTTTTTAAATAAATCAATCATTTATTTTAAGCAATATATTTTTTCTTTTTAAATAAATCAATCGTTTATTTTAAACAATATCTTTTTGCTTCTCAAATAAATCAACCATTTATTTAACAAAACACACATGAAGTTGTGAAGATAAACCATTTACTCCATTCTCACCAGTTATCAAGGTTAATAATGCTAAAGTAAAAGACAATCATTCAAGTGCATCAAACAAAGAGGAAGTATTTCCATCAATCTAAATCCTCTAGAACTTACGATAGCTACTAGGCCATCAATCTGGGGCTCAAGGTAGTTAGATATTGATGATTATCCCTTAATTGAATGCATGCCTATATGAAGGTATCTATATGTGTTACCTTCAAGTTGCATTATTATATTTTTGCTTTACTCAAGTACTGTCGTCTCCAGTGGATGACTCAATTACCTCCACTCACGAGTGCAATTGATCCTACACATTGGTAATTCATTAGAAGTATCATATTCATTATCTACTCATTATTATGAGGTTGTTTAATTTCACAAAATTATGTATTAGCCACATTTGTTAATACATTATTTTTCTATTTTCAAAGGTCCATATGGTAGGGTCATGACATCCTCCCCCACTAGGACTAACACCGTCCCCGATGTTTCTTAGTTTCATACGACATTAAAAAATCAAAAAATTTGTTACAATATCTTAAAGTTCATCAAATAATAAAGAAAAGTGTTTTTGCATATCCACCACTTTCTCCCACGTGGTATTTATTTCTGATAAATGGTCCCACTAGATCTTACACTACTCAAGTGTCTAATTTTACATAGTCTTAGAGCAAAGTTTGAGGATCCTTACTGGCATTACTTCGATTGCATTAGAATTTTTCATATGCGAGTTAGATACATCCTACACATGTTCAAGGTTAGAAATATATTTTCTAAGCAAATATATGGAAGGTGTGATGTATTTTTGACAAATTAGGAGGTAAGGCAAGTCAGTATACAACTGATCTAATCTTTTCAGTGATCTCAAAGGGCCCTACAAATCATGGATCTAGTTTTGTGGACTTGATCACACTTTTTATTGGTTTGACCCTTAGGAACAATTTATCTCACACCTAGTATTCTATAGGAGTCCTCTTTAAATTGGTATAGCTCTTCTGCCTATCAGAAACCTCCTTGAGATTTTTCTTGATTACCTTGATTTGCTTTTCCATTTACCTGACTATTTTGAGTCCAATTATCGCTCTATCCTCTGGGTTTTACCATGAAAATGGTGTTCTACACCTTCATCCATACAAGGTATCAAAATATGTCATCCCTTGATAGGAATTATATCCATTATTGTAGGAAAACTCCACCAGTGGTAGATAGTCTTCCCACCGAGACTTATGGTCCATACAATACATTCAAAGCATATATTCTAGAACTTGGTTTACCCACTATGTCTGGCCATATTTTTTAGGGTGGTATGCTAAACTCATATGTAATTTTGTGCCAATTACCTGATGTAGGGCTCTCCAAAATTCTAAGATAAACTTGGAATCACTATCTGATATAATTACCTCCGAAAACCCATGTAATTGAAATAATTCTTTAAAAAAACTATTAGCCACCACATGAGCATCGTCCTTGGTGTTCCTAGGTACGAAGTGTGTGACCTTGTTCAATTTTTTGACCACAAAAGGGATTACATCATGCTGGTACCTGGCCTTAGGTAAGCCTACAATAAAATATATTGATATGAATTGCCATTTCTGAGTAGGTATACTATGGGGGTACAAATATCCTATGTGATGCTTGTATTCTACCTTGACCTTCTAGCACTCAAGGCATCAAGCCATAAAATCTGTAATATCCCTCTTCATCCCTATCCAAATATGTTTCTTTTTAGATTTTACCTCATCTTTATCCCTCTAAGGTGAGCCATATTAGGATATCTATGGATTTATTGCATCAATAGCTTCCTTAAATCTCCTGATTTAGGTATGGTGATCCTTCCTTTGTAACATAAAAGGTCATCTATTACCTAAAATTTCTTATTGCTCTTCGAGTATTTTCTTAACTTCGATTGAATTTCTCAAAAATATCTATCCTGATAATGCCCCTATCTTACCTAGTCCATGAGTTTTATGTGGCTCCTAGTTATAGCTACTATGTGACTCCTACTCAAGGCATCCACAACCTTATTTGTTTCTTTAATGTACTAAATTTCAAAATTGTACTTAGTTAGGAACTCGACCCACCTTCTCTACCTCGTATTGAGTATGGTTGAATAAATACGTACTTCAAAATTTGATGGTCTAATTTTAACTCAAAGGGTCTTCCTACCAGATAATGACGCAAGACCTTCAAAGTGTAAATTACTACAACTAGTTTTAAATCATGAGTAGCATAGTTAACATTATGTTTTTTAAGCTGCCTTGAAGTATAAGCTACTACTGACTCTCTTTGCATGAGCACTCTTCCTAGTCCTTCCAATGATGCATCGATGCATACTATAAAGTCTCCTTGAGGGTCTAGAGTCTTCAGTATTTGTGTAGTCATAAGTTTTTGCTTCAACAAGGTGAAGGTAACCTCACACTTCTCCATCCATTGAAATCCTTCCCCTTCTATAGATTAGTTATCATCAAGGTAATTTTTGAAAAATCCTTTATGTGACACCGGCAATAGCTTGTTAGCCCCATGAAGATTCTTACCTTAGTAAAATTTTTAGGGGATGGCCAATTTATCATGGCTTCTATTTTCTCTAGATCCACCATGATCCCTTTAGCCGATATGATATGCCCTAAATAGGGCACCTCCGAAACATAGAAATTGCTCTTGGCTAGATTATTGTAGAGTTGATTTTCCCTTAGCAACTCCAATATGACCTTGATATGTTTATCATGATATTACTTGTTACTTGAGTATATTAGGATTTCATCAATAAATACAAGGATAAACTAGTCCAGATACCTTCTAAACACATTTTTCATTAAATTCATGAAGGCAGTGGGAGCATGAGTCAACCCAAAAGGTAGGACGATGAACTTTTAATATCCATACCTTGTCTTAAATACCATTTTTTAAGTGTCTTCCTCATGAATACTCACCCTAACCTTATGTCTATCTTGGTAAATATTGTGTCATATCTTAGTTGGTCGAATAAATCTTTAGTCTTAGGCAGGGATTATTGGTTCTTGATTGTAGCTTTATTCAACCTTCTATAGTAAATACACAATATTAGAGATTCGTTCTTCTATTTCATAAATAAAATAGGTGCACCCCATGGTGACACACTTGGTTTTATCAACCCATTTTTCATTAATCCTTGAAGTTGTACCTTTAACTCATGCATCTTGATAGGTGGCATCATATATGGAGATTGGTGGATGGGTTTCACTCCTTGTATAATATCGATAGTGAAATCAAATAATTTTATAGGAGGGAACCCTGGTAGGTCCTTTGGAAATACATCCTAGAATTTATATAAAATTTGGTGTGCCTCAACCACCTCTTCCTTATAATCCATTTCAACTTAATTTATCTTTACCACATAAATAATCCCTTCCTTCCTGAGGGCTTTCTTTAACTGCATAGCTAACAACATATGAGGTTTGAATACTGTTGGCAATTTTGGGTACCTTGGGTACATTGCCTTTGCTCAAGTGTAGTTGTTGTCATTGATGTCAAATAAGTTCATGAAGCAATTTTTTTTGATGTCAAAGAATGTGTTTTGATGAAGGTCTCAGTTTGGACAGTGAGTTTCCAAGTAGATCAGAGTAGCCCAGTTGCAAAAGATCAAGAAAAAGACAAGTAAGAAAAGTATGTAGGTGACTAGAAAAACTGTTGTGATTTTGTGACATGTTTGAGGAGAGAGAAAGTTTGGGCAAAAATTTCATGATTTCGTGACATGCTGGAAGGCAGAGACAAAGCAGGCAAAAATGTCATGATTTCGCGACATGTCGCATTTTCGTGACTCAAAAAGTGCAAGAAGGCAGAGAAGGAAAAGTGTCGTGATTTCATGACATTCTGCAAAGTAAGTTGTACGGATGAAAAAGTGTCACGATTTCATGACATGATGCTGAAGAGAGAGTCCACAAAAAGAACTATCGTGATTTCATGACAAGTTCAAAGAGAGAGAAAGTTACATGTAAAATGTCACGATTTTGTGACATGCTGCAGAGGTCAAGTTGAGGACTATCACGATTTCGCAGCATATTGAAAAGCTCAAAGTGAGAACTGTCACAATTTTGTGACATGCAGCAAAATGGAAGATTCTGAAAGGAGAAGCGTCGTGATTTCACAATAGGTTGCAAGGAAATATTTTGAAAGCTGAAAGCATCACGATTTCGTGACAGGCTACAAAGAAGTTGTACGGATGCAGAAAGTGTCATGATTTTGCGATAGGTTGAGATGGCAGCTTGTAGTTGGAGAAGGTGTCACGATTTTGTGACAAAAATAGTTAGCAAGTCTTAAACAGAAGAAGCGTCATGATTTTGCGATGAATTGAAGAAGGAAGAGCTCGAAGGCAAAAGCGTCATGATTTTGCGACATGTTCCAGTTTCGCGAGCATATGGTAGAAAAGAGCTTAAGGCAACGAAAGCATCATGATTTCATGACAGAGTTGTAGATGAAATCAGCAGAAGCAGATGTGTCACAATTTCATGACAAAAGCAGAGAAGAAGGCTTTGTAGACTAAAACATCACAATTTTGTGACAGAGTGAAGATGACGTCAGCAAAAATCATAAGTGTCGTGATTTCACGACAAAAGCTAAGAGGAAGGCCATGAAGACTAAAGTGTCACGATTTCACGACAGAAGTGAGATGACGTCAGCAAGAGGCAAAGGTGTCACGATTTCATGACAGAAGCACAAAGGAAGTCAACAAAGGCCAAGGTGTCACGATTTCGTGATAGCAGGTAATAGAAGGTGTACGACAAGCAAAGGTGTTGCGATATCATGACATGTTGAAGTTTCACGCCAAAAGCTACAGGGAGGCAGTGGAGCTGATAGAGTTAAATATGGGCCGACACAATGTAGGGTTTTGCATCGACGTTTTAGGGATGTGCAGCTGACTAAGATCAAGGTTCTAATCTTGATATTGTGAGTATAAAAGGAGGGCTGCTTGAAGAGTTTGGCCATCAATTAAGTGTGCGTTCAAAGTGTGATTTACGTAGATAGAGTGTGGGGAGAAGTTCGATCGTAGAGGTGCATAAGTGGAAGTCTAATCGACTATGGTGTTTGCATAGAGTGTGCGATGACTATGCTATTGAGTTTGAATAGACTGTGCGAAGACTGTGCTACAGTGTTTGAGCAAGAGTGCAAAAATTATGCTGCTGTGTTTGCGCTGGATGTGCAAAGACTGTGCTGTTGTGGTTTCATAGAAGAGCATAAGTTAATCGAGTGCTACTATGTTTGCATAGACGGTGAAAAGTTGGTTTCGACCAAGTGTGGCTATAACAGAAAAGAACAGAGGAAGAGGACAAATTTGTGCTAGACCGAAGGACTGTGTTTGGTGTGAACTTGAGAAACGGCTTTGTGGTGATAGAGTTGAGGACATAGATCTCTAGCTAGAGCAGGGAAGATAGGTGTCTTCTATGGATAGAGTTCCACTTGCCAAGGGCAAAAGAGATAGAGGTCTTCTAGAGGATCACCACTAAAGAGTAGAGCTAGGGGAAGGTGTCTCCTTTGGGTTGGTGCCCATAAACTTTGTAATTGGGAAGGTTTCCCAAAGAACTATGATATAACTTTTAGAGAAAAGTTTTATCCGTGGAGTAGCCCACATTGGGTGAACCATGTAAATTGTTGTGTCACTTTGTGGATGGTGTGTTGTGCATTGCTTTGATTACTGTTGTTATTACTGCTATCTTTATACTGCATAATTTTGGATTGAAAGCTATTTTGAAAGAAAAATAGAAAAGTGGTCTTATACTGTTCACCCCCCCTCTCAGTATAAGCTTGTGTTCTTCAATTGGTATCAGAGCGGGTTCCATTAGAAAGGTTTAACAATTGAAAGGAAGAACTGGTTAATAACACAATGGATTTTTTAGGTGGCAATGCAACACCTATTCTTGATGGATCAGATTTCGGTATGTGGAGTGCAAGAATGAGAGTTTATCTAATGGCACTTGGTAATGAGGTATAGGAAGTGATTGAAGACGAGTACACTATTCCTGAACATGGTCCTTATACTAAATAAGACAGGCTCATGCTTCATAGCAATTCAAAAGCCATGAATGCAATCCTGAAAGGCTTACAGAAAGCAGATCTCACCAAAGTTATACATTGCAAGACAACTAGTGAAATGTGGAAACAATTGCAAGTGGTTCATACAGGTGATGCAAATGTTCGAAAGGCAAAATTGAGACATTTTAAAGGTATTTTTGAACAACTCAAAATGAATTATGATGAAAATATTAGTGACTACATGCTTCGTATGGATGAGGTTGTTAACTCCATGAAATACCTAGGTCTTGAGCTTGCTGAAAATGATGTGTGTGATAAGATTTTAAGATCCCTTCCTAATAGATTTAGTGAAAAGATTTCTACTATTGAGAAAGCTAAAGATTTAGATAAATTGAAAAAGGATGAGCTCCATAGTATTCTTGCAGCATTTGAGCTGAGAACTCAAGTGAAAGTTGATATCAAGAAAGAGGCAGCTTTCAAAGCTACCAAGAAATCAAAGGGCAAACAGATTCAAGAGAGTGATGAGTCTTCTAGTGATGAAGATGCATATTACAGCAAGAAAGGCAAGTTCTCTAGAAAACACAAAAGAAATAAAAACATAATATGTTTCATCTATGGAAATTTTGGTCACTATGCTACTGACTGTACTGTTTCAAAGAATGAAAGTGATGAAGATATACAGGATGTTAAGAGCAAGGATTCTGAAAAGCACAGGTATTACAGAAAGAACAAAGATGAGCACAACAATCAAAGAAAGAGGCATTCACACAATAACAAGAAGAGCTTCTACCTGGACAAAGCAAGTAAGTGTTCTAGCAGTGATAGTGAAAGTTTTTCTAGTGATAATGAAAATGAGATGCTATTCATTTTAGAAAAGGAGGAAGAACCGAAACATAAATTCATTGTCATGAAATGTTTTAGATGTGGAAATTTTGGGCACCTTGAGGATAATTGCACAAATAATGAATTTGTTGCTAGTATGTATGAGGATGATTCAGAAAATGATAAGGAAGATGCATGTATGGTTTTTGAAAAGGATAGCACATCTAGTGATAAGAAATCTGAAAAAGGCATTGACAATTCAAAATGCAATAAAATAGAGGATCTTGAATGTGAACTTACTAATGCTCTTAGTGTTTTGAAAAAGGAAATAAAGAAGAATGCTAGACTCAAGGATAAGTTAGATGAATGTTGTATGGAGAGAGATGAACTCATAGAAAGTCTTGACATCTCTATGGCTAAGACACAAGAACTCAAGAATGAGTTAGAATCTAAGGTGCTTGAGTATAGTGAATTAGAACAGAAAATGGCTGCCTTGAAAGAGGAAAATAAAGAATACAAGGATAAGCTATACAGGTTTCAAGAAAGCTCCAAAAGAGTTAAGTCTCTCATCAAAAGTCAAAGAAAACCAACAGATAAAACAGGTCTCGGTTTTGTTGAGCCGCACAGGAAACATGTTGGGGAATCCAGTAAGAGATGTCAAAAAGAAGAGAGTTCTGATGAAGAGAGTATTTCAGAGAAAGAGTCCATGAGTGATGAAAGCGCAGAAATAGAAAACAGATTTCTGAATATGAAGCAGAAGTTTTCGGGACCCAAGAGATCGATTAAAAGAAAATTTCATGATAGTTGTTTTGCGTGTCACAGGTTTGGTCATATGGCTGTACATTGCATGACTCAAGTAAGAAAAGACAGTTTCAGAGGTGGCAATTTCTTTCAAGGGTATTGCTACTCTTGTAATCAGTTTGGGCATAAGGCAATTTTTTGCAAGGCTAATTACAGGAACACGGTTAGTTATAACAGGCGGATTCAAAGAACAGGTATGCCGAACAGAAATAATATTGTTACTTGTTATAAGTGCAACAATGCAGGCCACATAGCTAGACAGTGTCGAGCTGATCTTCCAAAGTATAGGAACAGGAAAAGTAATATGAACAGGTCCATGGATCAAGGCGTGGACAAAAATAGGGATGAGAACAAGAACAAGAAAAGTGACAAAAATAGAAATATGGACAAAGAGTTCAAGAGAAGGCCTGGCAAAGAAATTGTAGACACTGATGATGATGAGTGCCTAATGGGAGTTTTACTCCCAACTCTATTCTAATAACCTCATCAAGGAGGTGGGGGAGGGACTAAGCTAAGAAGCTCATTCTTAGTCCCGAGCCCCAAAGGTGACCCTTTGCCATTGATGACAAAGGGGGAGAGATTTGAGTAAGGGGGAGAGATATGAGTAAGGGGGAGAGCTTCAAGTCAGGGGGAGCAAAAACTTCAAAGAAAGATTCTCAGTTGTCAGCTCAGATTGCTTTCAGTTTTGGCTCTTGAAGATGTACTTTTAGTAAAGGTTTGCCATCAATGACAAAGGGGGAGATTGTTGGCAATTTTGGGTACCTTGGGTACATTGCCTTTGCTCAAGTGTAGTTGTTGTCATTGATGTCAAAGAAGTTCTTGAAGAAATTTGTTTTTATGTCAAAGAATGTGTTTTTATGAAGGTCTCAGTTTGGACAATGATTTTCCAAGTAGATCAGAGTAGCCTAGTTGCAAAAGATCAAGAAAAAGACAAGTAAGAAAAAGTATGCAGGCGACTAGAAAAACTGTCATGATTTCACGACATGTTTGAGGAGAGAGAAAGTTTGGGCAAAACTGTCATGATTTTGTGACATGCTGGAAGGTAGAGACGAAGCAGGCAAAACTGTCATGATTTCATGACATGTTGCATTTTTGTGACTCAAAAAGTGCAGGAAGGCAGAGAAGGAAAATTGTCGCGATTTCATGACATTCTGCAAAGTAAGTTGTACAGATGAAAAAGTGTCATGATTTCATGACATGATGCTGAAGAGAGAGTCCGCAAAAAGAACTGTCATGATTTCATGATAAGTTCAAAGAGAGAGAAAGTTACATGTAAAATATCACAATTTCACGACATGCTGCAGAGGTCAAGTTGAGGACTATCATGATTTCGTAGCATACTGAAAAGCTCAAAGTGAGAACTGTCATGATTTCATGACATGCAGCAAAAGGGAAGAGTCTAAAAGGAGAAGCATCACGATTTTGCGACAGGTTGTAAGGAAAGCTTTCGAAAGCTGAAAGCATCATGATTTCGCGATAGGCTATAAAGAAGTTGTACGGATGCAGAAAGTGTCACGATTTCATGACAGGTTGAGATGGCAACTTGCAGTTGGAGAAGGTGTCACGATTTCATGACAAAAATAATTAGCAAGTCTTAAATAGAAGAAGCGTCATGATTTCACGATGAATTGAAGAAGGAAGAGCTTGAAGTTGAAAGTGTCACGATTTTGTGACATGTTCCAGTTTTATGGGCATATGGCAGAAAAGATCTTAAGGTAGTGAAAGCATCACGAATTCATGAAATAGTTGTAGATGACATTAGCAGAAGCAGATGTGTCATGATTTCACAACAAAAGTAGAGAAGAAGGCTTTGTAGACTAAAGTGTCACGATTTCGCGACAGAGTGAAGATGACGTCAGCAAAAATCATAAGTGTCACGATTTCATGACAAAAGCTGAGAGGAAGGCCTTGAAGACTAAAGTTTCGTGATTTCATGATAGAAGTGAGATGACTTCAGCAAGAGGCAAAGGTGTCACGATTTCATGACAGAAGCACAAAGGAAGTTGAAAAAGGCCAAGGTGTCACGATTTCACGACAACAGGTAATAGAAGGTGTACGGCAGGCAAAGGTGTCACGATATTGTGACATGTTGAAGTTTCATGCTAGAAGCTACAGGGAGGCAGTGGAGCTGACAAAGTTAAATCTAGGCCAATGCAACGTAGGGTTTTGAGCCGAAATTGTTTTAGGGATGTGCAATCGACTAAGATCAAGGTTCTAATCTTGATATTGTGAGTATAAAATGAGGGTTGCTTGAAGAGTTTGGCCATCGATTAAGTGTGTGTTCGAAGTGTGATTTGTGCAGATAGAGTGTGGGGAGAAGTTCGATCGTAGAGGTGCATAAGTGGAAGTCTAATCGACTATGGTGTTTGCGTAGAGTGTGCAACGACTGTGCTACTGAGTTTGCGCAGACTGTGCAAAGACTATGCTATAGTGTTTGAGCAAGAGTGCAAAAATTATGTTGCTATGTTTGCGCTGGATGTGCAAAGACTATGCTGCTATGGTTTTGCATAAGAGCATAAGTTAATCGAGTGCTACTGTTTTTGCATAGATGGTGAAAAGTTGGTTTCGACCAAGTGCGACTGTAATAGAAAAGAACAGAGGAAGAGGACAAATTTGTGCCAGACCGAAGGACTGTGTTTGGTGCAAACTTGAGGAATGGCTTTGTAGTTATAGAGTTGAGGACAGAGATCTCCAGCTAGAGCAGGGAAGATAGGTGTCTTCTATGGATAGAGTTCCACTTGCTAAGGGCAGAAGATATAGAGGTCTTCTAGAGGATCACCACTAAAGAGCAAAGCTAGGGGAAGGTTTCTCCTTTGGGTTGGTGCCCATAAACTTTGTAATTGGGAAGGTTTCCCAAAGAACTGTGATATAACTTTTAGATAAAATTTTTATCCATGGAGTAGCCCACATTGGGTGAACCACGTAAATTGTTGTGTCACTTTGTGGATGGTGTGTTGTGCATTGCTTTGATTACTGCTGTTATTACTGCTATCTTTATACTGCATAATTTTGGATTGAAAGCTGTTTTGAAAGAAAAATAGAAAAGTGGTCTTATACTGTTCACCCCCCCTCTCAGTATAAGCTTGTGTTCTTCAAATACCCCCTTATTGTTATAAATTTGTTGCCTCTCTTTATTTTCCTTAGAATTCTCAATCCATATTTCTCAAAAATTGATTACGACTTGATGGGTCTATAGCCAATCCATTCCTAGAATCACACCAAAGGTGTGGAGTGGGGCCACGTACAAGCAACCTTACGTGGTTCAATTGTCTAAAGGAATTTTCATCATTGGGAAACATTGGTTTACATTGTAGGTATGTCCATATCCATACTCAACCTTCCATCCATGAGCAAAATACCCTAGCATTTCCAGCATATCTTTGGATAAGTTACAAGAAATGAAACTATCAGTGGGTCCACTATCTATTAATATATCTACTTATCTAAAATATTACCTTTGATGATTAATAGGGTGCTTTACCCCTCAAGTTTTTGATTCCCAATTGTAGCTTAGATCTTATGCATCATTTCCTTTCCTTTATTACTAGGTGTGCTTGTCCCCAGTCGATATGGGCATTGGTTAGCATAGTGTAACCATTTACAATGGTAACATCCATCCTTGGGATCTTGCTTCTTTTTAATTTTCTACATGTCATTTTTAATCACCAGTACTGGAGCTGATGGCTTCTATAGGGGAGGTTTGGCATTATTGGGTTTTTGGCCTTTCTTATAAATTTTCTTGAATTTATGTTGGCGTACATTGAATTTATTCTCTGTATTTTGAGGTTTCTTAGCATTTCATTCTTGTTCTACCTCCCATTTTACAACCCCATTGATATTCCTCTTCATTAGTTCCTAATGTTATTTCTCGGTCAAGTTTTCATACTTATAGCAAAAATGTGATTTTGCTTTCTTTTCCAAATCATAAGCCTTTTGCAATGTCTTAGGTTCTTGCATATCCATGTCATGCTTTATCCTATATTACAATCCATGGGTAAACTTATGAATCTGCATCTTCTCATTATAGGTAGGTACATACTTCAAAAACTTTACCAACTTTGTTTAGTATACCTCCACTAAGTTATTCTCTTACCTTAGGTTGCAAAACTCCTTAAACATTAAATCATAAAAGTGCAACGTAAGGAATATCTTATTGAATATGACTATAAATTCCTTCCATGGAATATCTATTGGTCCAATATTTTATTCCTCATATTAAGTGTCCCACCAATCCATGGTATCTCCTTTAAGGTAAATAGTAGCCCAAACCATTCGAGTACTTAAATAATACCCCTTCACTATGAAGAAGACATCCAAATCTCTTAGACAAGCTTTAGCTGTGTCACCCTCCCCTTCTCCATAAAACTTGGAGATACAAATATTCTTTAGGTATCTTACCATATCCTTTTCTAAGAGGGTTATTTCTTTCTTTTACTCTGCTTTCAGCCCCTCAACTTGGTTGAATTTCAAATCTCTAGCTTGCAAATTTTGATTTGCCATAGTTTATAGCACTTGTCTTAACTAATATTGTAACTCGATAACTGTAGTAGTAAGTTCCTCTATTCCTACATTTGGAACCTTTGGATCCTCATTCTAGATATATTCCTCGACATTACTTTTTCTAGTATATCTAGGTAGGGTATTTTCATCCTAGCCTTGGGTAGCATCTTGATCTGGTTTCCACCAAGAAAAGAGTTATATTAGAACTTTCCCTTAACCAAATTACTAACTTGACCATAATACAGAGTCCTTATTTTTATAATCATTAGAGATCTAACTAGGATGAGGTTCCAAGGTTAGGATATATCATTAATACCAAATCCCATACTGAGGTATCATAATATTCATCCTTTCTCAAAATCAATTCCATTAGATCCTAAGTAAGCAGAGACTCTAGGTTACTCCAGCTTACAACTTATTCCTATTAAAACCTCTATTTGAGCTCCTTGAATCTCTTTTACAACACATAATAAGCTCTATACCCTCAAACCTAGAGCTCTGATACCAAATGTAACACCCCAAAAATCATGAAACAAGAAAACACAAACAAAAATAAAAGTTTATATTTTTTCGACTAAGGTGAAGGATTCATAAATCCTCAACCAACCTTAGACCAACTTAATGGTTGACATCCCCTAAATTTCTTGAGAACTATATCACACAATATTCCCTTCATGCAAGTCCCTTTGTGTAAGCCTATCTTATATTATGCACATAATTCCATCCCTCTCATCACTCTTGATCATGTAGACTTACCACATTCAATCGTTATAAGGTGTACATGCATCTCCATATTCCACACAAGCCATTATATGTGGGTATGCTACGTGTACTATGAGCTAATATATCAATATTGTCCACTGACAAGCTATCTTAACTCTGATAAAATCTTCTAAACTTAGTTACCAATATCCGTAAGGGGGTCTCAAGACCTTAGGTCAACCTCTAAGTTCACCTAGAACTTGCTAATGTTTCTTTCTTTTTAATATCACAAGAACATAAAAGATCAAGATACTAAATCTAACAAATATGAATTTTTAACAAGCAAGGATAAATCAAGCATAAAGCAACAATCACCAAGAAAGCGTTCATTAAAATATTTAAATATACACCAAATAAAGAGGTACTAAATGCAACAATTACAATATTAATTTAAATACATAAGAATTTATGGTACACCCCATAATTTCCACAACTTTACATACATTCCATCAGGTAAATCTACCCATAATATAATAGATTGAATAAATAATAAGGTTTAAGGTAGAGATGAAACATGTAGACTAGTCCACCTCATGACTTTGGCCTTCCCACTCTTCCATCGATAAAGTGAGGATAGTAGGGAATCAGGATACTCATGGATCCAGATAGACATGCTTCTAAATGCACTTACATATTTCATATCCAAATTGCAAATATACAAATAACCCAAGCAATTCAACTTACTAATGCATAGTGCTATCATAGAAACTACTCTTTACATTATACCTCTCACCTAATCGTGAGAGTTAGTCTACCATGCATTAACTCATATGCTCTATTTTCAATAAAAGAACTAACACTACTTAGCAATTAAAGTTCCATACCCATAATTTCTAAGAAAACTGGGTTCACACAATACACTACTTAAAGCAACTACTTTATTTCCAAATAAACCTTTTTCTTCATTTCATAATATAAGGTCCCATACCCTTAAATTACAAAACAAACTGTCATCACATTCCATTTTATAACATAAGGTCCCATACCCTTAAATTATAATATAAACCATCATCATATTTCATTTCATAACATAAGGTCCCATACCGTTACATTATAAAACAAACTATCATCATATTTCATTTCATAACACAAGGTCCCATACCCTTAAATTATAAATCAAACCATAATTATATTTCATTTCATAATGTAAGGTCACATACCCTTAAATTATAAAACAAACCATCATCATATTTCATTTCATAACTTAAGGTCTCATACCCTTAAATTATAAAACAAACCATCATCATTTTTAATTTCATAACATAAGGTCCCATACCCTTAAATTATAAAAAAAACCATCATCATATTTCATTTCATAACATAATGTCCCATACCCTTAAATTATAAAACAAACCATCATCATATTTCATTTCCCTAAAATCTACTATTTTAGATAATGAACATTAATTAAAGCTTCTACACTTTCATTATCCTAAAATCTACCATTTTATAAAATGAACATTGATTAAAGCTTCTACACATTCATTATCCTGAAATATACCATTTTACATAATGAACATTAATTAAAGCTTCTACACTTTCATTATCCTAAAATATAACTTTTTAGATAATGAACTTTAATTAAAGCTTCTACACTTTCGTTATCCTAAAATCTACCATTTTAGATAATGAATATTAATTAAAGCTTATACACTTTCATTATCCTAAAATCTACCATTTTAGATAATGAACGTTAACTAAAGCTTCTACACTTTCATTATCCTAAAATATACCATTTTAGATAATGAATGGCAATTAAAGCTTCTACGCTTTCATTATCCTAAAATCTACCATTTTAGATATTGAACGTTAATTAAAGCTTCTACTCTTTCATTATCCTAAAATATACCATTTTATTTAATGAATTTTAATTAAATATTCTACTCTTTAATTATCCTAAAATCTACCATTTTAGATAATAAACATTAATTAAAGCTTGTACACTTTCGTTATCCTAAAATATACCATTTTAGATAATGAACGTTTATTAAAGCTTCTAAAATTTAATTATCCTAAAATCTACCATTTTAGATAATGAACATTAATTAAAGCTTCTACACTTTCATTATCCTAAAATCTACCATTTTAGATAATGAACATTAATTAAAGCTTCTACACTTTCATTATCCTAAAATCTACCATTTTAGATAATGAACATTAATTAAAGCTTCTACACTTTCATTATCCTAAAATCTACCATTTTAGATAATGAACATTAATTAAAGCTTCTACACTTTCATTATTCTAAAATCTACCATTTTAGATAATGAACATTAATTAAAGCTTTTACACTTTCATTATCCTAAAATCTACCATTTTAGATAATGAACATTAATTAAATATTCTACACTTTCATTATCCTAAAATCTACCATTTTAGATAATGAACATTATTTAAATATTCTACACTTTCATTATACTAAAATATACCATTTTAGATAATGAACATTAATTGAAGCTTCTATTAACTCCAACAAACTATGGAGTAGCAAAGCATCCAGTAGATAGGCTAGCACACTAAACATTGTGAGGCAATACACAGGGTGGACCAATATTCGATCGACATGGATTTCACCCTGACAGCTCAATAGTAGATGGTGCTCACGTACCCATGGTGCCATTAGTTACCATGACATGGTTAGATCATCCTTGATGTCAATGGCTCCCAAGGGGACTTCCCAACCAGACTACAACTTCCAATGTAAAAGCTACCTATAGCACTACTCGACTAGCTACCATCCATAATACCAAATTTACCATTAGTGGTAGTGGCAAGACAACAATGAAATTCTTGGATTCCAATAATAGAGAAATTATGTAGAAAAAATTCCAAAGGAAATGGCTAACAATGATGCCATTACATCCATAATGCATAACGAGAATACATTAGCCAAACTGCCAACAATAGTGGCTAACCACGATGTTATCATGTTCATTATGCATAGGGAGAAGACTTTAGCCAAACTACCAATAGTAGTGGCTAACCATGATGCCATAACATCATACACAAGGAGAATAATTTATCCAAATTGCCAATGACAATGGCTAAAAATGATGTCATCACATCTTATAATACACAGGGAGAAGACTTTAGTCAAACTTCCAATGATAGTGGCTAACCATAATGCCATAATATCCACAATGCATAGGGATAAGACTAGCTAAAATACCAAAGATAACCCCTAACCATGATGCCATCGCATCTATAATGCATAGGGGAAACATAAGCCAAACTATCAATGATAGAGGTAAAATAAATTATGACATTGTGTCTATAATGCATAGGGAGAAGACTTTAGCCAAACTACCAATGAAAGAGGTAAAACAAATAATGCCATTGCATCTATAATGTACGGAGAAACATAGGATAAAATACCAATTATAGAGGTAAAATAAACAATGCCATTACATCTATAATGCACAGAGAAAAGATGATAGCAAGCAGTATCGAGATGTAGATTAATCTAGCTTGCTCATGATAGCTATATCACTTGCACTGCTCAGGTGTATATCTGATGTATGTTGCTCCTTTTCTTACATTTCCCTCTCTTTCCTTTTATGCTTCTTCTCTCTCGGTTACCTTCTCTTCGTATCCCCTCTCTTCGTGTCCTTTTATCCCTTTTCCTCCTCTACGTCTTCTCTCCCTCCTCCTCGGTCTACATTCCTACCTACCCACCATTAATTCTTAATTACATATGATAGGTGGTAGGATGGAGATACCTCTCCTCTTTTGACAAGGTGATTGCAATAAAGGGATTTCCTCTCACATCAAAGGAGCTTCATACATTCAAACCATTTGGTCCTCCAAAGGGCTTC
This sequence comes from Wollemia nobilis, assembly GCA_028583015.1. Lineage (NCBI taxonomy): Eukaryota > Viridiplantae > Streptophyta > Pinopsida > Araucariales > Araucariaceae > Wollemia > Wollemia nobilis. Next base: position 835,594 of record JAQPPZ010014872.1, on the reverse strand, counting down.
ACATCAGAGGAGATTTCTAAGTAAAATACAATCATGCAAGTGCATGAAACAAAGAGGGAGTCTTTCCACCAATATAATCACCTATATTATCCTCTACAATTTATGATATCTACTAGGCCATTAGTCTAGGGCTCAAGGTGGTTAGATATTGACGATTATACCTTAACCGAATACATGCCTATATGAAGATATATATTTGTGTTACCTTTGATTTGCCTTATCTTACCCTTCCTCAAATACTCTCTTCTATGATGGATGACTCAATTCCCTCCACTCACAAGTGCATCTAATCCTACACATTGGCAATTCATTAGTAGTATCATATCCTTCATTATCTACTCATTATTGTGAGGTTGCTTAATTGCACAAAATCATGTATTAGCCACATTTGTTAATACATTGTTTTTCTATGTTCAAAGGTCCATTTGGGAGGGTCATGACAAGTATCTTATTGGTTGAAAACTATATTTCCTTCCTCTATGATATCTTAAATGAGTTTCCTTAAAGTAATACACATGTTTGTTGTGTTCCCTTCCATGAGGTGATAATTACAATGTTCATCATGTTTGTACCAATTGGGTAACTCTTTGGTATTATCCTTGGATTAGATAGGTAGGAGATCCATCATATTTGAATAAAGAATCACTTTTAACATGGTAACTTGACTTTCTATTATGAGGAATGAAGTGCACTCACATGACCCATATTTCTCATAGGTTTATATTTTATTTATTAGCATATTTATTTCTTTTCTTGATAATAATGTATTCCACCAGAGAATAATATTTCACATGCATCTTTAGCTATCTAGGTGTAGTTATATATGGATGGATAATATTGATCATGTTGTAGATTGAGTTATTATTAGTTGGTAGTTTTATAAGTTTACTTGGATGCTATCTTGGAAAATCACCTTTCTTTAGCCTTCGTTGACATATGGTGGATGGTGGTTATTTTTATTTTTGGCATATCTTTCATTGGAATAAGACATCCATTGGATTCAATTCCTTTTCACTAGTAACATAGCAACAAGGTTTTGGAGATAGGTATTGCCATATCCATGCTATTTAGTGCTTCACACACTAAGGTTCTTTCTCATTCAAATCTACCTTCATGAGTTGATGCATGAGTGAAATGGCCAACTAAGATCTTGTAGATCTGGTATTTCCTTCCAAAGTTTATTCATGTGTTGATTGGATCTTGGTGTATGCTAAGCATGGAGGTATCTCAATTTTACAACAATAAGATTTAAAATATTCATAAGCTTATTTGCATGATTTTGTGTTATTTTTGGTAAATATTGAGTGTTTGAAGGTAATTTTTTTAATAGTGTAATTAAGCTAAGATTTGACCTTAGTTAATTTGGTATATATATTAAAAAATAAAAAATAAAATTACATTATTCACTGATAGGCAATTGATGCTTGATACTTTAAGGTGGTTGGTCGACTATCAGTGACTACAATTGGCATGACAATCTATCATACAGTATCGATGCTTCCTGATAGAATATCATCATGCTACATGATAACAAAACTCATCATGTAGGTGACGATCCTTGTCACCTACCAATGACTTTCCTCATCACCATCGATGATAGGACCCATGTCACCTACCAATGAGATTTTTTGTCACGTAGGTGACTTACCTCATCACCATAGGGAATGGGATTCATGTCACCCATAGACAATATACTTTTTTGCCTAGCAAGCAACAAGAACCATATAACTTAGCAGGTGATATTCCTAGTCACCGCCTATGATAGAAATGATGTCGATATTCAAAGACATCTAAAGATGCCCCTAAGAACATCATAGGTTGTTCATACATGTATAAAGCTTGAAGGTAGGTAGGCCCAAAGGAAAACCTGAATCAATTTTGAGTTGAAGATCATGCTATTTGGGTTGATCCTTGAATTTTCCAATCTAATTTTACAATATGGAAGTTGCCAATCTGATTTGACAATATGGAAGGAGATACATTGAAGTTGGTAATTTAATTCGGGTAAATTGGAGTATAATATTATTAAGTTATTTTTTTTAATTTTCTTTTATTTATTAATTTCAATAGTAACTTCATTAGTTTTAATTAATAAATTTTTTATTAAGTAATGTTTTTTATTAATTTAGTTTAAATTAACAATTTAAAAAGAAATTTAATTAAATATTATTTACTAAATTAATTTCTTTATTTACAACCATTACTACAAAAATTTTATTTCAAGCTCTTTTCTTCCAACACCATTCAAATTTCAAATTTGTGAAGAAGCTTTGTAAACTTACATTCATTTAGGTTGACATAGAGTTTTTGTGCTTGTACTTTAGCTAGAAGCCATCTCATTTTAAGGTAAATAATTTCTAGTCAAGGTCCTCAAATTTACCTTTTTTTGTACCCTGTTTTCTTTCTATTGGCTTATACTCAATTTTATATGGCCTCATATTTGGTTGCCCAAATGACCAAATTGACCTAAATTATAAGTAACCTTGATGATACGATTAATTATATAAGTGTATAAAATACACCCCCTGATGTCAAGATTTATAAAAATGACCCACACTCAAAGGCCAAGTATAATATTGCATTGTATTATGGATCAAGGAATCTAGCCACCTTGAATAGCTAGATATTAGATATGGAAACATGGTTTTCCTATTTCCAAAATTTAGATAAAGATAAAGTTTCATTTGCAAATCTTAAGATTTTAGGCTTAGCCAAAGTTTTGGTATAAAGGAAAGATGGTAAATTTGTAATAACCACTTGGGATAATCTTGTTAAGGCACTCAAGAACAACATCTACTGTTGAAATTATGAACAAGAATTAATTCTTAAGTGGTTTTGTTTTCGACAAGGAGATAACATTTTCGTTCAGGACTATATCTTTCATTTCAATTGGTTTCACATATTTCTTGGTGCGATTGACGAATCAAATGTTCTTATTCTCAAATTTAAGAGTAGACTTTTAGAAACACCATATCAAGAGATAATATATGTTCCTTTGGAAATTTTGTACCTTGCTTTCAACCATGCACAACTTGCTGAAGACAAGTATTTAGAAAAATTGAAGGGATTTCTTCCTCCTCCTTCTTCATCTTTTGGAGATCATCAAAGGGGACAAGTTTTTATCAAAAGAAGAATTTTCTACAAAAGAATACTTCTTATTTATCTCCATTTCTTTCTCCTTATCCTCCTTATAAGCCCTCATATTCTAAGAAATTTTGTAACTATCATAGAAGAAAGGACATGAAAAGTATGATTATTTTAAGTTGAATGAGAAAAGTAAAATTGTAAAGTCTCAAGTGGAGGACCAAGTGCAAAGTCCCATTGAGGCTATAGGAGAAGATCAAGCATATGAAACTCAAAGGTAAACTTAATCAAGTTACCTTAATGAACCAAAATTCATCTGTGAGAACTCATGATTTCTTGTTTGTCACTTGAGCACATTTGACTCGTGATGTTTCAATAAATTGTATTATCAATGATAGATCACAAAAAAAATTAATTGTGGGATCCATAGTCAACAAGTTGCATTTGCCTATGGAGCCTTAACATCATCCCTACTCTTTGAGATGGAAGGATAGTGGTATGAGCTCCAAAATAACTCAAAATTGCACTGTAAGTTTTACTTTTGGCCCCTAATTCATTGATAGTGTCACTTATGATGTGAAATCTATGGAGTTTTATGGAAATTTAGTTTTTCATCCTTAACAATATGATAGGAAAGTAGTATATTGTACCTATAATAAAACATATAGTCTATAAGAAACAATATGTTATATCTCATAAAATGCACTAAGCAAACACAAAATTTGGTTTTGAGTTACAAGCAAGTAACAAAGGCAATTAAGCAAGCACAAGAAATTGCACTTGTATTCATTCATCCATAACACACTCATGCTTCTACTTCACCACATAATCAACATGCTACTTTGGATATATTTTTGAAAAAGTACTCACACATTTTTCAGGAGCCTAAGTCACATCCTCCTATATACACTATTGATCATAACATTTAAATTTAAGATCATCCTCGCTATATCACTTCCCAATGCACCCATGTATACAAAATCTATTTTTTAAAATGAAGAGATAATAAGGAAAATAGAATATTTATTGTCTAAGGATTTAATTAAACTAATTACTACTCCTTGTGTATCACCAATCTTATTTAGACATTGTGTATAGATTTTAGGGCTTTGAACAATATTTCTATAACAACCCAATTCTAACCATTCCGAGTGAGAGAGAATGTTTTTATTTTTTACATAGTTAAGGTTCACAAAATATGTACCAAATAGGATTACAATCATAGAGGATTCACCACATTTCAAGTTTAAGATGTTGTAGACATCCCTCGAGTGGATAGGAGTGATCAATCTCTTGTAAATCATTGAGGTTAACCTTGTAAATATCCATGGCTTAAAGGATGCCTTCACATGGTCCCCTCATTTCCTACAATCTCCAAAAATGTAGGACAAATTGACCATGGGATAGAGATTAACCCTATATTAGTCCTTTGAGGAATAATACCAATTCCTTTACTAGTGTAGTCATTCTATACTAGTACATAGGTGTAAAACCTTTTATTTTAAACATTAAACCATGTATAAACTATGATGCTAAATTATGCCATCTCTATGATGCTTTAATTTGGTGACTATCACTCTATGTTATATCTCTCACATGGACATACAAAATTTATTTAGGGTTCCATCACCAAACCTAGTTTGCTAATGGGATCCAAACCCCCATGGTTGGGAAAAAGGATTTAAGCTACACCACTTAAATATTTTCCAAAGAATTTACATCCTTGGATCCACTTTGAATATCCTTTAATGAAATTTCCCATTCAAAAGCCCTCAAATGTTTCTACACCACAACTACCTTAGGTTCGGATCCATCCTTTAAGGTTTTTCTAGGCTTGGCCATCTAAGGATAATCCCCATAGATACAAAACCTAATCCCATAATGAAGCATGAAAGCATTTTTTCTCTCTCTCTCTTACATCCTCTCTTCATCATAACATTTAACATTCTATCAATTTACATGTATAAAATAAAGTACAACATCTACTCTATCAAAGATGTATATGAACTTTAAAACATACATTTTATAATGAGAGGAGTATTCCAATGCTAAAGCTTTAATCAAATTATTCTATTTAACATATATAATTAAATCTATTCAAATCAAGGAAATAGATTCTCATTCCATATTTAAATACATCTCCAACTTATAGTATCCATCTCAGAGAATATACAAAACTAGTCATTAAATTATTTATTAAGAAGTCCTCAAGCCTCTATGGATGGCTTCCTTAAGACCCTACCTAATCATCCTAAGTTTTTCCTCCATCACTCAAATTGTTTTTGGTATAATGACAATTTTATCCTTCGAATTATCCCAAGATAGAGATATTTTGCATATATTGCCATACATGTTTTCAAAGAGGGCCATAGCCAAGGAAACATGATGACCTTTATTATATGTAAATTCCACTAAATTCAAAAAATATTTCCACTAAGACTTTTGGTCCATGCAGTACATGTGAAGCATATCTTCCAAGACTTGATTTACCATTTTAGTTTAACCATATCTTTTTTGATGGTATGCAAAACTTAGGTTTATATTTGTGCCAACTGCATGATGAATAGCTGGCTATAATGTAGATGTAATTATAGACTCTCTATCTAAGATAATCACTTTAGAAAACCCATGTAACATGAATATTTCTTTGATAAATCTATTAGCCACCATAAGAGGATCATCCTTCATATTCCCTAGTGTAAAGTGTCAAACCTTGGTCAACTTATTGACCACTACAAGGATTACATAATGTTGGTACCTATTCTTAGGTAATACCACAATAAAGCCCATGGATATGACCTACCATTTTTGTATAGGTATATCATGTGGGTATAAATATTATATCGGATATCTGTGCTCATATTTCACTTTTTGGTATTCCATGCATCTTAAAAAAATTAGTGATATCTTTCTTCATACCTATCCAATAGAAGTTATTTTTCATATTCTTACTCATCTTAACCCCTCTAAGATAAACATATTAAGGATATATATGCATCTCTTGCATGGTAAATATCCTTAAATCATCAATATTTGGTATGAAAACCCTATATTTAAAGCAAAAAAACCCATATTATATACCAAAATCCTTGTTTTCTCTAGGGTTTCTTTCCATTTTTTCCAAATATCATTGCAATACTGATCTCGTGATTGCTTCTTCTTGAATTGATACATCAATTCTATATGACTATGGGTCAGACCAGTTATATGCCTTATTATACTTACCTTTGATATACTTTATACCAAAGTCATACTCAACTAAGAACTTGATCCACATTTTCTATGTAGCATTGAGCATAGGTTGAGTGAAAACGTACTTCAAACTTTGATGATCAGTTCTTAACTCAAAATATTTTCCTAGAAGGTAGTGATACCACATCTTAAGTGCATGCACAAAAAGCTACTAGTTCTAAATCATGTGTAGCATAATTTACCTTATGCTTATTGAGTTTTCTTGCTCTCAAATGCTACAACAGATTCATCCTGGGATAGCACTCCTCCTAGCCCTTCCATTGATGCATTAGTACAAACTAAAATTATTCCCTTGAAGATATAAAATATTTAGTATGGATGTTGTACTAAGATTTTGCTTAAGTAACACAAAAGTAGCCTTGCATTTATCTTTCCAATTTAATTCTTTTCTTTTCCTTTTAAGATTTTTTATTAAATAGGTGATCTTGGAATAGTCCTTCACAAATTATCTATAATAACCTGTAATACCCATGAAGCTTCATACTTCAAATATATTAATGGATGGTGGCCAACTCAAAATGACCCCAATATTCTTGGTGTCTACTACAATTCCTTTAGTAGATATGATGTGCCATAGATATTGCACCTCTGGGACATAGAATTCACATTTTGACAAATTGTCATAGATTTGGTTCTTCCTCAATAACTTGAGCACTATACTCAATTGCCTATCATATTCTTCTTTATTCTTAGAAAATATTAGGATATCATCCAAAAAGATCAATACAAATCAATATAGCTATTTTCTAAATACATTGTTCATTATATTCATGAGTTATGTTGGTGAATTGGTCAACCCAAAAGGTAACATTGTGAACTCATAATGTCCATATTGGGTCTTAAAATTAGTTGTGTGAGTGTCCTCCTCATGGATTCTCAATTCATGATAACTTGATTTTAAAAAAACATTGGAAAATATGGTTGGACCCTTAAGTTGGTCAAATATATCCTCAATCCTAGGCAAAGGATATTTACTTTTAATGATTGCTTTATTCAACATTCAATATTCAATGCACAATCTGAGTAAACCATATTTGTTTTTGACAAATAGGATAGTACACCCCATGGTGATATATTGGGTTTAATCAACCCCTTCTCTATCAATCCTTGAAGTTTTACTTTCAACTCTTGCATTTCAATATGATTCATCCTATATGGAGTTATATGAATAGGTTCAGTTCCTAGCATTAGTTCCATGGTGAAATCAAAATCTCACTTTGGTAAAAGTCCAAGAAAGTATTTAGGTAACACATCCCTAAATTATTGCAAGATTGGATGTTTTCCAAACACCTCTTCCTTTTTATCATTCTCAACTTTATTTAGCTTTACAATAAAATCAATTCCTCATTTTCTAATGGTCTTCTTTAGTTGCATAGATAATAAAAATTAGGGTCAAAATGAACCTTCCTCACTATATATTCTCAGTCTCTACTTATATTTATTTGTATAGTCTATCCATATATATTGGAAGTTAATTAGGGTCTCGTGAGCCTTTAACTAGTACATCCCCAACATGATGTTGAAGGTATATAGTGGGGCCACATATAGATTTCAATTCTCATAACCCATCATAAGCCTGTCTATGATGGTTCTTATAGGCATAATTCCTTCATGTTTAGTTAGTTGCACCTCTACAGTGAACTACTAGCCCTTAAATTCTTGTGTATTCTACCATTACAATGTTGTATCATTTAAGTGGAGGGTAGACCAAACTATTTGGATTATTGAAGAATAATTCTTCATGGAAAATAATATTTCCAACTCATTCAACCCAACTTTGGTTGATTCACCTTCATATTTTCCATTAAACTTGGATATCTTGATGTCTATCATATCCTTGGATAACTCTTTCTTTATAAGAGCTTTGCACACATATTCTATAGTAGTAGGCTATGAATTCCAAGTCACTAATGTTTCTAACAAATACCTTTGTTGGTTCATTTGTTACTCTATTTTATCTTTAAATAAAGAGTCAACAATAGTGAGGTTTTTCACCTCTCTATTTGAATTCCTAAATTTTTCATTTCTAGTTTCAACATGCCTAATTGGCCTTGGATTCTATGAAGATTCTCTTCTACCTCTCCTTATATTGGGTGTCATTTCTCTTGGCCACATAGGGAGGTGAATAAGTTACAATTTATCCTAATTATACTTCCAAAGGTTAGTTACATCTTCCCAATGAACTAACTTAGACCATTAAAATTCTTTTGGTAATGGTCACAATCACACTTGGATCCCCATACGGTTTCATTCTATTATGACCATTTATCACTTCCATAGTAATTATTTAGATCATACTTACCTTATCACAAGGTGCCATCTCAGTTATAACCATTATCACATCACTAACAACGATCTTAGTCATGCTTACCCAAATGTAAGGTGTGTTTTCCTTTATCTCCAAAATAATTTGAGTTAGGTCACAATTTTCTTCAAATTGTACTCCTAACTTCTAGTTAGTTTCATCATCCTCATGAACTACAATTAAATTATATTATCATCCCCTAATAATAGCAATGGTTACACTTACTCCATGTAAGGTACCATTCAAAGAGTATCATCATCCATTGATAATATCAATGGTCACACTTCACGTAATATTCCATACCCATAATTAAATATTTTTTCCTTCCATAAGTCACTCATCAAGTCTAGTCAATCCTAAGTTTCACTCCATGGAAACTGCTAGTCCTATGACCTAGAGATATGATACCAACTGTAATAACCCAATTCTAACCATATTGAGAGAGATTTTTTTTAAAATTTTTATATAGTTAAGGTTTACAAAATATGTATTAAATAGGATTATAATAATATAAGCTTCACCACATTTCAAGTTCAATATTCTATAGACATCCCTTGAGTGGATATGAGTGATCACTCTATTGTAAATCACTGTGGTTAATCTCGTACACCTCTACAGCTAAAATTTTACCTTCACATGATCCTCCTTATTTCCTAACACCCTTCATCAATATAGGATAGCTTGACCATGATGTAGGTATTAACCTTATATTAGTACTTCGAGGAAAGGGACACCAATTCCTTTACTAGTCCATCCATTCTATACTAGTACATAGGAGTAAAACCTATTAGTTTACACATTATACCATGTATAAATTTGTAGATACTAAAATCATGTAAATCAGATAAGACTGCGAATGTGCCACTCTTATAGACACCATATGGCCCCATTGGGCAACCATCATACATTAATTAGGGATCACAACCACTTCTGAGAAGGTTTACCCTACCTTTGAGAGGTTTTGGTCCATGTAGCTATGGTCATCCCACCCTAAGAAGGCCATAGCTCATGGTCATCCCATCCAGGTATGGCCATAAGAAACCATACCTGGGTGGGACGACCATGGTCTAGACCCCTCAAAAATTCAAGGGTGGGATAAATGAAAATTAGTTTCTACCATTTATCCCACCCAATGACTTATGATATATTGGGATACTATGTAGGCCATTAGGGACTATAAATTGGAGGCCCAAATTGGAGGTCTCTTCCTCCCAATGCATGGTGAATGTGTTGACAAGTGGTGGCACTTGCCATGCATACCCCAACTTGTCCTTTTATCCATTTTTACCTCTTGGGCTATAAAGTGGAGTGTTTCCACTTAATTTCAGAGAGAGACCTTTGCAAGCATTTACCATAAAGTGCTACCAAGATTTCATCTCCCCTTTTTCCCACGTATTTATCCTTAGAAACCTCATCAATAGAAGGTGTTTTCAAGGCATTCTCAAATACACACATCCTCTTCAAAACCTATACATTATTGTGAATGAACTTAGAAAATTTGATAACAACATTCCTAGGAGGATTTTAGACCAGATCCCAGAAGAATTTGTGGTAAAAACCACCAAATTTGGTGGTCATTCCACCCCAGGTTGGTCCCTAATTTATGATAGTCCCAATTGTAAAACCCAAGTATGACCATGGGCCACGATTTTGAATCAATTTTAGCATAGATAAATTTTAGAATAGTAAATTAGCATCATACTTGAATTTGGTGAAGTTTGGAGCAGTTTTGAATTGTTAATTAGGGTTTTTGTAAAAACAATCTTAATTGTCCCACCCACGGATGACCACAAATTATGCTAACAATTTCACTTCATTTTCTATACAGATAATTACAAAAGTAGATAATATGCCTCATGTTAAGTTTTGGAAGCATTTGAAGTAGTTTATATATGTCATTTCACCTTTTACATTCAATATCGTATGCATTCCTTTGATTTTATCATAATCTACACATGCTTTTAACCCATTTTAATTTCTTGTGTGTAGGTAGAAGAATTATAGTGTATGAGGAATGAGCTAAAGAGTTTAAGAAATATATATCATTAAATGGTAACAAAAATCCACGCTCCAATCATGAGTGTAAGAAGAACACTGAAAGCACGCCATATGTTTATGAAAGGATTGGATCCTTCAACATTGTAATTTGAATTGTATCAATTAAGAGCCCTCAAGGGGATGTATTGTAACCTTATAATTGATAAATGAATCAATAATACGAGAACCTCCCATTTCTTTAAAACATTTATCATTTATGGTTTACATTATTTGTTGCTTTGGAATGCTTGATTAGGACTATATATGCAACTCAATTTCCATTTCTAGGTGCACAATGTTTTTGCTCTACAATGATGCTCATGGTGGGACACTTGTCCCTTTTTAAGTTTTCAATTTTTAACCTGGATTTTGCACTTTGTATGTTGCAAATTCTAGCCATTTTGAACTAAAACAGCCCATGGATTGCTAATTGGAACACACAGGGATGACCACAACAACCATCCCACCTAGGGATGACCCTTAAATTTGCAGCCATCCCATCCTAGTATGGCAAAAAAATAAGGGGTTTTCACCCCAAATTTTCAAAAATAGTAGCTTCAAAAACAGTCAAGGTAAGTGCCTAAACCTTCAATTTGCATTAAGGTTGTTCATAAAAGGATAAATTTAGTTGTTTATATATTCTATTTGTTGATTGAAAGGTTAATTTTTGCTTTCCTAAAAATCCAAGTAGGAAATTGAAGAAAAATAAGAAAAAGAACAATCTTCATCATTCATTTGAATGGTTTTCCTATGTGTGATCTACCTAATGGTTAGATCTTCATATAGAATAAGTGTTTAGTAGGTTATTTATCCATGCATAGTTTTCTGAAAGTAAAACTTTTATTATGCATTTAGTGAACTAGCATTGAATGCTCTTTTATTTTGATTTCTTTAAGGATAAAAATAACCACACACACCACATCACATGTTAACATTAGTGAGTTGGAATTTCATCCCCAACCACTAATAGAGATCAATGATGATGGGTTTCATCTCCACCCATTGGCACAAATTGTACGAAACCTATTTTTGTCAATACCAACTCCAAGAACCATCATAGCTTATGAGATAGAGCACGTATTTCTCTTCAAGTAGGTATATCATTGACCACAAGTGAATTGGGTGATGAATGGTAGGACCTGTGCTCCCTTACTAGGTATGGGCTTCATATCCATAATTTTGTGGGTTTACATGACCACAATTTCATTACCGATTATCATGCTACAAGCATATAGGTGAAATCCTTTAAACAATTGAGAATTACATCAAAAACATTCAAACACATGAAAATATATTCCTTTGCAAAACAAAAAATCTAAACACACTAAATAGTTTAGGAACACATAAATTTTTAAAAGAGATAAACACTTGTATGATTGTGTGTTTCTATTTTTGTGTGTTGAATCATTAAAATTTGTAAAGGAGATAATCACGTAGGTTTTATAAAGAATTAGTTATGGTTTATACCCATAGCCAAGCCTACTTAAGGGTTAACACTATGTGGAGTAGGCAAGGAGATGTAGATCATCTTCGATTTAATCCCAAGCACTTGGTTATATCTCCTTGGTAGCCTCATACTCACCCAATTCCTACATTATCAAATAGAGAACCTAGCCTCCAAGGGACCCCCATGTAGGACACACCTACAGGTTTTGGTCCTAGATAGAAAAATTATTTCCCAAGTATAGAAAATTCACATGCCTTCATTTAAGAATGGCAACAACACAGAGAGGCACCTACAGATAGAGAAATACCATGCATTCATATGTCTGCTTGGTCTACCTCACACACCTACTTGTAGGATCAAAACTATGCATCGTAGGCGGGGCTAAATGATAAAAATACACCCTCAGATCACCCTTATAGGTATCCACAATATATATATCAATATGAGTATGATTCTCATCACCCTAGATGGGTAAATTTAGCTCTTCCCTTCCTCATTTATGAAGGAAGACCCAAGGAAAATATTGATTATCCTCGATCGCATCATTCGATGCAAGAATGATGTGATTATGTGCCAGATGAGTGCAAAGAGCATCTATTTAGGAGTGAGACTCAAGTAAATGTGACTTCTATTAGTCGAATTAAGATCATAGTAGGTCTATCAGATCATTCTAAACAAGATATGTATAAGGGCAATGATGATAGGGCTTATAGACCTCACACAACTGAGTAGATAAATCAAGTTGTCAAAAGGTATGTTGATCGCCAAGTCCAATTTAATTAGTTTTGGCTAGATAAAGAATGCTTGGATCTCTTATATCATCAGAATCATCTAGAAAAATAAAGGATTGAATGGTATATCCAAGAGACCTTGCGCAATGGGGTTCCTACCCCAATTACACACATATAGGGGCTTCACCAGAGGTAAACTAATTTTAACAAAAATAGGCCTCTTAGGCCTAATAAAATAGTGCCTACTCAACCTCCTAGGCCTAATCAGGACTTGACCCCTAGGTCAAACATATATCACCTTTAGTAGGTGTTAGTTCCTCCTTGTAGGTCCATTCAAGAAATACCTGATGGGGCTTATGATAATTTAGAACTAGAATATGAATACATAGAAGCACCTTATGGAGGTATAGTTGATGATAATCAACCACTGTAACAAATGCTTAATATTCCTCACCCCCCACCGTGGGTCCAAAATAAATAAGAGAAGATTAAATCCTCTGATGTGTATAGAGCATTGCTCGAGTGCATGGAAACCATAGAGAGTAAGAAAACTGGGTCTTGGAAACAAAAACCCACTTTGTGCTAGATATGCAATCAACCGTTGCATCCATCTATTCATTCCCCTACCTATCTAAAGCATTTCAAAATACCCAAATTAGATAAATTTAAAGGAACCATCACTAGGTTTATGAACCACTATTTCAATATTCAATATGATGATGAATTACTCTTAAGAAAAAATTTAATCACCCCCTCTGGCCCAATAGTAGAGTGGTATAATCAAATTCCAGGGCATAGCATCCATACTTTAGAATAATTTTTAGATGCATTCCTAGAATATTTTTCCTTTAATACTAAGAGAAATATAACCTTAATAGATCTCATGGGGTTAAAGCAATATGAAGATGAGTCAATAATAGACTATGGTAATAGGTGATAAATGCTTCTTGCTAAGATACCTTACCTAGTTCTAGTGTTTGAGCTGGATAGGATGTTTTCAAAGAGTTTTTAAAATTGATATCACTATTGCTACAACTCCAACAGTATCAAACTCTTGAATATGATCTAGCACAAGCTAGAACCATAGAATAAATTAAAATTTAATATGGGAAATTGCAAATCCCCGCAAGGATGAGTGGACTAAGAACCCAAAGGGCAATTTGACACAATCAAATTTGGAAGTAGTGAACCAAGTCACCATAAATGTCCCAAGGCTTATGCAACCAGCATCGCCTCATAACATAAATTATCAGGCCCAACCTCCTACAAATTATAACAACAACACTCAAGTGAACCAGGGGAAAATTCAGGAACATCACCCTAGGCGATAATTTATGCCCTTCACTGAGTCAATGGACTCCCTATTCAATCATCTATGTGTGGCCAAGGTGATTACTCTACCTAAGATCCAGCCTATAGACCAGAGTACAAGCAAAAAAAAGCCTATGGGATATCAATAAGACCTATATTGTAGATATCATAGGTATATTGGGCATGAATTGCCGACATGCTATGGTTTGAAAAACCTAGTTCAAGATATGATTGAGAGGAATGGCCTTCAAGTGTACAATCCTATCTCGACTAACAATCAAAAAATGTTTTTTTTTAAAGATCCACTACCCACTCATGAGGTACAAGAAGTCCCTACCAAAAAAGTAAATGAGGTCCATACATCACCCCATAAACAAGGGTACATCAAGATGGTTAGTATTGTGATAAGGAACATATGCTATCCAAGTCAAGCTACACCACTTACAACTTCAAGTGATATTCCTTCAACGTCATAGCCACAACCACCTCATATGCAAAGCCTTTCACCTCATTTGGTGGTTACAATAAAAATTAAGCTAGATCAAAGATTACGAACAAGATCGGCTAGACTTTCCATATATGAGCTTATTCAACAATCACCACCTCATACAAAAGCTCTTATAAATATTCTTAAGTCGATTGACCTACAACCCCAAGAGTCTAACTCTTTTTTTAATTTTGTGGGGCACGCCCAGCAATGTAGACAACTAGTGATCATGTTTCATGAATACAAAATCAAAGTGATTGCAAGTGATGTAGTTGATCCTCCTTAACACATCATTGCATGTGTGAATGGAACACCCTATAAGAGAGTTCTAATTAACACTAGTTTGTCAAGTAACATCATCACAACTAATGCTCTCAAACATCTAGAACTTCTAGCATCCCATATTATTTCATCTACCTACACCCTCTAAGCATTCAATGATACGATATGCTCAACAGTCAGCACTATAGTCATACATATTTAGATGGGATGCAAACATATACCGACATTGTGTCATATTTTGGAGGGCACAATGGCCTACAATATATTGTTGGGTAGACCTTGGATTAGGGACATGAAGTGTGTTCCCTCCATCGCTCACCAATGTCTTACGTATACTTATGAAGGGCAAGTGCATGTGGCTTCTATAAACCTAGAGCCCTTCAAATATTGTAGCTTGGTGCAACATATCCTTGAGTTGACCTTGCCATCGACTCATGTGGACTTACAACCGAATACAAATATTAAAGGTCCAATACCCTCACCATCACCTTCCATTACTCCATTACCATATTATTACATACCATCATCATCATTGGCACCTTCAAAAAACCTTTGTCATCATCCAATCCTCTATAGAGGAACATGCCGAAGAGGTCGATTGATGAGATCTCTGCCATAATTTCTACAATTTCCATGGAAGAGATTCCTAGTCTAGCAGATGAGGAACCATATCATGAGGTAAAAATTGAGTCATATCAAGCCTTGATTCCATCTTATACACCTTCACTATCCTAGGTTACAATCCATTTAGCTAATACAGGTATAGGAGAGTACCTAGTGAGGAATATCACAATTGTTCCAACCATTGAAATAGTGCAAGACATGGGACGACCTCGTCTTCCCATAGGTACAATTGTACGCCTAGGAATACCACCCAATAAAATGAATTTTATATATGGAGGTATTGAATATGGAACAAAACTATCTCCTTAGCAAGAAAAGGATGAGGAACATTTCTTTGAGGATATAAATTACATGTCTAGTCCCAACTATGCCATGCAATATCTCCATCATTGCCATTGGCATGGCTAAGATCTAGGTTTATATGAAAAATACACTCATGTTCCTTGCTAGACACAATATCAATTGCCATATAATAAATTTTTCTTAGGACACAACAAGCTTGTACCCCTTGATACCCTCATAGAGAGTTTAGAACACTTAGGTCTGAATTACAAGGATGAGCTTACACGCGATACCTATGCTAATACAAATCATGTCCACTAATTGGAGATTAATTTCCCACAAATATGATAGATCAAGAGCTATATTGTGATTTCACCAAATCCCAAGAAGTGGGTGAGGGTTAGAATACCTTACCATATAATAATGAGGAAGAGGATGAAGATCCTACTCATGAATGGACAATAGATGATGAATTAGATTATGGTATAACACCCGTAAACTACCCTATTTAAGATGAGGAATATGAGTAGGTCATCTCTTTGGATGAAGAAGAAGAATTCTACCTGTGTATGTTCCTAGTGCAACATCCCATATAATGATAACTTTTGCCACTTTAAGAGCAAGATCATCACCTACCCCATAGACCACCGTTTGTCATTCCACCTCCATCGCAACCATCCTCATGAGTCTTGTTATAACCTATATATAGGGGGTCCATAGATAGGGGGTCCATCCAAAGGTATCTGTAAACCCTTTGGTCACCTTAAAATGCTCCAAAGGTATGTGTAAACCCTTTGGTCATACTAAAAAACTCCAAATGTATCTATGAACCCTTTGGTCACTATAAAATGCTCCAAAGGTAACTATGAACCCTTTGGTCACCCTAATATGCTTCATAGGTGTCTACAAGCCCTTTGGTCACCCCAAAATACTCCAAAGGTGTCTACAAACCCTTTGGTCAACCTAAAACGCTCCAAATATGTCTACAAACCCTTTGGTCAACCTAAATTGCTTGAGAGGTGTCTATGAACCCTTTGGTCACTCTAAAATGCTACAAAGGTGTCTACAAACCCTTTTTTCACCCTAAAATGCTCCAAAGGTGTCTATGACCCCTTTGGTCATCCTAAAATGCTCCAAAGGTGTCTACGAACCCATTGGTCATCCTAAAATGCTCCAAATGTGTCTATGACCCTTTGGTCACCCTAAAATGCTCCAAAGGTGTTTGTGATCGCTTTGGACACCCTAAAATACTCCAAAGGTATCTACGACCCTTTGGTCACCTTAAAATGCTCCAAGGTGTCTACGACCCCTTTGGTCACCCTAAAATGCTCCAAAGGTGTCTAAGACCCATTTGGTCAACTTAAAATGCTCCAAAGGTGTTTACGACCACTTTGGTCAACATAAAATGCTCTAAAGGTGTCTAAAAAATATTTGGTTAACCTAAAATGCTCCAAAGGTGTCTACAAACCCTTTGGTCATCCTAAAATGCTCCAAATGTGTCTACAAATCCTTTGGTAACCATAAAATGCTCCAAAGGTATATACAAACCCTTTTCTCACCCTAAAATTCTCCAAAGCTTTCTATCAACCCTTTGGTCACTCTAAAATGCTCCAAAGGTATCTACGATCCCTTTGGTCAACCTAATTTGCTCTAAAGGTGTCTATGAACTCTTTGGTCAACCTAAAATGCTCTAAAAGTGTCTACAATGCCTTTGGTCAATCTAAAATGCTCCAAAGGTGTCTACAAAACCTTTGGTCAACCTAAAATGCTCCAAAGGTGTCTACAAACCCTTTCGTCACCCTAAAAAACTCCAAAGGTATGTATGATCCCTTTGGTCAACTTAAAATGCTCCAAAGATGTATACAAACCCTTTGGTCACTCTAAAACACTCCAATGATGTCCATGAATCCTTTGGTCAACCTATAATGCTCAAAAGGTGCCTAGACCCCATTGGTCTACCTAAAATGCTCCAAAGGTGTCTAAGAACCATTTGGTCACCCTAAAATACTCCAAAGGTGTATATGAACCCTTTGGTCAACCTAAATTGCTCCAAATGTGTCTACAAACTGTTTGGTCACTTTAAAATGCTCCAAAGATATCTACAAACACTTTGGTCACCCTAAAATACTCCAAATATGTTTATGAACTCTTTGGTCATCCCAAAATGCTCCAAAGGCATCTATGAACCCTTTAGTCACCCTAAAATTCTCCAAAGGTGTCTATGAACTCTTTGGTCAATCTAAAATGCTCCATAGGTATCTACGACCCCTTTGGTCAATTTAAAATACTCCAAAAGTGTCTATGAACCCGTTGGTCACCCTAAAATGCTCCAAATATGTCTGCAAACCCTTTGGTCACCATAAAATGCTCCAAAGGTATCTATAAGCCCTTTGGTCATCCCAAAATGCTCCAAAGGCATCTATAAACCCTTTGGTCGTCCCAAAAAGCCCCAAAGGTACCCATAAACTGTTTGGTCACCCTAAAAAGCCCCAATAGCATATATTAAGACCATTGGTAAAACATATATATCTATCAAAATACAAAAACATCATTAAATATAAAAAATACAAAAAAATTGCATTACATCATATTTCATATCATTGCATTATAAAATACCTTGCATTAGGCATACCCATCATGGCATTTTGTATTTTAGAGTTGATCATACATTTCTAGCACTAGGTCTATCCACTATCCATCATTCAAAATCAAATTTGTCAAAAGTTATTATTAATATTCATTTACACTTCAATTATCATTTCCATCCACATTCCATACTATGTGTTTGTTTCGGTCACTCAATCATCTCAAGTTTTCCTTTCAGATTTTTTAGAAAGCTATCCTTATTTTTAGAAGGTAGAGTGTTGCTTTGATTGTACCTTGTATATGTCAAAATCCCAAACACATTTTCACACTAATAAATCCAAGTTTTGCACAAGGAAATATGAAACCTACAAAGTGGTCCATGTTACCATAAGTAAAATTTTACCTCACTCATCCCCTTGTGTGAATGGTCCACAAATACTGAGAATTGACAAAATGACAAGCTTCTGCCTACCCAAAATAATCAAATTCCCTTGATTTATGGCAAACTAGGGCAAGTATCCAAAAATAAAAATAAACAATGGTTTTTACCACTAAAAATATTCAAACGAAAAAGTGGTTTTCACCATTAGCAAAAGAAAAAAGTAAAATAAACAACGGTTCTCACCACTACCAAAATCCCTTGCTCACCAAAACAATAATTATTAAATCCCTAAATTGATTCAAATATAAAAGAAAATAAGGGAATACTAAACTTGAATCCCTAGAATTCTCAGCATTTGATAACCATAAGGTGATCCTCATTACATTTTGGGTGGCATCAAGCCTAATTGGCAATGGTGGTACCTTACACATGATGATATGTATATTACATAAGCAACCTAATTTTTTATAGACCAATGTTTGAATGCGGATGAGATAGCTTTTTGTAGCCTATATTTCCTAGTGGTATAATCCAACTATGTACAAAACTCAGGATAATGATACTTGTAGGGTTATCTTCAGTACATATGGACTGCATCAATACTATTTGGCACTGAAATACATTTATGCATTATCATAGCAATAAAATCACATACATAGATAGGAATATTTAATATCTTGGTCATCCTAGCATATTTATACTTTGCCACAAGTCTTGCATGGTTAATATACAACTTTTTATTAGATCACTAGAGTGTTTGAGTCTCATGAAAAGCTTAAGGACATCATATAACCTCATAGTATTAATTCCATTTCATATCATATTATCACACATTTTTCAATTTACATTTCCACAATCCATTATATAATCTCATGATAAAAGTGAAAAGAAATAGATGAAGTGTGTACAATCTATGGTGCTAGCATCTAGTGTGTCAAATAGTATTCATACTATATTAGTACAGGTTAACAAATCATTCATTTCATTTTGTATATTCTCATCTACATATCATAAAATCACATAATACTCTAATACATGCATCCATGCTAAGCATCCATCAAAGCATCAATAACACAAACATAAGCATTGCATACATCTACTAAAGCAATAAGGCACCAAATGATGATAACATAAAAAATCACATATATATCTATATATATTTATGCATGGGATAAAAAGATACATCATAGGCAAAAATTTACCCATAGGATACAATATAGTCGGTCCTAAGACCTCATGCTACAAAAATCCAAAAAGAACAATAGAGTCTCAAAAGCCATGGTCATACAAGACGAGAACTATGACTCTCACCCCCACCCTCAATAAATGCATATCAAGAACTCCTAGATCTGCTCTCCCTAGCCTTATCTACTCTCTTCATAGAGATAAGCACCCCATCATAGATAATTAATATCATGTACCACTCCTCCTACTCTTATGGGACCCACTAGTAGTAGAACGATCTAGTAAGTGCCATCTAAGACACACTATATCATCCTCCAAATTATGTGTGTAGGTGGTATCCTCTTGATGACATGCTTAGTACTCACTCAATAAGGTGTAGAGATTTATAACCTCCTCCCATGGCCTATCCACCTCACCACTGCTAGATCCCCCATAGCAAGGGCTCCCTACCCTAACCTGTGCTTGGAGAGTAGCTACATCTGTTGCATGCCTATCAGTCTCATCCTATGTACTTTGCACCTATACCTGTAGAATATATATCTCCTCTACATTCTCCCATATACCCCTAATCATATTTCCTTGTAGCTCAAAAATAGTAGCATCTCATGTTGCTAACTATACCTACAATCTCTGCTCATCCATGATATCCTCATCATAGTCATTATGTGGATCCTCTACATCAACAAGATCTATCCACTCATTCACTACCAGATGATACACATGTTTCTCACATCATTTTGGCTCATCATATGGACCCTCATCTTGTTCCTCATCTGGAGCATCTTCATCAGCCTCCCCTATCATTGTAGAAGTACCACCTCCTAGAAGTCCCTCTCCTCATCACTACCACATCACCTACTATGAGTCATACTTTGTTGTAGTCCCTGCATCATCTAGCTCAAAGACATCCTCCATATGATCTACATCCTCTCCAACTTTATCAACTATAGGCCAAGTAAGTATCCTCTCATCCCTACGATGTTGATAGATCACTCACTCACTAGGCAACCCCTAGCATAGCCCAAAATGTCATAGTACTTGAGAATATAGGAAGTAATCTCACTCGATCCTATGTCACTCAACTAACCATCATCGTCGCCTCACCTAGTGAATTTGTGCCTCAGACTTAGGCCATATCGAACAATCCCTATAAGGTCTTCACATCATCTTCTCTACCCTGAGCCATGCAAATGACTACACATAATGATCAATCATGCCTGTATAGGGATGGATCTAACCAATATCTTGATCTCACTACCATAGAATCCTATAGCCTATCTCCATATATACAAGCTATGAGTGGGACATCGACGGTAGTCCCCACGGTCGATCCATAAAAATATGCTTTCATACCCACACCTACAATAAAAATCTACATCCCAATATTTTTTACCCATAGGAGTGGATCTTGTACAACTCATCATATAGTTTTTCCAATAAAGTAGTATGCCAATCCATCACTAGTGGCCTCTCTATGGTGCACTCCACCAATAAAAATACCAACTCTAAAAGGTTACAAGGGACCCTGGTTCCTAAAAAATCTAGTAGCAACATGTTGGAGATCAACATCATAATTAATGCATACCTCATAGTCAATACATTTTCCTCATACCATAACTCCACTAGGATTCCCCCACTAGGTATGTCTTGCAGTGCCTCTAGCCAGTCTCCTACAAAGTGTCTCCACATAATCATCTCTCTCATATCTTGATGAGTATATATGATTGAAATTCCCTCTATCAAAATGTACAAAATCTAGTAGACATCCTTTAACATCACTATCATCTCCCTAGTAGGTAAATAAAAGATGTTGGTGTGAGGGTCCCACAGATCTATCAACATTGTTAGATAAGCTCTATTGCCCATCACTGGCTCTAGTCGTGTCACTTGTTTGAGATCGATGACATCAAGCCATTGATAGTATACATATGTCAATGTGTCCCTCATAGTATAAAAAAGCATTATAAATTGATACCGACTCTTAACCACCTAACAAAGGTAAGAAAGTTTAACAAAAATGCACCAAAATTGCAATAAAATTGCCCAAAAATGGCAAAAACAACCTCAAAGAGGGAAATTTTTCCCCCTAGTTTGTGGCCATCCCACCTAGGAATGGCCTCCAAATTGGTAGCCATCCCAACTAGGTATGGCCATCAATGGTCGTACCACCTAGGGATGACCCCTAAAATGCTAAAAGAATGGGCATTTTGACCCCAAAAATAGGCATAAATTAACATAAAACACAAAAAATGGTATAAAATTACATGCAAACTAAAAATAAAGCATAAATTCCTACATTTTATCACTACTAAGGTTATTTAACCAATATTTAGTGTGCTTTATTGGAAAATGCACAAAGAATTCCATTTTTTAAATTCAATAAAGAATATGAGCAAATTTTAGTCCTTACCCATATCACACAGGATCCACCACTCGTTGAGTCCTAATGCTATATAATAGTGAATTTGGGGTACTCACAATAGTTCTCCAGTTCAAAAAAGCAATCTCCTACTCCTCACCTCTCAGTTTACCAAGTTAGAAATATTAAAATGAGCTCATTTACCCAATTTTGGTCTTAAAAGCACTAGAGTGAGCATGGTCATCCTAGGGTGGGATGGCTGGAAAATTGTCCAAATATCCCAGCCTATTATGGCCATATAATATTCAGCCATACCACCCTAGGATGGCCACAAAAACATCCCATAAAAATAGCTAAAAAATATAAAAAAATGGCCTAAAAACCACCAAAAAGAGGTCAAAATGGATAAAATTCACAAAAGATCAAGATTGCATTCAAATTTATCATGGATTAATTGAAAATTATCTAATTAAATCTATAATAAGGCCATTATTTTTTGACCACTCCACGGGAATGAGGTATTCAGTTCTTTTCTGCCATGAAATATCAACAAAACTATCAAAATCCTTGCAAAATTGGTAAATATTACAATGGATTAAACTAAAGGTAATCCCAATCAAGTCATATGGGTCAATTGACTCATCACATTCATAATTGGTCATTCCTTAATTGACTCATAACTTGAGGGGGTAGTCATAATTACGATTTCATAATCAAAATCAACACTCAAACACTCAAAAGTGTAGCTTGCATACATTCAAAAGAATCATTGCCAAAGATAAATTTCAAGCCTACGTTGGGGAAAATAATTCAACAAAAATATAAATAAAAGTCTTTGTATACTTAAATCCTTGGGATACATATCCCAATATAGGTAAAATAAGGATTCAATACCAAGTATACCCTAAGTCCCAATCCTGTCATTACAGGGTGACTGAAAGGTATACCAAAATCAATCCTTCAATTATGTCAAAAGCAAGGATTCCAATAATGTATGCTCTTTCCATAATGGAGGCATCAAAATTTTGTTAGATTACTAAATAACCTTAATCATTTTATGATTTAGTCATATATTTTTGCTTAGTGATCTGTTGCACACAATGCATCTCAAAAAGAGGTATTTGTAGACACTAAAATCATGTAAATCAGATAATACTATGAAGGTGCCACTCTTATTGAAACCATATGACCACATTGGAAAATAATTAGGGGTTAATTATAGGTCCAAACCAATTTTGGGAATGGTTAACCCACTTTTGGGAGGTTTTGTGCCATGTAGCCATGACCATCCCACCCCAGGATGACCACAGTTCATGACCATCCCACCTAGGTATGGTCACAAGAAACCATTCCTAGGTGGGATGACCATGGTCTAGACCCCTCAAAAATTCAATTACGGGACAAATGAAAATCCATTTCTGCCATTTATCTTGCCCAATGACTTATGATAGATTGGGAGACTATCTAGGCCATTAGGAACTGCAAATTGGAGGCCCAAATTGGAGGCCTCTTCCTCCCAATGCATGGCAAAGGTGTTGACAAGTGGCGGAACTTGCCTTGCATGCCCCAACTTACCCCTTTGATCATTTTACCATCTTGGGCTATAAATTGGAGTGTTTCCACTCAATTTTAGAGAGAGACCTTTGCAAGAATTTACCATGAAATGCTACCAAAATTTCCTCTCACCTTTTGCCCTCATATTTGCCCTTGGAAACCTCATCAATCGAAGGCATTTTCAAGGCATTCCCAAATACACACATCCTCTCCAAAACCTATCCATTACTATGAGTGAATTTACCAAATTTGATGACAACATCCCTAGGAGGATTTTAAACTAGATCCTAGAAGAATTGGTAGTAAAAACAACCAGATTTTGTGGTCGTCCCATACTAGGATGACCCTCAATTTGTGATATTACCAATTTGAATACCCAAGGATGGCCATGAATTGGGCCACAATTTTAAATCAATTTTAGAATAGTATATTAGCTTCATACTTAAATTTGGTGAATTTTGGAGCAGTTTTGAAATGTTAATTAGTGTTTTTGTGATAACAATATTAATTGTTCCACCCATGAACAACCATATATTATACTAATAATTTCACTTCAATTTATACATAGATCATTATAAAAGTATATAATATGCATCATGTTAAGTTTTGGAAGCATTTGGAGTAGTTTAGATATGTCGATTGCACTTTTTACATTTAATATTGCATGCATTCCTTTGATTTTATCATAATAAGCACATGCTATTAACCCATTTCAATTTATTGTGTGTAGGTATAGTCATTATAGCACATTATGAAAGGATCTACAGAGTTGAAGAAATATATCTCATTCAACTGTAACAAAACTTGCACTCCAATCGTGAGTGCAAGAAGAACATTGAAATCATGTCATATGTTTATGAAAGGATTGGATCCTTCAACATTGTAATTTGAATTGTATCAATTGAGATCCCTCAAGGGGATGTATTGTAACCTTATATTTGAAAAATTAATCAATAATAATAGAACCCCCCATTTATTTCAAATATTTATCATTTATGGTTTACATTATTTGACGCATTGGAATGTTGTATTAGGACTATATATGCAATTCACTTTCTTTTTCTAGGTGCACCATTTTTATGCTCTCCAAAATTATGCTAAATTATCCCATATCCAAGATGGTTTAATTTGGTGACTATCACTTCACATGACATCCCTCACTATGATACTCAACAATAATTTGAAGTTCCATCAACAAACGTAGTTTTCTAATGGGATCCAAACCCCCATAGTTGGAAAAAAGGATTCAAGCTACACCACCTGAATCTTTTCCAAATACTTCCTATTCTTGGGTCCACTTTGAATATCCTTTATTAAAAGTGCCCATTGCAAAAGCCCTCAATTTTTTCTACACTATAACTATCTTAGGTTTGGATCCACATTTTAAGGTTTTTCTAGGCTTAGCCATCTAGGGATAACCCCTATGAATACAAAACCTAATTGTCTAAAGAAGCATGAAAGCATTCTCTCTCTCTCTCTCACATCCTCTCTTCATTATAACATTTAACATTCTATAAATTTGTATGTATAAAACAAATTATAACATCTACTCTATCAAATATGCATATGAAATTTAAATTATACATGTTATAATGAGATGATTATTGCACTTCTAAATATTTAATCATATTATTCTATTTAACATATATAATTTAATATATTCAAAGCATGGAAATAAATTCTCATTTCATTTTTAAATACATCTCCAACTTACAATGTCCATCTTAGAGAATATACAAAACTACTTATTAAATTATTTATTAAAAAGTCCTTTTCCTTTACACGTTTTTATCAATGAAATCCATAATGAAGCTCTCATTGGTCACATCCTCCTTGCATTCCTATGAGGAGAAGATAGGTAAGAGATCAGGATAACTCCTTTATGGTGATAATGCAACCTAAATCTATAATTCATTTCCATGCATATAGAAAGAATATATGTACTCTTATTTAATTCATTTTAAAGTAAGGAGGAAACCCCATAAATTTCTCCAACAAAAGTATTCAATAGATACAATGTACACGTATTATACATATCTATTTACATTTTAAAGAAACCCCCACAAGTTTCTTTCCTTTTATTTGGACTCCACATCCAAACATCTCACCATATTATTCCATAATTAAATGAAGACTTCTTTATCCTAAAATAAAACGTAAAATATTTACTTTCTTTATCCTAAAGTATTGAATAATTATAAATCATTCAGCTTTATCATTTTAATATCATAGTTAGAATTTCAGTTATCCAACATTATAAGATATATAATTTAAATAAAACAATCCACTAATAAGTACTCATTTACATGAAACCTTCCTTTTCCATTTCACATAAAACATCTGTGTTTCCTTTATATCATTAATATTTCACATAAAAATATAAATATTAATTTATATTTATTAAATAAATTAAAATATATTTAAACTATACTAAACATGTTTTCTAAACATCACAAAAAGAAGTGTCTTCTAATATATTAAAATCAAAGATTTGCTTCAATAATATTTTTAAATAAACTCACGATTATTATTGTGCATCTCCCAAATAAATACCATGTAAAAGACAAAATAATAAATTTTAGGGTTCAACCCCTTTTAATTTCACTATTTCAATTCATTATAACTATTTTAAAATATAAATACTCCACTATTTATATTTTATCTTTCCTTAGTTTTCTATATTCTTTAATCAAGAAAACTACGCACAAGTGGAAACCCTAAAATTTTTTATATTCTAATCATTTCAAAATATAAATACTCCACTATTTATATTTTATCTTTCCTTAGTTTTCTATATTCTTTAATCAAGAAAACTACACACAAGTGGAAACCCTAAATTTTTTTATATTCTTTAATGGTTCTAGAAAGAGTTTCTCTATGGTTCTACTTTTCACGGTATTCTATAATACATTCCATAAATCTAAAAGTATATCACATTCCATTCAATACAAGAGTTTCAAATAACATGGTAAAGGATTAACATTAAAATTTAGAAGTTATGGGAAGTAGAAGATGCAAATTTTGATGATGCAAACCTCTTGTATTTATCCAACATAGTGCCTCCAAGATCTATGTCGTTTGAATCATTCTCCCAAAGCATATAGATCTTTTTTTTCCTTCCTTTCATTTCTTAATAAGGTTCAAGGAGATAGTCTACTCAAGTAATGAATCTCTCAACCACCCAAAAATTATTCATTCTTTCTTTAAATTAATCAATGCAAAGTATTTTTGTAATTGCTATTGTTTTTATTTTCTATAATACTTTTAGTTTTTCTAGTGTTTATGAAGTATAAATAGTAATAGATACACTTATTAATATATATGACACAACATTAGAAATACAATGTTAATCATCAAAATAATATTAATAAGTCCACCTTATTAATATTAATGTAGCATTAAACTAATGGTCATTAAAAGTACCACCTTAAATAGTAATAAGCCCTTATTAATATAATATTGGAAATCACAAAAGTACTTTTAACCAATTCACTTCCAAAACAAATGCATCCTTTTAATACAAAGCAAATAATGAGAAGTGCAATGAAGGAAAACCATGTAAATAAAAACAAGATGTTGTAATACACCAACATTTCTTACGTTTCCTATCCAGTGCATAAAAAGTATTTTATAATAGCTTTGAGGTTAATCAAATTTTGTAGTCGATGGATTTTTTAGGTGATGATGATTATCTACAATCACAATTGTATGCATGCATGAATGCAACTACATGTAGTAACCATTCATTACCCTAGGTGCATCTTACCCTGGAGTTGTTTGTCACATCATTTTTCTTTGTGTATGTCATTATCAGTGGTTGATTTTCTCACCCACCCATGGGAATACCTGATCCTGCATCTATACAAGCTATCAAATGTACCATATTATTAAGTAAACCAATCATAAATTGTATATAATCATCATAATTCCATTAGTCCTAAGAATTAAAACTTCTCATCAAATCATAAATTCATCATGTAAATAGGTTCGGCTAGGGAGGGTAATGACAATTTCTATCAAGAATAGATATCCACCACCCTCCATAGGTGATCTCTTAGATCAACTTGAAGGAGAAAAATTATTTTCTAGATAGATATTAAGAGTGGGTATCACTAAGTGTGTATATAGGTACAAGATACATTGAAGACAACTTTTAAGACAAAAATGAGTCTTTTTGAGTGGTTTGTCATGTCCTTTGATCTTACCAATGCTCCTATAAGTTTCATGAGGTTGATGAATAAGGTCTTTCATGATGTTATTGATAAATTTGTAATCATATATCTTGATGATAAATTGATATTATCATGTACTTTGGAGGAATACATTGAGCATATTAAGCAATTTATTGACACTCTTCACAAGAATAAGTTATATGCCAACCTTACCAAGTGCTCCTTTGGCTAAAATTCCATCTCTTACCTTGGTTTTGTGATTAGTGAGCATGGAATTCAGGTAGATCTCACTAAATTAGAAGTCCTACTTAAGTGGCCTCCTCCTACTACTCTCACTGAGTTGAGGAGTTTTATAGGACTTGCAAATTTCTATTGCAAGTTCATCCCTCATTATTCTACTATTGTAGCTTCATTGCACTAGTTAATGGAAGCTAAGGTTGATTTTTAATGGGGAAAGAAATAGCAAGTTTACTTTGATATTTTAAAAAAGAAAGTTTGTACAAAATATGTGCTTGTTTTACTTGATCTCTCTCAACCCTTTGATATTGAGACAAATGCTTCTCAAGTTGCCTTAGATGTTGTCCTCAAACAACATGGTCATCCAGTACCTTATCATTGTAAAATATTTTCAGGTATTAAGTTGAACTATTCGACATATGACAAGGAGTTGTATGCATTAGTTCAAGCCATTAAATACTGGAGACACTACCTCTTGGGTAAAGAAAAAATTATTCAAACTAATCATATGCTCCTCAAATTTATTCAATACCAAAAAAAAATTGAAGAAGCTTAAAATATGAAGTGGGCCTCTTATCTCCAACAATCCTATTTGGTCATCAAGTACAAAAAGGAAAAGAGTAATTATAAGGTAGATTATTTGAGTAGGCCTACTTTTTATGCCTTGAAAATTATGACCACTTCACATTTGGATTTTCAATATTAGCCCTCTTAATATACTCATGATATTAATTTTTGAAATATATTTCAATAAGTGTGTCATCCTACTTATTCTCATTTACATCCTTTCCAAACTTTGATTATAAAGGATGGATTACTTTACAAATTGGACAATTTTTCCATTCCTTGTGAGTCTAAAGTATATCTTCTTATAGATGCTCATTATACACTCTATAGTAGTCACTTTGATAAACAAAAGACACTCCATCATTTGTAGTGATTATTATATTGACCACATATGTAGAGGGATGTTTTGAGATTTCTAAAATAATGGGTTCTTTTTTGTTGATCTAAGGATACTAATAGAAAATTTGAATTAGGCATTCCTTTACATATTTCTTCTCATCCTTGGAAAAGCATTTTAATGGACAACAATTTTCCCATGAAAATGTGACAACATAATTGTGTCTTTATTGTTGTTTATATATTTAGCAATATGACTAAGTTTCTATTGGAAATATTGAACATATTCAGTTGTCATTGATGTCAAATGGTGCATGATATTCAAGGCAAAAATATCACTCTAAGGTTGGGAATTTATTCAAGGTAAAGTATATGTCAAAGAAAGGAAAATTATTGTAAGAAAAATATTATAATATTTATTTTAAAAATTATAAAGAAGGATAAAGAGGTTTAAGAGTTACATGGGACAAAGGTTTAAAATAGAAGGTAAGGTTTGAAGTCCAAATTTTAAAATAGAAGGTAAGGTTTAAATGAAGGCCAAAGTTTAAAAGAGAAGGCAATATTTAAATGAAGGCCAAGTTTTAAAAGAGAAGGCAAGGTTTAAATAAATGCCAAAGTTTAAAAGATAAGGCAAGGTTTAAATGAAGGCCAATGTTTAATTATTAAAAGAGAAGACCAAAGATTTAAAAATATAATATTATAATATAAAATAAGGTTTATAAAAATTAGTGCCAATGTCTATGAATATCATAAATAAAATCATGGGTCGACTCATAAAAATGCAAAGAAGGGCATATAAATATGGATAGATATTTCATTATTCACCCAAAAGCAATACACAAAATAATTCTGTAGTGAAAAAAATGATTTAAATATTGGCAATTCATGTGTGAAGTAAAAAATTTCTCTAGCATGGACGTTTGATGAATGATAAGAGAGAAAAATGTGTTTTTGAGCAGTAGATCTTCGGGGTAGAAAATTTGAATAGCGAAATACCAAATTGATCCCATCCATTGGGATATCCTAGTGATATGTATAACCCTATGTGAGGATGCTATGAAGCAGAGTGGGTAGAGTTTGAAACCTTGTGGTATTTTTTTATTTGGTGATAGTACTGTAGAAGTATGAAGGATAAAATATAATTGATTCCCTTTTATTCTTGAGTTGTATTGTAGCTGAGTCTGTTAGATAGGTTGTGGGAAGTTGCTGCTGCATGAGAGGTCAGGGGGTCAATTCTTATCGAGCACATTTTTCTTGGCAATGTGGTAGTCATGTTGGCTATTTGGAAGTGCACAAAGATTCATGTGAATAGAAGCCCTTTTGGTTCTAACAAGTGGGCTAGCCCAAGTGGTTGAGAAGGATGTGGGCAAGATGTTGTACCTTGGGAGGTTGAGGTGTCAAATCTCCTCGTGGATATGTGAGAGTTTTTTGGCATTTGAGGTAAGATAAAAATATTTTATTTTTAATACAATAGGGAGTCATAAGGTGAAACTTTAATGTTTTATATTCTACATTAAGAAGGTAATAAAATATGCATTATGATTGCTTTGAAAAAGTGTATTTTGTATGGTGTGTGAAGTAGTTATTATTTGGTATTTTGAAAAGGGGATTGGTGTCTCCTATGGATAGAGGTCAAAAACCAAATAAAAATGGATTGGTGTCTCCTGTCGATAGATATCCACAAACTAGAGAAAAGAGGATTGGTATCTCATGTGGATAGAGGTCCACAAACCAGATCAAAGGGGGTTGGTGTCTCCTGTGTGTAGAGACCTAAAACATGTCATGTTTAGGAAACCACTCATATGAGCACATCTGAAGACCATATTCAAATTTTGACCTTTACAAGAGCAATCAGTGGTCCTAACCACTCAAAATGACAAGTTTTAACCCATCCAAGCTTAGCTGCTGTAAACTAGGGCAGCTGGATCCTGGCCATTCAAGCTGAGAGCGGCCAAACCTTAGCCGTTGAAGATGACAGTGACCAAATATTAGTCAGTACATATGACAAAAACTAAGTTATAAAAAGAATTTTATCAAAAAACAAGCCTAATTAGGGGTAAAAGTGTTAGTTTACATACAATAAAGTGAGCGGGGACAACTTTGCATTCCCCCTCACAACCAGTTTACATGGGAGACTCAAGTCCAAAGTTAGAATTTAGTTAACTAGCCTTCAAACATAGAAAAAGGACAAAATATTCTCATGCTAACAACTAGTTTGCATAGGAGACTCAAGTGGGTAGTTAGACTTTAGTTAACTGGCCTCCAAACATAGACAAAGGACAAAATATTCTCATGCTAACAACCAGTTTGCATAGGAGACTCAAGTGGGCAGTTAGACTTCAGTTAACTAGCCTCCAAACATAGACAAAGGACAAAATCTTCTCATGCTAACAACTAGTTTGCATAGGGGACTCAAGTTGGTAGTTATATTTCAGTTAACTGACCTCCAGACATAGACAAAAGACAAAAGGCTTCCCATGCTAACTCTCATTGTGCATGAGAAATTCATTCCTAGGGCTTGGACATAAACCTAGGGTTTCATCTATAAAATTTGCAAGCCTGAGAGCACCAGAGGATAGGAGAGGATCACATATCAATTTTGAGACCAAGGATGATCATTTATCAGACTTCTTTGAGAGAGCTTTTCTTGGAGAAGATACACAGTGAAGCCCTATCATATTGGAGAGTAGATATAAGCACCCTTGAGGAGAAAAAAGGTGCTAGCCAACTGAGAGGTAATTATCCATGCACGTACAATATTCATTTAACATTAATAGAAAGATTAAGATCCATAGCCGTGGAGCAAGAGAACATGTTTCATTCTAGTGGTCATTGTCTTGGACAGTGACCCATAGGCCTAGTCTAGGGTTTTGATATTAAATTCTTTCATTTTGTTTTCTTTATGTTTTCATGTCATTAGCATAAGATCCATTTTAGCATTAGTTTCATTACATTGAGCATATTTCCTTTCATTATCAGATTTATTGCTAACAGCCTCATCCGGGGAGGCAATCTTGGATAGCTAAACATGTATTGTTATTTGAATTGCATATAGGGCCACAAGTTCATAAGAAAAATTAGCAACATTCGAAAGCACAAAGATCCCTCCAGGAATCATACTTGGAGAAGGAGGTATTTGTAAGCCCTCATACATTTTCATGTGTGAAACCGAGAAGCCTTTAAAAGCGCACCACCCCTTGCGAGGGGACATCTTACCCACTTGTAATTCATTGTATCAAAATGGGTATCCCTCAGAGGGACCGACATGTAATTGGGTTTCGATATCAATAAAAGGATATCTATTTATTATTTCCATGTTATATGCATTTCATGGTCTTTCATTTTAATTTTGGTATAATACTGTAATTTTCATTTTGGAATAATACTGCAAGTAGAGTAAAGCGGTCGTTGCATCCTGGGGTCGCTACACTATGGATAGATGTACATGAACCATAGCAAATGGGATTGGTGTCTCCTATGGATAGAGGTCCACAAACCAGAGCAAATGGGATTGGTATTTCCTGTGGACAAAGGTCCACAAAATTGAGCATAGGGGATTAGTGTTTCCTTTAGGTTGGTGCCCATAAACATTGTAATAGGGAATTGATTCCCAAGATATATTTTGAGAAAATTTATAAGAAATATTTTCTTCGTGGATGTATCCCACATTGGATGAACCACATTAAATCTATCTCTATTATGTGTGTGATGATCTATGGATTTTTTCATTATTGTAATTGATAATATTGATGATATTGCTTTGGGAAGAAAAGTAAAAGTTTTATCTTATACTATTTATCCCCCCTCAGTATAAGCTTTTGTTCTTCAATTGTTATCAGAGTGGGTTTCTTCATGAAAGCCTAATATCTTGAAGGAAGATATTACAAGAACACACATGGCTAATAAGGAAGGGTTTTCATCAAATAAGGCTCCATTATTTGATGAGACTAACTATGCTTTCTGGAGTGTAAGGATGAAAACTTATTTTATGGCACATGTATATGATATATGGTAATCATTTGAAAATGGATTCACACACTCTACAACTCCTACAGATGCAAGTGGTAAGAAACCGTATGAAGATAATACCAAGGCAATGAATACAATTTTGAGTGGGTTATGTGAATCAGAGTTTGTAAAGGTCATGAAATGTACTTTAGAAAAATAAATGTGGGATAAGTTATAAAGAACATATGAAGGAGATGACAAGGTCAAAATGGCAAAACTTCAAACACATAGAAGGAAGTTTGAAGACTTGAATATGAAATATGATGAAGATATTGCTATGTATCTACTTCGTGTTGATGAGGTTGTCAATACTATTTTGTGGACTTGGAGAAAATATTGAGATCACTGCCTATGAGGTATGATGCAAAGGTTTCAATGATAGAAGATATGAATGATCTCAAAACTTTAAGCATGGATGAGTTACATGGAATTATCACAGCCTATGAGATGATGATAGAAAAAGAACAAACATCAAAAATAGAGGCAACATTCAAAGCTTCAAATAAGGAAAAGAATAAAGAACAAGAATCAAGTGATGAATCAAGTAGTGAAGAAGAGGTTAAATTTGTGAGAAGAAATGAAAAGGGTCCAAGAAAATACAAAAGTATGTAGACTGTGAAATGTTTTAGTTGTGTAACATTGGTCACTATGCAGCTAATTGTCCAAAAAATAGAGGTAGCAGTAGTGAAGAAGAAAAGGATTACAAGAATAAGAAGGAAAACAAGTTTTATTATGAAAATAAAAAAGGGCATGGTAAATGCAAGCATGAGAAGAATATTTTTCAAAGGGACAAGAAGAGTTTTTATTCTAAAGAAGAACGCAGTACTTCCAGTAAAAGTGATGAAAGCTTCTTCGATATTGAAAAGGAGGAAATTCTATTTTTGGCCATAAAAGAGCATGAATATGCTCCTATTATCAAAGACCTAGAAAAAGAGAAATATTCAGAAAATGAAGAAGAAACCATGATTAACATAGAAGAGGAACTTATTTCTACTCTTGGATAATTGAAAAGGGTTAGAAAGAAGAATTCGGAATTGAAAACTCAAGTTCAACAGGATTAGGAAATAAACTTAATTCTTCTACAAGATCTCATAGACTAAAAAGTGAAGGTTGAAGAGGTAAAGAAAGTTGAAGAATATATGGCTAAATAGTTAAAGGTAAAATAACTATAATGTGAAATATTAGAACATGAAGTTGTCATTCTAAGGAAGGGACTTGAAAAATTTAATAATAAGATATATCAATTTAGGAAAAGATCAAAATATTTGGATGTTATTTTTAAAACATAGAGATCTCCATTTATAAATACTGGACTTGGATTTGAGGAAAGTCAAAAGGTACAAGAAGAGGAGTCACGATCAAAAGAAATAGAAACATCAAAGAAGGCATTTGAAGAAGAGCCTAAGACCTATACTGATAAGTTGATAAGTGGTAGCATCAAAGAGGAAGTAAACAAATAATCATCATGGAATATGAACCATCACAAGAAAAGCATAGAAAGAACAATGAGATTAAGGCAAGATGAATATCTGTTACAAGGTTATTGTTTCTCATGTAATAATTTTGGTCATAAAGATATACATTGCAAGGTTTATGATAAAAATAGTTATGGATTTCAACAAGAGAAGTTTCAAGTCACTTACACTTCCCAAAGACTACAACATCATGTATTTCAATTACAATAATTATGGTCATAAATATATACATTACAAGGTTTATGGTAAGAATGATCATAGCTTCACCAAGAATTCATTTGAACCTTTCAAAGACTACAACATCAGGTGTTACAATTGCAATAATTTTGGTCATAGAGCAAAGTGGTGTAGAACAAAATTTTTGGAAATTCCAAAGACAAGCAAGAAAAAGGATGCTCAAAATGTTCAAAGAGGTATGACTTCAAAAATTTGGAAGAAGATTGAAAATTAATAAGAGCATAGTAATTTGGAATTTTCACTCCCATACCATAATTAATCACCTCAAGAAAAGGATATGGTGAGGGGGTTGATCTAAGTATCTTATTTTTATCCCCAAGGAGCCCTTTGCCATTGATGTCAAATGGGGAGAATTTCAGTGAGGGGAGAAACTTGTCATGGGGAGAAGATTGGGAATTCAGTTGTAGTAAAGGAGACTTTTTTGTAGGGTTGCCATCAATGACAAAGGGGGATATTGTTGGAAATATTGAGTATATGGAGTTGTCATTGATGTCAAATGGCGCATGCTATTCAAGGCAGAAATATTAGTCTATGGTCAGACATTTATTCAAGTTAAGGTATATCTCAAAGAAAGGAAAATTATTGTAATAAAAATATTATAATATTTATTTTAAATATTTTAAAGAAGGACAAAGAGGTTTTAGAGTTACTTGGGACAAAGTTTTAAAAGACAAGGCAAGGCTTAAAGGCCAAAGTTTAAAAGAGAAGATAAGGTTTAAATAAAGGCCAAAGTTTAAAAGATAAGACAAGGTTTAAATGAAGGCCAAGGATTAAAAGAGAAGGAAAGGTTTAAATAAAGGCCAAAGTTTAAAATATAAGGTAAGGTTTAAATGAAGGCCAAGGTTTAAAAGAGAAGGTAAGGTTTAATTATTAAAAGAGAAGACCAAATATTTAAAAAGATAATATTATAATATTTTTTAAATATTATAATATAAAATAAGGTTTATAAACATTGGTGCCAATGTCTATGAAGATCATAAATAAAATTGTGGGCCGACTTGTCAAAATGCAAAGGAAGGCATATAAATAAGGAGGCAGAGATTTCATTATTCACCCAAAAGCAATACATGAAATAATTCTTATGCGGAAAAAGGATTTAAATATTGGTAATTCATGTGTGAAGTTTGAATTTCCTCTAGCATGAACATTTGATGAATGAGAAGAGAGGAAAATGTGTTTTTGAGTGGTAGATCTATGGGGTAGAAAATTTGAACAATAAAATACCCAATCGATCCTATCTATTGGGATATACCAACCATACATATAATCCTATGTGAGGATGCTAAAAATTAGAGTAGGTAGAGTTTGAAACCCTACGGTGTTGTTTTATTTAGTGACAGTACTATGAAAGTGTGGAGGATAAAAGATAGTAGTTTCCCTTTGATTCTTGAGCTGTGTCACAACCGAGTCAATTGGCTAGGACATGATAAGTTGCTATTGCATGAGAGGTTCGAGGATCAATTTTTTTTAGGCATATTTTGCTTGGCAACATGGTAGTAGTGTTGGATTTTTGGAAGGGCATGATGGTTCATGTGAATATAAGCCCTTTTGGTTCTAACCAATGGGATAGCCCAAATGGTAGAGGAGGACATTAGCAAGATGTTGCATCTTGGGAGGTCAAGGAGTCCAATCTCCCCGCAGCTTTGTGAGAGTGTTTTGGAGTTTGAGATAAGAGAAAAATATTTTATTTTTATCTACAATAGGGATCCATAATGTGAAACTTTAATGTTTTATATTCTACATTAAGAAGGTGATTAAAGGTGTATTATGATTTCTTTAAAAAAATGTATTTTGTATGGTGTGTGAAGTAGTTGTTATTTGATATTTTGAAAAGGAGATTGGTTTCTCCTATGGATATAAGTCCACTAACTAGAGAAAATGGGATTGGTGTCTCCTGTTAATAGATGTCCACAAACTAGAGCAAATGGTATTGGTTTCTCTTATGAATAAATGTCCACAAACTAGAGAAAAGGGGATTGGTGTCTCCCGTGGATAGAGGTCCACAAACCAAATAAAAGGGGATTGGTGTCTCCCATGGATAGAGGTCCACAAACCAAATCAAAGGGTATTGGTGTCTCCTATGGATAGAGGTCCAAAAACCAAAGCAAAGGGAATTGGTTTCTCTAGCAAAATTATTCTTTGACTACATATGGGAATCCTTTGGTCTACCAACTAGCATTATTTTTATCGTGATTCATGCTTTGTGTGTCACTTTTGTCACTCTTTATGAAAACTTTTAGGGGGTTCTCTAAACT
This sequence comes from Wollemia nobilis, assembly GCA_028583015.1. NCBI lineage: Eukaryota > Viridiplantae > Streptophyta > Pinopsida > Araucariales > Araucariaceae > Wollemia > Wollemia nobilis. The sequence continues at coordinate 798,399 of JAQPPZ010014872.1, read as the reverse complement.
TTTCCACTACCTATCATCCTCAATATAATGAGTAAACTAAATTGGTTAATCAAACCATTGTACAAATTTTATGAATCTATCATCATGCTTCACTAGCCAAGTGGGACTTGAGTCTCAACCATATTGAGCATGCATACAATAGGGGTTATTATTATATAGGGAATTCTCCATTTTAAGGTTTATTTGGGTTTTCATCCATTGGCTTCATATGATTTACCCTTCTCCTTGCCTTCTCCTACCAGCACTCATGTTAAAAAGGATCAAGACAAGGCTCACTCATTTATTCAAAACTTATAGAATATTCAATCCATGCTGATTCAAATTTTGAACAAGACACAATAGAAGCAAAAATAGTCCATGAATAACCATAAAATTCCTCATAATTTTCAAGTTGGTGATAAAGTTTGGTTGCACTTAGACAAGCCACTTTTTTCAAAAAAGGCACATAGCAAAATCAAACCTCTTTACTATGGTCCTTATACTATTCTTCAACATGTTTCCAAGAATGTTTTTCACCTTGATCTTCTTGCACGGCTTGGGATACATGACATCATCAATGTAGATTTTTGAAGCTATACCATAATTTTACATTGTAAACTGAACCTATCGTCAGTCATCCTATTGATATGGTTATTGATTTTTAGTCATTGTTGGATTCTGATCAGGTCTATGATATTAAGACTCGCTAGATTCACCATGTATATTCCACTTTTTATGTTATGGTATGGCATGGATAATTTCTACATCAAGATCATTATATTTCTTATCATCAAATGTTCTAAGACTTCCCTTCTCCTTTGAAAGCATTGGAGTCCAATTATTTTATTACGGAGAGGCATGATAAGGAATGTTGTGCACTCACATGACCCCTCTTTATCCTAGCTAGGATTGCATTTTATTTATTAGCATAGTTATTTATTTTCTTGCTAATAATGTATTCCATGTGCATATTTAGCTACCTAGGTGTATTTCTATATGGATGGATAATATTGGTCATGTTCTAGATTGAGTTATTTTTTGTTGCTAGTTTTCTAAGTTTACTTGGATGCTATCTTAGAAAATTACCTTTCTTTGGCATTTGTTAAGATATGGTAGATGGTGGTTATTTTTATTTTTTTCATCCTCTTACCTTTATATTTCTTGCTTTGGAATAAGAATTTAGTTGGATCCAATTCCTTTTCATTGTCTAGTATTTATATACCATCATTTGAATTTGTCTTGTCTTGGTAAAAATAAATTTTAAGTAGCATTTTGAGTTGCTTTTATGTTGTTGTTTTCATGAGAATCTATTACACCATCTCCTATGACATGTTTTTTTTTTATTAACCTTTTTTAGAAGATTTTTCTTCCTCTTTCTTGTAGCTAAGTTGTCCTCATATTATGAGGATGGATTCTACTCTTTTGTCCATGTATACAACTTCTTAAAAACATGTTATGTTTATCATCTATAAAGGATATGATAGTTTTTCATGAAGGTTTCTTATGAATATGTGCAAGAGTCCCTTTGAGGGAGGAATGTATTGAAGTTGATTTCCTACCAAGGCCCTACACTTAGCCAAGAAATTTGAGAAATGTTTAGTCTTGGATTATTTGATTTGGTATGGATTATCTCTGGTGACATTTTATTCTATGTAAATGGAAAATTGCTTAACAAAGGATTCCATAAGTTATTTTAAAAAATTTATGGAATAAAAAGGTGTTTGAAAAATTAATCTAAGGAAAAACCACTAAGGATTTTAGGAAACAACCTAAGAAGTAATTTTTCATCATGGTTGATATCACTACATGCTCTTTGGAATAATATTAAGTGGTTAATAGGATCTTATTTTCCATTGTACATTTGAAACTTAAGAGTTTCATATTTCTTTGAAAAATTATATTTGACTATTGCGGAATCCAATGGTTCATTAATAACTCATAAAAGGAGTACTTTTGTTTTGATGAACCTTGAAGATAAGCAATTTGATGTTCAAGCTCTTCAAAATTAGAGTCTCTATTTTTTATGTGTTTAAGTTTGGCATTGACATTTTGAAAATGATCAAGTGGAGTATTTTTGTAGAGTAGAAAAATTCAAAGAGGGTTGTGAGAGAAAATGTAGTGTCATAAAAGATGAATTAGCTTGGTTAGATTTTGCAAGTGGAGGGGTATGGTTGACACTTAAGTCATGATTTAGGAAAGGGTTTGTGGAATTGGAATTTGGAATGAGTATTACGATAATAGGGGATGGTGTGAAAAGAACATACCCATAATAGGTATAACTATAGATATGGTTGGAGGAGTAATAGAGTCATATGGATGTGCCATAGTCACATAAATAATAACAAAGTTGAATTAGTTTTCATTCATTTGAACAATAGTAGATTGATAATAAGAATGTTCAATGTAATCATGATGTGTAGAACATTATTTCATATTTTGTTCTCCAAGTTCTTCTATAATATAATCTAGGAAGATGCCTTTGTTCCTTTTGATATAATCCCTAATGTGACCTAGAGAGTAAAATTTAACTCTTTCGATAAGGTGTTCTTCTTACCTAGGCTCATGACATGGACAAGGGTTTTCCACTCAGTCCTCATGTTCATGTGTAAATACATCATAGGATGAAGATGCTAAACCATTTCTTTGGATATTATAGGGATGTTGAGCCATAGTTTGAAGGTTTTGAAAAAGGGAGGACTTCATTTATTCAAGGTTTGTTTCTAGATTAATTATAGTAAAGAAGAGAAGATATTTTGAAATCCTTATGTCACCTTGGGAAACAACCCTCCTAATAACTCTTGCTATCCCACTATAATATACTAGACAAGAGATATTGCTCCCCCAAGTTTCATATTTCAGTTTACTCAAGAGGTTATTTTTTTCCTAGTAGGACTAACAATTTGGTTATGTTCTTCTTATCTTTTTTTAATTTGATTTATTCTACGTAAAGAAAATTATATGATATTGCTTAAGCTTGAAAACTCTTTATATTATTAATTCAAATGGAGTATTCACATTGGGTTTAACAAAATGTAGATTCTAAAACCTTGCACATGTGTGGGTGGGAATTCACAATGAATCCCTACTTCCTCACTTAAGGGTATCTTTCCAAAGGATACCCTGAAGATATGGGAATATTCAACGTGATTAGGCTCTATTTCATGTATAAAACAATATGACTATGTGTGTTGTGTGGATGTTATGCTTGTATGGTTTTTTATGGATTTATTCAACAAATACCTAAGGTTTTGGATTGCTAACATAACTCTTTATCAAGCCTTGACAAGACAAAGTTTATTCAAATCTAAAGTTAAGATCATTTAAAAATACATGCTAATTATAAATACATAAAAATCAAGGAATACAAGACCTAACATAGTTTTTTTTTATGCTTTAAATGATGCCTATGCTAAAGATAGTTTTTCTTTTAAGGGTAGCAAGAGAAACCTGCAACAACCAATCTAATCTAGAATGAAATCTATATGATTTTTTATTTTTCCTAAGTGTGTCTTGAAAAGGAAATATCTATGCTAAATATTCTTTTATTTTCCAAATTAAATGTGATTTAAACAACCTATTTATTATAAATAGAGATATGCAAACTAAAAATAAATTTATGTGCCTTTGTCTCATGCCAAAATATTCTAGTTATTTTGGTAATTTTATCACTATGTGTCAAAATTACCACTGGCATTTTGACACTAATTTTTAGTTTTGATAAAAAAATAGTTTGACTGGTCCAAGGGCTAAAATATAGCTTTTTTGTAAAAATACCACTAATTATGAAATTTGACATTGGCATTTTTGACAACGAGTGGAGATTTTTTTAGGGGTTGAGGATGATGGCCACATTCCTAGATTTGAGTTGATTTACTATATGTTGATGTTTGGTAGGATTTTTTCTACCTCATTATTTGATAGTGTGTCAAACTTAGGTTTCTACAAGGTTGAAAGGGGTAACATGAAATTTATTTTTACCATGTAGCTTTGAAAATTAGAGTTATGATGTTAATTTTATTTGTATTTTTTTATGGCTTAGTAGTACTGATTGGTGCCTTAGATGGATGTGATTTAAGGGAAGATATTTTTTTGATATCATATCTATATGTATGTGTTGTAAAATTGACTCTTTTTCAATTTTTTTTTTCTTAAAGAATTGATTTTTACTTCTAGTTTGTGAATTCACACACAAGCTATAAACTTTCAACCATGATTTTGTAGGTAAGATGTGAATTTGTATTGCATGGAAATTTTTTTCTTGTATATGAATTCATTAGTGAGTGGTGAGTTCACTTGAAGCCCATAACTTGTCACGAGTTTAGGGTAGAAGTGTCTAACAAGGATGTTTGGATGTAGATGGGTATCTTAAAGCTTAGAGAGTGTTGGTTATAGGCTCTTTTAAACAATTTAGATGCAATGAACCATATTGATAGTTTCATATTAGATGCAATAGGTCTTGGTGTTTGGTTATTATGACCAATATCAAATTTGATCATGCCCTTATTACAACATTGGCTAAGAGGTGTAATTTTTAAGTATAAAAAATTATTTTTATCGATGGGTGAGACGATCGTCACCTTTGAGGATGTATGGAGGATCTTGAGGATACCCATATAAGGGGTGTCTATTAGGATGAATCTAGACTAGAGGTTGGTATTCTAGAAATACTATAGAAATCCTAAGTAGTGTTTAATTTGGTATGGGTTCATATTAATAAGATGATTATTGTTGGCTAGAATGATTGGTTGACAACTCTATTGAGTGATATTATTTTTTGTTTACTTATTAAATACATGAACGATTATTTGCTACCATAGGGATGATGTGGTATAATTGTGGGGATGAGGTACCTATAGGTCAACTATGTTTAGGGTCCTTCATTATATCCTAACTTCATAAGGTTTTGCATAGCATTGTGTATAGAAAGAAAAAAAATCCTTAGTTTTTGCACTCTACTTCAAATTTGGTGTGTTGATTAAATTGTTTTTAGGTGCCCTTTTGGTTTTTTCAAGTATGTTATAGATGCAGGGGGGGCCCCAATAGATTATAGGTGGGATTATTTTTCTTAAATATGATTTCACACCTTTATGGAATGCTCATGGTGAAGAGGATGTTTATAGATGATCTAGAGTCATATCATATTATAGGGAGGTCATGAATACAACATCCTATATGGTCAAAGAATGGTTTTGAGTTGGATTACATTTGATGGATTTAATGGATCATTTGACCTTGATGAGAGCAGGGATGTACACAAACTAGACCAAGTTTTATGGCAAGTAGAGCATGATGAGGTATATGTAGGAGATATACTTGATACCATACTCTTTGTAGAGGAGGATGTTGGTTATCCTTTGGTGGTGGATCTAGGTATTGATGATATAGGGGATACCATTGTATATAGGTACTAGTGTAGACAAATTTAACAATAGAGACCAACTTTGGCTTCACCAAGATGAAGGGCTCAACCATCCACTACAAGATACTTTTAAATACACTAGAAAAGGACAATGAGATAGGGCTATAAGAGTCATTATTTTTTCACCATTGAGATTTATGCCCCCACCTCAAGGAGGTGAGTCTAGAGCAGGCCCCAATTAGACAACTAAGAAGATGGATGATTTTGGGAGATCCACTATGGAATATAATGTAGATATCATGGTTATAGAGATAGCTTAGCCATAGGGTAAGTGTGATGAGGTAATATTGTAGGTTTCACAATTTATATTAGAGAGGACACTGCAAGATTCCAAGTGGTTCAAGTAACTTTAGAGAGGGACACTACTAGGCAAAAGAGATATTTTAGCATATTATAGTTGACTATATAGAGGAATGTAATAGTCACTAATACTACAATAGTATAGGTATGAGTGACACAAGTTACTTTGTAGAGGGATGATGCTACAATAGTGTAGGATGAGTGACACAAGTTATTTTGGGTTGTAGATATAGACATGTGGGATAGCATTGATCATTTAACCATAGTTAGGGATAATTTAAAGTTAGAATGAGTTATAAGTACTAACTATAGGGATTTATATCATCAGATCATTCCTCTAGAGTAGAGGTAGGATTCCCCACCATGTTTCCCTTATAAATCTTGTATTATATTGAGGTATACTACTTATGCTTATTAATGGTTAGTACATGGGTAAAATCATGATACAAGGTCCAAAATTTGAGATTTTATATATTATATAAAATTTTGTAGACATTTTGGCCAATTTTGGAGGCAAAGTGCCTTGATTTCATGATAATGGTGACCTTGTTCTTTATAATTTTGTATATGGTCAAGCATACCAATTTATTATTACGGTATATGATAATATTTAATCTTTCTATAAGTTTCATTCATTGGTATATATATGTATGTATGTATATATATGAGGCCATTATTTGACTATTTTTATCTATAAAATATTTTGATGAATGATAATGTCATGATATGTTATAATTATTTTGAATAATTTAATTATTTGAGTAGCAATTCTAAAGTTTATGTGTAATTATGGTGGATTTGTTTGATTATGATATTTGCATTTTATACACATGGGAGATCTTTATTATTGTTTTAAAGAAGTTGTTTAGATGACACTAATATTAACCTTGATATGAGGCTTTTATGGTGCTTTTAAGGCATTTATTTTCATAGAATGAGATGGTCTAAAGAAATTTTGTGTCATTATGACTTTGATTTTATGGATTTTATTGTTTACCTAAAGGGTTATGTATATACGCATAGACTTGCTAGGTATTTGGTTTACCTGGATCACTAGGGCTTCAATCATATTTAAACTATTTTTAGTTTGAATAATTATATACATGTGCCTAGGCTTGCTAGGGATTTTATTTCCTTAGATTACTAGGGATTCAATCACATTTAGGCTATTTTTGGTCTAAATAATTATATACATATGCCTAGTCTTTCTAGGGGTTTAATTTTTCTAGATCATTAGAGCTTCAATCATGTTTCAACCATTGTCATTCTAAATAATTATATACATATGCCAAGGATTGCTATGAATTTATTTATGCAGAGGCCATTGTCACCTTGAATAATTATGTATATATGCATAGGCTTTCTAGGGATTCAATCATGTGTAGACCATTGTTAGTCTAAATAATTATGTACATGTACCTAGTCTTACTAGTACTTTTATTGTGCTAAGACCATTATTAGTATGAGGAATTGTATACATGATATATGCCTAGACCATAGAGGTCTAAAGGAATTTAAACATGATAGTATTGCCTATAGGGATTTTGATAGCTTTACCTAGAGGACTAGATATGTACATGTTTTGGAATAGTTCATACCCATGGGGATTTGAAATTTTGGAGAACTTATGTTCAATTGATTTTATCTAGATAATTTATGTCCATAGATATGTAATTTCTTTTAATTTATTTTAATTGTTTATTTGGAATTTTATGCCCCAAGCCTAGTGTGATGATCATATAGTATTACTAAATTTAAGGAATATCATAAATTTACTATAACAATAGCATGCATTTGTGCAAGGAAGAGAGGGCATATCCTTTCACCATAGTATGTACAATATAATCAAGTCACCCAAAACCCTAGGATTTGGAAAGAGAGGACTAATGAGAGGATTCTATCATTATCATAGGTGAATAAGTGGAGCTTTTATCACATACATGTGTGATGTATATATTAAAAAAATTATTTGACCAAATACCAAAGTGATAAAGCATTGGTTCTACCCTAGATCCTATAAGGATGTACAATGAAATGATAAAATACACATTTGGAACCTAAAAATTGAAGTGAGGTTGTATCCTACAAACGATTTATGGATCCATGAAATTAATATAATTGGATCAAATATTGAGTCCAAAAAGTATATATTCCACTCCATATTCTAAGATGGTATGAGGATTATTAGGAAGGAGAAAAGGGTCGAGGATGAATATGAGAGATGCAGATGTGATGCATGTAAGCTAATGATTTCAACAAATAAAATTTATGCAAATATAGAGATGCAAAGTCTTCTAGTATATATTTCCCTTATGCATAATAATATATGCTAATATGGTCTATCATCACATCTTGCTAGGTATAATCACACATCAAGCAAGCAAATGTCCTAGGGGTGGGGATCCACTAGCATTAGAGACCTAGTGAAGTGTAATGCAAGTGTAAGTTATTCTAACTAGTTATCATCACCACATACTTGTGAAATACCTTGATTCTATATGGATTAGGTAACTAAACATACACATAGTATGTAATCATGCAATTATTCAAGCAATCATTCATGTAAATAAAAGGAGAAATTTACTAGTGTAAATAATTTGTTTTGATAAATGCCTCCCATTAAGAAATTTGTGGATAGGAAGTAGTTTTTTTAACATAAAAGTTTGAATCAATGAAAAATATTTGATAGAAGTTTATCCTTTGCTAGAAGAAAATATTGTTTGTCAAAGCATCTTCCTAATGTCAAAGGGAGTGAAAATACCTCACTTTATTGATTAATGCATCCATAAAGTATTATGGATTCACAAAATTCAAATTAACTAGGTAACCACTCTCATTTGAGGAGAAGGGATTAGTAATTATAAATGTATTTAAATATGGTGAGATTATAGATGTTTTCAAAAATTGGCAGTATTCAAATTGGAAGGATTTGATAGGATGGGTCCATTAGGAGTTGCAAGAATTTTGTAATGTTCATAATATGGCCCTCATTAGGGTAGAGGAATCATAAATTGAGTTTTTGATAGACCCCTATATTGAGGAAGTACATTTGATAGAATCATCCCATGTTGTTGGATGCATAACTATATTAAATACTTGCCATACATCAAATGATTCTAGACTCATTCTTATTAGGTATAAGGATGAATTAGATTATCAAGTTTTGAAAGTGATGAAGTATGATAAATATTATGTCATGACTTGAGATTTTGACAAACCCTTATATCAAGGAAGGATGCTTGATAGGATTATCCCATGCTATTGGGTGCATATGTATATTAGGAACTTGCCAAGCATAAAATAATTACACAACTTATCCTTCTTAGATACAGGGATGAATCAAATTGAAAATATATGTGTGATGAAATTTGAAAATATTAGAGTATGATGTTTGTCCCGACTATCTTGCAAAAAATCAAGAGATGTACCACATTTTTATCTAGTATTTTGCACATTTATAAATGTTCATATAGCTACCAATCAGTAGATGTAATTGCAATCACCTCCCAATTGTTTGTAAGATAACAAGGAATATTGATGATATTAGAAGTGTCTAGTGAATTTCAAAAGGGAAATTGGTACCTTAGATATTTATTTGTAATGTATAGAATTTATTTTCAGTGTTATGATCATCATGAGGTGCTAGCAAGTTGTTTTAAGAGAAATATGAAAGCAAGGTGATTTCAATGAACTTGTATATTATTTTAAGATGTGAGTGATGAGTTATTGATTGAATTATAGATTCACCATAAAAGAAGAGTTTTAAGAGTGGTTCATTACCTCATCTACCTTACTAAAATGTAACCTTTATTAACTAGGATCATCATGGGTCCTAAAATATTTCTTGAATCTTTATGCAACAAGCAACCAAGAAGTAATAAGCAAATGATTGTAAAAAAGTGAAACATCATTAAATCATGTAACAAATAGTCAATATAGATAGGTACATGAGTAGGCAAACAATACAGATTTAGATATAGTATTTCTTAAGATACATTATGTGCATGGGTTATTTTATTTTGTGTCCATCAAGTGTGGCGAGATGATAAAAACCTAAGCCATACTTAGCAGTTACAATGAATGGGCCTAGCTAGTTAGGTAAAAATTTAATTTGAGTTCATTTTGGGCATTGGTGTTTATTTTAGTTTTCTTTGAGGACCAAATCTTTGAATTCAAATTATTGAGGTCTTATTATTTTGTTATAGTATTATTTGAGTCTTTGATGATATAGTCAAAGGTATTCCAAGGCATGAATTTTATATTTATTAATTAATTCTATATGACTTAGGTTAGCATGGCGATATTCATCACTTAATGCCACATATTTAACAAAATCCAAAGAGGGGATTTCTAGTTTGAAAGAGAAGACAACCTTAGTCCCATAGACCAAGGTATATGGTGTCACATTAGTTGGAGTTTAAACATTGGTTTGATAGGCCCATAGTATAGGATATAGTTGAAGGTGCCAATATTATCCATTTTTGTTTACAAGTTTCTTAAGGATTTAGATAAGAGTTTTATTTGAGGATTGAGCTTGGAAATTACCTTGAGGATAGTAAGGTGTGAAGCATTTATGTTGAATTCTATACTTAGCACAAATTTTAGCAACATCCTTATTTTTAAAAAGAGTGTCATTGTCTGAGATTATGATGGAAGGGATGCCATAACGGGATAAGACCTAATTGAGAATAAAGTTATAAAATTGTATGCCAATCCAAGAGGAAAAAGGAATGGCCTCAACCCATTTGGTGAAATATTTAGTTGTGGTGATCATAAAATTATGACCATTAGATGCTGTAGGAATTATATTTCCTATAATATCTAGACCCCATGTAGAAAATGACCAAGGAGAATTCAAGGACTGTAGCTCCTACGATGGGACATGGACAAGATTATTGTATTTTGACATTTATCACACTTACAAATATAATAACAAGAGTACTTTTCTATATAAGTCTAATAATACCAAATTCTAAAGAGATTTTTGGTCGTGGCATTTCTATTGAAATTACTACCACATATTATGTCATGGAATTCTTGAATTGTGTTCTTAGACTCTTCCACATTAAGGCAACAAAAGAGGATACCATTGAAATATCACTTGTAAAATATATTACTAATGATGACAAAGTGATAAGCTTGTTGCCTAATATTTTTTCATTCATTACAATTGAGAATTTTAGGTAATATCCCCCCTTAAGAGAGACATAAATTTCTTTGTACCAAGTGTCAAGATGTATTGTCAATCCTATAGCAAATATTGTTAAAGATGTTTTACTAGATTTGAGAGTTGTCGATTACCTAATTTATCAGATGATGATAGTGGATTGATCATCCTCCAATTTTAGGAAAATGAAGGAATTTGTAGCTTCCATTGCATCAACATGATAATTACTAGACCTAGGGATTGTAGAAATGATCATTTTATCAAATTTGACTAATAGATTGTTGATAATATCTTTATAGGGTTTTAACTTGTCATATTTGGTTTGATAAGTTCCTTTGATCTAATTAATGACAAGTTGAGAGTCTCCAAAAATAGATAGGATTATGATTTTTAGGAATTGAGTGGCTTGGAGCCTAAGGATTAGGGCTTCATATTCTATAGTATTGTTTGTGCATGAAAATTAAAGCTTGAATGATAATGGGATAATGATTTATTATGGGGAGACTAGAACTACCCCTTATCCTACGCCCTTGGCACATCTAGCACCATCAAAGTAAAGGGACCATGTGTTAGGTTGCTTGGAATCTAGATTATAAATAGTTTCATCAAGAAAATTAACTTCTATGGGTTGATGAGCTTCTAATGGTGCTACTACTAAAAGGTATCTACTATGACTTGTCCTTTTATGGATTTTTGGTTTATGAATTCAAGGTCAAACTCATTGAGGGCCATTACCCACTTAGTAATGTGACCCAAGAGGTATGGTTTTAACATGAGATATCTTAGAGGATCTACTCAAGCTATCACAATAGTATTTTGTTGAGCATGTAATACCTCAATTTTTTAGAGGTAAAAACTACCGCTAGACAATGTTTTTCCAAAGGTGTATAATAGGTTTCATAACTTACTAGGGTTCTATTAATGTAGTAGATTGTCCTTTCTTTATGTTGGTCATCATATTGGGCCAACATGAATCCTAGGGCATGCATAGTTGTAGTGATGTACAATAGCAAATATTTGAGGGGGTCTAGTGGGATAAGGATTGGAGGAGATAGAAGGTAGGTTTTGATGGCATCAAAATCCTTTTAATACTCATCATCCCATTTTAATTTGACATATTTTCTTAATAGTTTAGTAAAAGGTTGGAATTTATCAATGAGTTGAGAGATAAATCACCTAATAGCTTGTAACTTGCCTTGAAGACTACGCAATTCTATTAGTGTCTTAGGTGGAGGTATGTTTGTAATAGCAAAAATATTTGATGGGTCAAATTTGATTCCTCGATAGGAAATTATGAACCCTAGCAATTTTCTAGATGTGACTCCAAAGACACATTTGGAGGGTTTAAGGCAAACTTTATATTGCCTTAGGCATTCAAAAATTTGTCTTAAATTTTGAACATGATCTTCTCCATATTAGGGAATAAGTGAGGAGATATAGTCGACATAAGCTTCTATAGTATCATGCATCATGTCATGAAATATATACATCATAGCATGTTGGTAAGTTGCCCCAACATTTTTAAGGGAAAAAGGTATGACTTTCTAGCAAAAGATCCCCCATGGGGTGGTAAAAGTTATCCTAGATTGATATTCTAGTGCTATGCTAATTTGATTATATCCAAAAAATCCATCCATAAGGGACAACATCCTAGATTTAGAAAAAAAATTGACAATCATGTTGATATTGGGTAGAGAGAAATCATCTTTGGGACATGCTTTATTAATGTCTCTAAAATCAGTGCAGACACAAACAATGCCTTCCTTTTTAGTGATAGGGACTATATTAGATATCCAATCAGAATAGTCAATGGATTTGATAAATTTAACTTTGAGGAGCTTTTGAAGTTCCTCTTTGATGAGTAAGGCTACCTTAGGGTGCATTTTTCTTAGCTTTTGCTTTACTGGCTTGACATCTAGTCAAACATCCAAGTGATGTACAATAAGAGAAGGATCTAATCCTAGCATGTCCATATAAGACCATGCAAAGATATCATAAAATACAGTTAGGATATTCATATATGCTTCACATTCTTTAGGAGTCAAGACTTTACCTAATTTAAGGATTCTAGGATTATCTTGAGTTCCAATATTGATATCGATTGTTTCTTCAATGAGGATGTGAGACTCATCCTTGAAATGTGGGGGTGTAGGAAGTACCCTTAATATTTCAAAATCTATTTGATCTAAGGATGATTGATTAGGATTGAATGATTATGAGGCATTGGCAATGTCTATTTGAACATGTGACTCTTCATTATGAGAATCATCTAGGGTAAGATGATTTCTAGAAGGGCTATGGGTTAAGGCTTCTACCTCACAATTGTTGATGGTTGCTATTAATAGATAATTGCTCCCTATTTGGGTCATAGTGTCTACTAGTTTAGAAGAATTACTAGGTTTGAGATGAACAATATCTAAGGTATTTATACTAAGCATATGGATGTGAAGAAGAGACATATTGTGGTCCCTATCATGGTTTGATTTTGACTTGTTTGTTATTATGATGTCTTCATAGGGTTCGAGAAAGTCATATTTTTGTAACCACTATTGGAGGATGATGAACATGGTTGATACTTATTACAATGGGGTCTATACCCTAGCCCCCATCAATTTATCCATGATTCGAGTTCTAAAGGTTCTTTGACACCTTGTTCAAACCTTCCTAGACCCATCCCATGATACCCAAGGTTGCATAGGATCTATTTAGGTATCTGATAGAGGTTTGATATGTAACAAGAAGCATATCATTGTTCAATTAGATGGGATTTGCTTCCATGAATAATTTCTTTGTTAGTCATTCCAACACAAACAAAGGTACAACTCCCTATTTGCACTACCTTTCTCTTCTAAGAAGGTAGTCATAAGGTTTGAGGTGAGGGAGGCAACCTAGCTAGGTCTAATGTTAATAATTCACTTTGTGGATTAACATGGTTAATATTTTGAATTTCTTAGGTTTGCTCTTATTGCTTCTTAGGTTGACTACTAGTGCTTGCTTCATTATCATTATTACCTAATCCTAAGGGTAGAGGTTTTGTGATAGGCAAGATGTACTTAAATATGGAAAAATATGTATATTCAGTTTTCCTTTTTGATGGACTAACAATAGGCAAAGGGATCAGGATCTACATGAATAGTGTGAAGTTATCCTTGGTAATAAAAATTTAAGCATTGATGATAGGTGGATGGGACTACCTACATAGCATGGATCTAGGGTCATCCCAAATAATATTATAGTTCAAGTCACAAGTCAAAACATGAACTAAAGTGTTGAGTATGTGGGGTCCTACTTTTATAGGAAGGACCAAGGTTTTGATAACTTTTCATTCTTCATTATCATAAGCTCTGATAATGACATCAAAATTTTCTAAATCTTGTTTGTTTAATCTGATCCTATTGATGAATTTGAGGTTACACACATTAATGGTAGACCCATTATCAATAAGCACTCTTTTGATAAAATTATCACCAATTTCATAGGTGATATGAAGGGGGAATTCCCCAAGAATAGATGGGGATGGGACATCTTCCTTATAAAAGGCTATGGTTGCATGATTAATGGTAAGAGTTCCTACCACATGAGTCAAGTTAGTTGGACTAATATTTTGAGGGACTATTTGTTCATTCAAAAGTTTAAAGAGATTTTCTCTGTGAACTGGAGAAGTTTTTAATAACTTGAGTAGAGAAATCTTAGTAGGGAAATCTTCAAATTATTATTGTAGATTAAAACCCCCTTTTACTTTATCTTGAGCCTTTAAGATTAAGGATTATCTCTTAGGAGTATTTGCTTTAGATTATATAAGTAGGGGAGGATTGATAGGTAGATTTTATGACTAGGCATTTTGTTGTTGTTTTATTACTACATGAATCATCCCAACCATATTTTGGTTAGGTGATGGGAAAACATTTTGATATTGAATATTATTAGTCATCTTTTGATGATTTGGTAAAGGATTTTGGAAAAATACCAAAGTATTTGATTAGAAGATGTGGATGGTTGGGATTCACTAAAGGTAATTCACCCTTCATCTATGAGGTCTTGGATGAGGGCCCTAAGGGTTTTGCATTTATTAGTGGAGTGTCCATTGATGTGATGAAAAGTGCATTGTTCTATAGCATTGAATCCTGGTAGTTTTTCTCTTTCAGGATTTGGAGGTCTTATAGGTGGGAGTTCAACCATATTTACCTCTAAAATTTGTTCTAAAATAGTAGAGGGAGGTTGGTTTAGTCTAGTGTATTACCTCCTTGGACCCTTCTTGTTTATTCAAAATGAGTTTTTGAAGGGCTTCTATAGTACTTCCACTATTATTATTTTATCTAGAGTTAGTGACTCTATCTCCTATAACATGTTTATTCTTATACTATCCCTTTTGATTAGAAGAAGACTTATCATCTTCCTTCTTGAGCTTTAATTACCCCTTCCTAATGAGGGAAGATTCTACTTGTTTGGCCAATTGAATGGCATGTTCAAAAGAAGGTATTATGGACATTTCCAAGGGATAGGATAGATGCTCATTAAGGTTCTTTTTAAAGACACTGAGGAGATCTTTTGGAGGGGGTTTATATTCTAATTTTTCCACTAATGACCTCCACCTTTTTAAGAAACTTGATAAAATTTCATCCTTCCCTTGCTTTAACTAATATAAATCAGTGAGGGTAGCAGTTTCTTCTATGTCAATAACAAATTATTGAATGAATTTCTCACCTAGTTCTCTAAAATCTTGAGAGAATGATGAGGCAATTGGTAATACCATTCTAGTGTTGACCCAACAAGACTTTGTGGGAATAGTTTTAGTAGTAGCAATTCATTGTACGCTATACTTATGTAACTCATGAAATAGTTTTTATTATGACTTATAGGTCATCCTATGGCCATCATATCTAGGAAACTTAGGGACTTTGAAATGATGTGAAAAATGATGGTTATCCACAAGTGGGTCCAATGGTTGATTGCACATATTGTCAAAAGTGCATATTTGCTTTGAAAATACTTGGAGTGAAGATATTTGTTGAGTCAACTATTGTACTTGGGACATAAGGGCTTGGACTTCAGGAGAGGGTTGATTGGTCAAAATTAGAAAAACTTGTGATGAGGGAAAATGATTTGAGATGTTAATCAAAGGATGTATTTGAGAATTTTGGTTAAAAGAGGGATTTGATTGAGAAGCAAAGGGGTTTGAGGAATTGTTGAAGGGATTAGTTGGGGGATTTGTAGGATCAAGCATGGGTGTCGTACCAAAACTACTAAGGTTAAATATGTCAAAGGAAGTGGTGTTAGAGGTAGGAGGGATCAAATTATAGGCATCTCCTCCTCTTGGGTTTAAAAGAGATGGTTGTTTGGGAAAGACCAATTGAGATGTTGGTCTACTAGGGGGAATTTCTAATTGATTTGTTACTATAGTTGGAGTAGGATGACTAGGAGCTATTTTCAATAATTCCTCTATAGAGGGTAATGGGGGTTGTTGCCCCATAGAAATGGTTGGGTTAAGATTTTCTCCTTCTATAGTGACATTTGGAGGTTTAGTATTAAGTTCTACGTGTAAGGACCCATGGTAAACATTTTATAATATTGAAGTAAAAGGAGTCAACCTAGGTTGTTGAATACATTTTGAATGGGACATCTCACTAGTGGGGTGGGATAACTTGTATAAATGTTCTAAATTGTCTATGTTCATGATAATTAACCAAGTTTATTTTTATAAGCAAAAGTGACAAGGTGATCCATAGATCCAAATATTACTTCTCCCATTTCATTATGGATAGGGGAGATATTTCTAGAGGGGAATTTGTTCCTCCTCTTCTTCATATACAATGTTCTTGAACATTGTCAAATTTTCAGGAAGGGGAGATAAAGGTTCTATGTTCTAGGTAACTTGATGAGCCACATTTCTAGTTATGTATGGAGGTTGTTGTTCAGTCATACTTGGAAAATAGAGGTTAATTTTATTGTGTGTTTTTGATAGAGTTTATTAGAGAATAATGAGAAGATGTTTCAAAAATCCTTATTTCCTCTTTGTTATAACATTAACGCTCCTTGTGAATGTTGTTAGCCCACTATTTTATACTCTCCAAGAGATATTACCATCAAGGTCCATACGATTGTTTAATTAAGAGATCATTAACCTTCCCATAGTAAAACTAACGTTTTGTTATGTCATTGTTATCTTTGTTTAATATTATTTAATTTAATCAAATAGTTTAGGTAGTCTTTGATTAAAGTGTATTAGATTTTCAAGTTTGATCAAAAATATTTAGGGCAAATATTTTAAGACCCGTGTGGTGTTCACATAAGATTCACCAAAGACGTATACCTAGATTCAGGGACACAATTCTCCAAATGAGGGTCCACACTTAGACAATGATTCTTGTATGAATCCCATCATTAATTGAGTTATTTGGTGGGGAGCAAGGGTTCACCAAGAGTGTTTTATGGATTCACTATAAATCCTATGTTTTGATGTGTTTAATTTTACAATAACTTAATATTTTGAATCTAGAAAAGAGAATACACCTAATAGAAGAAGATTTAAATGCAATGCAATTTAGGAAAGACAACAATCCAATAAATAATACTAACCCTATATCAATTTCTTAAATTCTTGCATACCTATGAAACTTGGAATGGAAGTGATAAAAAAAAAGGAGATATTTGTATCTTTTCATGAAAGGGTTCAAGAAGATACAAAAAATAAATTATATCATATCGGTAAACCATATGTATTTTCAATTCAATGTCTCAGTGAACAAACTTTAAAAGTTGATTATTTAATATTTCTATTCCTTAACATGTTTAAAACTAAACTAATATGTGTTACAAATAGAAAACAAGACCATTTCTTTTACTGCTAGAAAGTTGATATGAAAGGAGGTTACCCAGGGGATTTATAGAGGATGAAAGTATAGTATAGACTTTGGTTCACTACTTGAGATAGGCTTACGATCCACACACTCATTGCCCACTTGTAACAAGTTTATCACCTATTTACCTAAAGCTAAAAATAGAAAAACCAATAATTGTGTTAATTTTAAGAAGGTGTAAACTTTCTTGTTTGAATTCAAGCTACCTATTAATTTTAAAAAAATAAAATTAGACCCTTTGGAAAATAATTAACCGCATAAAACCAAAATTTAACTGCTACAAAATTCAACATGGATGTGATGTGAAGATGCTAGGATGTCCCTAGGCTTAGTTGTAGATTTCCTAATATTGAAATTTGTTGGAGGGATGAGCAAAACAAATTCATAGTCTATAGGAAAAAATTATAGCCTAATGAAATCATGGCTTGTGGCTTCTACAACCTACAAATTTGATTTTGAGGCTAAAATAGAGGGGTTTTAGGATGGAAATATGATGTATTGGCTAAAAGGATGTCATAGACTCAACATATGATCAAAAAATTAGATAGAGGATGATCTAGATGAATTCATAGATTATCAATATATTTGGATTAAAATTCATAATTTGTAGTTGCAAAGGTAAAACTAGGGTAGAGCTTATAATGTCCTCTACAAGGAGTTGTGGAACATTTATAGATAATACATCAAGCCCCACAAGGTAATTAAAACATGTTTGATAAGTATAATATAGATAAAATTAAAATGATAAAATGAATTAGAGGTAGAAAATAAGACCATGCAAAGACAAAAGGTTAATAGATATGCAATTTAATTAATCAAAATAAAAATTAATCAAGAACCAAAAGACCATAAAAATAGATGGGTAGCAACAGGAGACTATTTTTTCATCATAATAAAAAAATATTATGCATGCAACATCCTTGGAGATTCAAAATTTTGGTATTATGATTGCTCCTTGTCCAAAAACTCTTTCTCACATCCTTGTCTAAAATTATCAAGATATTATGTCATATCCAATTTAATAATAAGGAACCCAATTTATAAATTTTTAGGGATTCTTGGATGAAAGAGGGAGGTAAGATATCCAAATATCCATGAAATTGAGGAAAAACAAGATCCAACTAGGAAAAATCTTAGTTGAATATTTGGCATGCTTTGATCAGGTTAGCGTGAGAAAAATACAAGTTAATGTAGAAATATTTTAATGTTATAGAATATGGCTTGAGTTGGAAATCTATTAACCTATATATATTTTTAAAGCAAAAAACCCCTTGCAGGGCTACCTTGGTCTGAGATACCATGACTAGGGGGTTCTACACCATCAGAGTCACCTGGGAGTTGTGGCTAGGCCTGCCCACACCAACATTATAAATTGGATTTTGGGTACCCAATTCAGCTTTTTGATAGGGTGGATATTCAAACCTTGGACCTCCCTTGAGGGATTACCCTCTCCTCTACAACTCACCTACAACACTTAGGTAAGCTATTAACCTATATAATGAAAAGGAAGACATGAGCATTGAACTAGGATATATTCCATTTTGAAAATATAGAGATAAACTCATAACCTAGATAATTTTAATATTGTAAATTTGATTGGGCTACAAATTTGTTCATTTGGTCTTTAGAGGGGCAATAATTCAAAAAATTATGTTAAATAAAGTTCATATCTTGATAAACAACATTATAGCCCATAAATTTCTCTATGAGTTATAAACTTATTATAAACACCCAATTTTTATGATGAAGAGTAGAAAATAACTTAGATGTGTTGTTGAAGTTGACTAGAATCCTAGAATATTATGTATGAGAAAAATTAGTTATTCAAACCTTCCAAGAAGGAGGATGAGGTTTACTACTAGGATTTATAACCAAAGACAAAAAAATACAACTTGAGGACTAGTTCCTAAGGCATGTTTTATTCATTGCATATAGTGTAGGTGTTATATCTCCTCTACTACTATGGTGACACAACAAGTAGGATATTGTATAAGTGAATATGTTATTATTATTATCTTATGATGGAATAATCATTAATGCCCTAGGTATCAATTTTAGTGGGTAATATTAGTGTAGGATGCTCTTGAATCCTCTCTTTTAATTTCTAATTAGATTGGGATAGTATTTTTTTTTTTTTGAGTAATACTTCTTATACATATCCATCATGGGGATTGAACCCAGGTCACATCACTTATAATGCAAGTGGCATCCTTACCAATAGATAACACTCACGGGTATAGTTTTAAATCACATTGTTAAATTATTTTGGTTTAAGCATTTTTAGTATATCTGATATTTATGCATGTAATTATATAAAATATCATTATTTTTTGCACAAATAGTTATTTAAGAAAAAAAATTATTTCCTATTGGATAATCTAAGTAGGTAGAGAAGTATAATAGAAGCATAAAAACATTATAAGGAGAGTTTGTCTAGTAAAAGGGATGGAAAGAATGAAATTGATCATACAATAAACTAAAATAAATCAAGTAAATAAAGTGAAAGAATTAAAACAAAGAGAGATAGAAAGTACTATTCTTGGAGGGTAATTACCTTGTAGATAATGCTTGATGTCCTTATATGCTTGAATTATTTGGGATCTTTAAGTGTCATTGGTAACATTATTTATTTTCTAACCTCGTTAGTTGATGGAAATCCCAAAAAATGTGATCTTGAGGTAAGGAATATATGAGGGGATAAAAGGTATTATAATAAGGAGAAACAAATTATTATTTTGTTAGAGAGAAAGGTTGTTTGATAGAGCCTTCCTTAGGATGGATTTGAGATATCTTACAATAAGATGTATCACATTATGTTAGATGGTAAGTTGAAAGAAAAATTAACCTCTAGGTGTCTTTCCCCTACTCCATCCATGTTTGATTTCATTTTCTCCTATTCAATTAAAATTTCACTTGGAATTTGAGTTACAAATGTTGGAAAATCACCTGATTAACACCCTATTTATAATAATTTATGTTTTATTAAATTTCTTGGGATCATCATTGATGCCCAATATGCTAGCTAGAAAGGGATAATAGAATCAAATTGATGATGAGAGTTATACATGTGGGCCAATAAAATCCAGTTATGGAATAAATTTTGACAAAAGTATTCATTTTTGTAAGATAATTGGTATTTGATTGTCTAGAACACTAGGAACACTAGATAACAAACTAGTTGAGAAGTGGCACTCTTGAATTTTTTTCTTGGAAAATTTACCCTAATAATACATTGTATTTTAAAGAAAAGTAGTACAAGCCCATTGTTAATCCTTTCATTAATCTCTACAAAATGTAACTTATATACTTATGTTATTTCATTTATCAATCTGATGTATGATTAATGAACCTAGAAGTGTACATATAGAAAGAAATGTAGATATAAAAAATAACATAATGTGTGAGCTCAAATGCCATAAGAAAATATTTATAGATGTTAGATTTTACTATTGAGATCATCAATATAGGTTATGTTGTAATCATTTCTTTATAAAAATTAAGATGATTGATGACTATTTTCTAGTTTGTAGCTATAGCAAGATCTTATAACATTTATTTTGGTAGCATAAAACTACCAATTTTTTTAGAATCAAATACAATCAAAATGTAATGTCATATTTGCCCATGACTGTAATATGGTGGATGATAGTTTCAAATAAATTATTAGATTTTATGTTTAACCAAATATAGAATACTAATGGCTTGTTATACAAAGAAACTCTAATATTTTTGTACAAAACAAAATAATCAATTCATAGAGCTAATTTTCCAACTCACATAGTCTCAACATGATTCTGAGGTATTCATGGTTTCTTATGCTAAAACATTCTAACATTTTTGTATAAAATAAAATCTATAACTCATATATCTAGTTTTTTAAGTTGTATAATATATTGTAATCCTTTATTTATAAAAATTAATATTATTGATGACTATTTCATACTTTGTAGCTATAGCAAGATCTTAGTATTTATTTTTGTAGCATAAAACTACAAAATTTATTTAAAATTAAATACATCATAATGTAATGCTATATTTGCCCATGCTTGTAATATGATGGCTAAAGTTTCCAAATAAATTGTTGAAAAAATATATTATTTTATTAAATGGATTTCATGTTTAACCAATTCTAGAATAATCAGGGCTTCTTATACAAAGAAACTCTAACATTTTTCCATAAAATAATATCATCAATTCATAGAGTTAATTTTCCAATGTACATAGTTTCGACATGATTCTAATGTATTCATGGTTTCTTATGTTAAAATATTCTAAAAATTTCTATAAAATAAAATATATAATCCATAGAGCTAGTTTGTCAAGTTGCATAGTTTTAACAAGTAATATTTTTATAATTAAAAAACAAATGATGAATTTATCCCCTCGTATTTGAAGAACATTGAAAATATGTCAAGCTTTTTTATTATCTCTCGTATATATATATATATATATATATATATATATATATATATATATATATATATATATATATATATATATATATATATATATATATAATAGAATATATCAAGTTGGAGTATATTAAGTTATTTTATAATGAAGTCTCTCTCCCTAACTATGTAAGAAAGAAATATTAAAATATATCAAGTTTTTCATGATGAGATCTAATGTATAAAGCAAAACCCACAACTATAGATCTAATTTGTAGTTCATAAATCAAATTTTATGTGTTACATAGTTTCAACAAGTAATAATTTTTTGAACTCCAAAATAAATTATGAATTTCACCTCTTAGTCTCTCTATATCAAGTTGTTTCTTGATGAAGTCTCTTTTGTTGAAAATACATAAAAGAAACATTAAAATATATCAAATTGTTTTAAAAATGATGTATCATATATTTTAGAGTTCATAATTTCATAAATCTTAAATTAATGAAGTTCTCCTCTCTCAGAGGATATAAGACATATAAGACAAATACTAAAATATACCATGTTGTTTCATGATGAAGTCTAATTCCCATAAATTTTAAAGTCCATGAATATAAAATAATGGAGATATAATTCTAATGTCCATGAATATAAAATTTATGGAGGTATCATTCTAGCTTATATTAATCATGTGCTTTGACCAATCCATGGGCATCTAGTTATAAAAAATTACATAATATATAGTTGTACAAAATTAGACATTGTGTAATTGTAAACTTTTGCTTCCTTAGATTCAATTCAATAATGTGGCAATTAATAATTGGTAGGTTTACTAACATATTCATATATTATGATGGGGAATTGACATTAATTATAAAGATAATAAAAATTATGTGTAGTCAACATAACAACTATACAGTGTTTAGTTGCTTAGAATATTGAACTACTCATTTTTATTTGGTCAACCAATCATGTAATTTTTTAACTACTCATTTTTATTTGGTCAACCAATCATGTAATTTTTTCACCTTTTTATATGAAAATATATTAGATTGTTAAATATTCGTATTGATGTGGTTGATGTGCAGCGTTTGATTTCCATAAGATCATAATTTATATGGGATATTCTTTATGGAGAATGTTGTTTATTTAATATGTATTTTTTTAACTATATTTTATTCAATTCAAATACACTTAACTAGAACATGATGTATAATCTTGCTACTTTCAAATTTTAAATTGTAGAATTGAACATTTAACTTTTTACTTAGAGTTTGAAATTTTTCATTTATTAAACCTATTTATATCTATTGAATACTTTTTAGTAATTTTACAATTGCAATTTATGTTATTAATTTGTGGAGTGTAGACTCTTAGAAAAGTTGAAAACAACTTTTAATTTTCATAAGACCAAAAATCATATGAAATGATTTTCAGAGAATGTTACTGTATAATCTAACTGCTTTTAAATTTTAAATTTTAAACTGAAAGCCTTCATTTAATAAACCTACATATATCCATTGAATACTTTCTTAAAAACCAGTAATTTTGAATTTATGTTATCAATTTGTAGACGATTAGTGTTATTTTACTTTCAAACTAGGGAAGAAAATGTGGGAGGCAACTAGGCATGGCACCATGAAAGTTGAAAACTTTATCAAAGTGTTTTGGATCGTCTCCAATTGTTCAACGTGCACTTCATAAATATAGCAACCCAGAGACAGCGTACAGGATATGGGGCACTTTTAAAAGCACTTTCAGATGTATTTTTTCCAGTTATTCAGGACCGCAAGCCCATAATCATCCAGATCATTAAACCCTATAAAGCAGTTTGATGGCCTATCCGATTTATTTGTCAATTTTCTACGGCCTTGCGAGAGAATATATCCGTTTATATATATGAATGAGAGATGTTATATATATATATATATACTGACAGGATTAAAATCTTTCATAAAAAATTATTTAACATTAATAGTAAAGAAACTTAAACTCTCAGGAATAATACCTCCATTTACCATTCTGCGGAGACCTGGGATGTCTAACATGTTATGCTTGAGATGTTGAGCTGCCTCGTAAATCCGTTAAGAGTTGCATGGAGCCGCTGCTCCGCCAGGATATAAAATATGCTAAAGGGATCTCCGAGGGTCCACCTTTCCAGTTTGGCACAAATGCCCAAATTGGCTAAAAATTTAAAATTAAGGTCAACGTTCTTACACGTTGGCATTTGCAAACAATAGAAATGAGAGAGAGATCGGGGCATCCGGCTATTCTTCCGTTGAAGTCATTGCTTTCTTTCTCTTGGTCTCTGTGTATTTGGTAGAGGAAACATGTTCTTATCATCTGATTGGAACCGATCATTAGGGAGAAGTTTGAGACTTTGAATTTTCTTATTATTAGAGAGCGAAGGCCCATGGAAAGAGCTAGGTTTGATAGAGCGCTGGAGATTGATCCGTCTGTTGACATGGAAGAAGAGAACGTCAATGGAGGATCAGAATCTCGAGTGAAGAAGCCGGCGATATCCTGCTTGAATTTGGTGAATGATTTAGATAAACCGGAAAATAATGTTGAAGAACAGACTACGGAGGATTCTGAAGAGATTAACGACTATGAGAAGCCTATATCCTCTTTAAGGGTTTTCCCATCTGTTGGTCATTTTCATATTAATAAGCAATCCAAGGTATGATTCTCATCAGTCTTTTTCAAATCTCTAAAGATTTTGGTTTTGCTGCATGGAATCTGTTATGCTCTAATTCTTAGAAATTAACATAGTCTTCACGAGAAATATAGGACTGCAATTCAATATTTTGAAGTCCTCGCATAGTCTGGTGAGCTTACTTGCTACAGGCTGGATACTTGTAAACCGAAGCTTTTAGACTGCGGAGAAGCGGAGGGGAGATTGTTTCTGTTTGTATGTTCCATTCCTCGGGGGTGTTGTAAAATTGTTTTATATATGCAAATCATTTTGCCTCACATTGAGGCAGTAAAGAAACTGCTTTAAATTATATGCCCTTGGGGTTTGACTGCCCATTTGGGTAAATTATAAATTTGTTAATGTAAAAGTTTGTTTTAGTGGAAGCGTCTGTTATAATCAACGTTCAGTAAGATTATGCACTCAAAACAATCATCTACTTATGCAGATCCATAGCAATTCTACTGCTCAAGTAAGCATGAATAAAAATGTTGAGAACGACCAATCAATAATGAAGGAGCGATTTTTTCTTTTTCTTTTCCACCGCCGAAGTCTGCACGGTTCGACTACACAGAGCGCACGGCCAGCTCTGTCACGGACTGCACAGAGCTCTTGGCCAGCTGCAGGATTCGGAGCGAAGTACGGTCGGCGCGGGCCAAGCAACCGAAGTCCAGCACTCGCGTGAAGTGCGGACTGCGCTGGCCAAGCTGCCGAAGTCCGGCACTCGCGCGCAGTGCAGACTGCGCTGGGCAAGCAGCCGAAGTGCGCACTTCGGCCGAAGTGCGAACTTCGCTGGGCAAGCTGCCGAAGTGCGCACTTCGCGCGGAGTGCGAACTTCGCAGCTTCAGCTGCCGAAGCGCGGCTGTCGCAGCGAGGTGCGGACTTCGCACCTTCAGCTGCCGAAGCGCGGCTGTCGCAGCGAGGTGCGGACTTCGCACCTTCAGCTGCCGAAGCGCGGCTGTCGCAGTGAGGTGTGGACTTCGCACCTTCAGCTGCCGAAGCGCGGCTGTCGCAGCGAGGTGCACGCTTCGCACCTTCAGCTGCCGAAGCGCGTCTGTCGCAGCGAAGTGTCAAACTTCGCTCGGCGACCAACTTCGCACGACAACGATTTGCAAGCTTCAGACTTGGCCAACTCTGGCCTTCAACTTCTTCGTCTTTCACGGCTGCCACTGGGTTTGCCTGGCTTGGCAAGACCCGAAAGATAGGAGAGAAATGCCGGAACAGAGAACAACAAGGTTAAGACTTAAACTACTGCAAACCCTAAAGATGCCACAGACAAAAGCAAACTTTATTCATATGAACAACTAGGGTTACAGAATTCCCCAACCGAGGAAATAACAACATCTACAGTCTACGCTGCAGGATAAACAAGACAGGGAAATGTCGAGTCTGCAGCTCGGACATTTCTCAGCTGAGCCACACTGCTCACTGAATCGCTCTGCTTTCTTTCTCTGCTCACTTTCATGAACTTCTCTCACACTCGCACTGCTTCTCCTTCTTTTTTCGCACTAATTTGTCTGTAGACCCGAACCGCCTTTTGTAGCCACGAGGAGAGGAGGATAAGGGTTATCCTCTGATAGCTCCGGATAAGGGTTATCCTCGAACTGACCTTCGTCTAGGGTTTCTAACAAACGCCGACTTGGCAATAACTCCTGCGGAGATCGGATCTGTCAGGTGTCAAGTCTGTCAGAAGGTAGGTGTGACGTCATGTCACACTTTTGCCGGGATCCCGAACTGCGGTAGCGCAGTCCGGTTTCGCCCAAGGTTCGCAGCGCAGTTGGGCATAGGCGTGAAATCTGGGTTTATTTTTCTAACACCCTCCTTTAAACCTGATTTCACAAGCACTTTGACTCCAAGCTGCTCTCGCAATCTGCTGAAGTCTTCCTCCTTCAAAGGCTTCGTGAAAATATCTACCAATTGCTCCTTGGATCTGCAAAACTACAGATGAATTTCTCCGGACTTCACCAACTCTCTGATGAAGTGATAACGAATATCAATGTGCTTCGTCCGGCCATGGAACATGGGATCCTTTGACAGTGCAATGGCCGAATTGTTATCACATAAAATTTTTGTCGTGCCTTCTGGAGGATTGTGCAGTTCACTCAAAACTCTTCGCAGCCATACTGCCTGGCATGCGGCTGTCGTGGCAGCGACATATTCTACTTTGGCTGTGGACAATGCAATGATGGGTTGCTTCTTGGATGCCCATGAGATTGCCTCGATCCGAGATGGAAAGCATACCGGAGGTGCTCTTCCGATCATCGTATCGCCAGCCAGATCACCATCTCGTGAAGCCCACTAGCTCCAACTGGTCCCGTCTGGCATAAAATAGGCCATGGTTTCGTGTCCTACTGACATAGCGCAAGATCCTCTTGCCTGCTTGCCAGTGCATGTCCTTCAAAGTCTCCATGAAATGGCTTATCAGACTGACTCCGAACATCAGATCTGGCCGAGTTGCAGTAAAGTACATTAGACTGCCAACTAGCCTCTTAAACAAGGTTGGATCTACAGACCTCCCTATATCCAACTTGCTTAGCTTCAAACCTGTGGCTACAGGTGTGATGGCAGGTTTGCTATCCTCCATATTGAAGCGCTTTAGGACATCCTTCACATACTTGCCCTGAGAAATGAAGATGCCATCTACTGATTGGTCAACTTCAATGTCGAGAAAAAATTTCATCAGCTCCATATCAGTCATTTCAAACTCGGACTTCATGGTTGTTCTAAACTGCGCAAATAGGCTACTGCTATTGCCAGTAAATATCAGATCGTCCACATACAGGCAGACGATGATGAGATCACCTGCTGCATTTGTCTTCATATACAGGGAGTGCTCATATGGGCATTTTTGAAACCCATTCTCCTAAAAATAACTGTCAATACGACTGTACCATGCCCTGGGTGCTTTCTTCAACCCATATAGGGCCTTCTTCAATTTCAAGACTTTGCCTTCTTGCCCTTGTATTGCATAACTAGGTGGTTGGTCTATGTAGACCTCTTCTTCCAACACTCCATTGAGGAAGGCAGACTTGACATCCATCTGGTACATGCTCCATCCTTTCTGAGCTGCAAGTGCCAGAATCATTCTAATTGTGTCAAGTCGGGCTACAGGTGCATACACCTCATGATAGTCAACTCCTGACTTCTGCTTGTAGCCTTTCGCCACTAATCTGGCCTTATGCCTATCAATTTCTCCTTGGGCATTAAACTTCGTTTTATATACCCACTTGACCCCAATGGTCTTCTTTCGTGCTGGAAGATCTGTTAGCTGCCATGTCTCATTCTTCTCAATGGCTGCTATCTCCTCATCCATCGCATTCACCCATTTGCTATTCTGACTTGCCTCTTCAAACTCCACTAGATCACATTCAGTAAAGAGAGCAAAATCAGAATAATCTTCATCTAATTGATTACGGGTTACCTCATAGATGTCTTGCAAGCTTCGATTCTTTGCAGGAGTCCTCAGGTTTTGATTTCTGCTTGCAAGTGGAGGCAAACGGGATGATGAGGGTGTGCTGCTGTTGGCACCACTATTGCTGCTAGAAGGCACAGGTCGTTGGACTCTGTCTTCCTCCAATTCTATAGACTCAACAGTTGCTGGTTCAGACTGACCAGTCTTTGAATTTCTGTTCCAGACTTCATCCTCCAGGAACTTCACATCTCGGCTGATGACAAGTTTCTTTGACACAGGATTGTATAGCCTGTATGCCTTTGATGGTTTGTTGTACCCTGTGAAGATGCATATTTCAGCTTTGTCATCCAGCTTTTGCCTTTTCTCATCTGGAACATGTGCATATGCTATGCACCCGAAAACTCGCAAATGAGCCACACTTGGCTTCAACTTGCTCCAGGATTCCTCTGGAATTTTGTCCCTCACACTCTTGGTGGGACATCGGTTTAGCAGATAAACTGCACAACTTACAGCTTCTACCCAGAACTCATGTGGCAAACTTTTTGCCTTCAACATGCTCCGTGCCATCTCCATGATTGTTCTGTTCTTCCTCTCAGCTACGCCATTCTGCTATGGCGTGTATCTGGTAGTGAACTGCCTTCGAATTCCATGTTGTTTGCAAAAGTTGTGGAATTCATTGGAGATGTACTCTCCACCTCCATCAGTTCTGAGAGTCTTCACATAATAACCGCTCTGTTTCTTAACCAGAGCCTTGAACTCCCTAAACCTTGCAAACGCTCTCGACTTCAACTTGATTGGATAAATCCAAGTCTTCCGACTGAAGTCATCAATGAAGGTCAGGAAATACTTATTGCCGACATATGAGGTGGTCTGCATGGGACCACAGATGTCTGAGTGCACCAGCTCCAAAGGTCGTGATGCTCTCCAAGACTGTCCTACAGGGAATGCATCCCTGTGCTGCTTGCCGACCAGGCAACCTTCACAAACTTGGTTCGGTTTCTCTATAAGGGGTAAACCCTTCACCATCTGCTTCTTGTGCAGCAGATTCAGGCCACTAAAACTTAGGTGACCGAATCTGAGATGCCACAGCCAGGTAGCATCCTTCTCAACTGCACTCAGAGACATCAAAGATTCATTCTGAATCTACAGTGGAAACATTTTGTTTTTCGTCATGGACATAGTTGCGATTTGTCCATGGACTTTGTCTCTGATGGAACATACACCATATTTCAACAGTACAGTGTGCCCCTTCTGAACAAGCTGTCCAACACTTAGCAGATTGTGCTTCAACCCAGGCACATAAAAAACATCTTGAATTGTTTTTCTATCACCGTGTCGGGTGCGGATGAGGATCTTTCCTTTCCCCATCACAGGAACTTTAATGTTGTTCCCCATATTGACTTCGAACTGGACTGATTCATCCAGTTGTGAGAACATCTCCCTGTTCCCAGTCATGTGGTTGCTGCAACCACTGTCAAGATACCAGATGTTTTTCTTGCTCTCTTCTTCAATACTGCAAGTCAGCAGCACATTTCCTCCTGTCGCATTTTTAGGTTCCTCCGAATAATGGGCTTGCTGCTGATTCTCATTCGCCATCTTATTTCTGCACTGTGTGGCATAATGGCCAAACTTGCTGCAGTAGTAGCATTGGACCTTTGACATGTCCTTCTGCTGAGAGCCACCTTGCTAATTTCTGCCAGTGCCTCTTCCTCCTTGCTGATGAAAGTTGCAACTTGGCTCAGCATCCTGAGGGTTTGAGTTCCCTCCTTGCTTGTTCCTTCTCCCACGTCTGCTTCTGCCTCTTCCTCCTTGAGAACTAGAAGTGCTATGCCAAGAGTCTTGTCTGTCATTGTCTCGGACTGAGACTTGCGCTTTGAATGCTTGCTCCAAAGAAGACTGAGTTGAGCGGCTCAGCCTTTGTTCATGGGTCTACAAGGAACCCATGAGTTCATCTATCGAGAGGGTTGTCAAATCCCTCGACTCTTCGATTTCTATCACAACCGAGTCAAACTTTGCAGGTAGACTTCTGAGAATCTCTCCACGATTCTCTGGCTCTGGACATTTTCTCCGTTCAACCGCATCTGGTTGATAATGTCCATTTTCCGGGTGAAGAAGTCACTCATCGACTCGGACTCGCTCATCTGCAGATTTTCAAACTCCCTCTTGAGCATCTGCAGCTTCACCAACTTCACTTTGTCGATGCCCTGATACGAACTTGCCAGGGTTTCCCAGGCCTGCTTGGCCTTGGTGGCTAATGCAATCCACGGGAAGATGGTCTCCTCAACCGCTTGCATGATGTAGAAGAGGGCCTTTTGGTCCTTCTTCTTGTGCTCTTTCAACAGATCCTTATCTGCTTGAGAGAGAGCGGCAAATGCTACTGCATCTTCCGGTTCTGGGTAGCCATTTTCGACTAACTCCCATAGCTCCTGAGATCTAAACAGGATCTTCATCTGGATGCTCCAGTAATCATAGTTATTACCGTTAAATCGTGGGATCTGCAACTACAATGAGTTTCTCTAGGAAGCCATGCTTCTATCTCCGTGTCACAGCACTATCTGCTCTGATACCAATTTTAAGGAGCGATTTTTTTTTTTCTTTTCCACCGTCGAAGTCTGCACGGTTCAACTACGCAAAGCGCACGGCCAGCTCTGTCACGGCACAGAGCTCTTGGCCAGCTGCAGGCTTCGGAGTGAAGTGCGATTGGCACGGGCCAAGCAGTCGAAGTCAGGCACTCGCGCGAAGTGCGGACTGTGCTGGCCAAGCTATCGAAGTCCGGCACTCGCGTGCAGTGCGGACTACGCTGGGCAAGCAGCCAAAGTGTGCACTTCAGTCGAAGTGCGAACTTCGCTGGGCAAGCTGCCAAAGGGCGCACTTCGCACGGAGTGCGAACTTCGCACCTTCAGCTACCGAAGCGTGGCTGTCGCAGCGAGGTACGAACTTCGCACCTTCAGCTACCGAAGCGCGGTTGTCGCAGCGAGGTGCGCGCTTCGCACCTTCAGCTACTGAAGCGTGGTTGTCGCAGCGAGGTGCGCGCTTCGCAACTTCAGCTGTCGAAGCGCGTTTGTCGCAGCGAAGTGTTGAACTTCACTCGGCGACCAACTTTGCATGACAGCGATTTGCAAGCTTCAGACTTGGCCAACTCTAGCCTTCAACTTCTTCATCTTTCGTAGCTGTCGTTGGGTTTGCCTGGCTTGGCAAGACCCGAAAGATAGGAGAGAAACGCTGAAACAGAGAACAACAAGGTTAAGACTTAAACTACTGCAAACCCTAAAGATGCCACAGACAAAAGCAAACTTTATTCATATGAACAACTAGGGTTACAGAATTCCTCAACCAAGGAAATAACAACATCTGCAATCTATGCTGCAGGATAAACAAGACAGGGGAAATGTCGAGTCTGCAGCTCGGACATTTCTCAGCTGAGCCACACTGCTCACTGAATCGCTCTGCTTTCTTTCTCTGCTCACTTTCACGAACTTCTCTCACACTCACATTTCTTCTCATTTTTTTGCACTAATTTGTCTGTAGACCCGAACCGCCTTTTATAGCCATGGGGAGAGGAGGATAAGGGTTATCCTCTGACAGCTCCAGATAAGGGTTATCCTCGGACCGACCCTTGTCTAGGGTTTTTGACAAACGTCGACTTGGAAATAACTCCTGCGAAGATCGGATCTGTCAGGTGTCAAGTCTGTCAGAAGGTAGGTGTGACGTCATGTCACACTTTTGCCGAGATCCCGGACTGCGGCAACGCAGTCCGACTTTGCCCATGTCTGGAGCGCAATCCGGTTTCGCCCAAGGTTCGCAGCGCAGTTGGGCATAGGCGTGAAATATGGGTTTATTTTTCTAACAAATAAGCTGAGGAAATTATAGCTCTCAACAAAGCACTACTGTAAAAAATCAAGTAATGGCCGTTGATTTCTATTCCATAATAATTGTTTGCTAGGAATCTTATGGTGTTTTGATTTTTAAATTCTTTCATGATTGTAATTTTTTTGTTGGGTATTGTGTGAATAGGCTGAATCTCTGCACATAGAAATGGCTGGAATGAAAGCAGAAAATAGGAGGTTGAAATTAGCATTGTCTCAGATGATAAGAAAATATCAGAATCTACAAATGAATCTCTTCAGTGTTATAAATCAAGAACATCAACAAGAAAAGAATGCCCAGCCCACAAAGACTTCAATTATGGGTAGCAATAAATTCAATAGCGAGCAGTAATGTTTGGATTAACCTAAATTGACAATAAGTTGTTGAAATTGAATATCAAATAAATTGCTAATCAATTGTGCAGGATTTAGGAATGGCGCAAGAGGATTCGCAACTAGTATCTCTCTCGCTGGGCACGAATCAATTGTGCAGGATTTAGGAATGGCGCAAGAGGAATCCCTCGTCTGAAGGAAGATTTTAATTTCCAGTCGCCGTCAGGAGGTGATGCACAGACTGCGTCGGCACAGGAGGAAAAAATAGACGTCGCACGCGAAGTGTGTTCATCGCCGAGCGCAGGAGGAGAAAACGTGAAGTGCGTTCGTCGCTGACAGTTGCAGCGTCTGGGGGAGAAGTACGTCAGTCGCCTAGTAGTGCGGTTGGCAACGAAGTGTGAACTTCGCTAGCGGATGAACTTCGCTGGCTGACGAACAGACTGACAAATTTTGCTTAGTGCAGAAGGGAAGTCGGTTGTCGCTGGCGAAGTTCGCACAGCGCAGGCTGACAAGCTTCGCTGGCGCACTTGGGCTACACTCGGATCTCGGGTGTAGTCGAACTTCGACAGCAAACTTGGAAAGCCGCTTCAGACTTGACCGACTTTGGCCTTTGAATTCTTTGTCTTCCATAGCTGCCGCTAGGTTTGCCCGGCTTGGCAAGACCCATATGAGAGGAGAGAAACATCGAAATAGAGAACAACAAACGTTAGCACATAAACTACTACAAACCCTAAAGATGCCACAAACAATAGCAAAGTTTATTTATATGAAACTAGGGTTACAGTATTCCTCAATCGAGGAAGTAACAACATCTGCAGACTAAGCTACAGGATAAACTAAAAGGGGAAATGTCGAGTCTGCTGCTCAGACATTAATCAGCTGAGCCACACTGCTCACTGAATCGCTCGCCCTCCTTTCTCTACTCTATTCTCCGCTTCCTCTTTTATGAACTTCTCTAACTCATGCACCATTTTTTTGAAGACTTGAACTGCCTTTTATAGCCACGGGGAGAGGAGGATAAGGGTTATCCTCTGACAGGTTCTGACAGGCCCTCAACTAGGGTTTTTGTCCAATCGTCGAACTGGCATTCACTCGCCTGACCAAACGTCGAACTGGCATTAACTTCTATGGTGATGGGATCTGTCAGGTGTCACATCTGTCAGAAGGTAGGTGCGACGTCATGTCACACTTTTGTCGGGATCCCGGACTGCGCGAGCGCAGTCCGACTTCGCCCATGTCTAGAGCGCAATCCGATTTCGCCCAAGGTTCGGAGCGCAGTTGGGCACATGCGTGAAATCTGGGTTAATTTTTCTAACACCCTCCTTTAAACCTGATTTCACGATCGCTTTGACTCCAAGCTGCTCTCGTAATCTGCTGAAGTCTTCCTCCTTCAAAGGCTTCATGAAAATATCTACCAACTGCTCCTTGGATCTGCAAAACTGCAGATGAATTTCTCTAGACTTCACCAACTCTCTGATGAAGTGATAACGAATATCAATGTGCTTCGTCCGGCCATGGAACATGGGATCCTTTGACAATGCAATGGCCGAATTGTTATCACAAAAAATTGTTGTCGTGCCTTCCGGAGGATTGTGCAGTTCACTCAAAACTCTTCGCAGCCATACTGCCTGGCATGCGGCTGTCGTGGCGGCGACATATTCTGCTTTGGCTATGGACAATGCAACGATGGGTTGCTTCTTGGATGCCCATGAGATTGCCCCTGATTCGAGATGGAAAGCATACCCGGAGGTGCTCTTTCGATCATCGATTCTGCCAGCCCAGTCACTGTCTGTGTAGCCGACTAGTTCCAACTGGTCCCATCTGGCATAAAATAGGCCATGGTTTCGCATCCCGCTGACATAGCGCAAGATCCTCTTGCCTACTTTCTAGTGCGTGTCCTTCAAAGTCTCCATGAAACGACTGATGAGACTGACTCCGAACATCAGATCTGGCCGAGTTGTAGTCAAATACATCAGACTGCCAACTAGCCTCTTGAAGAAGGTTGGATCTACATTCCTCCCTGTATCCAACTTGCTCAGCTTCAAACCTATGGTGACAGGTGTGATGGCAGGTTTGTTGTCCTCCATCTTGAACCGCTTCAGGACATCCTTCGCATACTTGCCCTGAGAAATGAAGATGCCATCTGCTGATTGGTCAACTTCAATGCCGAGAAAAAATTTCATCAGCCCCATGTCAGTCATTTCAAACTCGGACTTCATGGCTATTCTAAACTGCGCAAATAGGCTGCTGCTATTGCCAGTATATATCAGATCATCTACATACAGGCAGATGATGATGAGCTCACCTGCTGCATTTGTCTTCATGTACAGGGAGTGCTCATATGGGCATTTTTGAAACCCATTCTCCTAAAAATAGTCGTCAATACGGTTGTACCAAGCCCTGGGTGCTTGCTTCAACCCATACAGGGCCTTCTTCAGTTTCAAGACTTTGCCCTCTTGCCCTTGTATTTCATAATCGGGCGGTTGGTCTATGTAGACCTCTTCTTCCAACACTCCGTTGAGGAAGGCAGACTTGACATCCATCTGGTACACGCTCCATCCTTTTTGAGCTTCCAGTGCGAATCATTCTAACTATGTCAAGTCGGGCTACAGGTGCATACACCTCATGATAGTCAACTCCTAACTTCTGCTTGTAGCCTTTTGCCACTAATCTGGCCTTATGCCTGTCAACTTCTCCTTGGGCATTAAACTTCGTTTTATATACCCACTTGACCCCAATGGTCTTCTTTCATGCTGGAAGATCTGTTAGCTACCATGTCTCATTCTTCTCAATGGCTGCTATCTCCTCATCCATCACATTCACCCATTTGTGATTCTGACTTGCCTCTTCAAACTCCACTGGATCACATTCAGTAAAGAGAGCAAAATCAGAATAATCTTCATCTAACTGATTTTGGGTTACCTCATAAATGTCTTGCAAGCTCTGAGTCTTCGTAGGAGTCCTCAGATTTTGAATTCTACTTGCAAGTGGAGGTGACCGGGATGATGAGGCTGTGCTACTGCTAGCACCACTGTTGCTGCTTGAAGGTACAGGTGGTTGTGCACTGTCATCCTCCAAGTCTACAGATTCAACAGTTGCTAGTTCAGACTGACCAGTCTTTGAATTCTAGTTCTAGGCTTCATCCTCCAAGAACTTCACATCTCGGCTGATGACAAGTTTCTTTGTCACAGGATTGTATAGCCTGTATGCCTTTGCTGGTTCGCTGTACCCTGTGAAGATGCACTTTTCAGCTTTGTCATCCAGCTTCTACCTTTTCTCATCTGGAACATGTGCATATGCTATGCACCCAAAAACTCGTAAATGAGCCACACTTGGCTTCAACTTGCTCTAGGCTTCCTCTGGAATTTTGTCCCTCACACTCTTGGTGGGACATCGGTTCAGCAGATAAACTGCACAACTTACGACTTCTACCCGACTACACCATACTCATGTGGCAAACTTTTTGCCTTCAGCATGCTCCGTGCCATCTCCATGATTGTTTTGTTCTTCCTCTCAGCTACACCATTCTACTGTGGTGTATATCTGGCAGTGAACTGCCTTCGAATTCCATGTTGTTTGCAAAAGTTGTGGAATTTGTTGGAGATGTATTCTCCACCTCCATCAGTTCTGAGAGTCTTCACATAATGATCGCTTTGTTTCTCAACCAGAGCCTTGAACTCCTTAAACCTTGCAAATGCCTCTGACTTCAACTTGATTGGATAAATCCAAGTCTTTCGGCTGAAGTCATCAATGAAGGTCAAGAAGAACTTGTTGCCGACAAGTGTGGTGGTCTGCATGGGACCACAAATGTCTGAGTGCACCAGCTCCAATGGCTGTGATGCTCTCCAAGACTATCCTATAGGGAATGCGTCCTTGTGTTGCTTGTCGACCAGGCAACCTTCACAAACTTGGTTTGGTTGCTCAATAAGGGGTAAACCCTTCACCATCTACTTCTTGTGCAGCAAATTTAGGCCACTGAAACTCAGGTGACCAAATCTGAGATGCCACAACTAGGTAGCATCCTTCTCAACTGCACTCAGAGACATCAAAGATTCATTCTGAATCTGCAGTAGAAACATTTTGTTTTTCATCATGGACATAGTTGTGATTTGTCCATGGACTTTGTCTCTGATGGAACATACACCATCTTTGAACAGTATAGTGTGCCCCTTCTGCACAATCTATCCAACACTTAGCAGATTGTGCTTCAACCCAGGCACATAAAAAACATCTTGAATTGTTTTTCTTTCACTATGCCGGGTTCGGATGAGGATCTTTCCTTTCCCCATCACAGGAACTTTGCAGTTGTTCCCCATATTGACTTCGGACTGGATTGTTTCATCCAGTTGTGAGAACATCTCCCTGTTCCTAGTCATATGGTTGCTGCAACCACTGTCAAGATACCAGATGTTTTTCTTGCTCTCCTCTTCAATACTGCAAGTCAGCAGCACATTTCCTCCTGCTGCATTTTTAGGTTCCTCCGTATAATGGGCTTGCTATTGATTCTCGTTCGCCATCTTCTTTTTGCATTGTGTGGCATAATGGCCGAACTTACTACAGTAGTAGCATTGGACATTTGACATGTCCTTCTGCTGAGAGCCACCTAGCTGATTTCTTTGACATGCCTCTTCCTCCTTGTTGATGAAAGTTGCAACTTGGCTCAGCGTCCTGAGGGTTTGATCTCCCTCCTTGCTTGTTCCTTCTCCCATGCCTGCTTCTGCCTCTTCCTCCTTGAGAACTAGAAGTGCTATGGTGGGAGTCTTGTCTGCCATTGTCTTGGACTGAGACTTGTGCTTTGAAGGCTTGCTCCAAAGTAGACTGAGTTGAGCGGCTCAACCTCTGTTCATGGGTCTACAGAGAACCCATGAGTTCGTCTGTCGAGAGGGTTGTCAAATCCCTCGACTCTTCGATTGCTATCACAACCGAGTCAAACTTGGCAGGCAGACTTCTGAGAATCTTCTCCATGATTCTCTAGCTCTGCATATTTTCTCCGTTCAACCGCATCTAGTTGATAATGTCCATCGTCCGAGTGAAGAAATCACTCATGGACTCGAACTCAGTCATCTGCAGATTCTCAAACTCTCTTCTGAGCATCTGTAGTTTCACCAACTTCACTTTGTCGATGCCTTGATACGAACTTGCCAGGGTTTCCCAGGCCTGCTTGGCCTTGGTGGTTGATGCAATCCACGGGAAGATGGTCTCCTCAACCGCTTGCATGATGTAGAAGAGGGCCTTCTGGTCCTTCTTCTTATGCTCTTTCAATAGATCCTTATCTGCTTGAGAGAGGGTAGCCAGTGCTGCTGCATCTGCCGGTTCTAGGTAGCCGTTCTCGACTAACTCCCATAGCTCCTGAGATCCGAACAGGATCTTCATCTGGATGCTCCAGTAATCGTAGTTCTTGCCATTAAATCGTGAGATCTACAACTGTAGGGAATTCTTTCTAGAATCCATCTTCTATCTTCGCGTCACGACAAAATCAGCTTTGATACCAATTTGAAGGAAGATTTTAATTTCCAGTCGTTGTTAGGAGGTGATGCACAGACTAGCGTAGGAGGAAAAAATAGACATCGCACGTGAAGTGTGTTCGTCGTCGAGATCAAGAGGAGAAAACGTGAAGTGTGTTCGTCGCTGAGCGCAGGAGGAGAAAATGTGAAGTGCGTTCATCGCCGAGCACAGGAGGAGAAAATATGAAGTGCATTTGTCGTCGATAGTTGCAGCATAGTGCGGACTGCACCCGTTCTAGGGGCGAAGTATGTCAGTCGCTGTGCAGTGCGATCGACAGCGAAGTGCAAACTTCGTTGGCAGACGAACTTTGCTGGCTGAAGAACTTCGTAGACTGACGAACTTTGCTTAGTGCAGAAGGGAAGTCGACTATCGCTGGCAAAGTTCTCACAGTGCAGGCTGACAAGCTTCGCTAGTGCACTCGGGCTGTGCTCGGATCTCGGGCGTAGTCGGACTTTGGCAGCGAACTTGGAAAGCCGCTTCAGACTTGACCAACTTTGGCCTTCGACTTCTTTGTCTTTCGTGGCTGCCGCTGGGTTTGCCCGGCTTGGCAAGACCCGTATGAGAGGAGAGAAACGCCAAAACAGAGAACAACAAATGTTAGCACATAAACTACTGCAAACCCTAAAGATGCCACAAACAATAGCAAAGTTTATTTATATGAAACTAGGGTTACAGTATTCCTCAACCGAGGAAGTAACAACATCTATAGACTAAGCTACAGGATAAACTAAAAGGGGAAATGTCGAGTCTGCTGCTCGGACATTAATCAGCTGAGCCACACTGCTCACTGAATCGCTCGCCCTCCTTTCTCTGCTCTATTCTCCGCTTCCTCTTTTACGAACTTCTCTCACTCACGCACCTTTTGTCTGAAGACCCGAACTGCCTTTTATAGCCGTGGGGAGAGGAGGATAAGGGTTATCCTCTGACAGGTTCAGATAAGGGTTATCCTCTGACAGGTTCTGACAGGCCCTCAACTAGGGTTTCTGTCCAATCGCCGAACTGGCATTCACTCGCCTGACCAAACGCCGAACTGGCATTAACTTCTGCGGCGATGGGATCTGTCAGGTGTCACATCTGTCAGAAGGTAGGTGCGACGTCATGTCACACT
Organism: Wollemia nobilis; assembly: GCA_028583015.1. Classification (NCBI taxonomy): domain Eukaryota; kingdom Viridiplantae; phylum Streptophyta; class Pinopsida; order Araucariales; family Araucariaceae; genus Wollemia; species Wollemia nobilis. The sequence goes on along the minus strand of JAQPPZ010014872.1, from coordinate 759,372 downwards.
TTTGCCGGGATCCCGGACTGCGTGAGCGCAGTCCGACTTCGCCCATGTCTGGAGCGCAATCCGGTTTCGCCCAAGGTTCGAAGCGCAGTTGGGCACAGGCGTGAAATCTGGGTTAATTTTTCTAACATCGTCTACCAAAGGCAATAGTAAAGAAACCACCGCTGGAAAAAATGGTACAAGTGTCATGCAATTTCTGAATGGATATAAAAATCAGGAGGAGGAAGCGCATGTGAAAGGGCTTGGCCTTTCTTTGTATTTCAAGGCCGAAGAGACAAGCAAAGAATCTAGTGAAGGGACCCTCTCTCCTAGAAGTAGCCCCACTAAATCAGACGGTGGGTTAACCAAAACGGATTATATGGATATGTCAGCGCGCCACCTTCTCCACGGACATTCTATCCCTGAAAGCATTTACACGCTCAAGGATGAAAATGAAATTGCCATGGATCAACGAGGAGGAGGAGGGTTGTGGCAGCCAAATAAGGCAATCAAGACTTTACATGACCCAGTCGAAAGCTCAGATGGTGCAGCCACAGTAAGAAAAGCAAGAATCTCTGTTCGTGCCAGATGCGAAGCACCAAATGTAATAGTCGCTAACCCGTTTACCTATCTCCTCTCTTATGGGTTTTTTTTTTTAAATAAATAATTTGCATGGGGCCTGATGCCATGAAGAAATTGAAGAGTATGGTGGTTTCATTGCTGTTTCACCCTTTTACAATAAAAACCTTACTGATATCAGTTTTTTTTATTGATATTTTTATCACAAGATAATAATCATACATGTTGATTAAAATTTAATTCAAGGTGATGAAGTAATTTATCATACAAGTTGATTAAAATTTAATTCTACACGATGAAGTAATTTACCATATAAACGAAGGTTTATTATATAAAGAAGATGCTATTCCCAACGCAGTTTGACGTTAATGCATGTGCCAGAAACTTAAATTGTTGTACAGTGGACTGGGCATCTCCATGTAATCAAGACTACAGGATACCGGGAAATGAGCTATTGCAATATATAATTTAAACTAGGCCTGAAAGTGATAGCTTCTTCAGGTATTTCCGAGGCCTTTCTCAAACAAAGAGCTTAGTTTATTCTAATAAGGTTCGTATTAATATGGTTTCAGATGAACGATGGCTGTCAATGGAGAAAGTATGGGCACAAGATAGTGAAAGCCAATCCGTTTCCAAAAGCGTACTACCGCTGCACTGTTGCCCCCGGATGCCCTGTCCGAAAGCAGGTATCTACACTACATTTTTTCCTAAAATTAAACGTTCTCTTTTACATAATTATGTCCTCACAATCACAGAAGTCTGGTCTGATTCACCCTTGCAGGTACAAAGGTGTTCGCAAGACATGTCTATATTGGTTACAACATACGAGGGAAAGCACAATCATTTTCTTCCTGTTGCTGCCACCGACATGGCTTCCACCACAGCGGCAGCAGCCTGCATGTATCTATCTGGTTCATCCTGGAGCCATGACGGTTTCAACAACAATCCCTTCAATACAATTAACCAATGCTTTGAATCCAGTCCCACGATTAGAACCTCAACCTCCTTCCCCACAATCACACTGGACCTTACCAAAAAACCCACTTCACAACTAAACTTCAGTTTAGGGAGCACTGAAGGATCATCACCGACATCATTCCCAGCTTCAAGCTTTCCCCTGCCTTATAGATACCAATCTGGAGAATCCAGCACGGTTTCTCATCATCATGATAATCCGATACTTCGTCCGGATTATTCCATACCATTGGTGTCCGCTTCAAATCCTTGGAAGAGTACTCACCTCTATTCTGGGCAACCTCACCATACGTTTAGTAAACCTTCACCTTTCACCCCAGAAAACTACGATCCAGCCAGTCTGTTGTTCCAACTACAGCAGAAAATATCTCCCGATTCATCGCATAACAATCCAGGAGAAAGAGCTATTGAAAGGTCTCTCTCGCTATATTCGCGCCAGGCGTCATTTCAGAACGTCATAACCGAGACTGCCCTGAAAGCCGGCAACAGTAGCAATTCGTCAGCTCAGCATTCTTTGGTAGATAAAGTTACTGCCATTACTTCGGATCCGAACTTTACAGCCACCCTTGTAAACGCCATAAGTTCCATAATTGGGAAAGGCGGCCAATTGCATGGAGTAACCAATGCAACAAATAATAGGGCATTGAATTCTGATCAAAGGTGTTTGGAGAAAGACATAACGGATCTATCGGTTGTTAACTAACAGGTCTCCTTCCCAGATCATTTTGGCCCGACATAATATTGTAAATGAAATCGCTCAATTTTAGACATGTTTCGCGAGGAAATGCTTCCGTATTGATTTCTTATTTTGAAATAAAAGCTACAAAAATTCTATTATATAGATGAACAAGGCCTAATTTTCATGCTCAAACCTGTCTCTAAAGCATAATTTGTTTGGCGTTCTCCTTGTCGCTATATCCTGGGTAATTTAAAACCATTGATGACATCCTGATGATTTAATGATTTATATACCGGCGACAGAGGACTTGAAATTTATATGGACAGATGAATAAATAGATAGATATATTAATCCTGAAAAATATTTATAAGGAAATTAAATTTAAGGCCTGCATACGAGAATAGGTTATAGGCTTTCCATCAAACCCTTTGCTACTGAAAACGTATTTTTTTTACATATATTTATACGTCTATGTCATTGCAAATGAAATTATTTTTTGATTTACTTAAAAAAACAGAAACCTACAATATTTACATTTATATATAAAATAAGTCAATATAAGATACAGCTTAACTGGATCCTCTTGTGTGAAGTTTTCCTTGTCACTATAATTCAAAATCATCGATGTCATCCTTGAAGAAATTAAATTCCCCAAAGTTGGCGGAAATCGCTCTAGAAACAAGCGATGCCTGTAATCGCTCGCTCCAATTAGCGAGAACGAGAATCGCTGTTAGAAATATTAATCCAGATTTCACGCCTCCGCCCCAACTGCAGTCCGAAATTGGGCGAAACCGGACTGCGCTCGCGCAGTCGTGTATCCCAGCAAAACTTTTGACTTGACGTCGCACGTGCCTTCTGACAGATGTGACGTTTGATAGATCCAATCGCCGCAGAAGTTAATGCCAATTCGGTGATTGGTCAGAAACCCTAGTTGAGGGTCTGTCAGAACCTATCAGAGGACAACCCCTATCTTCCTCTTCCCGCGGCTATATAAGGCAGTTCGGGTCTTCAGACAAGGTGTGGAAAGAAGGTGGAGAAAGAGAGGAGAGCGGGAGGAAATTTGGAGAAACAAGCAGAGTAGGAGATGAGATCGTTTCAGTGAGCAGTGTGGCTCATCTGTTTAATGTCCGAGCAGAAAACTCGACATTTGCTTTCCGTCTCAGTTTATCTTGCAGCTTTAGTCTACAGATGTTAGTTTTCTTCAGTTGAGGACTTTTGTAACCCTCGTTTTATAAAAATAAAGTTCACTGTTGTTTAAGGCATCTGCAGGGTTTTTCAGTTATCTCTGTGTGCTAGAATCTGCTATTGTTCTCTGTACAAATCGTCTCAGAGCAATTTCTTTCGAGTTCTATATGTTTGATCTTAGATCTGAAACATTGCACTCAGATTCAGTGTTTCTCTCCTCTCGTACAGTTCTTGCCAAGCCAGGCAAACCAATGTCGAAGTCGCGCAAGCCTTCGGACAGCAAAAGTCTGCAAGGTAGAAATATTTCGCAAGGCAAAAATTTGGCTAAGTCTGGAGCTGTCCACCAAACTGCGTAGCGAAGTCAGACTTCACTACCTTTGACCGATGCAGTCGGGCGTTGACCATGTGCTTGTTGGACTTAGCACTTTCTTTCATGCGCAACATGACTACACACCTTGATCCATGCGCAACCCGACTATGCACCTCAATTTGTGTGCAACCAGACTAGGCATATCAGTCCATGCACAACTCGACTATGCACCTCGGTCCGTGCATAACCTGACTATGCAATAGTCAAAATCGTAGCCCGACTTCAGCTACGTAGTCCGACTTCGGGCCCTCCCTACTTCGCATTTTGCACTTCGCCCTGCGTTCATCATGTTAACAAATTAAAAATTTAAATTCCTCAAATTGGTATCAGAGCCACACTGATACCTTAAAGCAGAGACCAAACCAAAATGGCTTCCAACAGCAACAACTTGCAGTTGTAGATCCCGTGCTTCAACAAAAAGAATTACAATTACTTGAGTATCCAGATGAAGATCCTATTTGAATCTCAAGAGCTGTGGGAGTTAGTCGAGAATGGCTACCCAAAACTGGTAGATGCAGTAGCATTGGCCGCCCTATCTCAAGCAGATAAGGACCTATTGAAAGAGAACACGAAGAAGGACCAGAAGGCCCTCTTCTACATCATGTAAGCGGTCGAGGAGTCCATCTTCCCATGGATCGCATCAGCCACCAAGGCAAAGCAGGCCTGGCAAATTCTGGCCAGCTTGTACCAGGGCACCAATAAGGTAAAGTTGGTTAAGCTGCAGATGCTTAAGAGGGAGTTTGAAAATCTACAGATGAGTGATTTCAAGTTCATGAGTGATTTCTTCACCCGAACGACGGACATTATCAACCATATGCGGTTGAACGAAGAAATTATGCAGAGCCAGAGAATCATGGAGAAAATTTTCAAAAGTCTACCTACCAAGTTTGACTCAGTTGTGATAGCAATCGAAGAGTCGAGGAATCTGACAACTCTCTCGATAGATGAGCTCATGGGTTCATTGCAGACACATGAATAGAGGCTAAGCCGTTCATCTCAGATCTCTCTAAAGCAAGCATTTAGGGCTCAGGTCTCATTTCGAGACAACGGTAGACAAGATTCCCACCATGGTGCCTCTAGTTCTCACGGAGGAAGAGGTAGAGGCATGCATGGAAAAGGCAACAAGCAAGAAGGAAGGTCAAACCCTAGCGAAGGAGAGACCAACAGTAATTTCCATCAGCAAGGTGGAAGAGGCAGTTTGAAAAATTACCAAGCTGAATCTGGTTAGAAGAAGGACATGTTAAAGGTCCAATGCTATTTCTGCAAGAAGTTCGACCATTACATCTCACAGTGCAGAAAATGGATGGCCAAGGAGAACCAGCAATAGGCCCATTACATGGATGAAACCCAAAATACGGCAGGAGGAAATGTGTTGTTGACTTGCAACATTGAGGAGGAGTTCCAGAAGAATGTCTAGTATTTAGACAGCGGGTGCAGCAACCACATGACGGGGAACAAGGATATGTTCTCCCAACTGGATGAAACAGTCCATTTTGAGGTGAAGATGGAGAACAATAACAAGGTTCCCGTAATGGGGAAAGGAAAGATCCTCATCCGCACTAGGCACGATGAATGGAAGTAGATCTATGATGTCTACTATGTGCCTGTCCTAAAGCACAACCTGTTGAGCATTGGGCAGCTCATGCAAAAGGGACATACGATCCAGTTCAAAGATGGAGCATGCACCATCAGAGACAAGTCGTATGGGTAGATTGCTACGGTGTCCATGATGAAGAATAAAATGTTTCTGATATAGATTCATAAAGAATCATTGATGTCTTTGAGTGCATATGTGAAAGATGCTACCTGGATGTGGCATCTCAGATTTGGTCACCTGAACTTCAATGGCTTGAATCAACTGCACAAGAAGCAGATGGTGAAGGGTTTACCCCTAATAGAGCAGCAAAATCAAGTTTGTGAGGGTTTCTTAGTCGACAAACAACATAGGGATTCGTTCCCTTCTAGTTAGTCTTGGAGAGCATCATAGCCACTGGAGCTAGTGCACTTAGACATTTGTGGTCCGATGCAGACCAACACATTTTTTGATAAAAAATATTTCTTAATGTTCATAGATGACTTTAGCCAGAAGACGTGGATCTATGCCATCAAGCTGAAGTCAGAAGCATTTTTTAGATTCAAAGAATTCAAGGCTTCTATGGAGAAACAGAGTGGATATCATATCAAGACTCTTAGGACAGATGGCGAAGGTGAATACATCTCCAATGAATTCTATAACTACTGTAAGCAACATGAAATTCGAAGGCAACTCACTTCCAGATATACGCCATAGCAAAATGGCGTAGCTGAGAGGAAGAACCAGACCATCATGGATATGGCATGAAGCATGATGAAGGCGAAGGGATTATCGCATGAATTTTTGGCAGAGGCTATAACATGTGTAGTCTACCTGTTGAACATATGTCCCACCAAAAGCATGAATGACAAAATCCCTCAGGAGTCCTAGAGCGGTGTGAAGCCAAGTATGGCTCACTTGCGTGTTTTCGGGTGCATTGCATATGCACATGTTCCAGAAGAGAAGCGATAGAATTTGGATGATAGAGCTGAGAAGTGCATTTTCATAGGGTACAGTGAGCAGGCGAAGACATATAGGCTGTACAACCCTATGATGAAGAAGCTCATCATCAGCCGTGATGTGAAGTTTCTTGAAGATGAAGCCTAGAACTAGAAGTCGGAGACTGGCCAATCAAAGCCAACAGTAGTAGAGTCTGTTGACTTGGAATAAGGAAGTGTGCAGCCACCTGCAACCTTAAGCAATAATAGTGGTGCCAGCAGTAGCACAACCACTCCATCTCGGTCGCTTCCATGTGCAAGTAGAATCTAGAACCTGGTGATGCCAGTGAAGATAAGGAGCTTGCAAGAAATCTACAAGGCAACCCAAACCCATGTAGATGGAGAGTACTCTGACATTGTATTCTTTACTGAAGTTGATCTAGTGGAGTTCATAGATGCAAGTCAAAATCATAAGTGGGTGCAGCAATGGACGAGGATATTAAAGCCATTGAAAAGAATGATACATGGCAACTGACAGATCTTCTAGTAGGGAAGAAAACCTTTGGGGTCAAGTGGGTGTATAATACAAAGTTCAATGCCCAAGGAGACATTGACAAGCATAAGGCCAGACTGGTGGTGAAGGGTTACAAGCAAAAGTCAGGCATCAATTACCATGAGGTTTATGTGTCTGTAGCCCGACTTGACACAGTTAGGATGATCCTGGAATTGGCAGCCCAACAAGGTTGGAAGATGTACCATATGGATGTCAAGTCAGCTTTCCTCAACGAAGTGTTGGAGGAAGAGGTCTACATAGACCAGCCACTAGGTTACGAAGTTGAAGGCCAAGAGGGCAAAGTTCTGAAGCTGAAGAAGGCCCTGTACGATTTATTGCAGGCGCCCCGGGCTTGGTACAACCAGATTGATAGTTATTTTCAAGAAAATGGGTTTGTAAAATGCCCATATGAGCACACCCTGTACATGAAGACAAATGATGTAGGTGAGCTCATAATCGTTTGCCTATATGTGGACAATTTAATTTACACTGGCAATAACACAACACTGTTTTCCCAGTTTAGAACATCCATGAAGGAGTTCGATATGACAAAATTAGGGCTGATGAAGTATTTTCTTGGCATTGAAGTTAACCAATCAGTAGATGGCATCTTCATTTCTCAGGGCAAGTATGCGAAGGATGTCCTGAAGCGGTTCAATATGGAGGACAACAAACTTGCCATCACACCTGTAGCCATAGGTTTGAAGCTGAGCAAGCTGGATTCAGGGAGGAATGTAGATCCAACCCTATTCAAGAGGCTAGTTGGCAGTCTGATGTATTTGACTTCAACTCAGCCAAATCTGATATTTGGAGTCACTTTGATCAGCCATTTCATGGAGACTCCAAAGGACATGCACTGGCAAGAAGGCAAGAGGATCTTGCACTATGTCAACGGGACATGAAACAATGGCCTATTTTACGCCAGATAGGACCAGTTGGAATTGGTGGGATTCACAAATAGTCTCATTGGCATTCAAGAAGAAACCCATCATTGTGTTGTCCACAGCTGAAGCAGAATATATCACCGCCACGTCAGCTGCATGCCAGGCAGTTTGGCTGCGAAGAGTTCTGAGTGAACTAAACTATCCTTCGAAATGTGCGACAACAATTTTTTGTGATAAAAATTTGGCCATTGCAATGTCAAAGGATCCCGTGTTCCATGGTCGGACGAAGCACATCGATATTTGTTATCACTTCATCAGAGAGTTGGTGAAGTCTAGAGAAATTCAACTACAATTTTACAGATCCAAGGAGCAGTTGGTAGATATTTTCACAAAGCCTTTGAAGGAGGAAGACTTCAACAAATTACGAGAGCATCTTGGAGTCAAAGCGCACATGAAATCAAGATTAAAGGAGGGTGTTAGAAATATTAATCCAGATTTCACACCTCCGTCGCAACTGGGCTCCAAACTTGGGCGAAGCCAAATTGTGCTCGCGTAGTCAAGGATCCTGGAAAAACTTTTGACTTGACGTCGCACGTGCCTTCTGATAGATGTGATGTCTGACAGATCCAATCACCACATAAGTTAATTCTAGTTTAGTGATTGGTCAAAAACCCTAGTTGAGGGTCTATCAAAACCTGTTAGAGGACAAACCCTATCTTCCTCTTCTCGCGGCTATATAATGCAATTCGATTTTTCAGATAAAGTGTGGAAATAAGGTGGAGAAAGAGAGGAGAGCGGGAGGAAATTTGGAGAAACAAGCAGAGTAGGAGACGAGATCATTTTGGTGAGCAATGTGGCTCATCTGATTAATGTCCAAGCAGCAGACTCGACCTTTGCTTTCCGTCTCAGTTTATCCTATAGCTTTAGTCTATAGATGTTAGTTTTCCTCAGTTGAGGACTTTTGTAACCCTCATATTATAAAAATAAAGTTCGTTGTTGTTTAAGGCATCTATAGGGTTTTTCAGTTATCTCTATGTGCTAAAATTTGTTGTTGTTCTCTGTACAAATCACCTCAGAGTGATTTCTTTCGAGTTATATAAGTTTGAGCTCAGATCTGAAATATTGCACTCATATTCGATGTTTCTATCCTCTCGTATAGTTCTTGTCAAGCCAGGAAAACAAACGCCGAAGCCGCGCAAGCCTCCGAACAACAAAATTATGTAAGGCAGAAAGATTTTTCAAGGTAAAAAGTTGGCTAAGTCTGGAGCTGTCCACCAGATTGCATAGCAAAGTCAAACTTCACTGTCTTTGACCGATGCAGCCGGGCGTTGACCGAGAGCTTTTAGGACATAGCACTTTCTTCTGTACACAACCCGACTGTGCACCTTAATCCATGTGTAACCCGACTGTGCACCTTGGTCCGTGCACAATCTGACTATGCACCTTGGTCCTTGCACAACCTGACTGTGCACCTCGGTCCCTGCGCAACCTGATTACACAATAGTCGAAAGTGCATCCTAACTTCGGTTGCATAGTCTAACTTCGGGCCCTCCCTACTTTGCACTTCACACTTTGCACTTCACCCTGTGCTCATCTTGTCAGCGGTAAATTAAAAATTAAAATCCTCAATCGCTAATGCGAGGAGCGAGAGTTGGAATCAGTCACTCGCTGCGGTGATTTCTGAGATTGCAAAAAAGGGGAGCGATAATAGTCCTCGCTCACCAAACCCAATGATGCTGATCTTCGCTTGGGATAAATGTGATTCTGGGGATCGCACGAGGGTAGAGCGAGACTTGGGATGCGAGTGAGACAAGTTTAAATTGAGCCAGATTTTGTTTATCAAGGTGGACGAATATTGCTCGAGGGTGATGTAACCCTCGCACGTTGGCTGAGCGAGGAACGAAGTCGCTCGTATTCTAGATCGACTGTGGGAATCGTTCACTGGCTGAGCGAATAGGGTCCTTGTTCAATGAGACCAACGAGAGAAAAAAAAATGGAAAATGGACTAGGAGGATGATGTTACAATTTAAATAAGACAAAGGTTTACTTATCAATGAGGAAGAAGTGTCCAAAGCTCATGATTTAACACTAGAAAAATATCTAGGCTTGTATTTTAATAACAACAACAAAATTATAGTAAGTCCTCTATGGAGGAATTGCAATCATCTGCAATTGAATGCAAGATACATAGAATGATTAAACAAAACACCTGAAATAGTTGTTCAATGCTATCACAGGTCAGCTGCTATATTGTTGATATCTTCTTCCTCTATAATTATTTCTACTGATCACAACTGCTACTACTCTACTGCTCTTCTCCCACTAATATGTTCTCCTTATACCCTAATCATAGTACCAAATGCATCTGTATTTATAGCTCATCTTTGAGGATAGTGGCATGCGAAAGTTCAACTACCCGCATGAGGGAAATAACTGCGACGTCTAACTAGGTTCAGTTGGTGGGAAAAGTTCTTTATCACTGCCCTAGTCATGCGATTCTTGGAATCGCTCGTCTTCTAAGCGACTCCCAGGATCACTGTAGAGAGCGTGCAATTATTGGAATCGCTTCTCACTCGAGCGACTCGCGGGTAGTTTAATCAGGTTTATTTTTTCAACACCCTCCTTTAAACCTAATTTCACAAGGACTTTGATGCCCAAATTTTAACGCAATCTGTTGAAGTCCTCCTCCTTCAAAGGCTTTTTGAAAATATCAGTGACTTGCTCCTTGGACCTGCAAAATAGTAGCTACACTTCTCCCAACTTCACCAACTCTCTGATGAAGTGATACCTTATATCAATGTGCTTCATCCATCCATGAAACATTGGATCCTTCGATAGTGCTATGGCAGAATTGTTTTCACAAAATACGATTTTTGTGCCTTCCAGTGGATGGTTTAGTTCACCTAAAATCCTCTACAACCATACTACCTAACAAGTGGCATATGTGGCAGTGACATACTCAGCCTCAATAGTGGACAATGCAACTATTGGTTGCTTCTTAGACGACCATGACACTGCTCTCAAATCGAGATGAAAAGCATACCCAGAAGTGCTCTTTCGATCATCAGTGTTGCCAGTCCAATCGTTGTCTATGTAGCCCACAAGTTCTAGTTGGTATCATATGGCATAGAATATTCCATGGTTCCTTGTCCCGTTGACACAGTGCAATATTTGTTTGCCTTATTGATAGTGCATGTCCTTCAGAGTCTCCATAAATATACTGATCAAGCTGACTCCAAACATCATATATGGCAAAGTTGCAGTCAAATACATGAGACTGCCAACTAACCACTTAAACAGGGTTGGATCAACATTCTTGTTGGAATCCAACTTGCTCAGTTTTAAACCTGTTTCAATAGGTGTTATGGAAGGTTTGTTGTCCTCCATCTTAAACCGCTTCAGGACATCCTTTGCATACTTACCCTGAGAAATAAAGATGCCATCTACTAATTGGTCAACTTCGATGCCAAGAATGTACTTCAACAATCCTAAGTCTTTCATCCCAAAATACTTCTTCATGGTTGTTCTGAACTAGTTAAACAGTACATAACTATTTCCAATGTAAATCAAATCATCCACATACATGCAGACGATTATCAATTCCCTTGCTTCATTTATTTTTAGGTATAGGGTGTGCTCATATGGGTATTTGACAAACCCATTCTATTGAAAATAGCCATCAATCCAGCTGTACCATGCTCAAGGTGCTTGGTTCAACCCATACAAGGCTTTCTTCAACTTTAGGACCTTGCCTTATTGCCCTTGCAATTCATAACCTTGTGGATGGTCTATGTAGACCTCCTCCTCCAAAACGTCGTTGAGGAAGGTTGACTTGACGTCCATCTGGTAAAAACTCCAACCCTTCTAAGATGTCTGTGCTAGGATCATCCTAACTATGTCATGTCAATATACAAGTGCATACACCTCATGGTAGTCAATCCCTAACTTCTGTTTGTAGCCTTTCACCACTAATTTGGCATTATGTCATTCAACTTCTCCTTGGGTATTGAACTTTGTTTTGTAAACCCACTTGATCCCAATGGTCTTCTTCCCTATTGGGAGATCTGCCAACTGCCATGTCTTGTTCTTATCTATGGACTCTATCTCTTCATCCATTGCATTCAAACGAAATTGGATCACATTTAGTAAATAGATCAAAGTCAAAATGTTCTTCATATTCATGATTTGGGTTACCTCATAGATGTCTTGCAAGCTCCTTGTCTTCGTAGGTGTCCTCAAGTTGGGAATCCTACTTGCAAGTGGAGGCGATGAGATGGTGAGTTTGTACTGCTAGTGGCACCATCGTTGCTACTTGAGGCTACAGGTAGCTGCATAGTGTTCTCCTCCAACTCCACAGACTCAATAACTATTGGCTCAGGCTGGCCAATCTTTGATTTCTAGTTCCAGGCTTCATCTTCAAGGAACTTCACATCTCGGTTGATGATGAGCTTCTTCATCATAGGATTATACAACTATTATGCCTTCACTTACTCACTCTAGCCTATGAAGATACACTTCTCTGCATTTTCATCCAACTTCTACCCCTTTTCTTCTAGAACATGTGCATATGCTATACACCCGAAAACCCTCAAATGATCCACACTCAGCTTCTGACAGCTCCAAGCCTCTTGAGGAATCTTATCCTTCACGTTTTTTATGGGACATTTGTTTAGTAGGTACACTACACATGATACAACTTCTACCCATAACTCATGCAGTAGATACTCCGTGCCATTTCCATGATCATCTTGTTCTTCCTCTCAGCTACACCATTCTATTGTGGTGTGTATCTGGTAGAGAGCTGCCTTTGAATTCCATTTTCCTTGTAGAAAATTTTGAATTCATTGGAGATGTATTCACCTCCACCATATTTATGGAGAGTCTTCACCTAGTAGCCACTCTATTTCTCCACTAGAGCCTTGAACTCCTTGAATCTGGAAAATGCTTCTGACTTTAGCTTGATGGGATAAATCCATGTCTTTTGACTGAAGTCATCAATGAAGATCAAAAATTATTTGTTACCATCAAATGTGTTGGTCTGCAATGGACCATAAATGTCTGAGTGCACCAGCTCCAATGGCTATGAAGCTCTCCAAGACCGCCTTGAAGGGAATGAATTCTTGTGTTGTTTTATGACTAAGAAACCCTTATAGACCTAATTTGGTTGCTCAATAAGGGATAAACCCTTCACCATCTTCTTCTTGTGCAACAATTTAAAGCCACTAGAATTCAAGTGACTGAATCTGAGATGCCACATCCAGGTAGCATCTTTCACAACTACATTCAAAGATAGCAGAGACTCATTCTGAATATATAGCGAAAACATTTTGTTCTTTGTCATGGACATCATTGTAATCTATCCATGATACCTGTCTCTGATAGTGTAGACTCCATCCATGAATTGAATAGAGTTCCCATTCTACACAAGTTTTCCAACGTTTAGTAGGTTGTGTTTCAAACTAGACACATAGTACACGTCACATATCTACTTCCTTTCACTGTGCCTGGTGCGGATAAGAATTTTTCCTTTGCCCTTGACAAGAACCTTGCTATTGTTCCCCATATTCACTTTAGACTGGACTGTTTCATCCAGTTGTGAGAACATCTCCTTGTTCCCAATCATGTGGTTGTTGCACCCACTATCAAGATACCAGACATTCTTATGGATCTCCTCCTCAATACTACAAGTCAACAACATGTTTCTACTGGCATATCTACACCCCGCATTTCCATCTTCATCTGTGTAGTTGGATTGCTTTTGGTTGTCCTTGGCCATTCTTTTTCTACATTCAGAGATGTAATGACCAAAATTTTTGTAGTAGTAGCATTGGACCTTTGATTTGTCCTTCTTATGACTAGATCCACCTTCCTGATTTTTGCTATTGCCTCTTCCTCCTTGTTGATGGAAGTTGATGTTGGTCTCTATGTCATTAGGATTTGATCTTCCTCCTTACTTTTTACATTTCCCACACTTGCCTTTGCCTCTTTTACCTTGATAACTAGAGGCTCCATGGTGGGAATCTTATCTATGACTATCTCAGATTGTGACCTGCACCTTGAACGCCTACTCTAGAGAGGACTAATATGAGCGGCTCAGCCTCTGCTCATGTGTTTGCAAGGAACCCATGAGCTCATCCACAGAGAGGGTTGTCAAATACCTCGACTCTTCAATTGCTATCATGACTGAGTCAAATTTTGTTGGCAGTCTTCTCAGAATATTCTCCATGATTCTCTAGTTATGGATAATATCTCCATTCAACCGCATCTGGTTGATGATGTCCATTGTTCGGGTGAAGAAGTCACTCATATAATTTGACTCATTCATATGCATGTTCTTGAACTCCCTCCTTAGCATCTACAACTTCACCAACTTCACCTTGTTGGTGCCCTAATACAAACTAGCTAGGATTTCCCAAGCTTGCTTTGCCTTGGTTGCTACTACAATCCATGGGAAAATAGTTTGCTCGTTTGCTTGCATGATGTAGAACAACGTATTCTAATCCTTCTTCATGTTTTCCTTTAACAAGTCCTTATCTACTTGGGAGAGCGCAGTCAGTACTGCTGCATCTGTTGGTTCTACATATCCGTTCTTGAACAACTCCCATAACTCCTATGACCCGAACATGATCTTCATCTAGATGCTCCATTATTCATAGTTCTTGCCATTGAACCACAAGATTTGCAATTGTAGGGAGTCATTTCTAGAAGCCATAATTCAATCTCCACGAGATGACACAGTGGCTCTGATACCAATTTGAAGAAATTAAATTCTTGAAAATTGTCAAAAATTACTCAAGAAACAAGCGATGCCCATAATAGTTCACTTGAATTAGCAAAAATGGAAGTCGCTCATGTGAGGAGTGAGAGCAGGAATCACTCACTCATAGAAATGGGGAGCGAGAATAGTCCTCGCTCACCAAACCCAGCGATGCTGATATTAGCTTGGGATAGATGCGATTTTGGGGATCGCACGAGGGTAGAGTGACAATTGGGACATGAGTGAGACAAGTTTAAATTGATCTAAAGTTCATTTATCAGGGTGAACAGATATCCCTCGAGTATGATACAACCCTCAATGTCACACATTGGTCAAGTGAGGAATGGAGTCACTCGTTGGCTAGAGCGACTTCCAGAATCACTCACTAGCTGAGAAAATTTGGTCCTTGCTCAGTGAGACCAGTGAGAGAAAAAAATGGCAAATTGACTAGGAGGAGAATTTTGTAATTTAAATGAGAAAAAGGTTTACTTATCAATGAGGAAGAAGTGTCCAAAGCTCCTAATCTAGGCTTGTATTTTAATAACAACAACAAAATTACAATAAGTCCTCTATGTAGGAGTTGCAATCATCTACAATTGAATGTAGGATATACAAAATGACAAAAGAAAACACCCAAAATGGATGTTCGATGCTATAATGGTTCAGTTGTTGTACTATCGATCTCTTCTTCCTCTGCAATTGTTTCTATTGCTCACAATTGATACTATTCTGTTACTCTTATCCCACTAATATTCTCTCCTTCTACCCTAATCAAAGTGTCGACTGCATCTATATATATAGCTCATCTTTGAGGACAGTGTCATGCGATAGTTCAACTACCTGCACGAGGGAAATAACTGCAACATCTAATTAGGTTTAATTGGTGACAAAAGTTCTTTATCACTGCCCTAGTCATGCAATTATTGGAATCACTCATCTCCTGAGTGACTCCCATGATCACTGTAGAGAGCGTGTGATTCTTGGAATCACTTCTCACTCATACGACTCGCAGGCGATTTAATCAGGTTTATTTTTTCAACAATCCTGATGATTTTTGTGTGACCAAGAATTTGAAATTTATATGGGCAAATGATAAATAGATACATATGTTAATTGAAATATGTATTGCGTTCAATCAAAACTTTTCCTTTTACTCAATTTAGTGGAGCTTTGCCATTTTTGGGACTTTTGCATTAAGACAAATGACTATAAAAATAATAAAACATGCGATGAGATAAAATATAATGTACAACTAAACAAAAACTTTACAATTTGAGCTTTTTTTCAAAGGTGCCTCCCCTCAAAGGATTGGAGATTTTCTAGGAATTAATTCTTCTGATAAATATAATTTTCCATAATTTTCGATAATGGAAGTTTTTTTCCTAAAGTACTTAGCACCTTTTTTCTATCAACAACATAAGTCGTTCTTCTTACTATGTAGAAGTTTTGATTGAAAGTTTTTCTTTTCCACATGGAATGTCTTCTTATCCTTTTTAAGGCTACGATTTGCACTTTTTTGTGTAATTTTTTCCATTTTTCTTCTTCTCTTTTCCTTCTTTGTTTTTGCAATTCTTTTGTTTACCTCTTTTTTTCTTCTATGGTTCATTGTTTCTATTAGGAATAAAATCATGCCTTGCACATGTAAATATAGGATACAATGAAGTAAAAACTCAGCTAACCTTTTAACATGTATTAATTAATGGACAAGTGTCTATCTATTATTCAAATAATTGCAACTACTAGAAATAAATACAAATGTTGTGAAGTATGCATGTTAAATATATGGATAAAAGATATGTTAAAAATAGGTGAAATATAGATTAATTTCCAATACCCTCCTTTAAGCCAAATTTTACAAAAATTTGATGCCTAACATTTCCTTCAACCTTTTAAAATATTCATCTATTAGAGGCTTGGTGAAAATATCTGCAACCCGTTCATTGAACCTACCAAACAACTCAATTTCATTATTTTCACTAGCTCTTTGATTAAATAATATTGGATGTCAATGTGCTTAATTATGTTATGAAATACTAGATCATTGGATAGTGCTTCACCTAATATTCTTCGTATTCAAACTTCTTAACATGTTGTATATGTGGTGACAACATACTTTTCTTTAGCAGTAGATAATGCAACAATAGATTACTTCTTAGATGACCATGATATTACACCTAATGTAAGATAGAATGTGTATCCAGAAGTGCTCTTTCTATCATCAATATTTCCAACCCAATCATTATTTGTGTATCCAACAAGTTCAAGCTAGTCTAATATTGCATAAAAAATCCCATGGTCTCTAGTTTCATTGACATATCTTAAAATTATTTTCTCAACCTACAAGTGAGTGTTCTTAAGGGTCTATAAATCTATTTATTAGACTCAGTACATACATAATATCAAGTCTATTTGTAGTCAAATACATGACACTGCCAACTAATCTCTTATAGAATTTTGAATCCACATTATTTCTACAATCCTTATTGATCAACTTTAGGCCTGTTGCAACTAGTGTGTTTACATGTTTACTATTATTCATTCCAATTATTTTTAAGACATATTTTGCATAATTACCTAGAGAAATGATGATACCATCTATTGATTGGATAACTTTAATTCCAAGGTAATATTTCATTAAGCCCAAGTCTGTCATCTCAAACTCACTCTTCATGACATCTCGAAATTGGCTAAACAACATATTGTTATTGCTAGTATAAATGAAATTATCTATATACAAGTATACTACTATTATATATTTGATTGCATTGATATTAATGTAAAAATGCTACTCATATGGATACTTGATGAAGCCATGCTATTGATCTTAAAAGTAAAATTTAATTCAATTATACCAGGACCTAGGTACTTGATTTAATCCATACAAGACTTTCTTCAACTTGGATGCCGTACATTTCTACCCTTCTAACTCATAACCTAGTGTCTGATCTACATAGACCTCTTATTCCAACACTCCATTTAGGATGGTTGACTTGACATCCATTTGGTAAACCTTCCATCCTTTCTAGGATGTTAGTACCAGAATAATTCTAATTGTGTCAAGTGTTGTTGTAGATGCATACATTTTATGATAATAAATACCTAATATTTGCTTGTATACCTTTGAAACCAACCTTTTTTATGCCTTTGAACATCACCTTGGGCATTAAACTTGGTTTTGTACACCCATTTCACTCTAATGGTTTTATTTCTTGTTGGAATTTCCATCAGTTCCCAAGTTTGATTTTTATCTATAGCTTCAATCTCTTCATCCATGGCTTCCACTCGTTTATAACCTTTAATTTCTTCTTCAAATGAAATAGGATCACATTAAGAAAATAAAGCAAAGTTATAATGTTCTTCATCTTCTATTTCATTTCGTTTTACCTCATATTTCTTGCAACTTCCTTGTCTTTACTAGTGTTCTCATATTAGATATCATTCTTGCAAATGGTGGTGAACTCGATGAGGAAGAAGAGGTGTTTCCTGCATTGGTGCTACTAATTGAAGTTGGGGCCTGATTTATGTTTTTTCCATTCAAGTTCTTCATGTCAATGTTGGTTGCCCCTTACTGACTAGTCTTGGAATTCCAATTCCAAGCTTCATATTCATTAAATTTCACATATCTACTTATGATATTCTTCTTTTTAATAAGGTTGTACACTTTATAAACATTTGTTTTTTTCATTTTACCCAATAAATATGTATTTTTTTGCCTTGTCATCAAGCTTTCTTCTCTTATAAATTGTAATGTGTGCATATGCTATGCATCCAAAGGCTCTTAAATGAGAAACAGTTGGATTGTTGTTGATTGAAGCCTTTTTTAATATTATTTTTTCACACTCTTTATGTGACACCTATTTAGCAGATAAACTACACATCCTACAACATCTCCCTAAAATTTATTTGGAAAGGTTTTTACCTTCAACATACTCCTTGTCATCTCCATTATTATATCACTCTTTCTCTTTTCCACACCATTCTGCTAAGGTTTATATTTGGCTATGAACTATATTCTAATTCCATGAGCTTTACATGCATTATGGAACTCATTTGAGATGTACTCACCTCCTCCATCTATTTTAAGAGTCTTCACAAAAAAAGTTTTTTTTTTTCTTTTGAACTTACATGGTGGAATCATAGACACCACGAATTTGGGTAGGTTGTCCTACTTTTATGGCCACCACAATATTTTGTGATATCCATCGCAAAAGCCGTAACACAATTCTTCATGTAATACACCCTTATAACAACCATGCCAAAATAATTTTAAACCTTTTATGCCACTGAAAGCACCAGGAAAGGGACAAGTGTTCAGTTCAGTGAGGCCCAATATTTGAAAATTGGACCTCCACACCCCTTATGGGATTTTGTCAAACCAATTGATCTACACCTCAGACCTATCTTAACATAAAAGTTGATTTGCTTTTCAATCAAATTCTTAAACTCATTAAACCTACCAAATACTTCTAATTTTTGTTTCAAGAAGTATATCCATGTCTTTTGGCTAAAATAATTTATGAAAGTTACAAAATATTTGTTATTTCCTGATGATTTGGTTTGCATTGGGACATAAATATCTGAATGCACTAGCTCTAAAATATGTGAAGCTCTCCATGAAATTCCTATAGGAAATGCATCCCTATGTTGATTACCCAAAATACAACCTTCACATGCTTGATTTGGTTGCTCCATAAGAGGTAATTCTTTTACCATTTTATTTTATATAACAAGTTTAGGCCACTTAAACTCAAGTGACCAAATTTGATATGCCATAAATCTATAAAATTCTTTACAATAGCACTAAATAAAAGTAACATTTCACTCTAAATTTTTAGAGGAAAATTTTTATTCTTTATCATGGCCACCTCTGCTATTATTCTATTTGCACTATTTCTAATGGTGTAAATTCCATTTTTAAAATAGACTCTATGATATTTTTGCATAAGCTTACCAATTCTTAATAAATTGTGCTTTAACCTTGGCACATAATAGACATCAAATATTTATGTTTTTTTTCTTGATTTGTGCAGATTTGAATATTCCCTTTGCCCATGATAGGTACCTTGATATTGTTTCCCATATTTACTTTAGGCTTGATGGTCTCATCTAGTTGTGAGAATATTTATCTATTCTCAATCATGGTTATTGCAACCACTATCTAAATACCATACTCTTTTGGATTTCTTCATCAGCATTGCAAGTTATCAAAGAAATACTTGCATATTTGGTTTCTTCATTCTCATTCACATTTGTATAGCTAGCTTCTTGTTTGTTCTCCAGCCATTTTCATCCTACACATAACTATAATACCCAAATTTCTTGCAGTAATAACATTGGATTTTATATTTATCATACATTTCATTTGACCTTCCTTGCTAATTTCTACTACTACCTATTTCTCTTCCTTCATCTAAATTGTAGATACATTCTCCTTTGTTGGAGGAGTATGTTCTTCATCCTCCATATTTTCTACTACCTTTGTTGTTGTAGTCACATCCTCTTCCTCCTTACAAAGTTGAGGTTGCTTGCTACGATTTCTCTTTTCTATTGTTATCTTTGAATGATACTTACATCTTAAATGCCTACTCCAATATGGATTGTGCTTTTTAGTTTAACCTTTGATCATGTGTATGTAGAGATCCTGTCAACTCATATATTAATAGAGTTGATAAATCCTTTGATTATTAAATAGTTATGACCATTGACTCAAACATTGTTGGTAAGATTCTCAGTATCTTCTCTATAGTTCTCTGGATTTCAATGTTCTCACCATTTATTCTCATCTAATTGATAATACCCATTCTATGGGTAAATAAGTCACTCATGGATTCATATTCATTCATTTGTAGCTTTTTGAACTCTCTTCTCAACATCTACAACCTCACCAATTTTACCTTGTTGGTGCCTTAATAGGATTTTTCTAATATTTCCCTTGCCTCCTTGGACTTTGTTGCTATTACAATTATGAGAAATATGGACTCATCTATTACTTGCATAATTAAAAATAATACCTTTTGGTTTCTCTTCTAGCTTTTTTTAAATAAATATTTCTCATCTTGCGAAAGAGTGCTCAATGTTGTTGCATCTATGAGTTTTGCATACTCATTCTCTACAAGGTCCCAAAGCCTATGTGATACAAATAGTTTCTTCATATAAATTTTCTTGTAATAATAATCTTAACATTAGATCACGAGATCTACATTTACATCTACCACTAGAGGCTATTGTTGTTGGTTCTAAAACACCGGTTCTGAAACACCCACTAATCGCTTTGGCTCTGATACCATTTGAATGAGATGTACATTTACATTGAACTACCACTAAAGGTTATTTTTGTTGGCTCTGAAACTTCCACTAATAGCTCTAGTTCTGATACCATTTGAATGATACACTGTGCTCAATCAAAACTTTTTCTTTTATATAAATTTATTGAAGCTTTATAATTGTCAAGATTTTTACATAGGAAAAATGATCTAACAAATAAAACACATGATGAGATAACATATATTGTATTATATTAATGCAAAACTAATAAAAAACTTTACAATAAAAACATTTTATTGAAGTTGCCCTCCCTTAGCAAATCAAAGGTTTTCTCACAAGTAATTCTATAGATAAACAAAAATTTAGAGAATTGAAAGTTTTTGACCTAAAATACTTAGCACCTTTTTTCTATGAGTGAAAGTTATTCTTTGTACTATGTCGAATCTTTGAAGGAAGCTTTTCCTTCTCTGTGCAAAATGTCATATTTTTCTTTAAAAATTTATGACTTGCACTTTCCTAAGCAATCTTTTTAATGCTTCTTCTCCTCTTCTCCTTATTTGCTTCTATAATTCTTTTGCTTACCTCATCTTCTCTTCAGTAGCTCAATGCTTCCATTAGGAATGAAATCATACCCAACACATACATATAGAATGAAAGGAGAAAAAAACTCAAATAACCTTCTAACGTGCATTAATTAATAAAGGGGTATATATCTATTATTTGAACAATTATAACTACCATAATTAAATACAAATGCTAAAAAGTATGAAGATTAATTATACAAATAAAAAGTTTGCTAGAAATAGGTGAAAATTTTAAATGTGTTAAAATATTAAACACCATTTATAAGTAAGTTAAATTTAAGCCCTAAATATGGGAACAGGTTATAGGCTTTCCATCAAGCCCTTTGCTAATGAAAGAGTAATTTATATATATATATATATATAGGTTTCAGATATTGAAAGTCAATTTTTTATTATTTATTATTTAATTAAAAATAATAAAAATATGAAATATTTAAATTTATATATAAAATAACTCTTACAGGGTATAGTTTACTATTAATACATGCACATCATAACGTTATTAGTTATTAATGATTGCTAGAAAAAAATAATGGTTAATATAATACCAGTAACTCCCTATACAACAACAATCTAATAAGAATCATGGTGGGTTATGAGCCTCTGTCTCAACAAAAGGAATAAGAATCATGGTGGATTATGAGCCTCTGTCTCAGCAAAAGGAATCTCTGAAGTCGCTTTTTTTAATAAGCATCTTTTAATTAGGAATGGAACTCTATAATAAAACCATCTTCATTGTATGTTATTGTTTTTGGTTCAGTTCTACAATTCAAACCTGTAATAAATCTATCTGGTTATGATTGTAAATGTTATTTTTATTAATAATTATATAATTAGTACAATGTTTTTCATCTTTAAGTATATTTCAACCGTAGTTAACAGTTATTTTTTAATTAACATTTGAAGTGTATGTATGTTGATTACTTGTGGAAGAGAGGAAACACAATAAAGGGCGTCCACGGTCTATCCAGCGAGACTATTAGAAATTCCGTTAATAATGAAACCCGTGGTTGACCATAGAATCTGATTCTGGACGTTCGTTTTAAAATATGGACGAATCAGGTTAGGAAAAGGAGAAATGTAAATAGGAAAAAAAATTCATAACAGTTATCTTAATCTAGGTATGAAATTATGGATGAAACAGGTTTTAAAAGGTTACCTTAATTTAAAAATTTATGTATAAAATATGGACGAATCAGGTTAGGAAAAGGAGAAATGTACATAGGGAAAAAAATCATAACAGTTATCTTAATCTAGGTATGAAACTGTGGATGAAACAGGTTTTAAAAGGTTACCGTAATTTAAAATTTTAATGTATAAAATATGGGTGAATCAGTTTTTAGGGGAACCCTAAGCATCTAAGGAAAATGACTCATGTAGATGAGTAAGTTTTCCATGTCTATAGAGAACATATTATCTTTAGTAATATTTATGTGTATTTTAATTTTAATACAATATGAAGTAATGTCCCTGATTATTGCCTCCTTGGGACCAATCAAGTCCTTCAAATCCATGTGACTTATAATCATAATAACAAAATTCTTTCATGCAACTACCTAATATTCCTCATTATATATTATAGTTCCTTTCCTTTTCTTTTCCTATTTCTTAAGTACCCTATTAAGCACTTTAATTTTATCTTCCATAGAGTGAGCTTTAGGCCTAAATTGACATGATTAGAAAACTATCATCAAACTTATTTGATCATTCTATTACTTCCTTATTTTGTTTCTTTAACAACATGTTTAAGGGATAGCTATTCATATTATTTTATCAACCAAAATATAGTTAATATCCATTCTTTCCTCTTGAGCTTTATCTTGTTTTTTAGTTATTCACCTACTTAGTTTGTTCCTAGGATGATATGATAGCCTTGGGGTCATCTAAGATTTTGATAAATTTCTTTATGATCCCTCTAAAATAATAATTCCATTTTCTAATCCTTCTAACATGTTTCTTGAATACCTTTACAGTGTTTTTTTACTACGATAACACTAGCATACATCATGTTCATTATCACTTATATGTCCATGATAGGGAGAAAATTAAATGTAAACTCATAATCCCCTTTAATGGGTATCTTCTTAAGTGGAGCTCTAGATTTGTGTTGGGTAGTTACCAATAATTGTTCTAAAGGGTCATCTTGCCATAGCATCTTGGCCCTTCACTTTGTCATTTTCTCTAATGGGTGATAGAGAAAATAAAGTGGATTTTTCAATGGTGTTTTCAATTTTTTTGTGTTTCTTTATTTATAGAAACTTGGTAAAGAAATCATCTAATTTTAAGGGTGTGCCAACAATATTTCTTATATTGTTAGATTTATGATTTTATGATTCTATGCTTGGGTTTCATTCATAATATGTCTATCTCTAGCATTCTCTTCCTATTGTACCATTTGATATTTCTATTACTAAGGATAGGAATCCACATGATCATAGTATCTTTAATTCTTATTATTATTTCTTGTTGGATAATCTAATAAGGTATGTTATTTTGGTTTCTTTCTATTACCATTACAATATGCATATCCATATGTGTATGTCTATATATAGGTCCTACTTCTATTTCATATTTCTAAACTTTCTTTTTCTCTTAATTTTATGGTAAAATATATTCCTATCTATACAAGATAGAAATTTCCTATAATCGCTATACTCCATAGAGGTTTTCATACATTTGTGGGTTAATCATCTTGGTATTTAAGTTCATAAAATATTCTCGACACATGATGGGAGGAATAGTTGGTGATATCAATTATTGAGTTTTCAACCATAAGGTGATCTCCTACTAGTTCCTCCATTATTTTGTCATTTGCATCTCCTTGAAGGATACTTTGATTTTTAATTTTTTAAAGGATTCATTCCCTTACTTAAGGAGCTATGTGTGCCATGATCTATATTATTTTTGTTTAGTCTTTTATCTTATATTATCTATAACTTTAGAGCTAAGCCAAGGTATTTTACCATAGATGGATGCTAATGTATGTCCCAAAAATATTTTGTTAAAATCTAGGTATGAAGAGGTTTCCCTAAGGAATGGAGTCCAATCAACTATAGAGCATAGTTGATCATTATCTTTCTGAGTGAACTTAATACTATGTAAACATGGGGGCATATAGAAAATAAATAGCCATGCTAAAAATGGTAAGTAGAATAACTTATAACTTTCTTTCATCCTAAATGAAACTGGTTGATTATAAATTTTATAACTTACAAAAAAAGCCCAATCAAAGAATACATGGTTACTATAACTAGAACTGTCATAGTTACATACATTAGCAACTACATATGCAAGAAATATTTGATGGTCATATATGAATAAATATGAATCCAACCCTATAATGATAGCTAATATGGACAACACTATTTGTAGAATATTCTTAAAGCATTCAAACTTTAGAGAATTTTTTAAAAAATCCTTTAGAATTTGGCCTATATACTTAGTCAACCAAGTTTTAAAAGTATCTTTCTATAAAAGGCTCCTCTACTCATCTATATCAATGAACTTAGGCATTGTACCTAGCTATGCTCCTAATGAAAAATCTCTTTTGATTTCATCCAATGTGATGGTAAATAGCTTCATCTTTTGCATGTCATACACCATCACTATTTTTGGATCATAGTTTTAAAAAATTGTTTTGATGAGTTCATGATAAATGTGGATGAATATGAGCATGTAATTGTACAATTTTTTTTTTGAAGGAGTAGACTTGGGTTTACTAAATGATATTTTCATTCCATTTCTCTATGATCCTTCTCTGAATTTCTTCAACTTTACTTTTATTATGATAATTGGGTCATGGATATATGTCAGTCCATCTTATAGCTCTTTCGTAGTCTTCCATACATTTTTTCCTCTCTTACCTCAAGCCATTTTGAACTAGTAGAATTATCTTATGGACACAGGTACATGAAATTGTGTAGCTTTCTTATAATGCAGAGTATTTCATTAATTCTATAGTATCTCTCTCCTTCAACCACTAAATGCTCTAATGCATATTACCTCTTTTTGACCCTATATATAGCAATAAACATCTATGAATAACAATGATTGATAATTTAATGTCAGGGATTGCATGTGCTTAGCTTTGATAAAAAATATATTCTCAAAACTACAAGCTCATGTAAGTGTTTGTGATGCATATCCTTTATCAAGATCTCCATGCTTTTGGCCAATGATATTATTGAGAATTCAAAATATGGTGGCTACCAAGCATAATCCTTAGCCAATAAATTGCTACTATTTATAAAGCACTACTACCACTATGAAACTATTCACAAATATCAATACTTACATATGTATACATCAACATCACACTCTTCTATGCATAATACTTTAAATACAGGTCATTCATTGAAATTAGAAAAATACAATTATCCATGAATTAAACTTCATAGGCATTTAACTCCTTCCTTCCTAAGATTATTTTGGGACCAGACTATAATCATTTTAGGTTATTATGCTTTCCTAATTTTGCATGATCTAAGTCCTATTTGAGCACTAGATCACCACTTTTGAAGGATTTTAATGATGGAAATCTATCAAACCATCGCTTAATAGTTGTCTGGTGTTTATGGAAATTATTATAGGTCTCTTGTCATTTTTTTTCTAATAGCAACAATTCTTACATTGTTTATTCAATTGGCTCAATATCCTCTAGTTTTGGTTGGTCTATGAATTAATAAGTAGGCAACATGAAATTGATTGGCAAACACAACTTCTTTTCCGTAAACTAGAGTGTAAGGTGTAGTCTTCAAAGATTTATTGATCATGATTCTATTCAACCATAATACTTGGTTTAATATTAAATGCCAACTCTCTTTACTGTCACCAATATTTCTCTTAAATATTTTTATAAAGTTTTTATTGGCAGATTATGCTAGTTCATTACCTTGAGGATATTAGTTTAAGGATACCTTCTTGTATGTACCATATTTTCTTGTAAAATCCATGTTTTCATTGCCTTTGAATTCTTTGGTATTAATAGACACTATCATAGAAAGGACCCCAAAGTTGGTGATCATTATTTCAAAAAATTCTATAATAATATCTTGGTCTGCATGTCTAGTTACCTCAACTTTAGACCACCTAGGGAAATATTTAGTTGCTATCAATATGAATTTGTGTCTAAAATAATAATTTGGGTAGATCATCCCAATAAATTATAACCCCCATTTCTAAAAGGGTTCTTTCACAATAACTAGTTGGAGGGGCATTTTCAAACTCTTGCTTTTGCCAATAATTTTTGACATTTTTCATAGGTCTTAGAAATTTTAAATGCATCAGTAAATAATGTACGTCAATAATATCCAGCTCTAAGTATCCTTGCAGCTATATTTTATCCATAATATTATCTTCTTGAGAAGTCAACATTAAATTTCTTTCAATATTTCCACTACCTTATACGGTTGCACACATCTCAATAAGATACCATAAAAAATATTTTGGTACAAGACACCATTAGTTAGATATTAATTTAAGGCTTAAAATATATACCTACACATTTGAGAGGTGGTAAACCCATCCAAACACTTACAAGTCTCAAAAAATGAACCATATAATTCATCCAAATATTTTTCTCTATTTGGGCTTCTTCTAACTAATGTTATTGTTGTTGTTCAATTACCAAATTAGAGTCCAATACTGTAAAATTTGCCAATTTTTCACATAGTGTTCTTCCTCTGACTAATTTAGTTGGATTGATCACTATATCACACTCTTGTATCTTTGTGATCCAACCGACTCATTTTTTGTCCAATTATCCTTGCACTATAAAGATTCGTACATTTGGATGTACTACCTACACCAGTGTTTTACTTTGAGAAATTTAGTGTCTCAATTTTTTGAGCAATTTCATAAAATAAAGCACTTGTTTATCTATAAAATTATAGCTTTTTTCATTATCATGTAGATTTTAGCTCAAAAAATATATGGGCCACTTGTTATGATATTTGTCCTTTTGAGTGAGGATAGTTGCATAGTTTTCTTCTACTCCAAATACATAGATAATGAAGTTTTTCCTATAATATGGTTAGCTAATACTAGGGCTCTAGTAATAGCATCCTTTATATTTGTGAAATACTCCCTTTTGGCTTCCGTCCATGTGAAATTTGCATACTTTTTCAATATTTTTGTCATAGGCTTTACTTTTTGAGCAAAGTCAAATATAATTTTTTGAATAAAATTGATTTTTCCAAAGAAGAATGTAATACTTTTTTGTTTTAAAGCGAAGGGAGTGCTAGTATTGCTTTAACTCTATCCAAATAAATAACTAGACCTTAGTTTGATACTATATGGCCTAGCATATTTCCTTTGTGGATAATAAAGATTAATTTTTTGGGCTAAGTGATACCCTAAATTCTTTGCATTTCTAAAAATATAGTCTAAGATGATCAAAATGCTTCTCCTTTTCATGAGAGAAAACTATCATATCATCTATATGGATCAATATAACTTTGTTCACAAGTTCATCAAAAATTAAATCCATAGTCCTATGTAAAGTAGCTCTAGTATTAGATAATTCAAAAGGCATTATTTTATAATAAAATCTTCCCCATTTGGTCATGAATGTAGTTTTATGTTGATCCTCATGATTGACCCATACACAATTAAAACCTAAAAATCCATCCAATAATGAAAATATTTCTACTTCAACAATTGTATGTAGGATCTAACTGATCCAGTACAAAGGATAGTGATCCTTTAAATATGCTTTGTTTAGGTTCCTAAAATCCATGCAAAGGTGTATATCTTTGTTCCTTTTTTACCAAGACCAAATAGGCTACCCATGTACAATGTTTTATTGGGTAAATGATTTTGCATTTAGCATCTTCAACAATTCTTATTTTATTGGTACTTCTATTTTTGATATTTTAACCTTTGATTTTGCCAAAATAGCTTAGCATTGGACAATAAATGTATAGTATGATAAATTGTATATTTACTATAGAGTTTTAAGTCATAATAACTCCAAAAAATTATGTCACTAAATTTTTTATAGAGATTTAAAAGCTGCTAAACTTCTTCTTTAGAGCATTGTATACCATTATTTAAATTATTTTTAGGTTTAAATTGAATTTATATGAACTCATGTTCATCAATATTTATCTTTTGGTCAATTGGTCAATCATTGTTATCAAACAAATTCTTGATGGTGATCAGTCCTTTGGGAATATGACTATTCTTTAGATAGATTACTTCATCCTTGCCTATGTCATCAGCTACATTTGTGCAATCCATTTCTAGATTAATAAGTCTACTATCTGTATGTCATTATAAAATAATTACTAGAAGAAATATTTATCTGGTATATATGGCCTCAATGCCAATTTGATAGATGTTGAGATTTTTCTTAGATCAAATATTGGATAAACATTGGCTCTATGAGAAGCTAAGGCATTAGCTTGCACATTTTTCTCTCTAGGAATTGATTTTATATTTAGTGTATCAAATCCCTTGAACAATTCCCAAGCTCTATTTTGATATATAGTATTGCTTGTTGCTACATATTTCTATAATTTGTTTTATTACCAATTTATAATATACATAAATCATTAATATCTTGATTTCCATATTATTTGCTATTTTGAGTCCAGTGCATAGCACCTCATAAACTTTTTGCATTATTGGTATAGACCTTATTCATTCGATATGAAAATATTTTAGCTCCTCTAGATGGAATAATTAGCACAATGCCTACTCTAGCACTATTTTTACACCTAGCTCCATGAAAGAAGAACTTCCATATCTTAGTTTGCTAGAGATACTTTTTTATAATGGCTAAAGAATTGTCTTTTTTTTTGTATTTGAAATTGAGTAAGTGTTGATCACTATTTCAACCATGACATTTAATTTTTTAATCAAGAATTGATCTTCAATATTTATCTTATCTATGATTTTTTCTACTAGATCAATTCCTTCACTAGCAATGCTAATGTTATTGTCTTGTTGCACCTCATATTTTATTTTCTCTATATGGTAGGTGGATATATTTTCAACAAATATTTTCATATTCCTACACTTAAAAGGTATTTCCATGTGCAAATAATCCAAGGATAGGTATCCACCTAGTTTAGTAGTGAATTCATGGGAAAGGCACATACCAAAATAGGGATCCAAATCTACCACAACCACCACTTGTATCACAATTTTTTGAGGTATTTTATGTAGTACCATAGATATGTACTTAATCACTCCAACTATATTTACTAGAGTTCTATCTAGGTATAGTACTCTAGGACTGGAACATGTGTATTCCATGCTCATTGCTTCACATATGGGTTTTGGCATAATTATTGTTACTGCTCTTAAATCCACCATGTAGTTATTGTACAATCCATCCTTTCATATTTAGGGATATGTAGAAATAAGGTAACATATTTTTGCTTACTGCTAGAGTAGGTTTACGCTATACTAGATTGATCTTTCACTAAAGATGATCCTTAGACCTGATGGACTTTAGCAATGCTTGGAGAAGATCATTTGTTGGAAATATGAGCAGAATTTATTGTCACTGATGTCAAAGTAATACTAAGAAAATGGTAAAATAATGTTAAGAAAATGATTCATGATCAATTTTCTAAGGGGTAAGGATATAATATTTAATTCAAATATTAAATGACCGAAGCAACAAAAAGAGAAGCAAGAAAGATAGCAATATTATAATATTTGGGTAAAATAAAAAGGTTGAAAATATATCTTTGTTCCATGGTGATTAAAAGAAAATAATAAGGCTATTTTGCTAAGGTGAAAATGAAAAAAGGTTTTCCTAAAAACCTAAGGAAGATTGTATTTAAAAAGGCCCAAAGGACATTTAAATATTTAATTATAATATTTAAATTCAGATGAATTTAAATATTATAATTAAATATTTAAATGTCCTTTGGGCATTTTTAAATACAATCTTCCTTAGGTTTTTAGGAAAACCTTTTGCCATTTTCACCTTAGTAAAATAGCCTTATTATTTTATTTTAACCACCATGGAACAAAGATATTTTTTCCTAAAAAGAGCAAAGCATTCTCCTTGAAAGGAGCAAGTGAGCAAGTTTTAATAATATTAAAGGAGGCAAAGGTTAAATAATTTTAATTCAAATTATTCTTGGCACCAAAGTTCTTTTTGATAGATGGTGGTAAATCGAATAAGGGCCGACATCTTCACATTTATCATATTGCATATAAAGAGGGGTAAATTATTTCCCCAAGATTATTAATGCATTCAAAGTTTGATTTGAGAAAAATATATTTTGTGTGAGCGCTTTGAGGGAGGAATCTTCGTGCAAATCATAAAGGACAAAGGAGTGAGTGTTGAAATCAAAGTGGGTGCAAAAATCCTACACAATGTGTTGGATAGCACAGACAACAAGCAAGGCAGTGATAAGACTTTCATGGAGGCTAGGTTGTGGGTTCAAGTCACACGATCACATTTTGCAAGGAAGAAAGGAAAGTTTTGCATTTGACATGTTTGGCATGGAAGACAAGGGTAAAATGAACATTGTGTGCCCTTGGTCTCAACCACGCATGTAGCTCAGGCAACAAGCCTAATGTTCACTAGGGTGCAGCACTGACAATGAGATTTCGAGTCTGAATTCATGTGAAAGCAGTTTGTATGGTGCACAAAAAATTTGATGCAAGTTTTGAGGTATGAAAATTTGATTTAATTTTTCCAATACCTATGTTATAATAAAAGGTGTTTTGAGGTATACATATTATTAAGAGGGTAGTAATTGAATTAGGGATATATAAGGATTAAAATAGTTTATTTTAATTCTTTGATGCCTTGGAAATGAATTAGAGAGTGGATTTAAAAGGTGAAAAATAAATTTTATTTTGATATTGCTTTATAAAAGGAGATAAAAATAATTTGTCAATGCTTTGGGATATTTTGAAGTGGTGATTATTTTTATTTTAAATGCATTAATATCTAGGAGTGATAAGGTGTATTTATGAACATCTAACTTTTGTGATTGGCAAAGAGAGTGGTTATAATTGAGATAATTTTTTAAGGATAATTATTCATCAAACAAAAGGTATGGGTACATCTTCCTTATGAGTTATTGTTGGATATTGTGTATGCTAAGTTGGAGAGAAAAGGATTAGTTGATAAGAATTTTTGAGTTTGTTTTTCTGGGATGAAAGTTGATACTAGAAACCTTGTTTGATAAGCATTGTTGGAAATATTGATTAATCTTTCATATGCTTGAACTACAATTTGTGAAAGAACATGAGTATCATTGTTATGTGAAATTGTGAACTATCCTGAACCAAGGTTTGTGAAAGAACATGAGTATCATTGTTATATGAAATTGTGAACTATCCTGAACTAGGGTTTGTGCAAGATGATGAGTATCATTGTTATGTGAGATTGTTTGATAAGAATTATTGGAAATAAGTGAGTGAGTGTTCATATAATTGGACTAGGGTTTGTAACAAAGGAGTGCTTTATTGATTGAGTGATTGAGTGGAGTTGATTGAGCCTAGTTAAGTGGAAGTGTTGAAGTGATAGTTCAAGTTCTATGAAACAAATTATTTTATATTCTAATTTTATTTAAGAAAGAGATTCAAAGTGATTGAGCATTATTGTGAGTGTGAAGCATATTTAGTCTCTAACAATTCTCTATATATTTTTGTGATATTTAATAAGTTCTAATGAGAACTTGTTGAGCATATTTGAGACAAGTCTTGGTGAAGACTTGTTGAGCAGATTGGACAAGTTCTGGAGAGGACTTGTGGATAGATAAGTGTGAGCTTTTGTGGAAGCTTAAAAGGTATATTTAATATAAGTATTTGAGAATACTTGAGATCAAAGTTAATTTATTGATTTGTTCAAATATTGGGTTAAGGTTTGGGGTAGATCTGGCATATTTGATTTGTGATTGAGCCAAGCTTTGTGTTAAGGCTTGAGGATAAATTTGAGGACATGTTTGTGCCAGATCATATATAAATATTGAGAAAATTTGTGCTAGAATGAAGGACTATGTTTAGTGCATATTTGAGGATAGATATTGAGTAGATTTGTGCTAGAATAAAGGATTGTGTTTAGTACATATTTGAGGATAGATATTGAGCAGATTTGTGCTAGAACGAAGGGTCGTGTTTAGTGCAAAATTGAGGATAGATATTGAGTAGATTTTTTCTAGACTTAAGGACTATGTTTAGTGTAGATTTGAGGATGGATATTGAGAATATTTGTGCTAGACCAAAGGACCATATTTAGTGCAGATTTGAAACAAAACTGAGAGCTAGCTTTGGAGGTGGTAGAGTATAGAGGATGATAGTATCTAGTGGATAGATATCCATTAGCTAGGGCAGTGAGGACATGTCTTATGAGTGAGGATATGAGTCTTTAGTGGATAGAGATCCATAAGCCAGTGTAGTAGAGGTAGTAGTTCTTCTAGAAGATCATCAATCGGATTAGAGGATAAGGAGTTCTCATATGGATAGAGATTAATGAACTTGATTAAGGGATTGGTGTATCCTTTGGATAGAGGTCCATAAACATTGTAATAGGGAAATGATTCCCAAGATATTTGTTGAGAAAATTTTAGTAAAATATTTTCTTCATGGAGTAGCCCACATTGATTGAACAACATTAAATTGGTGTCTCAATTGTGTATGGTGATTTATGCATTTATTTGATTACTGTTGTTGATATTTCTATTGATACATTGCATAATATTGATTGGAAAAGAAAAAGTAAAAAGTGGTCTTATACTATTCACCCCCCCTCTCAGTATAAGTTTGTGTTCTTCATCATTTTTTTGGAATCATTAAATTTTCATACATGCTTGATTTGGATGGTTTTTTATTTATCTCATCCACAATGTTGAAGCTAAAGGATTATAGCTACTTATTTTCCATCTTCTCTAGGTCATAGAATTTTCTTTGGTATTCTTTTGTTGCTTCAATCCTTTATCACTTAGTGATGGAAGGGTACCAAGGCATATTTCTAGTTTATTCTTGAGTTTTAGGTTCTTTTACTTGCATTGGTTTATTTTGTTCTTTTAGAGGTTCTATTATACATTTTTATTTTTTGAGCAGGTTGAGGTACTTATTTTTTTGGTTGTTTGCTTAATGGGCTAGAACCTTGAATGGATCTAGTTTTTTTGGATCTAATTATAATGGCTTCTTTCTTGATCATGTTGATACCAAAATTGGCTCTTCTTCCTACACCATCATACTTTGGTCTTCTTCCCATAGCATGTTTATTTGTCTCTTATAAACTTTTTTTTTCTTTTCAACAACAGTCTTCTACATTTGATGTTGGTGAAGCATGCATGTGCTTTCACCACATAGGTTATTGCAAGTTGACCACCAATAATATGATAATAATTTAGGAGTGGAAGGATTTTTCTCTTTATTATTGTATATAACATTAGGTTTCCCACTAGTATTATTAGCAAAATATCCTTGATATTTACCATGTACAAAAATATCGTAGGCTAAAATATTCTCTTAGATTATCTTTTGTTCATGGTGGTGATCTCGTTTGTTAGATTTTTAATGATGTCATAATATCATTTATACTAGTTATTTGCAGCTCAAAAATCAATAATTCAAGTATGTTAGGATGTGCTTGCAACACTAGAGTTGGTAATTTTAGAAATTTACGTGTAGGGGTTGGATTTACATTTGGAAAATAAGAATTAATAACTAGTGTTTGTTTCTCATACCCTAGATGAGGGATTTAAAGAAATATTATCATCACATTCCTAGGGGTAAGTATACCTATAACTATTAGAGTATTTTCTACTACTATAATTTCTTGATAAATTTCAAATAATGTCAGCACATTAGATTACCATATATCAAGACTAGATTCAAGTTGAAGGAACCAAAATAGTAGTACAACACTCAAGTATTTGTTTGTCTAATTTCCTATGGAACTCTTTTTCATATTTTGCTAAATCTAATATTAAAGTCCACTACTACCTCTTTATGGTACCTTTGTATGGTGGTGAACTGGTTCTATACTAAAAATAGATCTACTTTTTCATTGAATTCTTCCACCAATATACCAACAAGTTGTGCCTATAAATTGATGCAACCATATTGAAGGATTGGTAATAATATAATACCTTACCTTCCAATGATATGATTAACAATATTATCATAACTTTATCATGAACATTATGGATTATGGCTACTAAGGCTATGTCCTAGCAATGCTCATAGGATTTTCGTTTGATACCATTAAATGTTGGAAAAGCCTTAAGTGCTACAAGAGGAATAATATTTTGGTTGACCAAGTTAAGTGGTCTTGTATTATTCTAGTTTGTAAAGTTTTATGGAGGTTGGTTTTGTGCCATTTGTTGAGATCTAGAAGAGTGAACTTATGTTGGAGATGTAAAATATGTATATCCTTGAATTTTTATAGGACTTACAAAATATAGTTATGTAGGATATAATATTTTCTAAATGCTAAAGGAGGTAATTATACAAATAATTTTGGTTCCTCTAGTTTCTTAGTTTCTACTTATGTGAGCATAAGCTCTCAATTCAAATAGCTACTAGCTTTATTTTAGAATATCATTTCAACATATTTTCCAAGTAATTGGGTTTTTATCTATTAGAGCAAAATATCACCACATTTCTACTCAATTAAAACAGTGAGATCTGGGCCCCACTACACATGCCAAAAAAATCTTGGTAGTACAATGGCTAAGTATATTTAATTCTTATAAATTATTTTTAGGGTGGGACATTGGGGTCCCATTGGACATGCCAAAAAACTCTTTAACCAAACATTTCCTAAGTGGATGAGTTGTGCCGTCAAGACCTCGACTAGAATTGGATAGCTCAAAAATATGGGTCTTTGAGTCAAACCTTTAAAGTAGACCGACTTATATGGTCCTAGCTAAACTAACTAAAATGGATTTGTAGACTAAAGTAAGCGATGCAAAACAAAAGTTAGAAGCTAAGCTAAAAATGGTGCGGATTTAACAACATCAAGAATCATAGTGCATGATATTCTCATAATATAAACTAATCTAGACTACCTAATAGACCAACTAACATTCCTTATGATAAAATAAATAATTATAACAAATGCAAAGCATTATCAAGGATTTCAAGAACAAATAAATATCAAATCTAGGGAGAAATCTGAAAAATAGAATAACTATAATAGAATTAACCATTCATAGCTTTAATAGAAATGCTTAATCACTTAGTTGGCATACATACATGTTTTACAAAGAATTGAGCAAGAGGCCAAACAAAAATCCAATCTTCATTCAAAAGGTATATAACATCATCATACAATTATGCAATTATAAATTCTAAAGGGTTGATCATTTGAATGGCTTACATTCAAGTATATATAGTTTTACAAATATATTAAATAAATTTAGCATCATTGCTCTAAGAGTGGATTGTAGATTTGTTAGGTTGTTGAAATACGTATGTGTCTCATTTAGCTCATTTTGTTGTAGTTGACTTAAAATTATGGTGGTGATATGGCATACCTATATTTTATCCTAGAGAGTGGTGGATGATGTGTCTTCATCTAGTGCACTATATTTTCTTAAAAGTTTATTTTATCTTTAGTTGTTCCACTACTTCCTTAGTTGTCTCAACATAGGTGTTAGTTAGGAAGGCTTTGAGATGTTATATTTTTTGATAGTAGATCGTACTAACCAAGTGCATACTTGGGAATTTTAATCCATAAAATGCCCTTACCTCACATCTTCTTCTTATTGGATGTCAAGTATTTTTCCTTTCTTGATGACATCATCACTTGAAATATTTGGTGCTCTTTTATGCATAACTGAGTGAAGCACTTTTATAGAATTCATATGTTGGATGCACTTTACTTTGCTTAATGTGTACCAAATTCTATGTCTTAGAACATTTTATGTATTCTTTCTTCTATTGCATTGGGTTTATATGCTACTCTTATTGACATCAACATCCAAAATTGTTTGGCATTGTATTTTATCTATAGCTTAAATTTATTATACCTGTTAGACTTTACTACTATACTAGATGTTGGGCTTTCATATATACTTAGCCAAAACAAAATTCTTAATGTGTTGGATGCTTATTTAAGCTATATCAAATGTCAGGTTTTATTAGGCCCTTGTTGACATCAATATCTTATTTTTCCAACCACGTTTGATACTTAGTGAAAATTTATGTCTAAACTATCCTATCTTTAGATGTTATATGTCAAACATTTTCATGCTTGTTGTTTATGTCATCACCTCAAAATTCTTGGTAGCTTTCTACACTTAGCAAATTTTGGCATAATTTCTACCTACCTTACATTCCTCTATTCCAATGACTATTTCAGGTGTTTTATAGCTTTTATTAACAAAAATGGTAAAGCATTTTGTGGATAAAATGTATCTTCTTCTAAGGAGATAGATGTCGATGAGGAATTCTACCCACATACGAGAGGGTCATTCCATGATATAATTTTATTGTGTCATATTTATTTTAAACACTCTTGATAAACTATCATCATTCTTATATTTCCTTTGTGGAATTTATTTGGATTAAACATGTTTATTGCTTTTATAGATGTTTTTGGTTATTTTTTGTTGGAATATACAATTATTTCCAAAAAAAAAGAAACCATCAACTCAAAAATTATATAGAAATGATAAATTGGATTAAATAGATACATATATAATGGTAACACAGTCACAATTAGAATTATTATAATATTACATCAAAAAATCATAACATTTTTTATACAATGGATGGAGTGGTGGCGGATATTTATACCAACACTAGATCCCCAATTACATAAATAATTTTAACATAAGTTGACATAATAAGAAGTATTTGAGTTTAATTATAAATTATAAATTGGGTTCAACCATAACAAGGTTAACCGTAGAGCATAGGGATTACTTAATAAAATATTACAATAAATTAAATACAAGAGATTTACCATAGGCTATATAAGATTATATCATATAATGTTGTCCTTAGCCATAAGTTAAATTACACTATCAACACACTCTCATAATTTGAATTAAGGATATAAGGAGAGAAGAATATCCTTTAGAATACCCCTCATAATCTAGAAGACGTACACCCATCTACAAAAACTTAACTTCAATCCTTTATAATTTTAGCAAGCAATTTTTTTTAGATGTCCTTTCTTCTTGTAATATCTATGAATGGTATTTGACTAATTTAAATATGTAGTTTGGCCCTTGGTCCCTTATATCTCATTCTTCATAGCTTTAAATTTGGTTTTATGAGTTTGTACTTGTGAAATACCATCATAACTCCTCATTACTACTTGAAAATAAACTAGAAGCAATAAAATTTGTTCAAAAAATAAAATATTATTTTATTTTCAAGAACATAAGAATCATATAAACCAAGAGGTTCAACATCAAAAATGAGGAAGAGAGATTGGAAAGGATAATTTTCATATATTTTACATCATCTTTTATTTTTTCTCCATAAGATGTGATATCCATTCTCAGTTCCTTAAATCTTACTATATAGTCCTAAATGTTATAAAACTCAACCAATTTGAGGGAGAATAGATCTAATTCCAATACACATACTTTAATAGTATTTATATTCCTGAATAACTCATGCTATTTTGATCATACCTTGATATGTTCATTGGCTTCATTGATATGAAAAAATAATTCTAGTTAAATCAAAAGGAAAAGAGACCATAATATTTTTCTAGCTTATGCTGGCGAGTTTCTTCATCAAAGGTTGTTTCTTTTTGCTCTTGAAAGATGCACCATAAATTCTTGTTATAAAATAAGATGATTATTTGTATTGACCATTTACTATAACTTTTCCACTGATGCAAGTAACATATGCTTGAGCAGCTATCTTATAAAAACATTCTCAAACACTATAACAAGTCCTTAAACTATTGCCACCAATGCATGGAACTCAAAATATCATGCAAAGACTTAAAACACTTCTATGTACAAAAGTTATGACCTAAATTTTTGGGCTAATGAACCTTAAATTAAATCTCCAAACCTTAAAGAAGCATAAAGCAATCACTTAGTGTCACTTGGTATTCTTTAATTCATCATGTCCTCACTATTTTTTTTTGCCGCGTCAATGCTTTTAAATTCTTGCAACTACAATGTTTGCCTCGACTGGATTGGCCAATGGGTATATCCCGTGTAAAAAGAGGATTATGTTGTAGAGAAGGGTGTGATGTTGACAAAGACCTCATGTTTTTTCTTTTACAAATAGTGTCACTTTGTATTCTTTCATTCATCATGTCCTCACTATTTTTTTTTCGCCATGTCAATGCTTTTAAATTCCTACAACTACAATGTTTGCCTTTATTGGATTGGCCAATGGATATATCCCGTGTAAAAAGAAGATTATGTGGCAGAGAAGGGCGTGATGTTGACCAAGAACTCATGTTTTCTCTTTACAACTTCCAAAATGGGGATCTGAACCAAGGT
The DNA here is from genome assembly GCA_028583015.1 of Wollemia nobilis. Lineage (NCBI taxonomy): Eukaryota > Viridiplantae > Streptophyta > Pinopsida > Araucariales > Araucariaceae > Wollemia > Wollemia nobilis. The sequence continues at coordinate 720,650 of JAQPPZ010014872.1, read as the reverse complement.
TGGTAAAAAGCTAAGTCTTTCATGCTCACCAAGCAGCCAATTCTTCCTTTGGGGCGTGAAAGACATTTTTTTTCCATCTTAGAGATGCTTCATGCCTGGGTTATAAAAGTGAAAATTAAAAAAAAAAAAATCACTATTGGAATTTGAGCACACAATGTCACAACCCTAGCACGATTTTTGTAGCCAAAAGAGCAACATGAGCATTTGCACTCGGGGCTTTGAAGAATGCCATTTGTCCTAGTAAAAGAAGTCCTTTATAAATCAACATGGGTGCGAGTATTGAACCCTGCACCTCCCTCTGCTCATGCACCAAACAGATATACCTTTACCAAGTTGACACACCTATTTTACTATCCAAAGCATAATCAATGCAATGAGAATGTCTGTTTTGCATTCTAAGTAAAAAAAAGCTTTTCCCTAAATCAAACTTAAAACCCTCATCTTTCTAAGCCTTTGTTTACGCCATGCTAGGTGGGCAGTGCCTTTTGTGAACGGTATCGAGCATGCCTGATTTCATTTATCTTTCTACTACTTTCCTACTTAAATATATAACGCAATGGTGAGACTTTTAACTCTTTTATTCCGCCTCACATGCTGCCCCGGTTTCTCAGTTGATCTCGGTCTCATTGTCCTTTGTCGATTCCGTTTCTTTTTCTCTTTATTTTTTCTAATCTCAACCCATATCATTCCATATGTGTGCTAGGTGTGAAAGCTATTATAGTTTTTTAAATTAACACAAGTTACACACGTCTATTAAACACGGCACTGTAGCCCTAAATTACTAATAGACTTTGTCTTTGACGAGTTCGTCAACTTACGTGCAGATGAAGAGACGGTGCCGCTTTCTTCGCCCGTCTGAGGTAAGGGATAGGCCTCTCACCGATTTTCACGACAGAAAACGTGTCCCTCCAAAGTCCAGCCTTTGGAATTGAATAAAGAATTGTGAAGGACCACCTCATAGATTCCTTATTTTGGTTTTTTTTTTTTTCGAAGAGCAAAACCTCTTTCCAAACATCATCCGTCCCTGTTTTTGGTTTGGAGACGTAGGTCTATAATATACACAAAGTCCACTTAGCGTTTGCCATTTTGGCCATTGACTTTGTAGAGATTTTAGAAAACTAAAATGCTACTGATGTAAACATTAACGGCACGTCATTGAACTAAATCACGTTTTAAACGTCATTGAACTAAATCACGTTTTAAACGTGTTAACGGGCAGTAATCCCTTCCGCATTGCTTGAAGTACGGATCGAGAAAGGAATGCATTGAATGTTAATTATTCCACCTCAAAGGTCAAAGACCAACTAAATCTAAATTGCTCCAAGGTAAAAAACCAACGAAATCTAAATTAGAAGCCAATTGGTTTGTTGGAATTCCAAGCGCACCCTTGTCCGTCAAACACAAATTTGTTGACGGTTGTATCCACTTAGCACAGTAAAATTTATAAATGTCTATATATAGAACAGCTGTACTATAATACGTCATGATCTTATAGAACGTATGTATTGACGTCTCGCTATCACTTTGAAACCGTAAAATACATGTCAGATTGCCAAAACGTCTTAATAGACTTGTAATTCCAGGTCTGCTTTGTGGTGGGTGTACACACAAAGTTTTCGCCTTTCTTCGAGCAAGAAATTAATTAAATTAAACAATGAAATATGCAATAATGTTTGTCATAGTAAACCTTCTAAATGAGTTTCTAAATTAATGTACAAGTGGCCATAAGATCAAAACATAGGCCCTTCACTTGTTTGAGAAAGCCACAACAAGAAAGCATGTACATAAACTGATTAAACGTAGCTACAGCGTATAAAAATACATTCGAATCTTTTGCCTTTTGAGGCCGAGAACATGAGTTTTCAAAGCTCTAATTTGACGTAACACCGCTGCTGGTAGGTGTTAAGTTTTTCGAAACTCTTTGACTCACTCTCAATTTTGATGCCTGCGACTGAAGTTGTGAAGCACTCCATTTATTAAAATTGCCATTCATTGTCCTTTCTCTAATCCTATATAAGGTGGTGCAATTGATGATCTAGATACTATAGTTTCTCCATTGTCATGGTGAGTACAATTGGAAGTGTTCTGAACACATACATATATGTTAGACAATTGTAACAAGAAATTTAAAAATATGTTTTACATAAATACTCTTCAAGGAGATGTTAAATTTGTAAACACTCATTAGCATCTCTATTTTCAAAATAATTGTAAACACTCATTAGCATCTCTATTTTCAAAATAATTTAAGAACAATGAGCCTATGAGGTTCTCAAAATAGGGTGATATCATAAGGTTTGGATTTTCCAAGTAGAGAAAAAATTTAGGATCTTTGGAAGGAAGGCAATATCAAACTTATAATCGACAAGATATTTTCGAATAATAATATAACATGTGGGGATAGTTTTAGGATTTGAAAAAAAAAAAAAAAATTGGAGGGGTTCCAAATTAGAGAGGCAAGGGTAGCTAAGGCAATCAACTTGAAGTGTTAAATCCTCCATCCCACGACTTGAAATTTGGTTTCAACATTAACTTTTCTATTTAAGAAACAATACGCACACATTCTTTTTTTGAAAAGGAGACATGCCATTTATAATTCTCCCTTGAAGCTAAATGAGGGAGAAAGTAGCCAAGAATAACAAAGCTTAGATTTGTAGTTTTGGATATGATCATCATTGGGGTAACACTAATCTCTCAAAATATTTACAAAAGAAGTTCTGAGTGTATCCCATAACCCACTCTAAATACCTTAAGGTATAATATTAATTCCAAAGTATATCCCTAAGTTTCTTAAAATATTATCATGTTGAATAATTCTCCATAAAACATACATGTTATCTATTATGGGTGCAAGGGATCAAATAACATTTTTGTGTTGATCTAATTGATTTTAGAACCAAAAACATCATAATAAACCTATAAAATGTCTTAATAAGTAGAAATATCTTATTTTGTAGAAACAAGAGGGAACCATTTCCAAATTGGGAATAAAGTTCATCTTTTCATAAGGAATTTATACACTGGTCATGAGACCTTTTGATCCAGCCTTCCTCATTGAATGGCCCAGGACATCAATCATAACTACATAAAGAAAAATATCCAAAGGGTACCATTATACTAAGGATATTTGTAATTGGAAACTATTAACCATAATTTATTTACTTTAAAACATAGTAAAGCATCATTGAATAGGAGCAATATATGGTTATAGAACCTTTCCTCAAATCCTATTCAGTTAAACATCACTAAGATGAAATCCCAATAGATTATATCATAATCTCTATCAAATTTAATTTGTACAATCACGAAATCCTTCTCATACACTTGAGCGTAATGAAAATACTCATAGATGATCATAAGGTTGTATAAAATGCACCCTCCATTGATGAACTTGGATTTCTGAATATTAATAACTTTCTATACAAATTTTTAAAGATTATTATATAATATTATAAGAATCCTTAAGAGGAATAATGGTGTACCAACTTAAAATGATATCCCTATGAGAATTCTTAGAGATTAACTTGATAAAAAACATAATTGATGAAGGATCCAAGATACCCTTCATATAAGTACTCCATATATCATGTCTAAGTCACTATAAATAATAGGCAAAAGCTTTTGCTAAACTTTCATGGGTAGGCCATAAATATCATGTCTCAGTAGAATATAAGTACTCCATATATTCTACTGAGTCATATATTTCTTCATGTGCCATAATTCTTCTTTAATCTATTTTAGAGATAAAATTTTGTGTAATATTTAATTTAATTTTTTTAGTGTTGCTAAAACAATATTTTTGAAAGGATCTAAACCCTTTTACAATCCTAGACTAGGGTATCCAATCTTATACTATGAATTTCATCTTACAAAAATATTTAATACATATTGAAATATTCATAAACATTCTTACAAAAACATCCTACAAATATTATTCTTTTTATTTCAAGTACATCAAAACTACCAAAAATTTAATAGATTCATTGCATTAGATATTTAGTTTATATAGGTCCATATATCTTTAGAATATTAGATATTTAGTAGGAAATTTGATGTAGTGGTGTAAGGGTAATCTTGCATCACCAAAAACTTGTATTTTCTCTTTAGGTTGTAGGTTTCATTAGTTGTTTTAGAGTCCATGATGACACTTGAGAGGCGTAAGCCAGTCAAAAGTTCAAACAAGTGAAAAACAACTACTTGCTATTTTCAGAAGGTTAGCCTAAATAGGCATGTATGGAATTGAAAATTTACTCAAGGAGCAGAATTGAAAATTTACTCAAGGAGCAGAATTGAAAAATGTATCCTATGGTTAAAGAATAACCCCAATATCCTAAACGGTTTGAGAAATATTAAAGTTTTTATCCCGAGATCTCTTCGCAATATTAACTTCAATTTTAATGCATGGTTGGAAAATAGTTATAATTGAATATACAAGCAAGCTCCACATAGTTTATTTAAATCATGCTTTGCATTATATTATTTAAAAACAAAATTAAATCATGTATATCTTTAAACTATAATCCTTTAAGGAAATAATAAATATCTCAAAGTAATAAATAATAATTGTTAAGCTTTTCTATATCAAAGGATTAGGTAAGCTTATTTTAAGGATAATAACTATATGAAAATGATTATTCACAAGAATATCATCCTTGATGTGTTCAAACTAGTGTTAAAATAATGTTGTGAAATAAAATTTTCTAATATTGCAATTAAATTCTTCAAGAAAAAATCCATTATAAAACTATATTGTAAATCATTTAGTGAAATTTTTAGAAGTACCTTAAAAATAATTAAATACATAATTAAAATATTTGTTTATATTGGTAAAACTTGTAGATTCTTAAGAGTAAACTTAATAACTAGTCTATTATGAATGAGTTTATGTATATGGTAAATATTTCTCTTATACTATTTATGTTTGATTGATAAGTAAAAGGATGTATATTATATCATCTAGAAATATATGAAAATATATTGACACCTCAATATAGTATGAGTTATTTCTCTTGAATGACTTAGAGAGGTAGTGAAAATTATAGTGCCTTAAAAAAAATTCTGCCTTCTTTTCAAAAGCTAAAGTTAGTAAATACTTCATTATAGATGTGAACCTCCTTAGTTTAAATAAAATTAAGATTATTTTAATATATTCAAAACCTTTAATTGAGAAGAAACATTGTTGTAAAATTTCTAATAATCTAAAAGAAATATAATTATTATTTTCTTTCTAGAGAATTATTTATAAGATATATCTACTTTGAAATGAGTTGGATATGTCTATTGTACAATCCATATTTCCTAAATGAATGATATTTTAGTTATAATTATCAATATAGAAAGAAAAAATACTATCTCTTTAGTTCTCCTTATTTAGAGAGCACTTTAGTAGTAGATGAATACACAAAGGTAAGTGCATGATTTATTTAAAAGTACAAATATTTTTAGATTTTAGTCCATATGCATTGTAAAACAAATAATATTATTAACATAAAGGTAAGGCTTTATAATAAATTGTGTAATATCTTATGAATATTATTATTTTTTCTTATGGTGTCATTTTTTTTTTGTTGAAGTAATGCAAAGTATAATTGGGGCCACATTCCCCAAGGGCATAGTAACAAGGGGCCTCCCTCCCCATTATTTGAACTCAAGTCACTAAAATGAAATACCAACGACATATATTTATCTTTAGGGTGTCCTTGCAAGGACTATGTTTGTCAATTTTCACTATGATAAAGCATTATAGAATGAATAAATTGTTCTACTATATAAAAAAGTATATTTCACATATTTTATAAGAATGATTTACAATACCAATGTACTAAAAAACTAAACTTCTAAATATATTTCCAAGGCAAAATCCTAACTTATAAGAATCCACAAACTATAATGATCAAGAAAATAGGCCATATTTTACTGTGGGAAACTCATAAGGATGTGATAAGAACATAAAATAAAAATATTTTTAGAGTCAAAGTTGCATACCATGGTAAATAGGTAGCTAGAATTCAAGTAAAACTAAATATTTCATATTTTTTAAAAATGTTGATTATGTAAAGTATGGTGTAAAAATAAAAAATATAAATCGCTATTTTTTAAAGTAACTAGATAAAAATGGTGTAAAATGAAAGTGTGGATCATATTGAGAAAATTTATTCTACATGGTATCATATTGTCAAAAGCTAAAAAATAGTAAATAGATGGCTAGTATTTATTCTTGATTTTCACATGCCAATTTGACAATCATGGTTATGGTTGTAATTTATTTTTGACATCATATCAACCTATATTATAAAAACATATGTTAAGAATTGAAATCATAACAACACAAAGACTTTACTTGTAATGAATCAAGCGTAAATCTAATAAAAATATGACTTTATATATGTTATTTGTCTTGTAAAATATATTATAACATGTTCAAAAAAGAACTAATAAAGAAAATTGCATCAAACAAATCTCTTCTACTAAGAATAGAATGCTTTTCTATAGAGAACACAACAACCTAAAACCAACAACTAGGACAAGTATCACCAAGCATTAAAAAATTCTTAACAATAAGAGATCTTAATCCTTTACACTTTAACAAATTTCATATAGTGTTGTTCATCTACGACTAGATTTCATAACTAAGTGGTTTACTTACATTCACCCTTCCTTAATAGTGAAGGCAATAATATAAGACCATAAGAAATATATGAATCTTAGACAAGGTATAAAAAATAAAATATATGAGACACTTAGTCCTATAATAATATAAGACCATACAAAATATATGAATCTTAGACAAGGTATAAAAAATATATATATATATATATATATAAGACACTCGGTCTTAGACAAGGTATAAAAAACAATGAGACACTTAGATAGGAGAGACAACAACAATGCAATACTACCTAAACAAACTCTACAATTCAATTAGTGTTTGTCTTATATATAATAAATTATAATATGATAAAGACAATAACATCATGACAAATATTTATTGAAAACATTATGGTTAAATTAAAGAAATTTTTACTAGGATATTATTTTACATTTTTTTACCATTACTTACTAAATTTTCATGCAACCAAAAGATAAAATACAAATTTACATTTTTTTTGTACTATTAAGAATAAGGTTTTGAAAGGAACCCCACAACCTTTAACAAAGGCTCCAAAAGGAGCAAAGCAAACCCCAAAGAGGAATTTCCAACCACCCGCACAGTCATCAAAAATAACAATAAACACAAAGAAGACACTGATTAAATAGGCTAACACACTAAAAATGACAACAAATTTAAAAATGAAAATCCCACCAAAACCAAAGCGGCACATTCCACCTGGGAAATCGAAACCCCAATGAAGGAAACTAATCTCCCCTTCATCTAAGAGCACTATCTCACACCATCACCTCTGAGCGCACTAGCTCATACCATCACTTGCAGGAATAGAACAACCACCATGAAAAGAGATCAAACAATCCCAAGCACTAGCACCGACGGATCCAACAACAAAGAAGAGTAGTAAGAATAAAAAAACATAATTCCAAATGATCAAAAAAGAGCATTAAGAATAGAAAGACACAATTCCAAACAATCCTACTCAAAAAAAAATGGGACACCTATAAAATAAGCCAACCAAAGACACCAAGGTCCCCTCCAGCATTATTGGAGACCAACACCACTAACAATAGCTCAAACGTGAGCCAACATTCACCATAAAATTAGAACTAACAATCCTCGCATCGACGGACCAAGCAACGAACAAAAACACTTCACAACTCACCTAAAATCACCCATCGGGATTTAAGATGTCAAAAACCCCTTCCACACCAAAAGGTACAACCAGAAAACCAACCAAAACCCAGTAGGAACGAAACACGAGCGGAAAGGTAGGATTTACAAAATAAACAAGCCCACTCGGAGAAGAAAAGCCCCTAATGAAATTCGACGACCAAGACCCATAACCAAAAAACCACTTTACAACACATTGGGTCTCTGAAACCCTAACAAAAACCCACCCAAATGCCAAACCTGTGAGCCCATAAGCCCGTAGCTCCACCAATGACTGATCTCGAGAAAGAAACTCTACATCCATAGACCCCAACCAAACCACACAAGCACCTGCAGACCTGGATTAGAGCCAACCAAGGAAATTAGCGAACATCTATTCCAACAGCAACACCCTAAAATACTCGAGAATCACCCCAATAGGTTTGGAGTGACATTTGACCCTATCCCTCCAAGACCTAGACCAAATATTCAAAAGTTTACCGAAACCAAAAGTATGAATAATCGACTAACCAATATCCCAAACAAAAAAAGGTAATTTTAAATTCACATATAATAACTACACCCAAACAAAGAAAGTAATTTTAGATCACGCTTTCATTTTACCACAATTTGTTAGATCTACACCCAAACAAAGAGAGTAATTTGTGTTGATTTGTAAAGATAAATAAAATAAAATGGACTCTTTACATTACAAGAGACACTTTTTAAACATTTCTATATATATATAATTTTATTTTATTTTAAATTAAAATTTTTATTTAAAAATTTAAAATTTATTGAAATTATAATTTTTAGATTTTCAAATAAAAATATATAAAATTATAATATAAATATATTTTTGCAATTTTTTTTGGTATTTTCCTTCCAGCATCCACGAAGACATGTGGCTTCTTCAATTGGGGAGTTATTCTTGTGCTACCAGCGGGCTGGTGTCTACTTGGCTTTTCCTAGGGTTTGTTGTCGGATGTGGAAATAGTGATTGGGATGCTTTCTATGGACTTCTTTTGAGTCTTTCTCTCTACAACCCCAAACCCGAGGAGAGTCCTTGGGTTGAATGTCTAGGCTGAAGGTATCTTGTTGATGACTCTTTAGTTTTATAGCTCCGAAGGATAGTCGTGTGGCTAGATCCAACTTTTTGGGTGTTTCAGATCCTTGGGTTCCAAAGCTCTCTTTCTTTCGTCGGGATCCTTCTTTTCTCTCTTAGGTGCTATGTTTGGTTGTTTTCTGTAATTTTTTTATGCTGTGGATTTTGTTGGCCGGTATTTTCTAGTGTTGTTTTCTTAAATCAACTATTATTATGAGGAGTTGTCTGTTACATGTTTTGTTGTTGGACGGATTTACTGATCATAATAACAAGATTCCTCTGTTCTCTTGTTAGGTGGAAAATGCTTCAATTTGAGCTGTTTTTAGTTATGAATTTGTTTTTTATTTATGAATTTGTCTAAATTGGCAGCATTTTCGTTATTCTACTATTTTTTTTTTGGAGTGCTTTAGATTCCTGAGCACATGGTGGTTTGACCATGGGACAATCTTTTGTATATGTTTGATAAAATCTATGTGTTATTGGCTCAAAGGTTGTTTCATTGGATTTTCGGTTTGATTTGTGGAATCCAACTCAATCTTTCTTGATGTCTTATTGTTAAATCTAAAATTTGAAGGTATATTTCAAAACCTTACTTATAATCGATTAAGAAACTTTTAAAACCCCTTCTACTATCCATAAAAAGAAATATACATATTCAAAATTTTTGTAGTTATCCGCGTGATGTGATCTACCTGCGAGGATGACTTACATTATCGGTGATAAAAAAAAATTTAAGTTACGCGAATGGACGTGCTATAGGTGCCTTTCCTCGTCGAGTTTTCCTGACTTTTCGCTGAGCGTGTACTCGGACCACCTTCACGACAATCGTTTTGTTTGAAAGAGCCCATATTTGACTATGATAACATTTAGGTCGGTTCAAATTTCCTAATAAAATAATGAAAGAGACCATATTTGATTATGATACCATTTTGGTCGGTTCATATTTCGTAATAAAATAATGTAACCTGAGTTACTGGTAGTTGAACAGTAGCAACATACTTGACAAAGGTCTGTGGTCCATATATAATAACAATAATAATAATATAACGACATAATTTTCTGTGGAATCTTTCTGCCCTTATATGATATACATGTTATTTCTTGTTAAATATTGATAATACTCTAATATTGTTATATTTTATTATGACACTCTGAATTATAAAGTTTGAATATGTTTTAATAGGACACATCAATATATATAATATTCTTTTGACTTTTGCTTAAATTTATTGAAAAGTTTTTTTCCTCTGATTTTTATGAAAATTTTCGGAATTGCCGAGAAACTCTCTGCCGAGTTTTCCGGAGTAAACCATGGTCTCAGATATACGGTCCGCACGCCGAGGCTTGCGCTGCCTTATAAATCCGTCGAAGTTGAACGGAGCGATGCCAGGTTAAATATTATATATATATATATATAACACAATGTAGGATGAGCATTTGACCACTACCTACAAAATCCCAATTTTGAACGAGTCGACAAATTGGCTGTAAATTTGAAGCCCTGCCAACAATTTTGCACGTTTGTAGACCTTCCAAGAATCCATTCAAAATCGAAAAGCGCAAAGAATTACGTACAGGAATGGAAGGGGAGCGAAATTCTGTCGTTGAAATATTTTACAAGAAACAAAGGCTTACATAAGAAGAACATCATTTTAAGAAAGAGAGAACGAGATATTTTACAGCGCCTTGTGTTCCGCTGTCAGTTTCTCTCTTTAGGGAAGAAGATGGAAGAAAATGCCCCGTTGAATGTATATGCCGATTCCTTCATTGGTTTTGATACACAAAACTATTCTCTTCGGATTTGATTGCATCCTCTAGTTAGGGAGCAGTTTCAGTTTTCCTTCGTACTGTATATATGAAATTTCCACAGCTGTGACGCCTTTTCCAGAGAATCTTCTTCTTTCTTTATGTAATTTGGCTCTTGAGTTCTGTATAATATTTGGGATCTAAGGGTTATGGAAGAAAAAGGTTCCGATTGGAGTCATGAGTGCCAGCAGACGAAGATGTCACTCGGAGACTATTCTCCCGATAATGATAATCATAATAAACCCCTAAAGAGGAGATATGCTGAGACTGATCTGTCTGTTAAGTTGAAAGAAGAAAACATCGATGGGGTGGAACCTCAAGTGAAGAAAAGAGGGATATCTTGCAGGAAATTCTCCATTTTCTCAGGCAAGCCAAGGAATAATGGTGAGGATGTGCCTGCGGAGGCTTCTGGAGGGATTCATCTCCATGAGAAAGTGTTGCCTTCACCAAAACTTCTTACATCTCTCCGTGATTCTCATATTGATGAGAAAACCAAGGTACTCTCTCCATTATTTTAAGAAATATGGTATTTTTAAACATTTCTTTTTAGGGTCTGCTTTCCGGAATCCAAGCTAATATGTTTTGACGAGCCATACATTCCATTTACTAAGCATGGATAGTTTGAACTATTTGCATAGCCTGCCCAGCTTTTCTAATACAATTTGGAAACAATTATGATAGGGCGGAGAAAGCCGTCCTTTTGAAACTGTTTGTGAGATTCAGATCGTTTCTCCTTGTGTTCCCTTCCATTTATTAGTTTGGCTGTTTCTAATACCTGCTAAATCCTACAGTCCTTCACTCATTCTATAAAACAATTTGAGTTAGGGAAGATTCTGCTACAATTTCTAGGTCATTCGGGTTTGGCTGACAATTCTATAAACTAGACATCTTTTAGGAGTTTTGTATATAACTTAACGTTCATGGCTAAAGACAAAGTTTGTAATATCAACACGTTGTATGGATTCTAAAGATTAATCATAGCCGACAAAGCCGACAAGGCAGTTGCTCTAGTGGCTAAGATGGTGGTTGTTTTTAAGTGATCTTGTGTTCAAAACCTCTTGATAGTGGTTGTTGATGTAATTTGTACACGTTCTCCTCAAAAACTCCTTCTACCCAGGTGTTGTAGGTGAGTTGGAGAGGAGAGGGCAATCCTCCAAGGGAGGTCCCAGGTTCGAATCTCCACCCTACCAAAAAGTTGAATTGGGTACCCAAAATTTAATTAATAACGTTGGTGCGGACAAGGCTGGATGAGACTCCCAGGTGACTTTAATGGTGTAGAACCCCTGGTCATGGTCTCTCAGACCAAGACTGCCCCACAAAGAGGTTTTTCGCTAAAAAAGAAAGAAAAAAAAAAAAAAAATCAATCATTAAATCTAGGAAGCTATAGCTCCCTAAGAGGCGTATTGTAGGAAGTAATGATCCATCGTCTCTGTTTCATGCTCATCTCTTACTTAGGTCTACGACATGTTTCTTTTGGATGGTCGTAATCATTTACTGGGTGGTACGTTTACAGATGGAGTCCCTACATTTGGAAGCGGAAAGAATGAAAGATGAAAACAAGAGGCTAAAAAAAGCTTTGACTCAAATAATGAATGATTATCAAAACCTACAGATGAATTTCTTCAGATTTATTCAGCGGCGAGAGGAACAGACAGAAAATAAAACAGAGCCCACAGAGAATCCAAAGGTAAGCACCGATTACTCAAATAACAACTATGAATGTCTAGGTTAAATTAAAGTTTAAAATGGCTTGATAATCGTATAACGTGTTAACTAATTTTCAGGACGTGGAAAAGTGGCATGAGAATTCAAAACTAGGATCTCTTTCCCTAGGTATGAATCGCTTGTTCACCAAAGGCAGTAAAAAAATTACTGCGGCTGGAGAAATTAGTAAAGAAGCTATGAAAATCACTTGTGGAGAAACAGATAAGGCAATCAACACTTTACATGACGAAGGAGAAAGCTCAGAGGCTTCAGGCGCGCATAGAAAACATAGAGTATCTGTGCGTTCCAGAGGCGAAGCACCAACAGTAGGAAGCAATTACCCACTCCTCCGCCTCTCTTTCGAATATTTGTAAAGGACAATACTTCTTTCACAAAAGGGGTTTCTTAATAATTTTTACATTTCTAGAATTTCTCGTAGAAATTCAAACAAAGAGCATAGCCATTGTTAATATGGCGTGAATACGGTTTCAGGTGAACGATGGTTGTCATTGGAAAAAATATGGACAGAAAATAGTGAAAGGCAATCCCTGTCCGAGATCATACTATCGCTGCATCGTTGCCCCCGGATGTCCCGTTCGAAAGCAGGTACGAACGCTAAACTTGTAACTAAAATTGCCCAAAGTATATTTGCATATGACATAAGCAGGTTCTTAAATTCACCCCATCCTTGCAGGTACAAAGATGTCCAGAAGACATGTCAATATTGATCACAAAATACGAGGGAACGCACATCCATCCTCTTTCTATTCCTGCCACCGCCATGGCTTCCACCACGGCAGGTGCGGCTTGCATGCTTCTCTCTGACTCTACCTCAATCCATGAAACCATGAATACCAATCCATACAGTAGACTAGACCAATTTTTTCCATCCAATCCCACAATTGGCACCTCAGCTTCCATGCCCACAATCACATTAGACCTTACCAGTAATCCCGCCTCACAATTAGACCTACTTTTAGGGGCCCCTCGAACAGGAGGAGGGGGAGGAGGAGGATCATCTTCAACATCGCTAGCAGCTCCAAGGTTCCCTCTTCCGCTGCGATACTTGCCTGCGGGATACGACATCTTTCCCTTCCAACGTCATCAGCCGATGCTTCGTTCGGACCATTCGATGCCACAGATCTCGGGTTCAAATCCCTGGAGCAGTACTTAGCAGTACGATGGCCTATCTCATGACGGGCACCACACATACAGGAAGATTTCACCACTTGTCACCACCGCAACAGCAAGCTATACAAATGGATAATCTTGGCAACCATCAGTTATTGCTTGAAGAAGTCATGACTAATACTGGTGCAAATGGCAGCAGGGGTAGTAGTTCAGCATTCATTGGCAGATAGAGTGAGTGTCATTACCTCGGATTAAAACTTTAAAGTCGCCTTCGTAACTGCCACATCCTCCGTTATAAATAAAGGCGGCCTGTTGCAGAGGAAAACAAACAATGGAGCTAGTCATAGTAATTATAGGGTAATCGTATCTACTTCTGTTGAAAGGAAATGTGGAGAAGCTATAGCGGATCCACTCGCTCTGAGATAATAGAGATATAGGCTTCCTTTTCTTCGTAAATCCCAAGCAAACGTTGGTAACTGCTATATTTGTAAATGTGTTAGCCACAAGTCCGTGGTTATAATTTTTCTACGCCACTTTTCTGGTGTGAGAAACAAATATAGGTTATGTAGTTTAGTTGTAGTGTAAGTTTTATATAATTTTAATACTTTTATTTTAAAATTAAACATAATATGGTTGCAATTAGAATATTTAATTTTGTTCTATGGGAACATTGTAAGGGTTTAGTCATTGGCTATTTTTGAGGATGTTTAAAATTTAAACAGTGATATGAGTGTGAGGTAGATGTGTTAATCAGAATGTTTAATTTTAAAGTATCAATTCCATATACACCTGGAAAAAGAAAATCAAAGGATGGAAAAATAGATTTTTTTAAATATTTATTATTATTTAAATAATTAAAAAATAAATAAAAAACAAAAAGTCGGGAAGATAATCCACGTTGAAAAGAAACGGAAGAGGAGGAAGGATAAAATAATAGAAATGTTAATGAGAGTAGAAAGGAAAACGAAAGAGGAGGAAGGATAAAATAATAGAAATGTTAATGAGAGTAGAAAGGAAAACGAAAATATTTATTATTATTTAAGTAATTAAAAAATCAAATAAAAAACAAAAAGTCGGAAAGATGATCCACGTTGAGAAGAAACGGAACAGGAGGAAGGATAAAATAATAGAAATGTTAATGAGAGTAGAAAGGGAAACGAAAAGGAAACATAGAATGAGAGGACCGATAAATAAAATATTTAATATAGTATTAATGTAGAAGTAATGTAATATGTTAATCAATCAAAGGATGGAAATATAGAATCTTTAAAATATTTATTATTATTTAAATAATTAAAAAATAAATAAAAAATAAAAAGTCGGAAAGATGATCCACGTTGAAAAGAAACGGAAGAGGAGAAAGGATAAAATAATAGAAATGTTAATGATAGTAGAAAGGGAAACGAAAAGAAAACATAGAATGAGAGGACCGATAAAAGAATAAAATATTTAATATAGTATTAATGTACAAATAATTTATATCTGAATTATTATTTTTAATTATTTTATATATTAAAAAGTTTAATAAAATACTTTTTAATTAAATAATTTAATAATAATTGATTATATGTATATGATTGAGGTTAGTGTGACAAATTTTTATTATTGAAGTGGATTGGGTATTCATATCAATCATGACTTCTAATAAGGGTGAGAGTTGAGCTTTCTCAATAGGGGTGAAATACACAGCCATACACACACATCCCCTCAAAAACTTGTCATACAATGGTTTAAAAAATTATTAGTATTGTGATAAATCTCTATCACCAAGGCATAGGGTCTAGTACTGTGATAAACCTATGACTAAGGCATAGGGTCTAGTATTGTGATAAACCCCTATGACCCATCTTAAAGTCGAGAGCTACACTTATCAATAGGGAATTAATACATAACCAAATCTTGTAGTTGATTAGTTTAATTTTTTTATATATAATTTTTTGGGGGATTTTAATTTTCTTTTTAAGCAAAAAAATCCCTTGCGGGGCCGCCTTGGTCTGAGAGACCATGAACAGGGGGTTCTACACTGTCAGAGTCACCCGTAAGTCGCACTCGATCCTGCCCACACCAACATTATCAATTGGATTTTGGACAATTCAACTTTTTGGTAGCGTGGAGCTTTGAACCTGGGACCTCTCTTGGAGGATTTACCTCTCCTCTCCAACTCACCTACAACACCTAGGTAGGGGTATATTTATTATTTTAAATATAATATAATAATTTAACAAATAATATAAAAGGTATATAAGTACATTTTTTTAATAGATATAAGTTATCTATAAAAATCGAGGTCAAGCATGGGTAATATAATTAGTTGTTTTCTTAAAAAATAAAACAATCATTGTTTCATTGGCCTCATAATTTGTCACATCCACCAAAAGTGTGGAGGCTTATTTGTTACTAAAAATTTACAAAGTTATTGTTTGTTTATGTTCTACATGGAACTAATCATAGACAACATGTCTTGTTGGCAACTAAGGATTGTTATCATATATTAATTTTCTTGGCCTTACATGTTATAGGTAAATGTACTAACATTTGGTGTTTAGCTTTAGTGCTTCCTATTGATGGGATGAAAAGCATTGGTGTTTTAGGGTGAAAAATATTGGTGTTAGGTTTAGTGGTTGGAAAAAAGGTTTTTAAGATTGTTTTGCTCTACATTCAATATAGTATTCATATTAGTCATCCCTTCGTAGAAATAAATATACCTTATTTCTTTAATAATTTAAACCAAGTGAAGGAATGTTTTTTCAATCTAAGTAAAAATAATCTACTTTATGGATAAATTTATCTTCTTTGACAACTTAAAAGAGACCAACTAGTTGAGTCGTTATGCATTTGGTTTGAGTATCCATAGTTTTTTTTGGATGTTAGAGTGGTGCAACTAGGACTCAATACAAATGGACAAGATTACTCTACTACATTTAAAGAATCTAGAAGTGTTGGAAAATATGGATAAAGAAATCTCATGTTGAAAACTAGGCATCCTATATGTGGAGGAAGATTTAGGTTTAAATCATTCTATAATACTTGCCTGATAATGGGGTACAATCCACAATAAAAATGCCTAACCTTTCAATGCAAAATATTAATTCATTATTGTTAAATATGAAGATAGGTTTTATCTATGATTTAATATTGGTATAGTGATTAATTATTATGATCACACTTTATACTTTGGCCTAGTTTGATAAAGGATAACATTGCCATTAAATTAGATTTATGAAATCTACTTGATATGTCAATTTTTTTTTGGCATACTCAATGCCCCATATTGCTACTAAATGAAATCCAATATTTATTGATGTTATTAGTTGAAATCCAAGGGACAAATAAAACGTGGTTATAGCTTATAAAGCTATGAAGAGCCTCATTTTAGTTATGCTGAACATAGAATATGTTCTTCTACCATGTTCATGAATGCTTTATATTATACATCTTGATAAGGTATTTAATCTTGTAGCTAACCCTCTCTCTCTATCTATCTATTAATTTGAGGATGAAAGTGATTGAAATTCTATTCCCTATATCTTTTATGGTAAAAATTCTACATCAAAATATATGTAGAGTATTTGTATCCCTAATGATCTAAAGCGAACCTAGTAAGCATGCTTAAATAAGATTTTGATCCTATTTTCTTTGAAAATTATCTTTTGGTATGGTAATAGGATAGTTGTTTTAGAAAATCTATTTATTACCACATAAATTCAATCATTTCCATTGAGCCCATTTTAAATCCTTGACAAACTATATTAAGATAATTTCCTAGGTATTATTAGACATCATTACTATATTTTATATTGTAGAGTTGTAATTTGTGTTAGACTAGCAGTACTAGGCTTATTTTAATATTTCTTATTTAAATAACAAATAACATAGTTATAGGACCATATTGGCATAAAATAACTTTAATGGTACTACACATATTTGATATAAAATTAGTTTTTTGTAACACCATTATAGTATTAAAAAATAATATTATTTTATTTATGTTAAATTTATGCTATGACAATGTTATGTTGATGCTATGTAATGGCATACATACCATTGCGGTAGCACCACCTTATACTCTAAAATATAAAAGCATTAGTTTAAAAAAAAATCTAATTATAATTTCAATTAGAAGAAAACGTAAAATTCAAATATTAATTACATGGGAATTCAAAGTTCAAATTGTAATTTAAATATTTACTCTTGATGCAAATTAAATGCTTTTATGATTTCATAATATCTTATTGAATATTTATTTCATATAACTTATGTAGATCTAAAATTCAAAGATAATACAAAACTATGACATTGAAAAAGTTGGTGTGATAATACAATTTTTTTTTTTTATATAGTATTTATACCATTCTTAGTTGTGCTAATTATTAATGCTTGTTATACAAATATTATACTTGTGAAAGCAATGATAGGAGTAACTTTGAAGCTATTGTAGAGTACACATAATATATATTTATTGGTATATCATTCATATTGTAGTTATTTATTGTATTCTATGCTTGTACTTGTCATATATATAGATCATGGTTGGAAAAGTGATTATAAGAGAAATATTAAAGATCTTAGATTTTAGATAAAGCATGATAAAAAATGTTATTATTATTTTTTTCTTTATTCTATTATATTGAAGCCTTTCATTTATCTATCTTGTATATTTTGGATAAGAGGAACTATACCTATATTTATAGGTATTATCTTGAGATGGATCATACCAAGATAAAATTTAGAGCATATTAGGTGAGAAAAAATATAAGAAGCATTATAATTAATAATATATTCAAGAACAAACTTTATCAATATAATACATGACAAAGAAATATAAATCTCAAGTACATAAAACACACATATAGAAGAATCAATTAAACATGAACTAATCTCAATAATAGATAAAGAATAATTTCTAGTCAATGAGAAAATGGTTGAACATAAAGAGGTATAAATACCTAACTTATAAATTACCTTAAATCAAGGTTAAATAAGCAATATTAAGGATACCAATAAAATTTTATAAAAAAGTCACCTATAAAAGGTGCTTATGGATACCCCTGCCTCCTTGGGTATTACCCGAAAGTGGAATCCTTTTTGGGATATTTTCCACAAAAACAAAAAAAGGATACCAATAAAATTTTATAACAAAGTCACCTATAAAAGGTGCTTATGGAGCCATAGGGTGGTATATACATGATGATTATAAAAGGTTAACCATGGCCTTAAGTGAATATTAACATCACATATCAACATCCCACCTCAAGATAAATGTGGTATATGAAGAGATATATTTTTTAGTCATGCCTCATTTGAAGATCCCTCTTCTACATTAGGATCCTCTTGCAATCACACAAAGGTCACCTCCAACATAACCTTGGTTAGAACAATATGCTCTATTAGTAGAACTAGTTTAGAAAAAGCATCCTAATAGCATGAATCCAATAAATATAGTGCATCCACACATCAAGGTGCTTTTTTTATTGGTAGAAATAAGAATTGTAAACAATTTTAGTATAACCCTAATTATCACAATAGATAAATATAAAATTGTTGAGGAAATTCAAACTATTCAAGAGTTGTCAACATCCATCGAAGGTGTTTCATGATCTCATCAGCAACATAACACTCAATTTTTGTCCACATAAATTGTTTCAAATAACTCTCAAGAGGTCCCTTCTTTTACATAAAATAATAGATAAAATAAATGTAATTCCTAGAGATAATATACCTAATGAGAGATTAATAAAAAATTATATCCAACAAGGGAGTTGTACAATATAATCAAAGCTTTAGTCTAGAAGAAAAATTAGTTAAATAATATGAGATATAGTGATCTCAACATATGACTAATTAATATTTATCCCCAAAAAATAATGAAGGTTAAAATATATCATATCAAAAGTGTCATCAAGTTGTACCTTTAACACCCCAATAAATGATATTGATCTTCACATGATGATAAGATCATCAATATGTGATGCAATTATAAAATATTTCCAAAATGTGTATTGATATAAACATCATGCTTTGCCTCACATTATGGAAAGTCACAAGAATTAATGAATCCACTCAAACTAGGCATGAGGTACTTGACTATGTCTCGCACAAGGATTTATAAAGTCAACAAACTAGAGGAGTAGCCTCATCTGTTGGCAATTTTTGGTACCTTGGGTACATTGCCTTTGCTCAAGTGTAGATGTTGTCATTGATGTCAAGAAGTTCTTGAACCAATTTGTTTTGATGTCAAGGAATTTTTTTTGTTGAAGGTTATTCAGAGCATGATCAGTGAATTTCCAAGAAGTCCTTAGTGGCCCATTTGCAAAAGATCAAGAAAAATATAAGTAAGAAAAAGTATGCAGCCAGCTAGAAAAACTGTCATGATTTCATGACATTTTAGAGGAGAGAAAAAGTGTTGGAAAAACTGTCACAATTTCGCGACATGTCGGAAGAGAGAGAAGAAGTTGGCAAAACTGTCGCGATTTCGTGACATGTTGGCAGAGAAGGAGAGCAAGGTCGAAAGTGTCACGATTTCACGACATGTCGCATTTTTGCGAATCGAAAAGTATAGAAAGGCAGAAAAGAAAAAGTGTCGCGATTTCACGACATATTGCAAAGAAGATTGTACGGATCGAAAAATGTCACAATTTCATGACATGTTGCAGGAGAGGGAGTCCGAAAGGAAAAATGTCGTGATTTCGCGACATAATGCTGATAAGAGAGTTCACAGTGTGAACTGTCATGATTTTGCGACAAGTTCGAAGAGATAGAAAGTTACTCGAAAGGTGTCACGATTTCGCGACATGCTGAAGAGTTTGAAGTGAGAACAGTCACGATTTCTTGACATGCTGTAAAATACGAAGTGAGGACAGTCACGATTTTGTGACATGCTGAAAAGCTAAAATTAAGAACTGTCATGATTTCACGACATGCAACAAAGGGAAGAGTCTGAAATAAGAAGCATCATGATTTTGCGACGAGCTATAAAGAAAGAGTTCGAAAGCTGAAAGCGTCACGATTTCGTGACAGGATGAAAGAAAAACGTACGGATGGAGAAAGTGTCACGATTTCATGACAAAAACTAGAAGCAGGTCTTCTATAAGAGAAGTGTCATGATTTCGTGAGAGAAGCAGAAAGGAAGGCTATGAATACAAAAGCATCATGATTTCGTGACATGTTCCAGTTTCGCGGGAGTAAGGGAGAGAGAAGCTCAAGGTAGCAAAAGTGTCGTGATTTCGTGACATGTTTCGTTTTCGCTAGTGCAAGCCGAGAAAAGGTTGAGAAAGTGAGAAGGGTCACGATTTCACGACAGGAGTGAAGATGACATCAACAAAGGCAGTAGTGTCACGATTTCATGACAAAAGCAGAGAAGAAGGCCATGAAGTCAGAAAGGTCACGATTTCATGACAGAAGAGAAGATGACATCAGCAGAAGCAGAAAGTGTTGTGATATCACGACAAAAACAAAAAGGAAGTCAAAAGAAGCAAAAGTGTCACGATATCGCGACAACAGGCAAAAGAAGGTGTACGACAGGCAAAGGTGTCGCGATATCACGACATTTTGTAGTTTCGTGGGAAAATCTACAGAACCACAAAGGCGACAGAGGCGAGTGAAGCCAACAGAGTTAATTTTGAGCCAATGAAGATTAGGGTTTTGCAGTCGACGGAGTATAGGGTTACAATCGACTAAGATTGAGTGTTTTGATCTTGAAATTTATTCTATAAAAGGAGGGCTATTTCGAGATTGATTGCATCGAATGAGTGTATCAAACTTGCACAAGTTAAGTCCACGATGCGAAAAGAGTGAGTCGAATCGGATCAATCGAAGTGTGTGTTCGAAGTGTGATATTTGCAAATAGAGTGCAAGGGATAAGTTTGATCATCAAGAAGTAGAGTGTGCAAAGACGATGTTGTTGTGATTACGCAGAGGTGCATAAGTTGATGTTTGATCGAGTGCTGTTGTGTTTGCGCAGACAGTGCAAAAGTTGGTTTCGACCAAGTGCGACTGTGACAGAATAGAAAAATATTTGAGGACAGACTTGTGCCTGACCAAAGGACTGTGTTTGGTGCAGACCAAAAAAAGAGAAAGAGGACATACTTGTGCCATATCGAAGGACTGTGTTTGGTGTAGATTAGAGAAAAATATGGAGGACATTTGTGCTAGACCGAAGGACTGTGTTTAGTGCAAATTCGAGGACCAAGCTTTGAGGTGACAGAGTTGAGGACAAAGATATCCAACTAGAGAAGGGAAGACAAGTGTCTTCTGTGGATAGATTTCCACTTGCTAAGGGTAGCGGACGCAGAGATCTTCTAGAGGATCACCAGCCAGAGTAGAGTTAGGGGATTGGTGTCTCCTTTGGGTTGGTACCCATAAACATTGTAATCGAAAAAGGTTTCCCAGATTTGGTTGATAAAATTTTAGTGAAAATTTTATCCATGGAGTAGCCCACTTTGGGTGAACCACGTAAATTGTTGTGTCTCTATTGTGGATGGTGTTTTCTGCATTGCTTTGATTTATGCTTGATACTTTTTTCTATACACTGCATAATTTTGAGTTGAAAGTTGAATTGAAGGAAAAATAAAAAAGTGGTCTTATACTATTCACCCCCCCCTCTCAGTATAAGCTTGTGTTCTTCAATTGGTATCAGAGTGGGTTCCTTCGGAAATTTTAACAACTTGAAGGAAAAGCTTGCAAAGAACACAATGGACTATTCAAGTGGCAATGCAGCACCTATTCTTGATGGATCAAATTTTGGTCTATGGAGTGCAAGGATGAAGGTTCATCTAATGGCACTTGGTAATGAGGTATGGGAAGTTATTGAAGATGGGTACACTATTCCTGAACATGGTCCATATACTAAAGAATATAGGCTCCTACATCACAGCAATTCTATAGCAATGAATGCAATCCTAAAAGGACTACAGAAAGTAGATCTCACCAAAGTGATTCACTGCAAGACAACTAGTGAAATGTGGAATTAGCTGAAAGTGGTTCATACAGGTGATGCAAATGTCAGAAAGGCCAAGTTGAGACATTTTAAAGGTATGTTTGAACATCTCAAAATGAATGATGATGAAAATATTAGTGACTACATGCTTCGTATGGATGAGGTTGTTAACTCCATGAAATATTTAGGTCTTGAGCTTGCTGAAAATGATGTGTGTGATAAGATTTTAAGATCTCTTCCTAATAGATTTAGTGAAAATGTTTTTACTATTGAGGAATCTAAAGATTTAGATAAATTGAAAAAGGATGAGCTCCATAATATACTTGCAGCATTTGAGTTGAGAACTCAAGTGAAGTTTGATGTCAAGAAAGAGGCAGCTTTCAAGGCTACCAAGAAATCCAAAGGTAAACAGATTCAAGAGAGTGATGAGTCTTCTAGTGATGAAGAGGCATATTACAACAAAAAAGGCAAGTTATCTAGAAAGCACAAAAGCATGAAAAATATAAGATGCTTCAATTGTGGAAAGTTTGGTCATTATGCTACTGACTGTACTATTTCCAAGAATGAAAGTGATGAAGAGAAATAAGATGTTAAGAGCAAGGATTTTGAAAAACACAGGTATTACAGAAAGAACAAAGATGAGCACAGAAATTAAGGAAAGAAGTATTCACACAAGAACAAGAAGAGCTTTTACCTAGAAAAAGCAAGTAAGTGTTCTAGCAGTGATAGTGAAAGCTCTTCAAGTGATGAGGAAAATGAGATGTTGTTCATATCAGAAAAAGAGGAAGAACCGGAACATAGATTCATTATTATGAAATGTCTTAGATGTGGAAATTTTGGTCACCTTGAGGATGATTGTACAAATAATGATTTGGTTTCCAGTATGTATAAGGATGATTTAGAAAAATATCAAGAAGATGCTTGTATGGTTTTTGAAAAAGGTAGCACCTCTAGTGATAAAAAATCTGGAAAAGGCCTTGAGGATTCAGAAAGCAAACAAATAAAGGATCTTGAAAGTGAATTTAATAATGCTCTTAGTGCTTTGAAAAAGGAAAGAAAGAAGAATGATAGACTCAAGGATAAGTTAGATGAATGTTGTATGGAGAGAGACGATCTTATAGAAAGTCTTGACTTCTCTATAGCTAAGACACAAGAACTCAAGGACGAGTTAGAGTCTAAGATTCTTCAGTATAATGAGTTGGAACAGAAAATGGCTTCTTTGGAAGTGGAAACTAAAGAGTACAAGGATAAGCTGTATAGGTTTCAAGATAGCTCCAAAAGGGTTAAGTCTCTCATCAAAGGTCAAAGGAAAACAACAGATAAAATAGGCCTTGGTTTTGTTAAGCCACACAAGGAAGAGAGTTCTGATGAAGAAATTACTTCAGATCATGAGTCCGTGAGTGATAGATGCGTAGAAATAGAAAACAAAATTCATATTGCAAAGAAGAAGTTTTCGAGACCTAAGAGGTCGAATAAAAGAAAATTTCATGGCAGATGTTTTGCATGTCACAGGTTTGGTCATATGGTTGTGCATTGCATGACTCAAGTAAGGAAGGTAAATGACAGTTTCAGAGGTAGAAATTTCTTTCAAGGGTATTTCTACTCTTGTAATCAGTTTGGGCATAAGGCATTTTTTTGCAAAGCTAATAACAGGAACTCGGTTAGTCAGAATAGGCGAATTCAAAGAACAGGTATGCCTAAAAGAAATAACATTATTACCTATTATAAGTGCAACAATTACGGTCACATAGCTAGATAGTGTAGAGCTGATATTCCAAGGTACAGGAACAGGAACAGTGGTATGAACAGGTCCAAGGATCAGAACAGTGACAGGAACAAGAATAGGAATATTGACAAAAAATTCAAAATAAGGCTCGGCAAAGAAATTGTAGATGCTAATGATGATCAGTGCCTAATGGGAGTTTTACTCCCACCCCTGTTTTAATCACCTCATCAGGAGGTGGGGGAGGGACTAAGCTAAGAAGCTCATTCTTAGTCCCAAGCCCCAAAGGTGACCCTTTGCCATTGATGACAAAGGGGGAGATATATGAGTAAGGGGGAGAGCTTCTAAGTGAAGAAGAGAGCTTCAAGTCAGGGGGAGAAAAACTTCAAAGGCAGATTCTCAAGTTGTTGGCACAGTTGGTTTCAGTTTTGGCTCTTAAGATGTGTTTTAGTAAAGGTTTGCCATCAATGACAAAGGGGGAGATTGTTGGCAATTTTGGGTACCTTGGGTACATTGCATTTTCTCAAGTGTAGATGTTGTCATTGATGTCAAGAAGTTCTTGAAGCAATTTTTTTTGATGTCAAGGAATTTGTTTTGTTGAAGGTTATTCATAGCATGATCAGTGAGTTTCCAAGAAGTCCTTAGTGGCCCATTTGCAAAAGATCAAGAAAAAGACAAGTAAGAAAAAGTATGTAGCCGGCTAGAAAAACTGTCGTGATTTCGTGACATTTTAGAGGAGAGAGAAAGTGCCGGCAAAACTGTCATGATTTCACGACATGTTGGAAGAGAGAGAAGAAGCTGGCAAAATTGTCGCGATTTCGCGACATGTTGGCAGAGAAGGAGAGCAATGTGGAAAGTGTCACGATTTCATGACATGTCGCATTTTCATGACTCGAAAAGTGCAGAAATGCAGAAAAGGAAAAGTGTCGCAATTTCGTGACATATTGCAAAGAAGATTGTACAGACCGAAAAATGTCGCGATTTCGTGACATGTTGTAGGAGAGGGAGTCCGAAAGGAAAAATGTCATGATTTCATGACATAATGCTGAAAAGAGAGTCCACAGTGTGAACTATCATGATTTCACGACAAGTTCGAAGAGAGAGAAAGTTACTCGAAAGGTGTCATGATTTCGTGACATGCTGAAGAGTTCGAAGTGAGAACAGTCACAATTTCTTGACATGCTGCAAAAGACGAAGTGAGGACTGTCATGATTTCACAACATGCTGAAAAGCTCGAAGTGAGAACTGTCATGATTTTGTGACATGCAGCAAAGGGAAGAGTCTGAATTAAAAAGCATCACGATTTCACGACGGGCTACAAAGAAAGCGTTCGAAAGCTGAAAGCATCGTAATTTTGCAACAGGATGAAAGAAAAGTGTACGGATGGAGAAAGTGTCACAATTTCATGACAAAAACTGGAAGCAGGTCTTCTATAAGAGAAGTGTCGTGATTTCACGATAGAAGCAGAAAGGAAGGCTATGAAGACAAAAGCGTCGTGATTTCATGACATGTTCTAGTTTTGCGGGAGTAAGGGAGAGAGAATCTCAAGGCAGCAAAAGTGTCACGATTTCATGACATGTTTCATTTTTGCTAGTGCAAGCTGAGAAAAGATTGAGAAAGCGATAAGGGTCATGATTTTGTGATAGGAGTGAAGACGACGTCAGCAAAGGCAGTAGTGTCACGATTTCATGACAAAAGCAGAGAAGAAGGCCATGAAGTCAGAAAGGTCAAGATTTCATGACAGAAGAGAAGATGATGTCAGTAGAAGCAAAAAGTGTCATGATATCATGACAAAAACAAAAAGGAAGTCAAAAGAAGCAAAAGTGTCGTGAGAAAGTGTCATGATATCATGACAAAAACAAAAAGGAAGTCAAAAGAAGCAAAAGTGTCGCGATATCGCGACAACAGGAAAAAGAAGGTGTACGACAGGCAAAGGTGTCGCGATATCATGACATGTTGTAGTTTCGCGAGAAAAGCTACAGAACCACAGAGGCGACAGAGGCGGTTGAAGCCGACAGAGTTAATTTCGAGCCGACGAAGATTAGGGTTTTGTAGTCGATGGAGTATAGGGTTACAACCGACTAAGATTGA
Source organism: Wollemia nobilis (assembly GCA_028583015.1). Taxonomy (NCBI): domain Eukaryota; kingdom Viridiplantae; phylum Streptophyta; class Pinopsida; order Araucariales; family Araucariaceae; genus Wollemia; species Wollemia nobilis. The sequence continues at coordinate 694,396 of JAQPPZ010014872.1, read as the reverse complement.
GTGTTTTGATCTTGAAATTTATTCTATAAAATGAGGGCTATTTCGATATTGATTGCATCGAATGATTGTATCAAACTTGCGCAAGTTAAGTCCATGATGCGAAAAGAGCGAGTCAAATCAGATCAATCAAAGTGTGTGTTCGAAGTGCGATATTTGTAGATAGAGTACGGGGGAGAAGTTTTATCATCGAGAAGTAGAGTGTGAAAATACGGTGCTCTTGTGAATGCACAGAGGTGCATAAGTTGATTTTCGATCGAGTTCTACTGTGTTTGCGTAGACAGTGCAAAAGTTGGTTTCGACCAAGTGTGACTGTGACAGAATAGAAAGAGATTTGACGATAGACTTGTGCCTGACCAAAGGACTATGTTTGGTGCAAACTAGAAAAAGAGGAAGAGGACAGACTTGTTCCAGACCGAAGGACTATTTTTGGTGTAGATCAGAGAAAAATATAGAGGACATTTGTGCTAGATCGAAGGACTCTATTTAGTGCAAATTTGAGGACCAAGCTTTGAGGTGATAGAGTTGAGGACAGAGATCTCCAGCTAGAGCAGGGAAGACAGGTGTCTTCTGTGGATAGAGTTCCACTTGCTAAGGGCAGCGGAGGCAGAGATCTTCTAGAGGGTCACCAGCCAGAGCAAAGTTAGGGGATTGGTGTCTCCTTTGGGTTGGTACCCATAAACATTGTAATCGAAAAATGTTTCCCATATTTGGTTGATAAAATTTTAGTGAAAATTTTATCCGTGGAGTAGCCCACTTTGGGTGAACCACGTAAATTTGTGTGTCTCTATTGTGGATGGTGTTTTCTACATTGCTTTGATTTATGCTTGATATTGTTTTCTATACACTGCATAATTTTGAGTTGAAAGTTGAATTGAAGGAAAAAGAAAAAAGTGGTCTTATACTGTTCACCCCCCCCTCTCAGTATAAGCTTGTGTTCTTCATCATCTAGGAAAACTCCATGTGGTTTGTACACATATATCTCCTGATAAATATATCAATTAATAAAAATTCTCCATCCATAAGAAATAATAATAATAAATCATTTACAAAGAGTCCATCTTATCAATAGATGCAAAGACCTTTATGTAGTCAATTTCATTCATAGAAGATAAACCCTTAGTAATAAGGCATGAATTGTGATTCTCAATTTGATTATTTCAAATGTAATTGGTCCTTTAGACCCACTTATAAATTACAATATTATTTCATGTAGATAGAGGAAGAAGTTCTCTAACTAATCCATCATTAGGAATACATATTTTATAAACTTAGCATCCGCCCATTTATGACATTCCTTGGATTAGAAGTAAATAGGAAAATATCTATAAGCATAAAATTTTATTATTAAAGATCGCAAAGGATGAGAATTTTTATAATTTTCCTATTCAATAATGTGTTGTGCATCATGAAAGAGAGTCTCAACCTATTTGGGAACTAACTATCCAAAGGTAATTTGGGAATATTCTATATAAAAATCACTAAAATAACAAGGAATTAAAGGATTCAATATGTGATAATCATTTACCATAGAATATGTCACCATCATGTAGAATATATTTCAATGGATAAGTTATAATATCAATAATTTTATCTCTACTATCTATTGGAACCATTGAATTGATAATTTAAGAAACTAGCATCCCTAAAGAAGGATCAAATGGAAGAGAAAGATATGGAAAGATATAAAAACAATACAATGGTCCTGTGATTTACCAAGAATTTTTTAAGAAATTAAAGGAAGAACCTCATCAAGTACTACATCATGCATAATGGTAAAATCCCAACTAATAGGGGCATAGAAGTGATAAGCTTGAAATTTGTCACAATATGTTATGCTATATTTTTGGGTTTTATGTGGGTGAAAAATTTAGTTCTAATGTACATTACATTTGTCATAACATAGTATATTTGATCCCATACTAAGTACCCATTGCCATGAATGCCCTTCATGGGTATAAATAATGAAACATCTAAAATTGAGCATTTAATTTATATCTAAAAATAAATAATTAAATTTTATGTGTATGAAGTATCTTTAATATTGAGGATGCATAAGATAAAATATATGTATTCCACTATATAACGTTTTATGCTCTAAATTGTAGATGATATCATAAATCTCATTTATCTTATAATGTTTTATCCATACAACTTGAGCACATGCTTTTCTCAATGGAATGTCCAACTCCATTAAGAACATGGGAACTCTTATAAACAAAAGTAGGGTTTAACCAAAATTCACCTAGAACTTATAAATTAAAAATATAAAATATTAATAACATTAAGAACTTGATAGAAAATAATAAAACCAAACTAATGAATCTTATTAGTGTTATCAAAAGAGAAGGATTTCACAAATATAAATCCCTCACATGAGAACTTGCCCAAATACCAAAGGAACCTTGCTATAGTCCTTATGGACTTGGAAAAGGAATATCAAAGTTAGAGTGGAACAAGTGAAATTATAGACACTAAAATCATGTCAATCTGATTAGACTACAATGACACACTCTTATCAACACCATATGGCCCCCTTGGGCAACCCTCAAGGGTTAAATAGTGGTCCTAACCACTTTTGGGAAGGTTTACCCCACTTTTGGGAAGTTTTGGGCCATGTAGCCATGGTCGTCCCACCCCAGGATGACCACAGTTCATGGTCATCCCACCCAGGGATGACCACCAGAAATCATCCCTGGGTGGGATGGCCATGGCCTAGGCCCCTCAAAAAGTCAAGGGTGGGACAAATGGCAATCAAATTCTACCATTTATCCCATCCAATGATTTATGATAGATTGAGGGCCTGTCAAATCCATCACAACCTACAAATGGGAGGCCCAAATTGGAGGCTTCTCCCACCCAATGCATGGCAAGGATTTTGATAAGTGGTGGCACTTGCCTTGCATGCCCTAACTTGCCCATTTTGACCCTATGGTCCTCTTGGGCTATAAATTAGAGTCATTCCACCCAATTTAAAGAGAGAGGTCTTTGCAATATTTCACAACGAAGTGCTATCGAGATTCACTCTCCCTTTCACCACATGTTTTTACTTGGAATCTTCATCTACTCGAAGGAGGTTTGCAAGTCATCCAAAATACACAAATTCATTCCAAAACCCACCCATTTCTATGAATTAGATTACCAAATTTTATGAAAACACCCCTAGGAGTAGTTTGAACCAGATCCTAGAGGAATTGGTGGTAAAAACCACCAGGTTTGGTGGTCATCCCCACTTGGGATGGTTAACAATCCTAATTGGAACACCTAGGGATGGCCATGAATCTACATATAATTTTTGGTTCAATTTTAGTGTAGATCATTTCTAGAGTAGTTTATATGCATCATACTAGAATTTGGTGAGATTTGGAGTAGTTTTGAACCGTCAATTAGATCTTTCATTCTAATAGTCCCAATTGGAACACCCAAGGATGGCCATGGATTCTGCATATGATTTCATTTCAATTTTTGCATAGATCATCTCTAAAGTAGATAATATGCATTATGCTAAGTTTTGGTACAATTTGGAATAGTTTTGCACCATCTATTTCACTTTTTATATCCAATATTGCATGCATATTTCTGATTTCATTTTAATCCGCACATGCTATTAACCAATTTGAATTCTTTGTGTGTAGATCTAGGTATTTCAATGTGCAAGGAAGGAGATACAAGTTTGAATATGGATAGATCATCACAGCGGTACCAAAATCCCGCTCTTCAATTTGTGAGTGCGAGAAAGACACTAAAAATGCACCTTCAATTTCTGAAAGGATTAGATCCTTTGAACTTCTGTAATGAATTGTATCAATTAAGAGCTCTCAAGGGGATGTTTTGTAACCATGTATTTGAAAAATGGATTAATATAAAGAGAACCCCTATTTCTTTCACTTATATTGTCATCATGCTTACATTAATGTCACTTTTGAGTGCTTAAATAGAACAATAGATGCATTTCATTTCCCTTTGCTAGGTGCACCATTTTTTCCACTCTACAATGGCGATCATGGTGGGACCCCTATCCTATTTTATTTAGTTAAGTTTTGAATTAGTTTTTGTCTTTTGAAATGTTGTAGGTTTTGGTCATTCTAGACTAAAACGACCCCTAATTTTCTAATTGGAACACCTAGGGACGACCACAACAGTCGTCCCACCTAGGGATGGCCCCCAAATTTGCAATCGTCCCACCCTAGGATGACCACAAAATAGAGGGCCTACAACTCAAATTGATAGAAACAACAACATATTAGGCTTTCAAGATGAGTATCTAGACCTTTACTTTGCATTATTATTGTTTAGAGAAGGTTAAATTTAGTTTTTTTGTCTTTTCCTTGTTTTTTGAAGAGTAGATTTTTTTTATTAAAAACAACAAAAAGAAAAGAAAAATAGAAAAAGAACAACTTAAGCATGCATTTGTGTGGTTTGATTACTTGCGACCTACATAATGGTTAGGTTGACATATAGGTTATGCATATTTGTAGGTTCCATCATTTATTAAATACTTCTAAAAGTGAAATGTTATTTTACATTTAGTGAAGTTATCATTGAGTGCTATTTTGTTTTACTTTCTTTAAGTATAAAATGAACCACACACACCATATCACATTTTAACATTAGTGAGTTGGAACTTCATCCCCAACCACTAATAGAGACCAATGACGGTGGGCTTCATCTCCACCCATTGGCTCGCATGATACAAACCCTATTTTTTGGCCAAAGTTAGCTCCAAGAACCATCTTAGCTATGGAAAATAATATGTATTCCTCTTTGAAGGGTGTATCACTTCCCACAATAAATATGGGTGAGGACTAGTAGGACTTGTGCTCCTTGATCGGGTATGGGCTTCATATCCATACTTTGGTGGGTTTACATGATTGAACTTTATTATCGATTATTGAGTTATGAGTATACAGGTGAAATCCTTTAAACAAATTGAGAATTACATCAACCATCTTCAAACACATGAAAAAATATCTCTTTGCAAACAATAAATCAAAAACACACCAAATAGTTTTAGGGAACACATAAAATATTTAAAAGAGATAAACACTTGTATTATTGTGTGTTTTCATTCTTATGTGTTGCATCATTAAAATTTGTAAAAGATATAATCACGTAGGATTTGGAACAAAGTAGCTATGGTATGCACCCACAGCCAAGCCCATTCAAGGGCTGACGCTACAGAGAGTAGGCAAGGAGACGTAGATCATCTCTGATTTGACCCTAAGGATATGATTATACCTCCTTGGTGGCCTCCTACTCACCCAAGTCCTAGAATGTCAAATCAGGAACCTAACCTACAAGGGATACCTACATAGGATACCCCCACAGGTCTTGGTCCTAATCAAGGAACATACTTTCTAGATATAGACACTTCACATGCCTTATATCAAGAATGGAAACCACACATTGAGGTGCAAACAAATAGAGCAATACCATGCATTTATGTGCCTACTCGATCTACCTTGCATACCTACGTGCAATATTAATACTACACACCATGGGTAGGGCCAAATGATCAAAATACACCCTTAAATTACCCTAATAGGTCTCAGCAATATAAGTACCAAGATGAGTATGATACTCATCATCCCTGGGTGAGAAAATTTAGCCCTTCCCTTCCTCATTTATGAAGGAAGACCCAAGGAGAATCTTGATTATCCTTAGTCTCATTATTCCATGCAAGCATGATGTGCTTCTATGCCAGTTGAGTATAAAGAACATCTATTTAGGTCTGAGCCTCAAGTGAACATGACCTCTCTTGATTGAGGGAAGCTCATAGTTGACCTTTTAGATCCTCCTAAATAAGATAGACATCATGGAAATAGTGCTAGGGCTAATAGACCTTGTACAATTGATCAAATAAACCAAGTTGTTAAAATATATGCTGATCACCAAGCTCAATTCAATCAACTTTGTTGGATAAACAATGCTTGGATCACCAACATCGTTAGAAAAGTAAAGGATTGAACAACAAACCCATGAGCTATTTCAAGAGACCTTACGTAATGGGGTCCCTACCCCAAGTACTCATAGATAGGGGGTTCATTAGAGGTAACCTAATTTTAATCAAAATAGGCTTCCTAGGCCTAACCAAATATTACCTCCTTGACCTCCTAGGCCTAATCGGGACTTGCCTCCTAGGCCAAATATAGATCACCTTCCACAGGCATTTGTTCCTCCTTGTAGGCCAATTCAAGAAACACCTTATGGAGCCTATGATGATCTTGAACCAGAAGAGGAATATCTAGAAGAACCTTATGGAGGTATGGTTGATGAAATTCAACCACCATGCCATATGCTTGACATTCCTCACCCTCCCCTGTAGGGCCAAAGCAAATAAGAGGAGATAAAATCCTCTGATGCATATAAAGCATTTCTGGAATGCATGGAAATAATAGAAAACAAGACCTCTAGGTCTGGGACTTCAAAATCCCACTTTGTGCTAGCTTCATAGTCAATCACTTCACCCATCAATACCTTCCCCTCCATACCCAGAGCATTTCAAAATACCCAAGTTGGATAGATTCAAAGGAGAGGAAGATGCACAGGAGCATGTTACTAGGTTTATGAACCAATGCTTCAGTATCCAGGATAATGATGCCTTACTTCTAAGAACATTTTTTATTACCCTCTCTGGCCCAGTCGTAGAGTGGTACAATCAACTCCCAAGGCACAACGTCCATAGCTTTGAACAATTTGTGGATGCATTCTTGGAATGTTTCACTTTTAACACTAAGTGAAAGGTAACTTTAATAGACCTCATGAGGTTGAAGCAGTATGATGATGATTCAATCACAAATTATGGTAATAGGTGGTGAACGCTTCTCGCTAAGCTACCATACCTACTACTAGTGTTTGAGTTGACTCACATGTTTTCCAAGATTTGTTTAAAGCCAATTTCATTATTTCTACAACTCCAACAATACCAAACTCTTGAAGATGCTCTAGCATAGGCTAGAAAAATCGAAGAAATCAAAATTCAATATGGGGAGATCACAAAACCCCAAAAAAGAAGTGGAATAAGAACACAAAAGGCAATCTAGCACAACCAAAGCTAGCAATATTTAATCAAGTTGCCATTAACATTCCAGGGCTTGTGCAACCAATACCACCTCAGAAGGTAAACTATCAAGCCCAACCTCCTCTTGCAAGTTACAATAACAACACTCAGGTAAATCAAGGGCAAAACTAGCAACGTCACCCTAAGTAACAATTTATGCCTTTCATTGAGTCTATGGATTCCCTATTCGATCATCTATGTGTGGCCAAAGCAATTACTCTACCTAAGATATGGCCTATAGATCCAGTAAGTAAACCAAAGTCCATGGAACATCGTGAAGACCTATATTGTAAGTACCATAGGTAGAATGGGTATGACGTACAAATGTGCTATGGGTTTAAAAACCTAGTACAAGATATGATTGATAGGAATGATCTTCAAGTTGATAACCCTCTTGCGACAAATAATCAACAAATGGGTATCTTTAAATACCCATTGCCCACTCATGAGGTGTAGGAAAATCAAGCAAAATAGGTAAACGAGGTCCATATGACACCCCCTCAACAAGGGTTCATCAGTATGGTTAGCATTGTGACAAGGAATAGGTGTTATCCAAATCAATTTGCACCACCTATAGCTTCAAATGATATTCCCTCCACATCACAACCTCCACCACCTCCAGTGCAAATCCTTCCACCTCATCTAGTGGTCACCATAAAGAGTAAGTTTGCTCAAATATTACGAACAACATCGACTCAACTCTCTATCTATGAGCTTATCCAATAATCTCCACCTCATCGAGAATATCTTATGGAGATCCTTAAGTCAATTGAACTGCAGCCCCAGGAGTCTAACTCCTTTATCAATTTTGTGGGGCATGTTCAACAGTGCAAAGATCCAGTAATCACATTTCATGAACATGAACTCAAACCAATATCAAATGATGTGGTTGATCCTCCCTTACACATCATTGCATGTGTAAATGGAACACCTTACAAAAGAGTTCTAACTAATACTGGTTCTTCAAGCAATATCATCACCACAAATGCTCTCCAACATCTAGGTCTTCCAACATCCCACATTGTTGCATCCACATATACCCTCCAAGCATTCAACGATACTCTATGCTCAATGGTTGGCACTATAGTCTTACCTATTCAAGTGGGATGCAAAACCATACCAATGTTGTGTCATATCTTAGAGGGTGCAATGGCCTATAATATCTTGTTGGGTAGACCTTAGATTAGGGACATGAAGTGTGTGCCATCCATAGCTCACCAATGTTTGAAGTACACTCATGAAGGGCAAGTACATGTTGTCTCCACAGACCTTGAGCCCTTCAAATACTATAACTTGGTGCAGCACATCCCCGAGTCGACCTTACCATAAACTCATTTGGAATTCCAACCAAATACATCCATTCAAGGTTTGACTCCTTCACCATCACCTTCCATTGATCCATTACCATCTTCTTCCATACCATCCTCATTAGTTGCACCTTCAGATACACCTTCGTCATCATAAAATCCTTCATAGAGGAACATGTCGAAGAGGCCTATTGATGAGATCCCTCCAATCATATCTACCATTTCCATGGAAGATATTCCTAGTCTAGAAGATGAGGAACCACCTCATGAGGTAAGCATTGAGTCATATCAAGCCTCACTTTTGTCTCCTTCATCATCACCATCATAGGTCACAGTCCATATGGCTACTATGGGTTTAGGAGAATACCTAGTGAGGAATATCACAATAGTTTTGACCATTGAGACAATACATAACATGGGAAAATCTCATCTTTCCATAGGTACCATCTTACCTCTAGGTACACCTTCTAATCTAATGAACTTCATACATAGGGGTATTGGTACCATTTTTTATTCACCACCCAAACATGGGAGACAAGTAGATCATATTAGACAAGTTGTTAAGGCATCCGTGACTGGTCCAAGTGCAAGTGTATTTTCCCATGAGTTTGTGGGGATGATCAATGTGATGACAAAGAACCAAAGTTGTTCAAATTTATTTATGCCACTTGCGAATCATCCAACATTCCATCCATACCACAAGTGCTACCATTGTTGTATTTGGTCACACCTAATCCAACTTCCTCAACATCCATCCAGTCATCACCTCCATTGTTTTCACAACATATATTGGATAGGTTAGCCAATATTGATTTACAAGTGATTCACCAATTTAATAATTTACAACACATCTTGAATCAACTCACAAGCATTGAGTTACGGTTGAGTCATCCAAAACCTCAATCCTCTAATTGTTAGGACCAACCCCCTTCTGTACAGTTCAATATTAAGTATCAACAAAATTAGAGGCAAAGGAAACAATACCATCAACCTCACACTTATACACCATTGCTTGAATCTTTGACATCACTCTTTAATAGATTATGCAAGACCAAGGCTATCATATCATCAGATATCTACCCTTTGGATCCCAATAAGTCCAAACCATGTTGGTGTCAAGAAGACCAATACTATCCATATCATCAAGTAAATGGTCATAACATTAAGTCATGTATCACATTCAAGAGTAAGATAAATGATATGCTTGACAAGAATGATCTTCAAATCAATAATAAACATATTAGTATATTTTAGGATCTTTTACGTATATATGGGAGTCAAGAAGAACAACCTAAACTAATGGTAGAACCCTGAAGGTTCTAGCTAATATTTAATAAATGAATAAATAAAACAACATTAAAATGAATCACTTTTAGGGTTGAATCATCTACCCTGGTAACACTTCCAAATCCTTTTGTGGTTCCCTGGTAGAACCAATGGAGAAGGAGTGTGTAGTCAGTCTGCATTATTTTCAAATAGGTTTGGTCATGTGTGTTGGACATTTTGAGTCCCTTAGCAAAAAGTTGTCATTGATGTCAAAAGGATATATGTAAGTAAGCACTATGTTTTTATTCCAAAAGGAGCTTCAAGGGAAGCTTAGCAAAAGGTTTTTATTTAAAACCATGGATGATAGATTTGAAATGGGTTTTTCTTAAAACCCAGGTTGGCTTTTCATTTTATTCAACTTTGAAGTTTAAGTTTCAAATTTTAATATTTGAAAATTTAAATTTAAATTTCCAAAGTGAAAATTCCTGTCGATGTCATCAAATTCGATTAAGGTCCGACGTATGAAAAGTCAAGGTAATATGTATAAAAATCATTTCCAAAAATTCATTTGGCAATAATTTGAATGTGTGTGAATTTCGTTCGAACAAAGAGAAAATATATTTTAGCACAATAAAAACCTATGAAGAATGGGAGAAATAGAAGGAAGGGAGGACCCTTCCCATACATCGTGGGTGCTTCTGGACTAGAGGCAAGAAGGAGGTACTCAAGTTGTTGAGCGCAAGGAGATCCAAAGTTCGAATCCCATCGGCACTGATTTTTACGAAGTGGAAAGGAAGCACACTTTTTGGAGCACATGTCTTCTGGGGCACGTTTGGAGGAAGGAAATCATAGTGGTTGTGCTCACCATTTCATGTGAGCGGTTGGCTCACGTGGTTAGTGGTGCCACAGTTAGAGTGGTGCTTGGATAGTGATAAGGTATTGAATCCCGCTAAGAAGAAAAAGGTAAGTTAAACTTTTACTTTAATATTTGTAAGAAAATCTTTGAGGAGAAATAAGGTTTATGAGTTGTTTTAGAAAATTCTGAAATTACTATTCCTTTTAATTTTGGAAGGGTAGCATATTATATATCATTGGAAATAATTTTTCAAGAGCTATTTAATTAACTTGCTTAGAAGGAGAAATGAGGATTGTGTAAGAAGATATTTTAGGTTTTGTCAAGGAGTTTCCAAAAGTAAGTTTGATCCATTCTATTGAGGGTTTATTTCTTGAATAAAAGAACTTTGGTGGATGTTAAAATAAATTAGGAGTAATAAGGTGTTACTTGGATATATTTTTTGTGTTATTACTCTAACCCTTTTTTAGAGTAAAAAAATAAAGTGTGTTGAGTCAAATAGATTTTTTGGACATCAAATAAAGCATCAAAAAGGTATGAGTAATATTCTCCATTTATTTTATTTGGGTGGTTGATTTCTGAAATATCATTGGAGTGAAAAGGATTGATTGTAGTTTCCTATTGGAAAATAGTTTGTTTAATGCTTCAAGGTTTTCTGGTTTGAAAGTTGTGATTAAAACCTTGTTTTATAAGCATTGTTGTTGGAGCGAATTGTTGTGCAAAGAACTTAAACTTGAGCTAAAAAGAAGATGAGTATCATTGTTATGTAAGAGTTGTTGTTGAGTATTGTTGAATATATTTTGAGTTGGTTGATTCATGCTTGGACTAGGGTTTTTGAGAAAGAGTTGTTCCTTGTGGTGATTTGTTGAGTAGATTTGTTTGAGCCTAGTCAAGAGATTGTGTGAAGTGGTTGTTCAAGTTCCATAAAACAAACTATTCTATATTCTAATTTGAATTGAGTTGAGATTGGGAATTGAGTATAGAACATATTGAGTCTCTAAAAATTCTCTTTATGCTTCTATGATATTGTTGAGTTGAGATTGATTTGATTTGAGATTGGGATTTGAGTATAGAACATATTGAGTCTCTAACAATTCTCTTTATGCTTCTATGAGATTGAGTTGAGATTTTTTTGAGCTGATTTGAGGCAAGTCTTTGAGAAGGCTTGTGGACTGATTTTGAGTAAGCTTTTGTGAAATATTGCTATGCAGATTTGAGCAAGTCCTAGAGAGGACTTATTGAGCAGATTTGGACAAGTTCTGAGTGAGCTTATTGAGTAGATTTGGACATGTTTTGAGTGAGCTTGTTGAGTAGATTTGAGCAGGTTCTGAGTGAGATTATTGAGCAAATTTAAGTAGGTTTTGAGTGAGCCTATTGAGAAAATTTGAGCAGGTTATGAGTGAGCCTATTGAGCATATTTGAGTAGGTTTTTAGTGAGCCTATTGAGCATATTTGAAGAGGTTATGAGTGAACCTATTAACAGAGCTTTGGAGGTGACATAGTATAGAGGACAAAGTCTCAGTGGATAGAGATCTAGTAGCCAGGATAATTGAAGATACATCTGAGTGAGGAGTATTCAAATGAAGAGAGATCCACAATTTAGTGCAGTAGAGAGATAGAGTCTTCTAGAATATCACTAGCCAGAGCAGAAGGAGGAAGAGTTATCCTATGGAAGAGATCCACAAATTGATATTTAGGGTATCAGCATCTCCTTTGGACAGAGGTCCATGAAGGATTCCCAAGATATTGATTGAGAAAGTTTTAGCAAAATATTTTCTCCATGGAGTATCCTGCATTGGGTGAACCACGTAAATTGTTGTGTCACTTTTGTGGATGGTGTTTTGTGCATTGATTTGATTACTGATATTGATACTTCTATCTATACACTGCATAATATTGAATTGAAAAGAAAAGTAAAAGATAGTCTTATATTGTTCACCCCCTCTCAGTATAAGCTTGTGTTCTTCAATTGGTTTTTGTGAAGTGGAAAGGAAGTACAACTTTTGGCACACATGTATTTTGGGGCACGTTTAGAGGAAGGAAAGCATAGTGGCTATGCTCACCATTTCATGTGATAAGTTGGCTCATGTGGTTAGAGGAATCACGATTAGAGTGGTGCATGGACAAATACAGGGTATCGAATCCCGCTAAGAAGAAAAAGACAAGTTATATATTTATTTTAATATTTGTAAGAAAAGCTTCGAGGAGAAATAAGGTTTATGAGTTGTTTTAGAAAATTTTGAAATTACTATTCTTTTTAATTTTGGAAGGGTAGCATATTATATATTTTTGGAAAGCATTTTTCAAGAGATATTTAATTAACTTGCTTAGAAGGAGAAATAAGGGTTGTGTAAGAAGATATTTTTGGTTTTGTCAAGGATTTTTCAAAAGTAAGTTTGATCCATTCTATTGAGGGTTTATTTCTTGAATAAAATAACTTTGGTGGATGTTAAAATAAATTAGGAGTAATAAGGTGTTACTTGGATATTTTTGTTGTGTTATTACTCTAACCCTTGTTGAGAGTTGAAAAATAAAGTGTGTTGAGTGAGACAGATTTTGTGGACAACAAATAAGGCATCAAAAAGGTATGAGCAATATTCTCCATTGATTTTATTTGGGTGGTTGATTTTTGAAATATCATTGGAGTGAAAAGGGTTGATTGTGATTTCCTATTTGAAAATAGTTGATATAATGCTTCAAGGTTTTCTAGTTTGAAAGTTGTGATTAAAACCTTGTTTTATAAGTAGTGTTGTTGGAGTGAGTTGTTGCGCAAAGAACTTGAACTTAAGCTTAAAATAACATGAGTATCATTGTTATGTAAGAGTTGTTGTTGAGTATTGTTGAAGACATTTTGATTTTGTTGATTCATGCTTGGACTAGGGTTTGTGAGAAATATTTTTTCCTTGTGGTGATTGGTTGAGTAGAGTTATTTGAGCCTAATCAAGAGATTGCGTGAAATGGTTTTTCAAGTTCCATAAAACAAACTATTCTATATTCTGATTTGAATTGAGATGAGATTGGGATTTGAGTATAGAATATATTGAGTCTCTAACAATTCTCTTTATGCTTCTATGAGATTGTTGAGTTGAGATTGATTTGAGTTGATATTGAGATTTGAGTATAGAACATATTAAGTTCTAACAATTCTCTTTATGCTTCTATGAGATTGAGTTGAGATTTTATTGAGCTAATTTGAGGCAAGTCTTTGAGAATGCTTGAGGCCTGATTTTGAGTAATATTTTGTGAAAGATTGCTATGTATATTTGAGCAAGTCCTAGAGAGGACTTATTGAGTAGATTTGGACAAGTTCTGAGTGAGCTTGTTGAGCATATTTGGACAAGTTTTGATTGAGCTTGTTGAGTATATTTGAGTAGGTTCTGAGTGAACCTATTAAGCATATTTGAGCAAGTTCTGAGTGAGCTTATTGAGAAAATTTGGGCAGGTTCTGAGTGAGCCTATTGAGAAGATTTGAGCAGGTTATGAGTGAGCCTATTGAGTATATTTGAGAAGGTTTTGAGTGAGCCTATTGAGCAAATTTGAAGAGGTTATGAGTGAACCTATTGACAGATATTTGGATGTGACAGAGTATAGAGGACAGAGTCTCAGTGTATAGAGATCTAGCAGCTAGGAAAATTGAAGATAAATATGAGTGAGGAGTCTTCAAATGAAGAGAGATCCATAAGTTAGTGCAGTAGAGAGATAGAGTCTTCTAGAACATCACTAGCCAGAGTAGAAGGGAAAAGAGTTATCTTGTGGAAGAGATCCATGAACTTTTGATTTAGGGGATCAACATCTCCTTTGTATAGAGGTCCATAAACATTGTAATTGGGAAGGATTCCCAAGATATTGATTGAGAAATTTTTAGCAAAATATTTTCTCCATGGAGTAGCCCGCATTGGGTGAACCACGTAAATTATTGTGTCACTTTTATGGATGGTATTTTGTGCATTTCTTTGATTACTGCTATTGATACTGCTATCTATACACCACACAATATTGAATTGTAAACAAAAATAAAAAGTTTTCTTATACTATTCACTCCCCTCTCAGTATAAGCTTGTGTTCTTCAATTGGTAGTAGAGCGGGTTCCTTCAGAAGTGTTTGACAACTTGAAGGAAAATTTTTCTAAGAACACAATGGATCAAAAGGATCAAAGAGACGGACCCTTCAATAATCTAGTACCAGTATTTGATGGAAGTGACTTCTTATATTGGTGTATGTTGATGATATTTTACCTAATGGCACTTGGAAATGATGTTTGGGATGTAGTGGAACTTGGATATGACTCAATAGTCAATCATCCTACATATAAATAAGGTAAGCATATAATGCATGAAAATTCAAGAGCTATGAATGTAATTATAAAAGGTTTGCGTAGAGTAGAATCTATGAAGGTTATGGAATGTAAAACATCAAAATAAATGTGGAAACTTTTGCATGAAATATATGAAGGATATAAAGGAGTCAGAATGGCTAAGATTAGAAATATTAAAGGAGAATTTGAGAACCTAGGAATGAGGAATGATGAAAACATTTGTGACTATATTAACAAGGTTCATGAACTTGTACATGAGATGAAAGGTCTTGGAATGAAGGTTGATGAATCTGATTCTTGTGATAATATCTTGAGTACTCTTCCAAAAAGGTATAGTGAAAAGGTTTATGCTATAGAAACATCAATTGATAGTGATTATTTGACAAGGAATTATTTTCTTGGCATGCTTACTAATTTTGAGATAAGAACAAAATATCATATTTCTCCGAAAGAAGCTGCTTTCAAAGTAGAAAAAAATAAAAAGGAAAAGAATATAGATTCAAGAAGTGAGTTATCTAATGATAAATAAGCAAATTATGGCAGAAGTGATAGATGTTCCAGGAGACCCTTAGATCTAATATCTATCAAGTGATTCAATTGTGGAAAGTATGGATATTATGCAATAGAGTTCAAAGAGCCAAAGTACAACAATAATGAAGACAAATAGGATCATCGGTATAGGAAATCAGAAAGACACAAGTACTGGAAGAAAGGCAAGGATGGACAAAACAGACAAGGAAAGAAGTTCTTCCAAAGGCAAAAGAAAAGCTACTATGCGGAAAATGAAAGTAAGTACTCAATTGATAGTGATGCTAGTTTTTCATACAATGATAGAGATGAAGTCCTATTTATGGTTAAAGAGAAAGATCCAATCAAGAAAAGGACTCCAGTTATTCTCAAGTGTTTTAGATGTGGTAAATTTGGACATCTTGAATATGATTACACTAGGGATGGTTATAGCTTCAATGATGATGATTTTTAGGATGCACTTGAAAGACCAAATGAGAATATTATAATGGATTTGGAAGATAAAGAAGATGATCCTATAGAAGACAATACAAAAGAAATAAATAATATGGACAAAGTTAAACAAATAGAGGATTATTTAGTAGAGAATGGCTATGATCTCAAGGGAGAACTTATCTATGCCCTTGACACAATAAAAAAGGTTAGAAAGCAACACTCCAAGATTGAAATTTAGTTTCAATAATGTGATGAAGAAAGGTTATTGCTCATAGAGTATTTAGAAAAGTCAAAGGCTAAGGAAAGCAAGTTCAAGGATAAGTTAGAAGAAAATATTTTTTAATGTGAGAAGTTAGCACAAGAAGTGGCTACTCTAAAAGAAGACTTAAAGGAATCCAAGATCAAGATGAAGAGTTTCACAAATAGCTCTAATAACTTGGATAAGTTCATATGTGGACAACAATGAACATCATGTTCAATAGCTCTAATCTACTTCAAGTATTTATGAAGAAGAAACTTCAGAAGAAGATAATTTAAGTGAAAGTGGAACATTAGAGGATGAGTTGGACAACAAAGAGTTCAACAAAGAGAAGAACAATGCACAAAGAAGATACGTATGGAAAAACAATCAAAACAGGAGACCAATGAGGTCAAGACGATGAGGCTTCAATGGAAGATGCTTTTCATGTCATAGGTTTGGACATATGGATTCACAATGTAGGACACATGAAAGATAGGAATATGGGAAAGGATAACTTTTCCATGGGTATTGCTACTCATGCATTGGATTTGGTCACAAGGAAATGAATTGTAGAATTCATGGCATAAGAGGATATGGTTTCACTAGGAGTTATCCTAAGACATTTTTACCTTGAACGAATAATAACATTAAGTGTTATAAGTGTAGCAATGATTGACACACGACAATATGGTGTAGAGTAAATATTCTAGAAGGAGGCATGAACTGGAATAGAAATATGAACAAGAACGTGAACTTGGATGAAAACATGAATAGGAACATGAATAGGAACAAGAATATGAACAAGAATAGAGACTCAAAAAATAATAGGAAAAAAACATGGATTAGAACAAGAACAGGAATATGAACAAAAGTGATGATAGGAACAAAGATGATATCTTGGAAAGAAACAATGAGAGGATTCAGAAGACTCACAGAAGAAGAGAGAAATACAAAGACACAAATCTTTGCTTTCAGGGAGTAGAAATACTTCCACCCTATAATTAACCACCTCATGTGGAGGTGGGTGAGGGGCTAATCTAAGAGGCTCATTCTTAGCCCCAAGACCCAAATTTGACCCTTTGCCATTGATGTCAAAGGGGGAAAAATTTGTGTATATTGGGGAGAGTTTTTGATATGGGGAGAGATTTGATATTTGAGAGAGCATTGCGCTAGGGGGAGCAAAGTCCTAGGGGGAGTAGAAAAGAAGGTCAGATTTAAATAAAAGGATATGGGTTGCCATCAATGACAAAGGGGGATATTGTTGGACGTTTTTAGTCCCTTAGCAAAAAGTTGTCATTGATGTCAAAAGGATATATGTAAGTAAGCACTATGTTTGTATTCCAAAAGGAGCTTCAAGGTAATCTTAGAAAAAGGTTTTTATTGAAAACCATGGATGATAGATTTGAAATGGGTTTTTTTTAAAACCCAGGTTGGCTTTTCATTTCATCAAAAAAGGAGTCTCGATGACAAAGTTATTCAACTTTGAAGTTTAAGTTTTAAATTTTAATATTTTAAAATTAAAATTAAAATTTACAAAGTGAAAATTCCCGTCGACGTCATCAAATTCGATTAAGGGCCGACGTATGAAAATTCAAGGCAATATGTATAAATACCATTACCAAAAAATCATTGGGTAATAATTTGAATGTGTGTGAGTTTCGTTCGAACAAAGAGAAAAGATATTTTAGCGCAATCGAAACCTAAGAAGAAAGGGAGAAATAGAAGGAATGAAGGACCCTTCCCATAAATTGTATGCACTTGTGGCCTAGTGGCAAGAAGGAGGTAGTCAATTTATTAAGCATCAGGAGATCCAAAGTTCAAATCCCAATGGCACTGGTTTTTGCGAAGTGGAAAGGAAGTACACCTTTTGGCGCACATGTCTTCTGGGGCACATTTGGAGGAAGGAAAGCATAGTGGCTGCAATCACCATTTCATATGAGCTGTTGGCTCACATGGTTAGCGGCATCGTGGTTAGAGTGGTACTTGGACAGTGACAGGGGATCAAATCTCGTTGAGAAGAAAAAAGCAAGTTCAATTTTTATTTTAATATTTGTAAGAAAAGCTTTGAGGAGAAATAAGGCTTATGAGTTGTTTTAGAAAATTCTAAAATTATTGTTCTTTATAATGTTTGAAGGGTAGCATATTATATATCGTTGGAAAGCATTTTTCAAGAGATATTTAATTAACTTGCTTAGAAGGAGAAATAAGGGTTGTGTAAGAAGATATTTTAGGTTTTGTCAAGGATTTGCCAAAAGTAAGTTTGATCCATTCTATTGAGGGTTTATTTATTGAATAAAAGAACTTTGGTGGATGTTAAAATAAAGTAGGAGTAATACGGTGTTACTTGGATATTTTTTTTGTTTTATTACTCTAACCCTTGTTGATATTTGAAAAATAAAGTGTGTTGAGTGAGACATATTTTGTGGACATCAAATAAGGCATCAAAAATGTATGAGCAATATTCTCCATTAATTGTATTTGGGTGGTTGATTTTTGAAATATCATTGGAGTGAAAAGGATTGATTATGGTTTCCTATTCAAAAATAGTTGGTTTAATGCTTCAAGGTTTTTTGGTTTGAAATTTGTGATTAAAACATTGTTTTATAAGCATTGTTGTTGGAGTGAGTTGTTGTGCAAAGAACTTGAACTTGAGCTGAAAAGAACATGAGTATCATTGTTATGTAAGAGTTGTTGTTGAGTATTGTTGAAGAAATTTTGAGTTGGTTGATTCATGCTTGGACTAGGGTTTGTGAGAAAGAGTTGTTACTTGTGGTGATTGGTTGAGTAGATTTTTTTGAGCCTAGTCAAGAGATTGTGTGAAGTGGTTGTTCAAGTTCCATAAAAAAAACTATTATATATTCTGATTTTAATTGAGTTGAGATTGGGATTTGAGTATAGAACATATTGAGTCTCTAAAAATTCTCTTTATGCTTCTATGAGATTTCTGAGTTGAGATTGATTTGAGTTGAGATTGGTATTTGAGTATAGAACATATTGAGTCTCTAACAATTCTCTTTATGCTTCTATGAGATTGAGTTGATATTTTGTTAAGCTGATTTGAGGTAAGTCTTTGAGAAGGCTTATGGACTAATTTTGAGTAAGCTTTTGTGAAAGCTTGCTATGTAGATTTGAGCAAGTCCTAGAGAGGACTTATTGAGAAGATTTGGACAAGTTTTGAGTGAGCTTGTTGAGCAGATTTGGACAAGTTCTGAGTGAACTTATTGAGCAGATTTGAGCAGGTTCTAAGTGAACCTATTGAGAATATTTGAGCAGGTTATGAGTGAGCCTATTGATCATATTTGAGCAGGTTCTTAGTGATCCTATTGAACATATTTGAGAAGGTTTTGAGTGAGCCTATTGAGCAGATTTGAGCAGGTTCTAAGTGAGCCTATTGAGCAGATTTGAAGAGGTTTTGAGTGAACCTATTGAGAGATATTTGGAGGTGACAGAGTATAGAGGATAGAGTCTTAGTGGATATAGATCCAACAGCTAGGACAATTGAATACAGATCTGAGTGAGGAGTCTTCAAGTGGAGAGAGATCCACAAGTCAGTGCAACAGAGAGATAAAGTCTTCTAGAAGATCACTAGCCAAAGTAGAAGGGGAAAGATTTCTCCTGTGGAAGAGATCCACGAACTTGATATTTAGGGGATTAGTATATCCTTTGGATAAAGGTCCATAAATATTTTAATTGGGAAGGATTTTCAAGAGATTGATTGAGAAAGTTTTAGCAAAATATTTTCTCCATGGAGTAGCCCGCATTGGGTGAACCACATAAATTATTGTGTCACTTTTGTGAATGGTGTTTTGTACATTGCTTTTATTACTGCTATTGATATTGCTATATATACACAACATAATATTGAATTAAAAAGAAAAGTAAAACGTGATCTTATACTATTCACACCCCCTCTCAGTATAAGCTTGTGTTCTTCAATGTGGTGATAATGTAATTATTGGTGATGAAGGTGTGTGTAGCTGTTGTAGAGTGTATGTCTGGTTGGCATTGGTCATGTCGGGTATGTCTACCCCATCCTTGCTTGGTGCATCAATCACTTTATTTATATCAACTATATTGCCTTCCTTGTTGTGATCAGGTGCTTGGGGTATTTCTTGCTCATTGTCCTTGTTTTCTACATCTTCTTCCTCTTTCTTATCTTTTGTGGCTTCCTCATATTCCTTACCTTCCTCATCATCCCCATATTTAGTGTCATATTCAAGTGTATCCGTCACTATGGCTACCTCAATCACATTTTCATCATTGGGAGAACTACAAGGAATAGTTGCATCCGAAATATATAGTGCAGGTGTAATACATTGATGATTGTGAACAAATTTCTCATTGCAATGAAAACAAATGCGCTTTTCATGTCGTGCCTTCGTTTCCATGGGGTTGATACTTTTAATGGGTAAGATTCGGGTAATTTTTGGGGTGGTGTACATATTTTGTGATTCCCATATAGGTGGTTTTGTAATTGGGTCCTTCCACTGGCAAAAATCCTCCTTTGTAATAATTTTATTTACAAGATCATTATTTTTTAGGGTTAACTCTGCTATTTTTCTTGCTATTTTTGTTTCAAAATCATCATGTCATTTATTCGTTACTTGCAATATTTCTTTCAAGATATCTTTAAACAAATTTCCCCACTTGTGTCCAAAATACCAAATGGTAGGAACCCAAGTTCCTAGTGGATCTATCAACGATAATTGGAATTGGATCTAAACTAATAGAATCACCTTTTGAATTGGTTTGGGATTAGAGGGAAAGATCTAACAGTGTGGAGGGATGGATGTATTTTGGATAAGATATGCAAATTTAAGGAAGACTGACATTGTGCTCTGGAGAAAGGATACTTTTGCATGGTGTATGGAGTGAGCGATGAACGAAGGAGGAGGTCAAGGTGGAGGTATCATAGATGAGAATCCCACATTGTTCAACACATCCCAATAATCAAACACATATTTTGTTGGATTATAGCCATTGAAAATTTCAAAAACTTTTGTTTCTTCTTCTGCATTTATTAGATTGTTTGAAAAAACATTGCAAACAGTATTGGGAATGTTATTGGAGAAAATATTTTGTTGTATTAGGGTCTTACTAGGCTGATTTCCACCTTGATGTCTGTGTGCATTTCCCATATGCAGATCTATAAAACACTACTTTTGGAAACCTTCATCCTTGATATCTTCCTCTTATTGGTACATTCCTCTTATAAAAAAATTGTATTTTTAGGGTTTTTTTTTTTTTTGGAAGTGCATTATGTACCTTTTAAAAATTTATGGCTTCAGGCTCTTTCAAAAAAATTACTAATAGTGTTTTCTATAATTTTTTCTAAATGTTGCACACTAGAAATGTTTTCCAAATATTCCCAGTGTGCTTTCCCCAATTCCCTAAATTTTACCTTCAATTTCTGAACTTCTTTTTGAAATTTTTGGTCCCACATGGCTTGATCCATAATGTTATTATACCAAATGGTTGAACCTTGAAAGTTATAGCTAATATTTGATAAATGAATAAATAAAATAACATTGAAAATATTTACTTTTAGCGTTGAATCATTGTTGCACTAAAATGGGGAATCCCTCCAATGGGTTTAAACAAATATATATTCTTCTTCTTGGATGATTTGTGTGAATGACCAACCTAATATATATATCTAACCTAAAGCTACATTGGTGAAGAGACATGATGGTTCACGTTAGGAAGATACATGTTTCACATTATGATAAGATGTGATGGTTCACTTTATGAGATAATAATATAATAATTAAATGATTAATAATACTAACTAATAATGTTAGGATGAGGATCCTAACATGCCACCCTCCTTAAAAATATATTTTTCCTCAAAGCTCAAAGTGAGGAGCTTTGTCCTTTGTTTTCCAAGAAAATTTTTTGCAAGTTATTGTACTATTTTAATGTCACTTTTTTGAAGGCAAGGATATCTTGAGGATCAAAGTGTTAGTGGGGGGTTGCCAAGAAAAATAGTAGAATATTCCTTAGGAGAATCATGATGATGATGGGAGGGAAACCCTTGGGGTTCCTCAAACAATTCAAAATGATGCATCAAAAGTGGTGGTAATGCTTCCAAATCCTGTTGGTGTTCCTTGGTAGAGCCAACGGAGAAGGAGTGTGTAGTCACTCTACGTTGTTGTCGAATAGGTTTGTCCATGTGGTGATAATGCAATATTGGTGAGGAAGGTGTGTGTAGGTCTTGTAGAGTGTATGTTTGGTTGGCATTGGTCACTTCGGGTATGTCTACCCCATCCTTGCTTGGTGCATCGATCACTTTGGGTATATCAATTGTATTGTTGTCATTGGTGTGATTAGGTATTTTGGGTATTGCTTGCTCATTGTCCTCATTTTCCACATCTTCATTATCTTTCTCATCTTCCTTAGCTTCCTCATCTTCCTTATCTTCCTCATCTTCCTCATCTTTAGTGTTATCATTAGGTGAATTTATCGCTACTTTTACCTCAATCACTATTTCTTCATTGGGAGAAATACAAATAATAGTTGCATCCATAATATATAGTTTAGGTGTAAAACATTGATGATTGCAGATAAATTTATCATCGCAATTAAAGCAAAAATATTTTTATCATTGTGCCTTCATTTTTTTGGGGTTAATACATTTAATGGGTAAGATTTAGGTAAGTTTTTTTGGTGGTGTATGTATTTTGTGATTCCCATACAGGTGGTTTTGTAATTGGGTCCTTCCACTGGCAAAAATCCTCCTTTGTAATAATTTTATTTGCAAGGTCATCCTTTTTTAGGATTAAATTTGCTATTTTTCTTGTTTTTTTTGTTTCAAAATCTTCTTGCCATTTATTCATTACTTGTAGGATTTCTTTTGAGATATATTTAAACAAACTTGCCCACTTATGTCCAGAATCAATGCTTTGATACGAAATGGTAGAACCCTGAAGGTTCTAGCTAATATTTAATAAATGAATAAATAAAATAACATTAAAAAAATCACTTTTAGGGTTGAATAACTATTGCACTAGAATGGATAATCCCTCCAATGGGTTTAAAAAAATATATTCTTCTTATTTGATGATTTGTGTGAATGGCCAACCTAATATATGTGTCTACCCTAAAGTTACGTTGGTGAAGAGATGTGATGGTTCACGTTAAGAAGATACGTGATGTTTCACGTTATGAATAGATGTGATGGTTCAATTTATGAGTTAATAATATAATAATTAAATGATCAATAATACTAACTAATAATGTTAGGATGGAGGATCCTAAAAACTAATGACTGAGATACATACAACCCCATCACCTCATAAAATGATTCAAACACAATCATCTTATTTAAAGCATCAACATCATGCCAAGACTCCATTATCTAAGCCCATGTCAACCATTTTTCACAACCTACAAGAAACAAAGACAATATTCTTGCTAGACATACCCCTGTTCAACCTGAATAAGCCCAGATCTAAATGATATAGGAAGGATCATTCTTACCTCTATCACCAAATGAATGGGAATGATATTAGTGATTGTCATATTTTATACACATGGTCTAAGATCTTATTGATAAGAAATATTCATCCACAAACATGTCATTCATTGTACCCCATTAATACATTGGCATTACTCAAAATCCCCTGCCACAATAGGTGGGTCAATTTCTATCACTCCTCCTAGCCAAGCCAATAATATTGCATCAATCATAGTACATACTAGGGGTATCCAAGGTGTCACATCTTCCCCACTATTTACATCACAAGAAACAAAGAAAATTGGGGATTCTAAAGGTGTCGCACCTTCCTTGCTTCCATTAATCACCACAAAATGCTCGGGGTACATAAGGTATCGGCCCTTCCCTTTAAATTCATAAAATAATCAAAGTTACAAAGATATCTAAAGATATCCATAAACCCTTTGGTCACCCAAAAAACCCCAAAGGTATCTATAAAAACTTTGTCATCCAAAAAGACCCAAATGTACCCATAAACCCTTTGGTCACCCAAAAATCCCCAAAGGTACCCAAACATACTTTGGTCACCCAAAAAGCCCCAAAGGTATCCACAAATAGTTTGGTCACCCAAAAAGCTCCAAAGGCATCTAAAAACCCTTTGGTCACCCAAAAATCCCCAAAGGTACCTATAAACTCTCTGGTCACCCAAAAAGCCCCAAAGTTACCCATAAACCTTTTGGTGATCCAAAAAGACCCAATGGCATCCACTAAGCCCATTGGTCAAATGTATATATACATATATTAATAAAAAATATCATTAAAATATCAAAAATATGAAAATATTGCATTGCATTACATTTCATATTGTTGCATTATACAATCACTTGCATTACACATATCCATCATTGCATTTTGCGTTCTAGAGTTGATCATACATGTCTAGCACTAGGTCTGTACACTAGCCATCCTTAAAAATCAACTTTATCAAAAGTTATTATTAACACCTATCTACATCACAATTATCATTTCCATCCATATTTCCCACCTTTTATATATGTTTATGTTTTCCTTCACCTATTCATTTATTATAAGGTGTTAGTAGGATTTTTGGTCAGTCAATCATCTCTAGTTTTCTTTTCAGATATTGTAGAAAGCTATCCTAATTTTTAGAAAATAGAGTCTTTATTTGATTGTACCTTGTATACGTTATAATCCCAATACATTTTCACACTAATAAATCCATGTTTTTCACATGGAAAGATGATACCTACAAAGTGGTCCTTTGTTACCTTAAGTGAAAAGTTTACCTTGCTCACCCCGCTATGCGCATGGTTCAAAAATATTGAGAATTGACAAAAGGACAAGATCCTCCCTACCCAAAGCAATAAAAATCCCTTGTCCCACACCAAATATGGGAAAGTATCCAAAGAACAACAAATACAAAAGCAAAAGAAAAATAAATAGTGGTTTTCACCACAACCAAAAATCCTCAAAAGAAAAAGTGGTTCTCACCACTAACAAAAGCAAAAAGCAAAATAAATAGTGGTCCTCACCACTACCAAAATCCCTTTCTCACAAAACAAAAATGAGCAAAATCCTTGGAGCAATTCAAAAATAAAAGAAAATAAAGGAATAATGAACTTGAATCCCTGAAATTCTCAACATTTGACAACCATAAGGTGATCCTCATTACAGATTGGGTGGCATAGAGCCCACCTAGAAATGGCAGTATCCGTATGCATGACTATATGTCTATAATATTAGCAATATACTTTTGTATAGACCAATATTTTCTTGTTGATGATCTAGATTTTGGTAGCATGTATTACCTAGTGGTCTAATCCAACTACATACAAAACACAGGATCATGATACTTGTAGGGTGATATTTAGTATAGATGGGTCATGTTTGGCACTGGTTTAGCTTTATGCATTATCATAATAAAGAAATCACATGCACACCCAGGGATATTAAATATCTTGGTCATCCTAGCATATTTATACCTTGCCAAAACGTCTTGCATGGTTAATATACAACTTTTGACTAGGTCACTAGAGTTTTTGAGTCTCATGAAAACATCAAGGACATTCTATAATGTCTTATTATTCATTCTATTCCATATCGCTTTATCACATGTTTATCAGTTTACCTTTTCACAATCCATTACATAATATTATGATAGCATTGAAAATGAATCGATGAATTGTGTACAGTCTATGGTGCTAGAATCTAGTGTATCAAATAGTATTCATAATTCATCATACAGATTAACAAATCATCCATTTCATTATGCATACATACATGTACATATCATCAACCAACATCATATTACAATACATACATCCATGATATTGCATCCATAAATACATCATCAAACAAAGAAGCAGATATAAATACACATATTTGCTCACCACAAGGAGCTTCACAAAGGACAATTAAGCATATCTATCGGTTCAAAATATTCAAAAACCATAAAATTAACAAAAAAATCAAATAAATAAAAATATCAAGTGCACCTCATACATAGTTATTTACCCTATACACTTGGTGGTCATAGTGAATTGCGCTCCATGCAATCTATAAATATTATTAAATTACCATAAGGCTACTTGAACCAAATTATTCATCGTCAAACTGAAATGTCTTCACTTCAGTTCACAAGAAGTCAATTGCGGTTGGCCTGCTTCACACGAATGAGGTATAAATTTTATTTCTTCTATGAAATATCATCAAAAATCATAAATTCAAAAATAATTGGAACACCAAAAAAAAATAGAATAAAGGCAAAGAAAAAGGCCTCAAAACGACCAAAAACATAAAAAATAGATAAAATTCACAAAGGATAAATATTGAACCAAAATTGTTCATTGATGAATTAAAAAGTCTCCACTTCAATCCCTAAGAAGGCCATCGCATTCAGACTACTCCACAGGAATGACGTATTCATTTCCTTTCTTCTATGAAATATCCACAAAATCATCCAAATCCTCATAAAACTAAGTAATTTTAAAATGGGTAAACACCCCAATCAAGTCATTGGTCGAGCAACTCATTTTTTTCATCACTGGTCATTCCCTCATTGACTCATTTCTTGAGGGGGTAGTCGTAATTAACAAATTTGTAATCAAAATCAACACTCAAACAATCAAAAGTGCAACTTGCATACATTCAAAAGAATCATTGCCAAAGATAAATTTAAAGACCACACTAGGGCTTATATAATTTAGTACCAATTCCACAAAACAAATTCTTTGTCTCCTTGAAGCCTTGGGACTCTTGTCTTAGAATATGCTTATAAGTGAAACAAGGAACCAAGACCAAATATAATCTAATACCCGAAACTTGTCATTACATGGTGGCTGAAAGGTATACCAAAATAAAATCCTTCAAATATATCTAAAGTAAGGATTCCAATAATGTATGCTTCTTCCATGACTGGGGTATCTAAATTTGGTTAGGTTACTGAATAACCTTAATCAGTTGATAATTTAGTCATCAATTTTTGCTCAATGCTCTATTTTGAAGAACATGGACTTATACTGAGAGGGGGGTGAACAGTATAAGACTTAACCAATTAATAATTTTAACTTTAGATAGTAGTGGCATCAACACAACATTAATCAAGACAGAAAGCATCACACATTGAAGACCCATTTTTAACATGGTTCACCCAAAATGGTTGGGCTACGTCCACAAAACTTTTCTCTAAAAGTTATCTCAAAGTTCTTTGGGAATCCTTCCCAATTACAATGTTTATGAGCCTTGGCCCAAAGGAGATACCTTCCCCTCTACTCTGGAAATGATCCCTCAAAAGATCAACTACCTCTACCTCTTGCCAGCACGTGGAACTCCTTTCCATCGAATACCTCCTGTCCTCAATGCTTAGCCTAAGAGACCTCTGCATTCTATGATCACGTACACAGTAGCTCAACAACCTGTACCAAACACAGTCAGTCGGTCTAGTACAAGTCTTCCTCTATCTATCAGATCTGTCCAACTATTGAACAAATCAATCCTCTACATATAATCCTTCTCAAAGACTTTCCAAATCTGTCCTCAGGTTCTTCTCATAGAACCAGTGCAACTCTGTCCTCCAGTCCTCTGCTAGGACCTATCAAACTCAGCTCACAAGTCCTCTGCTAGGACCTATCAAACTCAGCTCACAAGTCCTCTGATAGGACCTGTCCAAATCTGCTCACAAGTCCCCACCGAAACCTGTCCAAAATTGCTCACAAGTCCCCACCGAAACTTGTCCAAAACTGCTCACAAGTCCCCACTGGAACCTGTTAAAAATCAGCAAGCTCACCAAGAAAAACTTGCTTAGCATGAACCAACAAAGAGAATTGTTAGAGACCCAATGTGATTCGTCAATCTCATAGAAGCATAAAGAGAATTGTTAGAGACTTAATATGTTCTATACTTAACTCCCAATCTCAATCTCAGAAGAATAAGATAGAATGAAGTTTGCATTTATCAAGAACATGAAACACAACCCAACAATTGCCAACCATGCAAGATCTCATATAACAATGATACTCATGTTATTTCCACAACCAAATAACTTTTCTCAACCAATCAATATTTCACAACCAAATAGGGCTTCAACAACAATGCTTATCAACAAGGCTTAATCAAACAACACCATTCAACTCAACATCAACCTTGAAGCATTCAACCAATCATCACAAGAAAAGGAAACAAGTAGAAATCCTTTTCCCTCCAAAGAT
This sequence comes from Wollemia nobilis, assembly GCA_028583015.1. Classification (NCBI taxonomy): domain Eukaryota; kingdom Viridiplantae; phylum Streptophyta; class Pinopsida; order Araucariales; family Araucariaceae; genus Wollemia; species Wollemia nobilis. The sequence goes on along the minus strand of JAQPPZ010014872.1, from coordinate 666,232 downwards.
ATTTGAACAAAATAGCCACCAACACAATATCACCAAATGCAAAGAATAACTTGCTCAAATCAACTCAATGGAGTAAGCCCAATATCATGAATCAATTAAAGCAATAACTTGATCAAACAACCTCTATGGAAGCAACTCAACCATCAAACTCAAAACAGCCAACCAAGGGTTCCACCAACTCAATGCAAGTAGCTAGACTAAAAAATATAAACCCTAGTGCACAAAGCTTCCACTATCTCAAAAAAAAAATTATGCATTCACCAAAAACTCTCCTTAAGGATAACAATGCATAAGTAGTCTTCAACAAATCAGAAAATAGGATTTACACCTAGCCAAAGGATACCTAGTAGAATACCTTTTCACTCAAACCTTATTTCAGAAAACATACACCAATCATACTCATAAGAAGAATGTGCCCATACATTATTGGAGTAGAAGATAATTGAACCTTCAAGTTGTCACCACACACAACTCTCAAACTTCCAACCAAGTTAGGGTTAGAATAAAAAGAAATGAGCAATAATATAAAATTCCTTTATTACACCTTTTATCTCCACTTCTTTAAACACAACCACCATAACATGCCAATAAATCAACAATCATAGACTCACACCTTATACCTCCATTTTTAATTTTAGCATAGCAAAGAATAATATTAAAAATACATCCAAAGAAATATGCCCTTATTTCTCCTAAGCTTTTATTCAATGCTAATCACAAAAGCCAAAACTCATAAAATTTAATCACACCTTATAAATCACTGTCCAAGAAACTCCAAATTTCTCGGCATAAAGACGTTTTTAATAAAAACGTGTGTGACTCTAGCAAAGCACCCTCGCGAGACTCGAAACGGTGACCTCCGCCAATGCAGCACCCAATAGTAGCCTTTGCTGCCACTAGCCCACGCGGGCTACGAAGTTCACAAGTGAACTTCCCTCCACTTCACCCTCGAAAAAACTCTCGAAGACTTTTCAACCGCACGTGCTTCTAAGTCTTCCTTTGATCACAGCGAATACAGAGCACAAACACCGCAAATTGCATTCGGGGAATTTCGAATTAATTAGCCTTCCAACCTTAGGAGTTGGAGAATAAATAGTCTCTTCGAAGACACCTTGACGTTGACGGAAATAAAGACCATTTCGAAATTAATCAAAAGTCTTTTCAAAAAGGGTTTTAAATAATAATTAAATAAATAATAAAGAGAACCTCCATTGGTTTTAATAAAAACCATTTAACTTGGTTTTAATAAAAACCCTATCCAACTTGGTTTTAATATAAACTAGTTTGGTTTTAATTAAAAACCCTTACCAATGGAATCTCTCCGGATTCTCTTAAAAATATTCTCTTGGAATCTTCCACCTTTGAATCCAACACATCATCTTAACATTAATGCCATTTCCTTTTGACATCAATGACAACTCATAGACAAGAAGCTAGGATCTCAAACCCAAAATTGCCAACATGTTTCACACAATACATCTCAAAAAGGGGCATTTGTAGATACTAAAATCATGTCAATCCAATTAGAACGTAATGATGCACTCTTATAAACACCATATAGTCCCCTTGGATAACCCTTAGGGGTTAAATAGTTGTATTAACCACTTTTGGGAAGTTCTACCCCACTTTTGGAAAGTTTTGGACCATGTAGCAATGGTCGTCCCACCCAAACATCCACACTTCATGGCTATCCTACCCAGGTATGGCCACCAACAACCGTACTTGGGTGGGACGACCATGGACTAGGACCCTCAAAAATTCAAGGGCGAGATAAATGGCAATAAAATTCTACCATTTATCCCATCCAATGATTTATGAAAAATTGAGGGCCTATCAAATCCATCAAAACCTGCAAATGGGAGGCCCAATTTGGAGGTTTCTCCCATCCAATGCATGGTAGGATTTTTAGAAATGGTGGTACTTGCCTTGCATGGCATAGCTTACCCATTTTGACCTTGTTACCTCTTGGGCTATAAATTGGAGTCATTACACCAAATTTCAAGAGAGAGATCTTTGCAATATTTCGTAATGAAATGCTATCAAGATTCATTATTCCTATTACCATGTATTTTCACTTGGAATCTTCATCAATCAAAGGAGGTTTCAATTCATCCACAAACACGCTCTTCCAAAACCCACCTATTTATGTGAATTAGATTACCAAATTTGACGACAACACCCCTAGGAGTAGTTTGAAACAGATCTATAGAGGAATTGGTGGTAAAAACTAGCAGGTTTGGTGGTTGTCCCCCTAGAATAGTTTATAGTTGTAATTTTAACACCTAGGGAGGGCCATGAATCTACTTATATTTTTAGGTCAATTTTAGAATAGATCATTTCTAGAGTATTTTAAATACATCATACTAAAATTTGGTGAAATTTGGAGTAGTTTTGCACTTTCAATTAGGTTTTTCATTCTAATAATCCCAATTGGAACACCCAGGGACAACCATAAATTCTGCATATAGTTTCCTTTAAATTTTAGTATAGATCATCTCTAAAGTAGATTATATGCATTATGCTAAGTTTTGGTACAATTTGGAATAGTTTTGTACCATCTATTTCACTTTTTATATTCAATATTGCATGCATATTTTGGATGCACAAGGAAGGAGCTACAAGTATGATTAACCAATCTAAGTTCTTTGTGAGTAGATCTAGGTATTTCAATGCACAAGGAAGTAGCTAAAAGTTTGACTACAAATAGATCATCACAACGGCCCTAAAAACCTGCTCTTCAATTCATGAGTGCGAGGAAGACACTGAAGCACACCTTAGTTTCTAAAAGGATTTAATCCTGTAAATTTTTTGTAATGATTGTATTAATTAATAGCCCTCAAGGGTATGTTTTGTAATCATGAATTTGAAAATTGGATTAATATAAAGAGGATCCCCATTGCTTCACTTATTTGTCATCATTCTTGCATTAATGTCACTTTTTAGTTCTTAAAATAATAGATGCATTTCATTTTCCTTTGCTATGTGCATCGTTTTCTCCAATCTACAAAAACTATAAGCTTTAATACTTATTGCATCTCAATTTCAATCTTAAAATTCTAATTTAGGATATCTTAATGTTTTTTCGATTAATGGTATTTTACAGTGTAAGGTATGTTCTATTGGTGACATTAGAGATATTCTTCTTCTAGATAGGATCTATGTTAAATAATATATGGTTGTTCAATTTTTTGGGAGGATTGCTTACATGATTCCCTTAGTATTCTTTAATATTTCTATTCTTGTTAGGTTCTACCTAAAAATAGAATAAGATATTTATATTTGAAATATTAAATATATCTTTTGGATTTATAAAATCCATTTTGTAGATACCAAATTTTTATGTCAGTATTCTTGAAATATTGGGTCCATGAAGGAAATTGATTTGGTTAATGGTTTAAAATTAACTTCAAGCAACAAATTCAATATAATCAAATAGGAAGGAAATTATTATTTTATTATTAAGTATGTGTATTCCAAATCAACCTTAATATGGATACTAACACATAACTCGTTGAATTCATCTTCATCATTCCAATATTCTGGTTCATCCCCTAAATCATCTCTTTTAGAGGTAAACATTTGTCTAACATCTTTATCTATACTTGTTATTTTAGTCTTTAAAGATAAAAACATGTTAGAAATAAATGATTTAAATAATTAAAAAGATCCAATGGACATGATTATGAAGGATATTCATAACTCTTAAATAAGCATAACATTATTCATATGATTTAATTACCATGATGTAATATTTATGATAAGGTTTCATCAAAATTTAAATCCTTATAAGGACACCAAGCTTTACACATCCCATCAATTACCCCACTATGTTGCTAAATAATTTAAAAAAATTACTGGTTGAATTTGTCCTATATAACATTGTCCTATATTCATTCCCTTGATTATCTATTCTATCATAAACTATTGTGTACATTTGTGGTCACAATTCCTATTCATTTAAAATTAAAATTAATATAATTTTTTACAATGGAAATAATAGACAAGTGTCACAAAGTGATGGGTGAAATTGGTAACAAACTAATATCAAAGCACAAGTGTAATGATAGTTATAATGTTCAAATACTGAACATAAAAATTATTTAAAATAGATAAATTAATTGATTAGTAAGATATCTTAGGAGATTATATCATTAAGTATTTTAAATAAATTAATCACTTGTGTAATGTCCATCTAATGTGAGTAAAAATTTAGTACGCGTTTTTATTTTTAAAGTAGAATAGTTGGCAATTACACTTGGCTAATGAGAGTTCACATACCTAAATTTAAGATAATTTTATATTGAGGACACATAATGAATCAATGTATCAAATTTATTTATCATAGTGACATTTCAACTAGTTATATATTGACGTTTCACAATCATCTTCAAAAAAATTACTTTGTTAACTGTTGCAAGATTTAAACTTTACAACTATACTAAGTTCTAGATTTAACATATTATATTATGAATCAACTACTATGTAAAACATTATATATTTCTTTTATATGATGTAATTTATGTATATACATATACATATATATGTATATATACATATAAGGGAAGCTCATTAAGACCAAGACTCATAATGGAAGCTCCAACTAAACCATGACATTAGAGTAGCTCCAACTAAATATTAAATCACAACATACCTTCCAAACCAAGTAATAATCATTGAATGTCCAATAGAGCCTGGGTATATGAGTAAATCTCACTAAATTTTGGAATTAAATTAGATCTAATGGGGCTCCCATACACCACACCATCTACCCATCACCTACCAAGGTTCTAAACCATATACTATTTATACTATATTCCAAATAAGACTTCTTATGTTAATATATATTCATTCACCCAAAGGGACAACACTCATGGTTGTGTAAATGTAATTAAGTTAAATATACATATATTAATACATATACAACAATTTAGTGGGAATAATATTTAAATTTATTATTTCATTTACCTTTGACTTCATCCCCAAGGAGTACCTAATATTCATTATTTACTACCATTGCATCATCCCATCATCCTTCCCTTCCATCCCAAATAATTTTTAACCTCATCTCCCAATTATCCTCACCTATCACTACTATCATCCATAGTGAGTTTTTCCTCCTCATTTTTCATAAATATTATACTAGTAAGTTATCCACCTCCTCATATTCCATAACTATTCTTGTGGTATGTTGTCCTCCATATAATTTTTTGTAATAGAATTTTGGTGCATTATCCCTCTTATCTCATTTTACAACTATCATCTTAGCGAGTTATCTCCCTTATCACAATTCATAATAGAATCCACTCATCTTACTCCTAAATTTTCTTTATTTCTAAATTCTCCATTCCACTACATCTCATCTTTTTTTATATAGTGCATGCATTCCCTCCTCCCCTCTAATTTAATTACTTAATAATTATCTTCATTTATTATTTCATATATATATATATATATATATGATCCTAAAACTTAGTAACTAAAAATAAATTAACAGTTAACAAGGCATTGCAAGGTTTAATGTGTCACATCTTTCGATAATGACATGCATAGTAATCAAATATATTTTTTTTATTAAGACCAAGATAAAATTCATCAGTTGATCACATGTTTGGGAATATTTTACAAGGTAGGCCTTCAAAAAATACTTGTTATCATTAAAAACTAACTTGATTCCTTTTGAAAGTATATTTAGTATAGTCCAATATCACTTTTATCAAAAATATCCTCAATGAAATTAATGATATATAATGTCATACATAATTGACTATAGAAATAAAAATTATAATTTAAATTTAACAACTCGTTAAATGTTCCATAGCAATCCATGCTTTATATTTATCTTTTTCTTTAGCATAAAATTACATCAAGTCAAATTTTTAATAAAATAATAATAATGATGATGTTCATAAGCCTTAACAATAATAAAATGAAAGTTACATTCAATTACATGAGGGAGAGTGGAGCACTATGTTCCCACTTAAGAAATTCCTTATAAAATATGAGAAAGAGAATACATCCATAAGAAGTGGTATGGGCATAAAGGATCTATAAGTTTAAGGTTAATTTATTTTATTAATGATTAATATGAAATTCCATAAGTGTCATCTAATTAAGAAAACATAAAATTTTAACTTATTAGTAGATGACCAAGGTATCACATTTAATTAACAACTATAAGTTTAAAACTATAGTTATAGATCAATTTATTGATTATTTTATTTTTATAATATAATCTCATGTATGTAATATATTGTAGTGATTTTCATAGTTTAAAAATACTACCAATACAATATTGATTGAATGTCAATATTATTCCATGTAATGTTGTAAATGTCCTAGCCAAATTCTAACTATAGATTAGGATCAATAAATAGCCATAAATATCTATGTAATAGTAGTCTATGCTTTTAATAATAGTGGGGGAATCTAGCATAGTGTAGTGCTTAGTAATATAGCTAATTTTTATAAGTATAGAAAAAATAATAAAAGCATAAAAAATGTTATTTCATTAATGGTAATTTAATTTCAATTTCTAACTTCTTAAATATCCTCCAATATTAATATAGGTGGTATAAAATAATGGTTGAGTTAGGTTACAATTATAGGTTGATAATTAATAGAATATAAATATAGTGAACTATCAATTACATAAGTTTATTAACTAGAAATGTTAGTAATAACAACTTATAGCTTTGATAAGGTAAATGGAAATCCTACATGTGGATCCTTTCTAAGAAGTTTGACCATTTAATTCTATCAATTAGAAATTGTACACACCATCTTTATATTTTTTTATAAAGCATAAGGTATTCCACAAATAGGTGAACAAGGCAATGTGATACTATTTCTATCAAAGCTAAGTCATATATCTAGGTGGAGATATTTATAATAGGTATCCTAGCATATCTACAACTATCATTAATATGAATACACACACACATATTACTATCATCAATAGCAAGGTAGTGTACTTCCATATATAACTATCATTAATATGAATACACACATAATTATTACTATCATCAATAGAAAGGTAGTGTACTTCCATTGACTATGTAGATGAAGAGTTCTACAACTATGATTAATATGAATACACACACACAATTATTACTATCATCAAAAGCAAGGTAGTGTACTCCCATCGACTATGTAGATGAAGAGTTACAACATAATATCATTGTATTTTAATGTTGATGCATCATTAATTGTATCCATATTATCTAAGTCTAAGGAATAAAATATAATAATTCATCAAACATTAGGAATACATTTTTTATCTTTAAATTTTCTTCAAACATCCTATAATATCTATAAAATCATAATTTTAGTGAATGTTCTTTAGCCATTTTGTTATTTATAAAGTGGCTATAATAATTAACACTACCACATAGGTCATTTCTATGGTCATACAAAAAAATGCTAAGGAATTTGAAATTCAAGAATTAACAAAATAATATGCTATTGTTAGAATTTCACAATAATAGATATGCAAAGTATTACACAAAATATGAAGAGAAGAGTGGAACCGATTGATTTATCTCTAGGATCAACTATATGATTATTTTCTCTAGGATCAACTTTGTATAAATAGTAGAGTTGATCATTGAGAGTCATTAGATTACAACAACTTCATCAAACCTGATGAAGACACAACTTGGAGTTCTCCTGACACATGGAGGAGTGGAAACTCAAGTGTGTATCCTAGTGAACTTAAGAGAATATTCACTTATTCTAACACCCCCCTTAAGTGATACTAGGGGAGAATCTATAAATGAGTCCCGACAATGAGGCCTGATTAGGTACTCATGTACAACATAGATAGTTGGTGGAAAAAACCCTAGTGGGGAAAAACCAACTATCACCTCTTTGTTTTGAAATGATGGTAAAAACCCAGTGGGAAAAGCCACCAATCAAAATCAAAGAAGTATGAAAGAGGCTTATCTTCGGATGGCGAATATTGTCCTCTTTAATAAATAAAAGGTGAGTCCCGACAAGAAGGCCTTTTTAGGTACTCATTTACAATATAGTGAGAGGTGGAAGACCTCTTTTTCAATGCAGTTTTAACACTCCAAGTTTCTCTCGCAACTGAAGGTATCGCGGAGAAGGAAATGACTTGGTGAAGATGTTTGCAAGTTGATTCTCTATTGGAATATATTCCAAAAGTATATCCCCATTCTGAATATGTTGCCTGATGAAGTGCATGTGGATCTCAATGTGTTTGGTGCACTGATGTTCAACTGGATTGCATGCAATATGAATTGTGCTTTGATTGTCACACCATAGAGTTATAGGCACTTCTTGGAAAAAACCAAATTCTTTGAGAATTTGATGAAGCCAAAGGGCTTCCTGACTGGCTGTAACTGTTGCTCTGTATTCTGCCTCTATAGAAGATAATGCTACTGTCTATTGTTTCTTGCATAACTAGGCTACTAGAGAAGAGCCAAGGCAAAAAACATATCCAGAGGTAGAACATCTGTCATCCATTGAACCTACCCAATCTGAATCTGTATAGCCAATGATATCCATGGAGTCTCCTTTATAGATGAGCCCAAAGTTTGTAGTACCCTACAAATAATGAAGAATTATTTTAGTTGCTTGCCAATGACTGAGATGAGGGTTATGAGAGAACCTGGATATGAGCCCAACAACATATGAGATATCTGGGTGAGTATGAGTGAGGTATAACAAATTGCCTACAAGTTGACGATATAGAGTAGCATCACAAGGAGGGGATGAGCAGGAAGTACTGAGATGAATACCAGATTGAAAGGGGGTAGGAGAAGGTTTGCAATCTATCATTTGAAACTTCTTAAGGAGATCTTGAGTGTACTTTTGTTGACATAAGGTGATCCCTACTTTATTTTATTTTATTTGAATCCCAAGGAAGAAATGAGCTAGACCTAGATCAGCCATTTCAAATTTTTTAGAGAGGGAATATTTTATATTTTGAATGTGAGTGAGGTTACTACTAGTGAGAAGGAGGTCATCAACATAAATAACAAGAATGGTGATGTTTCCTTTACTTCTCCAAATGTAAACTGTATTATCAGACTCACAATGAGAAAATCTTGCTGAAAGAAGGAAGGAGTCCATATTTTCATACCAAGCTCTAGGGGCTTGTTTGAGGCCATATAGAGATTTTTTAAGCCGACAAACAAGAGAGGAGTCTTGAGTAAAACCAGTGGGTTGTTCCATGAATATTTCTTCTTTTAAATTTCCATGTAAGAAGGCACTTTTTACATCCATTTGGTAGATTGGCCATTTATGGGAAGTGGCCAGAGCAAGAACCAATCTAACAGAATCCATTTTAGCAATAGGAGCAAAGGTTTCTGTATAGTCAATACCCTCTATTTGAGAAAAACCTTTGGCTACAAGACGAGCCTTGTGTTTATCTATTTCCCCATTAGGCCCATATTTTATTTTGAAGATCCACTTACATCGAACTAATTTTCTTCCTTTAGGTAAGGGAACTAAATCCCAAGTATCATTTTTGATCAAGGAAGAGAATTCGTTATCCATGGCATCTTCCCATTATTTTATACCTGAGGCTTCTTTGAAGGATTGAGGATCAGAAGAAATGGATTGACATACAAGACTAGATCCTATGGGGTTGGATGATCTATTAGAAGGAAGATTATGAATGTAGGGAGTAGCTTCTTTAACAATTATGCGGGCCCATTTTGGCATAGAAGAGGGAGTTGAAGGAGTTGAAAGACTTTGAGAAGGAGTTACAGGTTCTTCATCTTGATTATCAATTACCAAATTAACTTCAAGGGTTGGTTCTTCATAATATTGAGGTTCCATTATAGGAGAAGGCTCAATGGAGGAAGAGTCCTTTGGAGGTTCTTTTTGAGGGAATGTTTCATCAAATTGGACATTCCTATGAAATAATACCTCATGAGTTGAGGGATCAAGAAGCTTGTAAGCTTTCAATTCTTCACAATAACCGACAAAGATGAGCTACCTGCTTTTCTTATCAAGAGCCTTCCTTTTCTTCTTTGGGATGTGAGCCCAAGCAATACATCCAAAAATATTGAAATTGGAAACATCTGGTTTTAAGCTAGACCATGCTTCTTCAGGGGTTATTTGGTCAAGGGCTTTATGAGGTGTGCGATTTTGAATATAATTTGCATAGTTAATAGCCTCTGCCCAAAAAAATTTTGGAAGATCTCTTGAATGGAGCATACAATTAGCCATCTCTTTCAATGTCCGGTTTTTCCTTTCTACAATGCCATTTTGTTGAGGATTATGGGAGACAGAATGTTGATGAATTATACCATGATTAGAAAGAAATATGGAGAATTCATTACTACAGTATTCCCCCCATTATCAGTATGAATCTTCTTGATTTTGCAAGAAGCCTGATTTTCAACTAAGGCTTTAAAGATTTTAAAGTGAGATAACACATCACTTTTATATTTGAGGAAGTAGACCCAGGACCTTCTAGAGAAATCATCAATAAAGGTAAGAGCATACTTTGCTCCTTTAAAGGATGTTTCAGGAAAGGTCATTAAGTCACTATGGATTAATTCTAGAGGAGATGAGGTTTTTAGAGAACTACTCGGGTGGAAAGGATCTTGATGCTGCTTTCCAAGAGCGCATCCAGGACAAACCCCATCAGAAGAAGAGACTTGGGGTAGTCCTTTAACCATATTATGGGTGCACAAATATTTTAGGTAGTTATAATTAATATGACCAAACCTTTCATGCCATTTTTGACTTTCAAGATTACTATGAGCCACAAAATAGGAGGCTCCTTCTGGATTTTGAAAGCCTTTGAAGTAAAAAATATGAGATTTATGATCAATACTCCCTTTTGCTATAAGAGAATGAGGGAATTGAAAATCTCTTATCTCAACTCCTGTTGGGGAGAAGAGAACAATTTTCTCATTTCCAGAAGTACAAATTTGATAAATGGATAGGAGATTAGTGGCAATGTCTAGGACATAGAGAACATTGTTTATAGAGCCACCATCAATGGTTATATCCCCTTTCCATTTGACAAGAATGAAGGAGGAGTCCCCTACTTCTATGTTGTGAGTAGAGCTAGAGGAGATAGAAGAGAAAGACTTATCTGAAGTAGACATGTGATGAGTTGCTCCAGAATCTAGGACCCAATAATTAGAGGAAGATTTGGAGGTTTTTCCTTGAACATTAAGGGCTTTTCCTATTTGCTTATTATTTTCCATATTTTGATCCTTTATATCTGCCTCTAGTTGCTGTAATATTTTCTAGCATTTGTTAGCAGAGTGACCATTATTTTTACAGTGAGTACAGGTAATGGGAGTCTTTTCCTTCTTTTTAAATTTTTCTTTAGAGGAAGTGGAGGCTACTAAGGCTTTTGAAGAAGTGTTTTCATATCTAGCAAGTTTGGTTTCTTCCCTAGTTAATCTATCACAAAATTCTTCTAAAGAGGGCATTTTAAAGGTTGCACCAAGAGCATCTTTAGTAGATATGAAGGTGGTTGCAAATATTTGAAAAACACCATTTAGTTTAGAAAGGATTAGATAAATGCATTCTTCTTCTGACTTAGTCTTCCCACTACCTTTATATTGAGTGAGGATTTCTTTGAACTTAGTGAGGAAATCAATAATACTACTAAAATCTTCAGGAGATAGAGAAGTTAGTTCAGCTTCTAGTTGCATTGATCTCATCTGATCTACCTTTCCAAATAGGGTTTTTAATTTCTCCCAACTTTCATGAGGAGTTTTGCAATCTGTAATATGAAACCACAAGCTTTCATGAACATTGGTGCTAATAATACCCATAGTTTCATGTATTTTTTTTCCTTTATGAACAAATATTTCATATTCTTTATCAAATTCTGGTTGTTCTTCTTCTAATAAATGAGTAAGACCTTTTTGAGAGATGAGATTTAGAATTTTAGGTTTCCAAGTGTGAAAATTATGAGGGGTGAGAGGTTCAATTGAATTCATTTTTGAGGATTTAAAGTTGATTAGAACTTCCCCCCTTTAAAATATTTAAAAATGAATAATGAAGCTTGTTCAATAATAGGTAACCCAAATATACCCGCCCTTACAAGAGGGAAACTGTAAGTATAATGGGGCCTATAATTGTTTGCTTTGGAGTGCCAAATCCTCTAATGGATCACAGTACCTGCCCTTACTTGAGGGAAACTATAAGTATTGTGAGCAATAGAAGGGTTTTGGTTTGGAATGCAAGGGATAACTCGTTTAAATGGTTGTCTCAAAACCCGCCCTGACTTGAGGGAGACTATAAGTTAAGAGATTTTCCAAAAAAAACTGTTATTAGGAAAATATCTTGTCAGGCCTTTATACCAATTGTCCAAAAACTCGCCCTTACGAGAGGGAGACTATTAGTTTTTATGGACAATGATACATGGAACGTAGACAAAATATTTAGAGGAAAAAATGAGGAATAAAGAAATATATCCCAGTTTTTATGATTTTTTGATAATTATACTTTGGTTATTAAAATATTTCAATAAAATTAATGTAAAGAAATAATTAATATATAAACCAAATATGAATTAAAAAATTATTTAGATATTCAGATTTAATAATGAAATGAATTTTTTTTGTATAAATAACAAATATTAGACATCTAACATGAAAAGAAATACTTTTATAAACAAATATGTGAAATATATGTATATAAAAAATAAAATATTAGATATCTAAAAAAACTAATGAAAGATGTAATGCAAAGTTTTAACACCCCTAATTAATGAAATAGTAAGATTGAAATGTAATCTTAATTGTTTTGATATATATATAAAAGTGAAAAGAACAATTCTTAAAGATCTTCTATGTAAGTATAAATTTTATATGAATATTAGTGTTAGTTTTCAATATGTTTATAGTGACTAATAAACATTTGAATTTGAATTGAAAGTGTTCAATGTCTTTGTTAATAAACCAAGAGATTTATAAAAAAATGATATGAAAATCGAATGTAATCAAATATGCTACCTTTGAAAACGTGCAGAGAACTTGTGCTTCCAAAGTGCAACAACGGTTGATGGAATATTAGTGTAACACTACAGAAAAAACTTGAAATGATCCACGAAAAAGTGTGAGAGATTAGAAACAATATATTGCTGAAAAAATAACTAATAAACCAGCTTTCGGTATTCAAGAGACCTGCAGAAATACTTTGTTAATAAACCAAGAGATTTATATAAAAAATGATATGAAAATCGAATGTAATCAAATATGCTGCCTTTGAAAACGTGCAGAGAACTTTAGTTGAAAAATAAAGCTAATATACTGCATAAGAAGTACAGGCAGAATATAATAATGAAAGACGTTCGGCAAACCCAAAATAAATTTTTTCACTTGAAAAATTTAGAAAGACTTATGGCTCTGAGTTCTGGAAATTCTCAGAGAAGGCGCTGAAAAAATATTTGAAAAAATTCGATAAGCTTGACGGATATAAATACCAAGTGTTGTAACAAATTCTCGGAGGAGCTTTAGACGTCAATGAGTGCGCCAAGGTTGTGCGGCTTCCAAACGCAAGTGCGCCAGTGAACTTGAAGACGTCAATGAGTGCGCCAAACCACTTGATATAGATGTTGCTCGGGCCAAACCATGAAAGCGGAAGTTAAGTTGCAACGTCAAGAAGTGAAGTTGCAACGGGCGGCTTAAAGGAGCGCCAAAGAGTGCACGAATGCCGACCTTCTCAAATGCTTTCTAGGGACTAATAGAGCCAACGAAAATAGCACATGAATGATGAGTTTAACTAAAAGAAAAAACTCATAAAAAAATAACACTTGGTGTATTTGGAGATTTCGCTCGGAGAATAGTCGGGGAAAAATTTTTACCAAGTGCTAGATATAAATGAAAAACGTTGAGGAATAAATATAAGAAAATTTTAAAAAATAGGCTATTTCCTTTGAAGAGAAGGGCACAAAACCTACAAAAAGCCAGATTCAAACCTACGAAGTAGCGTAAAAAATTGTAACAAATTACAGATTCTTTTAGTATAATAAAAAAAGCAAAAAAACATTTGAAATTAAATGTTAGCCTAGAATATCAAGACACTCTGATTCGCCTATAATGATGTCCCAATAATTATTTACATTATATAAAAAATTAAGAAAGAAATATTTATGCTAAAATATTCAAACCCCTAAACTCAGAACAAGTGACTAATTTTTAAATTCATCTCTTACTTATGTCTTTCTCCCCCATCTATGTTCATATTTCTGGAGTTACAGACATCTTAGCAACATCGAAACTCTGTTATGACTTCTCTTACATGTATGTCACGACCAAAACATGTTTGCAATAAATTTTTCAAATTATCTACAACTCATTAATTAAAGAATTTTTTGCAGGATGAGTTGCCGCTTTACTAGAAGGTTTAACTTCTGACGTTAGCAGTATTTTTAATGGCTTTTATTTATATGATAATATAAAAGATGTTTTTTTTATTGGTTGATAAAAAAGGTTTTGAAAGGTCTCAAAAACTTTTACACAAATGCACCAAAGAAAGTTAAAACCTCTCACATTCCATGAGAGAATATTCATTTGGAAGACTTTGAATATTTCTTACCTCCTCCACGTGAAGGTGTCAGAGGGGGTTTGGTTATGTTCCCCTTATATGTAGAAACCTTAGAATAATTATGCTCAGCTGAAGAGGAGATAATAGTGGGTTGAGATCCATTATCAATACTCTCTTCAAATTTTGCTAGGCCTCCCTCTTTTTGCTTTTTCACAATATGTATCAGCTATAATTTTCTTTTTATTTTTGAAAATAAAATTTTGAGGGCTAGGGTTTTGGTTATCAGGATTCGTATCAAGAGCTTTCAAACTAGAACTAAGGATATATTTTCTAGTAGGGAGAGTTATGGGGATAGACACATTGAGTAGAGGATCTTGTTGATTTGAGGGTTTGCCAAACTTAGATTGAAGACAATTTAGAGATTCAATAGATAAATGAAGTCTAGAAGTTTTTGGATGTGAAGGGGATTGTGGAATCTCATACGCATTAGAATAAGGCTGTAATTTTTTTTCTATGAGATCATTGACAAGATCCTCTACATAATAACACAAAGGTTCGAAAGGGTTTGCTTTAATAAAGAGTGAGAAATTTTATTTAGAGTGAGAAGATTTATGGATAGAGAGATTACCTATTTTTTCTTCCTCTTCAGGAATTCTTGGAAAAACAACAGGCTTCTCAGTGTCCATGGTGGTGGCCAACTTATGAGTAGACTTAGCTTGGTAAAATTTCTTTTCGTGAACATTCCCATCATTAGAGTTAGCTACTGGGAATTGTTGGGTTAGATTGTTTGCAGTATCCTTTCTCATAAATAGACATTGGGTCTTCAAGTGACCCTAGGTGCGACACTCAATACAAAATCCTGGTTTATTTTCATAAACAATGGTTTGACATCTTCTTTTGGGGTCGTATATGAGATCGACATAGATGGGTAACTCCAAATCAATATTTGCCATCACATAGATTTTGGTATGAGTTAGCCTTGACTACACCATCGTCACAGTATCAAAGGCAAAAAAGTGCCCAACAACTTTAGTAACTAGGAGAAAACTCCTCTCATCCCAATATTGGAGGGGCAAGTTGGGAAGTCAAAACCAGATAGGCACCAAATTTATAGATTGGGTTTCAGGATTGAAGTCCATCACCCATTTTTGTAGGAACAAGCTTCTACAACCATAGAATCGAGCTCCACCAGTTAAGATGTGGTTGGTGTCTTGCACGTTGTTGAGGCTTATGAGGAAAAAAAATCTATACATGGCCTTTATTTCCATTGATCCACTGGGCCATGATTTTTTCAATGCTCATTTCCTGATTGATACAATGTCAAGTCGACCTCCTATGAATTTTCCTATTAGGGATAAATAACTTTGGCTGATATTTGAGTTTATAATACCAAGAGGAATGGATATCTCCTTGACGTTGCAGCTACAAGGTTTTGGCTCAGAAGAAAAAATTGCATGTCCCTAGATTCTGACTTTATCAGCATAGGACTTGTGGGGAGAATCTTGTGACTAGCTTGAAAGGTGTCTGCTAACAGATTGATCTTCAAAAATTGCATGTGAAACATAACCACTAGTGTCATGGCCTTTGAAAGGAGGTCCATATGGGTTTCCAATACTTGTATCTTCCAAACCAACATTTTTTCCATCGTTTGGAGGGTACTCTAGATCATCACCATTGCTATTGCCAGATTTAGTTTTTTTGCCTACCAAAAATTTGAAATTTCCCCCATCATCACCAAAGCACACCATTTTTAACAGAAACCCTGTAATGTCGTTGATCCAATCACTATTTATTTATTATATAATTATTCAATTTATTATAATTCAAAATATAATGTATAAGTAGTAAATCTTACAACATATTTCTAATTAAACCTACTTAACATTTGAACTAATATAACTACTATATGAAAGGAAAAAAAAGCATTTTTGCACAATCATATGATAAATTCAACGAGTTTACTATTTAATTATTATTTTTAAATAATATTATTTGAAGAAATCCAATTTTAAAACTAGTTGGCTTAAGTTTAGGGTTTTCCTCTCTTAATCACGTGTGTCTTCACCAATTTTTTAAAAGGGAACAAAATGCCCTAGAGTATATGCCAATGGTGAAACATTATTCTAGTTCACCCTCTCCTCATTTCCATAAGGCAAGAACACAAAAATAAATAATTAAGGAAATAAATTTGATGAAGGAAGATAAAAATGAAGTATTTGAAGTATTTACACTAGACACACCCATTAGTAGTTGTATCTTTAGGCTTTGTAAGGTTGTATGTCACTAGTAGTTGTTTTTTGGGCATACATATTAGTAATGTATTAAGTGATGTATTTTATAATTAGTTTGATAACAAAGACGAATGATATTATGGCAAAGGTCGCAACTATAACTATTGATAGTGATAGTGATATGGTTCAAACACCACTAGATGGTTATAATGTACATGCAAAACATGGTAAATCTAACACAAGTGAGTGTAAATGTAGTAAAACTCCAAGCGGACCTGTTGTTAGAGGTTAAGTAGTAGACTCATTACCATATAAATTAACATGTCATAATTCCTATTAACCTATGATTGTTCATAATAATCTTATTTTGTGTATTTGTGGGAATGTGATCCCATGTAGTAGATCAAAAAATATGAAGCATAGAGACATTAGGATGATCTTGGATCAATATTTCAATAGGTATCATATATAAGTAATCTATGTTAGAATCCTAATGTAGACACCCAATTTTAAATACATCATCAATCATATTAACATGACAATATCTTCCTCAAAAAGCTTGACAAATATCTTGATCAACTAGGTAAGCTAAAGTAACATATAATAACAAATAAAAAGAGTTATACCTAAGGGGAACACTTCTAAAAATAATTAAATTTAATTTTTCATACCCAATTGACCTACCAACGATCATTTTTGGCACTAGCACCAGGGTGCATTATTGCCAATAGCATTTTTACCTCTAATATTGTTGTTTGATCACAAGTACAAAATAAAATAGGTAGCTAACTCATGTTATTTGTGTTTCATATATATAATTACATCATATATTTCATCTAATATCTTTTCACCTATAAATCACCTCTCCTAACTGACAATCATGCATGTTAACTACTGTTGTAACTACTAATTCCAACAACCTGTTGAGCGATAATTTTACACAATTGCAAAACTACAATCACTTTAGGATTTTGATCACAAAATACTCTCTTGCAAAGAATTTAAAATAAAAAAACTTCTCCAAGGTCTCCATTATAGTAGCATTTGCACATTTGTATTAGTAATCTCAATAAAGATATATCACATGAATTCTAGGAATACCTTAGTGATTGCAAGTAACTATTAACAAGGGGCATGTGTTGGTTTATTTTACCATGCTATATTAATGATTTTTCATAAAAATTAAATGTGAATTGGCCCTCATATGACCATGATGTAGCCTTAATTCCTTTTATCTTGAATATTTTTAGGTAGATTTTATCTTCTTTGGATTAAGTAGATTTTAAACAAGTTTTATCTTTTACTAAATCCTACTTTAAGCATAAAGTAGAAGATTAAAACCTATATATGAATGTGAATTTCAAATTATGAAGGAATTCATTAAATGTAGCTTATATCATGAAGATAAAGAAAGCCTTTGATATAATTAATAAATTATCCCTCTTTGATGAAATTAATTTTCATAAAGAAACACCAATTTATTGCTTGAAAATAATGGCCTCATAATGTCATTATGAATTATCTCTTTAATGAAATAAATTTTCATAAAGAAGAAATAATTTAATGTTTTAAAACACTAGTCTTTGATGTAATGATAAATTAACTCTCTTTGATGAAATTAAAATTTTCATAAAGAGAAGGGTATTTATTGCTCTTAAATGATGGCCAATGAAATGCCATAAAAATTGTTAGAGTTAATGTAATGTGCACTATGCCAGTTTGACACTTGTCAGTTTCATTGACAAGTGTCATGTTCATCATATAGGCTTATGCCTATATATTGTAACCATTTATCAATAAAATATAATCCCTTCAGTTTGATTACTCCTAACATTTGGTATCAGAGCGGGCTTTCCCTGCCCTGTGAAACCCCTTGAGGGGGGATTTCCCTCATGGAAATCCTCCCTCCCCCCTCATTTTTCATTTTTTCATTTTTCTCCCATTTTTCTTTCAAGCTAGGGAGTATGCTCTCCATCCATGTGATGGATCAGAAACCAGAAGCTTTTAAAATTAATGGCTGAAAATTTTTTGGAGTGAGATCTTCGTGGGAGGTTTAATTTTTTTTAGATCCAGTTGAAAATTTTTGTTGTTGTTCAGCTTTCTCATGGGGTTTACATGTTTGGCGGCATGGGTCTGTTTCTTTTGCTTGGTGCAATACCTTCAGTGATAGCTACCATTAACCCATGGAGCCGTTGGAGGTGTCCCTTTGTGCGCCAAGCATTATACGAAAAGGCAGTCCCAAAAGGATTCAAGAATGTTGATGATGCTATGCAGCGGTCGCATGTTCGAGCCTCCACGCGTGCCACAACGTCGACATGGTGGAAGAGACGAAAGAGTTTCATGGTTCCAGTCTCCGATTTTTGGCTGATCTGCGAGTACCGATTTTTTTTTAACGGCAATTTTGTAGGCGAAGCAGATGAAATGAGTCACAGGAATTTTGAGCACCCTAGGCACTGCGTGTTTGTGTGGCCTATGGCACTACAACATGAAGCCCCAATTGAAATCCCTTTCGTCGACATACAGACAAATATCGACAGGGAGGAAGACTAGATGATGTTGCTGTTAAAATTGCAGGCGCTAGAGGTCAACAATTACAAGCACGATGTCCCGGATCACAGCAAAATCTAGTCGTTCCCTGCCACATTTGTCGCGCAACTTTCGGCCCTTTATTCCTCATACTGGCGCAATTTTTTGCTGTAAAATAAACTATGCCTTTGGAGGTCGGGGGTTCGAATCTTGCGAGGATTAATCATTTTGAAATTCGATAGGGCGTGCCTGGTGTATGCTCTGTGGCCTCGTCCATTCCAGATCCCGTGCATCTTTAGGGCCACGCTGTCGTAGGCGTTGTAACAAGAGTCCGATGACCATGTCAGGTCGGAGATGCCCTCCCTTGTTCGGTACATAGCAGAAGGATGGCACAGCGGCCACTAAGCAGCGAGGAGCCTGATGAAGCAGAGTTAGGGCTTTAACAGTGGTCGAATCTAGCATCGTTGTCCTAGGGTAGGACTGGAGTTTCAAGTTTTCTTAGGGTTTTGTTGGATGCACACGAGGGTTTCAAACCCACGGCTTCCATGCCGCCCTGCATTTCTTGCACTATTTTTTTTTTCAGTGTGTCGCTCCCTTTGATGAACTGTTTGTCACAGAAAATTAAACCCTCATTTCAATTTCCATTTCTGCATAGCGATCAAGGCCCCCGATCTATTTTCCCTTCAAATTTTTTTGGCAAATCCATTAAAATATCCATTCTTTTCTGTAACCAAAATCGCATAAAGATGTATGGCATGCAAACCCAAATGGACAACGGTTCTCCATTTTTTGGCGACTACTGCGGAGCATGGTAAAGGGGTTGTGCCAGTTTTTTTTTATGTATTTTTCTAAGAGCACTCGCCAGGTGTCCGGGCCCGTGGCTATCATGGCCGTTGGGGCATAGTTTGTGAGGACGAGCGCGGTGGGGGTGTTTCAGTTCACCATCATCGTGAATTTGAATTTGGCTGCAGGGATGATCGTAAATGATTGGACTGCATTTTGTGGTCTGGACACAACAGCAACTGAATTGGCAGTCATTGAAAGTGTTTTCAAATTGAGAGAGTCACAGCCTACAACCATTGTTGATGAGATGAGAAAGTCCTTGATAGATAAATTTGTCTAAGGCACCGGTGTCGTGTCTTTTATGTGGTCAGCTTTCTCAGTATGTTTCTTGTTATAAGTTTGAAACAAGATGATGGCCCGCATGGCGCATGTTATTTATGTTGTAAGGAGGACAATGTATTTGCTGCCTAAGTGACATACTGTTGTTTTTCCCATGGATGAAGGACTTATTGAGATCCGACTATAGCCATATTTATAGTCGTTGGAAACGTTTTTCCATGACGAACACAATGGTGGTGTCATATTCTAATTTTGAGGCTATTTCAGTTGAGTTTTTTAGCCTCAAAGTTCTTATACCTTGGAGTGCACTCTCGGTTGTACCCGACACTCCCAAGGTAATTTTATATGTGATCCTTGTACCTAGTGACCTTTTCTATACACTTGGCGAATGCAGCAGTTGGTTACCCATGCATTTCGGTGGGATGACATGGTCACCATAAGGACACTTATACTAGGGACTACAGACAAAGACACCCTAGACTCTATCCGAGGTTTTTTCTGGATCTACTTATAAATACTACAGACGAAGACACTTTAGAAGATTCTCTTATTTTCTTATTCTCTCCTCCTATTTGGATCTATGGCTCATTTTATTGTATTGAGTGCATTTTCGACAGAGACCGACACTCTTATATGGCTCGTTTTTCCTTTAATTAGGTGCATTTTCGATAGATACCGACACCTTCTAGATTGAGTTCACCATGAGGAGGGATTTCATACTCATGGTGAATCTATTTAGTGACCTATGAGAGGCAACATCCTCTGAGGATGACCTGTAGAGGCAACAGACCCAGAAGTGGCTGACCCTGAGGCACCCATGATGACCCCGAGGCACTTAGACGGCTGACCCAATGGCAACAGACCCATGGAAGTGGCTGACCCTGAGGCAATAGACCAAGATGTATACACAGTGAATCTAGCATTATTCACAGTTGGAGAGCCAAGCACAAATAGCAAGAGCCTAAGACCAAATCAGCAATAAAGGAGGATGTAGATTTTTGTTAGAGAAGTCAACATTAAGGGGGAATGTTACCTAATGTTGACTTGTTTTTTTTCTTTAGTTAGGATAGTGCACATTAAGGGGGAATGTTAGAGTTAATGTAATGTGCACTATGCCAGTTTGAAACTTGTCAGTTTCATTGACAAGTGTCATGTTCATCATATAGGCTTATGCCTATAAATTGTAACCATTTATCAATAAAATATAATCCCTCCAGTTTGTTTACTCCTAACAAAAATTACCCCCCTTTAGTGAAATTAAAATTTAATAAAGGAAATGTCATCTTATGCTTATGAATGGGAATGCAAAGTTTAAAAAAATTGATTTTCCTCAAAAATGTAAAAAAGAATAAAATTCCAAAACTATAAAAATTTGCATTAAAGATTCATTTTTGACAACTTTTATAAAATTGAAATGAGTTTAGAATGAGTTCAAATTTACTTTGTATGATAGATTGTATATCATTATTCACACCCATGTCATTTTTTTTGTCATTTTTTTTAATGCCTGAAAATTAAAAAAATATGCAAAAATGAAAGTTAGAAAGATGAAAAGTAAAATCTGAAATAAACTTGAATGCTGAAAACGTAAACATGCAAAGCATTATCAGTTTGATGGTACCCTATCCTGCAAAACTGAAGCTGTGAGAAAATATTGAATGCAACCTAGTCTATTTTACCTTGCATTTGCACAATCAAAATAAATTAAGTGCTAGCTCCTAGGACACATAAAATAAATTTCAGATTCCAAATATTCAATGATATAACCATAAAAATGCATTAAACATCATTTATAAATCCGAAATATGAAAAGGGAAAGATAAAATGTTAAATAAATGCATGCAGAAAATTCTCCTTATTTTTTTACAAACAAGATCCAAATTTCTAGAACAATCCTTCCATTAAAATAATATTTCCAAATTTATATTGAAATTCCAGCAGCATTTCTCAAAAAAACCAGCCTCTTGTCCCTTGTTTTTGTGTAATATTTAAAATTTTATCCTATGGATTTTCGTTTCATTTTCCCATATGTTTGCCTTCCTTAATTTGGTTTTCATTCCCTATTTTGGCTCCATGTAATGTCCTTCTCCATGATGTATTATAGCCTTTCCAAATATAGCCAAATGCAAATGTTGCAACTTAATGCCAAATGGTATATTTACCCCACCTTACATTCTATAAGCTTACACTGCGGTTAAGTAGGGGATGAGTGTAATTATTTAATTTTAAAATAATATGGTCAAATGATTCCTAAATTAAAGTACCCAACATTTAATCACCGATGGGTAACCATTCATCAACATCGTAGGGAGGCTTACATCTTATCAACATGGCCCTTATGAATGTGATACATCACAATATTACATAAAAAAATAAACTTAACTATTACTGCCATTATGAACTATTGTTGTTGTATGAGTGGTGCCTTATTTGTAGATGATCCTTTCTGTGAGGCCATATGTGTTTTTGTAGAATCTACCCTCAAGTTGTTAGCCTTTCCTAAGAAACCCACTCTGATACCAATTGAAGAACACAAGATTATACTAAGAGGGGGGTTAATAGTATAGCACCCACTTTTTACTTTCTTTCCAAACCAATATCAATTAATGTCCTTAATTGCAATAAAAAAATATAGCAGTGCACATTAATAACTCAGATAGCAATAGTAAGCAAGAGCACTCAGATAGCAATAGTAAGCAAGAGCACAAGTCACCATAGACAATTAAGACGTGGTTCCCCCAATGTGGGGTACTCCACAAGATAATCTCCTAATAATATTTCACATAGAAATAAGGATCCTTATCTAATACAATGATTACTTTGATCTGGTCAAGGCTAGGTAATACACTAATATGCTCAAGTAGGCAATCCACTGATCTACTCAGCTATGCAACACACTAATCTGTTCAGGTAGGCAATCCACTGATCTACTTAGCTACGCAACACACTGATCTACTCAGGTAGGTAATCCACTGATTTGCTCAACTAGGCAACACACTAATCTACTCAGGTAGACAATACAATGATATTCTTAGCTAGGCAACACATTGATCTACTCAAGTAGGCAATCCACTGATCTGCTCAGCTAGGCAACACATTGATCTGCTCAGGTAGGCAATCCACTGATCTACTCAGCTATGCACTCCATTGATATTCTCAACAAGCTCACACAAAACTTGTCAAAATATGCTCAACAAGCTCACACAAAATTTGTCCAAATCTAGTCAACAAGATCACACATAACTTTATCCAAATATGCTCAACAATATCATGCAGAACATGTCCAAATATTCTCAACAAGCTTACATAGAACTTTTCCAAATCTGCTCAAAAATATCACATAGAACTGGTCTAAATATGCTCAACAAGTTCACATAGAACTTGTCCAAATTTGCTCAACAATCTCACATAGAACTTGTCCAAACTTGCTTAACAAGCTCACACAGACCTTGTCCAAATCTGCTCAACAAGCTCACATAGAACTCATCCAAAACTTCTCAACAAGCTCACACAGAACTTACTCAAATTTTCTCAACAAGCTCACACAGAACTTGCCCAAATCTTCTCAACAAGCTCACACAGAACTTGTCCAAAATCTATATAAAAATTGTCCACAAATCTGTCCCAAAAGCATTCTCAAGGCTCAATCAATCCTGCAAAAAAACTACCACAAATATGTCCAGAAATCTATCCCAAATACCTTATCAAAGGCTCAACCAATCATGATCAAGTAGCATTTAAATCTCATCCACAAATCTATAAATGCAAGGCTCAAATATGAACCCAATAATGAATGGTAATACACTCTTCAAAGGATGACAACTATGATCTATAATGTTCTCAACTCAAATCAATCTCATAGAAGTATAAATAGAATTGTTAGAGACTCAATATGTTCTATACTCAAATCTAATATCTTTCTCAACTGAAGGCAATATCATAGAAGCATAAAGAAAATTGTTAGAGACTCAATATGTTCTATCCTCAAATCTCAATCTCAACTCAAATACATAATATAGAATAGTTTTTTTCATGGAAATTGAACAACCACTTCACACAATCACTTGACTAGGCTCAAACAACTCTTCTCAACCAACTACCACAAGGAACAACTCTTTCTTACAAACCCTAGTCCAAGCATGTATCAACCAACTCAAATATTTCTAACAGTGCTCAACCACAAATCTCACATAACAATGATACTCATGTTCCTCTCAAGTTCAAGTTCTTTGCATAAACAATGGGCTTCAACAACAAATCTAATAAAACATTTTTCATATAATAGTGATAATCATGTTCTTTTCAAGTTCTTTGCATAACCAACGGGCTTCAATAACTATGCTTATAAAATAAGGTTTAACTACAACTCTCAAACTAGAAAACCTTGAAGCATTCAACCAACCACTTTTGAAAAGGAAACCACAATCAATCCTTTTATCTCCAATGATATTTCAGAAATCAACCACCATAATAAATCAATAGGAGAATGTGCCCATACCTTTTATGAAGAGGAAGAAATCCCTTTGGAAATCTGCCATACTCAACACACTTTGAAAAAGAACAAAACAACCTTCACTTTGAACACCTGTACAAAAATGTAAATATCCCTTTACATACACCTTATTTCTCCATCTAATCAAGTTAATTAAATAGCCCTCGAAATAAGCTTTCCAATGATATATAATATGTTATACTTCTAAAATAGGAAAACACCTGAAATTTCTCTTTTTCTAAAAGTGCATTTCAACCCTTATATCTTACCTTCCAAGTAAATAAAAATTTAATCAAACATTATTCCCTTAGCATCACCTTATTCCTCTAAAATTAGGCAATAATAAAAAATATTCAATAAAATGTTTACTTACCTCTTAGAAGAAATCGAACCCTTGTCACTGCCCACTCAACACCACAACCATGGCGCCAAATACCATGTGAGCTATCTGCTCACATAATACAGAGAGAAAAATACTCCTTATATTTTGTTGCCCTTGCTCATGCCAAAAATGTGCGCCAAATGCTCTTCTTCTACACTTTACAAAAATTGAACCTAGTGAGAATCGAACAGATGCCCTGTCACAACCAAAAAACTCCATGCTTCCCAAGCTCACCGTTGGACCATGCTGTCACATCGAAGGATTTCAGGGCTTCCACTTTTTTTTCTCTTCGTTTGATGCTTAGTCTTTTGCCTGCCTTGGTTTTCAAAAAACCCTATATATATCCATGCTTTCCAAAATATCATAAATTCTTATTTATGAAATACTTTGCCTACCAAAACTAAATGTGATCCATGTGACATCAATGATCCATGTGACACCAATGACAACATAAACTACTTCAAATTTTCAACATGAATCTAGTTGTGTTGCAGTGTTGTGGCGACCAAAGACCTGAGCAAAAACTGCATCCTTTACCGTGGTCGACGAATATGTGATGGAATTGCCATCTAGTGGGAGTTAGAAGATGCGGTAGACATCCTCTAGAGTAATGGTCACTTCACCTATAGGTAGGTGAAAGGTGTTGGTCTATGTATCCTAGTGTCAGGCCAATGTAGTCATGTAGGTCTAATCAACCCTGATGGAAGGGAGACGTAGGACATAACCAAATCCTATAGCCCCGAACCATACCTAATCTACTGCTAAAAGGGTACTCCGTAGGTTGCAAAGTGTCTTTGATTCCCTCACCCTAGCAGTCAAGTTCTAATAGAAAGTACGATACGAGGGAAAAATAAATAAAAATCAAACATAAACATCAAAAAATGAGCTTGAAAACATCAAACAAAGTAAAAAAATTTATAACACCAAAAATAATGGAAAAATACACTTCAAAACTCCAAAAAAACAAATTAAATCCCCATAAAAACTCAAAAAAATATGGAAAAATTAAAAACATGTTGCTAATGTTGTGAACTATGGCTCAGACCTACGGTTAGGGAGGCGGTCAAAATTTTGATCGTTGGATTTTGAATCCCGCTACCACTGACAGTCGTGGCCCCCAATTTACCAATTGGGGACTGTGCTTGCTAGCTGCAACTAGCAAGGATGACCATTTTAGGGTCATTTCTCACCCCTATATCCTAAAAATAGTAGAAAATGAAAATAATAAAAATAAAAAAGATAAAAAAAACCAAGAAACAAAAAATTATTAAACCCCTCTGATGCAGGAGCATCCGGTGAAGGAAAAGCAATCTTGCATCCCCCAAATTATTTTTTTAATTCTCTGAGTACTTTGAATTTAGTGGGGTTCCTATCCTTTCCTGCGGGGAAGTTTTGTAAAGGGAGGCAAGTTTCGGGGAAGTTTTCAAAAGCAAGGCAAAGGTTAAGCTGGAGTCACGAAATCACGACTCCGAAGGCGAGTAGTGGGCGAGGGCCAAAACCGTCACGATATCGCGACGTCGCGATTTCGCGACATGTCGCGATATCACGACGTCGCGATATCGCGACCGTTTTGTGCAAGGCGATGGCTGAGGCACGGGGGGCCGCAATACCGTGACATGTCGCGATATCGTGACATGTCACGATATCACGGCCCATTTTGTTTACTGAGGTTCGAAGGCATGGGGGGGGTCGCGATACCGCGACATGTCGCGATATCGCGACATGTAGCGGTATCACGGCTCGCGATGGCTGCGGAGGTCCGAAGGCGTGGGGGGGTCGCGATATCGCGACAGGTCACGATTTCATGACCTGTCATGATATCGCGGCCAACCAAAGGCCGACACGTGGCGCAACTTGGTCAGCCGCGGGAGTCAAAGGAGTCAAAGTAAGGCTCGAAGAGAGAACAAACAGACGGCTGAGAGCGGCGGAGTTTGACACGTGGACGGCCACGAGTGACTTGACAATTGTGCAGGGCACGTGTTCCCAATTTATTACATCAGATAGAAGGCATGGTCAGATTTTAACACGTGGACAACTACGTGTATTTATTCAAGGTGAGAGCCATGGCCGCGTTTCTTTTCCTTTATCGAAAAAAAAATAATAACAGGAACAGGGAATGGAACCGACGCAAGTAATGGTCATTATGGAGGAGACCACGGTATGAAGATCGATCTGGCAAAGACGGCGGTTGTAGGTCGAGGAAACCATTAATGCAAACTCCATGGTGGTTCGGACAGTTGCCATTTATGGCAAATTTGAATTCTCGTCCTGGAGGGGGATTTGAATTTAAAATTTAATTAGGTGGAGGCATTGATTGCCGGGGGAGGACCGGGACCACGTTAAAAGAGGAAATTTTTGTTCTCAAATGGGGGGACCGGAGAACAGGGGGAGTTCAAGAACAGAGAGGGGGAGAACAGAGCCGAAGCCGAAGCCGAGACCGGCCTTTGTAAAGCCTGCGGGCGATTTTATTTTAAAATGCATGTAAATATTCAAAATTTTAATGAGAACGCAGAGTTCGTAATGGTCTGGATAATTCCGTCTCCGTCAGTGGTATCAGAGCGGGAGTTCCTGAGTGCGTAAATAGACCACCGACCGTGAGGCAGTTTGCGCCAGGACGTGTGGGAGGGTTTGAGTTTGGGTGAAGATGCCTCCGAGAAGAAACCCGATGGGTGGAAGAGGCATGGCAGCAAAAGATTTTCGGGCTTTGCAGCGGCAAGTCCAGGCCCTGCAAGAAGAGCTACGTAGAGGACGTGAGCCGGGAAGGGATGCAGACAGTGAGGATGAAGTGGAAGAGGAGAATGAGTTTGAAGAAGAGGAGGAAGATGTAGACCCGGCACAGGCCCGGCTATACAAGGCCATATCCCAGATCGGGAAGAGGCCGAAGTTAGAGGTTCCCACGTATTTCGGGAACTTGAACCCAGAGGAATTGATATATTGGGTGAATGAATTAGAAGAATACTTCGAATACGAAGAAGTTGAAGACCCTAACCGGGTCAGATTTGCTAAGACCCGACTGAAGGGTCATGCTAGCATTTGGTGGAAGGGGGTACAGTTGGAGAGAAATCGAAGAGGAAAAGAACGGATTACCAGATGGGATAGAATGGTGGAGAAGCGTAAAAGACAGTTCATCCCTGTTGACTATGAACTGGATCTGTTACGTAAAATGCAAAGCTTGAGGCAGATGAATAGAACAGTTCAAGAATATACGGAGGATTTTTATAAAATTTCCATCAGAACCGGACACTTAGAAGCCAGCAAGAAGAAAAAGTGGCCCGTTACATTAATGGGTTGAGACCGAGTGTGCAGGAGGAGTTGAGCTTGGTTCGGGTAAACACCATCGAAGATGCTTACCAGTTTGCTTTAAAGGTTGAAGGAAAATTGAACCGAAGGTTTGAAAGCAAGCAGAAGGTGAAAGAACCGGGAGGAAAGAACGGTGGAAAGAAAGAAGGAAAGGAAGAGAATAAGGAAGAAGAGAGCAGCAGCCGAGGTCAGAAAGAAGAAGATGAAGACCCAAAACCGCAAGTTTAGAATAATAACTACCCGAGAGGAAGAGGTAGATCTGGACGCGGGTATGGAAGAGAAATATTTCGTGGAACCTGTTTCCATTGTGGAGAAGGACATCGGGCATATGAGTGTCCACAACACCGGGAAAAGAGAACAAGAAACCGGTGGGTCCCGCCAGAGCAGTTGTAGCAGTTGAAGATGCTGATTCAGAACATTCTAAAGAAGCTGAAAAGGGAGAAGCCATGATTGTGAGAAGGACCATGCTGGTGGAAGAAGACCAGTCTGAGCAAAGGAGAAGCCTGTTACGCACCCGGTGCAAAAGTGCAGGCAAATTTTACAATGTGATCATTGACAATGGAAGTACAGACAACTTAGTTTCTGAGGAGATGGTTACTAAGTTGCAGCTGGAAAGAAGGAGACACCCGCATCCATACCGGATTGCATGGTTGCGGAAGGACCACCGAGCTTGGGTCCGGGAACAGTGTTTAGTCACGTTCCAGATTGGGAGATACAAGGATGAAGTCCTGTGTGATGTATTCCCTATGGATGCATGCCATTTGTTGTTGGGCAGGCCATGGCAGTTTGATCGGAGTGCAGTGCATGATGGCCGTGCAAATACTTATTCCTTGGTGAAAAATGGAATGCGGCACAAGTTGAAGCCATTGCAGACCGAAGATGAGAAAATGTGCAGTAATGCCAGAATTTGTCTGGTAGAGGGCAAAAAATTTTGCCAGGAAACAAGATTTGAGCAAGTTGTAAAGGTTGATGAGTGTTTGGAGATTTTGCGAAGGAAGCAGACCGAAAAACTTAGAAGTGAAGGTCACTTCTCCTTCTTAATCGGGGTGTCTGATGCAGGAGCATCCGGTGAAGGAAAAGCAATCTTGCATCCCCCAAATTATTTTCTTAATTCTCTGAGTACTTTGAATTTAGTGGGGTTCCTATCCTTTCCTACGGGGAAGTTTTGTAAAGGGAGGCAAGTTTCGGGGAAGTTTTCAAAAGCAAGGCAAAGGTTAAGCTGGAGTCACGAAATCGTGACTCCGAAGGCGAGTAGTGGGCGAGGGCCAAAACCGTCGCGATATCGCGACGTCACGATTTCGTGACATGTCACGATATCGCGACGTCGCGATATCGCGACCGTTTTGTGCAAGGCGATGGCTGAGGCGCGGGGGCCGCGATACCGCGACATGTCGTGATATCGCGACATGTCGCGTTATCGCGGCCCATTTTCTTTACTGAGGTTCGAAGGCATGGGGGGGTCGCGATACCGCGACATGTCGTGATATCGCGACATGTAGCGGTATCGTGGCTCGCGATGGCTGCGGAGGTCCAAAGGCGTGGGGGGTCGCGATATCGAGACAGGTCACGATTTCGCGACCTGTCACGATATCGCGGCCAACCAAAGGCCGACATGTGGCGCAACTTGGTCAGCCGTGGGAGTCAAAGGAGTCAAAGTAAGGCTCGAAGAGAGAACAAACAGACGGCTGAGAGCGGCGGAGTTTGACACGTGGACGGCCACGAGTGACTTGACAATTGTGCAGGGCGCGTGTTCCCAATTTATTACGTCGGAGAGAAGGCATGGTCAGATTTTAACACGTGGACAACTACATGTATTTATTCAAGGTGAGATCCATGGCCGCGTTTCTTTTCCTTTATCAAAAAAATAATAATAACAGGAATAGGGAATGGAACAGATGCAAGTAATGGCCATTATGGAGGAGACCACGGTACGGAGATCGATCTGACGAAGACGGCGGTTGCAGGTCGAGGAAACCATTAATGCAAACTCCATGGTGGTTCGGACAGTTGCCATTTATGGCAAATTTGAATTCTCGTCCTGGAGGGGGATTTGAATTTAAAATTTAATTAGGTGGAGGCATTGATTGCCGGGGGAGGACCGGGACCACGTTAAAAGAGGAAATTTTTGTTTTCAAACGGGGGGACCGGAGAACAGGGGGATTTCAAGAACAGAGAGGGGGAGAACAGAGTCGAAGCCGAGACCGGCCTTTGTAAAGCCTACGGGCGATTTTATTTTGAAATGCATGTAAATATTCGAAATTTTAATGAGAACGCAGAGTTCGTAATGGTCTGGATAATTCCGTCTCCGTCACCCTCCCCTTAAGATAACCTAAGATAAACCTAACTAGGGTGACGTTCATTACCGGAAGTTTAATTAGGTTCATTTTACCCATTAATTAGTGAGGTTAATTTTAAAACCTGATAAAATAAAATGGTCGAGGGTTTCGTGTGCTTCTACCTTAGTCGCATCAGCTCCTCTAGGTTGGGTTGTCATCGTTTGAAGTGGTAGTGAGGTCAAGTTTTCAGTAGCACTTCACGTCAGAATTGTTGACTCACCTCTCAGAGCACTCAAGTTTGCAAAGTTGTAAGTTGACAATGATGTCTAAAATGATAGGAAAAAGTTTAAATAATTTCTATTTTATTCCTGACCATGGCTGACACCCGCGGGTGCAGAATTAGGGTTTTCCAATCACGGGTATCACCCGTAGCTAATAAATTTGAACTTTTTAGCTAATGTTGTCAAATGTGGTTAGAAAACTGTAATAAATGATCAAAAATCCCATCATGGAGAGCTATTGAATGCCAAATTAAAAATACCCACCTGACCATAATTGTAAGAAAAATCTACAAAATAACAAAAAAATAGATAAAACCAAAATTCAAATGCGCCTTGTATCTAGTTATTTACACTACACACTTGGCGGTTGTAGTGACTTGTGCTCCATGCAATCCGAAAATATGAGTAAATTACCATAAGGACATTTGGGGCAAATTGGTCACCATTGAATTGGTATGCTTCATTTCAAACCCTAAGAAGGACCAAACATCCAGACTACTCCATAGAAATGAAGCAATCATAACACTTATTCTATAAAATTTTTAGATCATTGAACAATGTGATTCAACACATGCCTAATTGGAATTTCTATAATTTTGATTTCCTAAGAAGGCCATTAAGGTTGGACCACTCCATGGGATAGATATGTACAATTACTCTTAATAGTTGTAATCATAGATGATTAGGCCTAAAAAATTATCAAATGCTAAATCTTATTTTTTTCAAGGTCATTCATAGTGGTCAAGTGACTCATCACTTCATTTAATTGTCTTACCCTCATCGACTCGTATCTTGAGGGGGTAGTCATAATATCATAATCATAATAAAAATTAATAGAATATTCATTGATCGTAGATCTCTTGATCTTGTCTAAATTGTGTTCATATTGCGAATCATTTCGAATGACTATTATAAGCTTACCCTTTGTTGGGGCAAAAAGCAAATATGACAATTAAGTTAGTAGCTCTCCTCCTTTTGAATCTATATGGTGTGGAAGCCAATAGTAGCCTTGAGCTACCCAATCACCAATGGAACTTGCCAAAGCTTTGCAAATTTAAGCCTTCCATCCAGTTGGAAGCAATGATTCTAGGATGCATATCCTTTTGCTAAACCTTGATCATATAATGTTGATCATACTAATGATCATCATCTAACCTATGACACCATTTTAGGAGGTCTATTTTTTCTTAGAATTTTTGGATCTCATAATGCATCTCAAAAGGGGTATCTTTACACACCTAAAACATGTCATGTCAAGGCAACTACTCATATAGGACATTCTAGAAGACCATATGGAAGACCTTGGACAAATACCAAGGTATAGCAGTGGTTTTAACCTTTCAATTAGGTATCCTGGCCTAATCAAAGCCACGACTAGCATAAAAAATTAGTTTACCTTTGACCAAGTCAAAGTTGGTTCCAAACGACCAATTGGTTGTAGATTCGAGCGGTTTGGGGGTGGAATGATCGAGAAGCTTCCTTCCAACTACTCTAACTATCCATTCTTGATCTTGTCTTACTCATTAAACTAGTACATTACCCTCTAAGGTGCTATAAGATCCCCTACCAAATTGAGAAGAAGTCTAGAGAAGCTTTCATTTGAACGCAGCGAAGCCCTATCAAATTTGAGGGTAAATAGAGAGATGCATAGGTAAATTTGAGCAGCGAAGCCCTTTCAAATTCAACACTCACCTAATTGCATTGTGACATTTCTTTCTTGCCCTTAATTGATAGATTGAAATGGCAATTCAAGCCATGGAGGTCCTAGGATATTAGGAGAGCCAAGAAACATAACTATACCTATTTCATACGCAGTCGAAGAAATTCAACCACCAAATCTATCAAAGGATACAAAGGTGACCATTGAAATTAAATTTGGCAAGAGAATTAAGATATTTAGCCCTTGAATTGGAGGACAAGCACACTTCAAGCTCCATCGTGGCTGTCAACCACGACTAACAATGCTCACCGTGCCACATAGCCGTGGTTAGGGTATCATCACTTTTTTCCTTACTTTCTCATCGTAGGATTTGTTAATGGTATTATATTACGCATAATTTAGGTTTAATTGTAGTATTAGATATTTCTGACCGATAGAATTAGCCTATTTAATTGTCTTACTTTCAATATTGCAACTAGGATACTAATGAATATTTTCATGCTTCCATGCTTTTAAATTCGTAATTACGCCATTAGATAGATACATATGCTTTTTCTTTACATATTTCATATCATATTTTCATGTTTTGCATAGTTTTATTAGATTTTTTGCACTTTCTTGATTATATGCTAATGACATCATATTTTCATGCATTTTCCTTAAAAAGCCTCATCAAGAGAGGCATCCTTTATTAATGATGCTTCTTTTTTTTTATTGCATGTAGGACTAATAGGGTTTTGACATGCAAGGCAACAAATGCCTCTAATCATGGAGAAGAAGGTCATTGACACCTTGGAGCAGTTCATGTCATTCTAAAGAGTCTATGGATTATACCTACCCTTGCGAGGGAGTTCTTATGATTGTAACATTGTATCACATTGGGTATCCCTAAGAGGGATGGATTTGTAACTGATATTCATTTGGAAATCAATAAAAGAAACCTTTATTTTGGTTATTTGAAAATTCATCAATTCTTGTATGCTTTATGTGATTTTAAATTGTTAATAGATTAGGCATATGCTTTTTAGGATTGTACATGTCCATCCTTAGAAAAAGTTTTGGTAATGTACATACCAAGAGAGGAGGAAGTCGGTAGCAGTAGTGGTACTCATGCCATAGAGGAACAAACCTTAATAATAGTGGATATAGTGGAGGATACGCTAATCTAGTCACCATGAATGGCAATAGAGATAGAATGAGATGCACTATCCAGACGAATGACTAAATTATAGGTGATAGTGATTGGATTAATCTAGGAGAGGTATTTAACTACGGCTCAAGTTATAACACTCACCTATGAGTACTATCACATAATTTATTAGACCTTAGTGATGTAGTTGATTAACATTAGTCTAATTTTAAATAAAGTTGCAACTATGGTAAACATTGTAACCATAACTAGTGACATCGATAGATAATTGATTTAACTAGTGTCTGCTAACAATTTGATATTCAAAAACTGCATGTGAAACATAACCGCTAGTGTTGTGGCCTTTGAAAGGGGGTCCATAAGGGTTGCCAATACCTGTATCTTCCAAACCACCATATTTTCCATCGTTTGGAGGGTCCTCTGGATCATCACCATCGCTATTGCCGGATTTAGTTTTTTTGCCTACCGAAATTTTGAAATTTCCCTCACCATCGCCAAAGCACACAATTTTTAACAGAAACCCTCTAATGCCACTGCTCCAATCACTGATTATTTATTATATAATTATTCAATTTATTATAATTCAAAATATAATGTATAAATAGTAAATCTTACAACATATTTCTAATTAAACCTACTTAACGTTTGAACTAATATAACTACTATATGAAAGGACAGAAAAGCATTTTTGCATGATCATATGATAAATTCAATGAGTTTACTATTTAATTATTATTTTTTAAATAATATATTTGAATAAATCCAATTTTAAAATTATTCGTCTTAAGTTTAGGGTTTTCCTCTCTTAATCACGTGCGTCTTCACCAATTTTTTAAAAGCGAACAAAATGCCCTAGAGTATATGCCAACAGTGAAACATTATTCTAGTTCACCCTCTCCTCATTTCCATAAGGCAACAAAAACAAAAATAAAGAATTAAGGAAATAAATTTGATGAAGGAAGATACAAATGAAATATTTGAAGTATTTGCACTAGACACACCCATTAGTAGTTGGCTCTTTAGGCTTTGTAAGGTTGTATGTCACTAGTAGTTGTTTTTTGGGTATACATATTAGTAATTATTTTTATTAGTATATTTTTATATATATAGTTTTAATATTTTAAAGAATAAAAAGATAAAATTGACTATATAGTAATTAGTTATAAAGTAAATTATTTGTATTAATTTTTTTTTTAATTTGGGATATTTGTTATTAGAACAAGATGCATTAGCCATATAAGTGACTAGCTTGTAGGTAACAATAGTTAAATTAATTTAGAAGAGGGATGTATATAGGGTTGAGGTATCAACATGCACTTAAAATTATAATTGTTTAATGCAATGAACCTAAGTGATGTATTTGATAATTAGTTTGATAACAAAGAGGAATGAGATTAGGTCGCAACTATAGATATTGATAGTGATAGTGATATGGTTCAAACACCACTAGATGGTTACAATGTACATGCAAAACATGGTAAATCTAACACAAGTGAGTGTAAATGTAGTAAAACTCCAAGGGGACCTGTTTTTAGAGGTTAAGTAGTAGACTCATTACCATATATATTAACATATCATAATTCCTATTAACCTATGGCTGTTCATAATAATCTTATTTTGTGTATTTGTGGGAATGTGATCCCATGTAGTAGATCCAAAATATGAAGCAAAGAGATATTAGGATGATATTGGATCAATATTTCAAGAGGTATCATACATAAGTAATCTATTTTAGAATCCTAATGTAGACACCCAATTTTAAACACATCATCAATCATATTAACATGACAATATCTACCTCAAAAAGCTTGACAAACATCTTGATCAACTAGGTAAGCTAAAGTAACATCTAATACCAAATAAAAAGAGTTATACCTAAGGGGAACACTTCTAAAACTAATTAAATTTAATTTTTCCTACCCAATTGACCTACCAACGATCATTTTTGGCACTAGCACCAGGGTGCATTATTGCCAATAGCATTTTTACCTCTAATATTGTTGTTTGATCACAAGTACAAAATAAAATAGGTAGCTAACTCATGTTGTTTGTGTTTCATATATATAATTACATCATATATCTCATCTAATATCTTTTCAACTATAAATCACCTCTTCTAACTGGTAATCATGCATGTTAACTAGCATTGTAACTACTAATTCCAAAAACCTGTTGAGTGGTAATTTTACACAATTGCAAAACTACACTTACCTTAGAATTTTGATCACAAAATACTTTCTTGCAAATAAGTTAAAATAAAACAACTTCTCAAAGGTCTCCACTATATTAGCATTTGCACATGTGTATTAGTAATCTCAATAAAGATATATCACATGAATGCTAGGAATACCTTAGTGATTGCAAGTATCTATTAACAAGGGGTATGTGTTGGTTTATTTTACCATGCTATATTAATGATTTTTCATAAAACTTAAAGAAAATTAAATGTGAATTGGCCCTCATATGACCATGATGTAGCCTTAATTCATTTTATCTTGAATAATTTTAGGTATATTTTATCTTTGGATTAAGTAGATTTTAAACAAGTTTTATCTTTTACTAAATCCTAATTTAAGCATTAAGTAGAAGATTAAAACCTATATATGAATGTGAATTTAAAATTATGAAGGAATTCATTAAATGTTGCTTATGTCATGAAGATAAAGAAAGCCTTTGATATAATTAATAAATTGTCCCTCTTTGATGAAATTAATTTTCATAAAGAAACACCAATTTATTGCTTGAAAATAATGGCCTCATAATGTCGTTATGAATTATCTCTCTTTAATGAAATAAATTTTCATAAAGAAGAAATAATTTAATGTTTTATGTAATGCTAAATTAAATCTCTTTTATGAAATCAAAATTTTCATAAAGATAATGGTATTTATTGCTCTTAAATGATGGCCAATGAAATGCCATGAATTCCAAATCCCCTCTTGTAAAGAAGTTAAACAAACAACTTCTCCAAGGTCTCCGCTATTTTAGCATTTGTGTATGTGTATTAGTAATCTCAAATAAAAGTATTCAATTTAAATGCTTGATTGCAAGTAACTGTAAACAAGGGGCAATGTTGGTTTATTTTACCATGAAACTTTAGTGATTGTTCATTGAACCAAAATAAAGCAAATGTGAGTTGGCCCTCATATGACCATGATGTAGTGCCTTAATTCATTTTATCTTGAGAGTTTTAAGGTAGATTTTATCTTCTTTATTAAGTCCAAATATGGCTTCTTATCATGAATATGAAGATAGCTTTCAATGTGATCGATGAACCATCCCTCTTTGGTGAAATGGATCTTCACAAAGAGGCAATAATTTATGGCCTTAAATAAAGGGCTTCAAATGTCACTTTAACTTATCCCTCTTAAATGAAATCAAATTTTCATCAAGATGAACAATTAAGTGCCTTGAAGAAAAGACCTTCAATGTAATACTCAAATTACCCCTCTTTCGTAAAATTGGATTTTTTGTGAAGAGAGGGTAATTTTAGGCCCAAAATGGAAATTTGTGAAAATGCCATAAAACATAACTCCTTCAATGAAATTGGAATTTTCATGAAGGGAATGTCATCATAGGCTCATGAGTGCAAAAAAAAACTGAAAAAATGAAATTCGGCCCAAAAATGGAAATTTTCTATTTTCGGATTTTTTTAAAATCTGTAATAAAACATCAACTTCGGTGAATTTTTAAAAATACTAAACAACTCCAAAAATGAAATTTCAAAATGTGTAT
Source organism: Wollemia nobilis (assembly GCA_028583015.1). NCBI lineage: Eukaryota > Viridiplantae > Streptophyta > Pinopsida > Araucariales > Araucariaceae > Wollemia > Wollemia nobilis. Next base: position 628,590 of record JAQPPZ010014872.1, on the reverse strand, counting down.
TGGAAGTCTGAAGTATAACCTACGCAATGGTGAAATTATTTTTGGATTTTGAAATTTTTTAAATGTTTATTTTAATGCCTGAAAATTAAAAAAAAATTAAAATTTATGGAAAATAAAATGTAGAAAAAGTTGAAAGAAAATGCAGAAAACTAAAAATAAAATGCATTCAGTATGATGCTATCCTATTTCGACAAAACCGAAGATGTGAGGTTTCCATGCATGCAACCTAACCTATTGGACTTGCAAAACAAGCATAATCCCCATAGACTAAGTGTTGGTTCCTAGGGTTTAAAATAAATTTCAGGTTCAAGCATTCAAATGAAGCAACCAAGCAAACTTGCATTAACTCCATATACAAACTCAAAATCTGAAAAAGAAAAGAAAAATAGAAATTAAATCCATAGCATGCAAAGAGAATCTCCTTCTTTCTTGCCCACAAGATGCAAATTTTTGAAAACTCCTGCATTAAAAATGTGTCATTTTACAATAGCAGAATTTTTGGTTTTCCCAAACCAGTCCATGGAAGAAAAACAACCCCAAACAAGTCCAGAATAGCCCTCTTGCCTTCAAATCTGCAACTTTGCTTGCAACAGTTTCCAACCCCCCTTCATCTTTGAAAAACCTATTTAAAATTTTCAAATGCCCCTTCGTTTCCCATTTTCTGGTTTTGAAACGTCCTTTTCAAGAGTTATCCCTTTATTTTCACTTTTTCTTTGCTATGTCTCTATGCATGTGTCCACCTTTCACTTGTTTTAATGAAAATACATAATATCCTCTCACACAAATAAGACAAAAGCATTTGACCATACCTTTTGAATTTTGTTTACATTTGTTTATCTTTGTAACACCTCTGCTCATAAATGGCGGTCTCCTTTCGTAATTCCTTTCCAACATTTATAACACGGGATACCCATCCACCTAACTCCCTTTTATTCTAAGTACCATAACACGCACATCGATGTTTAGCTCCTTTTAATACACATCCCAATGTCATAGAATAAAACCCAATGTTATAAAACAAAAGCTAATTACATGACCCTCTCGAAGTAATTTGTGATAATTCGAGCAACATCATACCACGATCCCCTTTGTCCTGTGTGAAAGCATGTTCACATTATGGAAAATATAATTAGGATCGACCACCTGTCCATTATTTGCATTTTCTATTGCCGATAAAACCTCTGAGAGACTCCCCATTTATATCCTAAATTCTCGGCCATGTTACTCACGAACCAACCTGTTGAAACTAGGTGCTTTCGAAACAACGTGTCCTCATTTGTCATGATGGAACTCACTATTGTCAACTTCCATTCTCATGATGTATCTTCGTTGGTATTCTATGACACTACCCGCGTTGCAATGTCCACACAATATTCTACGTTAATACCATGAACTCACAGACTTCACACTTGTCTACACTTTCAATTAAACTGCCTTCACCATTGGACTCGTGTGCATGGTCGTGTCATTGTGGGACCCCCTCGGGAGAGACTTTCTCATGGCCGCAACCTGTACCACACTGCTATCGTGACATTATTGCTGCACAAAATATCTCCTAATGTAATTCATTTATGGTGTTAGCTCATGTACTCTTCATTTCAATTGTTGTGTGCCATTCTGGTTATAGAATCTCAAGATGATCCTAGGGAATATCCATGATTACCAACACCGAAGCCCCTATCAAACTTCGACTTGTCCAATATAATGCAGTGGTGTTTGTCCTTGTTAATTTTGCATGTGATCAACCTACTCAAATCCCTTATGCATTCATATTTGCAATTAAGGGGATATACCCTGATCATATCCATTTACCTTCACGGTCGCTATGGTATCGTTTGTGGTAGCCTCGACATCAACCATATCATGTGTCGACGATCCCCCAAATGAACACGACACTGCTCAACCTTATCGGGTGTATACCCATGGGTGCTAAGTTGTCAGATGCTGCTCTCATGTATCCAAAGGTCCACTCCATGTGGGGTCCAGTAATCCATCGTGTCAAGGTTCCAAACATCTAGTGATTGCATCGATGACGATGATGTCCCTTGTGGGACCCCCTTTGGAGAGATATCCACAAGGCTAGGCTATTCGTCCTTTAGGAAGTCTACGCTCACATGTCCATGTAAAACTCTACTCTACGCATCCTCATGGCTACATGACTCATTTGTCTACAATACTCGATGCCACATTGTGTTTCATCAACATTCAATGCTCTGAATATACTATGTCTGCCCATACATCTCGCCAGGTCATTGGTCAGTGCTATCTTTGGTGACCTCATCCGATAAGCGATGTCATCACTGATGCAACGTGCCAAGTCTAGCTATCACCTTTCCTTGTTGGTCTCTTTGACTGCTACTTGTCATTGAATAACCTGCACCCATCAAAATCACATATTAAAACTTATAACCCAAAAGATATCATTTAAATATAATAGCATAAAGTCTCGCGGGATAACATGAGGCTCATATGGCTTTATTTAGGTGGTATATCATTATTTATTACTTATAATATATATTATTATATATGAGATATATATAATAATATATAAAATAATAATAATAATGTCTTATTTATTATTATTATATATATATATTTTTATTTTTAATTAATACTTCTTATACACATCCACCATGGAGATTGAACCCGGGTCACATTACCGATATGTTTGTTTTACTTTGTATCAATGTATATTAAAGAGGTATTAAGGTGGAATGAAGCTTTAACATAAAACCTGCTTTATATATAGCACGCAAGCTCATTATACATGAATGACAAAAACAATAAATTTAACCGTTACAATGCTAATAACAAAATATTAGCAATAACATTGCTAACACAACATTGACGATAAAAATCGTCGACAACAAAATGACATTAAAAATCATCGACAACAATTTGACGATAAAAAATCGTCGACAAAAATTTGACAGAAAAAAAAATCGTCAACAAGAAAAAATCATCGACAATAAAATATCGTCGACAAGAAAAAGTCATCGGCAATAAAATATCGTCGACAAGAAAAATTCATCGACAATAAAATATCGTCGACAAGAAAAAGTCATCGACAAAAAAATATTATTGAAAAAAACTAATGATAAATGCAAATTCAAACAACCCAGGTGTTGTAGGTGAGTTGGAGAGAAGAGGGCAATCCTACAAAGGAGGTCCTAGGTTCAAATCTCCACCCTACCAAAATAGCTGAATTGGGTATCCAAAATCCAATTGATAATGTTGGTGCGGGCAAGGTCGAGTGCGACTCCCGGGTGACTTTGACAGTGTAGAACCCCCTGTTCGTGGTCTCTCAGACCAAGGTGGCCCCATAAGGGATTTTTTGCTTTAGAAAAAAAAAATGCAAATTCAAACAAGCCGAGCATTAGATACTCGAAACCAACACGCAAACACCCAAATACCAAAAATAAAAATGTGGGTCCCCAATTTTGGGGTATATTGTGGAGCAGCCACAACAAGTAATAAATTGGATTTGACTAGTGAGGCTTTAGATACACCAAATGATATTGCTATAGCACAAGATATCCTTCAATATATCCCGGTGTTCCCGCAAATAGACGTATATGAGGATATTTGGTATGATTTAAAGATGGAATATTTTGCTCAAGATAAACATAATTGACCATTTTTGTTATGTGCCAAATTTTGACATATTTACCTCTATACAAATGTCTTAGAAGACTTGTAGTGTTGTAAATAGTGATATATCTATCTCTAGAAAAATATCCTAGAGTATTTATAATGTTCCAAACAATGGTATATTTTCCCCAAGATAAATGTCTTGTAGGACATTTAAATTTACAAAATAGAAATAGATATATAAACAAACAAATATCTCATACGAATTTTGATGTTATATGGTTGAAGATATTGTATTAAAGGTTGTGAGTTGTTGATTTGGATTATATGGATAACAAATTACCACCAATAAATAAATAGCAAGGGAATTCATTAACATGGTATTAATATTTCTCCCATGCCTATATGTATTTTGCGTTTTTTGATGATCTTTTATATGTTGTTAAAACATTCTATTAAGGTCATTTAACTTTTTGCATGGGTATAATAGTAACATGATTTTAGGGTGATAAGTGAATTTTAGGATCTTAGTGAATTTTGATGTTATACTTATGGCAATGTAATTTCTACAACGTGTGTAGAATCATGTCACTAGAAAGTTTAGATGCCCTATCAGATGTAGAATATAATATTTTTTTATCTTTATGTGTAAAATACAATATCTAAAATTTAGTCATCACAATTCTTGTAGCACCTAGAAAATAAAAGTGATAAGGTGATGATGTAAATATATATGATTTATGATAATAATTATGGTGATGTGATTCCATCAAGTTATTAAAAATATTATATCATGAGTATCTAGATGCACTATTAGATATAGAAGAAAAACCCTTTCATCTTTTTACATCACATAACATTTTCTAAAACTCATGTATCATTATTCTTGTAATAATATTGGTAAGGTAATGATGTAAGATTATGGAGAGGTAGTTACACTAGGCTAGGAACATCTTCTGCACCTTTTGGTTCATAGGTTTTGCACCAAGAGTGAAAACCCAATGGTGAACAACCAAATATGGTTATAGAATGGGACCAAGAAAAAGAAATTTAAATTTCTTAATTATATTGGTATATTCTTGACCTCTATTGAGGTCAATAATTTCCCTAAGGTAAGTATTTTAGGATCATCATGTGTTCTAATTTTGACATCTATGGTTTCCTCAACAAAAAACCAAGATTCATATTCTAATTGAGGAGGGACTAGAAGAACTCATAGGTTTTCTAAACTAGCAAGGTTTATATATGACTAATCACTACTCAATGTTTGTGATACTACTATATTGTAAATTTGAGGGAACATCCCCAAAAATAGAATGGATGTTGAACAAGATAGCTCGAATAGCTTGGTTGGATATTGAGGGTAAATTCATAGTATATTTATTCTTGATCATAAGAGTTATCATTAGTGATAATTTTAGGATACTCTAGGCTTAAAAAATTACCTTAATCTATCAAATAAATTGATGAATACTAGGGTCTATGACATGTGATAATTCCTAGTCACCCTCATTATTCTAGTCCACCTCTTTAAATAAATTATGTTAGATAGATACACTTTTATATAGTGATAATTATAACTGAACTCTTCTTCATCATTAGAATAATTAAAACAAGGTTAATTACAACCAGGGATATATCTTAGCATACAACATTTGGACCATGTTTTAGTTTGCAAGGGTTATTTAATAGCTTTTTCATGCAAGGCTAAAACTTTACCTCAACATTTCATATTGACAAGAATTTATTTTGTTATGGGATACACATTTGATAAGAATCATGAATCATACTATCATTTAGTTTGATAATGGTTACTTCCATTGATTTTCTCATGATTTGAAATTATAGCTCAAATAATGGAGCAACTATTTATTTACACTATTTTTCCTTCATGATTAGAAGATAAACCTGACATTTATAAGGAAGGAGGGAGGTTGTATAGGTCCATACATTAATTTTCTTTGTATGATTTTTTACTACTATTAATGTATAAGGATTTTTTACCACTCTTTATTAGTTTTTGCTTGCATTCATCATAAGTTGAATCTACTTAAATGGATCAATGCTAAAAAATTAAAGATGTGAAGGATCAATGTATAGTTTTGAGATATTATTGTTAATATATAGAGAGAGTATAGACTTATAACTTTTAACCTCAACCATATTTAAATGCTTAAAGTAATTTTATTAGTAGGGATATTTTAGGTCTATCTTGTATACTCATAATTGATATATTGATGCAAGGTAGGTGGGATGCCCAAATTTCCTTTCTAAGAGGATGTTATAGAATAGATAATAGGGAATAACATAAAAAAAGGTGTTGAGAATTCAATGTCATACATTAAGGGGAACTATTATTTATACTACTAGCCTTTCATTCTATATTTTTGAATACCCAAATAACTATGTTAGATTTTTATAGTTTATTATTAGAAATATGAAAGTGATGAATTAATTTCATACAACATACATTCAGGCTAAAACAATTATCAACTAGAATCAATTTAATCAATTTACCATTAACTCAATCTACAATGTATAGTAGGTCTCTAATAAATGAGGATTGTGGAATATCATATTTGTAGAAGGAACCATTAATATGATTAACCCCAATAGGTCTAACTATTGAATCAAATTCATCATTGTTTATGTTTAAAAGAATTATATGCTCATTCAAAACTATGATTGGAATGTATTGATGGGTAGGAGATATTTTGAGAAGTTTGATGATGTATTTTTTTTTAGGTGTTTAGATGGTAAATCTAAAGCTTAAAGATGAAGAACCAAATACTCTAATACCCATGTAGATGCAACCATGGAAACCCCTAAATTATTTGACGTAGAATATATCCTAACAATATATTTTTTTATAAATTTTAGTAGTAGTTCATTAAGGCTTGCATAATTTGATGGATATTTTGATAGAGTTTATTTATAATTATTGAACATACTTTGATAATTTTCCAAGGGTTATATTTGTATAAGCTATAATACCTTGGAAACCTTGCTAAAGGTAATATTGATAAGAGAGAACATGTTAGGAAATACTAGAAGCATTGTTACCAAGTTTTAGATGCATGGATGGCTAATTCAGAGCTCAATTGATATGATTAGGATACAATTATAAATCATATATATGAATGGATTTTATTGATAGTTTGGTTGTGTTGCACTGTCGCACAACTCGCCTGAAAATTGTGGATCCACCTTTTATTTTAGGATTTGGGTGTTTGCAATTTGTTTTAAGTGTCTAATGCTTTGCTTTATTTTGGGTGTTGATGATATTTTTATGATCAATTTATCGTTGATGATATTTTTATTGTCAATTTCTTGTTGACAATATTTTTATCATCAATTTCTTGTCGATGATTTCTATCATCCATTTCTTATCAATGATTTTTATCATTAAAATCTTGTTGCTAAGGATATATATCGTCAATTTTGTTGTTAGAAAATTTTATGGTTAAATTTGGTGTTTGCCTTCATTTGCATGTTTTGATATTTATTTAAAAAACAATGAAATAAAAAAATATATCTATATATAATATTTATATTTATATATAGTATATATAATAAAAAAAATAAAAGAATTCATATGTATATATATATATATGTAAGTCATGCAAAGGAGTATTTGGATATTGATGTAGACGTGGACACCAAAAATGAAATATAGCGGGATGGCCTATGATATGTATGGGAGACCAGCTACAACATCCAAGGGGTATCAATGTCCCAAGTTGTAGATGGCGAGAGAGTTGGTTACCAAGTGCGAAGGAGTGGAGTGCCTTTGGTTGGTATAGTGGATAGTGTAGTATCATTGGAGGTGAGTGCCATTAGTTGTAGAATGATCGCATATGACAGATCAATGGAGAAATATGTGGAGCCCGATGTTGTGGGTGATGAGTAGGTTCCTTGATGCTGGTATTGATGACGAATGACATAGTGGCTCCCACATTGCAGAATCACATAAGACATCGATGGTAACATAATATAGGCCACTTGGCCATTAGAATATTTAAATAAACACTGAAGGAATAGCATCTGCCACAATCTTCATTTGAATAAAGAGTAATTGTCATCAAAATATTTACAATAGACGGATGAGGAGTCAGACTTGACATATGATGGACATATCTAGTAGAAGTAGAACAGCGAGGTAGTATCATCGATGTGCCTATGATATGTATGTGGATGAAGTCGAATGTGGGAAGTCCACGATGATAGGTTGTGATAGTTCAACAGCGTGTCATCCAAACCCGACGAAGAGTGGTTGCATGGTTTTATAGGGTGTTGGTTAGAACCTAATATGCTAACATGGAAGAAGATTTTATGGCCTAGGTAATAAAGGTTTACCCTTGTATAAGCTTATATTTAAAAGGGATGCCCAAGACCAATATGCCAATTGCCATTATGTTGTAGGGAGGTACATTTCATATATGTCAAAAGGGAGTATAAGACAAAAGTTCATTTAAATTTTGATTCTCATGGCTGCCACCAAGCGAGTGTCATAAAAAGGAACAATTTTAAATAAATATAAGGATGGAATTTAGTGCCAACAGGTATTACACTGCAACACATATGTAAAAATTTGAATATGGACGGGGTCCATGTTATTTGGCAAAGCATAATTTAACATTATAAAATGCCATATGGTGGGAGAATAATAAAACACATTTTAAAATGTTTGGGATGTTTGCTAAGATCATAGTGGGAACCGTTGATGTGCAGAGAATGGATACCGAAGACCTCAACATCTCAGGAAAACAACATGAGGTAAGGACAAAAGAAATCACATCATTTTCTTATATGAAAAAACCTACCAAGGCATCGGAGAAATTATTAGTGGATCATACTCAATAGGGGTTGCGTAACATCCATTTTGTGGATATGAGAAAGTTTTCAAGCCCAATGGAAATACAATTAATGATGTAACATGGATGATGGGGTATTGTACACATGGGCAAGGCTTTAGAGGCTGATAGGTTCAATAAATATCATAGGTAAAATGACACATATGCATGTTAATAAAATGATAGTTTATGGGCAAAGAGTATATGTTGGTTTTAAAACCATGATGGGACCCACAAGTTGCATGATTTAGAAATTTTGACATGGTATTCGAAGTCGAAGTGGAAGGAAACCTAGCGGCCACGTTAGTAGTGGCATATGACCCCAACGAGTTTGACTAATGATACCCTGGTATGCGTACATTTGATAAATGTAACATTTATACAGAATGAATTGGTAGCAGCTTGGATGTGATGTACAATGATAAGTAGACAATGTCAATAGCTCAAATGACAGATAAACATGCACAGGGGCTACAGTGTGGGCGTTATCCACAGTCAAAAGGACACATAGATCGCTGCATAGACAAACAGAGGAAATAAGTCATGATTGAACCTGGATAGTTATAAGGAGGTCCAATGATCTTACATAGGTGACACTAGGCTCAATGTAGAACTGGAGTGTGAGTTTTTATGATAGGAAATCATAGTGATTTGTAAGATAAAGTAATATGACCATTATACCGCCTGCGTGGCATACATTGTAGAGATAGAATGATCACTAATTCAAGACATCCATGGTGTTAAACCAATGGATGGTGGGGTCTCAAAATCATACAGTAGCAACAATTCATAATGGCAAAAATAGTTTAGTTTTTTTACTTATGTAATACTGTGACATGTCAAATCCATAAGGGCCATATTTATAAGGTGTAAGCCTCCCTACGGTGTTTATGAAATGTTACCCATCAGTGATTAAATGTTGGGTACTTTAATTTAGGAATCATTTGACCATATTATTTTAAAATTAAATAATTACACTCATCTCCTACTTAACCATAGTGTAAGCTTATAGAATGTAAGGTGGGGTAAATATCCCATTCGTCATTAAGTTACAACGTTTGCATTTGGCTATATTTGGAAAGGCCATAATGCATCATGGAGAAGGACGTTACATGGAGCCAAAATAGGGAATGAAAACCAAATGAAGTAAGGCGAAAAAATGGAAAAATTAAATGAAAATCCATAGGATAAAATGTTAAATCTTGCACATAAACAAGGGACAAGGGGCTGGTTTTTTTGAGAAAAAAGACGAGAAAATCTACTGGAATTTCAATGTAAAATTATAAATATTATTTTAAAGCAAGGGTTGTTCCAGAAATTTGGATCTTGTTTCCAAAAAAAGGAGAATTTTATGCATGCATGGATTTAACTATTTATCTTTCCCTTTTCAAAATTTAGATTTACAAATGGTTTTTAATGTATTTTTACAGTTATATCATTGAATATTTGGAATCTGAAATTTATTTTCTGTGTCCTAGGAGCTAGCACTTAATTTATTTTGATTGTGCAAATGCAGGTTAAAATAGACTAGGTTGCATGCAATATTTTCTCACAACTTCGGTTTTTCAGGACAAGGTACCATAAAACTTATAATGCTTTACATGTTTGCATTTTCAGCATTCAAGTTAATTTCAGATTTTATTTTTCATCTTTGTAACTTTCATTTTTGCAGATTTTTTTAATTTTTGGGTATTAAAATAAAATTTTAAAAAAATAAAATGAAAAAAATAATGACATGGGTGTGAAGAATGATATACAATCTATCATACAAAGAAAATTCGAACTCATTCTGAACACATTTCGATTTTATAAAAGTTGTCGAAAATGAATCTTTAATGCAGATTTTTATAATTTTGGAATTTTATTTTTTTTTACATTTTGGAGGCAAATCAGATTTTTTAAACTTTGCATTCCCATTCATAAGCATAAGATGACCTTTTATTTATGAAAGTTCAATTTTACTAAAATGGGGTAATATTTATGGCATTTCATTGGCCATCATTTAAGAGCAATAAATACCGTTCTATTTATGAAAATTCATATTTCATCAAAGAGAGGTAATTTATCATTACATCAAAGGCTAGTGTTTTAAAACATTAAATTATTTCTTCTTTATGAAAATTAATTTCATTAAAGAGGGATAATTCATAATGACATTATGAGGTCATTATTTTCATGCAATAAATTGGTGTTTCTTTATGAAAATTAATTTCATCAAAGAGGGACAATTTATTAATTATATCAAAGACTTTCTTTATCTTCATGATAGAAGCTACATTTAATGATTCCTTCATAATTTTAAATTCACATTCATAGATAGGTTTTAATCTTCTACTTCATGCTTAAAGTAGGATTTAGTACAAGATAAAAATTGTTTAAAATCTACTTAATCCAAAGAAGATAAAATCTACCTAAAAATATTCAAGATAAAACGAATTAAGGCTACATCGTGATCATATGAGGGTCAATTCACATTTAATTTTCTTTAATTTTTATGAACAATAATTAATATAGCATGGTAAAATAAACCAACACATGCCCCTTGTTAACAATTACTTGCAATCACTAAGGTATTCCTAGCATTCATTTGATATATCTTTATTGAGATTACTGATACACATGTGCAAATGCTAATAGCGGAGACCTTGGAGAAGTTGTTTTGTTTTAACTTCTTTGCAAGAAAGGAATTTTGTGATTAAAATCCTAAGGTGAGTGTAGTTTTGTAATTAGGTAAAATTACCACTCAACATTTTTGCACTAGAAGGAGGGCATAAATTGGTATTCACTGATATAAAACTTTTTGATTGTTCATACAAAATAATGTGATTTGGTGTGATCATTAGGTTATGAATGGTTAAAGTTTTCATTTCCTATTGACTGTTATCTTAGGCCTCCTTCAACACTCAAAATTTTGGCGCTAGAAGGAGGACCTGAATTGGTGTTATTTCATTTATGTTAAATGGTTCATTATTGTTTAAAATGCTTTGACTCGTCCATGCAATGAATAATATGATATTGGTGTAACTTTGAGAGTTTTGAATTGCTAAATATTTTAATTTCATTTGACTAACATCTTTGGGCCTCTTTAGCACTCAACACTTTGGGAGCTAAGAGGGTTTGAATTGATTTACTTTTTTGCTATTTAGATGCTAAATTATTCATGTTACTTGAAATATTTATTCAAAGACATTGGTATTGACTAACGAGGTTTTGTTCCCATATGATTATTGTTATTTATTCTAACATTATCTATTTGATAATGTGTTAGTATTAACCTTTTTGTAAATTTGATAATGTTCTTCAATTTCATGGTTTAATGGATGCATATATTTTGGTTGATGCTAATATGATGATTTATATGTTAAACATTTAAATTTTGTTAGTCATTTCATGCTTCTTTGCAAGATATTTTTATTTGACTAACAAATTTGGTTCTGAAGTTATTCTTTGAGTTTCACTAATGGTGATATTTGATGTGCAAATGATATCTTTAAGAGAAAGAATGGTTTCTATGTTAGGGAAATATTATGAGTGTTTTCCTATGCCTAGAACACTCCATCAAATTCCTGAAATGGTATTGGAGTTTCTATGATAGTTTAATCAAGATGATACAATAAGATACATACAAAAATTAAATGTCTACAAGAGCACATTATTTCAATGGAAAATTTACCATGATGTTATTGCTTTTAGGCTATTCTCATATATATTCGATGACAGATCATTCTTTTGGTATGCCCAATTACCCATAGAGGTTAGGACTCATTGGGTCCATATAGAAATAACATATCTTTATAATTTTGGTAATAAAGTGGACTTAGATATGTTGCGGAATTAGTTTACCTCTATTTTTAAAGAGCCTAATGAATTCATGAGTCAATTCAATGAGAGGTTCCGTGAGTTGCATGCTCAAATATGGGAAAATTTTAACACAATAGAAGAGGAAGTTATTCAAGTATTAATGGGAGCCATACCTCCTGTACTTGTTACATTATTGAGGGAAAATCTTGATGACCCATCTTTGCATAGAATCTATGAGGTGGCAGAACAATGGCAAGTGGATACACAACATGTTCTTATGAGAGATTATTTTTTTTGATTTATTGATGTCAACCTACACCAACCATAGAATATAGCACCCTCCAATCCAATGATACCTAAGGTGAATGATCAAGGGGATAAATTTGAATGTCCAAATTAACCACCTTAAATACCATTAAAGAGGAGGTACAAGTTGCCAAACCAACACCCACCAATGAGGATTGTGTAGAGATGGGTTCATTTCTAGAAATGCATGAGTATTCAAATAATGGAGGTGTCCTAAACCTAATTATTTTTTAGGTATTTAATAGTACATAACCTTCGATAGAATTGAATAAAGTGGTTGAAAGTTAAATTTAAAGAGAATCAATAAATGAATTCGAAGATATAATAGAATTTCACCACTGGTTCTCGGAAGACACTTTGGATGAGATTGTTGAAACTAAGGGTTAAGAAGACCCACACCCTCCAAATTTTGATGAAATTGAATCATTGGTTACAAATGTGGATAGTGATATTGTAAACTTGAATACAAAGAGTAGCCCACTTTTGGAAATCATGGAACCATCTAAGGAGGGTGAAGGTAAATTTGATGAGAAATGTGTTGATGAATTGGAAGATGTTGAAGAAGTAGTTGAGCGTCACCACTTGATTTTAGAATATGATTATTATTATTCTTGTAAGAAGTGGGAATATTACACTCACTCCAAACCTTCTAATGAAACATTTATGTCAATTGATATGCATGATGATACAATCACTTTCTTGCATGAGGATATTATAAGTCTTGTACAATTTGAGAATGTTTTGGAAGAAGGATTGGAATCTCATCAGGTGTTGGAAAATGATAATGATTCTATTTACAAGAACAAAGAAGAAAAATAAATGATAGAAGAATCAAAATATCATACAAAATATACCATGGAGTTTCATTCCACAAATTTAAATGACAACTTTTACAATGGTTGGGGAAGATATGAAGATGTGTTTTTTTATCACACTCCTATTGATGAAACACCTATTCCTATTGATATACATGATTTTGAAACTTATTCCTCACATGAAGATCTTACATTTATAAGCGTAGAGAAAGTTCCCAAATTAGATCATGTTGAATATGAATTCATTGAAAATATTATTGAAAGAGAAAGGGAAAAAACAATAAATGTTTCTTATGATCCATCTATTTTTGATGAGGAAGAGGTAAAATATTCTATTTCATTATTGAATATTAATAATTGTGATACAAATTTGCATGATTATTTTGAATATTCTAAGGAAGAAATACCATTGGTGGTTAACAAGGAATTGGAACCAAATGACAAAGAGGTTGATCTATGTGAAGCAACTCAAGTGATTGATCAAGGTGATGTGTTATTTGACATGCACCTTGACCAACAAGATGTAAGGTTTGAAAAGGATGGTCATGTGTTCGATTGGGTGCCTAAATTTGGTATTTTTGAACAGGTGTTTGATAATGATGAAGATCATGAAGAGAAAGAAAAAGTTACAAATGCTCATCAAGTTTTGGTAAATTCTAACCATTATGTGTTGAGTATGGATGACAAGGTGAAATATTTACCCATGTTAGTGACTACAAAAATTTCATGTAATGGATTACAAGATGTTCCTTTGGATGCTAATGCTATTTATGATGAAACACCATTAGAGGTGAATTAAGAATTAAATTTTATTTCTACTCACACCACTAATTATATTTATTTGATGAATGAAAATGAAGTTGATGTGCTTAAATTGCTAAATCAAATTCATCAATAATTAATAATGGAATCTACGATGAAAACTTACAATGATTCTCATTTAGTAGATATCCTAGATGCTTGTAATCTTTTGCATGAGTTTGATTGGCCTACAAACATGAAAAATGAATTGAATTGAATTTTTTTAGAAATAGAATTTTGCTTTCAAAATTCCTTATTCGAAAAGAAAGGCCTAATTCTAAATCAAAAATTGAATTGTAAAACTGACATATGAAAGAATAGACATGAAATAATTGAAGATCAATTAATGTCTTATAAATTTAATGATTTTTATCTCACCTATAGGATAATTAATGCAACTAAATCACACTAGTGGGGTGAGAGAGGAAAGATGAAGAGTGTGGTATTGTTTGGCTTAATCTTGTTTTTGTTGGGTTTCTGTAAAACTTGGCATGCATATCATGTTATATACCTTTTGAAATGCACTATTCATGTTTGGGATCCAGGGAAGAGTTAGCTCAAGCTTTGCACCATCTTGTACAATATTGTACATTTTTATATAGTGTTGGTTTGTGTTTTTTTTTCATTTTGTGTTTGGGATTGTTTCCTTATTTTGAGGTGATGTTGCGTGGGCGCTAACTTATGGTCTCTGGCCCATTGTTATGTTTCTTTGCTTAGAAGGTTGGAATATCTAATCTAAAATTAGGTGAACCCCAAAAAATGGGGATGGATTATTTTGATTATCATTCTCATATTTTAGGACTAAAATGGTGGAGAGTAGAACAATGAAATATTTCACTAAAGCTCCACATGCAACTCATATATTAAAGAGTATTTTTGGAAATTGTGAAGGATGAAGTTGTCTTGATTTGCATATTAAGGCAAAAATTCAACACTCTCTATATATATGCTTCCTAACCCTAGTGATACATAAATATTTGCAAATCTATAAAAAAAAAAAGATAAAAAAAAGAGAGAACAAAAAATAAAGTTAGAAACGAGCATTGAAAAGCTTGATCATATCAGTCATAAAATCTAGATAAACCCTATAGAGGATTCAAATAAAATTCAAAGGTTGAAGAGTGAGAGAAAAAAAACAAGTTGATACTACCCTAAACTCCAGCTCTAATCCAATAATGCAACAAACCCAAGTTAAACCAATGCTGACCCAACCAGTATTCACATAGACTAAGGTTCGAGATGGTGCAATATTCTGAGGAACAATAGAATATTAAATTAACTAAATGCAACCACTATCAACATGCATATATTAAACATAAATTTTTATAGCCTTTATATTTAGAGATAGTCATTAAGTATAGTGTTTCAATTTTGTCCACTTCGATTGATTACAAGAGTAGAGCTCATAAAACTAGAGCCACTTGGTTCAAAAATATCATCCAACTACAAAGAGATAAAGAAAATAAAACTAAAATAGGCTATCTAATAGATGTTTTACCAACCTTTGTAACAGGCTAATGAACTACCATTTATACAATTTTTGGTCCTTTCCTAGCATTATATTTTGCAAGTAAATACCATGTGCCTCTTGAATTAAAATTTCTTTCCATACTGCAGTCACACCTCATTAAGTGGGTACTAATTTGACCATACCTCATAAATTCTTCATCTATATTAAGCCCTGCAATGGCCACACTTCATTAAATTTCAATTTACATGATGCTGAATTCTAGAATGACCACGCCTCATTAACTCTTCATGAGTCCATCAAAATTTGGGTTGATCATTAATTTCACTATCTTCCATATTGCATGGTTGTACTTACCCAACGTGTATTGAAATTCCATGTCTTCCATCATATCCACCATACTTAATGTAGCCACCAACAAAAAAGTTACAAAAAATAAAAAAAGGCAAAGGTTAGAACATTATTATTATTAATAATTTAATTTTCAAGTTTTCTAAGGTTCTAAAATTTGTGAATTTAATTTTTTATTAAATTTTTATTTTGTTTAATTTTTTTTTTTGTTATTGTAGCAATCATTTTTTTAAGGGTTAATATCATGTTTTTTTGACATTATATCATCGATCATTGCTAGGGCATCAATCTGAGTGGCCTTCAATCATTGAGCTCAACCTCCAAGTACTGGATTAATATTACCAATTTTTTAGCTTCATTTTTTTAATGCGAGGATTTTTATGTATCTTTGTGAATGTCATCCTCCCACAAAGTCTAACACTTTTAATTCTTAGTAAAATTTTCACTTTTATCTCAAGGTTGTTGGTTATGTCAACACTTAGAAAAATTTCCTTTCTCACATCATTTATGACAAGCCAAAGAAATTTTGGTACCACTCCTACTCTGCTTCCTAACATGGTACATAATTTTCAACAATATCAACACTTAGCACATTTTTATTTCTCAAAGCAATCAAAATTTTAGTACCACTTCACTTCCCAGCATGGTACATGATTTCTAGAAATACCAACACTTAGCATAATTTCCTTTCTTAAATTTGTTCGACTTTTGGTACCACTCTACTTCCTAACATGGTACATGATTTATACCAATCTCAACACTTAGCACATTCTCCTTTCTCAAATTTGTCAAACTTTTGATACCACTCTACTTCTCGGTATGGTAAATGATTTCCAACAATATCAATATTTAGCACATTTTTGCTTTCTAGAAAGTTTTTAAACTTTTTGTACCTCTCCACACTCTGCTAGGGTACAATATTTTTAGTTACTTCTACACTTACTCAAATTTTGAACTTGCTTTTTGACATGTCGATGGACTTTTGGTACATTTATACACTCTACTAGGATACAAGATTTCTAGGAATGTCCATACTTAGAAAAAGTTTTGGGAATGTACATACCAAGAGAGGAGGAAGTGGGTAGAAGTAGTGGTATCCATGCCATCGAGGAACAAACCTTAGTAATAGTGGATATAGTGGAGGCTACGATAATATAGTCACCATGAATGGCAATAGATATAGAATGAGATGCACTAGCCATACAAATGGCTAACTTATAGGTGATAATGGTTGGATTAATCTAGGAGAGGGATTTAACTATGACTCAAGTTATAACACTCACCTATGAGTATTATCACATAATATATTAGACCTTAGTGATATAGTTGATTAACATTAGTCTAATTGTAGAGAATGTTGTAACTATGGTAAATATTGTAATCATAACTAGTGACATCGATAGATAATTGATTTATAAAGTTTTTAACTAGATGGTTTTAATACAATAATAGTGAATAGTAAACATAGCATGGGCATAGGAAGATACATTATAGTTATATGTGGACCTAATAATAAAGGTTGAGTGATTGAATTACTACCACATAACCTACCATATCATACTTCCTACTAACTTATGAGTTCCATCTCTAAGTCATAGTAATTCGAGGATACACACACTCATGTTGATCACCCATAATTCATAACTCAATGATGATATCTTTACTATAGGAAGGAAGAGGAGGACTATCCTTATATACTAGGTCTCAATCCCAAGACGCATTGCCTCATCCTTCAGGCCAATTTTGATGTATGTACCATTATGTATCATAATAATTATACTATAATTGATGATGTACTATTGATTATTTATGTAGAGTATTGATAGAAATATGTGTGTTGTGAATATATATAAATATATATATAGAGAGAGAGATAGAGAGAGAGTGTGTGTGTAGACACCAAAACAACACCAATCCGATTATGTGACAACAAGCGCTGATCGCATTGACACAAACAGCCCCTAGGGCAGCCCCCAGAGGTTAAACAGTGGTCCTAACCACTCCCAAAAGTAGTTTGGAAGGTCAAAGGTCAATTTGGCACCTTTTTGGCACCTTTCTCTCTGCTCGTCCCACCCCGGGACGAATACAAACTAGCATTCGTCCCACCCAGGGATGAATAGCAACATTCGCCCCAGGGTGAGGCGAATAGAAGGTTTGATTGGCAAAAAAAGTCAAACCTCGGCAACTCCGCCAGTTAACTGAGGCTTCAGGCCATGCAATTGCGAGGAATAGCTTTTATTCAAGAAGAGAGACTTCAGTGATGTGTGTCTTTATTTTAGAGACCTCATGCAAGGAGATTCTAAATCAGGGAGTTAGCTTTTCTCTGAAAATAGGACAGTTAACTCAAGTGGCACCCTCGCATGCGCAATTCAAACAAGGAGACCCTAAGGTCTATAAATTGGGGAGTTTTCCCACCCAAAATATATACAGAGAAGGAGCATTTGAGCAACGAAGTGCTGCCAATTTACATACCTACTTGCGATTTGTGCTTTTACATCCTTAATCTCTCATTCGAAAGGGAGGTTATTGGGTGACTATTGGAAGCACGAATCCGGACCCAAAACCCAATTTTTGGCCACAAAAATTCCCAAAATTTGTCGACAACACCCCATAACCAGTTTTGGACCCATCCCAAGTGGATTGGTGCCGAAAAAGTGCCTCAAACGGTGGGCGTCCTGCCCCCGGGCGCTCCCCAATCTGTCATAGTCCAATTCGCCCCACCCCGGGATGAATAGAAATATGTGATATATTTCTCTAGTTTTTCTTTTGCATTTTATTCTAGATAGGTTAAATAGGTTACAGTTCAAATTTCATTTCATTTTGAGCAATTTTGACCAGGTTTTTGTCATTTCCCGCCTTTACTAACTTGTAGATGGCACTAGAAAAATATGGGTGCTAGAGGCAAAATTGGAGAAATATGACCATCTGGGTCTTCCCAAAACACCCCCAATTAGCTAACCCCAAGTTTGCAGGTCATTTGGAGCTTCCTAAGTAGGACATTGAAGAGGGTGCTTTCTGACAAGTTATTGTAGGTCTATTCGTCCCACCCTGGAGCGAATACAAATATGTGAGGAATTTCTAGACTGTTCTTTTTGCAATGGTCTTCTATTAACATATTTATGCTACTGTAAAATTTTTAGGTCGATCCGAGGTCATTTGATAATCGTTTTAATATTTTCATGCATTTACTGACAGTAGGCCTTGGGAAATACATGCTTTATTCCGTCCGCAGGTGCTACTAATATTTTCTGTTTCTTTGAATGCAGGTTTTTGACAGCAGAGGAGCAGGAAAGAGCAAAGAATCATATACGCAAGCGGCGGTGATATTTTGGTCCGCCCATCTTACATGTGGGCACGCGGAAGAAGGATTGTGATCCATGGATGTTGTGACAAGAAACACATTTGACGCTCCTATCCCCTAAAAAGGAAGGAGACGTATTGTAACACATTTTGAAAAGCATATCAATAAATATATTACCATATTTCATATTGCTTTTATCTTGTGTCAATTTGTCTATGTTCTTTCTTGTTTCTCTTTGCGGGTTGTTGGGTTTTAAGCTCTTTTTGGCACTTTCCTTTTTGTTTCCGTATCCTCGTGCTTTCAATGGCGATCACGGTGGGACCTGTGTCCCTTGATTTTTAAGATTAAAATTCTGATTAAAGTTTCTTGTTTTTTTGCTTGCAGGTACCAAGTTTTCAAACGCTAGACTGTTTCAGGCAGAAATTCAGAGACATCCGATTTAGGCAGAGAAGAGGTAGGGGTTTTAAACACCCTTTGTCAATTTTCTGTTTTCTATTTTTTGTTCTCTGATTTTTTCTTGCATAGGAGAGTTTAGAGGCTTGCTTGTTTCAATTTTGCAACTTAAAAATAACCCCACACACCACGTGGTATTTTAAACACAAGGAGTTGGTCGTAAAACCCCAACCCTTGAGCAAGACCAATGGTGGATTTCATCATCACCTTGGCTTGAGATATTGCATCCATAACCCCGATCGCGACTGTTGCTAGACGTAAATCCTGACGAAAGCTGACCAAGTGTAGCTTGGGGTGATTCCCAACACATGAGGATAAGTCTTCTATGGTAGGTGTCATAAACAGAGTGATTCCCCTTCCGTACCACCTATGTTCCACGTATCATCTGCTCTCACGTACCTATAGTCTCCCTCACGTAAGGGCGGGTATATAGAGAGGTTGGTATATCGGTCCGGAAATGGTATATTGAAGGGGCGACCATTTTGGGAGTCATAAGAGCCTTCATAATTGCATTTAAATGGTTTTCACAAAAAGCTTTCAAAAACAAACAACAAAACACACTAAACCAGATTTAGGGCACACTTTTAATCTTTAAAAGAGATAATCATTGCTTGTGTGTGTGTGCTATTTTTTGTTTAGTGTATCAAATAAAAATCATAAAAAGAAAAATCAAAAAAAGAATCTACGCATCTTTAGGTAAACATCACCATGGTGTACACCCGTAGCCAAGCCCGATCACGGGCAAAAGCTACAGAGAGTGCACCAAGGGGGACAAGTCACCTCCGATATAGTCTTGAGGACTTGGTCATCCCGCCTTGGCGGCAGGATACACAAGTTAGTCCACATCATGCCGTTACAGAACATGACTCTAGAGGCTCTTGGACTCATGCCATCACTAGACAAGACTATAGAGGCACCCCCTTGAGGGGCACACCCACTCAACATAGAGGCACCTCCTTGAGGGGCACCCCCACTCAGCAAAGATCCTTTCAAGAGGAAAACCTACATGTAGCACTCAACCTAGATAGGAGGCCCCCCTTGGAAACTCGTTATGGGTGGCCTAGTGATGAAGTGCTTGAACAACATAGGGTCCACAAGGAGGAACCATATGATTTTGTTACTCCTGATTTACCCCTGATTACTGTCAGAAACACTAGACCATATCCAGAGTATCAGGCTCTCCAGATAGGGCAAGACAATTCTGCCCGCACCTTTTATGCATATAACAGAGAGTGTGAGGAAGATCACTACGTTCCTCAAGAGTAGTACACAACATGGGAATGATGCACGTCCGCACCCGCAATGTATCAGGATCACTCATTGAGGCCAGAGCCTCAAGTGAATGCCGCTAACCTCGATAGAGGGAAGCAACCCATAGGGGTCTCAGAGCACCATGACCAAGAAAGACATGTAGGGGAGGCATCTAGGCCTCCTAAACAAGAAACGATGGAACAAATTGACTTGGCATTTGCCAAACTAGCCGCCCGCCAAGCGCAAATCACGTGGCTCAGGCAAGACCAACAATAATTAGAACATTTGTGTCGCCTTAACCAAGAGCGCATTCAGCGTCAGACAGCTGAATTGCTTCACAACAATGTGCCTGAGAAGGTCCCAGCACCTCGTGCACATAAATCTAAGATGTATGAGAGGCACAACCCCTTAGTGCGAGACAGGTCTCCGCGACCTCATCAAGCACTGCCTCTAAGACCTCCTAGACCTGAGCGGGAGGCCACTCCCAAAAACTACGATGGGCACCCTCCGCGGGCACCCATCAATGTTTACAGGCCTAGGCCAGACACTCCTCAAGAAGCTTATGAGGATTATGAACAAGAAGAAGAGCGGGCTGAAATGCCCTATCAAGGCAGAAGGGGTGCTACCCAGCTATCCCTCCAAAGGCCTCAAGTTCCCCACAACCCACAGCGGGAGCAAACCAAGGAGGAGGAGATCAAGTCCTCCGATGCATACAAAGTGTTGTTAGAGCGCTTAGAGACTATGGAGCTCAAGACTTCTGGGCCCCAAAAGCCTACTTTATGCCAACTCCGTAGTCATCCTGTGCATCCGTCAGTGCCGGCACCTCCATACCCCAAACACTTTAAGCTGCCCTAGTTGGCACTCTTTAGAGGGGAGGAAGATGCCCAAGAGCATGTGACTCGATTCTTGAGCCAATGCTTTGGCATTCAGGACAATGATGCTTTGCTATTAAGAACATTTATAACCACATTCGTAGGCCCTGCCTCGGATTGGTTTACTCAATTACCAAAGCACAACATCTGTAACTTGGATCAGCTAGTGGACGCATTCCTAGAACGTTTCGCTTTCAACACAAAGAAAAAGGCATCACTAAGTGATCTAGCTAGCCTCAAGCAGTATGAGGAGGAATCTATGGTGGCATATGGGAACCGGTGGAGGACGTTGCTTTCAAAGCTACCCTACCTCCCTCCTATGTCTGACTTGACCCAAATGTTCGCAAAGAGCTGTTTGCGATCGATCTCTATGCTATTGCAGCTGCAGCAATATGCCACTTTAGAAGAAGCTCTGGCGCAAGCCAGAATCATCGAAGAGATCAAGATACAGGATGGCAAAATTGCCAAGCCTAAGAAAAAAGAATGGAACAAGAGCACTAAAATAGGGACTACGCAACAGAAACCCGCCATGGTCAATCAAGTTGCTATCAATGCCCCTAAGCCTACCCAAGAAACATAGCCTCAAAAGGCTAACTATCAGGCAATGCCTCCAAACAACTATGATAGAGAAAACCAAAAGCAAGAACAAAATCAGCAGCGTCACCCTAGGCGACAATTTACGCCATATACAGAGTCCAGGGACTCCTTGTTTGACCGCTTGTCAGCAGTAAACTTGATTAATCTGCCAGAGATTCAAACGATAGATCCTAATGCGCCAAAGCCTAAGGGGTATAGGGAGGATTTGTACTATAGGTTCCACAGATGAAAGGGACATGACCTTAACGCCTGTTGGAAGTTCAAAGGTTTGGTGCAAGACCTCATTGACAATAATACATTGGCAGTGGATAACCCCATAGCGCCCAACAACCAACAAATGGGCATTTTCAGAGATCCTTTGCCCGCACATGATGCACAAGCAAAACCTCTTCACGTCAACGAGGTGCAACAGAATTGCCCCATGGAGGGGTATGTAGGGATGATAAGCATAGTGACTAGGAACAAGAGATACCCAGGAGCTGCCCCCGCGGCAGCCACAAGAGAAGTTCCATCAACGTCACAACCTCAATCGAACCCTACGCAGCTTCCCCCACCTAGACCAGTGGCCACGATTCGAACTAGACTTACTCAAAGTCTAAGGACCACGTCGGCTAGGCTCTCCATATATGAGCTTATTCAACAATCAGCGCCCCATCGGGAGGCTCTCATGGAGATATTAAAGGCAATTGAGCTGCATCCCCATGAAGCAAATTCTTTCAACAACTTCGTGGGCCATGTGAAACAATGTACGAAACCAGTCATCACCTTTAGAGAAGATGAATTAAAATCGATGGCTGGTGATGTGGCGGATCCACCCCTACACGTTATTGCGTGGGTCAACGGGATTCCATATAAGCGGGTGTTGGTAGACACTGGTTCGTCCAGTAACATTATTACAACTGCTACATTAAAACATTTGAAGCTGCCGACCTCTCACATCGTACCTTCCACTTATACTCTTCGAGCATTCAATGATGTGATATGCTCGATAGTTGGCACAATTGTCCTACCCATACAAGTGGGACAAAAGACCATTCATACATTGTGCCACATTTTAGAAGGTGAGATGGCTTACAATATCTTGCTGGGGCGACCTTGGATCCGGGACATGAAGTGTGTCCCTTCAATTGCTCATCAATGCTTGAAGTATACATTTGAAGGACAGGTGCATGTAGTCCCTACAGATTTAGAGCCTTTCAAATACTGCAATTCAGTGCAACTAATGCCGCAGTCGACCCTTCCGTCAACGCATTTGGATTTTTAGTTAAATCCATCTAAAAGGGGTCCGATTACGCAGGAATCTCCATTACCAAGGCAATCAAATTCCTAGGCGGGTCCATCTTCTTCATCTGGTCCTCCCACAACGATGCCACCTACGGTGGCCACACCAAAGGACAAGGGAAAGAAGCCCCTGGAAGAGGAACCACCCTTAGTCTCCAACATCTCGACAGAAGAGAAGCCTAGTAGAATGGAAGTCGAGACGCCTAGTTCACCCCACATGGAGTGGACTCAGGGAGAACTTCCATTCGCTCCCCCTCAAATGCCAACAATCACAGTTGAGATGGCCAACACGGGATTGGGGGAGTATCTAGTGCAAAACATTATAGCAACGCCCACACTTGAGTCCATGCAGGACATGGGGAGACCTCGACTCCCCATCGGCTCTGTGGTTCCTCTAGGCTACCCACCCAATCAGACAAACTTTATTTATGGGGGCTTGGATAATGGCGTTGAACCTTCCCTACAAGAAGAGGAAGATGAAGAGCCCTTTGTTGAGGATGTCAATTATCTGTCTAACCTAGACTTCGCATTGAGATATCTTAGCCAATGCAATTGGCATGGATATGGGTTGGGTAGGTATGAACAAGGAGTGCGTGTTTTGTGCCAACCAAGATACCAAATGCCTTATGACAAGTCAGGCGTAGGGTTTAATCACCCCTTGCCCCTAGACATCTTGGTCGAAAACATGCAAGGCCTAGGGATAGGCAACAAGGATGGGTTGGCATCAGATCCATATGCCAATCCAAATACAACTTATACATTGGGGGATTATTTCCCATTACACACAAACAACCTTGTTGACCTCAACAACCCTTTCCCTTCGGTCGCAACGGGAGACAATTCAAGGACTCACCTCCATGAAGGGTATGGACAAGACCAAGAAGGGTCTTCGGATGATGAGTTAGATTACGAGGTAGCACCTTGGGATCCTCTTGAGTCGAGAAGCAATCATTCCCACGTGCATCCCATGGATGATTATCAAGAAAGCTTCCTGACCATGTTCCCATTGGATGCTCCAATTGAGCATATGCCACCTCAAGAAAATCAGGTCCCCCCGTAGAGAGCAGAACAACCTCGATGGGACCATATTAATTTGCTCGAGCAAGATGAGCTTCCCATGTCGCAAGCAGCTATTGGAGCCAACGAAGGCCTTTGGATCTTTGACAGTGACTACGAAGATGAAACTGAGATGGCCTATCTCAACCACATGCGACAAATGCAACAATAGTATCCCTTGGACATAGATGACATGTTTGAACACCTACACATAGGGCCAAGACATAGGTGGCACCTCAACCTGGCATAGTTATAGCAATTACTGCACCCGCCACTCTGGGTACACAGAGAGCATCTTCCGCCTGGAGACCCTATCAAACCATCAGTGCCTAGGGCAGACCCTGTCTGCATGTCCGCGCATAGGGCCGATCCATTTGTGCCAGTGCCTATAGAGCCAGATCCAAAGCACCAAGAACATCCAGAATGTCATAGTCATCACACCTGCGGTAATGGAGGTTACAATCATTTCATCAACATGATCTCCATTGACTTGACCGCCCCCATCCATGATCCAGCCGACCCAACATGGTCATTGCATCTAGACATAGAGGCTATAGATTGGGATCGCACTGACACACCACCATCCCCATCAGAGTACTGGCCTTGCGGTGGGATGTTTCATTTCACTCCAGGACAGACTCAGGATGTCTTCCATGTTGAAGAGGAACCTGACGTTCCTAACGATGATCTTAATTCAGCAAATGATATCCATCTGATCCCAACTCCACACCAGTTGGAGGATGGATCCCACATGTCGATCGAGGCAACGACTGACGTAGACATCGACATAGATCCAATGAATCCATGGATTCTCAAGCTAGGGGTAAGTCTCTCCCCCGAAGAGCAAGCCGATTACATTGCCCTTCTCAAGGAGAAGAAGGAGGTTTTTGCATGGTCATACAAAGACATGTCGGGGCTAGACCCGCAGCTAGTCACGCATAATTTAACGCTGGATCCGACAATCAAGCCAGTAAAGCAAAAACTACGCAAGATGCACCCAACAGTGGCCTTAATGGTCAAAGACGAATTGCAAAAGTTGTTGGATGCATAGTTTGTCATCTACGTGGATTATCCACCATGGTTGTCTAACATGGTACCCGTCAAGAAGCCCGATGGGAGGATTCGCATATGCACCAATTTTTGAGATCTAAACAAAGCGAGTCCTAAGGATGATTTCCCCTTGCCTAGCATTGATGCATTGGTAGATGCTACAATGGGCCATGAAATGCTTTCCCTCATGGATGGTTTCTCGGGATACAATCAGATTCGTATCAATCCCGAGGACCAACTAAAAATGGCATTCACAATGCCTTGGGGGACATTTTGTTATAAGGTCATGCCTTTTGGCCTTAAAAATGCTGGCGCCACCTACCAACGTGCCATGACGTACATCTTCCATGATTACATGCACAAAACTTTGGAAGATTACATGGATGATTTGTTGGCCAAATCTCTTTTGCGCCCCAATCATCTCGATGACTTACGCAAGATCCTTGATCGCCTCATTGAGCATAAAGTCAGACTAAACCCCAAGAAGTGCGTCTTTGGCATCACATCTAGAAAGCTCTTGGGTTTCATAGTCTCCAAACGAGGAATCGAGGTGGATCCCAACAAAGTCAAGGCAATCCTTGAAATGCTTCCCCCAACTACCATCAAGCAGCTCAGAAGTCTGCAGGGAAAGGTCGCATCGATCAAACGCTTCATAGCACAGTTATCTAACAAGTGCCGACCCATGAATAAATTATTGCACAAGGGGGTAGCATTCCATTGGGATGACGAGTGCCAGTCAGCCTTTGACGATATTAAATAGTACTTGGCTTCACCGCCAGTATTGGCACCACCTAGACCAGGAGTGTCGTTCTACTTATACATCTCAGCTACTGAGGTGGCACTGGGTGCCATGCTATCCCAACACAATGAATTGCACAAAGAACAAGGCTACTTACTATCTTAGCTGCACCCCGGTCGGTTATGAACTTAACTATGCATACGTCGAGAAGCTCTGCTTGGCGGTGGTGTTTGCTACCAAGAAGCTATGCCATTACATGTTGAGCAACAAGACGTATGTTGTGTCTAAGGAGAATCCATTGTGATACATGATGAGTCATACTTATCATAGTAGCCGCACGGCAAAATGGATCATGTTGTTGACGGAGTTTGACATAGAATTCATTGGACAAAAATCCATAAAAGGTCAAGTCATCGTCGATCAACTGGCAGAGGCTCCTCTTGAAGACGATCAGCCTCTGACCTTAGAACTACCTGATGATGGGGTCTTCCATGTTTCAGAATCGCCAGATTCTGATGAGCCTGAGTCACAGTCGACATAACCCTATTCTTCGATGGTTCTAAGTGTGAGCAAGGAGGTGGCACGGGAATTGTATTCTTCACTCCACAAGGGGCTCCAATGCCTCTGTCATTTAAATTAGACTTCCCATGCACCAACAACAATGCAGAATATGAAGCCTTGCTCATAGGTCTTCAAATAGCAATCACCATGAACATTAAACGATTAAACATCTTTGGTGATTCGTTGTTAATTGTCAATCAAGTTAAGGGGATATTCCAATGTAAATGCCCAGTTCTGCAGGCCTATAAAGCCCTTGTGGACAAATTCCTGGCACAACTTGAATGGTATGACATCGAGGCACTCCCTCGATCATCGAATCATTTTGCGGATACTATGGCCTCCTTGGGGTCACTAATCCCGCAAGACCCTTTCGGTGAGATGACAACCATTCAGGTCAAGACATTATCGCAACCCACGATGGAGCGTGCAAGCTCTGACCTCATGCTAGGAATCCACTTGATCCAGATTGAACCATCTATGGATAGGTTCTCTCGAATCCAAGATTGTTTGACTCAAGCCAACTGGGGGTCCTTGTTCTCCCCTTCCCCTCTTAATAGCAACACAACGCTATTTTTACAAGTTCTTTCCCGCTCAGCTTTTTCTCGGGATGAACTTCAAGAGGGATTGGTTGTTCATACCATCGAGGTTTCTAATCAGCAGGATTGGTACACACCCCTAAGGGATTACCTCAAGCTAGGTACTCTCCCACTTGGATTGACACAAGCCGCAAAAAGATCATTCAAACAGAAAGCGGCAAAACATGTCTTGCTAGGAGACATTTTGTATCGTCGAAGCTATGAAGGAATCCTCCTCCGTTGCTTGGACCAATAGGAGTCCGCTTGGGCGATCACCCAAGCCCACGATGGTACATGCGGTGGCCACTTTAGCGGTATGGCCATCGCAAAGCGCATTCTCCGCATGGGTTATTATTGGCCATCTTTAGAGCGAGATTGTTGCGCATATGTGAAGAAGTGCGTGAAGTGTCAACATCATGCCAATTTGACACACGTACCTTCTCAGGCCTTGCAACCGATCCAATCGGCTTGGCCTTTTTCACAGTGGGGCTTTGATCTAATCGAAAATATCTCCCCTGCGTCATCGGGTCATCACACATTTATCATAATGGCCACAGAGTACTTCACCAAGTGGGTGGAAGCAATTCCGCTAACCTCTACGACTGGACCCCGCATTGCGGAGTTTATTTTGCATAACATCATATGTCATTTTGGTATTCCATCCAAGATCCTATCGGATAATGGGACGCCCTTCAAGAACAAATATGTGCGTGCTTTGACCACAAAGTACAAAATTCAGCATAGTTTTTCAACACCCTATTATCCGCAGGCAAATGGGCAAGCAGAGGCGTCAAACAAAACGCTAGTCGCCATCCTCAAAAAGACTATCGCAGATAATCATAAGGATTGGCACATTCAGATCCCACTTGCCCTATGGGCTTATCACACTAGCATTCGGACGCCCACTGGGGCAACTCCGTTTTCGTTGGTGTATGGCTCCGAGGCTGTCATGCCTCTTGAGTTGGAAATCCCTTCCCTGCGCATTTCAATGCAAGAGTTCATCGATGATGACACTATGCGATAGGCCCGGTTAGATCAACTTACGTTGCTCGATGAACGACGCGTCAATGCTCTCGAGCATTTGCGTATCTATCAAGAGCGACTTAAGAGAGCATATAACATGAAGGTTCACCTAAGGGATTTTCAGGTTGGAGATTTGGTCTTAAAAGAGAACCAACAGAATTCTAATTTGTCGTCCCATCTACGGGACAAGTTCGCAAAAAACTGGTTAGGTCCTTATGTGATTGATAGTCGAATAGGACCTGGAACATACCGGCTTGCCTCTCTTGAAGGAATCAAGGAGCTAGAACCCTTGAACATCAGTCATTTGAGGCCATTCCACATTTAGAGAGCCATAGTCCAACCAAAAGCTCCAAGGATTTCCACAATCGCTTGGTCAACCCCAAAATGCCCCAAAGGTGTCCATAAACCCTTTGGTCAAACCAAAAGCTCCAAGGATTTCCACAATCGCTTGGTCAATCCCAAAATGCCCCAAAGGTGTCCATAAACCCTTTGGTCAAACCAAAAGCTCCAAGGATTTCCACAAAATCACTTGGTCAATCCCAAAATGCCCCAAAGGTGTCCATAAACCCTTTGGTCAAACCAAAAGCTCCAAGGATTCCCATAATCACTTGGTCAATCCCAAAAATGCCCCAAAGGTGTCCATAAACCCTTTGGTCAAACCAAAAGCTCCAAGGATTTCCATAATCGCTTGGTCAATCCCAAAATGCCCCAAAGGTGTCTATAAACCCTTTGGTCAAACCAAAAGCTCCAAGGATTCCCTTAATCACTTGGTCAACCCCAAAATGCCCCAAAGGTATCCATAAACCCTTTGGTCAAATCAAAAGCTCCAAGGGTTACCATAACCGCTTGGTCAAAACAAATATTCAAAAATAAACAAAAACAATAAAAATCATCAAAAATAACAAAAAAAATTGCATCTCCATTCCATGCATACTCTTAAACATCAAAAATACAAAAATATAGGTTGCATTAGGCATCACATCCATACATTGCATATTTGCTAGGTCATACAAGTCAAAAGCACCATAGACTGTCATTACTTGGCAATCCCATCATTTTTCACATCAAATCAATTTTATCAATGCATACATCCCGCATCACACCATCCCCATTTTTAGCAAAGTCAGTTGTCTCCTAATGTATTTAGGGTTTTCGTCATTCAGTTGTCTTTAACTTTCTAGCCAAAAATTGTACAAAGTCAAACAGATTTTACACGGGAAAGTTTTACTTGGGTCACGCCTCGTTATGTAATATCCCTACACAAATTAACACACATAAAATAATTCCTAAGTTGTGTGAATGCAAGAGAAACCTACAAAGGAGTCTAGGGTACCATAAGTGAAAGATTAGCTCTGTTCATCCCCCTGTGCGAATGGTTCAAGAATGCTGAGAATTGACAAAAGGACAAGCTCTTCCCCATCAATTCCCTCTAATCAACAGTGGTTTTCATCACTACCAAAAAATTCAAAATCACCATTGGTCCCTTAAGGTTGTAAGGATTCGTACTACACGTCCCTACCAAGGATGGGTAGTCATCCCCAAGGCCTAAAAGGATCAATGACCATTCAAAAACAACATTTCCACTAGCTATCATCACAATCACCTTTGGTCTCTCAAGTCGTAAGGATTCATACTACACGTCCTTGCTAAGGATGGGTAGTCATCCCCAAGGCCTAAAATATCAATACCCTCACTTCATAATCTCCATACTACCCTTTGGTTCCCAAAGTCGTAAGGATTCGTACTACACGTCCCTGCCAAGGATGGGTAGTCATCCCCAAGGCCTAAAAGGATCAATGTTATTCACCAGTCACCTTACAAAGCTCAAAAGCCAAATCAAATAACAGTGGTTCTCACCACTATTCAAAATCCTTGCTCCAAAAAAAAAAACAAAAAAACAAAATAAACAGTGATTTTCATCACTTTGTATACGAGCAAATATCCTAAACCATTGAGCCAATAAAAATCCCGAACTTGAATCCCTGGAATTCTCAGCATTCGAAAACCATCTAGGTGATCCTCATTACAGGTTTGGTGGACAGCCTACCTGGCAATGGCGGTATCCTACCCGCATGACGATATGTCTATCACATTAGCTTTGCGTGTGAGCAGACCAATGTTTGCATGTGGATGAGCTAGCTTATGGTACCTTAGATTGTCCCGTGGATTAATCTTGCTAAATACAACAACGGAGTTAGTGGAGCTAGTTAGGTGATCCTCAGTACAGGTTTGGTTGATAGCCTATCTGGCATCGGCGGTATCCTGACAAATACCACATAAACGAACTCAATTGCACACACAAGGATGTGAAATAACTTGGTTAACCTCCAAGTCGGATTTATACCTTGTTCAAAAGTCTTGCGAGATAAATGTATAGTCTTGGCTAGTTAGTTAAAATATCTGAATCTCAGAAAAGCTTAACTACATTTTAAAAACAACTGGTCCATTTCATTCCATACATCACCATCAGCAAAAAAAAATGCAAAATACAAAAACACAGTTGTCACATGCAACGTCATTCCACAAAGTCATCCCATAAGTACAACAAGCCAGTAAATCTTGTACAATCTATGGTGCCATCGACAAGTTATCAACAAATCATTTCATTCATTCCATATGCATACATCATATAATTAGCAACATCGCAATCATAATCCCACATGCATACATCATCATAAACAAACATTTCAAAAAACAACAAACAAATGCACAAAAATGCACAAAAAAAAGCAATAAAACTGTCCAATGAGAGTGCTTTTGCACTTGACATTACGGGCATGCAAAATAGATGTCGGGGTCACAAATCCTCACTATCCTACTCCCTAAGAAGGCTACCATAGCCGGACCGCTCCACGGGAGGACGGATTTTCGAGAATTTCATCCCCAAATGGCATCCCAAAACGGGTCAAAACCCACCCAAAAATAGCAATAACATTGTCGAACGAAGGCGCCTTTGCGCCTGACATTCTTGGCATCCAAAACAGACGTTGGGGTCACAAATTGTCCCTATCCTACTCCCTAAGAAGGCTACCATAGCCGGACCGCTCCACGGGAGGACGAATTTTTGACAATTTTAGCTCCAAAATGCGTCACAAAAAGGGTTAAACCCACCAAAAATAGGTCAAAATGTTCGGAAAACGCTTTCGCATTCAATGGTAAACCACTGTGAAGGCACCCTTACCTAAGTCATCTTGGGTCAAGCGACTCGTCGCTTTTCTCATGTCGGTCATTCCCTCATCGATTCGTCGCTTGAGGGGGTAGTCACACTTAGTCACCAATCAACAACAACATACCCAATCATGGAAATGACACGCATTCAAAGGATCATTGACAAAGACAATCATGCTCCTGCTTGGGGCAGCAAACAAGCAACAATCACAAGCTGATCAAACACTTGGCATTCGTGAATCATGAACTCAAGGTTCCCACGGACAAAAGGTTGCGCCCTTTGCCTATTCATGACTGATCAATGTCCAAGCTCAAGTAACACCTCACCGAAAAAGGTTAACACTTGAATTAAGTTCCTTAGCTCGTCAGAAGCAAGGATTCAAGAATGCGTGCCCTTTCCATACTTGGGGCATCAAGATTTGGTTAGGTTACTGAGAAACCCTAATCATTAGTGCTTTGGTTATCTATTTTTGCTCGACGTTGCGCCTTGCATAGCGCTTCCCAAAAAGGGGCATCTATAGACACCAAAACAACACCAATCCGATTATGTGACAACAAGCACTGATCGCATTGACACAAACAGCCCCCAGGGCAGCCCCCAGAGGTTAAAAAGTGGTCCTAACCACTCCCAAAAGTAGTTTGGAAGGTCAAAGGTCAATTTGGCACCTTTTTGGCACCTTTCTCTCTGCTCATCCCACCCCGGGATGAATACAAACTGGAATTCATCCCACCCAGGGACGAATAGCAACATTCGCCCTAGGGTGAGGCGAATAGAAGGTTTGATCGGCAAAAAAAGTCAAACCTCGGCAACTCCTCCGATTAACTGAGGCTTCAGGCCATGCAATTGTGAGGAATAGCTTTTATTCAAGAAGAGAGACTTCAGTCATGCATGTCTTTATTTTAGAGACCTCATGCAAGGAGATTCTAAATCAGGGAACTAGCTTTTCTCTAAAAATAGGACAGTTAACTCAAGTGGCACCCTCGCATGCGCAATTTAAACAAGGAGACCCTAAGGTCTATAAATTGGGGAGTTTTCCCACCCAAAATATATACAGAGAAGGAGCATTTGAGCAACGAAGTGCTTCCAATTTACATACCTACTTGCGATTTGTGCTTTTACATCCTTAATCTCTCATTCGAAAGGGAGGTTATTGGGTGACTATTGGAAGCGCGAATCCGGACCCAAAACCCAATTTTTGGCCACAATAATTCCCAAAATTTGTTGACAACACCCCATAACCAGTTTTGGACCCATCCCAAGTGGATTGGTGCCGAAACAATGTCCCAAACGGTGGGCGTCCTGCCCCTGGGCGCTCCCCAATCTATCACAATCAAATTCGCCCCACCCCGGGATGAATAGAAATATGTGATAGATTTCTCTAGTTTTTCTTTTGCATTTTATTCTAGATATGTTAAATAGGTTACAGTTCAAATTTCATTTCATTTTGAGCAATTTTGACCAGGTTTTTGTCATTTCCCGCCTTTACTAACTTGCAGATGGCACCAGCAAAATTTGGGTGATAGAGGCAAAATTGGAGAAATATGACCTTCCGGGTCTTCCCAAAACACCCCCAATTAGCTAACCCCAAGTTTGCAGGTCATTTGGAGCTTCCTAGGTAGGACATTGAAGAGGGTGCTTTCTGACAAGTTATTGCAGGTCTATTCGTCCCACCCTGGAGCGAATACAAATATGTGAGGAATTTCTAGACTGTTCTTTTTGCAGTGGTCTTCCGGTAACATATTTATGCTTCTTGTCAAAATTTTAGGTCAATCAGAGGTCATTTGATTAGTCATTTTAATATTTTCATGCATATATTGACAGTAGGCCTTGGGAAATACATGCTTTATTCCGTCCATAGGTGCTACTAATATTTTCTATTTCTTTGAACGTAGGTTTTTGACATCAGAGGAGCAGGAAGGAGTAAAGAATCATATACACAAGCGGTGGCGATGTTTTGGTCCGCCCATCTTACATGTGGGCACGCGGAAGAAGGATTGTTATCCATGGATGCTGTGACAAGAAACACATTTGACGCTCCTATCCCCTAAAAAGGAAGGAGACGTATTGTAACACAATTTGAAAAGCATATCAATAAAGAGATTATCATATTTCATATTGCTTTTATCTTGTGTCAATTTGCCTATGTTCTTTCTTGTTTCTTTCTTGTGGCATATTCCTTTTTTGTTTCCGTATCCTCGTGCTTTCACAGAGAGAGAGAGAGAGAGAGAGAGAGAGAGAGATAGATTTTCATTGGCTCATGATTTTGGTATCCAACCTTTTAATGGATGTTAATTTTATTGATGAGAAAATTAATCATGTTAGTATAAATGTTAATAGATGATGATTATATTGACATGCTTATTGATGTTAATTTAATGTATGCTTATATGATTTGTTTTTATAAATATTATCATAATATTATGAGTGAATGATTTGATTAATATATGATTACATAGTAACACAAAATACTTTTTATTAATTGATGAAAAGAGATATATTTTAGACATGTGATTGCTATAGTAATATATAGAAATACATATACAAACTAATACACCATAATGTGTTATTATGATATAATATATGATACAAAATAATAATATCCAAAGGTGCTTTAGATATGCCCAACGGAACTACTATAGTATCAAATGTAGTATAAAGTTTGATGTGCCTAGTGGTCATTAGGTGTGACAAATGGAATTGCTATAGTATAGAATATAGTAATAAATTGAATTTGACTAGTGAGGCTTTAGATACACCAAATGATCTTGCAATGGCACAAGATATCCTTCAAGATATCCTGGTGTTCCCTCAAATAGATGTATATGAGGATATTTGGTATGATTTAAAGATGGAATATTTTGCTCAAGATAAACATAATTGACCATTTTTGTTATGTGCCAAATTTTGACATATTTACCTCTATACAAATATCTTAGAAGACTTTTAGTGTTGTAAATAGTGATATATCTACCTCTAGAAAAATATCCTAGAGAATTTATAATGTTGCAAACAATGGTATATTTCCCCAAGATAAATGTCTTGTAGGATGTTTAAATTTGCAAAATAGAAATAGATATATAAACAAACAAATATCTCATAGGAATTTTGATGTCATATGGTTGAAGATATTTTATTAAAGGTTGTGAGTTGTTGATTTGGATTGTATGGATAACAAATTACCACCAATAAATAAATAGCAAGGGAATTCATTAACATGGTATTAATATTTCCCCCATGCCTATATGTATTTTAGGTTTTTTGATGGTCTTGTATAGGTTGTTAAAACATTCTATTAAGGTCATTTAACTTTTTGCATGGGTATAGAATTAACATGATTTTAGGGTGATAAGTGAATTTTTGGATCTTAGTGAATTTTGATGTTATAGTTATGGCAATGTAATTTCTACAAGGTGTGTAGAATCATGTCACTAGAATGTTTAGATGCCCTATCGGATGTAGAATGTAATCATTTTTTATCTTTGTGTGTAAAATACAATGTCTAAAAATTAATCATCACAAATTTTGTAGCACCAAGGAAATGAAGGTGATAAGGTGATGATGTAAATATATAATATTTATGATAATAATTATGGTTATGTGATTCCATCAAGTTATTAAGAATATTATATCATGAGTATCTAGATGCACTATTAGATATAGAAGAAAAAACCTTTCATATTTTTACATCACATAACATTTTCTAAAACTCATGTATCATTATTCTTGTAATCATATTGGTAAGGTAATGATGTAATATCATGGAGAGGTAGTTACACTAGGATAGGTGCATCTTTTGCACCTTTTGGTTCATATGTTTTGCAGCAAGAGTGAAAACCCAATGGTGAACAACCAAAGATGGTTATAGAATGGGCATATAAATAGAGGACCAAGAAAAAAAATTTAATTTCTTAATTATATTGGTATATTCCTAACCTCTATTGAGGTCATGAATTTCCCTAAGGTAAGTATTTTGGGATCTTTATGTGTCCTAATCTTCACATCTATGGTTTCCTCAACAAAAAACCAAGATTCATTTTCTAATTGAGCAAGGATTAGAAGAAATCATAGGTCTTCTAAACTAGCAAGGTTTATATATGACTAATCACTAATTAATGTTTGTGATACTACTATATTGGCAATTTGAGGGAACATCCCTAAAAATAGAATTGATGTTGAACAAGATAGATCGAATAGCTTGGTTGGATATTGAGGGTAAATTCATAGTATATTTATTTTTGATCATAAGAGTTATCATTAGTGATAATTTTGGGATACTCTAGGCTTAAAAAATTACCTTAATCTATCAAATAAATTTATGAATACTAGGGTCTATGACATGTGACAATTCCTAGTCACCCTCATTATTCTAGTCCACCTCCTTAAATAAATTATGTTAGATAGATACACTTTTATATAGTGATAATTATAACCAAACCCTTATTCATCATTAGAATAATTAAAACAAGGTTCATTACAACTAGGGATATATCTTAACATACAACATGTGGACCATGTTTTAGTTTGCAAGAATTCTTTGATAGCTTTTTCATGCAAGGCTAAAACTTTACCTCAATATTTTATATTGACAAGAATTTATCTTATGATGGGATATACAATTGATAGGAATCATGAATCATACTATCATTTAGTTGGATAATGGTTACTTCCATTGCTTTTCCCATAATTTGAAATTCTAGCACAGATAAAGGAGAAACTCTTTATTTACACTATTTTTCCTTCATGATTAGAATATAAACCTGATATTTATAGGGAAGGAGGGAGGTTGGATAGGTCCATACATAAATTTTCTTTATATAAATTTTCATTACTATTAATGTATAAGGTATTTTTATTAGTCTTGATTAGTTTTTGCTTGCATTCATCATAAATTTGAAGCTACATAAATGGATCAATGCTAAAAAATTAAAGAGATGAAGGATCAAGGGATAGGTTTGAGAGATTATTGGTAAGATATAGAGAGATGATAGACTTATAACTTTTTTACTCAACCATATTTAAATGCTTAAAGTAATTTAATTAGTAGGGATATTGTAGGTCTATATTGTATACTCATACTTGATATATTGATGCAAGGTAGGTGAGATGCCCATATTTGCTTTCTAAGAGGATGTTATAGAATAGATAATAGAAAATAACATAAAACAAGGTGTTGAGCATTCAATATCATACTTTGATGAGAACTATTATTTATACTACTAGCCTTGCATTCTATATTTTCAAATACCCAAATCATTATGTTATATTTTTCTTGGTTATTCTTAGAAATATGAAAGTGATGAATTAATTTCATACAACATACATTCAGGCTAAAACCATTATCAACTAGAATCAATTTAATTAATTTACCATTAACTCGATCTACAATGTATAGTAGGTCTCTAATAAAGGAGGATTATGGAATTTCATCTTTGTAGAAGGAACCATTAATATGATTAACCCCAATATAACTAACTATAGAACCAAATTCATCATGGTTCAAGTTTTAGATAATTATATGTTCATTTAAAAATATGTTTGGAATGTATTGATGGGTAGGAGGGATTTTGAGAAGTTTGACGATGTATATTTTTGTTTAGGTGTTTAGATGGTAAATATAAATCTTGAAGATGAAGAACCAACTACTCCAATACTCATGTAGATGCAATCATGAAAACCCCTAAATGAGTTGACATAGAAGATATCCTAACAAAATATTTTTTTTATAAATTCTAGTAGTAGTTCATTAAGGCTTGCATAATTTGATGGATATTTTGATAGAGTTTCTTTATAATTATTGAACATACTTGTATATTTTCCAAGGGTTATATATATAAGATATAATACCTTAGAAACCTTGCTAAAGGTAAGATTGAGAAGAGAGGACATGTGAGGAAATACTAGAAGCATTGTTACCAAGTTTTAGATGCATGGATGGCTAATTGAAAGCTCAATTGATATGATTAGGATACAATTAAAAATAATAGATATGAATGGATTTTATTGATAGTTTGGTTGTATTGTGACTATCGCACAACTCACCCCAAAATTGGAGACCCACCTTTTATTTTGGGATTTGTGTGTTTGCAATTTTTTTGAAGTGTCTAATGCTTTGCTTTGTTTTGGGTTTGCAATTTTTACTAATTTTTTGTCAATGATATTTTTATCATCAATTTATCGTCGATGATATTTTTATGGTCAGTTTCTTGTTGATATTTTTATCATCAATTTGTTGTTGATGATTTTTATTGTCCATTTCTTGTCGACGATTTTTATCATCAAAATTTTGTTGCTGACGATATTTATCATCAATTTTGTTGTTAGCAATTTTTATGGTTAAATATGGTGTTTTCCTTCATTTGCATGTTTTGATATTTGTTTTAAAAAAAATGAAATCAAAAAAATATATCTATATTTAATATTTATATTTATATATAGTATATATAATAAAAAAATAAAAATTGAAAAATAAAAGAATTTATATGTATATGGATAATATATTAAAACAAATAAAAAATAATAGAACAATAAAAAATAAGTTTATATACACATAATTTATGTATATATAATATTAATATAACAAATACAAAAGAATATTATATATTATAAAATAAAAAATGAAAATGAATAAAAAAAAAATACTAAGGCAACAATATATATATGTATATATGTTAAAGTATTTTTCTCTTTGTGTTCCTAAATTTTGAGGCGTTATAATCTTATGTGTTAATATTCGAGTTTAAAATAAAAATTAATGTTGTTTTGTATTGTATTGCAGGTAAGTCACGCAAAGGAATATTTGGACATTGATGCAGACGTGGGTACCAACAATGATATGTAGAGGGACGATCGATGATGTGTATGGGAGACCATATACAAGTAGAACACCGATTTGTATGGGTACCAACACATGAATGAGGAGTCACCTGACATACGATGGGTGTGTCTAGTAGATGTAGAACACCGGGGTAGTATCATCGATACACCTACGATATGTAGGTGGATGAAGTCGGATATGGGAAGTCCACGATGACAGGCTACGGTAGTTTAGAAGTGTGTCATCCAAACCCGACGAAGTGTGGTTGCATGGTTTTAGAGGGTGTTGGTTAGAGCCTAATATGCTAAAGTGGAAGAAGATTTTATGGCCTAGGTAATAAAGGTTTACCCTGGTGTAAGATTCTATTTAAAAGGGATGCCCAAGACCTATATGCCAGTTGGCATTATGTTGCAGGGAAGTAAATTTCATATATGCCGAAAGGGGGTATAAGACAAAAGTTCATTCAATTTTTTATTCTCATGGCTACCATGAGGTGAGTGTCATAAAAAGGGACCATTTTAAATAAATATAAGGATGGAATTTAGTGCCAACAAGTATTATACTGCAGCTGCAGCGCATGTGTAAAAATTTGAATATGCACGGGATCCATGTTATTTGGCAAAGCATAATTTAACATTATAAAATGCCATACGATGGGAGAATAATAAAACATATTTTAAAATATTTGGGATGTTTGCTAAGATCACAGTGGGCACCGTTGATGTGCATAGCATGGAGACCAAATACCTTGACATCTCAGGAAGACAATGCGAGGTAAGGACAAAAGAAATTTTCTTACATCAAAACACCTACCAAGGCATCTGAGAAATGATTAGTGGGTCATACCCGATAGGGGCTGTGTAATGTCTTATTGGTGGATATGAGAAAGTTTTCAGGCCCAATGGCAATACAACATACAACGCAACATGGCTGATGGAGCATCGTACACATGGGTAAGGCTATAGAGGCTGATAGGTTCAACAAATATTGGACGTAAAATGATGCATACACATATTAATAAAATGATAGTTTACGGATGAAGAGCAAATGTTGGGTTTGAAACCATGATGGGACCTGCGAGTTGCATGATTTAGAAATTTTGACATGGCAGTCGAAGTTGAAGTGGAAGGAAACTTGGCGGCCACATCAGTAGTGGCGGATGACCCCAACAAGTTTGACTAATGATACCCTAGCACACGTACATTTGATAAACTTAACATCCATACAGAATGAATTGGTAGAATCTTGGATGCAATGTACAATGATAAGTAGATGATGTCAATAGCTCGGACTGTGGACAGACATGCACAAGGGCTACAGTGTGGGTGTTATGCACAGTCATAAGGAACACAAATATTGTTGTGTAATCAAATGGAGGGAATAAGTCATGATTGAACTTGGATAGTGATAGGGAGGTCCATTGAGCCTACGTAGGTGACACTGGGCTCACCTTACAATCGGAGTGTGAGTTTTCATGATAGGAAATCATAGTGATTTGCAAGGTAAAGTAATATACCCATTATACCACCTACATGGCATATATTTCAGATATAGAACTATCACTCATTCAAGACGTCCACGATGTTAAATCAATGGATGGTGGGGTCTCAACATTAGATGGTAACAATTATGCTTTTTGGAGCATGAGAATGAAGAACTACTTGAAATCACAGAAATATGAGGTATGGCAGATGGTTGAAAAAGAGTATAAGGTTGAAGGTGATCCCGAGGCAGATAATATTATCAAGAAATTGGTTGAGATCAATGCAAGGGCAATAAATTGTATTTTGAGTGGGCTATGTGAGACAAATTTTGTAAAGATCATGGTATGTAATTCAGCTAATGAAATGTGGACCAAGTTGTGAAATACTTATGAAGGAGATTCTAAGGTAAAGTTGTCAAAACTACAAACTCATAGAAAAATATTTGAGGAATTGAAAATGGAAGATTCTAAAGATATTGTAAAGTTTTTACTTTGAGTTGATGAGATTACTAACACCATGAGAGGCCTAGGATTTGAGATGAAATAATTAGAAGTTACTCAAAAGGTTCTGAGATCATTTCCCATGAAGTATGATGCAAATGTGATAACAATAGAAGAAACAATGGATATCAACAAGCTAACAATGGAAGAACTACAAGGAATTCTCACAACTTATGAGATGAGGGTGAGTAAGCATCAAGTTCCAATAAAAGAGATTACATTCAAGGCTTCATAGAAATATAAATGGAAGGTTCCAAAGATAGATATAGATCCATTTAATGATGAGGAAGCTAACTTCATCAAAAAGAATAATAACTCAAGGAATTTCAGGGATATGAGAAAATTTATATGCTACAAGTGTGGTGATCTTGGTCACTATGCAAACAAGTGTCCACATGAAGAAATAGTGATGATGAAAAATAGGGTCATAGAAGAAAAGAATATGGAAAGCATAAGCATGACAAATATGATAGATACAAGCAAAATAGGTATGAGAAGAAGAAAAATTTTCGTAAGGTAAAGAAATCTTACTACATTGTAGAAGCAAGTGATAGCTCAGATCACAATGATAGAGACAAGTCA
Organism: Wollemia nobilis; assembly: GCA_028583015.1. Classification (NCBI taxonomy): domain Eukaryota; kingdom Viridiplantae; phylum Streptophyta; class Pinopsida; order Araucariales; family Araucariaceae; genus Wollemia; species Wollemia nobilis. The sequence goes on along the minus strand of JAQPPZ010014872.1, from coordinate 587,296 downwards.
GATTATGAAAAGGAAGAACATATATTCCTAGGAATAGAAGGTGAAAGAAAACAATACTTTGTGTGTGGTCAAAGAGATCACAGATTAGGATATTGCAATGGATTTAGTGATAGTGAATATGAGATGACACATCAAGAAAATAGACATGGTCAAAGAAAACTTGAGAGTTTGTTTGCTATAGAAGATTATAATGATATTAGTGATAGTGAATATGAAGAAGGGTTTTTCTATGGGATAAAATAAGTAGAAGAAGAACATTCACTCCAAGTAGAAGAAGTTATACAAAATAATATTGTAAGAAAGACAGATGTCTCAGCTGATCTAAAGGAAGACTTCAATAATATCCATGAGTAACAACAAGAGGTTAAGGAGAATCTAAAAGAATTGAGATGTTCCATACATGAGAAGTTTTATCCATCACATGAATCAAAAGGTAAAGATATTTTCACTAATAAGGAAACATGTATTTCAAAGACAATAAATATGGATGCAAATTTGCTACTTGACACAAATGAAGAGAAAGAAGAGAAAGATTCCAAAGCACCAAAGGTCTCATATTTTAGGTTTGGGGAATCACACTCAAAAGGAAAGTAAGTTCTAAAAGATGAAAGCAAGGAAGCACCTATGAAGAAAGTTCCAAAGTATCTATGGCTCCAAATATTCAATTTGAATCTTGTTTTGAGATAGGTGAATCAAGTTCAAAATGAAAAGAAATTCTTGACGAGGAAAGCAAGGAATAAACTAAGGAAGAGGATTTAGATACTACAAAGAAGGTTCAAGGATCCAATACACAAGTTGAAATTGATCATGAGGACAATGGTCAAGAGAGGTATGAGGAACCAAGGCATGAACAAAGTGCTTTTCAAGGACATTGTTTTTATTGTAATGGATTTGGACATAGGGCTATACATTGTAGGGTCTATGGATCAAAGAAGTTTGATTTTGCTAGAAGAAATTTTAAAGGAATAAGGTATGGTTTTCAGGGAAATTTCTTCTTATGCAACAGGATTGGTCATAGAGCTTTTCAATGCAAATAAAATGAGCAATATGGTTTTGGTTTTAGAGCTACACAATTCAGAAGTCATGGTCATAATGGTCATGAAAACAAAGCTTCACAATACAGGGTTCAGGAAAGGATGGATATAGAAATTATTTCAAGAAAATATTCAGGATATGCGCATCATCCAAAGGCTACAATATCAAGTGTTTTAATTGCAATAACTTTTGACATATTGCAAAATGGTGTAGGACTCAATTCCAAATAGGTTCAAGGCAAGAAGGTCAAACAAGTTCAAGGCAAGAAGGTAAAATAGGTTCTAGACAATAAGATCATGTAATTCATCAAGAGAAGGATATCAGAAAAACATGGAAGGAAGTTGATAGAGGAAATAAACAATGTAATATGGGAGTAAAAGTACTCCCACCCCAAAATTAATCACCTCAAGAGAGAAGGTGGTGAGGGGGCTAATCTTAAGAGTCATATATTTTAGCCCCATAGGTGTCCATTTCGCCATTGATTTCAAATATAGAGATATTTGAGTAAGGGGGAGAGCATTGAGTTAGGGGTAGTAGCCTCCAAATAGAGCATTGAGTTAGGGGGAGCAGCCTCCAAAGAGAGCATTGATTCTCATATATGATTTTTGCAGTGATTGTGGTTTTTGCATTAGAGATGTTTCCATCAATGACAAAGGAGAATATTGTTGAAAATTTGAGGTATTTTATGTTGTCATTGATGTCACATGGATCATTGATTTCATATGGATCACATCGAGTTTTGGTGGCCAAAGTATTTCATAAATAAGCATTTATGATATTTTGGAAAGCATGGATATATACAGGGTTTTTTGAAAACCAAGATAGGCAAAATGAAAGGTTTTATTTAAAACCATGGATGGCATATTTGAAATGAGATTTTCTTAAAACCTAGGTTGGAATTTTGTTTCATCGAAAAAGGTGCCCCGATGATGGAGATATTTATTTTTAAATATTTAGTTTAAATTTTAATTATTTAAAATTTAAATTTTAATTTTAAAATTAAAATTAAAGTCATCGCCGACGTCATAAAAACCATGCACCATCAAAAGGAAATTAATAATTAAAGGTGTCAACGTATGTGAAATTAAAGGAAGGTTGCATATATATGCAAAGGCTTTCGATTCAAAAAATTGAGCATCAAATGAAAAGAAAAAAATCAAAAGCCCCAAAATCCTTCGATGTGACAACGTGATCCAACGGTGAGCTATGGAAGCATGGAGTTTTTTGGTTGCGATAGGGCATGTGTTTGATTCCCATCGGGTTCAATTTTCATAGAGTTTTGAAGAAGAACATTTGGTGCACATTTTTGTCATGAGCAAGGGCAGCGAAATATAGGGAGCATTTTTTGCTCTCTGTCCTATGTGAGGAGATAGCTCACATGGTCTTTGGCACCGTGGTTGTGGTGTTGAGTGGGCAGTGACGAGGGTTCGATTCCCTCTAAGAGGCAAGTAAATGTTTTATTGAATACTTTTTATTATTGCCTAATTTTGGAGGAATAAGGTGATGCTAAGGGAATAATGTTTGATTAAATTTTTATTTACTTGTAAGGCAAGATATAAGGGTTGAAATGCAGTTTTAGAAAAAGAGAAATTTTTGGTGTTTTCCTCTTTTAGAAGTATACCATATTATATATTGTTGGAAATCATATTTCGAGGGCTATTTGATTAACTTTATTATATGGAGAAATAAGGTGTATGTAAAGACATATTTCTGTTTTTGTAAAGGTGTTCAAAGTGAAGGTTGTTTTGTTCTTTTTCAAAGTGTGTTGAGTGTGGCAGATTTCCAAAGGGGTTTCTTCATATTCATAAAAGGTATGGGCACATTCTCTTGTTGATTGATTATGGTGGTTGATTTATTAAATATCATTGGAGAGAAAAGTATTTATTGTGGTTTCCTTTTTGAAAGTGGTTGGTTGAATGCTTCAAGGTTTTCTAGTTTGAGAGTTGTGGTTAAACCTTGTTTTATAAGCATAGTTGTTGAAGCCCATTGGTTATGCAAAGAACTTGAAAAGAACATGAGAATAATTATTATGTGAAAAATGTTTCATTAGCATTGTTGTTGAAGCCCATTGGTTAAGAAAAGAACTTGAACTTGGGAAGAACATGAGTATCATTGTTATGTGAGATTTGTGGTTGAGCATTGTTGGAAATATTTGAGTTGGTTGATAAATGCTTGGACTAGGGTTTGTAAGAAAGAGTTATTCCTTGTGGTAGTCGGTTGAGAAGAGTTTTTTGAGCCTATTCAAGTTATTATGTGAAGTGGTTGTTCAAGTTCCATGAAACAAATTATTCTATATTCTGGATTTGAGTTGAGATTGATATTTGAGGATAGAACATATTGAGTCTCTAACAATTTTCTTTATGCTTCTATGATATTGCCTTCAGTTGAGAAAGATATTAGATTTGAGTATAGAACATATTGAGTCTCTAACAATTCTATTTATACTTCTATGAGATTGATTTGAGTTGAGATCATTATGGATCATAGTTGTCATCCTTTGAAGAGTGTATTGCCATTCATTGTTGAGTTCATCTTTGAGCCTTGCCTTCATAGATTTGTGGATGATATTTGAATGCTACTTGAGCATGATTGGTTAAGCCTTTGAGAAGGTCTTTGGGATAGATTTTTGGATAGATTTGTGGCATTTTTTGTGCATGATTTATTGAGCCTTGAGAAGGCTTTTGGGACATATTTGTGGACAGTTTTTTGATAGATTTTGGACAAGTTTTGAGTGATCTTGTTGAGTATATTTGGACAAGTTCTGTGTGGGCTTGTTGAGAAAATTTGAGCAAGTTTTATGTGAGATTGTTGAGCAATTTTGTACAAGTTATGTGTGAGCTTGTTGAGAAGATTTGGGTAAGTTCTGTGTGAGCTTGTTAAGTAGGTTTGGACAAGTTCTGTGTGAGATTGTTGAGCATATTTGGACAAGTTCTGTGTGAGATTGTTGAGCAGATTTGGACAAGTTTTGTTTGAGCTTGTTGAGCATATTTGGACAAGTTCTGTGTGAGCTTATTGAGCAAATTTGGACAAAGTTATGTGTGAGCTTGTTGAGCATATTTAGACAAGTTATGTGTGAGATTTTTGAATATATTTGGATGAGGTCTGTGTGAGCTTGTTGAGCAAATCAGTGGAGTGCTTAGCTGAGTAGATCACTGGATTGCCTACCTAAGCATATATGTGTGTTGCATAGTTGATTAGATCAGTGGATTGCCTACCTGAGTAGATCAGTGTGTTGCCTAACTGATTAGATTAGTGGATTGCCTACCTGAGTAGATCAGTGTGTTGCCTAGCTAAGAATATCAGTGGATTGCCTACCTAAGCATATCGATATGTTGCCTAGCTGAGCAGATCAATGGATATCCTACCTGAGTGGATCAGTGTGTTGCCTAGTTGAGAAGATCAGTGGATTACCTACCTAAGTAGATCAATGTATTGCCTAGCTTTAAGCAGATAAAATTAATTATTGTATTAGATAAGGATATTTATTTATCTATGAAATATTATAATAATATTATCTTGTGGAGTACCCCATATTTGGGGAACCACATTAAATCTTGTGTCTCAATTGTGTGTGGTGACTTGTGCTCTTGCTTACTATTGCTAAATGAGTTATTAATGCACACTTCTATATTTGGTTATTGCAATTAATAACATTAATTGATATTGGTTTGGAAAGAAAGTAAAAAGTGGATGCTATGCTGTTCACCCCCCCCCTCTCAGTATAAGCTTATGTTCTTAAATTTGGACCACGAAGGGGTCCATATTGGTAATTGGTTCAAACAACAAGTTTTCACTGAGTGAGTGATCATTTTCATGTACCTTATTGTGCATATCATGATGCCTAACAAATATAGAGTAAGGTTCCCGTGGAACCTCCTGAATAGGACTATGGAGGTCCTAGCAAGTCTGATTGATCATCCTTTGATCTTGTCCTGGGGAGTGCCCTATTAGCATAGCTCTATAGTAATTTGTACTAGATCACATGGAGGAGAAAATTTGGCATCGATTGTAGTCTACTACTATATATTTGGGGATGGCAACACATAAATATAAAGCATCCCACTGGCCTACCACATGATATTGGCACCATTAAGGAGGTGCACCAATGCTATATGACATGTTGGCCTTGAGAGCAGGAGGGCTTCTAAAGTAGGTCTTATGTAGGGGACCTAGTGTACTACATAGGATAGTTTGTAGCATTCCAGGCATATCATATTGATTGGTACACCTACTTAGACTACCCTCCATGTATGGAGGCTGATGATTGGTTGTGTCGGGCACATAGATACAAATGGATTCTTGAATGTAATTTTGATATACGAGAGTTATTCTACTTCTCGTGCATCATCCAATATTTTAGGATTAGGAATGATATTCTAGAGCTACCTAATATCTATCGTCACCTCAAGATAGAGAGGGATTTGACATGGCTCAAGCTAAATCCACTAGATAATGAGGATGATGACATTCAAGAGTTAGGGCTGACAGATGCAAGGACCACTCCAAACTATTACACTTGGTGGACCCTCTCGGTATGGTGGGGCTTTGAGGACCCCTTAGGTAGGGTAGCTGATGATGTTGTAGAGGGTGCAAAGTGTGCAGAGGTTGATCCTCATAAGCACTGAGTTTGTCAGTGGACTGAGGGTGGATGGGGTGAGGGATATGTAGAGGACGCACCTTTAGCTAATGATGAGGACACTCTCAAGGAGGGTGAGGCACCACCAGACAGTGAGGTTGGGCAGCTCAGGTCCTAGGTTTCTAGCCTACAGACTTAGGTAGGCTCCTTGCATATGCAACTCTTACATTAGAACACCACCATTACCACTTTATAGGTAAATATGGGGGATCTCCAATCTTGGCTCACAGTAGCGTAGACTCAGTGGTGCAACTATGAGGAGGAGAATACTGCTCTACATACTAGGATTACTACAACAAATGCAGATATCCAAAAGGTTACAGGGCAGTGCATCCTCTTGTAGTCATAGATAGATGCTATGATGGTAAAAATTATTGTACTCTAGAGTGGGAGGTCATATCCCTCCTCATAACAGGTTGCTCTAGCACCTCTAGGTTGTCCAACAGTACCAATAGTTCTAGAAGAACCAACAATGTAGAGATTAGCAAGGTTGGACAATGGAGCAGAGATTAGGAGACTCAAGACCCTGGTGCAGTAGCACATCGATGATGGCACATGAAGTGTTTCCTACATCTCTAATCTGAGAGGAGCTATTGGACTACTTAGAGGTAAGATTTCAAAGATACCTACAACTTCAGGGTCTCATAGGACTCACACTCAAGAGACAGGCTAATCATAATCTAGCTCTAGTCACAAATCTTACAGGTCATAGAGGACCTCTAGTGCCAGCTCAATGAGGACTCACATAGATGGTGGAGGCGACAGCGGAGCCTCTCAGGGTGGGGGCATAGGCACTACTACTTAGTATAGATATCATAGATGTTATTGTACCATTTTTGTGTGTAAGGTTGAGGACCTACACAGATGTATCCTGTGGGTATTTTTGACACATGCCAGTGTACTGTCTACTATGTATTTTTTGATACACACACACACACACACACACACACACACACACATATATATATATATATATATATATATATATATATATATATATATATATATATATATATGATCTGACATTGAGACTCATTATATGTGCCATTTATCATTTTTATTGTTTTATGATATGCATATGGATGCAATGTTTATATGTGATGCTTATTTTATGCTATATGATGTGATGTATGGATGACATGCATTAGATAGATGATAAATGTATGACTTTAAATGCAATGATATATATGTGTAGGTGGACTAATTATGATTAATGTATATCACTATGATATATGATGTTAAATGCATGTTTGATTTACTATATTTGTATGCATTTAATTTATGTTGTTATGAAATAATCTATGTCATGTATGTATTGCATAATTTCTTTTTTTCTTTGATAAATTTTTTTCTAAAATGGATATGTATGCTTTAATATCTTAAAACATCATGTATAAATGTAGTATGATTTTTGACAATATTATGGATGACACCATCGAATGTATAACAATCATGAGATGTAATTGCTATATCTTATTATATGATTTGATCAATTGGACACCCATATGTGAGATGTAATGATGTATTGTTTCTTTTCATAAGATTTTATAAATTAAAAGAATATGTATAACATAGTCAGTGGCAATTTAAATATCATTTTTGACATACATATGGTATTTACCCTATATTACAAATTATTTATAATAAACAAACTCTCATAAATGAAAAATGATTTTTGATGATTACATTGAAAATTGTTTGTTGCTATTTGGGAATTTTTGAGGTTTTCCATGAAACTCAAACACCCTAGTTGACTTATCAAAATTTGTATACTAACCATACTAGACTTTTGAAATATAAGTATTTTGCTAGGATAGATCCTAATTTTTTATTATCCCTATTTTTGCAAATGAGTATATTTAGATAAGTTATAAGCATACCCCGATGTCAAGCGAGATTCTTTCAGCCCATTTCTAAGATTGGGGATCCTCAAATGTCTATCCAATACCATGTTTAGATTTCAGTTGGACTAGAATACTAGGCGATACAGTACACCTTAAGCTAGCTCTTCCACATTCAAACATTGGTCTGCACAAAAGCAAAATGCTAATGTGTTAGACATATCATCATGCGTAAGGTATGGTAGTACTGACAATTCCAGGGAGTCAAGATTACCCCCTTCTTTTCTTTAATTTTTTGGGATAATTTTTCATGTAAAGTGATAAGAATCACTATTTATTTTTTACTTCTCTTCTAGTGATAAAAACCACTATTTATTTTGTATTCTTTTTTTCTTTGAGCAAGGGATTTGATACTGATAATATTTCACTTTGAATTTGATTTTGATTTGATTTGATTTTTGAGGATGTAACTTTGGAATTTTACTTGGGGAATTCATTCTAGGATTTTACTCCTTTATTTTTAAGCAAGGGGTTTATTTGGGTATGGGGAAAGCTTTTCCTTTTGCCAACTATCAATATTTCCTGAACCATCCACACAGGGGGATAAAAAAGAATAAAATTTTTACATCAGGACACGTGGTCCCACTTTGTAGCATTCATATTCCCCTAGTCCTTATTAGGATTGTTTAATTTTTTGATTAGTGATAAGATTTTGATATGCTAAGGGCTATACAAACTAGACCTCATCTACAAAAGCAAAGCAAGATTTCTACAAAAACTCTTGAGAAGACCACAAAGTATGGTTGAATGACCAAAAAACCTTAGTATATTCTTCATAGCAACAATAAGGGTTGTGTTGAAAAACACAATTTCTCACAAGGGTGAATAGATCATAGATGATAGTGCAAATATGCATGATTGAAGTACAAACATGGTGTTGATTGTATGATTGTAAACACAAATTGTCCTACTGCAAGTGCGATGGATGAATATGCCTAAATTCAATGCAATATGAAATGCATGTGGTGATTGGAATGCGATGATGCAAATGAAATGCAATGATGCAAATGAAATGTAATGCAATGTTTTTAAATTTTGATCATTTTTCCAAATTTTTAGGTTTTATTACTTTTTAATTTGACCAAAGGTCTTATAGATGCCTTTGGAGCCTTTTAATGGATGACCAAAGGGCCTACAAATTCCTTTGGGGCATTTTGATGGTTTTAGGTATAAAATGCTTTAAGGTGAAGGATGTTGAGAGGTTCAAGCTCTTCAAATCCTTCCAACGATGTTAAGCGATATGTCCCAGATCCAATATTCCCAAAGATGATATAAGGACCTAAAAAATTAGCCGTAAATTTGTCTCACAATTTTGGTGGAAGATTTGAGTTCTATTGGTTCTCTTTCAGCACAATATCATCAACCTCAAAGTCTCTTAGTTTGAATTTGTCATTGTAAACTCATTTTAAGTGCTCCTAATAAATGTGAAGATGCTCTAGGGTATTCACATGACGTTCATCAATTAGTGTCAATTGATCTTGGTGAGCTTGTCGTGTAGTGTCATCATCGATGAAATATTTCAATACGACACATAGTGTTGGAATTTCTAACTCTAAGGGCATAATGGCCTTAGTGCCATATAATAGTGAAAATAGAGTTGCCCCACTGGGTGTCCAAATACTAGTTCTATAAGAACATAATGCAAGGGGTAGATAGATGTGCTAGTCTTTGTGGTGCTCTTGTACCATCTTTTTCAAGATGGATACCACTGTCTTTTTTGAATCTTTAGCCTACCCGTTTGCATGTGAATAATATGGAGTTGCAAAACTATGTTTGATCTTGTACTTAAACATCAAAGCTCTCATAGTTTTGTTTTTAAATGATGTTCCATTATCCAAAATTATCTTGGATGATATCCCAAAATGACTTATGATATTGGTGAGTATAAACTCAACAATACGTTATCTAGTTGTCGCTGTTAATGGTATTACATCCACCCACTTAGTAAAGTACTCAATAGCCATAATAATAAATGTATGTTAGCCTGATGATGGAGGAGAGATCTTACCGATGAGATACAAACCCCACTAAGAAAATGGCCAAACCACTTGAATGGGTTGTAAAAACCTATGATGGAAGGTGTGCAATATTAGCATGATGTTAGCATTTAATGCATTTCCTGATATACGCATTGTAATCCTTATCCATAGTGGGCCAATAATAACCCATGCAAAGGATGCACTTGACGATAGCCATACTGCTAAAATGGCCACCGCACATATTATCGTGACCTTAAAAAATTTCCCAAGATGATTCTTAGGACTCAAGACAACGAAGGAAAACTCCATCATAACTTTGATGATACAAAATATCTCTTATCAAGACATACTTTGTCACTTTCTGCTTAAATGTGCACTTTGCGACATGCGATAATCCCTGAGGGATTACTCCAAGCATAAGGAAATCATATATTTATGACATCCAGTTATGATAGCTCTCAGCCTCAACTGACAAGACAACATGTCCCCCCTACGGTTCAAATTCACAAATGTATACTGAGAAATAATATTATGGTGAATGGTAGTACCACTCCTCGTAGGATCTTGTGAGATCAAATACCCCCAGGTGCTCTCTTGAGAACATATTTAGATCTGTAGAACCACTCATGGTTCATTTCTACATGAATCATGTTGATTGACTCTTTTTTATCCAAATATTCATGTTGCACAATAGAGTGTGACAACGTTTTTACGTGGATGGTAGTAAAATCGGTAGATGGATTCTGAGGGATTAAGGATCCCAAAGATGCCATGGTATCTGTGTAAATAAATGAATAATATTCACATTGATATGACTTGATTAAATAATACAAATAGACTTAGAATAGTCTTGAATAAATGGAACTACCTAGGCGATTATTAGCAGTGGTTACAACTATGCAACAAGGTACTAATAACGTAATAACTGACTAAGATACGCTAACATCCCCATTTTATTACATTATTTTTCAATACATAGAGAGTTGCAAAACAATTCAAATTTGACATGTGCAAGTGCCTTAGTGAAAATATCTACAACTTGAGCATCGATGCGAATGTACTGAAGTTGAATGTGGTGCCTTGGAACTTCATCTTGAATGAAGTGACATTGTGTGTCAACGTACTTGGTTTTCTCATGGTGCATTGGATTCTTAACAAGGTTCAAAACACCCTAGTTTTTGTAGAACAAGTGTATTGGATATTTTTATGGATGACCCATACTTGTCAAAATTCGATGCAACCATATCACTTCACACATAGCTTCATGTGTAGTATGATACTCTACCTCTATAGATGAGATAGCAACCACCTATTGCTTCTTGCTATACCAAGAGATAGGACCGGATCCAAGATGAAATATATATCTTGACGTTGACTTACGATCATCGTATGACTTGACATAGTCAGAGTCCATGTATCCTTGCAAGAAGAATTTGTTATTCTTATTGTATTCTAGGTCATATTCCATTGTGCCACGGATATAGTGAAGAACACGTTTTGTTGTTTTCTAGTGAGTAGTTTTAGGTTCTTGCATGAACCTCGAAAGATAGTTGACAACAAATATGATATCTGGCCTAGTATTAATCAGATATATGAGACTCCCAATTAGGTGTCGATATATAGTACCATATACCTAAGGTGAATCACCATATCATGATAATTGAAGTCCTGATTCCATCAAAGTTGCCATGCTTCCAATCAGTCATGCGATTATTTTCTAACAATGTCTTGGCATATTTTTTTTGAGTCACTTTGATGTAGTGCTCCTTCTGGATCACTTCCAGACTAAGATAATAATGGATAAGTCCAAGATATGTCATCTCAAAATATTTACACAAGTATCTTTTGATAGCAGTGATCAAAGTTTCTAAACTCCCTATAATGAGCATATCATCAACATAGAGTACAAGAAACACTATATCATGACATAATTTCTTGAAATAGAGGTTTGCATATAATGGACATCTCTTAAATCCATGCTGTAGGAGGTGATTATCCATTTTTATATACCAAGCTCGAGGAGCTTATTTTAAACCATATAAGGATTTGACCAACTTGCACACTTTTTGCTCTTGGCCTTCCACTTCAAATCCTTCAAGTTCTAGCATGTAGACTTTCTCTTGGATATCACCATTTAGAAAAGCATTCTTGAAATCCATCTGGTGAAATTTCCACATATAATGTGCTACCATAGCACAAAGAACCTGAATGGTGGTCATCTGAGCAGCAGGTGCAAAATTTTACTCATAGTCAATGCCTTCCTTTTGCACATAGCCCTTTTCAACAAGGCAAGCATTATGCTTATCAATTTTCCCATATGCATTTTACTTGACTTTGAACACCCATTTGTAGCCAATGGGATTCTTTCTGTGTGGAATATTGACAAGCTCCCAAGTTTTGTTCTTTTTTAGAGACTTATACTCAGCATCCATAGTAGCCTTCCATTGTGGCTCACTAAGGGCATATTGTACAAAAGTAGGTTCATGTTCATTCATTGAAGACATAAACACCCTATCATCATCTATACCCATATCCTCTATTTCTATCTCTAGATCTATAGAAAGTTCCTTAAAATATTAACAAAGATGATCAACCTCAGTAGTCATTACTGCTACTGTTTCCTATCAAGCCATACTGTGAGTACGAGGTCTATCCAAAGTTAAATCTGGCGGAGTGGATAATTTTGTGTCCCTGATTGTACTTGTATACCATTTTGGATTCTTCTTTTGTGGTGATGAATAATATGAAGAAGTAGAAGGACCTCCAGTATTTGGTGATGAAGGCAACTTCTCAACTTTAGATTCCACAAGATTTAGGTATATATCAGATGTGCTTTGTGATGTGAAATCTTCATCAAAAACAACATCTCTATTGACATGAATATTCTTGGTCAAAGTATTAATCAAATGATAATCCTTAGAGTGCTCATCATAGCCAAGAATAATACACTTCAATGTATTCTCATCTAGCTTATTCCTTTTCTCTTTTGGTATGTGCATAAAATCTTTACATCCAAAAATGTGAAGATGAGAGATGGAGGGTTTTTGACCACTCCATGATTCCTATGGAGTCATTCCTTTTAGGGACTTTTTGGGTGCCCTATTCAATAGATATATTGCAGTGGTGACAACTTTGCTCAAAATTTTTACCCAAGACTAGCTCCTGTGAGCATACAACGAACTATTTCCATAAAGAACGGTTCCTTCTTTCAGCAAATCTATTTTTCTAAGGAGTATAAGTATTAGTTAACTGTATCATGATTCCATGTGTAGTCAAGAATATAGAAAAATATTTAGAGGTAAACTCCCCCCTCGATCTGAGAAAAGGGTTTTTATATAAGTCCCTGACTCCTTCTCAATAGATTTATTGAATTGCTGGAAGAAACTAAAGGCTTTAGATTTTAGATTAAGAAATAACACCCACATATTTCATTAGTAGTCATCCACAAACAACTAAAAATACCTCTTCCCCCAAAAAATTATTGGTGTGAAAGGACCACACAGATCGATGTGAATCAACTCTAGAGGTTTCTTTGCTCTTGTAGAGCTCTTCTCAAAAGGTACTTTATGTTGCTTTCCTGCCAAGCAGTCAGAGCACACTGGAAATATGGAATAAAGGGAAGGAATACCCTTTACCATATCATACTTACTTAGCTCAAGTAAGTAGCCAGAACTAAGATGCCCATATCTGTTGTGCCATAGAGAAGTTGCCTCCTTTGTAGAGATTATCATGACAACATGGGGAGTAGAGATAGCATCTAAGGCAACTAAGCCATGCCTATATGAAGTTGTTGCAATGTTATTACCCCTACTGGTAATAGAACAACACTTCTTGCCATCCTCAACATGAAAGTTCACAACCATATATTTATCCATAATTTGTGTGACTAACAATAAATTGTTCACCAATCCTAGAACATATAGGACTTTTTCAATCTGACACTTGCCATCAGGAAGAGTGACTGAAACTATACCCTCTCCTTGAACCTTATAGGTTTTGTCATAAGCAATGGTAAAGGGTTTGCTGTCCTTGGCCTAAAATAATTCAAACCATGATTTATCACCAGTCATGTGCTTACTAACGCCAGAATCGACATCCCATACATGATCCTTGTGCTTGGAGGCTGTAGTAGTCATGAGCACCTTGTGTGCCCACTCATAATTTGAGTCAGATTCTTCAAAAACAACATTCACCTTGGATTGCTTGTTATTTTTTTGTGGTTTGTTTTGGAATTTCTGTTTAGATTGCTGATTCTTGTGCCAACACCTGTTTGTGTCATGGTTTTCTTTGTCACAAATTTTGTAATATCTCTTCGTTTGCTGAGGTTGTTTTCCTTTTGAATATATGTGAGAATTTTCTCCCTTCTAAAAATTACCCTTCTTATAACCCTTCCTATTGGAATAGAGGGTTGTATTAGAAGAACCATCTTTTTGAAGTTGGCATACCTCCTCTTCTTGAAGCAGATTGACCAACTCAATAAATATAACTTTTCTCTGTGACACCTGAAGTGAGGTGATCAATACCCTATAATAATAAGGTAAAGCTCTCAATACTACTGAAGTAAGAATATTATCATCCATAGGTTCTCCCAAAGAATTCAATTTTGCTTTCAACTTAGACACTTTGCATAGAAAGAGTTCAAATGCATTACCCTGCTTCATACTCAAAATGTGAAGTTGAGATTGAAGGTAAAGAATGGTGGAATCATTATTTCCCTCATAAATGGTTTGAAGGTCATCCCATGTCTCTTTAACATGTTATTTTTCTGTAATGTGAGGTTGAACTTCATCTGAAACAACAAGAAAAATGAGAACTCTTGCTTTACTGTCTTTCTTATCAAATGCTATCTAATCTACAGTTTTAATTAAACAAGAAAAATAATTAAAAAAAACTTTAGTGGTAAAAATTTCAATAAAAGTGCTTAAAAAACATTACCAACCTTATTATGGCATGGGGGGTTGGAGGGATTTGATCCCTCGACCTCCTACCTAACAGCCTTATGCCCAGGCCGCCAGCCAGCCGAGCTAAGATTCTCGGTGGGAGTAAGGGGAAGACACCCCTTACTTCAAATCCTCCAGGGCGATGGGATTGGAAGAGTGTCGCTCGGCCACAAATCCTTTGTGGTGATGCGGTGGTGATGACTTTGTTCAACAGCAAAGGAGATTTATCTGCACCAAATCCTTGAACCTCAAACCTCCATGGAAACCTCCCCAACTACCTCAATCACCACTACATTGACCTTTAGGAAACGAGCCTCTCAGCACCCTGTAAATAACTTCCAAAAATACTTATGCATGTGCTATGTGATGGGTATGGAGTGGAGAGATTCTAGATCTAAGAAGATATGAAGGACAAATGCAAAAAATAATCTGGCCATAATTCTCAGAAAAAATATTTAAATATAGCCATGAGAATAAAAAATAGTTTCAAAGTTATAGATCTTAAGGAAAATTTGGGTTCTCAATCATAGGTTGATGCCGTGGGGAGGGTGGTAACATGATTTCAAAAAAAAATTGCAAATAAATTATCCCACATGTGTGCAGTTGCGTAGCTTGGGATAGTATAAAAGGTTCAACCCTCACCTAAGAGGGTGTCTCCTCTCGGAAGGCTATGCCCGAGAGGGCAACGGGTCTTGTCCCATGTGGGGTTGCCTTAGCTACCACGCTAGGGAAGAATACCTACTATGCTTGTCTTGCACTCTGCTTTCATTGTCCGTCACCTTCATTTCTCATTGTCTGGTCTTTGTTCGTCACTCGCCTCTCCCGTTACCTCTGGTCGACTGACCAAGAATTTAGTCGAGTCTATCTAGGTGTTAGGTCAAGTCAGATCAAGTTTTCCTAGGTTTCCAGGTCAGCTTGGTCAGTCCATTTGAGTTGAGTCAAACAGTCGATCTCAAAATTCATGTCTGCAAACTCCTCAAAAAATGAAATGAGCCACCTTCGAAATGAGCCACATCCAAGAACTTAGGGTCTCAAAAATTGAGATCAGTGAAGTGCTCTGATACCATGTAAATAACCAAACTATATTCACATTGATATGACATGATTAAATAATACAAATAACCTTAGAATAGTCTGGAATAAATAGAACTACCAAGGCGATTATTAGTAGTGGTTACAACTATGAAACGGGGCACTAATAATATAATAACCGACTAAACTACGCTAATAATATGTGAATGTGTTTGACAAACGAGGGATTACCTCGATGTCATACAACTCCAACTAAGCTATATAAGTATCAAAAATATCTTTGTAAGACTTTAAGATAGGACATCGACACTAAAAAAATTCCTTCACCTAGTTAACAATGAGAAGAGAATTGCCAAATATATTTAACCTTTTAATATTCATGGCGACAATTGTTTGGAGGGCCAAAATTGGGGCTTCATATTCAGTGTTATTTTTAGTGCAAGTAAAATCCAATTTGAATGACAAGGGCATAAGAGAACCTTATGGCATGAAAAACACTATTCCTGCACCACCCCCTTGTTCACACTTTGAGCCATCGAAGAACAAGGTCATATCATCTTTATTATCTGGTTCTTCGGGTTGGGGTGCTTCTGATAAGGTAAAAATTGCATCATAAGGAAGCTTAATGTTGAGGGGCCTACTATTTTTAAGAGGTACCTCAACCAATTGATCAACTATGACCTGTCCCTTAATGGAATTTTGGCTAATGAATTCCAAATCAAATTCTGTCAATAACATGATCCACTTTGTAGTACATGTATTATGATACATTTTGCTCATCATATACTACAAAGGATTTTGTTTTGACATGACATATGTCATATGACTTAACATATAGTATCACAATTTCTTTTTACTGAACACCACTACTAAACACAATTTTTGTACATATGCATATCCTATCTCATTACTCACCAAGGTTTGACTAATGTAATATATGGCCTACTCTTTATCTTGCACATTATTTTGGGCTAACATGGTCCCTAGTGCAAATTCAATTGCTGATATATATAGCATAAAATGTTCATATGGTCTCAGTGGAGCTAGCACTGGTGGCATCACCACGTATTACTTAATCTCAGCAAAGGCTGCTTGAAAATCCTTGTCCCAATTGAATGGAACCCCTTTGTGTAGCAGTCGATTCATGGATCGATATTTATTCGATAATTGTGTGATAAATCGCTTGATGAATGCTACTTTGCACTGAAGGCTTATTAATTCCTTGATATTTGTGGGTGAACACATTTCTAAAATTACATTTACCTTTGCTAGATCAATTTCGATGCCTCACTTTGAAATGATGAATCCTAAGAGCTTTCCTGAAGTTACACCAGATACACACTTCTTAGGATTTAACCTGACATTATGCTCTATTAGGTGATCAAACACATTTCTCAAGACCTTAACATGCTTTGAACGCAGAAATGACTTCGCCAATAAGTCATTGATGTAATCTTCTAAGATATTATGCATGTAGTCATGAAAGATATATGTCATAGCCTGCTGATATGTGGCACCAACATTTTTGAGGCCGAATGGCATAACCTTATGATAAAATGTTCCCCATGGCATTATGAATAGGGTTATATGCTGGTATTAATCCAAATTTGGTTATAACTAGAAAAACCATCCATTAAGGAGAGCATTTCATGACCCGCAGTTGCATCTACAAGAGAATCTATGCTCGACAATGAGAACAAATCCTTTGGTGTTGCCTTATTGAGGTCTCTGAAATACGTACAAATACAAATACTTTCATAAGGTTTTCCTACAAGCACCATGTTTGATACCCATTCTGGATAGTCAATGGAAATGACAAACTCTACATCTAGCAGCTTCTGCAATTCATATTTAACCATTAGGGCTATTGTCAGATGCATCTTCCTAATTTTCTTCTTGATTGGCTTCTTTGACAGATCTAGAAAAAGGTTATGAGTAACCAATTTCAGATCGACCTGGCATGTCCTTATAAGTACAAGTAAAGATATCAGGTCTCTCTTAGTAGAGAAATGAGGCTGGCACTCTCATTAGGAGATAAAATTTATCCAAATTTAACCTTCCTAGGAATGGTGGTATCATTTATGATATCCACATAAAAGGTTTTATCTATTGACATGTGGGATCCCTCATCAATCTAATGAGGCATAGGGATCATGTAGATGTCATCTATTGGGTTTATGGGTTATGCATTAGAAGTATCCTCAACATAATAAACATCATATACACAACATGACACAAAGTAAAAAGGTTTCAATATTACTTCATTAGGAAAGATATCCTCAAGCTCTAGTGGTGAGTCAGCATGGTCCCAATTGATAGCATATATATTTAGATGCAATGGCTTGGAAGTATTGGTTGGGTTGTGAAGTGGAGTGGTCAAATCAATGGAGATAATATTGATGAATTGGATCATGTCTCTAGGACCATGTGCATGTGATACTAAGTTTGTATAACTTCCATCCCCGAGATGTGGTTCTGAAGGTATGCAGATCTCTAGATCTAGTCTATGAATAGACTCAAACACAGGATCACTAGGCTCAAGGATTTATTTATATGTTTGTGTATCAAGGAAGACCATATGATAAATCCTATCCAAATTAGGTGGTATGCCTCTGAGGTGAGGATGAAAATTGATATATTTTTACATATCCTCTATAGTGTACAGTGCATTACGATGACACAAGTAAGGAGGTCCTAAATAGGCTTTCTCTATTTCATAGTCATCATTATTGTCATAATGAAAGCCTTCATTGCTACCTACTGGTACTAAGGAGTTAGGGAGATGGGGCCCCCTATAAGCCAACTCTTGATAACTACTATCGCTCATGGAGGATTGATCATCCTCGATGACTATCTCTAAAGGTAATAGATGACATAAATTAAGAGGGCCTAGATAGGCCAACTCAGTATTATCATCATATTTCTCATTGTGTTAGGATTCACCATTGTCATCCATGCCATACAAACAAATAGGTCCTCCTATATTAGATACAGACTCTGCTATATCCTTGTCAAAATGATATTCTTACTCGAGGTCTACAGTTGTACCAGTATTATGAACTTGTAGGCCTATGTCATCGACTGCTACATAGATTTTTTCATCCAAGTTATCTCTTGGGATGTAATATGAACCATTATCCACCAATATATCTTCGTGATATGTCTTGGGTGGTTCCATAGTGACATAAGACACTATCTAGTTATCCCAACAAAATATGGAAGGATTGGGGTGATAAGAATTAATATCGACTTTCTATCCCAAGCTAAGGTATAGGCGGTCCAATGATACTGCGAGTAGTTCATATTGTCCTCTAACATGATATCCTAACCCAAATATATCTATAGGAAATTGATATTGCAGTTCATAAGGTCTCTTACGCCCCTACTATGATAAACCGAGATTGTAACCATACCAATGGTAACATTCGAAATATCATAAGACATACTCTAGGTTAGAGAGATAATGCACATTCATAGTGAATGTCTCATAATTGTCTTCATCCATGGGGGTGTGATATATAATCTGGTCGATCCCTCCATAAATTTTTTTTTTTGGTTAGGGGACACCCCCAATGGTACCACAATCCCTATGGGAAGGAAATGGGCTCATGATCGGCCCATATTGTGTGCAATTTTTATAATCGGTGTGAACATCACATTCTGCATGATGTACTCCCCTAATCCAGGGTTAACCAAATGAATCACCTGTGGCGTAGATGATCCTGCTAAAGATGCAGGTGAAGCAGGCTAAGGTGCCTCTTCGAATTCTCCTTGAGTGTACTCTACTTCCATGGGAGTAGGAACCTCGATCACAATTGGTTTGAGCACTTGCTTTATCTTTTTTTTGCCCATATTTTCTTTTAGATTCTCATCATCCTGATGCATTGTAGATGCATATGGTATGGTAGAATTAGTTTTTGTGTACTCCAATCATTGAGATGCGGATGTTGCAAGTTTTGCACACACTTCCTTCATTTTACGTCCTGGATCTTTGATTTACGTTACTGGCCGTATGTTTAGGTGCATTGATGGGAGTATGAAATTCCCTAGTAAATAAGATATATTTACATACTTGAATGGCTCCTCATATGAAGATACCACATGAACCTAACCCTCACGAACATATTTTATAGACTGATGGAGAATAGATGGGATACAATACATTTTTCTTATCCAAGGTCATCCTAGAAGTATATTATATTGCATAGCATCTTCAATCACATGACACATGATGGGGATGGTCTTCAACCTTGCTTGAATAGGTAAGACTATCGTGCTAATAGTTGAGCATAATGCATAATTAAAAGCCCTCAATGTGAAGGCAAAAGGTATGATATGTGTCTTAGGTAACTTCAAGTATGTTAATGCCTTGGTCATGATAATATTTATTTATGATCCTGTATTAATCAAAACTTGCTTTAAGGGTATGTGATTCATACATGCAATGATGTGGAGTGGTGGGTTCATCGTGATAGTGGAAACTGTCTTGATTTCATGATCATAAAACTGTATGATTGGATCCTAACATTGTTGCACATGTCCCATGAAGTGTGTAAACACTTCAAGATCCTAGGACTATAATTATATGGACTTTAGAATATTCATCAACATCTCCATGTGCTTGGGGGATTACTGAATTATCTCATAGATCGTAAACATTGCTAGAGTTATCTGTAGGTTTTGGACTAACCTACTCTTGATTGTCATCGATGGTCTAGTTGGTGGGTCTGGTACATGTTGGGATAGCCTTAGAGGAGGCACATCATGGACTCTGATAGGAGCTAAATATTGATTTGGTCTCTCATACCTCACATGTCTTGTGATAATATTGACCATTTTGATGAACCCATGGGTTGGTGGTTCGATTCATAATTGATTGAGTTAACCAACATTGTTCCTAGGAACCTCATGGTTGGTCAAAGGATTCTTGTAAATCCCCATATTATTATTATCTAGCACTTGCAGATTATCCATAAGAAGCGTACATTTTTCAATCATATTCTGCACTAAATATTTGAAATACCAACATACCTCTATGTCATGACCTTTCATTCGATGATATATGTAATATTGATCATCCTTATACCCCTTAGGCTTGGGTTGATTAGGATCTATCATTTTGACCTTTGGTATGTTTATTGCCTTTACCTTAGATAGCTAATGGAAGATTACTATCAATGATTCTGATAATTACATAAATATGCAAGGAGGGCATCTCTCTTTGTCCTTACCCCTCTGGTTGTTGCATTGATCATATTGTGCAAGGGAAGGTTGGGCTTGATAATTTCATTGTTGCTGCACCCTATCTCCTTTCTAAATAGTAGGCCAAGCTACCCTACTATTTATCAACGTTTTTATTATTCTATTCATTCCCATTTCTGAGTTTCAAGTTACCCTCCTATAACTTGATATGCTAAATCACTTTGGCTTGCACCAAAGCCTCTTTGAACATTTGATACTGCTGCAACTGTAACAATAATGAAATGTATTTTTCACAACTTTTCATAAACATCCTAGTCATTTCAGAAGTAGGGATGGAAAATGGTAGCTTTTCCATCATCATTCTCCATCATTTTTCATAATCCATAATAGGATCGTCATCATGTTGCATTAAAGTCGCAATCTTAGATAAGTTTACCTTCTTGTTGATGCCAAAGGAGAAGCGTTCAAGAAACATATTATCCAATTGGTCAAAATGGGTGATATTGTGCTTCTTGAGTTGATTAAACCACTCTTGAGTTGGGACTAAGAGGATTGTTATGAAAGTTCACAAGAGTAGGACATCATTGCTACCAATTTGAAAGCACATGTCTAAAAAGCTTGTGATGTGCTCCTGAGTGTCTTCCTCTCATTTAAAATTTTCTACCTTAGGAATTTAAAAATGCTCAGGATAAGCTAGAATAGGCACTGATGGGCATAAATTTTCATCATTAATCTTACTCAAGGTTGGTTTTCGATAAAATATTCCTTTCTTTTATATAGCCTTGACCTTTTCTACCAAGACTTTATACGCCTACGAAGATAAGAACTCCTCTTCTATGGATTGCCTTGGAGGCACCTTTGGAGCTACGTTCCTCTTCGATTGAGATGAAGGATTAGGCTCATCCTCCTATTCAAATTGGGAGACTTTGGGATACTCTTTATCCAATTCATCTTCCACTTCTTCTTCGTACTACCTATGCCAATGATGCTTGGGTGGAGGGCATCCATATCTATGTTGGTATGTATAGCGAGTACGGGCATCTATATACTCAGGGTACGAATTAGGTTGCAAAGTAATTCGTATATCAATATGCTACCTATGCTCACTACAGGGACGTAAATAAACATTGGCCATTCGATCCTCTCTCTCAACACGCTCCTTCTGATCAAGGATGCATTGTTCATGCATGTGTTGTTCACATAAACATTGTATTATGAACCTTTACCTCTGAGTGTTCTCATTTTAAAGGTATTCTTACTTTGATCTAACACCAGCTTGTGATATCTGTCTATGCGATCAAGCATATGAGGTCTTTAGTGTGTGCACTTTGTTCGAGCAACTTTGTGGGTGTGTTCCCAAATGTAGTGATCTACTATGCTCTTGCTATTTTCTATGAATATGACATTCACGTCCAATTGTTGCCTAAAATATGTGCTTGTATGAGATGCAAGGGCACACATATCTCAATAATGCTTGGAGCATTCTCGACGTTATTTGATATTGCTAATGGTACTACCACTAGGAACACTCATGGAGTGAGAAGGCACAATAGTAGGCTTGTAACCTAGCTATCCTAGAACCTTAACAAAACCATACAATTTTATGTTATGCCATGGCTCATGAGGTGGTGTACCATTGGCTCCCACTTTGGATACATCTATGGTAATCCTACAAGGCTCACCCTTATTAGGAATTTGAGCGGGCCTACGCTTAGAATTGTCCTTGTACATTTACCCCTGAATGGGTGGATCTTGAACTCGTCTATACTTAGATGTTGGGGGCTTCAAGCCTCCCTTACCTATCAGATGGAGGGGTAGCAATCTGGATCCCTCGATGACATACTCTTCAGCAGATCAAGGTAGCTCCCTACTCTAATCTATAAAAATGTTAGTATTTATCGTGACTGTATTTCATGTGCATCCACGGGAAGATACCTACTCTAATATATGTGTTGAGGAGTGTCTAGTAACTCCTCATACCAGGGTAGTCTCAACAAGATCCCCACACATATAATTGTCTCCTCTAATACTCCTCAAATTATGTTCAAGAGGATTATATGATTGAGGGCATTACTGCATCTTGTTGTTTATTGGGTGGACCTTTGACCTTGACCTAGGATCTATGTTTGGGTTGGCCTCTGTGTAGCCACCATAATGAATATCCAATGTTTAAATTTAAATTTTATTAGCACACAAGGAATACAATGGTTATTATATATTTTAAAGATTAAAGTGAACCCTAAATTGTTTGATGTATTTTGCAATTTGTTGTATCAATAAGTACCTTTCATCATGTTTTCAAATATGTTGATGATATACTCAATTGTTAAAGGACTTTCACCTATATGCTCATAGCTTGACAACCTGGCTATGAACTCTAGGTCAGGTAATCCCTTCGAAATATGGATATGAAACCCACACTCAGGAAGGGAGGATAGGTCCTACCAAACCCTCACCCAATCTCACCCAGTTAGCGTTATACCATCCTAAGAGAAGTACATGTAAATTTTTTGAGCTACGGATGGTTCTTGGGTCTGGTATTGGTCTAGTAATAAAAGGTTCAAGGGAGTTGGGACAACATATGGAAATCACTACCATCGTCGTTGAAACCTACTAGTGGTTGGATGTGACTTCCAACTCACTAGAATTTAAGTGTGTCGTTGTGTGTGTGGTTCCTTTTATTTTACATGAAATTAAATGCATAAAATAAAACTCATGACTCTTCTATATGTGATGCAAATTAAAAAGAATGTTTAACTTTTAAAATTATGCATGATTAAGCTATATGAATTTTAAAATTAAATGCACACTAATGACAATGACAAAGTGGCCACTAGATGGGCCTCACATAAGTAAACCAACATACAAGAAGGGCCTAGACCACTGGATACTAGGGTGGACCACACTCAGAGGTCCTCTATTCCTAGAAGCGACTAGTAGAACCTAAGAAAAAGACCTAGGGATTCAATGCATTTTATCATTTTTTCATATTTCCTAATTATGCTAGTAATTTTGACTTTCTAGAAAAACATAGACAAAGAAATAGGGAAAATTAGAGAAAATGGATCCTACCTCAGATCCTCATCTGATTAAGCTTTTTCTCCCTAATGTATGACCTATCAGATGTTGATCGCAACTCTGTGGTACGATTGATATTATTGCCTACATGAATGTATCGTGGTGACAAATTTTAACCATGGTTGTCAACCATAGTTAGCACCTATCATCACAAACCCTAAAATTCAATGATTTGTAGTATTTTATGTAGAATTCTTGTCATGATCGCCTTCCGTACAATCCTAAAAAACATACACCTAATCTAGTAACAATTGAAAATAACATAAAACATACAAGAATTAATGAATTTACAAATAACAAAAATAAATGTTTCTTTTATTTATTTCCAAATGAATCTCAGTTACAAATCCATCTCTTTTATGGATACCCAATGTGATACAATGTTACAATCATAATAACTCCCTTGCAAGGGTAGGTATAATCCGTAAACTCTTTAGAATCACATGAACTACTCCAAGGTGTCAATGACCTTCTTATAAATTATTAGAGGCATTTGTTGCCTTGCATGCCAAATCCATGTTAGTCCTATGTGCAATAAACAAAAATAATAAAAAATACCTCTCTTCATGAGATTTTTTGAGGAAATTGCATGAAAATATTATGTCATTAGCATATAATCAAGAAACTACAAGAAAGCTAATAAACCTATGCAAAACATGAAAAATATGATATAAAACATGTAAAGTAAAATCATATGTATCTATCTAATGGCCTAATTATGAAATTGAAAGCATGGAAGCATGAAAATATTCATTAGTATCCTAGTTGTAATATTGAAAATAAGATAATTAAACAGGCTAATTCTCCCAGTTAGAAATCGTTAATACTGCAATTAAACCTAAATTATGCTTAATATAATGCCATTAACAAATCCTATGGTGAGAAAGTAAGAAAAATAGTGATGATACCCTAACCACAAATCTGTGGCATGGTGAGCACTGTTAGCCATGGTTAACATCCATGGTGGAGCTTAAAGTGTGTTTGTCCTCCAATCCAAGGGTTAAATATCTGAATCCTCTTGCCAAATTGATGGTCAAGGGTCACCTCTATGTCCTTTGATAGATTTGGTGATTGAATTGGTCTGATTGCACGTTAAATAGGCATAATTACATTTCTTTGATCTTCGAATTTCCTAGGACCTCCATGGCTTGAATTTCCATTTCAATATTTCAATTAAGGTCAAGAATTAGATGAGTGTTGAATTTGATAGGGCTTTGCTTCTCAAATTTGCCTATGCATCTCTCTATTTTCTCTAAAATTTGGTAGGACTTCACTTCTCAAATTTGCCTATGCATCTCTATATTTGCTCTCAAATTCGATAGGGCTTCACTGCGTTCAAATGAAATATTCTCTAGACTTCTACCCAATTTGGCAAGGGGTCTTATAGCACCTTGGAGGGCTATGTCCTAGCTTCATGAGGAAGCCAAGATCAATAATGGGCAGTTAGAGTAGTTGGAAGGAAGCTTCTTGATTATTACACCCCCAAACAACTTGGATCTGCAACCAATTGGTCGTTTGGAACCAAATTTGACTCGGTAAAATCCCAAATAATTTTTGATGCTAGCCATGGCTCTGAGGCATGGTCAAAACTGTTAAATATGGGTGTCAACCATTGTTAACACTGATTAGGTTAGAATACCTAATTGAGTGGTTAAAACCACTGCTATACTTTGGTATTTGTCCAAGGTCTTTTATATGGTCTTCTAGCATGTCCCATATGATTAGTCACCTCGACATAACGCATTTTAAGTGTCTACAAGATATTTCTAGAAATCTTGTACCCTAGTAGAGTGTAAAAAGGTACCAAAAGTCCATCGACATTTCAAAAAGAAAGTTCAAAATTTTAGTAAGTGTATAAGTCACTAGAAATATTGTACCCTAGTGGAGTGTGGAGAGGTACAAAAAGTTCATCAAATTTCTAGAAAGTAAAAATGTTCTAAATGTTGATATTGTTGGAAATCATGTACCATACCTAGAAGTAGAGTGGTACCAAAAGTTTGATAGCTTTGAGAAAGGAGAATTATTTAAGTGTTGAGATTGGTATAAATCATGTACCATGTTATGAAGTAGAGTGGTACCGAAAGTCCAAAAACTTTAACAAATTAAATTGTGCTAAGTTTTGATATTTCTAGAAATCATGTACCATGCTGGGAAGTGAAGTGGTACCGAAAGTTTGATTTCTTTGACAAAGAAAAATATGCTGAGTGTTGAGATTGCTGGAAATTATATACCATGTTAGGAAGCAAAGTAGGAGTGGTACCGAAAGTTATTTGGCCTGTCAGAAATGATGTGAGAAAGGAAAATTTGCTAAGTGTTGACATCATCAACAACCTTGAGATAAAAGTGAAAATTTTACTAAGAATTAAAAGTGTTGGACTTTGGGGGAGTATGACATCCACAAAGACACATAAAAATATTGACATTAAAAAAATGAAGCTAAAAATTTGGTAATATTAATCCAGTACTTGGAGGTTGAGGTCAATGATTGAAGGCCACTCATATTGATGCCCTAGTAATGAGTGATGATATAATATCAAAAAAACATGATCTTAAGCCTTAAAAAAAATATTGCTACAATGCAAAAAAAATAAAAAATTAAATAAAATAAAATAAATAAAAAATCGCAAATTTCAGAACCTTAGAAAACTTAAAAATTAAATTATTAATAATAATGTTCTAACCTTTCCATTTTTTAATTTTTTTAAACTTTTTTGCAGGTGGCTACATTAAGGATGGTGTATATGATGGAAGACATGGATTTTCTATGCAAGTTGGGTAAGTACAACCATGCAATATGGAAGATAGTGAAATTAATGATCAACCCAAATTTTGATGGACTCATGAAGAGTTAATGAGGCATGGTCACTATAGAATTTATGAGCATCGTGTAAATTGAAATTTAATGAAGTGTGGCTATTGTAGGGATTACTATAGATGACGACTTTATGAGGCATGGTCAAAGGAGTGCCCACTTAATGAGGTGTAACTATAGTATGGAAGGAAATTTAATTTCAAGAGACACATCTTGGAATTAGGTGGCATTTACTTGTAAAATATAACGCTAGAGGAGGATTAAAAATTGTATAAATGGTAGTTCATTAGCCTATTACAAAGGTTATAAAACCATCTATTAGCTATACTATTTTAGTTTTATTTTCTTTATCTCTTTGTAGTTGGATGATATTTTTGAACCAAGTGGCTCTAGTTTTATGAGCTCTACTCTTGTAATCAATCGAAGTGGACAAACCTAAAACACTATACTTAATGACTATCTCTAAATTTAAAGGCTATCAAAATTTGTCGTGTTTAATATGTGCATGTTGATAGTGGTTGCATTTAGTTCATTTCACAGTCTATTTTTGGTTAGAATATTGTACCATATCGAACCTTAGGCTATGTGAATACTAGTTGGGTCAGGATTGGTTTAACTTGGGTTTGTTGCATTATTGGATTAGAGCTGGAGTTCAAGGTAGTATCAAATTGGTTTTTTTTTCTCTCACTCTTCAACCTTTGAATTTTATTTGAATCTCATTTAGATGAGGAGTAGAATTACATTCATACAGTCGATCATTTCATTTTTTTTAGCATTGTACCAAGAAGTTTAGATTTTTAAGAATAAGAAACAAAGGACCCTTGAAAGGAATAATTATAAATGACCTTTGTGTCTATCCGCACTGGAAAAGACTTGGCATACATGAATCTTGTGGGAAAGATATTTCCTTTTCAGTAGGGAACAAATATCCATTGCAAGTACATTGACATGCCCTTGACAATGTGACATTTGTACATTCAACAAGACTAACGCTAAAAGGAGGGTCATTAAAACTATACTTTTATTGGTGCATTGTTTATATTGCACATATTAACTATTAAATATGGATCCTAATATCATCATCATAATTTCTAAGTCATTTTTTAGAGGTGTTGCATTTTCGTAGTCTTTCTCCATATAGAAAACCTAAATTTGATAAAGGTAGACTATGTACTCCTTCGACTTTTAATAATTCTTCAGAGGCTATTGCCCTTTACATTGATGCTTTTGCCACTCCCCAAAGTACACCAATGGTATGTCTTACTACTTTTTTAGTGGGAAGAAACCCTTTTGCCATCCCAAGACCTACATATGATATACCTAAAAATATTGAAAGATATATACCTCATTATGGGCATGATGGAACAAGATTAGCTGAAGAGCATAAAAAAGCATACAAAAATACATTGATTAATTTGCAAATAAACCATAAATATGTTTCCTGTAGGATGTTTCCACATACTTTGAATGAATTTTATTATGATTGATACATCAACTTACCTTCAGGATGCATCACTTCTTGGGATAAATTACACATATATTTTATTAGCCATTTCAGATTGCTTGTTGATCCAACTATGATCTATCATCAATTTGCCTCTACTCATAGAGAACCCAATGAACCCATGAGACTATTCAACACTAGTTTCCATAAATTATATACCAGGTTGATGGAACCTTACACCCTCACAATTGAAGCAACCATCCAAATGTATCTTAGATATTTGGATCCATTGACTTCTATGTTTGTGAGGAGAGCCCTAAAGATCACAATATTACCAGTAGTGTACAATTAAGCTCTAAATATTGAATAACAATTAATACCACAAGGTTTTTATTTGGGTTAATTGCATTTATGTTGAAAAATAGGAGCTTATAATCGAATACCATTAATAATAAATCCCTTACACAACACCTTTTGTTGCATTCCAAACATAGCCTGCGTCGGCTATGTTTTCCAAGCGTTTAATATTTAGTATATATTGATTCACAATAGTTTATTTGAAAGCTATCATCATTATTATTTCCTACATTTCATTGGCATTAATCGCATTTGCCTATACGGCGAGGGTGTGCCCACCTTGAGTGGCGTTGATTTATTTTATTCCTCTGCTGCAATTTCTTATTCAATATTTTACATTCGTTCATTCCGTTTCGGTAATATATTTATCTCTGTAATTTTCTTTGAGCAGAAGGATAGAAATATCCTTCCAAGTGGTATCAGTCTAGCCGATTCCGGGAGCGCCTGCGTACTCGAGCAAAATAACTTACAGTCGCCTGTTACGTTTCTTTTAATTTTTTGTCCCCGTCGTTCGCATCTCCGTCCCCGTTCTTTCGCTTTTCCGTCGTTCACATCTTCGTCTCCGTTCGTTCGCCTTCCGTCTCCGTCCGTTCGTATTTGCAAGTAGCGGTGGCCAGGGTCTACGATCTTCCTACGTAGATAGAATCCGAACGCCAGGTAGTTGAAACACACGCAGTCCAGCCCAAACTTTCGCCAGCGTCATCAACCAATCATTAAATCGTGATTAAATTTTTTAACCGGCAAGCTAAGGTTGTTGATTAAATTTTATTCGCTGACGTCAGCCGCTGCGTGGGGTTTAGTTTTATTTATCCCACATTGGGTATACAAGGTGCAAAACACAGTTTAAAACACATTTGCCACACCTTCTACGGTGTGACTTCGGTCACACAACAGGAGCTCCTTCGCATTGTCCACGTCGTGCAGTGTTGTCGTCCTTGCTGTCGGTTCTCCGCTTGCTGTCATGTGGTCGTGTCGCCCTTGCTGTCCGGTTCCCTCTTGCTGTCATGTCGTGTCAATCCTTGCCAAGTGTCGAGTGTCCGCGTGTCTGTCCGTCGTGTCCTTTAGCCATCGTGTCGAGCGTCTCGCTGGTTGGGTTTCGTATTCGTTGGGCTGTCAGGGTGTCTGTCAGTCGTGTCCTCTAGCCGTCGTGTCGAGCGTCTCGCTGGTTGGGTTTCGTATTCGTTGGGCCGTGTCGTATCGTGTCAGGTTGTCGCTGTCACGTGTATCCTTGTCCGTGTCTAGTCGGGTCGTGTTCGGGCGTCTCGTGTCTTACGATTCATGTCTTGTCAAGCACTTATCTGAAGTTGTTCTCACGGAGCCCACAACATCCAATTCCGCACCGCAGTTGGAGTGGCAGTTAAGGCAGAAAAACAACAAATTTTTTACCAAAAGATAACCCAATTTTGCAGATCAAGGATTACTAAGCAAGAACTTTTGAGCAGTGCATGAGTAGAAGTTGGATCAAAGGTCCTGACGGTCGATTATCAAGCTCGAAAATGACCAATAACAATGCAAGAAGACCTAATCGAAGCCCAGGTACAAAAAATTCTCCTTCTCCTTTCAAAATTGGTAGTTATAATCCACATCATCCACTAGTAGACCCTATGGCTACTAACCCTCCCCCAACTCATGAAAACATCACACAAGGCAACTCAAGTAATTCAGCCGTTTCCAATGATGATTCTCTTCGACTGTTATTAGAGGGTATGAACGAAATGAGTCTCACCCTAAAATCCCTAGTGCGAGCACAAAACCAGCTTAATCCCAATACTAATTCCCAATATCACTCCCATGCCCAAAGGAATGAAGACAATGTCGATCAAAATGACGATTGGGAACAACAAATAGGCACTTCGGATAATTCCAGGGATCGCTATCATAGACAGTGGTATAACCAAGATCAAGAAAGGGATACGGGTTATCACCAACCGAGAGGCCCTAATAATTTTCCACGCATTGATATGCCCACTTTTGAGGGTCATGATCCTCGTGGTTGGATAGCCAAAATGGAAGGCATTCTCGACTTATATCAAATTAAGGAAATTGATAAAGTCCCTTTCGCTGCCTCAAAATTAGGCACTGAGGCCTACCAATGGTTCGTATGGCTTAAACGAGAGAAAGGAGCTACTATTAACTGGAGAAAATTCACTACCTCTTTTTTAGAAAGATTTGACGAAGGAGCTACATCATCATACACGGTAAGACTGTTATCTCTTAAACAAGAAGGATCGGTTAGCGAATTCGTTTCGGAGTTTACCAGTTTACTACCATACACTTTAGACCTCAGTCCCGATACAATGGTAGGAGCTTTTCGCAATGGATTGAAAGAAAATATTCGAGTGGAGGTAGACATGCACAATCCAACCTTGCTAAACGATTGTATACGAATAGCTAAGCTGGCCGAAAAGAGACATCAGTTGTCTGCACGGCGTGACAATTATAGTCGTCCTCCGTATCGCAACAATTCCTTTCGTAGAAATGATCAACCCTCAAGATACTTTTGTTATAAATGTCGCACTCATCACCCCAAGGAACAAGCATGTGCCCAAAAACAAAACTTTCATATTGAAGGCGATCACTATGAAGGAGAAGAGGAAGAACCTTACCAACCAGAAGAACCTATGCCAGAAGAACTACCAAGTACTCTAGAAGAAAAAGAAGAGGATACAATGGCGATCTCCGTGCATGCCCTCATGGGTTTAACCGCCCACCATACCATCAAGGTACCAGGATTTCTCCGCCAGAAAAAGGTGAATGTGCTAATTGATTCTGGTAGTACCCACAATTTTATCGACATCAAAACAGCAAAAGCTTTGAATTTATTCATTAACTCTTCCAACAAAGATAAATTCCAGGTTCTAGTGGCCAACGGGGTGAATGCACAATGTGTTGGTCGCACATCTCAAGTTTCCATAAAGATGGGAACTTATACCTGGTATGGATCCCTTTTCGTCATGAATTTGGGGAACTCGGATGTCATTTTGGGAGTTGAATGGTTGGAAACATTAGACACGGTTAGCTTCAACTTCAAAAAATTATTTGTGGAATGGAAGGAAAATGGACGAGTCATTCGCTTACAAGGCATTACTACTCCTCCATCACAAATGGTGAGCTCTCATAGTATGGAGAAGATGTTAAAAAAGGGTGGATATGGGTTTATAGCTCAAATTAATTGTTTGGAAAAACAATCTCAAGCAACTTCGGATATTATTGCTCCCGAGTTACAAGACATCATAACACATTACAAAGAGGTTTTCCAAGAACCTAAAGGATTACCACCTAAACGATCTCATGACCATGCCATCCATTTGATTCCAGGAGTGTTCCACCTAACAATCGTCCTTACCGCTATCCTCAACCACAAAAGACAGAAATCGAACAGATCATTCAGGATTTGTTGGATCACGGAGTCATTCGTCACAGCACTAGTCCTTATTCCTCGCCTATCGTTCTGGCTAGAAGAAAAGATAATTCTTGGCGTATGTGTCCTGACTTTCGTTCTCTCAATAAACTCACTATCAAGGACAAATTTCCTATACCTGTCATAGATGACCTACTAGATGAGTTGCATGGTGCAAATTTTTTTACAAAATTAGACCTTCGCTCCGGATTTCACCAAATCCGTGTCAGAGAAGAAGATATTCCTAAAACTGCTTTTCGTACTCATGAAGGTCATTACGAATTTTTGGTCATGCCTTTTGGCCTCACCAATGCCCCATCCACATTCCAAAGTCTCATGAACCAAGTGTTTCGCCCACTCCTCCGTAAATTTGTGTTAGTCTTTTTTGATGATATTCTCATATACAGCAAAACATGGACGGATCATTTACATCATGTGGATAAGGCCCTTCACATTTTACACAAAGAAAAGTTATTTGTCAAACGTTCCAAATGTTCATTTGGTGTTCAAGAAGTCGAGTATCTTGGTCATATAGTTTCACATGAGGGCGTCAAAGTGGATCCCAATAAGATTAAGGCAATTCAAGAGTGGCCTTTACCTAAAACCATCAAGAAACTTCGTGGTTTTTTGGGTCTCACAGGCTATTATCGCAAGTTTGTACAAAATTATGGTAAGATTGCAACACCTCTCACCGCACTCACAAAGAAGGATGCTTTTCGTTGGTCAACATAGGCTTCTCAAGCCTTCGAAGCTCTTAAGAAGGCCATGTGTACAACTCCAGTATTAGCAACTCCCAATTTTCACAAACCATTTATTATCGAATGTGATGCATCAGGAACAGGAATTGGGGCTATACTCATGCAAGAAGGTCATCCATTGGCATTTGAAAGTAAAAAACTTTTCGGGAAAAATTTGGGAAGATCAACATACGAAAAATAAATGTTGGCTATCCTTCACGCAGTAGAAAAATGGAGACACTACCTAATCAGTAGCCGCTTCATTATAAAAACAGATCATAGTAGCCTCAAACATTTTCTTGAGCAAAGGTTTTCATATCCGAAACAAAATAAGTGGTTAACCAAACTGTTGGGCTATGATTTTGTTATCGAATACAAGAAAGGGAAGGAAAATATAGTTGTCGATGCACTGTCCAGGAAATATGAAGATGAAGTAGTCATTAACGCTATTTCAGGTCCTTGCTCCCAATGGGTGAATCAATTACAAGATGAATGGTTGTCCAATAGCGAAACTGCTCAGATACTTCAAGAATTATCTATAGGGTCCTCTAAACACCCTTTGTTCTCTTATGAAGATAAAATCCTCCGGAAGAAAAACCGCATTTACATTCCACACAATTCAGAACTCAAATCGAAGATCCTCGATGAATCACACGCTTCTCCATCAGCGGGACATTCAAGATTTTTGAAGACATATTTAAGGGTCAAACAATCATTTTGTTGGAAAGGATTAAAAGCCGAAGTCAAACAATGGGTAGCGAGAATGTGAAGTTTGCCGGCGCAATAAAGGAGAAACGAGTCAAATCACCAGGATTGTTACAACCATTACCCATCCCCGAACGACAGTGGGAACATATATCCATGGATTTTATTGAAGGTCTTCCAAAGTCGGAAGGCAGGACAGTAATATTCGTCGTCATAGACCGGTTATCCAAATACGCTCACTTTCAGGCTTTACAACATCCATTTTCCGCAAGCAAGGTGGCAAAGGTATTTATGGATTCAATTTTCAAATTACATGGTATGCCAAAAAATATTGTAAGTGATAGAGATCCCATCTTCACTAGTAACTTTTGGTGGGAATTATTTCGACTTAGTGGTACCAAATTGAACATGTCTTCAGCCTACCATCCATAGACAGATGGTCAAACAGAAGTAGTTAACAAATGTTTGGGTACGTACTTAAGATGTTTTGCTCAAGATAAACAATACCAATGGAGCCATTGGTTAGCATTGGCAGAATGGTGGTACAACACTTCTTACCATTACTCAATTAAGATGTCTCCATTTGAAGCATTGTATGGCACCAAACCTCCAACAGTAGTAGATTACGTACATGGATCATCCAAAGTAGCCAAAGTGGATGATTGGTTCCAACAAAGGCAATCTACACTCACCATCCTCAAAGAGAATTTAGTCCAAGCACAAAATCGTATGAAACAACAACAAGACTTGCACCGATCAGAGAGAACTTTTAATATAGGTGATTGGGTGTTCCTAAAGTTGCAACCTTACAAACAATCCTCGTTAAAGATAAAGTCCAGCCAAAAGTTGGCCCCACGATTCTATGGTCCCTACAAAATTGTGTGTCGCATTGGAGAAGTAGCCTATCAATTAGAGCTACCTACATCTTCACGAATACACCCGGTATTTCATGTTTCATGTCTCAAAAAAGTAATTGGTCAGAAAGTACAAAGTCAATCAGAATTACCAGTGCTCGATGAGGAAGGACGCATACATCTCCAACCGGAAGATATACTACAACATAGAATCCGCAAACTGAGATCACGTCAGATTCACGAATTTCTCATTAAATGGCAAGATTTACCAGAGGAGGATGCCACATGGGAATCTGAAAGTATCTTCCAGACATTTCCAGCTTTGAGGACAAAGCTTTCCGAGGAGGGGAGTCATGTTGCATTCCAAACATAGCCTGCGTCGGCTATGTTTTCCAAGCGTTTAATATTTAGTATATATTGATTCACAATAGTTTATTTGAAAGCTATCATCATTATTTTCTACATTTCATTGGCGTTAATCGCATTTGCCTATACGGCGAGGGTGTGCCCACCTTGAGTGGCGTTGATTTATTTTATTCCTCTGCTGCAATTTCTTATTCAATATTTTACATTCGTTCATTCCGTTTCGGTAATATATTTATCTCTATAATTTTCTTTGAGCAGAAGGA
Organism: Wollemia nobilis; assembly: GCA_028583015.1. Taxonomy (NCBI): domain Eukaryota; kingdom Viridiplantae; phylum Streptophyta; class Pinopsida; order Araucariales; family Araucariaceae; genus Wollemia; species Wollemia nobilis. Next base: position 552,555 of record JAQPPZ010014872.1, on the reverse strand, counting down.
TAGAAATATCCTTCCACCTTTCAATGCTAAATCCATTATCGGGAGCCATATATCAAAATAGAATCAACCATTCAATCTAGATCTCTTGAATAAAATTATGACTAACATAAGCAATCAATAGACCATTCCCACATATTTGGACAACCAAATGACCACAACAAATATTTTCAATCATACACCTATAAGTAATCAATCGATTTTTCTTGCATTTTTAATACATTTGCACCTTTGAATAATGTAATAGATCAACCAAGACCAAGTCAACCCAATTATTCAAATCCCCAGTTAGAAAGTATACAAAGGATTGTTCAAAAACCATAAAATGATATGATTCAACTACAAAGACAACTTTCTCAAAATCCACCTACAACTAATAACATTCAGAATAACAACTTAGGCTTTTAGAGGGCCAATCATCCATGGAATACTTGTCCAAATAACGAAGGGGTTCCAAATCCTGTTGGAAACCAAAATAAACCAAATAAAAACCCAAATACATAAGTAAATTTGGTAGATATTACTTTACCTAGTTGGTGCAGAGTCTATTCCATGGCTCAACATGGAGAAATTAATTATCCAAAGTTTAAAACTGCTTTGGATATCATCCAAAAGGAGATGGAAATTTTAAAATTAGTTCCCACCAATGAGAATGTTGGGAATCAAGTTGATCAGAATGTAGGGAGAGCTCTAGTTTTAGATACTTATGAATTCTTAGGAGTGGATGAAGATGAATTAAATAAATACTTAGAAGAAGAGGTGCAAGCTTATTTATAGTTTCAAAGAGGTAATAATTATATGCTTTGAAGTAAAGGAAAAGCTCCAATACCTTTTTTTACACCTCCTAACAAAACCTCCATCCCACCTAATGAGCAAGCCAAAAAAAACTTTGTCCCACCTAAAGGTCCTACAATGCCTACTCCACCAAAACTCAATACGTTTTACTATAGGTAAAGAAAAATCCAAAGCAAAATTAAATTGGATATAATATCATTTAAGACCTTAAGAAAACCAAGGCATATATTTCCTTTTTTGAGATAGCTCAATTAACAGATCAAAAGGATTTATTGATCAAAATGCTCTCTGTTCAAAGTAAAAAGGAATTAAAAAAGCTATTTATGCTAAGGTGGGAGTAGAATCCCCTCCATTTCCTCTGATCATTTGAATTATTGGTAAAAAATTATATAATTATCTTATGGATTTAGGTGCTTCTGGTGAGTGTCGTTATTATCATCATTTAATTTCAATATTTGTCAATCTCGGGTGGTGTCCAAGGTTATCTACGATAGTTACAATATAGGAAATTAGTTCACAAAAAATATTCGATGAAACTAATGTTTATTTAGTTGTTTTTATATCAAAATAATACTAATTTGCAAAATTAAAGCTAATTTAACTAGCATAAAATTGTATAATTTAACACTTAAGCTACAGTTGCAAGAATTGACAATTTATAAAATTGAAATTGGTGAAATAAGAACTATTTTACGCTTGCTAAATTGAAACAATAGAAATGGAAAGTGCTAAATTGAAACTAATTGAAATCAATCCATGCTGAATTTGAAAATGCTAAACTATTGAAAAACAAAATTGTTGCAAAATCTTGTCCAAAAAATGTTGCTACAAAAACATGTCAAAAAAATTATTGAAATAAAAAAATATATAAAACAGGGAAATAGATATGCACAAAATAGTGATCAGCTAGGTATAAATAAAATCAAAACACATTGCACTTGAAACAAACCTTATGCTAAAATAGGGGTTAGTTTGGTTACAAAAAATAAGCAAGAAATTGATAAAATTGCTGCAAAACATAATTTATCAAAAACCTACAATAATTGCTTCTTCCTTCCAGTAATAATAGTGGGAAATTGGTCCAGAAGAAATAATATTAACTCCAAAACTAAATACTAATCACTCATGTACTCACAAATTCACACATGTAAATAAAATTGCACTTTATTTAAATATTGCTAATTCAAACTACAACAATTACAATGACTTTTTCTAACTCTAACTTATGGACTCCTAGACTAACTCAACCAATGAGGGAGTAGTCCTATTTATAATATTTATTACATTCGTACTTGTAGTTAAGAAAATCAAATGTCTTATTTTCCCTATGTGATTTGCTTGTGCTATTGCAATATACTCAATCTATTTCATAATAGAATTTACTGCAATAGTTATTTGTGTGTGTTTCCATGATTCTAATCCTATGGGAAATGACTCTGAATGGTTGAAATATATTTTTTACATATTTCTATATTTTATCCTATCACCTCCCTTGTGAATTGGATGTGAACTATATGGTTTCTACTGGAAAAAACTATTTCTTCCTATCATTCTAGAGAGATTTGAAATATCAGGCATAATAGGTGAGACTTATTGTTGCTATCAACCAACCTACATGGGAGTTCTTCCAAGTGGATAAGAAGTCTTGCCTAGTCTCCCTCAACACTCTCCAATTGATTCCACTCACTATTGTTGATCATTTCCATGCCTTCCTTTAATGTGATAGGTGGTTGGAATTTGTATGGAGTTGCAGCTGTAGTGTCCTATTTTTCAGTAAAATGGTTGATCTAGTGCCATATCATCTCAGTAGTTTGATTTTAACATAGGAAAAATATTCAAAATATGTTATCCAATCACAAATCATAGTACTCTTATTTTCTATCAAATACATCATGCTTTATTTACTAAAAATCATGCAAAAACAAAGTATAAAATGTTGAAAACAATCAAAATAGGGGTACAATGTTCTTAAACATTAAATCATGCAAACAATAACAAATAATGTACTCTAATAAAATATTTGGCATAAAATAATATTATATTTGGTTATATGGCAATATTTTGATGTCCAAAATGTAGCAAAAAATGAGGTATTTCTTGGACTCATCATCCCCCCAACTTGACCTGATGCATGCCCTCATGCATTTTGTTGGGTTACAGATGCACTAAGGTCTAACTCCTTGTACTAAGTCCCCCAAAATTTTTATTTTTTGAAATGATATCCCTTGTTTTGTTTTAGCTCTACTAGAAAAATCTAAAACTGTTCATCTGGTTGCGGATCATAATCAAAGTCAAATAGTACAGGTGTGATAATAGTGGGTGGCCTAAATCTTAGGCCTATCCACTGATGCTTCAGTGCTAGAATTGTTTTCATTACTACATCTTCCCTCATACATGACCATAATAGGTTATTTTGTGATATTAAATCTCTCTTATATAAGGATATAGGTAATTCTACCCACCTAACCTTACATGTTGTCAAGTATTTTGTAAAATTTCTTGTGCAAAATTGCTGAAAATAATCCATACTATCCTTAATATTAGAAAAATAAGTTATTTATTTATTTTTTATCCATAAGCACACATTGTTGGCTTGTTAATGCTATAGAATTGGGATGGATATGCCTTAACAACAACCTAACTCCTATCTCCATCTCCTTGTTTTGTTTCTTCTCCTGATCCTAGTATATTTGATTTTGCAAAGTGGAAATAAAGGATCGGAGTTATACATCACCTATATAGATATGGGGCTAAAATTATACATCCTTTTCCATGATGAATTTGTGCAAGAAAAACTCACACAACATATTTTTTTGCTCTTTAGGACTTTGCAAGTAAGCTTCTAGAAAATCCTGATTAGTATTTAAATCATATGTAAGACTAAAACATATACACATTACCTATTACCAAATGTATTTTCTCTTAGTAGGTTATATATCCTGGTAGGATTCCTACATTATACCAGGTACTCTACAATTTGACACAAATATTTCACCTTACCATGCAAATTAGTAATTTTTGTAGCCTATTTTTTATTATGTTCCTCAATGGACTTCAATGTTGCAAAGTGCAATTCTAGGGCTTGATATCATGCAATAAACCCTATAATAGCTTCATTTTGGATTGCCAATGGGACCATGTTTAGCAGACGCACTACTATTGGTGGTGTCTTATGTTCTATCAACAAGTCAACCTAGATACCTATTTCTGTAGTATGTACTTTATGAATAGATTATGGAAAAACTTGCTCTTTATCCTTGTGGAGTGTTGTACTTACTTGCAATGAGGTGGTCTGAACTCTAGGGCCTTCAGTATCTAATGTGTCTTTATCATTTTACTATTTTGGAGCCTCTTCAATATATTCTAGCATAATTTTTGGATATTCTAGAGTTGCTCCAGAATGAGACTATTTTTCTTCAAAATGTTTTGAAGAGCTACATCCAAAAGTGTTGAAATGGTTTCTTTTTCAAATTTTTGTTGCAAATTCTATTGCTATCTCATATCCAGGGTATGTGAGCCTTAAATGACATCTACAATCCCCTTATCATCTCTATGTTCAAGAATAATTTCTTGTTTTGTATGTTGTTGTGTTGTTGCAACAACAATAAATAGGGATAAAAATTTTAGGTGCATGTTCCAAATTATCCTCCTCAAATCTATGAGGAAGTTGTGGGATATCAACTTGCATTTATCCTTCTAGAACTTGCTCTACCAATTCAAGTAAAATATCTACTATCTCCCTACCAGAATTTGAAATTGTAGGTAATGCCTCCAATGGTGCTAGTCTTATTTTCAATTCCTCTATTTCTTGCAATAATTGATCAATGTATTCATATTTCTCCTTAATTATTGCTTCACCCATTTCAATCTAGGTTTGTTGAGTCTTGATAATCACCCTAGAAGCCTTCACATGATCATCTGGCTCATATTCTTCATATTATTCAATTTTTGAAGAATATGTAGGTAAATCCATGGCAAGTGGTGAACTTGGATCTTCAACTTCTATAAGTGGTCCCTCTTCCTAATTAAGTGATTTTGGAACCAGAGTGTCCTATTCTTAAATTGGAATTTCTTAAATCACTTCATCTTCATCCTCTTTAAGTATCAATTTTCTTTTTTTTCTATAGTTGAATGATGCTAGAGTTTTAGTTTCAACGATTGTAGTTGTACCATGTTGTCTCTGTCTTAGACTCCTTATTAGAGGAGGAGGTGAAGGTGGTTGTGTTGGTATTTCAATCTCTATTTCTTCTGCTTTAACTAGCTCCTCTATAATAGAATATCCTTGTAATCTAGGAGACCTCCTTAAATATTGTGTATATGTCTCTACCTCAGCTTGCTTAGTTTCTATAGATTTTCCTTCTACATGTTTTACTAAAAAATTAGAGTCAATTTTTTCTTTCTTCAAGGAGTCTATTGCTTCAGGTAGAGATCCAGTTGTTTCAGAATCTGACTGTGTAGATGTCTAAGTAGAAATTTTTGTAACTTCTTCATAGTTTATCACTTTCTTGGGTTTTGGTTGCTCTGTAGATCCAGACTTAGATTTCCTCTTACTTTGTGATCTAGTCATGGTAGTTGGTGGACCTTGAGGGGATGAAGGGGTTAATTTATATTTAGGGATAACCCTCTCATCTGCATTGTCTTCAGGGATCTCTACCCTCCATGCAACTTCGTCAACACTATTGTTAGGTTTATTTGCCCTACCTACAACTTCTTTCTCTTCTTCTTACATTGGATCTTCCTAAACCAAAATTTGCTCACCCCAGGGTGCAAAAATTTTTAGGATTGCCCTTGAAATGGTGTTTGTAGATGAGTTTTATGAGACCATGGTGCCTAGGGGATCTTTGGACCTATTGATATCTCTTTGCCATATTATGCGGTTCTTGATATAAATATAGGGGAATGTTTACCCTTACATTTGGGCGTTGGTTACCATACTGTAGATGAATGAGGAGCTTTATGTGGTGACTAGAGAACACAACATACTACCCCTCACAAGTAAAAAAATTGATCACCAAAATTGCAACCTCATCCCAAGGTTTCTATATATTAGCCTCTTTTATGCCTTTACAAACATTATTATTCATTTGCATGACAGGATGTACATCCTATTATTTTGAAAATGTTCTAACTACTTCAAGGAGTGTATTTTTCAGTCTTAGTGATTACTAGTCCTTGTAAAGGTAATTTAGTGATTTGGCTCAAGACCAGGGTAGTTACCTCTATTCGTATGACGTTGATAGTTTCCCTATTATTATAGAGGGTGCAAGAATATTTTATTTCCAAAATATCTGAATATCCATCAAATTTATCTAAAAATAGTATCAAATTTGGCTTCTAAAAAACCTACACCATTTCAAGATAGTTTTGAAATTCATCTAGGTTATTTGGTTTAGCTTTATTATTTTGTACCATGCTATCTACAACCCATGTTCTTGCACCAATATTTTCTAGATACCATCACTGCACTATCCTAGCTTTGAATAATTTTCCCTATAATGCAATGTACACTTTGGTAGTTTTCACAATGCGTTATTTCAATCTAACATCTTTTGCAAGTTTTGGTGATTATGCAACTCAGTAAAAAGTGGCTTCGAAACACATGGTTCAAATTTGGAAGGTGGCATAGAGTAAACTATAACTTACATGCAATGACTAGACACATGGCATGTGGTGGTTTAGTGGGAGTTTGAATTTTTTATTTTGAGCATGAATAAAAGATGGTGGACCGATATAAATTTAGATTACAATGCATGCATGTAAAACCATCAGTTGAGTTGGATGGTTTGATGTAACCAAGCTTTTCAAAATACATGGATGCCCATATCCTTGGTTTATGTGATTGCACATGTCGAAGTACTCATATCACATGGGTCTAGAGTGGGTGATGAACACTAGGTACAACCGATTATTTTGGAGTATTCTCGAGGACACCCATTTATGATTGCCATGTGTACCTAAAAAATTATATCCGAGTTCAAGGAGGCTATGGTAGGTGTATCACATGGGATTTTTTTTTAAATCCCACACGTGTGCACCAAATAGATTTAAATTTTTGCACTATCGTGCAATTTTAAAATCTTCAAAGTTCATTCTGAAGCTCTAGATTATTCTGGAGATTTATGATTTTTCTCTGCATATATACAACCAGAACTATATTTCATTTCAAATATTTGTGTCATTTCATACCTCTGTGATTTTTCTACATATATACAACTAGAATTGTATTTCATTCTAGAGATCTGTATTATTCTAGAACTCTGTATTCTCTTTGTTATTTTCTTGAAACCAGACCTGAATTTTTCATTCAACCAAGGGCAAATAGGGTGCTTCTTGGTATTTTGAAGAGAATATCCATTTTTACTCGCAAAGTTTATAAATTATTTATGTCAAATGTTGAATTATCATAAATCACATGCTAAATGTCTACTATGATAAAATGTAAGAAATACATAACTTACTATCCTAAAAATTTATCATACATTTTACAAATTGCTACTATCGATGATCGTTAGCTATGTATCTAAAATAAAAATAGAACACATGTCAAGTTTGTGAGATTTATACAATGGAATGATGGATAGATCGAAAAGGTAAACATTAAAAATCAATTTTAATGTAAGCCTTAATTCAATAGTGCCTTCAAAAATATTTTCACTATTGAATTATTCTTTTTTTTTCTATTTTTTATTTTTTTTTTTGTCTTGATTGTGCCCATGAAGGAATTTCACAATCAAGATTATTTCATTTTTTTCTCGTTTTGTTGTCTCATTTTTTTTTTTTTTTCAAACTTTTTCTCAAATCATTTTGAATCTATGTTAGAAGAGGGTGTCTCTCCTGATATATGTGACTTAAACTGTACAATCTACTTCAAAAAGTCATCTTTAGTCAATATTTCATGGTATACCCAAAGGTGATATCCATTTACCACTAACTTTCTCCTTGAATAATCAATGGGATAAATACAAACTACTCCATTGTCAAACACTTCTTCAATCAGGTATGGCCCAAGCCACCTTGTCTACAACTTCCCAAGAAAATCCTCATAACAATAATCAAACAAAAAATCCCAATCTCCTTGCTCAAATTTCCTTTGCTAAATATGACTATCATGCCAAAAATTTTACTATTGTTGGTTCACTTATGTTTGATGTAATGCATCCAACTGAAGTTCATCCAATGCACTAAGTTGCAGAATCATATCCAACTATGCTTGTGACAAGTCAATACCAATTTCCAAACATGTACGAAGTGTTAGTAACTCAAATTCAATAGGAAGAAGAAGTTTATTAACATAAAGTAGTTTGTAAGGTGTGAAACCCATGGTGGATTTCCATGTTTTTTGTATACCCAAAATGCTTTTGGTAATTTATTTAACCAATTTATCCTATGTGATTCTACCTTTTTAGGTAAAAATTAACTCCTTATTGGTTACCTCAACCTGACCATTTTCTTACGGGTGATAGGGTGATGATTTTATATGCCTAATTTCATGGAGTTCAATAAAAGCTTCAATAACTTTCAATGCAAATTAGGGCCCATGATCTGTAGTGATAGATAGTGCAACTCCAAATATTTGAAAATTTTGAGTGTAAAGAAAATTAGCAACCTTCTCTTCATGAGCATGCTTAAAAGCATGCACCTCATCCCATTTAGTCACATAGTTAGTGCATACCAAGATATGTACCTTTCCTTGAGATAGTGGGTCAATAGGTCCCACAAAATCTAACTGCCATTTCTCATATGGTTCTAAAACCACTTGATATTTTAGAGGTATTTCATTTACGTGTGTGGGTTTTCCTATTCTCTAACATGCATCACAATGGTGAATGTACCTTTTTACATCTATGTGAAGAGATTGCCAATAGTAACCAATGCTTAAAATATTTTGAACTATGCTTTTTACTTAATAATATCCTTCTGATGGTTCATCATGACAAGCATAGAGGTTATCATACACCTCATCAGTGATATGTTCCTTGGAACAAATATACAAATAGTAGATATGGAAGTATTTTTTAGAGGACATTCTTGAAGAGCATGTTTGTTTCTACACCTTGGACAATAAATAGCTAGGGTTTCTATATATTTGGTTTTGGAATTCATTTCCCCTAATTTGGTATTAATATGACCAATATGTTAGTTCTTAAATTGGTAAATTATTCTATAATCTCTTTTAAATCACTACCATTATTACTCCTCTTTTGTCTTTATTGCCTTGTGCATGAGTAATTTTTGCATAACTCCAAAATTTTATCAATGTAAAGGGTGCTTACATCTCCCTTGCCCATTAAATCTAACACTTCTCTAGAATAATCTTGTAATCCTCATAAAAATATGGCCTTACACATTTTTGGTTCAACAGGCCCACATCTATTTTGTACAAAGGCAAACCTATCCAAGTAATCCTCTAGAGTTTCATATTGATCTTGTTTGATTCTAAAGAGCTCATCTTTCCTATTTTCACCCTATAATATTCTTGTTATTTCTCCAAAAATACTCTTTTAATTTATTCCTAGGTTCATATTGATTATGGCTCTAGACTCATGAACCAATGCAAAGTTAAGTCCTTGTGTGTGGAGGGAAATAATTTCAACTTTTGGTTATTATTTATGTAGTCGTAAGTTTGGCACACAACCTTAAATTCAAACAAAAATTGATCAGGATATTTAGATGCAACCCCCCAAAAAGTAGGTGGTATTTAAGGTGAAATTGTTTTCATGGATGAATTTTATGTAGGATTTAATTGAATAGGATATTCGAAAGTTCTTGCATGGGTAGGATTGTCTACTTGATTATGGATATTACTACCCGTATCTGGGTTTCCTTGCCCATATCCCATTGTATCTTCCAAAAAATACTATAAATCCATTTAAAATATCCTAATGATGATTATTTATCAAGAGTATGTGAGGAGGTACTAGAAAATTGTTCCTCTACAATTTATCTCTCAGGAGACTCAATATTTCCTGATGGTGGGGATGGTGGTTTTCTTTCAAGTATGTTAGGAAGCTCAAATGCAGGCATTTCACCACCTTTGCATGAGTATCGCTTACCTATGGTAGATAAAATGGTTTTAAAAAATCTTTATTTTTCATCCCTTAACCTATTAATTCATTCTACTTGTGTTTCTAATGTTTTGAATTGCAACTTTATTAGTTTTACAACTATATTTCATGCAAGTTGATATGTTTTAGGATTTTTCTGTACAGGTCACAAATTAGCACAAGCAACAATTGTTTTACTATTTTTATCTCCTAAAAACACCTATTTTCCCTATAAATGGTACCAAAAATTATTAATATCATTATTGTCATCATTTAATTTTCAATATTTATCAATCCAAGGCAATGTCCAAGGTTGTCTACGATAGAAGGTTTTGGAAAGTTACAATTCAAGAAATTAGTTCACAAGATTTATTCAGTGAAATAGATGTTTTTTTGGTTGTTTTTAGGTCACACTAATCCTAATTTATAAAATTAAAGCTAATTTAACTTACAAAATTGAAATTGCATAATTTAACACTTAAGCTACAGTTGCAGGAATTGACCATTTGCAGAATTACTGAAATAGGAACTATTTTATTCTTGCTAAATTGAAACAAAAATTGAAAGTGATAAATTGAAACTAATTTAAATCAATCCATGCTAAATTTGAAAATGCTAAACTATTGAAAAACAAAACTATTGCAAAATCTTATCCAGAAAATATTGTTGCAAAAACTTGTCAAAAAAATTGCTAAAATAAAAAAATATGAAAAACAAGGCAATGTAGGGAAAATAGATACACATTAAATAGGGGTAAACTATCTATAAACAAACTCACAACACATTGCACTTGAAAACACAACAAAACCTTATGATAAAACAAAGGTTAATTTGGTTACAAAAAATAACCAAGAAATTAACAAAATTGGTGCAAAATAGAATTTATCAAAAACCTATAATAATTGCTCCTTCCTTCTAGTACTTATTGTGGTCCCTTGATCCTTGGTCCATAAGAAATAAAATTCACTCCAAAACTAAAAATTAATCACTCATGTACTCATAAATTCACACATGTAAATAAAATTGCACTTTATTAAAATATTGCTAATGCAATCTACAATAGTTATAATGACTTTTTATAACTTTGACTTATTGACTCCTAGACTAACTCAACCAATGATAAAGTATTCCTATTTATAATATTTATTATATTCATACTTGCAGTTACAAAATCAACTATCTTGTTGTCCCTACATGATTTGTTTGTGTTGTTGTAGCAGACTTAATCTATTTCAAGATAAAATCTATTGTAGGAGTTATCTGTGCATGCTTCCATACTTCCAATCTAGTGGAAAATGGCTAAAAATGATTGAAATATATTTTTACACATGTATCTATGTTCTCCTACCACCTCCCTTATGAATTAAATGTGTATTGTGTGGTTTCTACTGGAATATATTGTTTCTTACTTTCATTCTGGAGAGCTCTAGAATATCAAGAAAAATAGGTGAGATTTATTGTTGCTATAAATCAACCTACGTAGGAATGCTACCAGGTGGATAATAAATCCTCCCTAGTCTCCCTCAAAACTCTCCAATTGATTCCATTCACTAATGTTTATCATTTCCATAGCTTCCTTTAATGTGATAGGTGGTTGGAATTTGTATGGAGTTGCAGTTGTAGTGTCCTATTTTTTAGTAGAATGGTTGATATGACACCATATCATCTCAGCAGTTTGATTTTAACATGGGAAAAACATTCAAAATATGTTATCCAATTACAAATCATAATACTCTTATTTTCTATTAAATACATCATGCTTTATTTACTAAAAATCATGCAAAAATAGAGTATAAAATGCTGAAAATAGTCAAAACATGGGTACAATATTCTTAAACATTAAATCATGCAAAAAATAACAAATAATGTACTCTAATAAAAAATTTGGCATAAAATAATATTATATTTGGTTATATGGTAGTATTTTGATGTCCAAAATGTAGCAAAAAATGAGGTATTTCTTGGTTTCATCAGCTTCTAGCAATGTGATGCTATATGTAGTCAGTCATAAATTAGGACTAACTCTTGCTCTCTCAAACAAGAAGGTTTTTCAACTAGATAAGATAGAGGTTAATGTGTTTGGGGTGTTGAACTAGATCCATATACAATTATATTTTGAACCTCAACTACAAAAATGTATTGATATCTAGGCGGTGGATATCCTAGATGCATATGGTATGTTGCTTAGCCATGATTGGTCAAGAACCTTGAATGGTTACATGGTAACTGAGTTCTCATATATGTGGCTTCCTTGGCATGATATAGCCAATAATATAGGGTAGAAAGAGATCCAAGGCTAAAAGAGCTAATTACAAAGTACACCAATGTTAATGAGATTTTGTACACTAAGCTAGAATTGGAAATCTACACTGTTGTTGTGGAAACTAAACCCAAAGAAAATAATTTGGTAGCAAATACCCCACCAAGAAAATAAAAAATAATTGAAGATCAGTTGTGGACTCTCAATTTTTATGGGTCAAAATGCAAACATGGTAATGGTTCTAGAATTGAATTGGTTAGTTCCAAAGGCAAATTACATATTATGGCTTATTGAATTCAATTCCTTTGCACCTGCAATATTGTATAATATGAGTCATTGATTCATGGATTATAGTTTACCATTAATAAGAGGGTTAAATGCATATAGGTCTTGGGATATTATAAATTGGTGATCAAGTAGGTGTAAAATCAGTATGCCTATCATTATAATGTCTCAAATTACCATAATACTGCATGGGATTAATTAAGGAATTTGATACCTTCAATATCTATATTGTTCCATGAAAAAGAATCACACTATAGATTCATTGGCAATGGCAGCAAGTACCCTAGAACCAATTACCCATTCCAAGATAAAGTAGTTCTTGGTTAAGCTAGTTGTCACTCCCTTCATAAAAAAATTGTAGGTATTTGAGGATGACAAACTTATAATTGATTGTATCACTAGCTCTAGCATATTTGAAGCTTAGATCATATATGAGGAAGACAAAAATTGTACAGAGATAGAGGAGGGTAAATTAAATTTAAAAACAAATACCATTCCTAAAGGTATGGTTTCTTCGGAAAGACTATTTAATATGGATTAACATGGTCAAAAGAAGCAAAATTCTCCATTTGAGAATGGATCATATGAATCTTATAATTTAGGAAGTTCTTAGAAACCCCAAAATATTTTATTAGGAAAAGCTTTTACTGAAGAAGAAATGAAGGAATAATCCAAGAATTAAGATATTATAAAGATGTCATAGCATAGATCTATGAAGATTTGAATATGTATGACATTTCCATCATTACCCACACCATTCCTTGAAGCTAGGAACAAAATATTTATATCAAAAATTGATACCAGTGAATCCTTTTCATGAGCCCATCATTCTCAAAGAAATATAAAAAATATTGGTAGCTCATACTATTTTTCATCTAAGACATTCTACTTGGATTGAAAATTTGGTACCTATCCGAAAGAAAAATGGGAAAAAAAACCCATGTGTATATTTTAGAAATTTTAATAGGGCATATGAGAAGGATAATTATCCTCTTCCTTACGTAGATGAAATAATGCAAATGGTGAATGGCTCTCAAATGATGTTTTCCTATATGGTTACTCAGGGTATAACCAAGTAATGGTATACCTCCAAGATTATATAAAAAGGTTTTTTACTACCAAGTGGGGAACCTTTGCATATAAGAGGATGTTATTTGTTCTAATCAGCATAGGAGCAACTTTCCAAAGGTCTATGGACATTGCTTTCAATTATCTCATTGGAAAATACATTGTAGATATATAGATGACCTCCCTATCTTTACTAAGAAATATATAAACCATGTGGAAGACTTAAGGAAGATACTACAAAGGTGTAGAGAACATGGAATTTCATTGAATCTAAAAAGGTGTATTTTTGGAGTTACAAAAGAAAATATGCTAGGTAATGTCATTTATAAAGCTTATATTTCTATTGACCTAGATATATTTGAAGCAATTCAAAAAATTCACCTTCTTACAAGTAAAGAGGAGCTAAAGTATTTATTTGGAAAGATTAATTTTATGAGAATATTTACTTTTGGTTTTGCAAAAATATTTCAGCCCCTAAATACAATGTTAAAAAAATAATGCCAATAAAGTACAGACAAAAGAAGCACAAACTACCTTTCAAGAAAGTAAAATGTCAATCATGAATGATTCAATATTAATCAATCTTGATTACACTAAACCATTTTATATTTATTTATTTGTATTTAAACATTCAATTATTGGTGTTTTAACTAAGAAGAAAGAGGTTGGTGATGAGAGACCAATAGCTTTTGTAATCTCACCTTTAAAATATGCTCGACTTGGATATTCGGCTATTGATAAATAGACCTTTGCTTTGATCAATGGTATGAAGAAATTTTGACATGACATCCTACACAAGAGAGTGTTTACGATAGTGCTATATCTAAAAATAAAATAATATTAATGAAAAATGGGTTAGGTGAATGTAGGAGAAAGTGGATGCCTATATTACAAGATTTTTATTTATAAGTTCAACCTATGAGATTTGTTAGAGGACAGTGACTAAGCAAAGCACTAGTAGAAGTTGACCCTAATATTTCATGCCAATAGTATTCTATGGGGAAAATCATAAATTATGAGTGATATCAAGACATTGTTTATTATTTATTGAATGGAGTATACCCTTGTCACTTAAATTCCACCCAAATGAGAGCACTACATCTCAAAAGTGCAAATTTCATAATTAAAGTAGGAATTTTATTCCAAAAAATATGAGGAAATCTACTTGAGGTGCTTAAAAAAGTAAGAAGCTACTGATGTTCTAAAATATTTTCATGGTAAGTATGGAATTGGACATAGCTCTAGGAATGCCACAATGCACCAAATATTGAGATTTTGTTATTAATAGCCCCACATATTTAAATATGCACATGCATATGTTTTATTGTATCATGTTTATCAGACTATAGATCTTCAAGAGAGGAATTTTTCCATGCCCTTGCAACCAATAATTGAAGCTCATATATTTGCACAATGGATGTTGGACTTTGATGGTGTGATTAATCCTAACTAATTATCCAACCATAATTTCATCTTGGCTACCACTGATTATTGTGCATATTGTATAGAGGTTCAAATATTCAAAAACTATACAACTGAATTCGTGATCAAGTTCATTGAAGATAACATTGTGACTAGGTTTGGGATGCTATATGCTTTAGTATGTGATGATGGCCCTAATTTCTCTTCTTCACAATTTTTTGAATGGGCTCACGATTACATGATAACTTCAAAATTTTATTCTAATTATTATCCTCAAGGAAATGGAGTAGCAGAGTGAACTAATGAAAAATTTCTAGAAATAATTAAGAAAATTTTAGATAAAAATCTAGGGATTGGCATAATAAATTGAAATATGCATTATGGTAAAAAAGAACAAGGATAATTCTTTATTAGCCACATCTCTCTATCATATAATTTATCTTCAATATTCTATATTTCCCACCAACCTCAAGATCCTTACCTTCCAATTCATGAAAGACCACATACAAACATATGACAAAGGTAAAATCTAGGCTATTGAATTTGATGAGTTTGGATGAAAAAATGAAAGAAGCACTACAAAATTTTAGTAAGAACCAATAGATGGTAAAGTGATGGTTTGATAAGAGGTCCATGAAAAGAAATGAGACCATGGAAAATTTGATACCCTATGGTTAGGTGCCTTTTAGATATATGATATTCTAGGGGAGAATACTTTTAGGTTAAAATGTCTAATTGGAGAATATGTCCCATTACTACTGAATGGGTAATTTCTCAAACATTACTTCATTGCCAAAGAGTTTTCTAGTCCTATCCTCTAAATAGTTTTGTATATAATTTTGGCTTTGTGTTTTTATGCTAGTTTTGCTTTGTTATTGTTTTCAATTTTGGTTTATTTTGTGCTTTTCTTTTTTTTAGCATAAATCATCCAAGTGTAACGTACTTGTAGTTGATCTAACTTGGAAGGGTTTTCTATGTAAATTAAGAGTGAAATTTCCCACACTGATCTTAATGAAACTAAATATAATTTAAACAACTCTTTGATGTTTATTCATTGTTTGGAATAAAGTAAATAAATTTGAAAGTACTGCAAAATGATGTTGGGCTTCACACTAAAAACACTTTAAGGAAGTTCTAGTTTAGGAGGAATGATGCCATTATGGTTTGGTTTCTATATGAAATTCATTCAAGTTTTTTCCTCTTATTTACCATAGTGATCCCTAACCCAAAAGCAAAACCCAATTCTAGTAAATTTTTGGTATTCAGAAAAGAAAAAAATAAAGAAAAGAAAAAAGAGAATCTATGTTAAAAATAAAATAAAAACAAAGGAGTTCAAGTACTTGGATGATTAAAACAACCTCTTTCAGGGTTATGGATACCCTACTAGTAGTAGATCATGTTGAGCAAGGTGCAGGAATAGTATTTTCATTGTTGTCAACATATTCAGACAGATCGGTTGATGCAGTTGATAGGAGTTAAGAGGTTCTTCAGAGTATGTACAGTGATTCTCCAAAAGATCGAAGTGGCCCATATTCTAAAAATCAAAATAAAATCACAAGGAAGAAAATTGTCGCGATATCGTGACATGTTGAGCAAGAAAGAAAAACTGTCACGATATCGCGACATGTTGAGAAGAAAGCAAAACTGTCACGATTTCACAACATGTTCGGAGAGAAAGTGCAAGCAAGCAAAACTATCATGATTTCATGACATGTTTGGAGAGAAAGCACAAGCAAGCAAAACTATCATGATTTCATGACATGTTCGGAGAGAAAGCGCAAGCAAGAAAAACTATCGCGATTTCGTGACATATTGCAAGAGAGATAGTATGGAAGAAAAGTGTCACGATTTCGCAACATGTTGAAAGAAAAAAGACAAGTAGAAAAAGTGTCGCGATTTCGTGACATGTCGCATTTTTGAGACTCAATGAGGATAGAGA
Source organism: Wollemia nobilis (assembly GCA_028583015.1). Taxonomy (NCBI): domain Eukaryota; kingdom Viridiplantae; phylum Streptophyta; class Pinopsida; order Araucariales; family Araucariaceae; genus Wollemia; species Wollemia nobilis. Next base: position 535,745 of record JAQPPZ010014872.1, on the reverse strand, counting down.
AAGTAAGAAGGCAGAAGTGTCGCGATATCATGACAAAAGTAAAGAGGAATATTACGGAGGCGAAAGTGTCATGATTTCGTGACATGCTGTGTTTTCATGGGTACAAGCCAAGAAAAGAGGCAAGGAGGCAAAAGTGTCGCTATATTGCGACATGTTGTGTTTTTGTGGGTACCATCCAAGAAAAGAGGCAAGGAGGCAAAAGTGTTGCGATATCGCGACATGTGTTTTCGCGGGTACTAGCCAAGAAAAGAGGCAAGGAGACGAAAGTGTCATGATTTCATGACATGCTGTGTTTTCATGGGTACAAGCCAAGAAAAGAGGCAAGGAGGTGAAAGTGTCACGATATCGCGACATGTTGTATTTTCGGGGGCCAAAGCAAGGAGAAAGAAAGAGAAAGCGAAAGTGTTGTGATATCGCGACATGTTATGTTTTCATGGTTGAGTTGAAGCCGATGAAGACCTATGACAACCGACTAAGATTAGGGTTTATAGTCAACTAATATTAGGGTTTGCAGTCGACTAAGATCAGGGTTTACAACCGACTAAGATTAGGATTTTGATCATGAAAATGTTGTTATAAAAGGAAGTTTGTTTCAAGAATTGAGTGTGTCGAAGTGTGTGAAATTCAACCATAGAGCGTAGAGTGCAAGTCGTGTCGAATCATGCTATGTACAAAATTTTCAAAGGAAGTAGAGTGTGCAAAATGGAGAAGACGATCGTTCGACTGTGACACAGCAGATTGTGCGAAGTGATTTCGCAGAGAGAGCAGAGTGCGCAGAGATTGCAAAGGTGAAGCAGACTAGTCGGGGTGTTGTAAAAGCAAAGGTATCTCTCTGTTAATCTTCTAAATTCATAATTCAAGTCTAGGTTGCAGCTTGGCATCAAGGGTTGGTGCTCCTTCCAGTAGGTGCTAGTAAATCAGGGGTTGGTGCTCCTTTATGTTGGTGTAGATAAATAAGGGGTTAGTGCTCCTTCCAGTGGATGCTGGTAAAGTGATTTTAAATTTGTTGCTTTGCAAAGGTTGGATTTGGATGGTAGTCCAAGCAATAATTTTTTAGGAGTAGCCACATTGGTGAACCTCATTAAATCTTATGTTGTGTGATGTTCTTTTGTTATTCTTGCTGCATCTTGTCATAAGTGTTAATTACTGTTGTATTAAGAACTGTAAATTCAAGTTTAAAGATCTACACTGATTCACCCCCCCTCTCAGTGTCATTGTAAGACTAATAATTGGTATCAAATCTAAGTTCTTGTACAAGCCTAATCGTCTAGGGTGATCTTGGAACTAACACAATGGCATGTGGTGAAGGTTTCTCATAAAAAAAAACACCATTGTTTGATGGATCTAATTACGCGTTCTAGAGAATCAGGATGCAGACATATCTTTGTGCTTTGGGATATGACATTTGGGATTCAATAGTTAGTGGATACATAATACCCATCACTCCTCCAAAAGAGGCTGACGAAAAGAAACTATTTGAGAGCAACTCAAAAGCAAAGAATGCTATCATGTGTGGATTAGCAGACAGTGAACTAGTAAAGATCATGAGTTGTAATACTACAAAAGAGATATGGGACAAACTGAAGAGTATTCATGAAGGAGACGATAAGATCAAGGAGGCCAAATTACAGACACATCAAGCTCAGTTTGAAGCATTGAAAATGAATGATGATGAAAAAATTAAGGCATATATGCTGAGAGTTAATGGAATCATTAATGCGATCAGAGGGCTCGGTAAGGATATTGGGGACTCTGCCATCATAAAAAAGGTACTAAGATATCTTCCTCAAAGGTTTGATTCCAAAGTCTCAGTGATAGAAGAATCTAAAAATATAAATTATTTTAGTATAGATGAGATGTATGGTTCTTTGACTGCATATGAGATGAGGATAGGAATATCTAAACCCATAGACAGAGAAGCAGCATTTAAAGCCCTTAAAAATAAAAACACAAAACAAGAGTCCGAGGAAGAAGAGACATCAGATGAAATGGAAGCAAACTTTGTTAGAAAACTAAAAAATGGAAAAGGAAAATATAGAGGGAAGCTACCATTTAAATGTTTCAACTGTGGAGGCATTGGGCATTTTGCGACTAAATGTCCACTTAAAGAGAAAAACAAAAATTATGAAGGATTGCACCATGAAAGAAGTTACTGGAAGATGAAAACGAATTTCAGAAAAGGCAACTTCAAGAAGAAAAGTTTCATCTCCAAGAATGTCAGTTCATCAGAGAATAGCTCCGGTGAAGAGTCTGAAGAAGAAAAATACGAAGCTCTTTTCATGGCATTTGAAGAAATTAAATCAGAAAAGGAAGAAGGAGTGACCTCCGAAGTTTGTGGTGAAAACCTTAAGGCTGAAGTAGATCTAGAAGGTGAGTTGATCTCTGCATTGAAGAACACAAGCTTATACTGAGAGGGGGGTGAACAGTATAAGACCTTTTTCAATTTTATCTATCAATACAGCTTTCAAACCATTAACATGCAGAATAAAATAGCAGTAACAATAGCAGTAAAATAGTGCACAAAAAGCAATCCACAAAGAGACACAACACTTTACGTGGTTCACCCAAGGTGGGCTACTCCACGGATAAAACTTTCCTCTAAAAGTTATATCAAAACCTCTGGGAATCCTTCCCGATTACAAAGTTTATGAGCCTTAGCTCAAAGGAGACACCTTCCCCTAATTCTGCTTTGCTAGTGATCCTCTAGAAGACCTCTACCTCCTCCTGCCCTTAGCAAGTGGAATTCTGTCCACAAAAGACACCTGTCTTCCCCGCTCTGGCTGGAGATCTCTGTCCTCAACTCTATTATCGCAAAGCTGGTCCTCTTTTCTGTACCAAACACAGTCCTTCGGTCTAGCACAATTGTCCTCTTCCTTTGTTCCTTTCTGCACTTGGTTGAAAACAACTTTTCACTGCTTGCGCAACTACAACAGCACAGTCTTCTCAAATTACAGCGGCACTATCTTCTCAAATTACAGCAGCACTTGATCACCGTTTGTCCTTCACAACTGTTCGCAATTACAGCAGTATCTACTTCGCGCACTTTGCTTTCTTTTACACAGACTGCGTGAACACAGTCGCAATCACAGCTGTCCTTAGATCAAATTCCACCCTTTACATAATCTTCGCAAACACTGTAGCATTCGAACGCACAACAACTTATGCGCCTATGTGCAACCACAACATCATACTTTTTGCACAGTCTTCTCATGAATAGCAGCACAGTCTTTGATACTTAGAAGTTTCAACGAAATCCACTCTTATGCTGTAGTCGAACTTCGCTCTCTGCTTTTTCGATGATCGAACCTTACTAGTCGCACTAACTTTGCGAACGCCTCACTTCGAATGCACACTTCAATCGATACCCAAAATTGCTCAAACAGTCTTCCTTTAATACTCACAATCTCAAGATGAAATCTTGTTCTTTAGTCGGCTGTTCAATCTCCAAACACGTCGGCTGTAAAACCTTACACTTCGTCAGCAAAGGTTAACTTCATCGGCTTTAACCGCCTCTGCTGTTCTATAGCTGTTCTCACGTGAAACTCAAACATGTCGTGATATCGCTACGCTTTTGACTGTCGTACACCTTCTTTGGTTTGTTGTCACGAAATCGTGACACTACAGCCTTTGCTGACGTCATCGTAAATCTTGTCATGAAATTGCGATGCTCTAGACTTCAAAGCCTTCTTCTCCTTGCTGTCATGAAATCGTGACACCTTTGCCTTTTGCTGACGTCATCATGATTCTTGTCATGAAATCATGACGCTCTGGACTTCAAAGCCTTCTTCTCCGCTACTATCATGAAATCGTGACACCTTTGCCTTTTGCTGACGTCATCAGCAACTCTATCATGAAATCGTGACACCTCTTGCTTCTTCATCCTTTTCTTGGTTTGCACTGGAAAAAATGAAGCATGTCACGAAATCATGACGCTTTAGCTGCCTTAAGCTCTTTCTTGCCAACTGCTCATGAAACTGGAACATGTCATGAAATCATGACGCTTTTGCTGCCTTAAGCTCTCTCTTGCCAACTGCTCGCGAAACTGGAACATGTCACGAAATCATGACGCTTTTGCCAACTGCAAGCTGCCAACTCAACCTGTCATGAAATCGTGACACTTTCTACATCCGTACAACTTCTTCGAAACTTGTCACGAAATCGTGACACTTCCTGCAACTCAACACTGCCAACTCAACTTGTCGTGAAATCACGACAGTTTTTGCATCCGTACAACTTCTTCGAAACTTGTCGCGAAATCGTGACAGTTTTGCCCGTTCTGCCTCTGCCTTCCTGCATGTCACGAAATCGTGACACTTTTGCCCGCTTTGCCTCTGCCTTCCTGCATGTCATGAAATCATGACAGTTTTGGCCAAACTTTCTCTCTCCTCAAACATGTCGCGAAATCGCGACAGTTTTTCCAGTAGCCTGCAAACTTTTTCTAACTTATCTTTTTCTGGATTTTTGGCAACTGGGCTACTCTGATTTTCTTGGAGACTTACTGACCAGCTGAAACCTTCATCAAAACACATCCTTAGACATAAAAACAAATTGCTCCAAGAACTCCTTGACATCAAAAACAACAACTACCAATAGCTCCTTGACATCAATGACAACAATTAAACTTAGGCAAAGGCAATGTACTCAAGATACCCAAAATTGCCAACAATCTCCCCCTTTGTCATTGATGGCAACCCTTAATTAAAAACACATCTTTCAAGAGCCAAAACTGAAATCAATCTCTTCAAGTTTTGCTCCCCCTGACTTGAAGCTTTCCTCTTCACTTGAAAACACTCCCCCTTACTTAAATCTCTCCCCCTTTGTCATCAATGGCAAAGGGTCACCTTTGGGGCTTGGGACTAAGAATGAGCCTCTTAGCTTAGTCCCTCCCCCACCTCCTGATGAGGTGATTTAAAATAGGGTTGGGAGTGATACTCCCATTAGACACTCATCATCATTAGTGTCTAAGATTTCTTTGTCGGGCCTTCTCTTGAATTCTTTTTCTGTATTCCTGTTCTTGTCATTGTTTTGATCCTCGGACCCGTTAATACTATTGTTCCTGTTTCTTTTATCTTTTCTGTTCTTATCCATACCTTGATCCTTGGACCTGTTCATATCACTTTTCCTATTTTTGTTATCATTCCTATTCTTATCCATGCCTTGATCCTTGGATTTGTTCATGCTGTTGTTTCTGTTCCTGTATCTCAGAAGATCAGCTCTACACTGTCTAGCTAGGTGACCTTCATTGTTGCATTTATAGCAAGTAACAATATTTGGCATGACTGTTCTTTGAATCCGCCTGTTCTGACTAACCCAGTTCCTGTTATTTGCCTTGCAAAAAATTGCCTTGTGCCCGAATTGTTGACAAGAGTAACAATACCCTTGAAAGAAATTACGTATCCTGAAACTGTCATTTACTCTCTTCATTTGAGTCATGCAATGTACAACCATGTGACCAAATCTGTGACACGCAAAACATCTGCCGTGAAATTTTCTTTTATTCGACTTCATGGGTCCCGAAAACTTCTTCTTCTCAGTCTGAATATCGTTTTCTGTTTCTGCGTATTCATCACTTACTGACTCATGATCTGAAGTACTTTCTTCAACAGGACTCTCTTCCTTTTGAAATCTCTTGCTAGATTCCCCAACCTTGTTCCTTGTGCGGCTCAACGAAACCGAGACCTGTTTTATCCGTTGGTTTTCTTTGTCCTTTGATGAGAAATTTAACCTTCTTGGAGCTATCCTAAAATCTGTAGAGCTTATCCTTGTACTCTTTATTTTCTTCTTTCAAAGAAGCCATTTCCTGTTCTAACTCTCTATACTCCAGAATTTTAGAATCTAACTCATTCTTGAGTTCTTGTGACTTAGCCATAGATGCTTCAAGATTTTCTACAAGTTCATCTATCTCCATACAACATTCATCTAACTTAATCTTGAGTCTATCATTCTTCTTTCTTTCCTTTTTCAAAACACTAAGAGCATTATTGAGTTCACATTCAAGATCCTCTATTTGATGGCACTTTGAATTATCACAACCTTTTTCAGATTTCTTATCACTAGAGGTGCTACCTTTTTCAAAAACCATACATGCATCTTCATTGTAGTTTTCTGAAGCATCCTCATACATACTAGCAACCAAATCATTATTTCTGCAATCATCCTCAAGGTGCCCAAAATTTCCACATCTAAAACATTTCATGATAATGAATTTATGTTTCGGTTCTTCCTCTTTTTCTGAAATGAACAACATCTCATTTTCATCATCACTAGAAGAACTGTCACTATCATTGCTAGAACACTTACTTGCTTTGTCTAAGTAGAAGCTCTTCTTATTCTTGTGAGAATGCCTCTTTCCATGATTGTTGTACTCATATTTGCTTTTCTGGTGATTGTTGTACTCATTTTTGCTCTTTCTGTAATACCTGTGCTTTTCAGAGTCCTTGCTTTTAACATCCTGTATATCTTCATCACTTTCATTTTTAGAAACAGTACAGTCAGTAGCATAATGACCAAATTTCCCACAGTTAAAACATCTTATATTTTTCTTGCTTTTGTGCTTTCTGGAAAACTTGCCTTTCCTGTTGTAATATGCCTCTTCCTCACTAGAAGACTCATCACTTTCTTGAATCTGTTTGCCCTTCGATTTCTTGATAGCTTTGAAAGCTGCCTCTTTCTTTACATCAACTTTTACTTGAGTTCTCAGCTCAAATGCTGCAAGAATACTATGGAGCTCATCCTTTTTCAATTTATCTAAATCTTTGGCTTCCTCAATAGCAGAAATCTTTTCACTAAATCTATTAGGAAGAGATCTTAAAATCTTATCACACACATCATTTTCAGCAAGTTCAAGACCTAAGTCTTTCATGGAGTTCACAATCTCATCCATCCGAAGCATGTAGTCACTAATATTTTCATCATCATTCATCTTGAGTTGTTCAAACATACCTTTAAAATGTCTCAATTTGGCCTTTCGGACATTTGCATCACCTGTATGAACAACCTGCAATTGTTTCCACATCTCACTAGCTGTCTTGCAGTGAATAACTTTGGTAAGATCAGCCTTCTGTAAACCTTTTAAGATTGCATTCATGGCTTTTGAGTTGCTGTGATGTAGAAGCCTGTCCTCTTTAGTGTAAGGACCATTTGTAGGAATGGTGTACCCATCTTCAATAACTTCCCATACCTCATTACCAAGAGCCATAAGATAGACCTTCATTCTTGCACTCCATAGACCAAAATCTGATCCATCCAGAATAGGTGCTGCATTCCCACTTGAGTAGTCCATTGTGTTCTTTGCAACCTTTTCCTTCAAGCTGTTAAACTTTTCGAAGGCACTGGCTCTGATACCAATTGAAGAACACAAGCTTATACTGAGAGGGGGGGGTGAACAGTATAAGACCTTTTTCAATTTTATCTATCAATACAACTTTCAAACCATTAACATGCAGAATAAAATAGCAGTAACAACAGTAGTAAAATAGTGCACAAAAAGCAATCCACAAAGAGACACAACACTTTACGTGGTTCACCCAAGGTGGGCTACTCCACGGATAAAACTTTCCTCTAAAAGTTATATCAAAACCTCTGGGAATCCTTCCCGATTACAAAGTTTATGAGCCTTAGCTCAAAGGAGACACCTTCCCCTAATTCTACTTTGCTAGTGATCCTCTAGAAGACCTCTACCTCCTCTGCCCTTAGCAAGTGGAATTCTGTCCACAGAAGACACCTGTCTTCCCTGCTCTGGTTGGAGATCTCTGTCCTCAACTCTGTTACTACAAAGCTGGTCCTCTTTTCTGTACCAAACACAGTCCTTCGGTCTAGCACAATTGTCCTCTTCCTTTGTTCCTTTCTGCACTTGGTTGAAAACAACTTTTCACTGCCTGCGCAACTACAACAGCATAGTCTTCTCAAATTACAGCGGCACTATCTTCTCAAATTACAGCAGCACTTGATCACCGTTTGTCCTTCACAACTGTTCGCAATTACAGCAGTATCTACTTCACGCACTTTGCTTTCTTTTACATAGACTGCGTGAACACAGTCGCAATCACAGTTGTCCTTAGATCAAATTCCACCCTTTACATAATCTTCGCAAACACTGCAGCATTCGAACGCACAACAACTTATGCGCCTATGTGCAACCACAACATCATACTTTTTGCACAGTCTTCTCATGAACAGAAGCACAGTCTTTGATACTTAGAAGTTTCAACGAAATCCACTCTTATGTTGTAGTCGAACTTCGCTCTCTGCTTTTTCGATGATCGAACCTTACTAGTCGCACTAACTTTGCGAACGCCTCACTTCGAATGCACACTTCAATCGATACCCAAAATTGCTCAAACAGTCTTCCTTTAATACTCACAATCTCAAGATGAAATCTTGTTCTTTAGTCGACTGTTCAATCTCCAAACACGTCGGCTGTAAAACCTTACACTTCGTCGGCAAAGGTTAACTTCGTCGGCTTTAACCGCCTCTGCTGTTCTGTAGCTGTTCTCGCATGAAACTCAAACATGTCATGATATCGCTACGCTTTTGACTACCGTACACCTTCTTTGGTTTGTTGTCGCGAAATCGCGACACTACAGCCTTTGCTGACGTCATCGTAAATCTTGTCGCGAAATCGCGACGCTCTAGACTTCAAAGCCTTCTTCTCCGTTGCTATCATGAAATCGTGACACCTTTGCCTTTTGCTGACGTCATCATGATTCTTGTCACGAAATCATGATGCTCTGGACTTCAAAGCCTTCTTCTCCGCTACTATCATGAAATCGCGACACCTTTGCCTTTTGCTGACGTCATCAGCAACTCTATCGCGAAATCGTGACACCTCTTGCTTCTTCATCCTTTTCTTGGTTTGCACTGGCAAAAATGAAGCATGTCACGAAATCATGACGCTTTAGCTGCCTTAAGCTCTTTCTTGCCAACTGCTCATGAAACTGGAACATGTCACGAAATCACGACGCTTTTGCTGCCTTAAGCTCTCTCTTGCCAACTGCTCGCGAAACTGGAACATGTCACGAAATCGTGACGCTTTTGCCAACTGCAAGCTGCCAACTCAACCTGTCATGAAATCGTGACACTTTCTGCATCCGTACAACTTCTTCGAAACTTGTCATGAAATCGTGACACTTCCTGCAACTCAACACTGCCAACTCAACTTGTCGCGAAATCGTGACAGTTTTTGCATCCGTACAACTTCTTCGAAACTTGTCACGAAATCGTGACAGTTTTGCCCGTTCTGCCTCTGCCTTCCTGCATGTCACGAAATCGTGACACTTTTGCCCGCTTTGCCTCTGCCTTCCTGCATGTCACGAAATCATGACAGTTTTGGCCAAACTTTCTCTCTCCTCAAACATGTCGCGAAATCGCGACAGTTTTTCCAATAGCCTGCAAACTTTTTCTAACTTATCTTTTTCTGGATTTTTGGCAACTGGGCTACTCTGATTTTCTTGGAGACTTACCGACCAGCTGAAACCTTCATCAAAACACATCCTTAGACATAAAAACAAATTGCTCCAAGAACTCCTTGACATCAAAAACAACAACTACCAATAGCTCCTTGACATCAATGACAACAATTAAACTTAGGCAAAGGCAATGTACTCAAGATACCCAAAATTGCCAACATGCACTTGAAGAGTGGAAGATAGAAAATAAAAATAATAAGAAACTTTCAAGAAAGCTTGAGGATGCAAATGGAATCATAACTAACTTGAAAGTATAGATAGAAGAATCTAAGAAAATCTTCGAAGATCTCGAAGTGCAAATAACAATGAAAATAGATTATTGCAGCAAGCTAGAAGAAGAGATTGTTGGTTTAAGAATGCAGCTAGAAGAGATGAATAATAAAATTAGTCATTATCACAAACGTGAAGAAATTTCTATGAAGCTAGATAAAATCATAAATGACCAAAGACCTACAGGCATAAAATTTGGTCTGGGTTTCATCGAAGGAGAATCATCAAGTGGATCAAAGGCCAGAAATGCAGAATCCATAAAGAATGAATATAAGAGACAGATTGATCAAGGAAAAATGTCTCATGTAAGATAAAGCATTAATACCAGGCACGAAAGGAGAATTGACAATGATGGATTCACCAATGTCACACATCAAAGAAGAAGAAGACCTATGGCTCCTACGACAACATGACAAAGACCATCACCCAAGTTCAATTATCCTTTCTCTGGTTTATGTTTTAAATGCAATGGCTATGGACATAAAATCTCAGACTACAAATATAATGTAAGACCAAGGAATTTCACCAGTAGAAATGTTTTTTCTCCTCTGATGAATTATGCAGTAGAATGTTATAATTGTCATAATTTTGGGCACATTGCAAGAAACTGTAGAAATACATGTACATCAAATCAGTTTCAGGGAAGATAATTTCAACCATACATGATGAGACAAAATAGAAAGTTTCCCAAGAAACATGATCAATCTACTGATAAGGGAAAGACAAAACAAGAGTCCAAATCTACTATCAAAATAGTGTGGAAAGGAAAAGAGCGACTGAAGGAAGAAAAGGAATCCTTAATCGTACAAACTGCATTCAAAGCACAGAATAAATATGTACCATGGATACTTGATAGTGGATGCTCCAGTCATATGACAGGTGACAAACAAAAATTTGAGAAGTTACAAAAATATGAAGAAGGATCAGTAAAATTTAGAAATAATGATGGAGCCAAGATAGTCGAAAAAGGCTCAGTTAAAATCAGTGATGGAAGAATTAATTCAGAAGAAGTCTTGTTTGTGGATGGGTTGAAACATAACTTATTGAGTGTAAGTCAGATTTGTGATAAAGTTCATGAAGTAGTCTTTATGAAGCAGGGTTGTGAAGTCAGAAAAACAAATAGTGGAAAATTGATAGCAACAGGATCAAGGACATCTGGTAACCTGTATACGCTCTCAGAGACTTCAAAAGGAACTTGTTTTATTAGACAAGAAGAAGAAAATTGGTTGTGGCACAAGAGAATCGATCATATCAGTTTTGATAATCTAGTAAAGATCACCTCAAAAAGAGCAGTGAGAGATATTCCAACCATTAGCAAACTTGCAAATAGCATTTGTGCTTCATGCCAAAAGGGGAAGCAAACTAGAGTCACATTCAAAACCAAAGAGTACTACACAAGCAAAACTTTGGAACTAATACACACTGATTTATGTGGTCCTATGAGAACACAAAGCATAAATGATGACAAATATTTTATGTTGTGCATTGATGATTATTTTAGAATGACATGGATATTTTTCTTGAAACATAAATCAGAAGCCTTTGATATGTTCAAGATTTTCAAAAACCAAGTTGAGAATGAAACAAGAAAGAGGATCAAATGTCTAAGATCATATAGAGGAGGAGAATTCATTTTAGAGGAGTTTACAGAGTACTATGAGAAATTCGGTATTAAGAGACAGTTTTCAATAGCCAGGACACCTCAGCAGAATGGAGTGGTAGAAAGAAAGAATAGGACAGTGCACATAGACTATGCTGGCTGAAAGTAGAGTAGCATACAAATTTTGGAAAGAAGTAGTCCACACTACGGTGTATATCCAAAATAGGTACATGCTGAGAACACATGAAAGCAAAACTCCTTATGAGTTGTGGTTCGAAAAAATGGCAACAACAAAATACCTCAAAGTTTTTGGCAGCAAGTGCTACATCAAAAGAACTGAAGATAATCTTGGTAATTTTGAAGATAGAGCGGATGAAGGTATTATTGTCAGATATTCATCAAAAAGCAAAGCTTACAAATGCTACAATAGAAGTCTAAAGAAAATTATGGATAGTGCCGATGTTAAATTTGATGAAGGTAGAGAACGAGTAATTAGCTATGAAACGAACTACCCATTTTTTGAAGAGGTTATTGAAGGAGATGAGGAAAAAAAATGGAGAAGATACAGGAAATTGACTTAGATGATTTAAGTTGTGATTCAGAAATGGAAGAAAATAAGAAATTCAAAACAGGCAGTTGGCAGAGAAATCATCCTAGAGAGCAAATCATTGGAGACCCCAAAGTTGGTGTTCGGACAAGAAGAAGAGCAGTAAGTAACTACTCTCTACTATCCAACATTGAGCCCAAAAATGTTGATGATGCAAGCAAATATGAAAGCTGGATGAAGGCAATAAATGAAGAATTAGATTAGATAGAGAAAAATGACACTTGGGAGCTAGTACCTAGACCTGCAAATAAAAATATAATCGGAACTAAATGGATTTTTTGAAACAAATTGAATGAATACGGACAGGTAGTCAGAAATAAAGCAAGATTATTTTGTAAGGGTTATGCACAAGTTGAAGGCATTTATTTTGAGGAAAATTTTGCACCAGTAGCTAGACTAGAGGCAATTAGAATGTTTCTGGACTTAGCAGTCTACAATAATTTCAAAGTTTATCAAATGGATGTGAAATCAGTGTTTTTAAATGGGAAACTTGAAGAAGAGGTTTACATTGAGCAACCAAATGGTTTCCAACTTGGTGATGATCCCAAATTTGTTTGTAGGTTGAAAAAAGCATTATATGGCTTAAAACAGGCACCCCGAGCATGGTATGCAAGGCTAGACAACTATCTCACTCAACAAAGGTTTAAGAAAGGTATGGTGGATAGTAATTTATATGTCAAAATAGAAAATGGGCATCTTATTGTTCTTGTTGTATACGTAGATGATATCATATTTGGCAGCAACAAAGATGAGTCATGCAAGGATTTAGCAAATAAGATGCAGAAAGAATTTGAAATGTCAATGATTGGAGAACTGTCGTATTTCCTCGGGTTGCAAGTTAATCAAAGTAAGAAGGGAATATTTATTTCTCAAGTTAAATATGTAAAAGAGATGTTAAAAAAATTCACAATGGAGGACTGTAAGCCAGTTAGCACTCCCATGATGATAGGCTATAAGTTGAGCAAGGATGACAAATCTCCACCTATTGATCAAACCATGTACAGATCTATGATTGGAAGCTTACTGTACCTGATAGCTACCAAACTAGATATTTTATAGGTAATATGCATGGTAGCACGATTTCAAGCTAATCCCAAGGAGACTCATGCGACAGCAGTGAAAAGTATTCTTCGATATCTCAAGGGTACTATGGAATATGGATTATGGTATCCGAAAGGTAAAGACTTCACCCTTATTTCATATTTAGATGCAGATTGGGCAGGATGTGTAGATGACAGAAAGAGTACAAGTGGAGGTGCCTTCTATCTTGGAGATAGATTGGTCACATGGCATAGTAAGAAACAAGAGTCAGATTCTCTATCGACAGCAGAGGCAAAATATATTGTAGCAACAACATGTTATATGTAGGTATTATGGATGAAACAAACCCTGAAGATCTTGATATTAGCTTCAGTGAGCCGATATTAGTTAAGTGTGATAACACTAGTGCCATTAACATCTCCAAGAATCCGGTTATGCATTCACGCACAAAGCAAATTGCCCTCAGGTATCATTTTTTGAAGGAGAAAGTTGCAGAAGGTGAGGTTAAGTTGGATTTTGTTCCAACTATAGAACAAGTAGCAGACATCTTCACAAAACCATTGCCCAAGGAATTTTTTGAGTACCTCCATAATAAATTGGGAGTGGTCACACTTTCCAAGAATTGATTAGCTACAGGGATCACATTCTCAGGGGGTGCATGTATATATTTGATTATCTTTTTGCTCATGTTTGTAATTTTTGCTAACTACATTAATTTGTGCTTGAGAATGTTGTGCATGGACTCAGGGGGAGTCTGCAGCAGCCCTTTGGTATTATTGTCAAAGGGGGAGAAGAATTATAGGAAATTGCATGTGTGTTGCCAACAATTCCAAAGGGGGAGATTGTTGAGCAAGGTGCATGAATAGTATTGTCATTGTTGTCAACACAGTCAGACAGATCGGTTGATGCAGTTGACAAGAGTTAAGAGGTTCTTCAGAGTATGTACAGTGATTCTCCAAAATATCAAAGTGGCCCATATGCTAAAAATAAAAAGAAAATCACAAGGAATAAAACTGTCGCGATATCGCAACATGTTGAGCAAGAAAGAAAAACTATCGCGATATCGTGACATGTTGAGAAGAAAGCAAAATTGTTGCGATTTCGTGACATGTTCGGAGAGAAAGTGCAAGCAAGCAAAACTATCACGATTTTGTGACATGTTCGGAGAGAAATCCCGAGCAAGCAAAACTGTCGCAATTTCATGACATATTCGGAGAGAAAGTGCAAGCAAGCAAAACTATCGTGATTTCGTGACATATTGCAAGAGAGATAGTACGGAAGAAAAAGTGTCACAATTTCGTGACCCGTTGAAAGAAAAAAGACAAGTAGAAAAAGTATCACGATTTCGCGACATATTGCAAGAGAGATAGTACAGAAGAAAAAGTGTCACGATTTCACGACATATTGCAGGAGAGAGAGTCCGAAAGAAAAAGTGTCACGATTTCATGACATATTGCAAGAGAGATTGTATGGAAGAAAAAGTGTTGTGATTTCGTGACATATTGTAGGAGAGAGAGTCCGAAAATAAAAGTGTCACGATATCGCGACATGTTGGGTTTTCATGACTCGAAGGCAAGAGAAAGAGCAAAGGAAAAAAAGTGTCGCGATATCGTGACATGTTGGGTTTTCGTGACTCGAAGGCAAGAGAAAGAGCAAAGGAGAAAAAGTGTCATGATATCGCAACATGTCACATTTTTGCGACTCAATGAGGATAGAGAAAGTAAGAAGGCAGAAGTGTCACGATATCACGACAAAAGTAAAGAGGAAGAGTACGAAGGTGAAAGTGTCACGATTTCATGACATGCTATGTTTTTGCGGTACAAGCCAAGAAAAGAGGCAAGGAGGCGAAAGTGTCACAATATCGTGACATGTGTTTTTGTGGGTACCAGCCAAGAAAAGAGGCAATGAGGCAAAAGTGTCGTGATATCGCAACATGTTATGTTTTCACGGGTACTAGCAAAGAAAAGAGGCAAGGAGGCGAAAGTGTCACGATTTCGTGACATGCTATGTTTTTGCGGTACAAGCCAAGAAAAGAGGCAAGGAGGCAAAAGTGTCGTGATATCACGACATGTATTTTTGGGTGCCAAAGCAAGGAGAAAGAAAGAGAAAGCGAAAGTGTTGCGATATCGTGACATGTTATGTTTTTGCGGTTGAGTTGAAGCCGATGAAGACCTATGACAACCGACTAAGATTAGGGTTTGCAGCCAACTAAGATTAGGGTTTGCAGCCAACTAAGATCAGGGTTTATAGCCGACTAAGATTAGGATTTTGATCATGAAAATGTTGTTATAAAAGGAAGGTTGTTTGAAGAATTGAGTGTGTCAAAGTGTGCGAAGCTTGGCCATAGAGTGCAGAGTGCAAGTCGTGTCAAATCATGCTAAGTGCAAAAT
The DNA here is from genome assembly GCA_028583015.1 of Wollemia nobilis. NCBI lineage: Eukaryota > Viridiplantae > Streptophyta > Pinopsida > Araucariales > Araucariaceae > Wollemia > Wollemia nobilis. The sequence continues at coordinate 520,370 of JAQPPZ010014872.1, read as the reverse complement.
TCACAAAGGAAGAAGAGTGCGCAAAAGGGAGAATATGATTGTTTGACTGTGATGCAGTAGATTGTGTGAAGTGATTTCATAGAGAGAGCAAAGTGTGCAGAGATCGCAAAGGTGAAGCAGACTAGTCGGGATGTTGTAAAAGCAAAGGTATCTCTTTGTTAATCTTCTAAATTCATAATTCAATCCTAGGTTGCAACTCGGCATCAGGGGTTGGTGCTCATTCCAATAGGTGCTAGTAAATTAGGGGTTGGTGCTCCTTTCTGTTGGTGCAGATAAATAAGGGGTTGGTGCTCCTTCCAGTGGGTGCTGGTAAAGTGATTGTAAAGTTGTTGCTTTGCAAAGGTTAGATTTGTATGGTAGTCCAAGCAGTCATTTTTGAGGAGTAGCCACATTGGTGAACCTTGTTAAATCTTGTGTTGTGTGATGCTCTTTTGTTATTCTTGCTGTATCTTGTAATAAGTGTTAATTGCTGCTATATTAAGAACTGTAAATTCAAGTTTAAATGCTACACTGATTCACCCCCCCTCTTAGTGTCATTGTAAGACTAACAGATCAAGATCTAGTGGGGTCAGAGATAACTTTGTTGAGGCTATAAACACCCAGCTATCCCAAAAGGGTTAATTACTTTGGAAAGCCTCTTTGATAACAATGATAGAAATATAGGATGCATAATAAAAATAGAAGAATAGGCCTATAGATAAATTGAATTTGAGCTAGGTAAAAGTATGAAGGTTGGAATTCCCTACACTATAGAATAAGTAGACCAATTTAAGTTGTTGTGTATGAAGTACTACAATATAATAGCTAGGAGTTATGATGATCTCCAAGTTCATGATAAAGAAGTGATTTAGCATACTATTGAGATAGCTCCTAAATCCAAGGTATTCAAGAAAAAATAGAGGACAATGAATCCTAGGATATAATTGGCAATGAAACAAGAGCTCCTCAAGTTTTTGAATACTAAAATTATATACCCCATAAAACATTCTACATGGGTTTCCAACCTAGTACCAATAAAGAAAAAAAATGGATACATTTGCCTATGTTGATTTTTAAAATATGAATAAGGTGTTGTTAAAATATATTTACCCCCTTCCTCAAGTTGACCAAATCTTGCAAATAGTAGTAGGGAAAAAATATTCTCTCCCCTAGATGGCTTTCCAAGGTATAATCAAATATGGGTCGAAGTGGGGCACCTTTGCATATCAAATAATGCCTTTTGGATTGTGTAATGTTGGGGCTACCTTTTAGCGCATAATAGATTTTGATTTTGGATACTTGGTCAAAAATATCATTCCCATTTACTTTTATGACATGACAATCTTATCCCATGATAAGCAACTACATCTAGAGCACCTATAAATTATCTTTTAGAAGTGCCATGAATTTAGGATATCATTAAAATTGAATAAATATTTTATTTTTTATGAAGGTAAGGTTTTGGGACATGTGGTATCTAAGAAACTAATGGAAATTGATAGAGAAAAAAAATGAATTGTCTTAGCTCTCCCATTCCCTCTAAGTAAGAAAGCTTTATAGTAATTTTTTGGGTAAATCAAATTTATTCAAAAATTTGTGTCTGATTTTGCACAAATTGTTGAACCTATAAAAAAGCTCCTATAGAAGGATTTCATTTTCAAATGAACTCCAAAAGGAAGGAATGAATTTGAATATATTAAAAAAGCCATTACAAAATACCTAGTTTTGATCATTTTAGACCTTAAAAGGGACTTTATTTTGTATGTATATGGATTTAAAGATAGCTATGTTGTAGTCTTGACTTAGAAAGATGATAAGAAGTATGAACATCTATTATTTTTATTAAGTTGTACATTCCATGATTATCAAAAGAATTACACTTTCATAGAAAATAGATTTTTGCTATCATAAAATCTATAAAGAAGTAAATGCATTACCTATCATAGAGTAAGACTTTAGTTTATGTGGTGCATTTAGATGTTAAAAACTTTATTCTTTAGAGAGAATTAAGCAACAAAAGATATGGATGGATCAAAAAAATGTTGGAATATGTAATGCAACATTGTGTAAATTATTCTTAGACTAAAATATAAATTCTAAAAAATAATATTTGAATTAGAAAATAATTCTATTTTATGTAAAAATATTTCCACCCAATTAATAAATAAAATAAGGGTGTTAGGAATATTTAATTTGTGGGAAAAATTTATTTCTCCTTTTCTAGCAAATATTAAAAAGTAACCAATCACTTTTTAATATTTGATAGATGTCACTTGTCACACATCTCAAGATAATATTGTGATAAGATTTGTCACACATCTCAAGATAAGATTGTGATAAGATTAGGGTATTTTTAGGGTTGTAGTAGAAAAGCTTCTCTTTAAATAAGGGTGTTGTCTACTACATCTTTTCATACCATGTTGATGCAAATTGTTCCATAACATTGAAGCATTCTTGTATTGTTGAATCATTGAGTAATATAGTGAGATTCATAGTGGATGTTTCCCTTCTTCATTTGAAGTAGGGTTTTACCACTTAATATTGGTTTTGTGGGTTTTTCTATTTTATGTGTGATTGATCTTGTGGAGCATTCTTCGATCTCAGGGAGACTTTGCTTGTCTCACATTTGGTATAAAAGCGGATGGGATATCCATCAAGTGTCTTCAATCCTTTGAGGTGAAAAAACCATTAAGGTATATATATATTTTTAATGCATGCATTTGATATTTGGGTATTTTATGCATTTGATATTTGGGAAAACTTATTTTGCAAATCTGCCATTAGGGTTTATAGATTTATTATGTTTTTTGTTATCTAGTTGTTAGATCTTTTGCAAATGGTGTTTTCATTTTAAATCTATAATTTTTTGGCATTGAGCTTTTTCTGGAAGGGTTTTGGAGCCAAACAGACCCCATGGTTGTGTTTGGAAGGCCCAAAAACCCTATTTCCATATATTATTTGCCCTATTTTGGTGAAAAATAAATATGAGACAATTTTTTTTTTATTTGGGGGCCAAATGGCCCCCCACCCATTTTACTGTACATTCTGATTTTTTTTTTTATTATTCTATTTTTTAATTAAAAAAAGTCATTTTTTATTCTCTTTTTTAATAAAAAAAACAGTCATTTTTTTATTACTCTATTTTTTTAATAAAAAAAAGTTGTCATTTAATAAAAAAACAATAGTGATTTTTTATTATTCTGTTTTTTAATTAAAAAAACAGTCATTTATTATTCTATTTTTTAATAAAAAATCAGTCATTTATTTTATCTTAAGACCTAATAGTCATTTTTTTTGCATAAGTTGAAATGCATTTTTTATTATTGTATAATGCAACTAGAATTCTTTTATGCAATTTTTGGCAAATTTTTAGTCAAATTGTCAAATAATTTAGACCTTATAGTAATTTTTTTTTCTCATATTAACAATGGTTGTTTGTGAGTTTGCTTGTTTTGCAAGGTTATCCAAGTATGTTTTGGAGTATACAAGGCAATTTCGGATCAAAATTTTCACTCTCTTCCCCCTATTTTTATTAATTTCTTCTAATCTCTTTCATGCATTTTCTTGAAGCATAATGTAAATTAATGTAACTTGTATCTCTCATAATGAAAGTAAAAGAGAATGAAAGTGAGAGAGAGAGAGAGAGAGAGAGATAGAGAGAGAGAGTATTTGTGTTTTGCCTATTTTGCATCTCAACTAATCTAACTACTAACTTACTAACTTGCTACTAAACAATCTACTAACCAGCTAACTTGCAATTTACTAACTTTCATATTAATCAAAAAGGTTAAAAATGAATCAACTTACTAACCACAACTTTAATACTTGATTAAAATTTACTTAATCTTGCAACACAGTTTATATTTGCTAAACACCTATTGAATCCAAAAGAATTCGCTCTATCGGTAGCAAGTCCTTTTCGGGTCCTTGTACACGTACCCTTTTTGGTAGCTTGCTTTACCTTGGGTGAGATGAATTAGCAATTCATTAGGCTATAGAAAAACCTTAAAATGAACACTAACTTACTAACTTATTGACTATATAACATTTAACAAATGTTTTATGGTTTAATTCAAGTTAGTTTATTTTGTTGCAAGATGATTGTTATGGTTAGTTACCTTCTTATTGCAATTTGATCTTAGTTTATTTCCTTTATTCAATTGCAATATGGTTATAGTTGTTTATTGCAATATGGTTATAGTAGTTCATGATGATGCTTAATTTTGATTATCTTTCATGATGTTTATCTTTCATGAAGATTATATTTGATTATTGAAAGTAGATTACTTGAAAGTTATGTTTTTTTTTTATATATGCAAGTATGATTATCTACTTTCTTATTGCATCATTTATTTTCTTTGTCAATGCATCTTATGTTTTGATTATGTTAACTTTATAGAATGGATTATCATGGAATATTCTTCACACCTAAGCACATCCTTGATGGATCAAATTTTGGAATATGGGAACCAAGGATGAGGGATGAATTTCAATCAAGAAATTTATGGCCCATTGTGAATGGATATGAAGCAATCCCAACCCAGGAAAGGGCACTTGAGACATACAACAACAAGAGTCACCTTGCACTTTCCATGATTATCAATAGTGTGAGTGATGAGATATTTCTCACTATAAGCCATTGTGAGCATGCTAAAGATACATGGGATTTTCTAAAACAAGTCCATCTAGGGTCCAACACATCAAGGAAATTCACTTTATTATCCAAAATTCTTAGCACTATGCAAGGTGAAGAAGAAAGTGCCTTGATCTTCCTCTCAAATATGAAAGACATGAGAACTCAACTATTGGCTTGTAATTATGATTGGATAAGTGAGAATATCTTAAGCTTTATCATTTTGAGGAACTTTTCAAGCAAGTTCAAGAATTTTGTTACCATTATTGAGACTAGGTTAGAGCAAGAAGAGGATGTCATTCCTCTCAACACTCTTTCACAATTATTAATTCAACATGAATAATCTCTTAATAGAGACAAAGTGAATGGTCAAGTTTTCAAGGAGAATAATGTTGCCTTGAGTGCCACTAAGGCTTCCTTCAAGAAGAAATACAAGGAAAAGAAAAATCAAAATTTCCAACCCAACAAACCTAGAGTTGATTTCACTTGCAACTTTTGTGGTAAGAAAGGCCACAAGGAATAAAATTATTTCAAGAATAATAATATTGCAGAAAATGAAGAACAAGAAAAGGCTAAGGGATAAGGACCTAAGAAATGGTTTGGCAAGGGAAATAAAAAGAACAACAATGTAAAGTAAAATTCTAATAAAAATGCCTTTGTTTATTCCCTCTACTCCATTGATTCATCTACTTATAATGAATGGGTGTTAGATTATGGATGCACTAACCATATTTTTAAAAAGGATAACTTTGTGGACTTTCATAAGCACTCTTCATTTTAATTTGTCATTGATGATAATACTAGACTTCAAGTAGAAAATGTTGGCAATGTTGTAATTGAAGGGAAATTACTTGATAATGTCCTATATGTGCCTAACCTTAGGAGAAATTTAATTTTAGTTTTGCAAGTTGCTAGAAGTGGTCACACTATTGAGTTCAATGCAAATTCATGGAGCATTAGGGTACGAGGACCCAAAAATGCATGCTACAAATCATTACAGGTTATGTGAAGAATAATATTTATGTGTTAGGTGATGCTCCTCCTAAAGTGTGTTTAGCAACTAATGTTTCTCCTAGTAGCAAGATTTGACACTTAAGGTTAGGCCATACAAACTATCAAAATATTCAAATGCTGAAGTCCAAAAATCTGGTTGAAGGCTTGCCTAACATTTCGCCTATTCATGGTTTATGTGAAACATGCATCTTAGGCAAGATGAGCAAACAAAATATTGTAAAGGATAAGTCAACAAGGACCATACAAATTATTCAACTCATTCATACAAATATTATGATTCCATTACATGTTAGATCACTTGGTGGTGCATCTTATATTCTCATATTTATAGATGATTATTCAAGAATGATATTTGGGTATCTACTTAAGAATAAATCAAATTATTTTGAGACATTCAAGGAGTTCAAAGCTTTGGTAGAAAATCAAAAGTGAGCAAAGATAAAAATGGTTAGAAATGACAATGGAGGGGAGTACAATAACAATTATTTCAATGAGTTTTTTTCTTCTCATGGGATCAAAAGGTAGTTTACTTGTCCATACACTCCTCAAAAAAATGGCGTTGTGGAGAGGAAAAATAGGACAATCATGGATATGGTAAGATGCATGCTTGGTGACCACTTGCCTCAATTTATTTGGGGTGAAGTAGCCAGTACATAAATCTACATTCTTAATAGGTGTCCTTCAAAATCAGTTAAGGGGAAGACTCCTTATGAGGTTTTTAATGGTAAGAAGCTGAATTTATCACACTTATGAGTGTTTGGATGTGATGAATTTTCATATATTACTTCAGAAAAGAGAAATAAATTAGACAAAGTCTCAAAAATACATCTTTGTTGGCTATGATGTAGAACATAGGGGCTACAGGTTATACTTACCTTCTTCACGCATTGTATTTGTTTCAAGAGATGTCAAATTCCATGAAGACCTTCTTGGGCTAGAAAAGGGTGGGCCTTGTGTCAAAAGGACCAAGTGGTTGGATCATTCTAGGGTTCCTAAAGAGAAGAGTTTAGTTAGCCAAAGGATAACTGGAAGTATAACCCTTAACATGTCTCTTCTAACTAAGATAGAGAATGATCATGAGCCTACTTCTTGCCAAGAAGCTTCACAACACTCTTGTTGGGTTGATGCCATGAAGGTTGAGATGGATTCTCTTCTAAAGAATAAAAATTGGTATCTAGTGCCTTATCCTAATAAGAGAAATGTTATTGGGAATAATTCGGTCTATAGAATCAAGTGCAATTCTAATGGAGAGATATAAAAGTACAAGGCTAGATTGGTTGCTAAGGGTTATACTCAAAAAAATGGCATTGACTATGATGAAACCTTTGCACCAGTTTCCAAAATGCCCACCATTCGGCTTCTTATTAATATTGTTGCTGCTCAAGGTTGGCATATTTTTCATCTTAATGTGAAAAATTCCTTTCTAAATGGTGATTTGGATGTTGATATCTACATGAGTCAACCACAAGGATTTGTTGTACAAGGTAAGGAAAAACTTGAGTGTAAACTAAAGAAAACCTTGTATGGTCTGAATCAAGCTCCTAGAGCATGGTACATGAAGATTTTAGGTTACTTCTTATCTATTGGTTTTGATAAATGCTATTCAGATACAAATATCTATGTGCTTAGGAAGGATAACTTGGTCATTTTAATTGTTCTATTTTTTTTATGACCTTGTTATGACTGAAAATGAGAATGGGGCCATTTTTTATTTCATCTCCAAATTAAAGTGAGAGTATAAAATGATTGACATTGGTATTCTACACTACTATCTTGGCATGCAAGTTTATTAGCATGAGGATTGTATCTTTTTGAGTCAATCCAAGTATATTGAATATCTTCTTAAAAGGTTTGATTTGGATGATGGCAATCCTACTTCCATTCATATTTCTACAAGGATTAAGTTGGAAGTAAGTACAAAATATCAGTTGGTTGATGCTACATTGTATAGGCGGCTCATTGGTAGTCTTCTTTACGTTACCATCACAAAGCTAGATATTGATTTTGTAGTTGGTATGATGGCTAGGTTCATGCAAAATCCTTATATTGAGCACTTACAAGCTACCAAGAAGATTCTGAAGTACCTTTTAGGTACTAGAGATTTGGCACTCAAGTATTCTAGGCTTCCTTTCTTTGCTCTTTCCGGCTATGCTAATTCTAATTTTGGAGGGGATAGAATAGATAGAAAGTCTACCACAACATATGTTTTTAGTATTGGGTTTGCAGCTATCTCTTGGTCTTCCAAAAAGCAAGATAAAATTGCTCTTTCTACAATGGAAGTGGATTATAAGGCTATGACAATAGCTAGACAATAAGTGGTTTGGATTCGTACCCTCATGAAGGAAATTGGCTTTGAGAAATTTGGTCCTTCACGTTTGCTCTTTGATAATCAATTAGCTATTGCATTGGCTAAAAATATTATAATTCATCAAATGACAAAGCATGTTGAAATACAAGCCCACTTTATCAGAGAGAAGGTATTGGATAGGACTATTCAGTTGGAGTATTGCCCATCATCTTCTAATTCTACTGATTTATTCACCAAACCTCTTTCCAAGGAGCAGTTTTGTAAGTTGAGGGATTCACTTGGTTTGGTGAAGTTGTCCTTAAGAGGGAATGAAGTGTAGTTACACTAGTGTGATGACAAATTCATCCTTATGAGGTGTTTTGTGCTATATATATGAGTTGATCTTTGGTGGTATAATTGCTTTTTGCATCTCTTTTGAACATGGTACTTTATTTTTTGCCTTGTGCAACTTTTGTATATGTTACTTTGTAGATGGCATTGTGCAATTATGGTATATGATGCAATTGCTTTATGTGATTCTTTTACATGGTACATTCTTGTTTCCTTGTGCAACTTTGTACATGTTTTTATGTATTTGGCATTATGCAATTGTTTTATCATGGTACTTTCTTGTTAGCATTTATGCTACTTTTGTACATGATATTTTATGGTTTGCTTTATGCAACCGGTGTGCACACTTTATTATTTTCATATACCTTATGCAACTCTTGTACATGGTACTTTTTTGTTAGCCTTGTGCTACTTTTGTACATGGTACTTTAGAGTCAGCATTATAATGGTACTCCTTGTTTGCTTTATGCAACTTTGTACATGATATTTTTTGATCAACTATATAGCACATGACTATAAGTATGGCTTGGCATATTTTTGTGATAACTTATAGTTCACTATTTGTTAGATTAGTTTTGTTATCATATTTGGATATTCATATATGTTGTGGTGAATATATTTATGATGATGTATCTAACTAATCTTATGTTGAGCTACTTGTAGCTTGCAGGTACTTCCATTTGGGGTTTTGCAGGCTTACTGAAGACACCTTTGTGATTTTTTGGGGTTTTACAGGAAGTACTATATTTTTGTGATTCCTTTCTGTTGGGGGCTTGTAGTCTCATTTTGGCCCATTTTGTATTGGTGCCTTATTGTATACCATTCTTGGTCATATACGCTCATTGTATCTATATTACTCATTTGATTCTCATCCCCATTTGTATCTTTAGGGGGAGAATGTTTCTTTATTTCATAATTCATTTCACCAATATTGCATTAAGGAGGAGTGTTGGAATATGTAATGCAACATTGTGTAAATTATTCTTAGACTAAAATATAAAGTCTAAAGAATAATATTTGAATTAGAAAATAATTTTATGTAAAAATATTTCCACCAAATTAATAAATAAAATAAGGATGCTAGGAATATTTAATTTGTGGGAAAAAGTTATTTTACATTTTCTAGCAAATATTAAAAAGTAACCAATCACTTTTTAATATTTTATAGATGCCCCTTGTCACACATCTCAAGATAATATTGTGATAAGATTTGTCACACATATTAGGATAATATTGTGATAAGATTAGGGAAATTTTAGGGTTGTAGTAGAAAAACTTCTCTTTAAATAGGGGTGTTGTCTACTACATCTTGTCATATCATGTTGATGCATATATTTTTGCATAACATTGAAGAATTTTTGTATTGTTGAATCATTGAGTAATATAGTAAGCTTCATAGTGGATGTTTTTCTTATTCATTTAAAGTAGGGTTTTACCACTTAATATTGATGTTGTGGGTTTTTCTCTTTTGTGTGTGATTGATCTTGTGGAGCATTCTTAGATATTGGAGAGAATTTTCTTGTCTCACAAAAAATACAAGAATACAATGTTGAGATACATCCTACCAAATTGGTAAGAGGTAGAGCCTTCTACCAGTATTTTGCCACCACAGTAGAATAGGATTATAATATGTTTTAGAAATGTGAACTAAATTGTATTATTGTTCAGCAGCGTTTAAATAAAGATTACATTGCCGGGAATAGTCACCGGCGTAAACAAAACTCTGTTACAGGAGTTGTAACAGTATGCCAAAATGAAATAAAGACAAATTAGTAACAGTACGCTAACATCCCCATTTATTACATTATTTGGGTAATGTAATAACTAATAGCTATACTAGACTACTAACATCCCCTTACATCATTTTGCAATACAAAGTGAGCTGCGAAACAATTCAAATTTGACACGTCCAAGTGCCTTAGTGAAAATTTTTGCAACTTGAGCATCGGTGGGAATGTGCTGAAGCTGAATTCGGTGCTTTGGAACTTCATCTCGAATGAAATGACATTGTGTGTCAATGTGCTTTGTTCTTTCATGATGGACTGGATTATTGACGAGGTTCAGAACACCCTGATTATCGCAAAACAAGTGTATTGGAGATTTTGATGGATGGCCCATACTTGTCAGAATGCGATGCAACCATATCACTTCGCACACAACTTCACTTGCGGTGCAATATTCTGCCTCTGTTGATGAAATAGAAACCACCTGTTGCTTCTTGCTATGCCAAGAGATAGGACCGGATCCCAGATGAAAAATGTATCCAGAAGTTGATTTGCGATCATCAAATGATCCGGCATAGTTAGAGTCCGTGTATCCTTGCAAGAAGAATTTGTTGTTCCTCTTGTATTCTAGGCCATATTACATAGTACCACGGACATAGTGAAGAACATGTTTTGTTGCTTTCCAATGAGTGGTCTTAGGCTCTTGCATGAACCTCAAAAGATAGTTGACAGCAAATACAAGATCTGGCCTAGTATTGGTCAGATATATGAGACTCCCAATCAACTGTTGATAGAGAGTACCATCTACCTGAGGTGAATCATCATATTGCGATAACTGAAGTCCATTCTCCATCGGAGTTGCCATTGGCTTACAATCAGTCATGCGATATTTTTCCAGCAATGTCTTGGCATATTTTTTCTGAGACACTTTGATGGAGTGCTCCTTCTGGCTGAATTCCAGACCAAGACAGTAATGGAGAAGTCCGAGATCTGTCATCTCAAAATATTTGCACAAGTTTCTTTTGATAGTAGAGATCATAGTTTCTGAACTCCCTGTAATGAGTAGATCATCCACATAGAGTACAAGAAACACTATCTCAGAACCCTATTTCTTGAAATAGAGGTTTGCATCTGACGGACATCTCTTAAATCCATGCTGCATAAGGTGATTTTCCATTTTTATATACCAAGATCGAGGAGCTTGTTTCAGACCATATAAGGATTTGACCAATTTTCAAACCTTCTGCTCTTGGCCTTCCACTTCAAATCCTTCAGGCTGAGTCATGTAGACTTCTTCTTGAAGATCACCATTTAGAAAGGCACTTTTGACATCCATCTGGTGAATTTTCCACCCATATTGTGCTGCCATAGCACACATAACCCGAATTGTGGTCATCCGAGCAATAGGTGCAAAAGTTTCCTCGTAGTCAATGCCTTCCTTTTGAGCATAGCCCTTTGCAAAAAGACGGGCCTTATGCTTATCAATTGTTCCATCTGCCTTGTACTTGACTTTATATACCCATTTGCAGCCAATGGGTTTCTTTCCATGCAGAAGATCAACAAGCTTCCAAGTTTTATTTTTCATCAAAGACTCATACTCTGTATCCATAGCGGCCTTCCATCGAGGCTCACTAAGAGCATCTTGCACTGATGCGAGGTTAAAGATCATCTATGGTAGACATGAATGCCCTATCATCATCAATATCCATATCCTCTACTTCGTACTTGGAGTTACGAGAAAGTTCCTCAAAAGATTGACAAAGATCATCAACCTCACCAGTTTCTTTGGCTTCTCTTTCCTTTTGAGCCACACTGCGTGTACGAGGTCTATCCAAGTTCAAATTGGGAGGAGTGGATAAATTTGTGTCTCTGATTGTATTTGTACACCATTTTGGATTCTTCTTCGATGGTGTTGAAGAATATGTAGAAGGACCTCCTGTTATAATATGTGTTTAAAGGATGATATTGAAAGGAATCTCAAAATTAAGAATATTTAGAAGAGCCTGATTGGTTATATAAATTAATAATATATTTTCAAAAAAAAAATGTCTTGAAGGGTTAAATACCTTGCAAAGGAAAAGATATATGTTGTACGCCTAAAAATATGTCTTCTTACTAAAGGGACTATATAGGAAGAACTTTGATGGAGTTCTTTTGCATTGCATAAATTTGGAGTAGATAGAAAATGTATTGACCAAGATTCATTTAAGTCTATCTAGATGAAACTATTCAGGTCAAAAAATAATCACCAAAATCCTTAGAGTAGGATATTATTGGCCTACCATTTTTTTAGACTCATTCAAAGTGGCTTAGTCTTGTAAAAAATATCAATGATTCATTTGAAGGAGCATGAGTGTGTCACTCCCATTACAACCAATAGTGATTGAGGAACCTTTTCAACAATAGGGATTAGACTTCATTGATTCATTAGTAAACTATAAATGTATTTTAATGGTGACTAATTATTTCATTTGATGGACTAAAGCAATGGCCAAAAAAATGATGAATTAGGATACAACGATCGAAATTGTTGATAAGTTAAAACAAAATATGGCATCCCAGATGCATTGGTAAGTGACAATGGATCTACCTTCATAGTAGTGTGATTAATCAATTTTACTAGAAAATATAGATTTTACTTGTATACATCATCCAATTACTATCCATAGGGTAACGGGTTGACAAAATCGACCAATAAGAATCTTTTAAAAATTATTAAGAGGAGTATTTTTGAAAATAAAATTAGTTGGAACCTTTTACTTGATCAATCATTATGGGTGGATCAAATTATAGTGAAGATATAATTAAAAGCTTCATGTTACTCATTAGTATATGGTAAGGAGTTCATTCTCTAATTGCATATCAAACTTCCAACATTGAAGCTAATATCATAGGGAGAACTTTCTGATATGGAAGTGGTGTAGGCATAAATATCAAGACTATTATTATTAGAGGAGTGGAGTAAAAATTCTTACTACAATTTCCAAATCAACTCATCCACAAAAAAATGATGTTTCAACAAGAATATGACACTTTGGAACTACAAAGTCAATGACCTCATTCTAAAATGGGAAGAAGACAAATTAAAACAAAGGAACCATAAAAAAAATGATTTGTTCTAGTCTATACCATATCATATCACCATTAAATAAGAGCATAATGTGTATGAGTTGTTATATGAAAACAACTAAATTTTTCCAATACCAATAAATAGACACCATCTAAAATGATTTGTGTAAAGTGCCATCAACTCCATGTATTATATGTACATGGAAGAGTACAAAAATAATATAGGCCATGACAATTTTGAATTCACTATGTTGATTGGCCAAAACTAAAGCTAATTGACTCTAATTTTATTTTGTCACACAATCATTGGTCAAAAGCTATGACAAACAAGAAGTCTAACTGATATGCAAAGATATTTTGCATGATCTAAGCTAATACAAAAATAAAGCTTCAAAAAAATTAACTCGGAGTTTAACTACCATAATAACTATGCAATGACTACTACAACACTTGGTAAGTGCAACACTTAGACAAATTTCTACTTTTCAAAATACAAAGAGAAAGCAATTGTGCCCACGAGTCATTTTGAATTAAAAGTTATAAAATAGTTCTTTGATAATTTACAGAAGTGTGATACATAAGCATATACAAGTTCAATCCCATTAGCAATGGCAAACAACACAAGAGCTTCTAGCAGTACCTAACAAGTATAAAATAAAAAAGTGCTTCAAGACCAAACATATTGAATTGGGGATACATAACTAACCTTGAAGTCCAAGTAGAAATACTTGTGGAAAGGTTTTCAACAATGAGAACAAGAAATATCCCCAAGATACCCAGATACATCTGTATGCTACTCCTTATCTTCATATATTTACAAGCCCACACAACCTTGTCCAAAACTAGTGCTTGTAGTCACCATGTTCTATAATCCCTAGATGAGGATAATTCAAACTTGTAAGGGGTGAATATTGTTTCAACTTACCCTAGACCTTTTCACATATGCATTTGCCATAGGGGGCTGATCTAGAGATTCCCTCAAACCTGGTAATTTTGAATCTTAGAGCAAATACTATGACCTAATAAAACATGTAGAAGGGGGTAAATTTTGCAAAGGTTAGATCAATTTAGAGTTGCATAATCCTTTAGTGAGAAATGAGCTCCTTGAGAAACCAATTAAAATTGTAGATTTTGAGTACCCATAAATGTTCTCCATGCTTGTAATAATATTTAGCTTACCAATTGACAAACAGGTGTATGATTATCAAATCACTATGGCATATGTTATTTCCAACCCTCACTACTATGATCAGTTTCTTTCAGACCAGTTTAATTATCATTTGTTATTTTATTAGATTATTATTTATGTAATAAGATGTACAAATAGCTGAAACAACTCCAAATATCATTGTATGACACATTTCAATGTTTTTTGCATCTAGCATGGCTTTTCTTGTTCAATATTATTGATGATATGCCCTAGATAGGTATAAATAAGATGAACGACAAAGGGCAATATTTGGTGCTAGTAGACTAGACTACCTTACCTAGGAATTTTGAGGCATACTATCATTTTAATAGATAATTTTTTGCCCTTTCACTAAATACCATCTACAAAGAAATGCCTTAGTTTTATACAAATACAATAGCCACATTACAAATCCTACAAATGGAAGAAGAATATTTGTACTTTCTCACAAAGGGAGCAATGATAAGGCTATACAATTTCATGGGGAAAACTTTTCTACTACCATATTATATCATAGATAGAGTGTTTTCCATGGAATATTGTAGGAGACAGATGCCATCAATGTAGCATTTGACACTAGGATTTGCAAAAAGGCTACCTTTGAGTACCCCTTCACTTATGAGCCAATTATAGTAAATGTGAGAGGGTAAGAAAAATAACTCTATTGCAAGTTTGAGAAGCTAGGAATATGGGCTATACCTCATTTATGGAGGTATAATATTGATGGTAAATTCTACAAGAGGCTAAATACCTAAAATAGAGGAAAATTATCAGTTTCAAGAAGAGCAACATACCTAAAATAGAACAGTTATGGAATAATTCTAAATACAATGAGCCTGAATGGAATATAAAAAAAAAATACAAGAATTTACCCCTAGGAGGGATTACTATGATCAAGATGCTGAATATGATCAAAAAATAAATCTTACAAATAGGCTAACCTAGGACAAGATAATTACAACGACAAACAAGACCAACTAGGAAGAAGCCAAAATCATAGAATGGTGGATATTCAAGTGTGACTGAAAATATCATAAGTCTAACTTTTTGTTGTCAATGGATAAATAATTATCATAAAAGTCTAATAAGAAGTCAAATACATGGAATACCTAGGATGAAATATTCAAATCCATGATTGTTTATAGCCAATGTAGATAAATATATGATTATGAGATGCTAATAGGGGAGGAAGTTGAAGTGGAGAAAGAAATCTCCAAGGATGGTCCTACTATAGATAACATGCAAATATTAGAAGAAATCCTAGCCACAAACAATGTTGCAATCCTCCCTAAAAAGCAAGTATTTACAATATAAATCTCTTTGTCATGGCAACAAAGCATGGCCTTGTTCCCAATAGAATTGCAATAGGATATTTATCCAAAAGGATCCCAAATCATAAGTAATATGGAATACACTAGAGGAGATTTAGGAAAAATAGGTACCATCCCATAAGAAATCATACAAGTGCAAAACCATACTTTAATTTATATTTGTAAGAACCATTCCATAGGTACCCTCCTCCAAAAACAAATAAAAGAAGAATTAAAATATATAATTTAAAAAATCCTCTTATACCAGTGTCTAATGTTTTTGCAAGTCCCATAGAATACTAGAACTCTAAGGAATAAGGAACACTGATGAAGAGCATGTAAAAATTGAATCAACCCACCAATAACAATGAGGAGTTCGATAGGAGAATATAATTATATATGAAATAGTTACCACTAACTGCTACATCTAATCACACAACTCCTTCTAGAGCAATTAGTAAAAGAAAATCTAATTCTATCAAGAAGTCAAAAGAAAGGGCTAGTAATAAATGAATGATCTAGGGGCCACCTCTAGCAATTGGGATAATAACTAAGCCAACAATAGAGAAATTCCTAGCAACAAAAATATGTATAATTTATTTGAATGCAAACACTACTTCTAGTTCTTCAATCCCTACCAATGTTCACTCCCTTTATTTACCACCATAGAATTCTCCGTATGGGGCAATGATTCAAAGTAACCTCATATCCAAAACTCTCCCAATAACCACATTCACTCCATCCGTACAAGCCCCTACAATTACCACTACAACTATTTATAAAATTATTTCATCTCCCTTTCTCATATTGCAATCCATATTTGCCACACCATCACCACCTATTCATCAAATTTTAGTTACTATTAATAATCTCAAGGATATGAGCCATAATTCCCAATATTTGTTGAATAACAAGACACCTAGGTAGGTAGAGGAGCTTGCTCCTCCCAAGAAAATTATGGTAGCAGACCCAACTAGTTATTTATAAATGAGGGTCACAACCACAATGAAAGTAAATAAAATAGAAGCTAATATGACATCTGATAACTACCAAGTGAACACACAAATGATGGACATTTACCAACTATAGTTAAAAGACTCTTTACTTAGTACATTGGCCCACATTAATACTATCTATCTACAAGATGTTATAATGAGAGGCAGATGTTAATAATTGAAAGGAAAATTCAAGGAATTGGAGACGATAGCCAAAGAAGAGCAGAATGTAAAGAAATATTTGCAAAATAAAAATAAAAAATATAAAAAGAGGATAATGGAGCTTGCACAAGTTCATAAATCTGTGTAAGAGACTCAAGGGATAAATATAGCACTGAAAAAATAGATTCAGGACTTGAAATAACAATTGTAAGAAAAAAAGAAAGAGCCAAAGCCTTTGGCTTCACCCAAGTGTTGTAGGTGAGTTGGAGAGGAGAGGGAAATCCTCCAAGGGAGGTCCCAGGTTAAAATCTCCACCCTACCAAAAATTTGAATTGGGTATCCAAAATCCAATTGATAATGTTAGTGCGGGCAGGGTCGGGTGTGACTTCTGGGTGACTTTAATGGTGTAGAACCCCATGTTCGTGGTCTCTCAGACCAAGGTGGCCCTGCAAGGGGTATTTTGCTTAAAAAAAAAAATCCTTTGGCTTCTCTAAAGATACCCTTAAATAGTTGAGGAAGGATAGCTAGAATAAGGTCCTCCACTATGCTCTAAAAGCTTACCGCATCATAGGCTACCTAGACTTTAGTGCATGAGCCATATAAAAAGTAATATATCATTTTGAATAGGCTCAAGTTGAAGTAGGAGTCATACTTAAACAAGCTAAGTATTAAATGAAAATTTGAAAAAAAAAAATTGAACCTACTGTGAGAGCCATCCCCAATGACTAATGGAATGTATCAAGGAATGTCTTTTGAATTGTAATCAAAAGGCACAAATGAATCCAATAAGGATAGGAAATTATTGATAGACTGTAGAACAAGGAAGAAAAAATAATAGAGCCTATAAATAAAGTTGAATATTTGGTTTTCTAGGCTTCTAGGATTAAGAGACCCAAATTTTAATCAAAGACGATTTTCAAGCCCAAATATAATCAATTGCTAATGATGAAACATAAGTAGATAAGTGGAAATAGCCCATAAAAGAATCCTAGGTGCTCAAATTTTTGAATTAAATGGATTTGATGCAAGCTAAATTTTAAAATATTTCTAGAATATATCAAATATTCTTCTTAGAAAAAATATATCACCTAAAAAGGATACATGAAAGAGTCTAAGAACTCAAAATCCTCCACAAAACATATGGACAAGAATTTGTCTAGTTCTTGAGAAAGCGAAAGAAGTTTTAGTTAATGAAGAGGATCAAGAGGAGGAGGAAGAATAAGAGACCCCTAACATAGAAATTCCCATAGAAGTTACTATTAGAGCACAAGGTGGTTAAGGGACACCTAGCACACAAGAAGAAGCACCAGAGCAACCAATAGTCAATGATGTGATACCTTCAGCACCATAGGGATAAAGGATAAAATGCACAACATCCAAAGAAGAATAATCCACCTAAATGGTTTGAAAAGTTAAAACAAACTTTATTCTATTACAACGTTTATTTCCATTCCACTAACCAATTTTTTATAAATATTACAAATTATTCATATTTTCACTTTTATATAAATCACCCACTCATGACATCTTATTTTTCAAAAAGTCATTTTCCTTTATAATAAACTCCACTAACACTCCTTTTCATAATAAATTTTACTCCACATCCAATGGAAATATGTCTTTTGAGTTCTCAATTCCCACAAGCAAAAAATCATAGAGAAGCACCAAGAATGTAGGTCAATTTCATGACCTCACTTGCATAGCAAGAGGAGATTTATTTTTTACAAAAAATTGGCTAAGCATACTGAAGGTTAAAATATTTGCACAATACTAGGATACTTAAAGATAGGATTACATTAGTGGTAATATCAACACGATACTTTGTTTGTTTGGGAATGTGTAAAATCAAATGCATAAAGTCCTGATGCTCAAAACTGGGCTCACCTTGACTCTAACATCATCAAGCTTAAACTGAAGCCTGAGATTGTGCAAAGAAAGAATAAATAAATCCAAAATGCACAAAGTTAGGCTTATTGAATTGATGAGATCAACCAAAGAGAAAAGGGGTCCAAAAACATGTAAATCAAATGACTAAAGATCAAATGCACAAATTTGTGATGAAAATTTTGATCTGCCCTTGGTGATGACATAGGCATTTTCAAAATGAAACCCAAAATCATGCAAGGAAGACTAAGATGTTTAAATTCAGGATATGAGTAGTTAAAGTAAAATGGGAGGACCCCATCCTAACATTATTTTATAATTCTCATTTTCTTATGTAATGACCCACTTCCAACATGGGGATCCCATCTATAATGATATTTTGTAATATTTTCTAATGTATGTGGCAAGTAAGGCACCTAGAAAAGTGGGGCCATTGCATGTAACCATTATCAATATTGTAATTGACGTTTTTGTAGAAAATTCTAGCTCGAGTGGAATTTTGCATGTAAGCCAACTCTTGAGCTTAGGGTTAAGGTTACATGAAGTATTTTCTTTAAAATCTATGAATCCATGTACAAATGTATATTTTTGCAAGTGAATGAAATATTAAAGGAGGTTGCCCCCTCTAATAGTCCTATGATTCAATGCTTATTGTAAAAGTTTTTATTTTTTCATTTACTTTTCTACATTATGATATTGTGATATTGCATGATTTTTTTCTTAATTTTAGTATTTTGTGTGAGTTTGTTTATTTTTAATAGTAGGTTCCTAGCAAGTGGTATTAGAGCGCTTTCCAAGGCTGATTTTTGTTGTGACTATGACAATTATTGCCCATCCATTTCCACCTGTTAGGTATAATTTTCCTATGCTTTTCATTTTATTTTCCTTTATTAGAAAAACAAAATACCAAAAAACCAAAAAAAGAAAAAAATAGTTCTTCTTTCTTATAATAATTGAGTAGGCTAGAAATCCTATGTCAGGGGTTTCAAAATATCATGGAGTTGTCATTATTGGCTAAACTAGATAGCCCATAAAGCATCTAATGAAGTGAGGAGTGATCAGGCTCCAATACCCAGGCCTCAAACAACAGTTGTGCATGAAATTGAGCTTGCACACATCTTCAGGTGTATTGGGATACAATATAGACTTGAACAAAATTTTATCCAGTGGGAATTTTTTCCATCGTGTATTATCCATAGTCCATGTTACACAATATACCACATGATTACCCTCACATACTATTAGAGAGGTAGATAGTGTGCTCAAGGGCATGTGTGGAATTATCCATGGGTAGTGGCTTGAAATATTGGTATGAGCACTATTTTTCATCATTGTGGTATAATAAAGAGCCTATGGATATTACATACTCCCTTACCTAGTGTACCTTGGTTCTGTTCAAACAAAAATATTCAACCTCTAAAAACAAAGCCTTCTATCTATTGAAACCACAATTTTCTTTCCCACAAAATTGAGCATATGAAGAAGACTTCCCTATAATGAGAAAAAACAACTACATGCACCAAAAAAATTGGATAAAGTTGGCAAGTGTCTGGGTTAATCAAAAATATTTTATTGCCATTTATAGTCATCTGGACAATCGTTAGTAACAAAAAAAATTATAGGGTTGTTAGTCATAGAAACCAAATAGAGTGTTAGTAACTGTTGGTCATCAAATTTGCCTAGGAAAGGATCTGGGTAAGTGTATGCGCCCTAGACCTGGACCAACATTGAAATGCCGAAGGGAAGAGATGCCCCTCATGCCAATATCCGGAGAAAGGTCAGCTCCTATGCTAATATACTTTGGTGTTTTGAGATAAGGGATGCAGGAAAGAGATAAAGGAGTTAGGGTTAGAGAAAGAAATAAAAAGGGGTAAGGTAAGAGAGATCGGTGATTTAAGGTGGGAGAGAATAGGAAGCACAATCACTAACTAACAACTTGAATAGCAGCAAGGAACACCAAGAATAAATGAAAGAAACACCACATTAACCTCCCTATTTATCCTCTAGGCGAGCTCACAAGGATTCTCCTTCTCTCTTTCATCGAAATTTAGGGTTCAGAGTAAAGACGATTAGGACAAGAGAATGTAACAGAAACCACAACCCACCAGGCAGCATAAAAGAAAACCAATATGGTGTTTTTCCTCTCCTATGTATCCTTCAGGTGAGTTTTAGGGTACAGTCCCCAATCACACACTAGATTTAGGATTTAGAGTCTCAGTATACAAATGAAGAAAGACAAAAGAATCAAGCACATAAGGCAACATAAAAGAGAGAAATTGAGCCCAAAGATCTTTAGTATTAATCACAGGACATCAAGTTACAACAGCTTTCTAGCAGATAGTTCCCCACCATTTTTCATTACAAAACTTGGGTTTTTATAGAGGACCCGGCCCTCTGATCCATAATTACAAAAAATGGAGGAGTACATCCTCGAAAGCTGAGAAGTCGGATCTCGTGGCTTTCGTGACTGAGCCCTCAATTATGTTACCATAACTAGCAGCTACAATCGGGTCAGCTGAGGAAAGATGTATTAATGAGCCACCTAGACGTCCTTGGTCCCTAGGTGTGGTGCTCGAGTGGCCACCATGCTTGCTGGTTTCTTCATCATGAACTGATACTTCATTTTCGATTGCTAAAAATGAACAACGAGCTTATCGGGCACAAAAAAGTGTATTTATGAGGCACTTGATCACCTCAAGAAAATACCCGGCTTGGAGCGCATGCCTTTGCAGTGGTTTGCTAGTTTTCAACTTCACTTCATAATGGACTTGTGTCGAAGCAGATTCTCCTTGGTTTGCACTTCGCATGGTGAAGCTTCGCAAGACAACTTTGGGGGTGATGGAGGCCGAAGCACATATCTTTCGCAAAATAGGCTCTTCATAATTACTTCATTGGAAAATGTGCCAAAACTACTTCGGCTAGGCCTTCTACCCAAAGTATATACTAAACTGTTGAGTTAAAAAAGGCTTTGCTACGAACCTTCTTAAAAACTATGGTTCGAGAGTATTTTGGCCAAAGTGTGTCCCTGCATTCAAAATGCATCTTCTACTTCGGGTAAAAGTACTTTCCATGAAAGTTTGCCAAAGCAGATGCAATGATTTTCGATGAAGTAGAAATGGTTAGCTGATGCAGGGCCCGAAGTGGATGCTTCGACAACTTTTCAGTGAAGTGTTTTCAGTACTGCACTCCTTCAAATTCTGCTTCAAAAAACTTTTTTCCGAAGTAGCCTTTTGAAATGTTTCGGGCCCGAAGTAGTTTTCTTGCCTTAGCCAATTTGGACCATGGTATGGACTTTCCTTCTTCGGCGAGGCTATTATTTTGAATGCCGCTTCGCACAACTTTTGCCCGAAGTAATGGTTCGGAGCATTTTGGGCCCGAAGTTCTTTTAATCGCTTCCCTTGTTATTCTTCTTCGGCAACACTACTTCGCAAAACTTTTTACCCGAAGTAGTGCTGGAAATGCCTCGGGTGCGAAGCTCTTCTCATTTTCTTTCGACGAAGCTCTTTCCCTTAGATTTTTTGGCAGAAAAGCTATTTCCTTTTCATTTTATGTACAAGGGGGTGGCAGGGAAAGCCAAAATTGCTGCAACTTTGCAAATAAAAAAAAAAAACAAAGAAATACTTTACAAAAACACTGTACAAAACTTTGATTTATTTTTCTACCCCTTGTGTAATGTGACAAAATTGTCAACATTCTTGGCAGCTCACGGGGAAACAAGCTTGTCTCGGTGGGAGAACCCTTAGCTTTGATCCATTGGGCCAGAGTCATCTCTAGATCCTTCTCCACCTTCTCCCTCTGGGAGTGCCTCCGTAGCTGGTTATCCTTCTTCTTCTACTTCTTCTTCTTCTTCTTCTTCTCCTTCTTCTTCTAGCATGGCTTCCTCAGGAACAGCTTCCTGTGGCGACGATGGGGCAAAATGCTCATGGATTTTCCTCATAGTTCGGTAGGCTTGAGGCCAGGCACTCTTCGAGAAAGGCTCAAGATCTTAAAGAGCCTTGATTAAAATGCGAAACCAATCAATCTGCTTGATATCGGCGTGTTGGGCTCTAGCATGCAGGTCATTTAGACAGGCTGCAATCTTGCAGTATCTTAAAAGGTAATCTATGATCTGCCTTTCTGTTATTGGTTCCACCCATCCGTCTATCTCTGAGATGTCACTTTCAAACTAAAGCCATGTCGGCTTAATCTCTTCTTTGGTCAGGAGATTCCCATCATCATTTGTGAAGCTCGGGAAGCCCATGGAAGAGAGATCCTAAAAATAGCCCATTGATGTGCGCTGCTCATTCTTGAACACGTCCAGGAGGTCCTTCGCATTCTTCATTTTTTGCACATTATATAAGAAAGCGCAAACTATGGCTCGAGCTGTAGACCAATCCCTAGCTATCTAACTCATTGCAGGGACCTGCAAGTCTTGATATTTGGTGCTTTGGACATCGAAAGCTAATTTGATTTGGCTTCTAGCTTTCTGAGTGATCTGATCAATGATTGGCCCTCCTTCGGCAGCGGCATTCTAGGCTTCCATGATATAGGCCAAAATTGAAAGGGCACTGGATGCCCGAGACCTAAAATTTTTGAGCAAGTGCAAGCGAATCTCCTTGATTCTGCCTCTATCAAACACCTCTAGATTTGCCTTTTCGAACAACTGCTGCTGTGTCTGCAAGATTTTGCTTTCAAGTTCCTTGGCCTTCAGCTCATTTTTGGCCTGTATTTGCACTTGGTGCTCAGCTGAACACTACATTTGTAGTATTTGCTATTTGAGGGCATGCATTTCCTTTTTCAACAGCTTACACTACTCCTCTGAATCCTCTAGATTGGAGTGAATTATAGCTAGCACCTACTCCAGTTTGATGTTAGCACTTTCTACTTCGAATCTGCGCTGATTAGAGATGTTTGCATGCACTCAAAAAGTCTCAATCCTGATATGCATAGATGCAGACTCATTGTCCATGTTTAGGTGCTCCAGGTCCTTGGTATTCTCCTAATAGTCATAGTCAGCTGGAGTCATTTCATCCAGAGGCTTATGGACGTTAGGGACCTTCTTTACCTTGTGCAGCTTTCTAGCCTTCAAATTGAAAATGACACATTTTTCAGTCTGGGCCAGAGAGCGTCCCTTCTTCTTCCTCGCTTCTTTTAGCATTTTTTTTGTATTTTTCTAATCTAGGAGTAGTTTCTCAGCTAGAGGGAATTCCTTGATTAAAGACATCTCTGATTCAAATGAGGCTGGATCTCCAGCCAAAGGGGTGAACAAATACAAAGAATGAATGGGGGATGCCTCACTAGTAGGTTCGGCGACAGGTGTACTAGGAGTCCCAAGGAGTGCAACAATGCCATGTGAGGCAGATGAATGAGGAACAGGGTTTGGAAAAATGGTGTTGACGGACTTGTCCCAGCCTAGTGACTCGAGTGGAGTGGGGCTAATGGGATCAGTGGCAAGAGGCAATGTGTGAGGAGGTGACTGACTTTGTGAGGGAGGGAGAGACTGATGGGGAGACTCGGTCGAGACCATGATAGACACATGAGAGACTAAGGCAAAGGGTGGAAAATGCTTACCTGCATGCCCTTCAGGTAGAGCGGCCATAGTGACTTCTTGCATGACAGGCTCTTGCTCCTTCTAGGCTTCGGCACTCCCGACCTCCATAAATTCTACTTTGGGGTTTCCTTCTTGTTGGAGGAGTTCCTCCACATTAATGATGTCTATGTTCAGGACCGTCTCGGTGCTTGGTGGCCCTGCATCTTCAACATTTTCTTTGGCCAAACTTGATGTAGGTGGTCCAGTAGGAGCGCTTGCGAGTTTTGTGCGGGGTCACTTTGGGTGGCTCAGAGGCACTTGAATTTGTTCTTGCCTCTTTCTTTTCTTCCTCTCCAATGGCTGCTCTACCTCTTCGACGCTTGTGTTGTGGCTTTCTGATGGTCCCTGTGGTAGTGCCACTGGCGTAGCTTCAGTTTCTTCCTCTTCCTCTTCTTCCAAAGCATCTTCAGCTCATTTTGGGCTTTCGACCAATCCTGGGGTAGCTGGGCGAACAAAATTGGCAAAGGATATAGACTTCCAAGTTTCAACATTGGCTTCATAAAGAACTGTGAAGTCCTTATCTGCTGCCAAGAGTCCATAAGAATTCATATTTTGGCGATGGACTCTCATTATCCACCATTCCCTTAATTTTTCTTTGCTCCAATCCTTCAATTCTTCCTTCAAATCATCCTTTGCCTTTTTCCAAAAGGTGGAGCTTGGAGTTGGGAGGGGGTACTGGTTAGGATCAAATTCGAGCTCCATGGGGTAGAACTCATGCCAAGGAGGCAATGTCCTCATTTTCTCCAAATGCCATTCTAGATCCTTCCCATTAGGATTATTCCTTTGTTCCACAATTTCAGGGTGGGGACAGATGTGGAAATTCTTGAATTTTAAATGATCCCTCATTACTACCAAGGGATCATAGAGCCATTGCTAAGGAATCTGGAGTAGGCCAAAATTGGCAAGCTTTTCTTCCAAGAAAATGTTTTTCTTTTAAGGCAAATACTTCAATCACTCCCATCCTGAAGGGGAAGTCACAAGTATGTGCCCATTTCTGACCATGGTCATAGATGGCGTTGGTTGCATCACTCTGTTGAGCGACCTCCAATACAAATTGGTACTTGGAAGGGAAAAAAGGGAGCAGGAAGGGTTTTCCTGTAAAGTCGAACAGGCAAATCACTAGTCCCTGCATCAATTGAAAAACATCTCCCTTATTTTCTTGCACTACTCTATCTCTCATACTGGGGGGGACCTGAGGGCAAGAATGCTTCAACAAATGCATAGCGGGTCCCAAAAATTGTTGGTTAAAAGAATAATAGGACTCTGTCCTCAATAGGAGGGGAGTCCACTGGTATACTGGCAGAGGATTTCCATCCTCACCGCTTGGAGAAATGGTGATATGGGGGAATCGCTTATGTACTTGGTAGAAAAACAACCAGACAAGGAAAGAACAAGGTGTGAAGTACTGGCCTGTCGTCGAATTCTTCATACTAGTGAGCCATGTATGCAAGGTTCGGGCCACCCATTCTTCCCAATCAAATAAAATTGGGTTGGTACTTGGTCTGAAAGCATCAGGAGCATATAATTGCCCTATTGAAATACATTCAGCCAAAGACACCTGCCAGGGTTGCACCGAAGCATCTGTCGATAGGCCTGCCACCCATGCAATGATGGAGAAAATATCGGCACTCTTGAACGCCACCAAGGGTAGAGGCATTTGGGGCAGCTTGTTTGAAGGGAGCCCACTTTTGAGATTCTCATGTAGGAATTTCAATATGTAGCTATTGGAGGTAAACCTCTCCATATGTTCGTTTAGAATGATGTTGCGAACGAAATAGCCCTTGGGCGAACCTTGTAGTGGCGCGAAGGCTGCTTGTACATCTTCCTTTAGAATGGAAAAAAAATTATGACCTGAAGCGTCTAACACTTTCCTGGATGCAGGCTGGTAGTTCTGTGCGATAACACAGATTAAATATAGACAATGGTGAGCAGGCAGGCCCAAAAACCAATAAATTTGAGAATAATAGGCAGTAGCCCTCTTATTCTCTGGGGTGAGTCTGCTCACCATAAAATCAATAGTGCATCAGAGGTTAGACACACCCTTAGAGAGCTCTGTGTCTCTAATATTCTCCCACCCATCAATTGGTGGTTCTACAAGTTGATCCTCCTCTAAGTCGTCCCCTTCTTCTATCGGTTGCTTTTCAGGGCGAGGGGTGGGATTTATCTTCTTTGGAGTATGCCTTTTCTCTTCCTTGCCCTTCTTTGTTTTTTTAGGGCCTGCAACTTTGGGTTCTTTCCCCTTCTCTTTGGAATTCTTCTTCCCCATGATGGCGGCCGAGTCCTTGATACAGAGGTTTTGATGTGAAGGGCTTAGATGCAAAGGGTAGGAGAATTGCAGAGTAACCGAAGGCTCTTAGTCTTGCATGAACTAATGGATAAATAACCTCCTTCTTGCTAGAGCCTCACATTTTATAGCCTTAAAATGCAACCACCTAAATTTATGGCACCTACTAAAATTAAATTTACACTTCGGTCGGAGGAGGTCACCGTATTCTTTGATTGGTTCTGCAGCGACATGGTACGCGGAGCCACATGCTTTGATGATTATACCTTGTATTGGAGAAGCAACCTACTGCCACCTTGTACCTAGGCGTGAGCTTTTCTCCTAACCGAATCACCTCGAGATGTGCCCTGTCACTTTTGCCTTAAATTCACTAGCTTTGAACCCTTTTCACGATTATTGGTTGCACGTTCTTTGAGGCACATTTTAAATTCTCCTGTCTCACGCGTTGTTGGTTCGACGAAGTTTGAAAACAACATTGAACATGCTTCACGGTGAACCTTTGGTGCGGACTGCTTTTTGACACTTCAGGCACAAAGTACTCCTCCTTTGCCATGCTTTGCAAGGACCACCTACCGAAGCTTGTGTTCTTCAAAATTACTTCGCAAAAGCCCCTTGCAAAATATACTTTGCAAAATTTCTTCCCGAAGTAGCTGTTGGAAATGCTTCGAGTGCGAAGCTCTTTTTGTGCCTTTGTTTGAATTTTGGTTTGGCCCTTTTGGGGGTAAAGTGCTTCGCTGCAAACCTCCTTGCAACTGCTACTTCATATTTAAAATCCCCAAAGGATATTTTGGAGTGTAGTTCTTGGCTTTTGCATCTCAAAATAGGACATATATACACAAATGAAAACAAATATATACAAAAGTACATATACACATTTTTTTTTTTTAGAAGAGTTTTACCTCAGTGATGAAAAGTCTTCAGATGAAGACCATTGATAGAGATCGAAAAAACCTGGCCATCTGCATCTTTGAGGATGAAAGAATTAGCCGAGTTCACCTTCACAATTTCGAATGGCCCATCCCAGAAGGCGTCCAACTTGTCATGATTTCCAGGTTTGGCTTTCCAGGAATCCCACTTCCATACCAGATTTCCCACATTGAATGTGCGATTGGATGATTTTTTCTTGAACCAATCTTGGGTGACCTAAGCATGCTTAGCGAAGTTTTGGCAGGCTTCCTCATGATCTTCCTCTAACT
The DNA here is from genome assembly GCA_028583015.1 of Wollemia nobilis. Classification (NCBI taxonomy): domain Eukaryota; kingdom Viridiplantae; phylum Streptophyta; class Pinopsida; order Araucariales; family Araucariaceae; genus Wollemia; species Wollemia nobilis. The sequence continues at coordinate 492,724 of JAQPPZ010014872.1, read as the reverse complement.
GCAACAGCTGAGCTAATCTATTTTCCATTGGGCTAACTCCATATTATTCTTCCAGCAACTGCAGTGTAGGGATCTCTACATGAGTGGGTAAGATGGCCTCCTTGCCATAGACCAAGGCATAAGGCAAAGTCTTGATTGACTTCTTGATAGAAATTCGATCGGACCACAAGGAACGATCTAGAAGGAGATGCCATTGGCTTGCAGTCAGTCATGCGATATTTATCGAGCAATGTCTTGGCATACTTTTTCTGAGACACTTTGATGGTGTGCTCCTTCTGGCTGAATTCCAGACCAAGACAGTAATGGAGAAGTCCAAGATCTGTCATCTCAAAAGATTTGCACAAGTTTCTTTTGACAGTAGAGATCATATCTTCTGAACTCCCTGTAATGAGCAGATCATCCACATAGAGTACAAGCAACACTATCTTAGAACCCTGTTTCTTGAAATAGAGGTTTGCATCTGACGGACATCTCTTAAATCCATGCTGCATTAGGTGATTGTCCATTTTTATATACCAAGCTCGAGGAGCTTGTTTCAGACCATACAAGGATTTGACCAATTTGCAAACTTTCTGCTATTGGCCTTCCACTTCAAATCCTTCAAGCTGAGTCATATAGACTTCTTCTTGGAGATCACCATTAAGAAAGACACTTTTGAAATCCATTTGGTGAACTTTCCACCCATATTGTGCTGCCATAGCACACATAACCCGAATTGTGGTCATCCGAGCAGTAGGTGCAAAAGTTTCTTCATAGTCGATGCCTTCCTTTTGAGCATAGCCCTTTGCAACAAGATGGGCCTTATGCTTATCAATTGTTCCATCTGCCTTGTACTTGACTTTGTATACCCATTTGCAGCCAATAGGTTTCTTTCCATGCGGCAGATCAACAAGCTTCCAAGTTTTATTCTTCATCAGAGACTCATACTCTGTATCCATAGCGGCCTTCCACTGAGGCTCACTAAGAGCATCTTGCACTGATGCAGGTTCAAGACTATCTATGGTAGACATGAATGCCCTGTCATCATCAATATCCATATCCTCAACTTCTCTACTTGGAGTCACAGAAAGTTCCTCAAAAGATTGACAAAGATCATCAACCTCACCAGTTTCTCGGCTTCTCTTTCCTTTTGAGCCATACTGCGTGTACGAGGTCTATCCAAATTCAAATTTGGAGGAGTGGATAAATTTGCATCTCTGATTGTATTTGTACACCATTTAGGATTCTTCTTCGGTGGTGGTGAAGAAGATGTAGAAGGACCTCCCTGTCTCGTGTTGACGAAGGAATCTCCTCTTCCTTTGGTTCAACAATATCCTGGTGTACTGTAGATGTGCTCTCGTGATGTGAAAGCTTCATCAAAGACAACATCTCCGCTGATATGAATTTTCTTGGTCAAAGGATCTATCAACCGATATCCTTTAGAGTGCTCGGAATATCCAAGAAGAATACATCTCGGTGTTTTCTCATCTAGCTTCTTCCTTTTCTCTTTCGGTATGTGCATGAAAGCTTGACACCCGAAAATACGTAGATCGAGATATGGAGGGTTTTTGACCACTCCATGCTTCCCGTGGAGTCATTCCTTTTAGGGCCTTTGTGGGTGCCCTATTCAAAAGATACACCTGCAGTGGTGACAGACTTCTGCCCAATATTGTTGCCCAAGAGTTGCACCTGTGAGCATACAACGAACCATTTCCATGATAGAACGATTCCTTCTCTCAGCAACTCCATTCTGCTGAGGAGTATAGGCAGTTGTTAACTATCTCTTGATCCCATGCTTATCTAGGAATGCAAAAAATTCATTAGAGGTAAACTATCCCCCTCGATCTGAGCGGAGGGTTTTGATAGAAGCCCCTGAATCCTTCTCAACGGATTTCTTGAACTGCTGGAAGAATGCAAAAGCTTCAGATTTTAGTTTGAGAAAGAAAACCCACATCTTTCGTGAGTAGTCATCTACGAATAACTGAAAGTACCTCTTCCCTCCAACACTGTTGGGTGTGAAAGGACCGCATAGATCGATGTGAATTAGCTCCAGAGGTTTTCGTGCTCTTGTAGAGCTCTTCTCAAATGGTACTCTATGCTACTTTCCTGCCAGCGATCGAGCACACTCGGCAATGTGGCGTAAAGGGAAGGAAGACCCTTTACCATCTCATACTTGCTGAGCTCAAGTAAGTAGCCGTAACTAAGATGCCCATATCTCTTGTGCCATAGGGAAGTTGCCTCCTTGGTAGAGAAAGTCATGGCAACATGTGGAGTAGAGATAGCATCTAGTGCAAATAAGCCATGCTTATATGAAGCCGTTGCAATCTGCTTACCCTTCCTGGTAATTGTACAACACTTCTTTCCATTCTCAACACGAAAGTTGACAACCATATTTCTGTCCGAGATTTGTGTCACTGACAAAAAATTGTTGGCCAATCCCAGAACATAGAGGACCTTGTCAATCTGACACTTGCCATCAGGAAGAGTGACTGAAACTGTACCCTCTCCCTGAACCCTGTAGGTTTTATCATCAGCAATGGTGACAGGTTTGCCCTCCTTGGCAACAAATGATTCAAACCACGATTTGTCGCCAGTCATATGTTTACTAGCTCCATAATCGACATACCAAATAGGATCCCTCTGAGTGGAATCTGTGGTAGTCATGAGCACCTTGTGTGACCATTCAGAATCTGAGTCAGATTCTTCAACAACAACATTCACCTGGGGTTGCTTGTTTTTATTTTGTGGTTTGTTTTGGCCTTTTTGCTTGTTCTTATGCCAACACCTATTGGTGTCATGGTTGTCTTTCTCACAGATCTTGCACCACCTCTTCTTCTATTGAGGTTGCTTGCCTTTTCCTTTTGTATCCTGTTGAGAATTTCCTCCTTTCTGAAAGTTGCCTCCTTTTTGCCCATTACCTTTCTTCCTAGAACCCTGCCCGTTGGTGTATAGGGCTGTATTGGAAGAATCATCCTTGTGAAGTTGGTGTGCCTCCTGTTGTTGGAGCAGATTGACCAACTCGATGTAGGTAATTTATCGTTGGGACACCTGGATGGAGGTTATCAACATATCAAATGAAGAAGGTAAAGCTCTCATCACAAGTGAAATGAGAAGCTTTTCATCCACAGTATCTCCTAGAGAACTCAATTTCTCTTTCAACTCAGACACTCTGCATAGAAAGATTTCAACTGTTTCACCCTGCCTCAAACTCAGGTTATGAAGTTGTTGTTGAAGATGAAGAATGGTGGATTCATTCTTCCCCTCATAGATGGTTCTAAGGGCATCCCATGCCTCTTTACCACTTGCTTTATCAGCTATATGAGGTTGCACTTCATATGAAACGAAGAAACAAAATGAGCACCTTTGCTCTACTGTCTTTCTTGTCAAAAGCAATCTGATCTGCTAAAGGACCTGTGGATCCTCGTCGTTGGTGAAGGCCTTGTTGCTACTCAAGTAACAATATCCCACAAATCTTCCATTTGGAGAATAGCCTTCATCTTATGTTTCCATGGTGTATAATTTGGACCTTTCAATAACCGATGCGGATCGGCCATCGACTTTGCAACAGCGGCCATAGTGAAGGTTCCTTATATCACCAAATTGGTCCCCCTTTCGATATACCTTTTGCTAGGCCAATATACCATACAAAATACCCGCCATTACGTGAGGGAAACTATAGGTATTTAGAAAGATCAACAAAAATCACCCGCCATTACGTGAGGGAGACTATAGGTGAATTTTAGAGATCATACGATACGTGGAACATAAGCGGTACTGAAAGGGAATCGCCTTGTTGATGGCACCTACCATAGAAGATTCTTCTCATGCGTGGGGCGTAACTTCCCTAAACACTATGAAGAATACTTCGTCAGGATTTACGCCTAAACACAAGTGCGATAAAGGATAGTGGATGGAGTAAAAAATGCAAAAATGGCGTACTTATTCCTCCCCGACGATTTATAGAGAACAAGCTCAGACGTCATTATAGCAGCTATATTAGGCGGCGGATACATTAGCCAAATCACGACAGCTTTACTTGTAAGTGCTGGCCAGAGGTATCGCAAATACCGAACGCTGCAGTGCAAATAAATTGCACAGATGGGTTTTATATTCCGGGGACTTAGGGAGTGTTTGATTTTAATTTTTAATGTTATAGTGCAAAAATGAAATATGCAACATACAACAAAAAAAATGCCCACTAGAATAACCCACAAGGTGTCGGTCACAGCCGAAAATGCACCTTTTACAATGCCAAATTGCTATTTTTCATAAAAATTACTCTCAATCCCCCTTTGATTTTTTGAAAAAAATCCCCCCTTAAAAGGCTTTCTTTAACAAAGCATTTTTATAATTATTATCAATTTTAAAATTAAAATAAATAATTTTAATTTCTATAGTTTTAAACTTTAGAAAAAATAAATTAAAATTAAATTTAATTTATTAAAGTTTAAAAACTATATTAAAAAAAATTAAAATTAAAAATTTTAATTAAAAATAATAATAATAAAAAAATGACTTTGACAAAAAAAAAATTATACCTTGGGGGAGTCGGCGGGATTCGAACCCCCGACCTGTAGGCTCCCTGAGCCTTACCGCACGACTCACGACCACGTGAGCCAGCGGGCTGATCCGAAAAGATCAGTAGACCTCCTCCCTTATCAACCCGAATCCTCCTCCTCCTCGGCCTCTGCAGCTGCCGGCGCTCCTCTCTGCCGAGGCAGAAACACCGCTCCTCTCTGCGGCTGCAAAAAAAAATTCTTCCACAGACCAACTTTTTTTTTTTTTTTTTTTTTTAACGGGAAGGGGGGTGGCTCGTGTTTTTTTTTGCTTTCTTTCCCGGCCGCGCGCGATTCGCGCTGTGCGCCGGGTGGGGGGGCCTCGTTTTTTTTTTTTTTTTTTAAACGGGAGGGTGGGGGAGGGCCGCGCTGCTACGCGCAAATGGGTGCGTCGAGTGGGGGGGGGTTTATACCCCCTCCAATTCCCGCGCGGGCGGGGATTTAAAAATCCCGCGTGGGGGGGGTCCCTCCTCTCGCGCCGGCCTGTCGCCTGGCGCGACCGCGGCCCATCGCGGGATTTAAAAATCCCACGCACGGGGGGGGGGGGTTCTCCCCTCTTGTCGCTGTCGCAAGGCGCGACCACGGCAGGGCCTGTCGCTCGTGACAGGGCTGTCGCACGTGCGCGCTGTCGCACGGCCCTGCGCGCACTGTCGCGTAATGCGACAGTTGCTGTCGCGCGGGCCTGTCGCGTCCTCGTCGGGCGGGGGGGGGCGATTGCCGTGCCTCCTGCATGGACGTCCCCTTCCTGCGCTTCTGCGGCCACGGACAGCCAAGGAGCTTCCAGCGGCCTGCGCGTCCGCGGGTGTTTTTTTTTTTTTTTTTTTAAATCACGCAATGGCGTGAAGAAAAAAAATTTAATCCCGTCGCAACACAGCCACCTTTCACCTCTCCCTGCAATCTTCTCGCCCAGAATTTCCGAGTGGCTCTGATGCCATGTAAAACTCAGCAACAATAATTGTATTACGCAACATTGTTTAAATACATCAGTAACAGCCGGGAATAGAACACCGGAGCTGTTACATGGTTGCAACAGTTTGCTAAAGAATATAATGCAAACAAAGTAGAATAGCTACGCTAACAGAACAGTACGCTAACACCTTAGCACCCTCAACAAGGTCTTGTTGGTGGATTCTGCCAAGTCGTTGCCTTGTGGATAGTAATTGGAGGATACTTTATGATATATCCCATATCTATAGAGGAATTCATTGATTTTGGTTCCTGTGAAGCCAGGACCATTGTCCGTGATGATTGCTTTAGGGAGGCCAAACCTAGTGATCAACCCTTCTAGGAAGGTGATGACAGTCTCTTGATCCGCATGCTTTGTAGGAATCACTTCGGCCCACCTAGTGAAGTAGTCAGTCACAGTCAATATGAACTTATGCCCAGCATAGGAGTTCGACGATATGACCCCTATGAAATCCAACCCCCATTATTGAAAGGGTGTCTCTACTTGTATCAGTTGGAGAGGCATAAAAGCATTTTTGCTTCGACCGGTGACCTTTTGACACTACTTGCACCTGCGACAAATTGTGAAGGCATCGACAAAGAGTGTGGGCCAATAATAACCCGCCTTGATGATCTTTAGCACCGTTGTTCTCCCTGTGAAGTGACCTCTAGATAGTCTTGAATGAAATTCTCCTAGGACTCTCCTTTTATCATCATCTTTTATGCACTTAAGAAGAACACCATCTATGTTTCTAAAAAATAGGCCTTCGAGGCACAGATTGTATCAAGAGGATCGCATCCTAAAATGCCTTCGCTGCGATGCATTTATATGCGAAGGACATCTGCCGATGTTGAAGTAGTCGACTATTTCACTAACCTAATATTTCTCATCTTCCTCCTGGTTTGCGAAGCATCCTTCGACTGATGAGTCATCCCATTGATATTCCGTTGCTTTGAATGCTGCATTTTTTGCCAATTCTTGACACAGTGCACGACCACGAACCAGTTTTGTGGGCTTGATCTCAATATCAAATTCTTGTATCTTGTTCACCCAATCGGCTCTCTTACTTCTCAATTCCCCTTGGATGATGAAATTGCGCATGTCAGGGTGAATGAAAAAGACCATGACCCGAATTTGGGAGATGAACTGCTTGAACTTCCTCAGAGACTTCATTACTGCATGCACCTGACGTTCTATGAAATTATATCTCTCTTCATGGGGATTGATCACCTGGCTCAAAAACATGATGGTATGCTCTTCACCGTCTTCCCCCTTTTGTGTCAGGACCGTAGCATAGCTTTCAAGCTCCCCTATGGCATACATGATAAAATCTCGACTGTAGTCAGGGTTGATCAAGACCGGTGCCTGAGTGATTCGAGCCTTAATATCTTCGAATGCCTCCTTCATTTCTTTCGTCTAGATGAATTCGGTGCCCTTCTTCAAAAGTTCGGACATCGGCTTGATGACTTGGGTGAAATAGGGGACAAACTTCCTCACGAAGTTGATTTGGCCGAAGAAGGATTGGAGTCCTTTCTTGTCTACTAGGAGTGGGAGCTTCGTTAGAGCCTTAGCCCTATTGGGATCTACAGTGAGGCCCTCTTCTGATATCGCATGTCCCAGCAACTTTCCTTAACTAATTACGAATATGGACTTCTTCGGATTGATTGAGATGCCAAACTCTCGACATTTTTTAAAATTTTTTTGCAGGTGTATAGGGTGATCTTTCTTTCTTTGGGAGAAAATGGTCATGTCATCTAGATAGATGATTATTACCTTATTTAGAAGCTCACCAAAAGCTAGATCCATAGCCCTATAGAAAGTAGCACCAACATTCAAAAGGCCAAATGGCATTCGTTGGTAAGAAAATGTCCCCCACTTGGTGGTGAACGCTATTTTATGCTGGTCTTCATTCCTAACCCAGATCTAATTGTACCTTAAGAAACCATCAAGCAGGGAGAAGCATTGAGCCCTAGCCACCGAGTGTAAGATCTGATCGATTTGCGAAAGAGGGTAGTGGTCTTTGAGAGAAGCCTAGTTCAAGTTACGAAATTTCATGCATAACCGTATATCTCTGTTCTTTTTTCTGATGGGGACTAGGTTTGCTACCCAAGAAGAATGCCTGATGGGATAAATGATCTTCACCTCGAGCATATTTAGGAGTTCGGCCTTCATCAGGACCTTGATCTTCGGGATAACCGGCATTTGCTTTTGTCGAAAGGGTTTGAACCCATCCTATAATTCAATTGTAAGTTGGATCAGCTACTGATTGTATCCCTTGAGGTCTTGATAAGACCAAGCAATTATGTCGGGATACTTCCTGCACAGAGTCTGGATTTGTTCTATTTATTCCAAAGTGCAATCGGTTCCAACTTTTATTGCTTTTCTAGGTTCAAGCTCTAAATATTGATACTACTTTTCATTGACCTTAATCATGTGATAAAGTGCTCAATCATTTTGATCAAAGAGGATTTCAAGGGTGATAAGTCCCTTGGGAACATGGATATTCTTCAATTGGACCAGCCCTTCATATTCTTCTTCATCAGGGCTTCTGTCTTCTATTGTGGCGGCATCTTGAATCATGAAATTTACAATCTACTCGTCATTGTCAAAGACTTGCCAATGTAGGTCTATGTATGGGATAGAGGGTATGTATATCATCCTCACAACTTTGGGCTTGTACACCATGTCTTCTACGAGAGAATACTTGGCTACGATAGATGCCAAAACATTAGCATGTCGATTATTTTCTTGTGGGATAAACTATAGATTGAGAGACTCGAACTGGTCACACAGGTCCCATACCCTATTGCGATATGAATTTAGATAATTCTTCTTTGAATTGCACCTATTTGTGACCTGGTTGTACACCATTTTAGAATCTCTAAAGATTTGGAGGTGTTTTATGCCTAACTTGTCAGCTTTCTTGAGTCCTAGGCATAATGCTTCATATTCTGCTGCATTGTTGGTGCAGCTCCATATCAACCAGTAGAAATACTCATTTTGCTCTATGGATGATGAAACTAGAAGAATCCCTACCCCAACACCATTTTTACATCAGGCACCGTCGAAGAACAACTTACATAGTCCTTCTTAGGCACTTATTCTATTCTCTGGTTGGGTGTGTTTCTCAGGATTGGTGATAGCATAACATCCCATCTCGGTCTCTACCATGGCATTAAAATCTGCTAATGAGAACTCATATTCATAAGTTAGTTGCATAAGAGCTTTCCCGACCAAGTCCACCTACTCTACTTCCTCCACTATTGTATTCACTGGATCATTGCTCTCTTCTTCGGACATCTTCTATACAAGGAAGGAAAAATACTTTTCATTGTATATTTTCACCTTATTTCCTTTGAATGGAATCTCTAGATGAGAGTAATCCATAGAAAAATATATGCCCAGCTTTGTTGTGAATTCCCTGATAGGCACATACTGAAGTATGGCTCCAGGTCGACGACCACTACCTCTTGTATGACCATGATCTGAGGCATATTATGTAGTCGGATAGGAATGTATTTGATCACTCCTATATCCTTCACTGGGGTACCATATAACTGGAGTATGCCTTGGCTGCTTCATGTATATTCCATCCCTATTTCTTCGTAGACTGCTTTCGGCATGACTGTTGTCACGGCTCCAAAGTCTATCATACAGTTATGTATGATATACCATTCCATATGTAGATTCAGGTAGAATGGAGGTGGTCTGTTCTTCCTCATAATGGATGTGGATAGGGCCTACACAAGAGCAAGTGGTGCTGCCCTTTTTGTTTTAGTCATCTTCAATGATTCTTGCAACAAGTCCACTTGTCTAGGTAGTTGCAGTGCATCGTACAAGATGATCTTGGCTGGAATCCTCTTTAACTCCTCTACAATGTTATACGTCAAGGAACTGAGCACTTCAGGTTCCTTCCTCGGCTCATATTTGGTGTGATATTGTTCTGTAGCTTCAAATATTTGTCGCTTAGTCAGTGAAGGAAACTTGAGCTTTTCCCTAGCCTACTCTTTAGTTTCTACCTGAGGTGGTTTGGGAGGGGCCTTTTGAGATTTTTCTTTGTTCAGTGCAAGCATAGGATCTTCTTTCAGGGTCGAAGGAGATGATTGTCCCTTCTCAGGTCGAGCTTGCACTTTCAAGGGAGCCATATGAGTAGCATCCACTTCTATCGCCTTCTTTCCTCCTCTAGTAAGCACTACAACCAACTCTTCTTCATCAATCACCAGGTTCTGAATCATTTGCCTAATGATGTTGACTTGACCACCATGACTACTGCTCGCCAGCGTTTGTACATAGTGTTGGTGTAGCATGCAGGTATTCTCTTCATGCGGATCATTGCACGTAGAGCACCAATATACATAATAGGAAGTGCTCGGAGCTTCATCAATCACAGTGTTTCTCGTCGAAGCCTTCCCTTGTTGGACTACTTGATCTTTGGTAAGTATAGGTGTAGGATAAGACTTTCTTGGTAGAAATTCTTGTTGTGCTTGCTTCTTCTTCACAATGGTCATGTCGTTGGACAATGTTTGAACTGTGGAGTTTAGAGACTGCATCTCTTGCAGGATTTTAGCTTGCATATCATCAACTTTTGGAACAAGTGGCAATGAAACCATCATCGATACTAGAGGTAGGGCAGGGGGTTGAAATGGTGCTGGTAGTACAAGGAATGCCGAAGTGACAGTAGGCTACAGAGTTGAAAATGTGGGAAAATGAACATGTGAAGCGGTGATTTGAGACACAATAGGATTCAGGTTCCAAGATGCGATCGAGAGTGCAGGGGTTGCAGAGATCTGTGGAGCGGCTACACTTGCATACCAAGATTGAGGGAATTCAGGAAGTATGGGCATCGAAATTCTTTGGGAAAGCTTACCCACAGCTATAAAATCCATTTTTGCCTTCTTGGATAACCCATATAATTTGGGAAAAGTATTGATGTTAAAATATCTTACCATGATACTGATATCAAGGATGAAATATTGAAGGAAATAATATGCTGCAGGTTCGTCGGTTGGTCGAAGTCCAACTGGTACTCTCTACCGGGTTTGAGCGAACCTAACATTGAAGTCTGTGATCTCTTCTTATGGATGTCTCTGGATTGAAGTGAACTGATGCAAGAGAGAAGTAGGATTAGAGGACTCATTGAATTTTCCCATCAACTGTCCGGCTAACTGGTTCCATCCCATAATAGTACTGGGTGGTAAATATCTATACCAGTAGAGGAGTTTTCCTCTAAGGGAAAGAACTAGAAGCTTTACCATAACTTGCTCCTCTACAATGTCATGGATTGCTGCCAGAGAGATTATGTCCTGGATGTGCTCCAAAGCAGTTTTCCTAGTTCCATAAAACATTGGAATATTCTTTATAGCAGCAGGCAACACTTGCCCTTGTCCCTCTAGATTTAGTGGTGACAAAGAATCCCATACCGAGAACCACCTGGGCAGCGATTGCTACTGCATTTGCTGTTGTTGTTTTTTGTTGTTGTTGCTATTGCATACTTGCTCCTGGATTTTGAGAAACATGAATCCCTGAAGCTCCTCCTTGATTGCTAATAGGAAGAATAATAGGAATGGAGGCACTAGGATGCTTCGGTGAGTTGGGAGGATTGGGAGGAAAACTAGATGCTATGATATCAGAAGTTAGGCCTTGTTCGTCAACAACAGCCTCTTCCGAGGATGTTCCACGTAACAGTGATTCAGGGGTGACCAACCTTGATCGCTCCCCAAAGGTATCAATATCTAGCTCAAAGAACTCGGTTTCATATCCTCTATTCTTAACTCTCCATCTAGTTTGCATAAATACATAAACTTCGATACTAGTCTTTTCGACTTAGATATTTTTGGGTTGAACAGAGTCGCCAAATGCTAAGAGTCTTTTGGTAATGAGAGCATCGATTTTCACTACCACTCAGAAGGTGAGACTAACCGGGTCACACCGAGAACTGGTTAGAACTATTGGCCCCAGTGTATATGGGTTTGAGATTTGCGCTTAAAAAAATGGGACCTTGGTCCCATAGGGCGTGCCAAAACTGTTGGTCACCAAATCGGCCTTTCAATGTTGGTCCAGTTCTAAGGCGCATACACTTACCCAGATCCTTTCCTAGGTATATTTGGTGACCAACAGTTATTGCAAAGTATAGAGAATCTAGGTTCAGTGTCTTAACAACATCAATAATCACAGTACAAGTGATAGGGACAAAGATAGGACATTTATAGGAGTGGTCGGTAGTCAGAACAAATAGGGCAAAGATAGTCGATACAATACCAAATTTTAAAATCCAATCTTTGGTGTAAAAAAAATGAAATTTTACTTAAATAGGGATATATATTCACTCAATTATTAGATTGAATACAAAATTTACCAAACAACTCTACATTCCAATTTTTGAAAAAAATGTCCTTAGCAACTCTTGGTCAAATTTTGCACCAATTTCCTGAAATTGTTAGTTTTTTTTTCTTGTTATGGCCATAACTTTTCAATGGTTAGTCAATTTGGCCCAAAATTTTGGGGAGTAGAAGCAGATCCTTATTCTACACCAAATATCATCAAGGATCCATCTGTGAATTTTTAAGTCCAAGTTGAATAAATTAACCCGACATCGACTTGCGCCAACCAGGTGATCATAAAAATTCAAATAAGTTAGTATATATACTCACTAAGCAATCAAATCGAGCAGTCATCGAAGTGGTCCCTATACTAAAATATTTTTTCAACCTAATTCCAAAAAAATTGTAGAAATAGTAACCCCTGAAACCAAATTTCTATTTTTATGGTCACTAGTAGTCAACCCAACTTGACCAAAATGGTTGATAGTGCTCATGGACACCAGGAAAAGATGGAACAAGCCACAAAATTGGAAACCATCTCAAAAAACTCCAATCCATTATTCAAGACAATCAATCAATCAGGGTAGAAATCTAAAAATTTAGAAAATTCCTCCAAAACAGATATCCTTGAACAAATTCTAGAGATGGTATCCAAGCTTCAAACTGGTCCTCATGTTTTTGAATATCCCGAGAAAAAAATAGTTAGGGCAAGGATAAGGACCCCATAAGGAACATGATAGTTTTCACTTAGATCATGATACCACTTTCAAGATGCCTAAGCTAGACTTTCCAAAGCTCATTGAGAAAGACATAGAGGGATGGTTATGTTATATTGATAAATTATTCCAACTTCACAATGTCCCTAAATTTTATTGGATCAATATGGCTTCTTTTAATATTGAATTAGAAGCTTAGAAGTGGTACCAATGGTTTCACCAAACTATTATTGATCCTTATCAGGAATATTTTGAATCACAACTATTTATTTTGTCCCTAGTGTGTATGATGATTTCCAAGGAGCTTTGACCAAGTTTTGACAAACTTCTATAGTTTGAGATTACCATTCTCAATTTGAAAAATTATCTAACAAAACCAAGGGGTTGAATGAAGGGTTTTTATGAGATGTTTCATTAGGAGCTTAAGGGATGATCTTCAAGCTGAGGTTAAGATGTTTAATCCAAAAATAATGATGCATGCCATAAGCCTAGCACAGTTTGGTGAATCAAAATGTTTAGCTCAAAGGAGGACATCTAAATTTCAACCAACCAAACACTCTTTTCCTCCTAGGTTTACAAGCAATAATGAAAATAAATCTATCCCTTCAAAGCGCTTGACCATCGAGGAAATGGATTATCGATGAGCCCAATGGTTGTGTTATAATTGTGATAAGTTTTTTTCAATGGGTATAGGTGTTCCCAAAAGAAGTTATTGATAATAGTTGTACATGACCCCACCAACAGTGACCATAGTGATGATGAAGAAGACACAACCAAAGCAAAATCTCAAAATAAAGAGAAAACACATGAAGAACCTCAGGTAGAAAATTTGGTTCATGCTCTTGTAGAAATCACTACTCTACAAACTATGAAATTTATGGGTTTTTTCAAATGCCAATGCCTTATAATCCTTATTGATTCATGTAGCACACATAACTTTGTTGATCCTCAAATTGTGAAACATGCCAATTGTTACATAAACACATGAAATCCCTTTGAGGTCATGGTGGCAAATGGAGGGACCTTCCATTGTAAATATAAATATATTAAATTTCAAATAAAAAACTAGGAATTACGAGCTCAAACAAGATATGTTTACCATTCAATTAGGGGATACAATATTGTGTTAGAAGCTTAGTGGTTGGGTACCTTAGGCACCATCTCATGGAACTTTGCAAAACTATGGATGCAATTTTTAGAGAATGGATAGTCATACACTCTTCATGGTTCTAAAGTAGGGTCTCCTTAGAATATCAATTCTAACTGTATGAAGAATTTATTAAAAAATTATCTCTTGGGGTCATTGCACAAATATTTTCCATCCATACACCTACTATAGAAGTGGATCAAATTCTAAAATATTTTCAACTTATTTTGACAAAACACAATGCAGTCTTTTTTGAATCAACTAAATTACCACCATGCCGCTCCCATGATCATGCCATTCCATTGGTCCCTGATATTATACTACCTAACATTAGATCGTATCGATAAACTCATGCTCTTAAGTCAAATATTGAGAAGTTAGTGAAGGAATTGTTAAAATTTGGAGTCATTCACCCCAATAATAGCCCATACTCTTCACCTATATTATTGATGAAAAATAAATATGGTTCATGGTGATTATGTATTGATTTTTTTAAGTTCAATAATCTCACCATTAAGGATAAATTTCCTATTCTAGTAGTGGGTTAATTATTGGATGAGTTGCATGGGACTATGTTTTTTCTCTAAATTAGATATTTGTTCTAGGTACCATCAAATTTGGCTCAAGGAATAAGATATTTTCAAAACTGTATTTTTTACTCATGAGGACCATTGTGAGTTCTTGGTAATGCCATTTTGCTTGACCAATGCACCTTCCACATTCCAAAGTCTCATGAAAAACATTTTTCATCCATTTCTTCATAAATTCATTTTGGTTTTCTTTGATGATATTTTAGTTTATAGTCACTCTTGGGAAGAGCACCTCATCCATGTGGATCAAACCCTAAAACTATTGGCACAACATCAACTTTATGCTAAACAGTCCAAGTGTTCTTTTGGATTGATGGAAGTGGAATATTTGGGACACATCATCTCCAAATATGGTGTTAAAGTTGACCATAGAAATATTCAGGCAATTCAAGAGTGGCCAAAACCTCACACTCTCAAGGTTCTTCATAAATTTTTGGGACTTATTGGCTATTGCCACAAATTTATTCTTAACTATAGAAAAATTGTTTCTACCTTAACATCCATGTTTAAAAATGATTCCTTTACTTGGTCAAGTCTAGCTGAACAATATTTTCTTGATTTGAAGTACACAATGACAACAAACGCGATCTTATAAATACCTAATTTATCTAGGACTTTTGTAATTGAAAGTGATGCTTTAGGAAATGGTATTGGCACAATATTGATGCAGGAAATATGAAACTTGGATTTCACTAGTAAAGCACTTTCTAGTTACAATCTAGAAAAATCCACTCATGCCAAGGAAATGCTTGCTATTTTGCATGTGATCACTCATTGGTGACCATATTTCATTGGGCATAATTTTTATATTAAAATAGATCATCAAAGTATCAAATATTTCTTAGAGAAATGGGTTGCTACCTTTGAACAAAAGAAGTAGGTTTATAAGCTTATGAGTTATGATTATGATATTACATATAAAAAGAGCAAAGAGAACATTGTGGTTGATGCCTTCTCTCATAAATTTGAGGCTCATAATATATTATGTGTCATTTCCTCTCCCATTCCTCAATGGATAAATTCTTTCCATGAGGAGGTGCTTCAAGATTCAGATTTGTAAACTATGGTTGTTTTCCTTCAAATGGATCCTACCTCATATCCAGGATATACTTGGTATGGACAAGATCTACAATACCATTAGTGCATTGTGGTTCCTCACAAATCTTCCCTTAGGGACCTTATCATGAAGGAAATACATGCTTCCTCTATAGTAGGCCATTTAGGTTTCCTTAAAACATATGAAAGGCTAAAGCATACATTTATTTTTGGAAGGGTATGAAGAAGGACATACACAATTGTTTGACTGCATGTAACGCTTATCAATGGATAAAAGATAAAACAATGCATTCTCCAGGAACTCTTTAGACATTGTCGATTATCGAATAGGTTTGGACAAATATTTTAATGGACTTCATTCAAAGGTTACCTAAGTCAAGAAGTAAATCAGTTATTTTTGTGGTAGTGGATTGAATTTCAAAGTATACTTATTTTGGTTTCTTCTTCCATCCTTACATGACCTCCATAGTTACCCATATTTTTCTTGACTCTATCTTTCACCTTCATGTTATACCTACCTCCATTTTATCTGACCATGATCCTACATTTGCTAGTATTTTTGGTAAGAATTGTTTAAGTTGCAGGGATCTCAACTCAATATGATTTCATCCTACCATCCACAAATGGATGGCCAAACTAATATTATAAACAAATATTTGGAGACCTACCTTCGTTCCTTTGCCTTTGAGCACCATACATAATGGATGAAGTGGCTTACCTTGGACGAGTGATGGTATAATACCTCTTATCACACAAATCCAATGTCACACATTTTGAAGCAATTTATGGAAGGCTTTCATGCACACCCTCCTTATACATTCCAGGCAGTTCTAAGGTCCATGCAATTGACACTACACTCAACCAACATGCAAAAATCCTCCATAAACTAAAGATGAATTTGGAAGTGACCCAAAAATAGATGCACAGACAAGCTGATCAATATTATTTTGAGCATAGTTTTGATATGGGTGATATGGTTTTCCTTCAATTAAAACTGCACAAAAAATCATCTCTTCAACTTCGTAGGTACCCAAAATTTACTACAAAATCCTATAGGCCCTACCAAATTTTACATAAAATTAGTGCCACAACCTACAAATTGGCCATCCTGCCTACATCCAAGCTCCATCTTGTTTTTCATATTCCCTCTCTCAAGAAGGTTGTGGGCACTTAGGTATAGGTTCAATCTACACTTCCTAAATTGGATGAAGAAGTTTCTATCTTGATTGAGACTAAATTATTGTTGGATGGTCATACTTACACCCTTCACAACAGATCCATTACTGATGTCCTTGTTTAGTGGTGTGGGTTTGAATTAGAATATGGTACCTTAGAGTCTCTCTAGTAGCTCCATCACCAGTTTCCTCATCTCTAGCTTTGAGGACAAATTTTTTCAAAGGGGAAGGATATGTTAGGACCACATCCTAACATTATTTTGTAATTATCTTTTGCTTATGTAATGACCCACTTCAAATGTTGGGATCCTATATATAACTATATTTTGTAATGTATGTGGTAAGCAAGGTGCATAGAGAAGTGGGGCCATTTCATGTAATCGTTATTAATATTGTAATTGATTTTTGGTAAAATATTCTAGATTGAGTGGCATTTTACATATAATCCAACTCTTTATCTTAGGGTTAGGGTTGCATGAAGTATTTTTTTTAAAAGCTATGAAGCCATGTATGGATGTATATTTTTGCAAGTGAATTAAATATTGAAGGAGGTTGCACCCTCGAAGAGTCCTTTAATTTAGTGCTTATTATGAGAGTTTTTATATTTGCATTTACTTTTGTGCATTGTGATATTGTGATATTGCATGTGTTTCTGCTTAATTTTAGTATTTTTTGTGAGTTTACTTATTTTTAATAGTAGGTTCCTAACTGAAAAGTGCACAATGTCAAGTTACTCAAACTAATGATGTTAGAACCATCAAGTTGAATCCTAAGATCATGTAAACAAAGGAATTGTTAGCTTTTGATACAATATCCCAAGGAGATAATAATCACAAGATGCAAAATAATATTAGTGAAAGTAAATAAGCAAGGAGACTAAGATATGCAATAAAAATAAATGATATAAATGAATACAATATAGCTATGGAGTAAATGATCACTCCATAAATATAGTTACTAGACTACATTACATCCATCACCAATGGATGGTGATCCACACAGAATTGAACTAACTACTAATAACCCTATGTTATTGTGTCATTGACACTCCTGTCTCTTATGTATGCTAACAATGAGTTCATCCTTATATAGGTAAAATAGAATACTTGGACAACACTCTATCTAGCTATACAAGTGATACCTTACACATTTACAACTTGTACATGGACACTTGTGCATTTATTACATTGAATGAAGTAACTAGATAACTTCCACCTAAAGTAATCTGATGTCCTAAGTATGTACCTTTGAAGATACATTTATAAAACCCAAATGATGGAATATAAACTATTTCTAACAAATCCTATATTACATTATTTGGATATTGAAGACTTTTAGTCTTCAATATGGATCTTCATCTTCTTGTTGAGATTTGTATTCTTCCTCTGCATTCTTTGTAACCTGTTCAAGCAAATAGTAAGTATAAATGTAGTATGTTACTTTTACTGATAGAGATTTCACTTCATAATCCTCTGTAGGTTCTTCCAGTTCTTCAATTTCATTTATCTTTTAAACTAGGTGACCTCTCTGATTTATCTTCTGGTATTCTAGTTGAGGATAAGTTGTTGGTTGCTAAAAGTTTTGCTGATGAGGGTTCCTTTGGTATTGTCATGGTAAAAACTAATTTCTATTATTCATCTATTTTCCTTGGTTCTTATTCTTGGGATTGTATCTGCAATAGGTGGTACTACAACACTTCTTTATACATATCTAAAAATACCATGCTTTCCATCCTCTTGTTGATGTAGCAATATTTTCCTATGGATTATCTTTTGATGCCAATGTAGTGCTAGTCATCTCATATTTCAAGGTGTTTTCTACTTCATATTCTTTAAGTATATTGACCAGATCATAAAAAGAAGTATCTTTACTTAGGACATGTATAATATGTGACCAAATGTTTATAGTTTTCTAGAATTTTTCTCATGGTTACTTGAGTAAGAAGTTCATCCTTGATTGTTTCTCCTAAGGTTAACAATTTCTTTCCTTAGGAATAGTTCTATGTTTTCTCCACTATTCATTTTAAATGAGTGAAGTTGATTTTGGAGATGAAGAATAGTTGCCTTATTATTTCCTTCAAATATTTTCTCTAGGCTTTTCCATGCATGTAAATATATTTTAGCTGAACTGATATAAGGTTGAGTCTCATCAGTGATAGAAAATGTTATAATCATAAGGGATTTTGAATAATTTTCTTCAAACTTTAGGATTTTAGTTTCACTTATGGTAGGCCTCTGCATTTTCTCTTTTACAACATCCCAAAGTTTTTCATACGCTAAGATTACTTTCACTTTATTTTTCCAAGATAAATAATTAGGACCCTTAAGTAGGTGAGATTATGCTAGGAAGAATTTGTTATATTCCATTTAGATCTTCCCAATATCAAGCCTTATATTTGTAAGATGCCTTATATCTCAGTAGAATTTTTTTTGAGTATGATATAGTGCTTTATTCAAAGATAAAGTTCATTTTTATCAATGATTTTATACAGTCAAAAATCAATTTATATAACACCTTGTTTCTCCTAATTGAACTAAGCACTTTTCCAAAATTTTAAGAGGTTTTAGTGTTGGAATCCTTTTGTCCTTTTTTGAGAAATTTAAAGACAAGTAAAAAATATAATATCCAACTCTAATAAATATTTAATAACCTCTTTTATGACCCTTAGGTTTCAATTTATAATTTCCAAAGACCTAGTTTGATGTTGTAACCCTTATCACTCCAAAGTTTGGAAAATTAGAAAATTAATAATATTTATAAAATATCAAAGAAATTAATCTAAGTTGAAATTTTTATTTCTCCTAGGTTGAGATGCAAATATTATTTTGGTAAGTTTTCCCCTATAGTTTTACTTCTTTTTTTTATTTGTGGAAAACATCCCAAAAGGGATGCCACTTTTGGTTAAGACCCAAGGAAGTAGGGGTATCCATTCCGCCAAAAACGCCTAGGATTCGCACCTAGCCTACCACCTTTGACATACTCAAGGAGCAAACAAACACACAAAACCAATTTAAAAATAAGTAAATAACAACAAAAAAATAAAATAAAATAAAAAACATGCTCCTTGAGCATGTCAAAAACAAAAGCACAACCAAACACCTTATAGTTTTACTTTCATTAAACAAAATTTATATACCTTAGTTTATAACCCTTATATCTCCAAAGTTGAAAGCAATAATAAGATGGGATTTCACCCTTACATTTTTTATGCTAGAATCCCCACTATTTAGCACTCCCTTTGACTGAATATAACAATGATTATGTGGTACACTTGGGCACTGTAATCAATGGAGGTAGACATATTTATTGTTGGAATGTGTACCATGCTGAATATGGAGGATTTGACCTTCAAATAGTCTAGAGTCTTAAATGATTTTTCTTCTATGTTGTGTTGATTGGCTTTGACTATGTTTTTGCTCACTCTTTAACTGCGTAACATTCAAAATTTGGGTGCTTTTATTGGAGGAGAAAATATTATTTGTGACATGTATCATGTCTATTACATATGGATGCCCTTATACGTAATTCATTCTTGCTTATCATTGCTATGTAATGTTTATTCCTTTGTGTGGGACTTGTGGATAACAAGTGTCACCACACAGCTCATCCATTAAAAATCATAGATTCTAGTAGCGCTTGAGAGATGAGGCTTCTAATAACACATTTATAGTCGAATATTCTAGTAACGCATTGAGAGTTGAATATTCTTGATAATGCATGAGAATTAGAACGTAGTTCGAATGCATTTGAGATGCAATATTATTGTAACACTTACTCTTAGAGGATAGATGCCAAGTGGCATTCAATCTTTCTACATGTAGACCATAACACCTTCCAAGGTAATTATAACTCCTTAGGTATTTTAGTTTACCATTCCTTTTTCTTTGCTACATTTCTTGAGTAGCAAGCAACCTTGTTTTCTCTAGGTGGATTGGTGAGGCACTGAGTAGAAAGTTTGATGCTTCATTTGGTAGATGATCTTCACCAAGATAATTGATCATTTTCCTTTAATGCTTCCAATTTTTGAAACCTATACATCCTTGTAGAGTAGATGTTGTTCATTTCTACTTGGTAGATATAGACACCTTTTATATGTTGTCCATATTGCTATTCACCTTACATTGGTAGGAGAATATGCCCATTTTTTTCTTCAACAATGTATGTGCTATTTATTCTACTTTGATATCCATATCACATGGTTGTTTGGTTGTTCATATCATGTTGTTGTTGGTCAGTGAATGTGCACTCCTTTAGGTAGTTTTTATTATGGCCTCTTGTGCTTTGTTTTGTAGGTTCATCCATCCAAGGTGCACTCTTTGAGTGGCTGCTATTGCTTGGGAAAAGGAGTGCTTACATTGGATGCCTTTATTGTTGAGACATGTCCAAATATTCTTCTTAGATTGTAAAAAACTAGATTTAAATGGTGCAATATAATGTAGTATATATTATTAACCTCCTTTTGCACTCTTTTTTTAGATCTATATATTTCTTATTTCATGGCAGATTTCTCTTCTTGTAATGCAAGGGTTTTGAGGTTGTATTTTCTGAGTAGACACCTTTCCTTTTTACTTGGACATATTATATTAAATAAAATATTTAGATAAAAATAAATATAATCTTTTAATTTATGCATTTTTTTGCATTTTATTTTCATGCGTTCACTCTTGTAATGCTTTGGATCTGAGACTCACCAAGTATCGATGAAGCTTCTATTTCTATTTTGGGTTATTCCACAAGTTTTGAAGGACTCTAACATTTTTGGGTTGGCTTCTTTTGGCCACCACAAGTTGTAGATTTTAGTGCTTCAATAGTGTCTTTAGACACTTGGTACCAATAATATTTTGTGCCCTTCAAGAACACAAAAGTTAATTTTATTTTGAGAGTACTGTACTAGTGCATAATAAATTTAATATACCCTTTTTCAATGCACTAATATATTCACCTTATCACTCCAATTTAACTCTCAAGATAATGTGCTTTAATTAATCTACTGCAACTATTCAAGAATAACCTAAAATAAATATTTATAAGTTATTCTACAAATTCACTACAACTAACATTATAGGACTTTGTCTTCTTTTTATATTTTAGAAGTAGATGATAGGTAATTTATAGATAAAATTATAAAATATAATAAAATCCTAAATAATGTGCAAATGAACCTTAAAATGAATCTCTTTCTATTTGTACTTTTAAAAACTATAATCTACTTTTCTTTATGCAACTTTAATCCAGATAAGGTGCTCAAATGAATGTTAATTAATGACTTAGTTAGAACTAGTAGTTGCATACCTTTATTAATATTTTAGAGCTCCTTCTTCCACTTATGTAGAGGTTGTAAATATTGGTGCCTAAGATCACCAAGTTGTTGCTCCCAGTGGGGTTTTGTAGCTCTCTATAGATTGTTCTTGAACAACCCCTTCTTCACCAAATGATGATCTCAAACTTTCTTTCACGAGCCTAGGATTTGGTGGCTTGTTATTCTATTGTAATATTCTCCTTCCACTATATATTTGGAGAAGTATTTGACTCTGAAGTAGTGCCTTCTTGCTGTGAGAGGTAATATTTAAATCTCCTACATTTGATGATCTTCTTCTATCTTCAAGATTTCTTATCGAATTCTAACTTCAAGCAGAATCTTCCTCTCAAGATTTCGAATATCTTGAGGTCTTTCACTGGATTCTTATTCTGTAATTTGGAACTCCTTTTAAAATTATCCTTCTCTTGGGTTTGTTTTCATATGGCGATAATTATCCCAAGTTCTTCACTATCAAGAGCTTCTCCTTGATAGTGGATTTATTCAGTGAGATATATTTTGATTATTTCTTCAATAGGTCTTTTCCAACCTTCTTCTAGATGCTCGATGAGACCTTTTTAGGATATTTGATCTTGTAAATTCTAATGGTCTTTACTTGAGACCTCTTCAACTTTCTACTCTTAGAAGTATTGGCGATGTGATATGCTCTTGGATCTTTTATTTTTCTACTTCTAGTTTTGAGCAGGACTCTCGTAGTCCTTATTCCAAGTCAAGAAGTCCTTCAATGAGATATTCTCATAATATTATTTACTTCAAATGCTGAATTGATTCTAAAGAATATGCCCTTCCTAACTATTTTATAGGAAATTATCCAATTCACTGAATATTCTTTCCCTACAAAAAATATGTTAATAGTGAAATATTAATCTACTTATAAATCAGATATTCCTTTTGAATTCCTTTTTAGGATTAATTTTTCTATGGATTTTTTTATTATTAATGATCTTGTGGTATTTTTTAATATCAGTGCTTCTGTGGCCTTTTCAATATCAAGGCTTTTATGGCCTTTCCAATAGTAAGGCTTCTATGGACTTTTCCATATCAAGAATTCTATGGAGTTTGCTTGAAGGCTTCTATGGCTTTTTATTCAAGGCTTCTATGGAATTTTGTATTAGGATTATATGGCTTGTTCTCTAGGGCTACTCTAGTCTTTTTGTATCAGGCTTCTATGTCATCTTCTCCAAGGCTACTATGGTTTTTTTGTATCAAGCTTCTATAGCATATTCATATCTAGATTCTATGGCCTGCTCTTTAAGGCTACTACGGCCTTTTCAATCTATAATGGAGATCTTCAGTATCCTAGCTTCACCATACCTTTTTCTTCAAAAGTCTTCATCTACAATGTTCTTCTTTTACACAAGAAACCAATCTCTACACTATGAGGGCACACCGACCTTTAGATAATAAAGTTGGAGTCTCCAATATTTCTATCATAGGAGGAGTACTAATCCTCTGAGAATCAGTTATCTACAATAAAAGAAACTTTAGAAAAAAATTAGTAAATTCTTGATATCCTAGATTGTTACTAAATGCTCTATCAAACTAGTGAATTGAATGTTGAGTCTTGGTCTTTATGAGTTTTCCTATAACTCTATGGAAAGACTCAAGTCAAATGCAATCTTAGTATTTTTTGGGACTGAGATATCCTTTAGTCCTCACTTGTGACTCTTCTTGATTCTATCACCTAGATTCTTATGAGAACTTTTGATAGTGATTGGTCCAATGGCACGTTAGGTTGGAAAAACACTCAGTATCAATAATGATGGTGATTTTTTTGTAGACCTTCACAGACATAATCTACCATAGCTCTAATACCAGTGTTAGCTTTTTATACAATATCCCAAGGAGATAATAATCATGACATGTAGAATAATATTAATGAAATTAAATTTGCAAGAAGACTAATATATGCAATAAACATAAATGATATATAAATGAATACAATTTAGTTGTGGAGGAAATTAGTAGTCCATAAATATAGCTACTAGACTACATTACATCCATCATCAATGGATGGTAATCCACATAGAACTGAATTCACTACTAATAACCCTAAGCTATTGTGTCACCGACACTCCTCTCTCCTATATATACTAACAATGAGGCCATCCTTATATAGGTAAAATAGGATACTTGGCCAACACTCTATCTAGTTGTACAAGTGATACATTGCACATTTACAACTTACACATGGATACTTGTGCATTTATTACATTACATGAAGTAACTAAATAACTACCCCCTAAAGTAATCTAATGTCCTAAGTATGTACCTCTGAAGATACATTTACATAACCTAAATGATGAAATATAGACTATTTATAACATAAATCAGTATACAAAATGAAGTGAATAAATCTAGAATGCATCCAATGGTGACATCATTAAAATAATATCATGGTTTCATTCCAAAGGGTCTCACAAATAAAATTATAAGCCTAGATTCAAAGCAAACATCCATGAAATAATGATAGTACATTTGTAACTACCATGGTACCTTCTAGCTATCCCGAGTTAATGACACTAAGGCATGAAAGTGATAGTTTTGGTAACTTAGTTGCAACAACATAGCTACTTATAGAAGATAACTGTAAATCAATAGATCAAACTCATCATAAATATAAATTTAAATGTAGGATGAAGTCTAGAGCAACCACCTTGCCATTTTGGTTTCTTGCTAGATTATTTTCTCAACTCCAATTGTAAAATTATTGTTGTAAATTAAAAATATGGCCTATAAATAAGCTGAGAGACCTCAATACAAAGGTTGGATCTATAGTCCTTGCCTAGTATTGCTATGCAATTTTGTTTCTCATTAATTAAGTGATAGTTTTTTGGCCTCCATTATTGTTTAACTATAGGTTTTTATGCATGCATTATATATTTTAAGTAATTTTTGTTACACTCAATACTTAGTCTATTCTGTTAAAGTAAATTCTACTTTTTGGATGACTATTGGATTGCTAATTGTCCGAGTCCTTGTAATTATTAAAGAAATTATTTTAAATTTAAATAAATATATGATTTAAGATGATAATGGTTGATATATTAAGTATCATATAAATTGATTTGATAATAGGTTATTTAGTGAGATCCAATGCTATTACACTATATCCCATCCATATTTTTTTCTAATCCTTTTCCTCATAAAATATAATAATTTCAAGGAGCTAGCCTTCTTCGAAGGTTGAACAAAGATAAAACTTGTTTCATCCAATACTATATGTTGGCTAGATTTTTGTAAATAGGCACATGAAGAAAGATAAGGCCACTAGAATAGATGACCTACATATAAAATTTTAGAAAACGAATTGGCCTATTATTAATAATGATTTACACATGAGATAAGGAGTCTTTAAGTAAAGGGTCTCTTGGATCTTTCATTAATTATATTTTTATCAAGCTAAACCCTAAAAATTTTGACAAGAATAGCACTTTAAGTTGGTATCCCATTAATTTTATTAAATATTTATACAAGATTATACCAAAAGCTTTAAATATTTACATAGAAAGTTATCAACCTTAAGAAATCTAAGTTTATCAAAGGAAGGTATATTCTTGACAACCTTATGATCACCTAGGATGTTTTTTATTTGGCCCAAGATTTTGAGCAAGATACCATGATTGTACAAATTGATTTTAAGAAAGCTTACAATATAATCGATTGGGATTTCATCCTAAAGATGTTCATCTAGATAGGATTTGAGGAAGGGATCTATAACCATATCCTCCTATTTTATGATACTTTAATATGTGTTTAATAAAATAAATTGCATTCTAATAGTATCCATTTATAAATATCCACAAGATAATGGTGTTCTTTTGACTCCCTCCTTTATGTAGTCATGACTAATGCCTTGGATCATTTATTGAGGAAGGCTCAATCAAGAGATCTCTTAACTAGTGCACAAATACCTAATGGAAAAATATGCTTAGTTCTCATTTTTCAAATGGTTCCCTCTTGTTTCAACCAAATAAAAATTTATATATTTCTACATCTTAGGATATTTTTTAGCTTTATTATGATGTTTTTGGCTCTAAAATAAATTAGTTCAATACAAAAGTGTTATTCAGTCCTTTGCGCCCATGATGTGTAATGTGCCTTTCTTATGGAGAATTATCCTACATGGCAATATTTTAAGATACCTAGGGATCCACATTTGAATTAATATTTTACCTTGAGATATTTAGAGTGGGTTATGGTTTGGTCTATGAAGTTCCTTCCTCTTGTTGACAAGTCTCAAAATGTAGGAAATATTTTTATGTCTTCATAAGTTTATTATTCTTAATCTTGGATTACCTCAAGTAATTCTTATCTAAAAATTATTTAGATCATTCACCATACATTATGGTCAAAGTGGTATTAATCAAAAGATAAGTTTTGTGTATATTGAAGTCTTTAAACTAATTTTAAAGCTAATGGGATCTTAGTTTATTAGAATCCTTAACTCAAAGTAATACCCTATCTGCAAAGTGGATTAACCATATCTTGTAGGGTGATGAATCCTAGAAATATTTGTTTTGAAATATAGTTTCTTAAGCATCTATAAAATAAATATTGTAGAACACTTTATGACATGACCGAGTATTGGATATAAACCACTTTTACATTAGAGGGTCTTTAATTGTTATTAGGACTTGGTCTACATGGTAGTAAGTGGTTACTTCTCTATCTTTGAAAAGTAACACTTTGAGTAATGGCCTCAACATTAAATGGACAACTATCTAGTAGAATAGAGTCTCCTTATTTATACACAAAATACATTAGTGTTATAATCAACCTAAAGGGTTTTGCATTTTAAAAAAAAGAGTATAAATATAATCCTAGATTTCTAGGATTACTCAACTTGCTCTTTACTATCATGGATTTAGCCAAAACTACTTACAAGTTACTTGCCTACTTACAGACAACATTTGACTATATTTATGTCATCATTATGCAAAGGGTTATTATCAAACTACAAATTTATATTGTAGATGTTTCGAGAAATTGGAGATAACCCAATGATGATCATATTGAAAACTACAAATCTAGACTTGGTCACTCTAAGCTACTTGCTCCTTCTTTAGCTACAAGGGTAAACTATAAATGGAAAGTCTCTTTTTCTAAATAAGAATGTTTGCATTTTATTTCTTAAATCTATAAATTTAAAGTTGAAACCAAATATGAAGACTTAGGATGGAGGCTTTTACACTTCAAGTTGGCTACCTCTACCCTTGCCCCTCTACTTGTTTCTTTGTTTAAATCTTGAAACTATACCCCAAATGTTTTATTACTATTAATTTACTTAGGAGATCTTGTCCAATACCATTCCTTTCAAAAATCCTAATATCTTGCTCTACTATGAAAATCTAACACCTAATGATAGTAGCCTATTATGAGAACACTGTAGGCTCATTGTTCTTTTGTTCATTTGGAAATAGAGATGCTAATGAGTGTTGACAAATTCAACATCTCCTTGAGGGGTATTTATGTAAAACATATATTTCGATTTATTGTTGTGAGTGTCTAACATAGATGTATGGGTTCACAACAGTCGAAATGTTCTCTCACCGTGAAAATGGAAAAACTAAAATGTCCAGATCATCAACTGCTTATACGACAATGAATGGCTATTTGAGTAGATGAAGTGCTTCACCACTTCAGACGTTGGCATCAAAATTGTAGTGGAGACTATGGATCATAGAACGTGTTCAATTATGGTAACATTGAAGGTTCTAACATCCATGCCTCTAACAAATGAGTGAAATAATATATGTTATTTTTATATCAAGTAATTGCTCCAGATAAAATATATATTTCGTTTATACCTCTTAGCTCAAGGCTTGCAAGCTTTTCCTCATGATGTATTATAGTAGAGTTGTTCTATATAGAGATTTATAAATTTTAATGTGCTATGTGGATATAACCGTCAACAAATTTGCGTTTGAAAGACAAGGGTGTGCTTGAAATTCCAACAAACCAATTGCCTTTAAAATTAAAATTTCGTTGTGGCTTTGACGTGGAGCAGAGCAGTGGAATAATTAAACTTTCGATGCATCCGCTCAGGATCCTTACCTCAAGCAATGCCGAAAGGATTTCTGCCCGTTAAGCACGTCTAAAACGTGATTTAGTTTAATGACCTGCCGTTAATGTTGACATCTGTAACATTTTAGTTATCAAAATGGACTTTGCATATTTTATAGAACCCCGTCTCCAAACCAAAAACAGTGACGGATGATGTTTGAAAAGAGGATTTGCTCTTCAATAAAAATAACGAATCTATGAGGTGGCCTTTCACAATTCTTTATTCAATTCCAAAGGTTGGACTTTGAAGGGACACGTTTTCTGTCGTGAAAATCGGTGAGAGGCTTATCGCTTACCTCAGACGGGCGACGAAAGCGGCACCGTCTCATCCTCTGCAAACTTTGTAAATTAACGAATCACACGTAAGTTGACGAACTCGTCAAAGACATGGTCTATTAATAATTTAGGGCTACATTGCCGTGTTTGATAGATGTGCGTAACTTGTCTTAATTTAAAAGACGATAATGCCTATCACGTGTAGCGCACGTGATTACAAAAAAATAAAGAGAAAGAGAAATGGAATCGACCGATATCGATTGAAAAAACTAGGCCAGCATCTTAGGCGGAACAGGGTCTTGTCCCTTGTATATTAGAGAGAAATGTGTCATGAATTTTTTGTGGATTAGATATTGACGTCTTTGTTTTGCTTTGCAAATAAAAGTCGTTTTTTTTCTTTAACGTCTTGTTGACGACTGCCTCCATTTCCTTAAAAGTCTCAACCATTTAATTATATATTTAACATAAAAATTCCATTAAAAAAGGTTAAACGAGTTTTCAGAGAAAGATTGAAATTTAAAAGCAGATGTTACTCCAAAATGAAATCTAAACAAGGATCCCCAAGGTGGCATGGGATACAGAAATTACTTATGAAAAATACTGATATTGAAGGGCACAATTATTTACTATCCAATAAGTTTTTCATCCATACTTGGCCTGGCCTTGTTTAAGATCATATCTTGAAAAGCTAGATGCAGCTCATCTGCAAAACATCTTTTTAAAAATTAACAATACCAAGAAACTGTATGAGACTAGCAGAGCTACTGTTCAGTGGTGGTTAAAGTGTTTCTCCGACTCTATCTTCTAAAAATAATAATAAAGAAAATCACAACAAAGTCTTCATGCCTTATTATCATCAGGCTATTAATAGTTAAGTAAATTGCAACAGAGATTTCTTAATTTAATTTTAAAATTAAGATTATAAGAAGTATTTTCTAATACAATTAAAAAAAATGAACATTTAACCTGTTAACAGTGATAACTAGATCAGTACAAGCATCAAATCACTTAACGGCATAAAACTTTCATAACCTCTCATCATTATACTTAATATAATGCAGATGTCATAGTAATTTTTAATTTAAAAGAATATTTACTAATATTATTTTTATTATTTAGTTATATATTTTTTAATTGATTATATAAAATTAAAAAGTAATGTTTTTTACTATATAATTGTTATTTAATAATAATATATTGATAACATATTGTCAATATAAATTTTTATTTTGAAAAATGAAAAAATTAAACTTAGATAGTTACTTATGATTTTAGGAATCTTTTATTTGAAAAAACTATGGATGATGATCTATTATATATATGTATATTCTCATGCTAAATGTTAGCTTTACATAGTTTTCAACTTAGCTTAAACTAAAATTTAAATATAAATTACTGATATTTAAAATATTAATTTTTAGTTGAGACACACGCTTGAATGATTGAGATCACAATCATGTGTCTATTATTGGACAATTTAGACAATTTCAATATATGATGTGATTGGTATTTTGTAAATGAATAAAAAAGTAGTTGGACTTATGTTGATGATCTATTCTTATGCCCATAAAAGGATTGTGGAAAATATAGAAATATTTCAAGTAAGATTTTGTAAAATGAGATTTTGTATTGAATAGGCAAAAGAAATAATGATAAGGACTTGAAAACATTTAAAAGTAAAAATTAATGTGCTTCAATTTTACAATTCATAATAGTTACATGATTATCACCTATCATAAAAATATTAAGAGAGTATGACATCATATATTTGGAATGAATTTTTGCTTTTCCTTCCATCAACTTGCAACTAAATGCTTGAACTCAAATTGGCCACTCATCATGTACATATTCCTCCAATGTTAAGGATTTCACTCCTTCCTTATAAATTTACTTGCTTCCATACTTATTGAAAGGATGATCCACATCTTGGAAACCTAATCTAAAGTTAGATCTTGGCTTATCCAAGTCAATCACATTGTATAACTTAGACCTCTTTAATTACTTCATGCAAAGTTGAATATTATAGTGTACAAAGGTGATGTCATTAAGATTCTCATTTGATAACCTCTTACATTTTTTAGCGTGAATGATTTTCAATAGATACTAACTTCACTTACACTCAAAAGTGCTATACTATTAACTCAAAAGAGTGACACCCATTAAAAATTTTACACTCACCATATTTTACTAAAAAAAATATTCTTATAAAGTATCAAGTATAACGGTGATAAATGAAATGAAGAAACCAAAAAATGAAATAGAAAAAACATAATTTAAGATCCATTAAGCATATAATTTTCCTATTATGCATAAGGTAGGTAGATTCATCAAGTTCTTGGCCATCCTATTTGGAGTTGAGTAGAGATCAAATTTTATATTTCATTGTTCTTATATGGATTGATCCACTTACTAATGAAATTTTATTTTACATTAATAAATACCATCAATCTATAGGAAGTAATTACTACCATATTTTAAAAAAATTACCTCTTTTACATTGTAATTTTGGCAAGAAAATTTTGGTAGAATTTTTTGCTAAAAAAATTATGTCAATTATTCAAAAATGGTGACTTACATAAGGCACAAATAATGATGCTCTTTATTATACCCATAATTATAAAGAATATTATGCTATGATATGTACAAAGTTGGAATTTCAACCTCAAGATGAATGATAAGATTAGTTCCATATAAAATAAAAAGTGAACGATCCTATTAGATGTCCAAACACCAATACAATAACCCCATAATGTCAAATATATGTTTACATTCAAAGCATAATGAGAATCTTTCATAATTCTTATTTATTTTAACTAAGATATTATTTACCTATTTGTCTTGATAACTTCACTATAAATAATAAGGAAAAATGAGGTTAAATGTCAACTTGTCTTTCAAATTCTAGAGGATAGTCATTATTAGACGTGTTATTATAGAAGGGACATTAAAGTAGAAAATAATTTTATTTAAGCTAAGCTTAAAAATTATAATCACAATAGTAGTAAATTAATGCCTAGATTGAAATGACTTTTGACCATCTAATGATTAAATTAGGATAGAAGTGATAAGATATAATCTCCATGTCAAAAATGGTCAATGTGTTTTGATAGTATAAAGGGTTTGCTATGGTGCATGGACTTCATGGTAGTGAACCTAGCACCATATATAAATGAATAATTTTACTTACATCAAGCATTTTAGATTACCAATAATATCCCATTAAAATAATATTAAGGATCATAATTACCACCATAATCTCCTATATTGGTATATTTGAGGGTTTAACACTGTTATTTTTATTAAAATAATAAAAATAAAATCCATTAAGATATCTAAAGTATAAAATTCCTCCTACAACTAAATGCTTAAAGGATCTATTGTCAATGTGGGTACATCAATGATTTTAGATTAAGTGTCATTATTCAAGAATTTAAGATATCAAAAATCAAGAATCATCTTTCATAAACACAACCATATACCTCATGCTTTGATAATAGGATCATAATTCATCCTAACTATGTCCCTGGTCTAGATTTATCTTCTTGAATAAAAAAAATTATAATAAAATTGGATAACAAATCAACTTACTCATTGTTCTCCTAAAATTAATATTTAATCTAAATCAATTTAACATTTGGATAAAATGATGGTATAAAAGTTTTTTCTTGATATTGATTTTATACTTGTTAGTAAATTGCTTACATATTTTATGTGATTTACATCATAAAATATTTGATCTATTGAATATTATTTTGCTAGGAAATAAAAATTTGTTGTGTCTAATAGCCTCATCAATTTCCATATTTCATTGTTAGCACTACTATTATTCAATGTATACATATCATGGTGGAGATATTATTATTTTTCTATTTTCTAAAATGTAAGGTTTTCTTCACTTGGGATTAGATTTGTATATGAAATATACTACTTCTATAATGGAATATATCATGTAAATATCCTCTAAAGTAGGATATTTGGAGTCATATTCTTAAATAATATTAGTAGAAATAAGGAAATATAAATGATAAAATCATGAATATCATAGTAAATAGATATGGTTTGATCATATAGAATTAATTGCATAATGGTTCATTTTTTTGGACTATGTGCAATATGTAACCAATTGATAATTACATATTCCTTTACTAACATTGAGAAGATTAAAATATTTCATAAGGGTGATTTATTTATTTATTTATTTATTTTTTAAAGCGAAAAACCCCTTGCAAGGCCGCCTTGGTATGAGATACCATGAACAGGGGGTTCTATACCGTCAAAGTCACCCGGAGTCACACCCGACCCTGCTCGCACCAACATTATCAATTAGATTTTGGGTACCCAATTCAGCTTTTTGGTAGGGTGGAGATTTGAACCTGGGACCTCCTTTGGAGGATTGCCCTCTCCTCTCCAACTCACCTACAACACCTGGATTAAGGGTGATTTATTTTTGGTAGTAAGGATTAATAGAAATATATTAATTTTGAAGCAAAAGAAGTACAAAGAAAATATTAAATATTTTTCCACATCTAGCAAGTTATTATAAAAAAAGTATATTTCCTATTGTATCATCTTATTACACTAAAATAATTCCTAGAAAAATTATATATGATTGAAGTCTTGTTAGGACTTACCAACATGCGCTTCAACTCTCTCAATACATTATAATAGTTTTCATCCCATTGAAATTTAATATCCTTGTCTAAAATATTGTTAATTGAAGGTGGATCTAAAAGACACATCAATTTTCAAATATCAAAATAACCTTAAATTAAAAAAAAATAACTCAATTTTCTTTGAATACAATAAGAGATAATAGAAAATATAACCAAATCTATGCCCATATGAGATACCATAAAACACAAAATAAATGTCTTAACTATAACAACATATTTTCTTTGATTTAAAGTAATCATACATTATATTAATTAATTAAAAAAATATATAAATATTAGTAGAAAGTTATAATATTCAATATGATTACTAATCAAACCATGGAAACATATGTTATATTATATTTGGTAATTTTTCCATTCATGTTTTTGATACTAAAGAGCATAATAACATAGCAAAATATTCCTTAAGAAATAGTAAAGAACATCTGGCTTTGGTCCTTATGGGTAATCCTAACTTAGTAATAAATTCATCCATAAGAGATAACATGTATATATCTAATTATTGAATCAAAAATTGTATCAATAAAGCATAATGGGAAATTATTGTTAGCAATAAAAATATTTGTATTTAAAAAAATCATAGCATATAATAATATATTTTTAAATTTTTTCTATGTAGTAATATATTAAATGTCCACCTTAAATATTAGTCTACATGTCTAGTAAAGTTGGTATCTTACATTTTTTTTAGTTTGTTTCTAAACAAATCTGCTACTAATATGGTTATTTGGGGGAACTCACTAAATCATGTGGTCCAATTCTTGAGTCCCTCCATGTCTTCGGTCCAATATTGATGGGGGACAGGAAAATCACACACAGTCACACTCACGCAATTCCCAAATTTTTTTCTATTAATTTGGAAAATACATACAAATGCAGCCCGCAGGCTTTACATTAACCAGTGCTCAGCTTGGTTTTCACACTCACACTTCTACGTGCCATCTCTCATCCACCACCCCCCATTTTCCTTACAATCTCTGAGTTTTTATCGAGGTCTCAACCCTCTAGGCTATTAATGACCCACCTGCACGAATAAATTAAACAAAACCTGCAAAATCGTCTTCCTCTGTCGAGCTTTCAATTTTCTTTCCATAAATGGGCAACTGCCTCGATATGCCATGAAATCATGCATTAATGAGACCCTTGACCTGCAACCATCGTTCTGTCAGACTGTTCTTTTGAACTGTTGTCTCATCCATATTGCCCATGACCTGCAACTATCGCTTTGTCAGAATGTTCAACGGGGACTGTTGCCTCTTTTTTCATGCACGTGGCAATCTACATGGTTGTCCGCATGTTTATTTCATATTTGCTTTCTTCTGGCCGTGATATCGTGACATGTCACGATATCGGGACCATTCTGCCTTCGAGCCCTTTGCTCTATTTTACGTTGCGATATCGCGACATCACGATATCGCGACCATTCCGCCTTCGAGCTCCTTGCTCTATTATATGTCGTGATATCATGACGTCGCGATATCGTGACCATTCCACTTATGAGCCCATTGCTCTATTTTATGTCGTGATATCGCGACGTCGCGATATCGTGACCATTCCGCCTATGAGCCCCTTGCTTTGTTTTATGTCACGATATCACGACGTCGCGATATCGCGACCATTTCACCTTCTGCCTTGGTTTATTTTTGTTTGTCATGATATTGCAATGTTGTGATGTCACAACTAGTCCACCTTCCGCCCTTTGCTCTATTTTTACGTCGTGATTTCACGATGACCGACTTTTGCCTTGTTAAAACGGCCAACAAAACACTTAGAAAAATTTGGTTGATGCAAGATTGCCTTGCTGTCGTCGGATGCTCCTGCATCAGACACCCGGGGTAAATGGAGAAGTGACCTTCACTTCTGTGATGTTCGGTCCATGAATTTTGTAACATCTCCAAATGGTCACCTGCCTCTGCAGCTCGCTTAAACCTTGTCTCTTGGAAAAAATTTTTTTTGCCTTCTACCAGACAAATTCTAGCACTGCTGCACACCTTCTCGTCCACTGCTTGTAATGGCTTTAACTTGTGGTGCACTCCATATTTCGTCAATGAGTACGTATTTGCACGACCATCATGCACTGCACTTCGATCAAACTTCCATGGCCTTCCTAATAGCAAATGGCAAGCATCCATAGGGAAAACATCACACAGGACCTCGTCCTAGTACTTCCCAATATTAAACGTGACTAAGCACTGTTCACGGACCGATGCTCTATGGTCCTTCGACAACCACACAATCCGGTATGGATGCGGGTGTCTTATCCTCTCCAGTTGCAACTTAGAAACCATCTCTTCAAAGACCAAGTTATCAATACTTCCATTGTCTATAATAACATTACAGACTTTACCTATGCTTTTGCACTTCATGCGAAATAGGCTTCTCCTCTACTCTGGTTTGTCTTCCTCAATCAGCATGGTTCTCCTTGTGACCATGACTTCCCCTCTCTCTGCCTCCTCAGAATGTTTTGATTCCGCATCTTTATCTGCTATAGCAGCTCTGGCAGGACCAATAGGTCTCTTGTTCACCCTCTCGTGGTGCTATGGAAACTCATATGCCCGATGTCCCTCTTCTCCATAGTGGAAAAAGGTTCCACAAAACACTCCTCCTCTGTTTCCTCATCCAGATCTACCTCTTCCTCTTGGGTAGTTATTATGGCCACTAGTTCCTCATCTTCCTTTTGATCTCGACTGCTGCTAACTTCTTCTTTCTTCTCCTCTTTTCCTTCATCTTTTCTTCCACCAGTATTTCTTCCATGCCCTCTTCCTCTTTGCTTGCTATCAAACCTTTGATTCAGTTTTTCTTCAACCTTCAGAGCAAACTGGTAAGCATCTTCAATGGTGCTCACCCGAACTAGGCTCAACTCTTCCTGGATACTGGGTCTCAACCCATTGATATAACGGGCCACCTTCTCCTTGCTTGCCTCTAAATGGCCAATTTTGATGGAGATCTTATAAAAATCCTCTGTGTATTCTTGGACAGTTTTGTTCATCTGCCTCAAACTCTGCATTTTCCTTAGCAGATCCAATTCATAATCTGTAGGAATAAACTGTCTTTTTAACTTCTCTACCATATGTCCCCATTTTGTTATTCTCTCTTTTCCTCTTCTATTCTGCTCCAGCTATACTCCCTTCCACCATATGCTGGCATGTCCCTTTAGCTTGGTCTTGGTAAATCTGACCCTCTCAGGATCTTTAAATTCTTCATACTTGAAGTATTCTTCCAAATCGTTGATCCAGTTGATCAATTCCTCTAGAACCAAGTTCCCAGAATAAATGGAAACCTCCATATTTGGCTTCTTTCTAATCTAAGAGATGGCTTTGTACAACCTAGCTTGTGCCAAATCTATAGCCTCTTCTTCTTCTTCAAACTAGTTTTCTTCTTCATCCACTTCGTCTTCACTGCCTTCATCTCTTCTTGCAAGGCTTGTATTTGCCTCTACAAAACACGGAAATATTTCACTGTTGCCATGCCCCTCCCATCAATAGGGTTTCTTCTTGGAGGCATTCTGCTCACTCCCTCACAAGCCCTTCCATAGATCCTGGTGTAACTGCCTCATGTCCAGTGATCTGTTACACACTCAGGAACTTCTGGCTCTGATACCACTAATGGGGGACGAGAAAATCACACACAGTCACACTCACACAATTCCCAAATTTTCTTCTATTAATCTAGAAAATACATACAAATGCAACTCGCAGGCTTTACATTAACCAGCGCTCAACTTGGTTTTCACACTCACACTTCTGCGTGCCATCTCTCATCCACCACCCCCCATTTTCATTACAATCTCTGAGTTTTTATCAAGGTCTCAACCCTCTAGGCCATTAATGACCCACCTACACGAATAAATTAAACAAAACCTGCAAAATCGACTTCCTCCGCTGAGCTTTCAATTTTCTTTCCATAAATGGGCAACTACCCCGATCTACCATGAAAGCACGCATTAATGAGACACTTGACCTGCAACCGCCATTCTGTCAGATTGTTCTTCTGAACTGTGGTCTCATCCATATTGCCCATGACCTGCAACTGTCGCTTTGTCATAATGTTCATCGGGGACTATTGCCTCTTTTTTCGTGTGCATGGCCATCTGCATGTTTATTTCATATTTGCTTTCTTTTGGCCACAACATCGTGACATGTCATGATATCACGACCATTCCACCTTCGAGCCCTTTGCTCTATTTTACGTTGCGATATCGCGACGTTGCGATATCACAACGTCGCGATATCATGACCATTTTGCCTTCAAGCCCCTTGCTCTGTTTTATGTCATGATATCATGACGTCGCGATATCGTGACCATTCTGCCTACGAGCCCCTTGCTCTATTTTATGTCGCGATATCACAACCATTCTGCCTACGAGCCCCTTGCTTTGTTTTATGTCGCGATATCGCGACGATGGTCACCTTCTGCCTTGGTTTCTTTTTGTTTTTCATGATATCGTGATGTCGCGATATCACGACCAGTACGCCTTCCACCCTTTGCTCTATTTTTACGTCATGATTTCGTGATGTCGCAATATCGTGACCGACTTTTGCCTTGTTAAAATGGACAACAAATCACTTAGAAAAAATTGGTTGATGCAAGATTGCCTTGCTGCTGCTGGATGCTCCTGCATCAAATATCTATAATTTTTGAAAAGGAAAATAATAAAGGTATTTCAAAAAGCACATTTTATTTTCTTTTTTATTTTGAGGATAATTAATGGGCTCCTATATGAGAGATCTAGGTTCAAATAATGATAAGGATAGTCCCCATTATGATTTTTGTTCCCTAATAATTAGTATAATTTTTCTTCCATATGGCCTATGGTCTTGTGGACTTTTAATAAATACATTACACTAACTCTTTAAATAATGAGATAAACGTTCCATAAGTTTTGGTACCAAGAGAATCATCCATAAGTAAGATGGGACATGCAATTTACCTCCACTACAACAATATCATCATACTTTAAACCAAAAATATCCTTATATTCCTTGATTGTGATATAATACACGTTTCTCTTTCTCTTGGGGAAATAAATGTCTATGATAACAGTTTTACGTTTATTACGAATTTGTATATAAATATCTACTATAGGTTATCTATTCATAACAACACCTTATTCAAAATTATTAAGGACTATGTAAAATTATCAAAATTATTTTATTTTTACCGTGATAGATTTGATCAAACTATTTATGATGGCCAAACATGTCATTAGGTAGTTTGAGAAATACCATTTATGATCATATTTTTGTAATGATTACTCTCTATCGTAAAAAGGATATATAATAGGTTCATAAAAAAATTAAGGTATAAATATAATGTGATCATTTATATCCTATTTATGAATTAAAATCTTCCTTATATTGTTTTTTATTTAAGATATTAGAAGTAATTAGTAAGAAAGTATAGATTGAAATATTAAAAAAATGACACATACGTGCAAAACTAGGATCTAATCAAGGTAAAAATAAAAATATCAATCTTAAGCACTAGATTAAAATTGATTTCTATAAAATAACAAGATATATTAAATTTAATAGGATCAATAAGCACATTTTACCAAGGAATTAAATGAATATTTGAAAAATGGATAAAATACAAGATAATTGACACAAACTATGTGATACTCTAATATGCATAAAACATAAAATAAAAACATTGTTGAATGTGTAATCTTACTTATGGCCAAGGCCAACATTGTATGATGTAATATTGTATAGACATAATAGAAATATTATACAATTGAATTTATTTTGTTTTAATATTTTATTATTTAATTCCTATGGGCAACATTTAACCTTGTTATAAATAAACCTATATTATAACATATAATCAACCTTACAATCCTCTTGTTATGCCTGATCAGGCTAAACTCATTTATGTATACCCGACCACTCCATCCATTGTATTAAAGTGTTTTCATATTAATATATGGATAATATAGTGATTGTTTATGGTGTCCATGGGTAGCCTCCATATTTTTCTCTTTCATCCTTTTCTTATGGTTTTGGTATAAGATTTGAGTTGTTAGATTACTTCTATTTATTTTTAGAAATAGGTGTGAATTCCAACATGGTATCAAAGTGGGCATGGAGGGATATTGCATTATCATGTATGAAGTTTAATCAAAGCATAAAATACCTCATTTAAACTTTAGAATAAAATATATTTCATAACTTTAGAAGTGTATTTTGCATAAGAAGTAAATAATTTTTTTCTTCTATATTTCCTCATGCACAATTCCATTTTTTAAAAAGGATTTGGAGACACGTAGTTTTGCACATATCTAATAGACCAATAGCATTATTAAATAAGCATTTTTTATAAATTAAGAAAAATTAGCCCCTTTTGTACCTAAATTCAAGGTAAAAAGTAACATTACCTTTGATAATTATATAAATTTACTAGATATTCATCAAAATTCATAAAGATAGTATCCTTGGAAATCTCTTAAAAGTAAATATCTAATGAGCATAAACTTACACATGTTTATGTAAGCCTAGATACCTCAAAAACCTAAAAATAATAGTATTAGATGCCTATGATAGTATTGTATGGTCTATATAGTGCTTCTACCATTGATGATAACACTGTACATGACACACAATACTTTTATCACAATCAAAATTTCTATTTTAGTGCTTTTATCTTATTTAGTAATTTTCTATAGCCACTATTAGAACCTGAGTTTTAGTATTTTGACTACACATCACCCTTCATTTCTTCTAGATCTCACACTCCATCCTATCTGATATATGATTGGGTTGTCTAATTATCAACCAAGGTAGTTAAGTTCCCAAATTAGAACATGCAACTAATAAGTCAACTATTTAACTTCATGCACCTACATTTGATTGGTAAGTCACCTCCTTAACTCCTACAAACTCCTCACATATTTCTATAGAAATAAACCCCTCATGTTGCAAAACTAGACATTCATCTTTCTTGGACACTTATGTAAGAGATTCTCTAAGGGGGTAAGGTAATCTATAGAATCAGCCTTAAAGGATGAACAAAGGGATCTTGAATATTGAATCCTAGATCCTCATTCTTGAATTGGTAGGTACATGCTACTAAGGTTGGTTTTTGGGGAACTACATGTTGCTACATTTGTGACGCTTATCTTCTTACACACAAGAGATTATTACCCCATGTGTATATGCTACTAGATCGACCTAATAATTAAAGGTATATCAACACTATCACAAATTTAGAATAAAGAATAGTCCTCTTAAGGAGCATTCAACAACTCTCATCCATCATAGAATAATAATAAATCGAGGTATATCTATGCATCTTGGTAGATATTAACTCTCTTCCTATTTAGACTCCATATTTTTTTCAATATCTTCTAATCCTTTTGCATGATATAATTTGTTTACATTATAGTTTATTTTGTTTATCAAACTACCATAAAAGGTCAAAGGGGCATGATCCTTTTACAAAGAATAATAAATTTTTGGGAGATATCCAGACAAGCCCCTTCCTACTAATAAATATTTTAGTCCAATTTTTCTATTTGGATTTTTGTATTTATAGGTACAATATGGTAGTTCCATAAGCTCATAGAAGCACTATTTAAGTCAATTGGCACTTTTTCCCTAGTTTAGAACTTGTATCTATTTGGAACATTTGTCCATTTAGCACTTTTATATATTTGGTGCTTCTATCTATTTGGTGTATCTATCTATTTTTCACTTTAATCCGTTTAGTGCTTCTATTGGTTTGGCATTTCTATTGATAATATCACTTCTAAACTTGTGACTGGTCAAGTATACTCCCCTCTTCATGCTCTATTTCCCATTCTATTTTTGGTCTAGAATTGTAGAATTAGATCTTTGGTCCAATTTTATAAGCATCTTAGATGATTTTATAACACCAATATTTAAAAGAAATGGGATTTTCATTTTAGTTACCAAATCATTCATAAATTCATGAACTATGGCATTATTTTATCAACTGTAGGATTTTGTAATGCATTATTTTATTTTATAACTAGTTTTGTAAATAAACTTAGCAAATTTGGGGATTTGGTAAAGTTGTTTATTTTATACATTTATAGGCCTAAACAATTATAGCCATATTGTATCAAGCAGTTTTTAAATTTCATTGCATGTCTTCATCTATGCATAAACAAAAGGAAAAGTTTCCATTTTTGAAAAAACATTCAAAGAAATAATCATATATCCTATGTTTGTATTATTGCATTTTATTTCCTTTTTCACTTTGCATTGACTCGTACAAACCTTAAAATTGAGAATGTTTTATTTCTTGCAAGTATTTAAAGTGAAAGAGCATATAGGTGTAGGACTTGTTATACATCATTGTATTCATTTGTAAGCATTGTATTCTTTTGTAAAAGGTTAAAATAGGAGAAAATCTTGGTTTAATTTTAAAATCCCAAGAAGTGGACACAAAATACATGTAGCTTGCATATTAGGCCAATTTTCTCACATATTCATGCATATTATTTGGCTTTTTGTTTAGAAAATAAAAAGATAAACATTTGCTTTTCTTGTAAATATTAGAAAACATATAAATCTAGGTCTTGTATTCTTGCATATTCTATTTGCACTATTAGCTTTTGATGTAGTATGCAATGGGAGATATAAATAATAAGATGGAAAATAATATGAAAGATAGTAAATCTAAGAGATGACTAAAATATGCTATAAATAGAAATGATGAAAATGAATACAATGTAGCTATGGAGGAAATGGACACTCCATGAATAATGCTACAGGACCACATTGCATCCATCACTAATATGGGTTTCTATATCTATATCTATGTTATGATCTTCTATGGTATGCTTTCCTATAGCCCCATGCTATTACAATGAGGTTTTTATATAGGAAGATAAGTTCCTTGGCCAACACTCTACCTAGCTATGCAAGGGACAACTTGCACATATACAATTTGCACATTGACACTTGTGCATTTATTACATTAAATGAAGTAACTATATAAGTTTCCCCTAAAGTAAAATAATGTCCTAGGTATGTACCTTGGAAGGTACATTTACATGACCTAAATGATGTAATATAATATATTTCTAACATCCTTCTATTAATTTATTTGGGTATTAAAGACTTT
This sequence comes from Wollemia nobilis, assembly GCA_028583015.1. Classification (NCBI taxonomy): domain Eukaryota; kingdom Viridiplantae; phylum Streptophyta; class Pinopsida; order Araucariales; family Araucariaceae; genus Wollemia; species Wollemia nobilis. The sequence goes on along the minus strand of JAQPPZ010014872.1, from coordinate 450,817 downwards.
AGTCTTCAATATGGATCTTCTTCTATTGAATGGTATTTTTCTTTTTCAAGTTCATCATCCTTGTCTTATATCCAACCACATTTGTTGTTCTCTTTATGAGTATCTTCATTTGGTTATGATTGTTGATGACTGAGTAGAGCATGGTGTAATTTTCCTCTCATATTCTTGATTTTGATTCTTCTATGCTTACCTTTGTGGTGTACTGGTTCTTCATTTTCTTCAACCTATTCCTTTGAAAATATGTTAGCATCATTTTGAAACATCACAATATCTTGTGAGATTTCCATTGAGTCCAAGGTATATGTATTTTCATGGATTGATCCTGTTACTTTAATTTCACCTTGATTCATGATGAGACATGTATTTATTCCATTCATATATTCAAATATAATCATATAGTTATCTTCTACTAACTTGCTTACTAATATGATATTGAATTTTAATCTAGGAACATACAATACTTTTTGTAGTAGAAGATTTGGAAATTATTTGCTAGGTGTTACACATCCATATCCATGTATGGGATACGTTTGACTATTTGAAATTCTTAGTCTATAGCCTTTAGCACCTTCAAGATAGTCAAACCATTATATATTTCCTATCATATGATGACTGGATCTTAATTCAATGTACCACATGATTTCATGTTTTGTAGACTAGTTCCTATTGGAGCAAATTTCACATTCATTGTATAACATTCCTTTTCCCATTTGAAGAAGTAGAATTAAATAAATGAGGTAGTATTTTCTTTGTAGTCTACCTTATGACTCCCTATATTAGTATATATGATTATTTATTTAAGTATATAAGCTTGATTTGTTGAGACCTTTATCAATCCTTAGGTTTGTAGGCTTCCTTATATCTTCCTAGTAATGAGAGTATATACACCTAATGGAATTTTAGGTTTTATAAAGAGCTTATATGTTCCCAATGGATTTGCAACTTGATAATATATGATAAATGTTGATATTACCAAGTTTTGTAGAATCTCTAGCGATTTTGAGATTTAACATAGTGTCTTTTTGTAAAAAGTAGTTCAATTTTTAGTTTATTTTGTAAAGTTCTATAAATATAAAAAACAACTTCTATTATTCCTTATTGCTCCTATTGAACTAAGCACTTTTCAAATTATGAATAGCTTTTAATGATGGATTTCTTTTGTCCCTTTTTTTGAAATTTTGAGACAAGAATATTATAAATTTCCAACCTTAGCAAAAGGCCTTAATGATATCTTTTAATATCCCTTCAATATTTAATTGTAGTTTTTTTAATTTTAAATAAATTAATTTTTTTTAGTAACCCTTATAACTCCTAATTTTTTGGAAAACTAGACCACAATAATATTTGCAAATATTTAAAAAAATAATAATTTCCAGTAGAAACCCTTATTGCTCCTAAGTTTAATATTGCAAATATTATATTGATTTGATAGATTATTCCCTTTGAGATATGGCTTTTAATATGGTAAAATTCCTCTAATTTAACCTTATAACTCCTAATAACTGAAAGCACATTAAAATGGAATAAACCTTACCTTATATCAAGCAATAATCGATGCTAACTTTTGGTGTGCAAGGGCTGAAATATTGACGTCACTACTTTGGTTTTCCCCTACAACAAAATTGCTCGGAACATTTCTTGAATTTAGTGTTCCAAATATGGCACCCTTTAGTCTCTACATTTGAACTTCCTTGACCAGAGCATTGAAGGCTATTCCACTCTATGATCATACAATAAAATGTAGATTTATCTCATGATATGAAATTATCTTATGACAAAGTTTGAATCTTTTAAGAATTGTGTCTATTTGACATAGAGTTACCTTAAAACTAGAAGAAATGTATGATTCATTCATGTCACTTAGATATTAACTATGAGAGTGATTATAGAGGGAAACATCAAAAGTTATATAATTCATAGAAATTATAGTTGGTTAAATCTAGTAAGGTAAACAGTAGACCTTCACAAGTCTATGTGGGTTTGTGTGATAACCCTCTTAGCTTCCTATGGTTTATATGTAAAGTTTAAGCATTGCAATTATTATTATTTTATCCTTAAGGAAGAATCAACTAATCCTCAAGGTATACTCCTAATGTACAGGTTGAAAGAGACCTAACATAGAAGTTGGTTTAAAGTTTGATTTAAACTAGTAGGGAAAAAGTGTGTTCCTATTTGAGATAAGATAATTCTCAATTGTAAGGTAAAGTAACTTTACCTGCAAGACATTATAGGGGTTGGCCACTCCTATTCACATGATAGATACTGATCATGTTGGAATACTATGAAGTGTAGTTTTGAACTTACTTGGAAACTAATATATAAGAGAACCACATGGACAAAATTTTAATTCACTCATAATCTAGTGATAATGATAAATAGTAGACAAAAAAAATTCCCTAAGGTTTATTGGTCTTGGAATTGGGAACATTACAGTTAGTATCAGAGCCTGGGTTGATTAGGTACAAAGATTCCATGGAAAGGTAAGGACTTTGAATGGTTACATGTTTGGTAAGAAAGGAAAATTGCTTGGAGTTTACATATGGGTAAGTCCTTTCTCCCAACATCAAACCACTAGTGAATCGTCTTGGAAGAGTTAAGCGAACCCTCCATGAAAGTGTGTCATAAGTGGTATACCTGATAATCTTTTGAGAAATTGTACTTGACATTTATAGTTCCACTCTAAACCTCTTCTTTGCCAGACACTATGTTAACAAGAGTTATTATGGATCCTAATAATAAGAAATTAACTTAGTAGGATCTTCACATTGGAAGAAATATCAGGTTTACTGATGTTACAACATGACCTTTTTGGTCAAATATGAAAGTCATATGAAACTTAGTTAGGGTATGATGAAACGTACCCCACCAATAGTAGCAAACTAAAACTTAACCATGGTTGAAACACCATTACATGACCACCCAAGGGTAGTCGGTTATATAAAAGTGTTGCATACTATTTATATAGTAAGATACCTTATTGCATAAGCATGTGGTATTTAAGATTCACATATAATAGGAATAAATGCATAATTACAAAATTGACACTACTCTTAAATTCAAGAAAACATGGCACCTAGTTTACGAAGTGGAAGGCCGAGGGGTCCTCGAAAAGAGAAGCCCACTAGCACTGACATCATTAAGAACATACCCATAACGGATAGTCCAGGAAATTCAAAGAAAGTATAAAATATTATGACTATTGTGTAAACAATGCAAGATGAAATGATTTCGTGTAAAGAGTAAATGGTTCAACAAAATAGTTTGTTGGAAACCATTAGAGTAGAGATGCAAAAATTGAAGAATAGGAATCTTGAGCCAACCAACCCCATGATAGGGCAAAGTAATGATACATATGAAGAAAATCGTGTGACTAAGACCCATATTAGTGGATAATTGGAAAGGGATATGAAACATGTCAAGGTTAGAATATTCTCTAGAAAGGAAGGTGAAGATTCAATAGAATCTTGATTGAATAAACGAGGAATCTACTTCTCCATGAGAAACAATTCCTCCAACACTAAAATGGTCTAGACCATAGAAATTTTGACTGAAACAAGTCTACAATGGTGGGAGACCTATAGTAAGGAGTAAAATATCAATACCATCTATTTCAAATGGGAAGACTTTGTGAAAGCCTTCAGAAAGAGGTTTCTTACAAATAAATTTTATATTAAGAAACTTGATGAGTTTGGTCAAACTCCACCAAGGAAATCAGTTCATAGAATGGTATTATAGGCAATTCTTGAAACTTATTAATTAAGTTCCATCTTTCGATAAGGATAAAAATATGAAAGTGCATATTTTCCTTTCAGGATTTGGATACCACATAAGATATTTGGTAAGCATGCATAAACCTGGTGATCTGGAGCCCACTTATGAAGTGGCTTTCCAAGAAGAATACAATCAAGATCCTAGTAAGAAATTTGGCAACCCTCCAAATTGGTCAAAAAAGGAATATCTTCCCCAAAAAAAGAGGAAGTGGGAGCCTGAACCAAGTTAGAAAGGGAAGGAAAATACCAAGTTTGCAAAGAAGAACAATGAAAAACTAGAGCACTTTAAGAAGAAGTTCTAACATAATAACAAAAACAACAATAATGTTGAAAAACCACAACCCTTGAAGCAGGCAGGATCACCCCTATGAATTATAAGGATAAGCCAAATTAAGGGACAAGCCAGAATCATAAATTTGTATGTTATGAATGTGGAGGCCCACATTATACCAGTAATTTCTCTCTTTGTGCAAAGTATAGCAAAAAGACAAATGGGAAGGGCCATAAGATCTATGTAGCCACTACGAATTATAACTTGGAAGGGTAAGCCACTCCTTTTCTCATAAATGGTAAAATCTATGGTAGAGATGTTTAAATTTTGATAGATAGTTTTATTTCTAGTAGCATAATAAGGGACATGTCATAGAGACCTAGATCTTTGGCACAAGGGTGGAAAATGGAGTATGGGTCAGGTCAAACCTACTTTGTGGATCAATGCTTACCCACATCTAAAATTTCCCTACCCACTAGTTCTACTATTTCACAATTGTATGTAGTACCACTACATGCATTTGATATCATCTTGGGAATGAATTGATTAAAAGCTCACAAGGCTTTGATCAATTTCCAATATTGGTGGATTGAGTTCACTAATGATAGGAATGAAAGGGTATAAATGGTTAGTGAACAAGGTTACTTTAACCTTGTACTATTGTATGCAATGCAATTAAAGAAGACCATAAGGAAAGGAGGGATGGTCTACATGGTTAAATTGAAATAAGTTGAATATATTAATGAGAAGAAAGCATTTTATAAATTCCCAATTCTACAAGAACATAGAGAAGTGTTTACCTCAGAATTCCCTAGAATACCTCCAAAATGATAACTTGACTTCACCATTGATATAGTACTAGGTGCCTAACCCATCCATAGGGATCATTATAGGATGAATCCTATAGAAATGCAAGAATTGAAGGTACAACTTCAAAAATTACACGACAAAGGGCTAATCAAACCCAGTGTATCACCATGGGGTGCACCAATACTATTTGTGAAGAAGAAATATGGCTCGCTAAGGATTTGTATAGACTACAAGATGTTGAACAAAGCCACCATCAAGACCAGATATCCTTTGCCAAGGATAGAATATTTGTTTGATCAACTTAAGGATGCCACCATCTTCTCCAAAATTATTTTAAAATCAGGATATCATCAATTGAGGATTTTATATGAGGATACTCATAAAACTACTTTTAAAACCTAGAATTGGCACTATGAGTTCACTATCCTACCATTCAAGTTGACCAATGCTCCAACTGTATTCATGAGTTTGATGAAAAGTGTGTTTAGAAAGCAATTGGAAAATTTGTATTGGTATTTATAGATGATATTATAATCTATTCCCATGGTAAATAAGAGCATGATAGACACTTTAAAAACATGCTAGGGTTGTTAAGGAAACATCAACTGTACAAAACCTTTATAAATGTGTTTTTTATGTGTCACAAATACACTAATTGGGACATATAATCTCCGCAAATGGGATTGCGATAGATCCTCAAAAAATCGAGGCCATTTTGAATTGGCCACCTTCCACTAATGTAATAGAAGTGAGGAGCTTCATGGGATTGGTAGGGTATTATCGAAGGTTTGTGAAAGACTATTCTAAGATAGCCTCCCTAATAACAAACCTTCAAAGAAAAGGAAAAGTGTGCATATGGATGGATAAATGTGAAGTTGCCTTCCGGTTGCTTAAACAAAATCTCACATTCACTCCTATACTAAAAATTTTAGACCCCCAAGGAAAATTTTTAGTATGCACAAATGCTTCTTTGGAAATATTGGGAGGAGTGTTATCCCAAGACACAATAGTGGTGTCATATGAGTCGAGAAAGCTCAAGAAATATGAGTCTAACTATGCCACACATGACTTAGAATTAGTTGAAGTGGTTCATGCATTGAATATTTAGTGACACTACCTTATAGGTAGACCTTTTGAATTAAGAACCGATCACCAAATTTTAAAATATATTCTTACCCAGCCTTTGCTAAATGCAAGATATAGATGGTTGTTTGAGTTATTGGCCAAATATAATTTTGGAATAGAGTATATCAAAGGTAAATAAAACAAGGTTATCGATGCTTTGAGTAGAAGGCACATTACTACACTAACCTGAAGTCATATAGATCTTATGGATCAAGTTAAGCAAGCCCAATATCAAAATAAACTTCGTATTGAAATCCAAGCCAAAATGGCACAAGATCCTAAGATAACTAGAGATTATGGTCTCAAGGATGGAAATTTGTGTTTCAAATATCGAGGAGTCATCCGAAAGCTAGCAATATAAGAAGTTTGATCATGAGGGAAGCTCATCGATCTCCATACATGAATAAAATTTTCTATTGGCCTGGTATGAAAAGGGATGTCACCAAATTTGTCACTCGATATATGGAATGCCAAAAAGTGAAGGTAAAACATAAGCGCCTAGTAGGACGGTTGTACCCACATGATATCCCCGTGTATAAATGGCAAGTGATATCAATGGATTTCATGGTTGGGTTACCTAAGACTAGGTACTATTGTGGCTACTCCACAACTGGTCCCAAAGCTTGGGGACCGACCTTTTCAATTTTGTATTTTTAGCATTGGAGTGATATTTTTGATATATCCCATCCTTGATATTTGCAATTTAATTCCAATGTTCCTTGTGTTTGGATGATTTTGGTTTTGTCGTGTGTCGAATGTTTCACTTAGTTTTGATTTTCCAGTTTTTGCTAATTTCTTGTCGATGATATTTTTTTGTCAACAACATTTTCTTGTCGATGACATTTTTCTTGTCGACGATATTTTCTTGTCGACGATATTTTCTTGTTCGTTTCTCATCGATGATTTTTTTTGTCGACAATTTTCGTCGTCATTGTCTATCGACGACTTTTTATCATCAATTGGTTGTCGATGGTATTTATCGTCAAGTTTTGTTACTGTCGATTTGTGCTGTCAAGTGTGGTGCTTTTTGTCTTGGGTATGTTTCAGTAAAAATGTTATATATATATATATATATATATATATATATATTAATAAAAGGAATATTGGATATTTTTATTGAATATAATTGTTGGTTTCAATAAATAAATAAATAAATATATATATATAAATAACCTAATAATAAAACAAATAAAGTTTTATCAAGCCCAACTTTAATCTCATTGTGAGGTTCCTTCGTTCAAAAAATAAAAGTTGTATTAATATTATTGTCTTGGGTTTTGCAGGTGATACAAAGCGGACGCGGCAAATGTCACGAGGATGGACGAACAACGATAAATACATAGTGGTCAAAAACCGAGAATTTCCCAGGTCGAGGAAGATGTGGCTAACCGACGAGCGGCAATACGTCGGCGAGATCATTGGCAGAACGACGAAAGGACAGTGGCTTCGGCGATTTATGAGATGAAGTCTGATGGATGTCCAGGGGTAGTAGTCGATAAAAAGAGTTCGCTGTCATGTGCTGTCAAAGTACAGTGGTGACCGAGGATGAGACCCCATTTTAAAAAGACCCTTTGGCAGCCGAACTTGGACAACGATGTCGACAAAGTTGGTGAATGACATTGTGACATGGAGGACTCCACATGGCATGTATCGATGGCTACATTGCAGCAATTCAGAGGAAGCCCAAACACTAGACGACTACCTGGCACTTACGAGGACTATTCGGGCAGAATATGGATGACTTCGAAGGTGATGACCCAGCGGGAGTGCAGATCGGACCATGAGTTTAGATAAATGTGGACCCCACCATGGATGGCTCGACAAGTGACTGTAGAGACCGTAATCGCTGGGACCCACAGCGAGTGATTACATGGTTCAATGCAGATATGGCCACCTGAAATCGCAACGGACAGAGTATTTGTTTAAAAGTGAAATGAAGGTGAAAATGATTAGCCATAAGCGGTGTTATGGAGGTTGATTGGTGGTAAACATCAATAGAGAGGATAGATATCTCGCACGGAAGATGCCCACTAAGGTAGGCATGTGGCTGGCATGATGCATGGTCTGTGTGAGAGGTATCCCGGGGAACTAGTGCGCAGGCATGAGAGCAACGTTCGACGAAGCTCAGACATGGACCGTGCATCACACGACACCTGGTACGTAGGAAATGAGCCGATAGGAGTAATAAAGGTAGCACTGGGTAGTTTTCAACATCTCATCAAAGCTAGTAAAAATAGGAGACCAGTCTAACCTGGAGTATAACCCTAGACTCGAGAAACATAGTGCTGGTAATGCAAAGTGGGCATAGAAGCTTGACGACGTCGGGTAATGAATTTTTTGTCTGGAGGATGTTTGGTACGATTGGGAGCACAACATTGCAGCATAAAACAAAGATAGCATTGCAATGAAGCTGACGTGGGCAATCTGGCTTGAAATAAACGAACGACAATTTATCACAGCGACCAGGTGGATGTAGCTACTAGGCACACCGAAGAGTCTAACGCTGAGCGTTTATGGCAGAGGCACAACATTACAATGGCATGCTAGATATGCTATGGAGATTCGAGGCAGTGGCATTTGGATGTTGAGGAACGAGTCAAGAACAATAGTAGAGCACGGAGTAAAGGGGACAGACAGAGGACCAGTGCATATAACATGAAATGGAAATAAAAAGTTGGAAAAATAAAAATAAAACTGGAAATGGAAATGGAAATGGAAATGAAATGCTGAAACTTAAATATGCAAAGTTTTTTCAGTTTGAAGGCATCCCATCCTGCAAAACTGAAGATGTGAGAAAATTTGACATGCAACCTAATCTGTTTTAACCTGCATTTGCACAACTAAAACAAACTAAGTGCTAGCTCCTAAGGACAGAAAATAAATTTCAGATTTCAAAAATTTCAGCAATGTAACCCTAAAAGGCATTGAACATCCTTCATAGATCCGAAATCTGAAAAAAAAAATGGGACATTAAATTCCTGCATGCAAACATTTCTCCTCCTTTCTTGCTAACGAAACCCAAATTTCTGAAAAGAAAACTATTGCATTGAGATTTGCTTCATTTTTTACATCGTCATTTTGGCAGCGCTTGGCCTTACCAAAAATTCCAACCCCCTTTTCCTGTTTTTAAAGCATATTTAACACTACAGGAAACTTTTTATTTCCTCTCCTTTGTTTCGCTTTTCCCATTTCTTGGTTTTGGTTTTGAGTGTTTGTTTGTTTCGACGTTTCACCTTTCCTCTTTGTTCAATCTTGTCAACCCTTAGGTACATCTTGTAACTTCATTTTTATTTCTTACTAGGCTTTGTGATATAATGCCCAATATCATATTTAATTTAGGCCTCCTTTTATATAATAGTAAATCATGAAGAACATGTGCTTATATTGAGAGGGGGGTGAACAGTATAACATTAAACTTTTTCCAAAATAGTAGCATCAACATTAATAAAACAATAAACATCACACAAAGCATCATACACATGAGAAACATCATTTTTAACGTTGTTCACCCAATGTGGGCTACCTCCACAAAAAAAATATTTCTTCTAAATATTTCTCAAATAATATTTTGGAAATCCTTCCTTATTACAACGTTTATGGACCTTTGTCCAAAGGAGATGTTGATCACCTAATCTCAAGTTTTTGGATGTCTTCCATAGGAGAACTCTTTCTCCTTCTGCTTTGGCTAGCGATATTCTATAATACTTTGTCTCTCTACTACACTAACTAATGGATATCTCTCCACTTAAAGACTCCTCACTCATATATGTCTTCAATTGTCCTGGCTATTGGATCTCTATCCACTAAGACTATTTCCTCTACACTCTATCACCTCCAAATCTTTGTCAATAGGTTCACTTAGAACTTAGAACCTACTTAAATCTGCTCAATAGGCTCACTCGAAACCTACTCAAATATGCTCAACAAGCTCACTCATAACTTGTCTAAATCTGTTCAACAGGTACACACAGAACCTATTTAAAAATACTCAATAGGTCCACACATAACCTATCCAAATCTGCTTAATAGGTCCACATAGAACCTGCTCAAATATGCTCAATAAGTCCTCTCTAGGAATTTCTCAAATCTGCATAGCAAGTTTCCACAAAAGATTACTCAAAATCAGTCCATAAGCCTTCTCAAACACTTATCTCAAATCTACTTAACAAGTTCACACAGAAATTGTTCAATCTCATAGAATCATAAAGAGAATTGTTAGAGACTCAATATATTCTATACTTAATGCTCAATCAATATCTCAACTCAAATCAATCTCATAGAAGCATAAAAAGAATTGTTAGAGACTCAATATGTTCTATACTCAAATCCAATCTCAACTCAAATCAATCTCATAGAAGCATAAAGAGAATTGTTAGAGACTTAATATGTTATGTACTCAAATCCTAATCTCAACTCAAATCATTCTCATAGAAGCATAAAGAGAATTGTTAGAGACTCAATATGTTCTATACTCAAATCCCCAATATCAACTCAAATCAAGAATATAGAATATTTTGTTTATGGAACATGAACAACCACATGCATCTACTTGAATAGGCTCAATCAACTCAACTCAACCAAGCACCTCAATGAACAACCCATTCTCACAAAACCTAGTCCAAGCATGTATCAATCAAATCAAAATGTTTCCAACAATGCTTAACAACAAATCTTACATAACAATGATGATCACGTTATTTTCTAACTCAAGTTCAATTTCTTTGCACAACCAATGGGCTTCAACAACAATGCTTATAAAATAAGTTTTAATCACAACTCTCAATCCTGAAAACCTTGAACCACTTAACCAATCACTTTCGAAAAGGAAACCACAATCAATATTTTTCACTCAAAAGATATTTTCAAAAATCAACCACCATAATCAATCAATAGGAGAATGTGCTCATACCTTTTATGAAGATGAAGAAGCCTCTTTGGAAATATGCCACAATCACAATATTCTCTTGCTAGAATTCATGAGGGTTAAGAGAAATTACAAAACAAATATCATAACCTTTTACACCTTATTTCTCCTAGTCAAAGATCACATCCACCACTAGAAAATAATTAAAAGTAATTATTTCCTCAATTAATTAAGCATAGCATGAATATCACCACAACCATTTACCATTCCCTTATTTCTCCTAAAAATCACTTTGCACTAATGCACAACTCACTAAGATCCTTAATGCAAAAATTCCCACATAAAATAGTGCAAAATATAAACCACAACTCATAAATCACATCACCATAGTATACCCTCAATAATGGTGCTTGAAACCTTATATTTGACAAATTAAAACATTAATTATTCATTCTTTAAAAATTACGGTGACATGCATACCTTATAAAATAAAGTATTTTTCGGCTCTGAAGAATGCAATGACAACAAACCATGTGAAAACGGGTTTCAGGTGACTCGAACCCAAGACCTGCAATGAGTGCTCCTTTACACTCCCTCGGCCCACCAAGTGGGCCAAGCTTCTCATGTGGAAGCTATTCCACCTTGTGATCCTTATGCTTCTTCTTTTCACCCATGAGATTTTAAACAACAATCAACCCTTCAACCAATACAGTGCTAAAACGATGCTCGTGGGAATCGAAATCATGACCTCCATGCTATCAACACCTTTGCACAATCCAAGCTGCCACTAGGACACACTACTCAATGTGATTTATAAAGTGGTCACTATCCGCTTTTAATCGTTCACCGCATCACATAAAACAAAACACAAGATCTTTCCTTCGCATATACCACGCAAGATTATCAACAAGCAAGGATAATCAATTTAAAAACTTGATGGCATATTTAAATGCCTTTCCCTTCGCTTGGAAACGTTGGCACTTTTAAAACATTCCTCATGAAGTCAGTGAACATGGCGGAAAACTTTTTATTTAATTTTAAAATTTAAACTAAACCTTTAAAATTAAAATTCTCCATCATCGGGGAACCTTTTTCGATGAAACGAAAAGCCAACTTGGATTTTAATAAAAATCTATTTCAAATCTACCATCCATGGTTTTAAATAAAAACCTTATATATTTCCCACCTTGGTTTTGATAAAAACCCTTCCTTGCACTTTCACAAAACATAGTGCATACCATCATAGATCCTTTTGACATCAAATAACCTTTTGACATCAATGACAACATTTTAACTTAGGGACTCAAAATGTCGAACAATATCCCCCTTTGTCATTTATGGTAGCCCATATTCATTTTACTGAAACTTAATCTTATTTTCTACTCCTCCTGGGACTTTGCTCCCCCTGGCTCAATGCTATATAAAATATGAAATCTCTCCCCATATCAAAACTCTCCTCAATATACACAAATCTCTCCCCCTTTGACATCAATGGCAAATGGTCACATTTGGGGCTCGAGGCTAAGAATGAGCCTCTTAGATTAGCCCCTCCCCCGCCTCCACATGAGGTGGTTAATTCTGGGGTGGGAGTATTTCTACTCCCCGAAAGCACTGTTCTTTGTATTTATCTTTCTCTCTTCTTTTCTGAGTCTTCTGAATCCTCTCACTATTTCTTTGCAAGTCATCATCCTTATTCCTGTCATCACTTTTGTTCCTGTTCCTGCTCTTGTTTTCATCCATGTTCCTATTCTTATTATTTTTTGAGTCTCTATTCCTATTTATATTCATATTCTTGTTTTTGTTCATGTTCATGTTCTTGTTCATACGCATGTTCCTGTTCCTATTCATACCTACTTATGGAATATTTTCTCTACACCATCTTGCTATGTGACAATCATTATTGCACTTATAACACTTAATGTTATTTTTCCTTGGAGGTGCAACTATCTTAGGACTTCTCCTAGTGAAGCCATATCCTCTTTTGTCATTAATCCTGTAATTCATTGCCTTGTGACCAAACCCATTGCATGAGTAGCAATACCCATGGAAAAGTTATCCTTTCCCATATTCTTGTCTTTCATGTGTCCTGCATTGTGAAGCCATATGCCCGAATATGTGACATAAAAAGCATCTTCCATTGAAGCCTCCTTGTATTGACCTCATTGGTCTCCTATTCTGATTGTTGTTCCATATGTATCTTCTTTGTGCATTGTTCCTCTCTTTGTTGTCCAAATCATCCTTTGATGTCCCACTTTCACTTAAATTGTCTTCTTCTGATGTATCTTATTTTGAAGTTTCTTCTTCATCAAGACTTGAAGTAGATTATTTTTCTTGTTTATTTTGAACCTTTCCAAAGCCAAGATCTGTTGAACATGATTTTCATTGTTGTCCACAGATGAACTTATCCAGGTTCTTAGAGCTATTTGTGAAACTCTTCATCTTGATCTTGGAGTCCTTTAAGTATTCATTTAGAGTAGCCACTTCTTTTGCTAACTTATCACATTCCAAAATATTTGCTTCTAAATTATCCTTGAACTTACTTGCCTTAGCCTTTGACTTCTCTAAATTCTCTATGAGCAATAACCTTTCTTCATCATATTCTTGAAATTGACTTTCAAGCTTGGAGGGTTGTTTTCTAACATTCTTTACTATGTCAAGGGCATATATAAGTTCTCCCTTGCGGTCATAGCCATTCTCTACTGAATAATCCTCTATTTTTTACCTTTGTCCATATTATTTCTTTCTTTTGACTTGTCTTTTATAGGATCATCTTCTTTATCTTCCAAAGCCATTAGAAGATTCTCCTTTGGTCCCAATCTTGTATGTTGAAATAGGATCCCATTTTCTTTGGATAAGAGGCATTTTTACTTTTTTATCTCATTGAGTACATAAATATTTCTTTCTCGTATAGCGCTAGCTACTAGTTTTTTAGATTCATATTTCCTTACTTCACATCTATCTTGATGAAAAATTACCGTACGACCTTGATCACAGAGTTGACTAATGCTCAAGATATTATGTTTCAGACCTTCCACATATAGAATATTTTCATCTTTAGCTTTCCCATTGCCTATACTTAGAGTTCCTTTTCCACAAATCCCCAAAGTTTACTGACCCTCTATTTCCTTATTTCAAAACTATAAACTTATATTTTTATCCTGTCATGTGTCTAGAGCATCTACTATCCAGAAACCATTTTTATTATTTATCCTAAGCATGCAATGCTATTTGAACTAGCAAGGATTTTAATTTTCCTTTCCCCTTTTCTTATTTTCTAGTAGTTTGAGTTGTGGTCTTTCTACTAGACTTAGAGATTTCTAGTTTGCACCTTGATCACAAAGTTGACTAATGCTCAAGAGATTATGTTTCATATCTTCTACATATAGAACATTTTTATATTTTGCTTTTCCATTGCCTATACTTAGAGTTCCTTTTCCACAAATATTTGTTAAACCATTGTCCCCAAAGTTTACTGACCCTTTATTTCCTTCTTTCAAAACTATAAACTTATATTTTTCTCTTGTCATGTGTCTAGAGCATCCACTATCCAGAAACCATTTTTCTTCTTTATCTTGAGCATGCAATGCTATTTGAGCTAGCAAGGATTTTAATTTTTCTTTCCCTTTTTCTTCTTTTCTAGTAGTTTGAGTTGTGGTCTTTCTACTAGACTTAAAGATTTCTATTTTTCACCTTCTAGCTATATGCCAAAAAAAATGTATTTGTAACACTTAACATCATCATCCATATGTGGTGCAAGAGAATCTGTACTACTACTAACATTGTCTCTGCTAGTACATTGCATAGCTCTATGACCATATTTGTTATAAGAAAAATAATGTCCATGGAAAGAATTTTGTAACCTATTTTTATGAGGACTTGATCTAGTATTATTCCTTTTGTGGTCTTATTTCCTTGAGATATGGTAATATATCTCCATTTTGTTGGATTTTCCTACCTCTTGCTGACTTGGTGTAGCTCGTTGTAATCTCTTGTTTATTTCAGTTCTGCATTTTAGCATAACAATTTTTGCTACCACTTTCTCAAATCCTGCTTCTTTGGCTTCCAACATGTCTCTCAACTAATGTTCAATCTATCTTCTTTATTTCACTTCTATTTCAAGTTCTATTTTGTAGAAACTCAATTCTTGCCAATTCATCATTTTGGATCTGTTACTTTAGTTATTTACTCTCTTCTTGAATCCTTTCAAGATATTGGATACAGTTTAAGATTGCTTCCTCAAATTCTATACTTTCTTCACTCTCTGATCATGTGTGTTACTGAAGGATCATCCTCCAATTTGTTAAACTCTTCATGTCGATACTAGCTCTGATACCAATTGAAGAACATGTGCTTATACTAAGAGGGGGGTGAATAGTATAACATAAAATATTTCCCCAAATAGTAGCATCAACATTAATAAAATAGTGAACATCACACAAAGCATCACACACATGAGAGACATCATTTTTAACGTGGTTCACCCAATGTGGGCTACCTCCACAGAAAAAATATTTCTCAAATAATATTTTGTGAATCCTTGCTTTTTACAATGTTTATGGATATCTATACAAAGGAGATGTTGATCCCCTAATATCAAGTTTGTGGATATCTTCCACAAGAGAAATCTTTCCCCTTCTACTCTGTATAGTGATATTCTAGAAGATGCTTTCTATCTATTGTAATGACTGGTGGATCTCTCTCCACTTGAATACTCCTCACTCAGATCTATCTTCAATTGTCCTAGCTAATGTATCTCTATCCACTAAGACTCTTTCCTCTATAATCTATCACCTCCAAAGCTCTGTCAATAGGTTCACTTGGAACTTGCTCAAATTTGCTCAATAGGCTCACTCAAAACCTGCTCAAATATGCTCAACAAGCTTACTCAGAACTTGTCCAAATCTACTCAATAGGTCCATATAGAACCTGCCCAAATTTTCTCAACAGATCCATACAGAACCTATCCAAATATACTTAATAGGTCTAGATAGAACCTGCTCAAATTTGCTCAATAAGTCCTATCTAGGACTTGCTCAAATATGCATAGAAAATTTCCATAAAAGCTTACTCAAAATCAGTCCATAAGCCTTTTCAAAGACTTGTCTCAAATCTGCTTAACAAGCTCACACAAAATTTGTTCATTCTCATAGAATCATAAAGAGAATTTTTATAGACTTAGTATGTTCTATACTTATTGCTCAATCAATATCTCAACTCAAATCAATCTCATAGAAGCATAAAGAGATTTGTTAGAGAATCAATATGTTTTATACTCCAATCCAATCTCAACTCAAATCAATCTCATAGAAGCATAAAGAGAATTGTTAGAGACTCAATATATTTTGTACTCAAATCTCAATATCAACTCAAATCAATCTCATAGAAGCATAAAGAGAATTGTTAGAGACTCAATATGTTCTATACTCAAATCCTCAATCTCAACTCAAATCAAGAATATAGAATAGTTTGTTTTATGGAACTCGAATAACCACATGCATCCACTTGACTAGGCTCAATCAAATCAACTCAACCAAGCACCTCAATGAACAATCCTTTCTCACAAACCCTAGTCCAAGCATCTATCAATCAACTCAAAATTTTTCCAATAATGCTCAACAACAAATCTCACATGACAATGATACTCATGTTCTTTTCTAACTTAAGTTCAAGTTCTTTGCACAACCAATGAGCTTCAACGAAAATGCTTATAAAACAAGGTTTAATCACAACTCTCAATCCTGAAAACCTTGAAGCATTTAACCAATCACTTTCGAAAAGGAAACCACAATCAATCCTTTTCATTCTAAATATATTTTCAGAAATCAACCACCATAATCAATCAATAGGAGAATGTGCTCATACCTTTTATGAATATGAAGAAGCCTCTTTGGAAATCTGCCACAATCACAATATTCTCTAGCCAAACTTCATGAGGGTTAAGAGAAATTACAAAACAAATATCATAACCTTTTACACCTTATTTCTCCTAGTCAAAAATCACATCCACCACTAGAAAATAATTGAAAATTATTATTTCCTCAACTATTTAAGCATAGCATGAATATCAGCACAACCATTTACCATTCCCTTATTTCTCCTAAAAATCACTTTGCACCAATGCACAACTCACTAAGCTCCTTAATGCAAAAATTCCCACATCAAATAGTGCAAAATATAAACCACAACTCATAAATCACATCACCATAGTATACCCATAATAATGGTGCTTGAAACCTTAGCTTTGACAAATTAAAACATTAATTATTCATTCTCCAAAAATTGCAGCGACAAGTATACCTTAGAAAATAAAATATTTTTCTGGTTCCGAAGAATGCGGTGATAGCAAACCATGCGAAAACAGGTTTTGGGTGACTCGAACCCAAGACCTGCAGTGAGTGCGCCTTTGTAGTTCCTCCGCCCACCAAGTGGGCTAAGCTTCCCATGTGGAAGCTATTCCACCTTGTGCTCCTTATGATTCTTCTTTTCACCCATGAACTTTTAAGCAACAAACATCGCTTCAACCAATACAATGTTAAAACGATGCTCACAGGAATCGAACTCACGACCTTCGTGCTATCATCCAAGCTACAAGGATAATCGATTTAAAAACTTGATGGCATATTTATATGCATTTCCCTTTGCTTGGAAATATCAGCGCTTTTAAAACTGCCCTCATGACATCGATGGACATGGCGGAAAACTTTTATTTAATTTTAAAATTAAAATTTAAACTAAACCTCTAAAATTAAATTTCTCCATTATCGGGGCACCTTTTTCGATGAAACAAAAAGCCAACTTGGGTTTTAAGAAAAACCCACTTCAAATCTGCCATCCATGGTTTTAAATAAAACTTTTTATTTTGCATGCCTTAGTTTTGATAAAAACCCTTCCTTAAACATTTACAATACATAGTACATACCATCATAGATCCTTTTGACATCAAATAACTTTTTGACATAAATGACAACATTTTAGCTTAAAGACTCAAAATGTCCAACAAATCATAGCCATAAACCTTTTATTTTCAATATCCAAATGTGTGACACGTGCACCCAACCTCTGACGCGAATGAAATATTTTAGTGAGAAGCCAACATTTATTATACATCCCCCTGGTTTACTCTCTCGTCTGCTTTGGATATATTACATTGTGTTTACCACTTTCTTTTAATTGGTAACGTCTTTAGAATAAAACATTCCTTTCTAATATAGGTGCTATAATAGCTATTATTAGTTTGACACTACAAATTAATTTTATCTTTTGTGATGCTTCCTACCGGACCACCAATGGGCATATAGTCTTGACCTTAATCAAATGATAATCTTTATAGAAATAACATGATATACTGTCACCCCTTTGAGGTTCTCAACATGTCCTCAAACTTAACATAGAGCTACGATTTGTCCACCTAACATGGCATGTTATGACGGGGAGTAACGTACCACCTGACATGTCGTCATACATAGAGCTGTGTCCGTTTCATCGACTGTGACAAACTTCATCGTGTCATCAGAGCTCACCTACTTCGCTGGACACTTCAGAAATCCCTCGACTGCACCGTACCCGCTCAATGCTCCTGGATTCACTTACCGTATTCCATTTCCTATGATGATTCTTACCTTCGCATCCCATACGAGGGATTCTACCTGCGTGCTGCTGCTCAATGCTGCTCTCTGATGCACCTTACATGACAAACTGGAAAGATAGCCTCACGTATTGTAGGTAAAACCTTCCCCTTTATTGCCATGCATGCACTAGTTCTTTGTCTGTCCCCTTCACTCCGTGCTCTACTGTCATTCCCGACTCGTTCCTCCACATCCAAGGGCCAGTGCCTCGAATCTCCATAGCGTATCTAGAATGCCCTGGCAGTGTTGTGTCTCTGCCGTAAATTCTCGGTGTTAGACTCTTTGGTGTGCCCAGTAGCTACGTCCACCTGGTCGTTGTGATAAATTTTTGTTCGTCCATTTTGACCCAGATTCCCCACGTCGGCTTCATTGCAGTGTTGTCTTTGTTTTATACCGCGATGTCGTGCTCCTAATCGTAACAAACATCCTCCAGATAAAAATTCATTACCTGACGTCGTCAAACTGCTATGCCCACTTCGCATTACCAGCGCTGTGTTTCTTGAGTCTAGGATTATACTCTAGGTCAGAATGGTCTCCTATTTTTACTAGCTTTGATGAGATGTTGAAAACTACCCAGTGCTGCCTCTATTACTCCTACAGACTCATTTCCTACGTGTCAGGTGTCATGTGATGCACGGTCCATGTCTGAGCTTCGCCGAACATTGCTATCATGCCTGTGCACTAGTTCCTCGGGATACCTCTCACACAGACCATGCATCATGGTAGCCACATTCCTACCTTAGAGGGCATCTTCCGTGTAAGATATCTGTCCTCTCTATCTCTGTTTACCACCAATCAACCTCCATAACACCTCTTATGGCTAACCATTTTCACCTTCATTTCACTTTTATACAAATACTCTGTGTTGAACCATGTAATCACTCGCTGTGGATCCCAGCGATTACGGTCTCTACAGTCACTTGCCGAGTCATCCGTGGTGGGGTCCACGTTTTTCTAAACTCATGGTCCGATATGCGCTTCCGTCGGGTCATCACCTTCGAAGTCTTCCAAATTCCACCCGAATATTCCTCGTAAGTGATAGGTAGCCTTCTGGGGTTTGGGCTTCCTCTGAATCGCTGCCATGTAGCCATCGATACATGTCGTGTGGAGTCCGCCATGTCACAGCGTCTACCATTCAACAACTCCGTCGATGTTGTTGTCCGAGTTCGACTGCCAAAGGGTCTTTTGAAATCACATAACACTCTCAAACAATGGGGTCTCATCCTCGGTCACCATTGTACTTCGACATCACGTGACAGCGGACTCTTTTGCTCGGCTTCTGCCCATGGACAATCGGACTTCGTCTCGTGAATCGCCGAAGCCACTGTCCTTTCGCCATTCTGCCGACGATCTCATCGACGTATTGCCGCTCGTCGGTTAGCCACGTCTTCCTCGACCTGGGCAATTCTCGGTTTTCAACCACTATGGCTTTCTTGTCGTTCGTTCATCCTTGTGATATTTGCCGCATACAATTAATACAACTTTTATCTTTTGAACGAAGGAACTTAACAATGAGATTAAAGTTGGATTTTTTTTTTTTAATTGGTGGAAAACATCCCAAAAGGATGCCACTTTCGGGTAAGACCCAAGGAGGCAAGGGTATCCATTCCATTAAAATCGGGGCAGGACTTGGACCTGGCCTACCACGTTTGACATACTCAAGGAGCAAACAAACACACAAAACCAATTTAAAAATAAGTAAATAACAACAAAAATAATAAAATAAAATAAAAAACATGCTCCTTGAGTGTGTCAAAAACAAAAGCACAACCAGACACGCACAATAAGATAAAATAAACCACAACACAAACCACATAGAAAAACACAAGAACCACATAACAAAACACAAACAAGACAAAAACAATAGAACACTACAAAGACATAACCCAAAAAAAAACATGAAAAATAAACACAACCAAAACCTAAAAAAATTTAAAAAATAAAATAAAAAACAACCAACAACAGACAATAAACAAAAGCAAAAAACATAGAAAACACTCACACATAAAAACATGAAATAACACAAACAAAAAGAAACCCAAGAACAAAAACAAAAAAAACGAACAAAAAAACACAAGAACAATAACAAAAAACATTAAAAAACAAAACAACAAAAACACAAGAACAACAAAAAACAACACAAAGAATACAAAAACAAAACAAAACAAAAGAACCCACCCACCTTAAAAAACTAAACAAAAAAAAAAAAAAAAAATTGAACAAAACAATGACCTATCTAGGCCAGAAGACTATTAAGGCAAGAATCAACAGAAAGAATAAAATGAGCTAGGGAACTTAAAAAAATTGAATGAACCAAAGAGAAGCAAAAAAAAAGACAAGAAGAAACTAGGTACCTTCAGAACTGGAGTCATCCAAAGAAATGATAGAAAGAAGAGCTTCCCTAATTTGAGAAGCCCACCGTATAGGAGGGTGGCCATAACAAGTAAGATCACATTTGTCCAAAGCCCAATTAGCTAAAGTATCGGTACTCTTGTTTTTATATCTAACCACATGATTGTAATCAACTTTCAAGAATCCCATCTGGATTAACTAAATCTTCTCAATAATTCTTTTTATTCTCCAATCCACCTTATGATTCTTAGAAGGAGTCTTCAAGAGATTAATCATAAGTTGAGAGTCGGACTCAACTAACACCTTTTCCCATCCAACCTTAGTAGCCTCCTGAAGGCCTTTGAGGATACCATACCCCTCAGCAAGGTTATTGGAAAGAATACCCAAATTATCAGCAAAAGTAAAAACTAGGGAGCCATCTGAAAGTCTACCAATTCCTCCCACACTGGATTTTCCAGGGTTTCCTCTAGAGGCTCCATCGGTATTGACTTTTCCAAAATCCTTAGGAGGAGGTTTCCAATTTCTAGTCCTATCCATCTTACTAATACTCACATTCCCTTTAAGTTGGTTGCCCTTAGAAGATTTAATATTTAATCTTTTCATCACTTGATCCCATCTTTGGTGGGAGTTTTGGGGGTGATTAAGGTGTTGATGGACTGATTCAACTAAGTTGGCTATGGTCTTTTGTCAAATATAGTGAATATCCTTCCTATCTTGATTAAAAATTCGGTCGTTCCTTTCATTCCAAATATTCCAAAGAAGAATGGTAGAACCCATCCAAACTATCTGCCTAATAAAATGATCAACACCCTCTTGATTAGGCCAATCCCTCCAAAGCTATTCAAAAGTAAAAAAATTGGACCACTGTAAGCCAAGTAAAGTGGCCATTCTCCTCCATAGCTCAAAGGCTAAAGTACACTCAATAAAAATATGGTTGATATTTTCTACATTCTCTTCACACATTTCACATCTAAAAGGGCCATGAAAACCACGCTTCATAAGTTGCTCACCAGTAAGCACCCTATGATGCAATAAAAGCCAATTAAAGAACCTCACCTTAGGCCAAAGATTTTGAGCCCACAATCGAGAAAATATGTCAGAAGAATGGTTGGGATTATTATGGCATAAGGTCAAATAACCTTGAGCAACTGAATACTCACCCTTAGTAGTGTTGTTCCATCCAAAACAATCTTTTTCATGGGACCAAGAGAGGGATCTCATATGAAGGATGCCTTGGATATCTTGTCTTTGCCTTTCTTGGATTTGAATAGGCCAGTCCTCAATAGGGATCCAATATCTACCAACCTTTGAATTACAAGTATGGTACCGACAGTAATTAGCCACCTTTATCCAATTAGCTCGGTGAAGCTCCTCCATCCAAGGCCTCCAATCGGGAAGCTGAGTTATCAAAGGCTTGTGACCATCCCAAGAATCTGTCCAAAAATTTACATGTTGACCATTATGAATGATCCAAAATATTTTTTTCTTTATCAAATCCTCACAAGTCTTAAGAACTGCTAAAATGGGAGAACCTTTGGTAGGAAGTTGATAGCGAACAAGGTCTTTAGGACTTTTGTTCTCAGCATATTTAGCATGGAGATTATTGGCCCAAAGAGCATTGGGGTTATGCAACATCCTCCAATATAATTTAGCATCTAAAGCTTTGTTGTTATTAATTGAATACCGGAATCCTAACCCCCCTTCACTCTTAGGAAGACATAAAGTATCCCATTTCACCAAGGCCCATTTTCTTTTCTCCTTAGTACCACTCCAAAGGAAACGATGATTGATTTGATCCAATTCTCGAAGAACAGCCTTTGGGATATTCAAAATGGAAGAAACATAAATAGGAATAGCTTGAAGGTCTGATTTTACCAAGGTGATTCTACCCCCCAGAAGAAAGCCACTTGTTGGTCCACTTTCCAATTTTCTTCTTGAATTTGTCCAACAACCAATTCCAATCTTTATTTTTCTGCCTTTGAATATTTATGGGAATACCTAAATAAATGATTGGAAGAGAGGTCTTATTATATCTTAATTTATCCAAGACCATGGATTCTTTTCTAGCATAATAGTGAAATAAAATAACTTTAGATTTGTCTTCATTGATCAACTGCCCAGTAGCCTTAGAAAAACATCCAATGATTTGCTTAATATTAGAAGCTTCATTAACTGTAGCTTTAACTAAAAGAGTAGAGTCATCCACAAATTGAAGATGAGAGATAGGTCTAGCTCCATGAGCAATGGTAACTCCCTCAAGGGTTTTTTTTCCCTCTTTTTTGTTATAGTCCTACCCAAGCATTCAACAAGAATGATGAATAAATAAGGGGATAGCGGGTCACCTTGCCTAATACCTCTAGAAGGTGGGAAATACTGAGAAGGCCTGCCATTGATAAGAACTAAGTAGGAAACTAAAGAGATACATCCCATAATCCAATCCATCCAATCCTTAGAGAAACCAAATTGCCTCAAAACTTTGATAAGGAAGTGCCAATCCACCCTATCATAAGCTTTGGATAAGTCTAACCGAATGAACATGGAAGGAGAATTTTGCATATCCATGGAATGGATGGCTTCTCGAGCAAGAACTATCTCATATACTATTTGACGTCCTTCCACATAACCCCCTTGCTCTGGGGAAATAATCTTATGCAAAAGAGGCTTCAACCTTTATGCCATGATTTTAGTAATGATTTTGAGAAGAACATTACATAAAGCAATAGGTCTAAAAGCTGAGATATGATCAACCTCTTGAGCTTTTGGAACAAGAGTAATATAAGTTTTATTGATAACCTTAAAATTTTCTTTGGCTTTCCTGGCTTCTTCCACCACCTCTAATAAATCAACATGAAGGATATCCCAAAAATCTTGGTAGAACTCAATGGGAAAACCATCAGGACCTGGGGTTTTCCCTTTTTGCATTTTAAAAACTACTTGTTGAAGCTCATTGATAGTAACGAGAGTAGTAAAAATGGAGTTCTCCTCAGAAGTGATAAGAGAAGGGATTTCTTGAAGAACATTTTTTGTTGTGAAGCTGAGTCAAGAGGAGTAGCAAAAAAAATATTGGAAAAGTAATCAACAACAATAGAGTTCATGCCATCCCAAGTATAAACAACATCTCCAAAATATGATTTTAAGGAAGAAATAAAGTTGTGAGATCCTTGAGCTAGAAGAGATTTGTGGAAGAAATTTGTCTTTCGATCTCCTTCTTTGAGCCATTGAATTCTAGATTTTTGCTTCCATAAGATTTCTTCTTTTTTTCCATTCCTCTAACTGAGTTGTGAGTTTAATTTCATCTACACTTCTCTTCTCTGTGAGGCCATCTAAACAGATTTTCTTATTCAAATTTTCAAGATGAGCAATAACTTCATGTTTTTTTATGAACATCCCCAAACTCTTTCCAGTTCCAAGTCTTGATTTTGGATTTAATGTATTGCAGTCTTTTGGCAAAACAAAACATCTTAGTCCCATGCCTAGGTTTACCTTCCTTCCACCATTTTTGCACATGAGGTCTGAAGGAAATGTCTCTAAGCCACATTAATTGAAAATGAAAAGGAGAGAAACTCACATTGGTTTTCCACATTTCCACCATGACTGGCCAATGATCCGAACAAACATTATTAAGAGTCTTCACTTTAGGAATGTGACCATGGATTAAGAAATTTTCAGAGAGCAAAAACCTATCCAATATCTCCATTATACAAGCTAATCCTTACCTTCTGTTAGACCAAGTCATAAGGCCATTATCTGGTTGGATATCCACAAGATGGAGGTTTGCAATATATTCACTCATGAGGTCAGTGCTTTTGTCCAAAGAGAGGATGGTATTGAAATCTCCTTCGATCAAGATCCAAGCTTTAGGAAAATGAGAGATAATATGAGTAATATCCTTCCACTATCTTCTTTTTTCCTCCAAATAAGTCAAAGCATAAATAGTAATGTAGAGCATAATCTGGTTGGAATGTCTACTTTGAATAGCTATAGCCAACAAACCCCAACTACCAACCATATGGTGAATAACTACCTCTTTTGGGTCCGAAAGACAAGAAATGCCACCCAAAGTCCCTTGGGAACTAATGGAAACCACTTTTCCATCTGGCCAAATTTTACTGGCAATTAAGTCCATATCCTCCATTGACATCTTTGTTTCTTGAAGGAAAACAAGATGTGGATGATTTATCTAAATCATTCTTCTAATTTCATTTTGTTTTGAAAGACTCCCTTTTAGTCCTCTAATATTCCAAGTGATGATATTCATTAATACCGGGGCTAAAAATGTTGGGAAGGGCATTAATCTTACCTTCCTCTACAATATTTTCACCTTCTTTTACCATATGATATTGATTGGTCTTGCAACCTACTTTTTTATTAGAATCCATCTTCAATTTTTTTTCCTATTTCTTGACTTATTCCAATTGAATTTGAGATGGCTTCTAACCTTGAAGAATGCTCGTACACAACCAAAATTTTACTAGATGGTTCAACGGAGTCTATATTGGGACCTGCATTATTTGAAGTTTTGACATTTGAAATATTGTTTTTCTTGTGTAAATTTTCTCCTTTTTTTTTCCGTTGAAAACCTTTGATTTGTTGGTTTGTCTCTGAGTTCTTCCATTCATATTTAAATTGTGTTTCTAAGATTTTAGTTTCCATTATTTCCTCTTCCTCACTTGGGACATCATTTGTGGAAAGGATTTCAAACATATTAGCAGATGACTTTGATTGGTCCTTCATAACTGGTTTTTTCTAAGTGTTCTTCTTCTTAGGTATTTGAAAACCTGCTAAGTTTATATATTCTTTCTTTTCATAAGGAATTTTATTTGGGCAAGCATTGGCCAAATGACCATATTCATGGAAAATTCTACAACAAAAAGGAATGTTCTCATAGTCCACTACTTACTCCCAAGTGTCTTCCCCAAATTGTAATGTGATCTTTTTAGGTAGAGGTTTGTCAAAATCCATTAAAACACAAATATGAGCATAAATAATATGTTCAAAATTTTGAGTACAATCAGCAGTCATCATAAAACTTCCTAAAGAGTTTCCAATTGAAAAAAAAATAGTAGGATTCCAAAATTCAATAGGGAGGCCAAAGAGTCTAACCCACACGGGAGCTATAGAAGGCATCTCTTCTTTGACTTTAAATTTAGTATGCCAGGGCTTCATGAAAAACCCTACCATTCATAAAAACCAAGGACCTCCTTGAAAAGTTTTCTCTCTATCTTCATTATTACCAAATAAAACAAGAAAATAACCATTTGGATAAATAGATATTTGTAACTCACCTTTAGTTTTCCAGATTTTTGCAGCCCAAACTTTGAAAGCAGATAGACTCGGATGAAAACCCATGAACCGAAAAATTAGTCCTCTTTTTTCTAAATCTTCAATGCCATTCTGAATGTTACCCATATCAAGCTTAACAATAGGAGTTCCATCAACTGCTTTAAGACATCCTGACTCTATTTTCCTGGGATCAATCTTAGGAATTCTTAGAGGTTTATGGGAAGCCCTAATATTGATATTAGCATTGGGTTGAGGCTGTCCACCATGAAGGGCATCCTTAAAATTTATTTTTGGGACTGAGTCTTCGAAATTCTTACCCTTGATAGGGGTTTTCATAGTAGAATTATTTTTTGGGTGCACCTTAGCACCAGATTCACTTGAGATATGAGCCATTTTTTGATCAACTGCTTGAAACTTGTTTTTTGATCTCTTTAATCCTTGCCCTAGACGTCGTGGAAAGGTATGGTTTTCACTTTTCTTTTGTGTAGCAAATTGGAAGCCGTTGTCACTCAAGTTCGCAGTATGATTTGTTGAAAGACAAATTTCTAACCCATATTGTATCCCCTACAACATTTCTTGCTAAAATATTGAGCATAAACCACAAAAATATTGGTCGCTAGGGCCCAAAGGCCCTAAAAACCAACCTCTGGAGCTGCTTGCACTTAAACCAGATGAAACCCTCGCATAGCCGCTTGCCAAATATCTTGTTCACACATAGGGATGCGCTAAGATTTGTGTTTCTCCAAATGATATGAAAATTAGTGGAGTGGTTCAAGGGTTTTTAGACATCTAATATCAAAATATTAGCTCAATCCGAGTCCGTATGAGTGAGATATGGCCGAAACGAGTTCGATAGTTTGGGCAGTCCTACAAAAAATGTCTAATCAATTTCGTCTAATCATATTCATCAGATTAAAGTTGGACTTGATAAAAAATTATTTATTTAGATAATTATATAAATTTACTTATTATTTTATTTGTTTTATTATATATATATATATATATATATATATATATATATATATAATTTATTGGAACCAACAATTATATTCAATAAAAAAAGCACAAGATTCCTTTTATTAATATATATATATATATATAATTTTTTATTTATATTTTATCATTTTTATGTTTTATTTTGATTATTATTATTATATATATGTAATATAATAATAATAATATATTTTTATTTTTATTTTTTTTAGTGAAACATACCCAAGACAAAAAGCACCACACTTAACAACACAAATCGACGAAAACAAAACTTGACGATAAATACCGTCGACAACCAATCGATGATAAAAAATTCATCGATATACAATGACGACGAAATTCATCGACAAAAAAATTCGTCGACAAGAAAATATCATCGACAAGAAAAATGTCATCGACAAGAAAATGTCATTGACAAAAAAATATCGTCAACAAGAAATTAGCAAAAACTACAAACCCAAAACTAAGCGAAACATTCGACACTCACGACAAAACCAAAAGCATCCAAACACAACAAGGAACATTGGAATTAAATTACAAATATCAAATATGAGATATAAAAAATATCGCTCCAAGGACAACAAAATGCTTAAAATACAAAATTGAAAAGGTTGATCCCCAAGCTTTGGAGCTAGTTGTGAAGCAGCCACAACAAATGGCGACTCTACTAGGAAATGCTCCTAGCATTTCAGTAAGAACCCAATATGAAATGAAAACACACAAAATTAGTGAAACAAAAATCATTTAGCAATGTCTCAAGGAGGTGGGGGTAAACAACTTCAAAATAAAACAACTAATCCATCTGCATTTGCTCAGTGTGTGCGAACGTGATTTATTTTTGTATTTCTAGAAGTCCTCCAGATTCCATCATCCCTTTATGCATTAGGCTATAAAGTACAACTCAAAAAGTGAAGACTTTTATAGACAAAGCCCCATTGCAGTTTAGGCATCTATAACCCCGATGAAGTTTATCTAACATATCCATGTGTTGGCTTAATGCTTTGCAAAGCCCATCTATCCTAGGTGTGTCTAGAATTCCAATACTCACTTTTTTTTTTTATTTTTTTTTCTCTTTCTAATTATCAAGCTTTGCCTAGACAAGGTCCCACTGCTAGTCAAGCGTCTATAGCCCCGATGGAGTTTTCCTGAACTAGATGACAGATTTCAAGAAATATGTTGCATAGCTTGTACCTATGAACTCTTGCAAAAGCATCCAGTATCACTAGGTTAGAAAGCTAAAGTAGAGCTTTTTAGATTTTCACCTTGGGTTGCATAATCAAGACAACTTAATCCTTCTTAATTCCATAAGACTATTTAATGTGTGTGAATCCCATGTGAAGCTTTGTCTAAATTTTCATTATTCCACTTTCCACCATTTT
This sequence comes from Wollemia nobilis, assembly GCA_028583015.1. NCBI lineage: Eukaryota > Viridiplantae > Streptophyta > Pinopsida > Araucariales > Araucariaceae > Wollemia > Wollemia nobilis. Next base: position 422,345 of record JAQPPZ010014872.1, on the reverse strand, counting down.
GATCCCCAAAATCTGAGCATGATAACCAAATAACTCATCCCCCTTTTCTTGGGTTCACCAATTTTCATATCAGGTACTCCAACCTACTAAATAAAAGAAAACCAACATAGGCCAGAGACCCAAAAATTAGCGATCACAAAATATAACCTCAAAAACAAGGAGCAAGCCAAAACACAAAATTAAAAAAACCAACCAAAGTTATATCCAAGTAGAAATCAAGGACAAAGCCAAAATGAAAAGCAAAAACCAAAACTATATATAAATCTACAATATGGTGCAAAGTTTGGACTATCACTTTCTCGGAATCCAAACATGATTAGAACATTTCAAAATAGATATAACATGATAAGCATGCCAAATGTTGTAGGACTCCAACAAAAACAAGATTAAGCCAAACAATACAACAAACTTCAACTTGCCTTTCTCACCCCACCAATTTGATTTAGTTCCATTAGCAATACCATAGGTGAGACTCAAATCATTAAATTGATTAGAAAACATTTAATTTTCAATTGATTTTTTTTCTATTCTTCAAAATACCAATTTCACAACTCTATTCTGAATTTAGAATTAGGCTTTCTTTTTTGAATATGAAATATTGCAAACAAGAGCCTATTTCTAAAAATTTCAAAACCAATTCATTGTTCATGTTTTTAGGTCAATCAAATTTATGCAAAAAATTGCAAGCATACATGATATTTCCTAAATGGGAGTCGTTATAAGCTTTTATCCTAGATTCAATAATTAATTGATGATGAATTTGATTCAACAATTCAAGTGCATCAACTTCTTTTTCATTCATAAAAGCATTCTTATTAAAGTTGTATGTAGAGACTAATCCTTGTTCTTCATTTACCTTCAATAGCATTTCATCATAAACATCATTCAAATTCAATAAATGGTCATAAAAATTTTCACATGAAGCTTGGATGCTTGGACACAAAAGGTTAGATTTTACCTTTTGCACATTTTCATTTACCAAATCTTGGTGAGGATTTGCAATTTCTTCTTTTACCTCATGGTATTTACCTTCATTGATTACCTGTTCATCAAACATACCAAAATTGGGCACCCAATTGAAAATATATCCATCCTTTTCAACCTTCAAATCCTTTTGTTCAAAGTTTTTGTCAAATAACCCATATTCATGACAAAACCCTTGATTTACTTCTAATAGATCAACATATTTATCATTTGGTTCCAATTATTTGTTCATTATCCATGATATATCTTCATTTGAATCCTCAAAAAAATCATGCAAATTTGTATCCGAGTTTTCAATAGTCAAGAATGAAATAGAATATTTTACCTCTTCCTCATCCAAAATAGATGAGTCATAAGAAACTTTTATCATTTCTTCCCTTTCTATTTCAACAAGATCTTCAATAAACTTATGTTCAACATGATCAAATTTTGTAACCTTCTCAAATATTGCAAATGTAAGATATTCATATGAAGTATAAGTTTCAACCTCATGCATATCAAGTAGAATAGAAGTTTCATCAACAGGGGTGTGAGAAAATAACACATCTTCATATATTCCCCAACCATTGTAAAAATTGTCATCCAAATTCATGGTATGAAACTCTATGGTTTTCGTAACATGACCTTTTGATTCATCCATAAATTATTTTTCTTCTTGATCCTTGGTAGTAGGATCGTTATTATCTTCTAAAATTTGATTAGATTCCAACCCTTCCAAAATATTCTCAAATTGTGTAAGAGTTGTAATATCTTCCTGTGAGAAAGCAATTGTGTTATCCTGCATATCAATTGACACAAAGGGTTCCTTAGAAGGTTTAGAGTGAGCATAATCATCCAATTTATTCCAATAATTATAGTGATCATATTCCAAAATCAAGTTGTGATACTCAACTATTTTAACATCTTCCAGTTCATCAACGTGTTCCTCATCAAATTCACCTTCATATTCCTTTGATGGTTCAATAACTTCCAAAAGTGGGCTACTTTTTGTATCCAAGTTTGCAAGCTCAATATCTACATTTGTAACCCATGATTCAATTTCATCACAATTTGGAGGGTGAGGATTTTCTTGATCATTAGTTTCAACAATCTCATCCAAAGTGTCTCCCAAGAACCAGTGGTGAAATTCTATTATGTCTTCAAATTCATTTATTGATTATCTTCTAATTTCACTTTCAACCACTTCATTCAATTCTATGGTAGGTTATGTCCTATAACATATTCTAACACTAGTTATATTTAGGAAACCATTATCTGAATACTCATGCACTTATAGAAATGAACCCCTCTATGCACAATCCTCATTAGTGGATGTTGGATTGGCAACTTGCACCTCCTCTTGGGCAATATCTAAGGTGGTTGTAATATTTGGAAATTCACATTCATCCCCTTGATCATTCACCTTAGGCATCATTGGAGTGGAGGGTGCTATATTCAATGGTTGGTGTAGGTTGGCTTCACTAACTCTAGAAGAATAATCTTTCATGGGAACATGTTGTGCCTCCACTTGCCCTTGTTCTACCATTATTGCAACCTCATAGATTCTAGAAAAATATGAGTCATCAAGGTTTTCCTTAATAAGTATAGCAAGTGTGGGGGGTATGGCTCCCATGTATACTTTAATAGCTTCCTCTTCTTGTATGTCAAAACTTTCCCATATTTGAGAGTGCAATTCATGGAACCTCCCATTGAATTGACTCATGGATTCATTAGGCTCTTTACAAATAGAGGTAAATTGATTTTGCAACATATATAAGTCAACTTGATTACCAAAATGATAAAGATAGGTTGCTTCTAGTTGGATCCAAGAAGTCCTAACCTCCATGGGTAACTTGCCATACCATAAGAATGATCTGACATCCAAAATGTATGAGAAAAACCTACAAGCAACATCCTCATAGAAAATTTGGGATTGAAATAATGTGCTCTTGTACTCATGCAATTTTTGTAGGTAAGTCAATTTTTGTAGGTATCCTGATGTCACTTCTTGATTAAACAGTCGTAGAAACTCCAATAACATTTTAGGAATTTTATGGGGTGTTCCAAACATGGTAAAACACTCATAATACTTTCCTAACATAGATACCATTTCTTCTCTTAAAGATATGATTTGCTCCTCTAATGTTGCCATTAGTGAAACTCAAAGAATAACTTTAGAACCAAATTTGTTAGTCAAATAAAAATATCTTGCAAATAAGCATCAAATGACTAAAAATTTTCAAATGAGTAAATCATAAAGATCATCATTTTAACATCATCCCAAAATATATACATCAATTAAACCATGTGAAAGAACATTCTCAAATTTTCCAATAGGTTAGCATTAATACATCATTAAATAGAGAATATTAGAATCAATGAAATTCATCGACAAAATTTCATTAGTCAAGACCAATGTCTATGGATAAATCTTTCAAGTAACATGAACAATTTAGCATCTAAATAGCAATTGAATAAATCAACTCAAGCCTTCTTAGCTCCCAAATTATTGAGTGCTAAAAGATTACCAAAGATGATAATCAAATTAACTTGAAATATTTAGCAATTAAAACTCTCAAAGTTACACCAAATCACATCATTCATATATGAACAATTCAAAAGTGTTAGATCAATGAAAACCAATGCATGAATTGCTTAGCATAAATAAAATAAAGTAAACCAATTCAGGCCCTCCTTCTAGTGCCAAAATATTGAGTGCTAAAGGAGGCCTAACGATAATAGATAATAGGGCATGAAATATTCCACAATTTAAATCCCTATAGCATTTAGAATCACAATAAAATAAACCACATCATGCCCTCCTTCTAGCGCCAAAATGTTGAGTGTTAATTTTACCCAATTGTGAAATTATACTCTCCCTTAGGGTTTGGATCCCAAAATCCTTTATTGCAAAGAATTTTAAACAAAACAACTTCTCCAAGGTCTCCGCTATATTATCTTTTGCATGTGTGTATTAGTAATCTTAATAAAAATATATCAATTCAATTCTAGGAACACCTTAGTGATTGCAAGTAACTGTAAATAAGGGGCATGTATTGGTTTATTTTACCATGCTAATTTAATGATTGTTAATAAAACAAAAATAAAGCAAACGTGAATTGGCCCTCATATGACCATGATGTAGTGCTTTAATTCTTTTTATCTTGTAGGATTTTAAGGTAGATTTTATCTTCCCTTATTAGGTAGGTTCTAAAAAAGTTTTATCTTGCATTAAATCCTACTTTAAGCATGAAAATGAAGATTAAAATCTATCTATGAATACAAATCTAAAATTATGAATAGGCTCAATAAATATAGCTTTTTATCATGAATATTAAGATAGCCTTTAATATGATTAATAAATTATCCCTCTTTGGTGAAATTAATTTTCACAAAGAGATAATAATTTATTGCCTTAAAATAGAGGCTTTAAGATACAATTTTAATTATCCCTCTTTGATGAAATAATTTTTTTTATAAAGAATAATAATTTAATGCTTTAAAACTAATACCTTTGATGTAATGATAAATTACCCTTCTTCAATGAAATCATAATTTTCATGAATAAAGGTGCATTTATTGCTTCGAAAATGATGGTTCATGAAATGCCATGAAAATTTTCCTTCCTTTTATGACATTGAATTTTCATAAATAAGAGGTCATCTTATACCTATAAATGAAATGCAGAAATTAAAAATTTGATTTTACCTCCAAAACTGAAAAAAATTAGATTTCCAAAATTATAAAAACCCTTAAACATAGTAATTTTCAAAAATTATAAAATCGAAATGACCTTGGAATGAGTCTGAATCTGTTGTGTATTTAATATTGATATTCATTCTAGGGCTCCATGTAATTGTTTTTGTCATATTTTTATTTTACAATTTTTTTTTAAATTTTAGGCATTAAAATAAAAATCGTAAAAAAATAAAATGACAAAAATAATTATATGGAGCCCTAGAATGAATATCAATATTAAATACGCAACATATTTGGACTCATTCCAAGGTCATTTCTATTTTATAATAATTTTTGAAAACTGTTGTTTTTAAGGGTTTTTATAATTTCGGAAATCTGATTTTTTTCAGTTTTGGAGGTAAAATCAGATTTTTAATTTCTGCATTTCGTTTATAGGTATAAGATGACCTTTTCTTTACAAAAATTCAATTTCATAAAGGAGGGGGAATTTTCATGGCATTTCATGAGCCATCATTTTTAGAGCAATAAATTCACCTTTGTTTATGAAAATTCTTATTTCATTGGAGAAGGGTAGTTTATCATTACATCAAAGGTCTTAGTTTTAAAGCATTAAATTATTATTTATGAAATTTTTGATTTCACAAGGGATAATTAAAATGATATTTTAAAGCCTCTATTTTAAGGCAATAAATTATTATCTCTTTGTGAAAATTAATTTCACCAAAGAGAGATAATTTATTAATCATATTAAAGGCTATCTTAATCTTCATGATAAGAAGCTACATTTATTGAGCCTATTCATAATTTTGGATTTATATTCATAGATAGATTTTAATCTTCATTTTCATGCTTAAAGTAGGATTTAATACAAGATAAATCTTGTTTAGAACCTACCTAATTAGGAAAGATCAAATCTACCTTAAAATATTACAAGATAAAAGGAATTAAAGCACTACATCGTGGTCATATGAGGGCCAATTCACATTTGATTTATTTTGGTTTTATGAACAATCATTAAAGTAGCATGGTAAAATAAACCAATACATGCCCCTTGTTTACAGTTACTTGCAATCACTAAGGTGTTCCTAGCATTGAATTGATATATTTTTATTGAGATTACTAATACACATATGCAAATGCTAATATAACGGAGACATTGGAGAAGTTGTTTTCTTTAAACTTCTTTGCAAGAGAGTTTTGGGATCCAAACCTTAAGGGAGAGTGTAATTTCACAATTCGGTAAAATTAACACTCAACAGGTACCAACACAATGTGATACTTATCATGGTAGACAAACCGATCAAAGTAACACACTTCATACCAAACAACACCAAGTATGATGTAGTAGTAGTCACCAATAGATTCACCAAAGAAATATTTAGGTTCCATGGATTTCCTAAAGTGATCATCTCTTATCAAGATTCTAGGTTCACATATAATTTCTAGCAAGTGCTCCATTGTGCAATCAACACTACACTATTTATAAGTTTTTCTTACCATTTGAAGAGAGATAAATAGACTTAGAGAATCAATCAAGTCTTAGAAGACAAGCTTTGCATGTATTGCATGGATCAAAAGTCTCGATGGGAGGACTTCTTACCATTACCAAAGAATTGAGATAATTTTGGGCCCGATACACTCATGGAGATGGGGGAAAAAATAAAGGTAATCCAATAAAGGCTCAAGGAAGCTTTGTATCGCCAGAAGAGTTATGCTAACTTGAAAAGGACTCCTTAGGAATTATCTATGGGAGATAGGGTATTTTTGAGGGTTAAGTCTATGAAAAGTGCTATCAAGTCAATAAAACTAGATCCAAGATATGTTTAACCATTCGCCATCCTGTAAAGAATTAGCCCTATTGCCTACAAACTTAAATTGCCACCTAATTTGGCAAAGATCCACAATTATTTCCATGTGTCCCTTATTAGGAAGTATATTGCTGATCCTAATCATATTTTGGATGTCTCAAAGCTACAAATATCGGATCCAACATACATTGAAGTGAAACCAATAATGATCCTCAAATTTTACTCCAAGACCATGAGGAAGAGAAACCTAGAGCAATGTAAGGTCCAGTAGGATCTACTACTTGAAAGGAATGCCACATAGGAAAAAGTGGAGGACATGAGGAAATGCTTTCCTTATTTATTTGAAAATAATGTGTAATATTATTTCAGGTAGACTTTGTTTGATGCATAGATAGATAATCTGATAGAGATACTTATGCATTGATGATGGTATGTATGCACTAATATATACCTCATGACTTTATGATGATATTTATATTTTACTCTTTGATATTACCATACAAAGTAATTTGGATGAATTATTTTCATGCAGTATATATGTTTTATTCCTTGAAGAATATGGTACTACTGATATTTGGTTGCATCACAGGCAAGAGATATCGTGGCTGGAAGAAGCTAACCTTCTCATGGAAATAAGGAGTTGTTCGACCACCAGGAACGAGATAATAGAAAAAGAAAAAATGATGATGAAGACAGCCCATGGGTAACATGGATAATTACCCCATATATAGGTATACTCATGACTACACCATTGGGAAATGATGTCTGAGACTAGCCCCCTAGATATGATAGTGATAGTAAGCCTATATTAAAGAGGTCATCCATAGGATAAAATAATGGTGTGGAATATTGAGCTTGCATGGATGCCTATGATTGAAATTTCATAAAAGCATTATGGTTAATTATTTTCTTTGATATTCTTTCATTTTGCATTGATATTTTATCGCTTGCTAACTATGGTAACACAAGGGATTGTGTTTAGTCTAAGGGGGGAGTATGTCACATCCCACCTTGACCCAAACCCTTGTGCTTGGAAAAGAGAAATAAAAATTAATGTAGACATAGAAAATATTTTAAAATTTTCTAAGCATTGGAAATAGTGGTAATTCATTTATTTGTTTAAAATGCACCCAAGAAAAGAAAACAATATATATTTTAAATAGAAAATGGGAGTTATCATGTGAACTTAATTATTAGTGTGCTTAACAACTAATATGTTGATAAAATACTTTGAGAAAGGTATTTGGGTTCTAACATGCCATTAAGGGCCATGAGAAAAAGCAATCTGTACTCAAATATTCTAGGAAGAATTTAAAAATAGTATTGGTCATTCAAAGGTCCTCTAAAACACTATTGGCTACCTTTGATGTATACCATGTCCTCTACGATGCATAAGAAAATACTATGCCACTAAAATGCCTACATCATCATCCTCATGACCTCTCCAACAAGTCATTACCTAGACTAACCTTCACCTTTGGAGAAAACACCCCTGAATGCTATAAATAGTGATCGTGGGTTAACCAAAAATGAGTCATGAATGCTGGGAAAATTTATAATAATATTGATAGGTAAATTTTGGCCTAGGGAGTATATTCTTTACCCTTTTGTAAATTAGAAACCAATCAACCTAAGTTTTAGAGTCTTTGATTGAAGTATTCATAGAAGGGAGAGTAAGCAAGGAGCACTGGACAAAGAAATATTTCAAGGAGCTTGTATTGTTCATGTCATATCCTACCTTATCTCCATGCCCATTTGTTTATGTAATATTTTAATCTAAATGCACTTTTGACTATTGAATCTGGAATGCCTTATATGATGGTGTATGATTGAATCTATTAAATGTTTAATCTAATGAATGTATTATGGGTGATTTAAATGGATTGAAGCTAGTGGTTAGTGGGTTATTTATATTTGAATGTAGTTATATTTAAATGTTTTAATATGACCCCAGATAAACAACATTCCCTTTAGCAATCTCAGACCTAATAATTTTTCCTAATTATCATATCTGGAAACTTACCCTTTTATAGCAACGACAATATTAAAAGGATGTTAATAACATTGGGTAGGCCACCTGGCCGAATCATATATTAATTAAACCCTTGACAAACTAAGGTTTTCTATATGGGTACCCTAGATGAAGCAAACACCACTAGCAGAGCCATTGCTAGGTGGTGTAGACACCAAAACAGCACCAATCCGATTATGTGACTGCAAACACTGATCGCTTTGACTAACACAGCCCCCAGGGCAGCCCTCAGAGGTTAAACAGTGGTCTTAACCACTTTCATAGCAATTTTGTGAGGTCAAGAAGCAATTTGGCACACTTGGACACTTTGCGCAGTGTTCGTATCACCCAGGTACGAATTCAAAATAGAATCCGTCCCACCCTAGGACGAATTCTGAATCCGTCCTTGGGTGGGACGAATTCTAAGCTTAACGGGCAAAAAGGCAAATGGTGCCAAGTGGCAGCCCATAACATTCAGTTAAGGGCTCCTACCTTGCACGCATGTGTAAGTGGACAGAGGGGCCGTTAGAGGACTGTTACAAGAAGCATTTATCAAAGTTCAAGTCAATGAAGGACTCCCCTCCCTCATGGGAAGACAAGACTGCCACATGGCGCCTATGGCCAACACTTGGCATTGGTGCTTCCCTCCCAAAAGAGACCCCTTGGGTCTATAAAAGGTGGGAATTTTATCACCCAAATATACAGGTTGAAGGAGTTTTCAAGCAACGAAGTGCTGCCGAATTGAAGACTCACTTGCATCCCCCTTTGTTCACCTTCCTACATCCATCAATCTCTTTTGCAAGGGAGGTTGTTGGGTGGCCTTTGGAAGCTCGAACCTTACTCAAATCCGACGCATGGACATCTGAACCTACCAATTCGCCGACCCCCAATCCTAAAAGGTTTTGGGCCCATCCCCGGTGGATTGGCTCCAAAATCGAGGGCCAACGGTGGGAGGCCCACTTGGGCACCCCCGCACCTCCCAAGTCCTAATTTTAGTTTTTGAGCACTTTAGATTATTTTTTAGATTGCATTCTGTGTTACTAGGTCTGATTAGTCCATAATTGCAATTTTGTAGCTTTTAGTCAGAGTTTAGGGTGTTTTGTATTGCTTTGTCTTTTCGCTAACATGCTGGTGTCAAGGTCAAATTCACGAGGGTGGAGGCCAAATTGGGAAAATCCGACCATCTGGGTCGTCCCAAAATGGCCCCAATTACCTAACCCCCTATTTGCGGGGAGTTTTGCGGGTCCGGGATCCGACATTGGAGCAGCAGCAGGTCGGTTTCTCCTACTCAGAAGAATTCGTCCCACCCAGGGACGAATTACAGTCAGAATTCGTCCTTCCCAGGGATGAATTCCAGTTTAAGGTGGATTGGCCAGCTGCATCAGTGGCAATGGCCTTCTGGTCACTTTTCTTACCTTCTGTCAGGTTTTGAAGCAATTTGGATTCACTATTTTCACGGTTTCAAGCAAATATTCGTATGCATATTTTGTTAGTTTTAGAGAGAAAACGCTTTTCATTTGCAATAGGTGCTACTAACGTCTTGATCATTTCTTTGTTCGTAGTAGAAGCAGCAGAGGCGAAGAACTCATCGACATCAGTGGTGGCATCATCTTGGCCCGCCCATTGCAATCGTGGGCACGCGGAAGGAGGAATCATTTAGCGATTGTAATCAAACCCTATTTGCGCTCCTAGCCCCTGAAAAGGGAGGAGGCATTATTGTAACAGAGATCGAAAGAAATTAATGAAAGGGTTGTGTTTTCTTTATCTGATTGCGTCTCTTCCAATGTGTCTCTTTTCTATTTCATGCAATTTACATTCCTAGGACTTAAGCGTGCTTAATTTTGAATGCAATTGCACTTGGTGTTTCCTTTGACCGGAATCTCGTTCTTTCAGTGGCGATCACGGTGGGACCCTATTCCCTGGTTTTTGAAATCACAGAAACTGATCAAAGTTTTGTGTTTGTGCTTGACAGGTACATCTTTTTTTTTGTTTTAGACTGCTATTCGTCTCTGACAGGGACGAATCCTTTTCTGCAATTCGTCTGATCCTGAGACGAATTCAAATTCGTTTCTGGGTGGGACGAATTCTATTCTGCAATTCGTCTCCCAGAGGGATGAATTCCTGTCTGCGGATTTTTAGAGCAGAAATTCAGAGACAATAGGAGCAGGCAGAGAAGAGGTAGGGATTTTTATTATCTCTATTAAAATTTTCTGTTTCTGTTTCTGTTTCTTTAATTGTTTTCATTTAATCTTGCATTGCATTAGGAAAAGTCATGTATGCTAGTTTCATTTTGTTGGATAAAACGAATCCCACACACATCACGAAACAACTTTAAACCAAGGAGCTGGTCGTAAGACCCCAGCCCTTGATCAAGACCATTGGTGGATTTAATCACCACCTTGGCTTGATTTGCATCCATTTCCCGATTGTCAACTGTTGTTAGGCGTAAATCCTGATGAAGACAGACCGAGCGTAGCTGGGGTGATTCCCATGCGCACGAGGATAAGTTTTCTATGGTAGGTGCCATTAACAGGAAAATCCCCCTTCCGTACCACCTACGTACCACGTACCTTCTGCTCTCACGTACCTATAGTCTCCCTCTCGTAAGGGCGGGCATATAGAGAGGTTGGTATATCGGCCTGGCTGGTATATTGAAGGGGCGACCTTTTTGGAGTGATAAGAGCCTACATGATGCATTTAAACGTTCTACAAAATCTACAAAAACAAAACAAAACATCAAAATGCACTAAACCAGTTTAGGACACACCAAGAATCCTTAAAAGAGATAATCACGGTCTTGTGAATGTGTGTGTTTAATTCTGCTTAGTGTAGACAAAAAAAAAAACATAAAAACGAGATAAAAATTTATTTAGATAGCATAGAAGCACCGCAATGGTGTACACCCGCAGTCAAGCCCAATCAAGGGCGGAAGCTCCGAAAGGTACACAAAAAGCAGGCACAAGTCGCCTTCACTTCAGTCCTGAGGATTTGGTCATACCGCCTTATAGGTCAAACCTACAAAAGAATCCAATTCAGAATCCTCGGTGGGGTATGCCTATTCAAAGTAGCCCCTTTCGGGAAGATGCCTTACATGTAGACCTTGACATAAATAGAGAATCACCTCTTGAAGGTAGGCATGAGTGGCCACCGTGCGATGAAGCGCTAAATAGGCACACCGTCCATTTGGAGGGGCAACGTGGATATGGTGTCCCTTCTTTACCTATCATCAGAACAGAGAGACCAAATCCGGAGCGCAGGGCTCCTTACATAGGGTGACCTAACTCCGCTCATCCCATTTACACCCGTGAAAGGGAGTATGAGGAAAACCATCACATTCCTCGAGAGCAATAAAAAATGCGGGAACCTTGCATTTCTGCACCAGCAGGATATCATGATCACCCCTTGAGGCCAGAACCTCGAGCACATACTGCCTACCTCGACATAGGGAAGCGACCCCTTGAGATTTTAGAGCATCAAAACCGAGGTAAACCCATGGGAGGAACATTTGAACCTTCTAAACAAAATAGGGTAGAACAAATTGATCCGGCTGTCGCCAGATATACCACCCGTCAAGCCCAAATCATGCGGCTTAAACAAAGTCAGTAAGAGATAGAGTATCAATACCGCTTGGATAAAGAACACATGCAACGCAAAGTGGATGAGTTACGCTATGAAATACCTAAGAGGGGGGCAACCCCTCGCATCCAAAGAGCTGAACAGTATGAGAGGCATAATCCGTTGGCACAAGACAGGTCTCCATGACCTCGTCAAGCTCTGCCTCCAAGACCCCATAGATTCAAGAGGGAGGCAACTCCCCGAAACAATGATGGGTACCTTCAGCAAGAACTTGATCAGGGTCATAGGTTTCACCCTGAGACTCCTCAAGAATTTTACGAGGAGTATGAACCAGAGGAGGAGTATATCGAAACTCCCCATCAAGGCAGGAAGGATGCCATTTGGCCACCCCTCCATAGGCCTCCAGTTTACCGTAACTTGCAACAAGAGCGAACAAGATAGGAATAAATAAAATCTTCCAATGCATACCAAGCGCTATTGGAGCGTTTAGAGTCGGTGGAGACAAAAGCTGCTGGGCATCAAAAACCCACATTACGTCTACTCCTCAATAATCCGGTGCATCCCTCAGTGCCTACACCTCTTTACCCTGAACACTTTAAGTTGCCTCAATTGGTAGTTTTTAAAGGTGAAGAGGACGCACAGGAACATGTTACACGGTTTCTAAGCCAATGCTTCGACATTCAAGATAATGACGCATTATTGCTTAGAACATTCATAACCACATTCGCAGGCCCTGCCTCGGATTGGTTCACACAGCTACCCAAACACAGCATAAGCAGCTTAGATCAGCTAGTAGATGCGTTTCTTGAACGCTTCGCCTTCAACACAAAGAAGAAGGCATCACTTAGTGATCTTGCTAGCCTTAAACAATTTGAGGGGGAAACAATGATAGCATACGGGAACCGATGGAGAGCTTTGCTTTCTAAGTTACCCTACCGTCCTCCCATGTCGGACCTCACGCAAATGTTTGCGAAAAGTTGTTTAAAATCAATCTCTGGTCTATTGTTGCTATGACAATATGACAGCTTAGAAGAAGCTTTGGCGCAAGCCAGAGTCATAGAAGAGATTAAGATAGGCGAAGGCGCAATTGCCAAGCCTAAGAAGAAAGAGTGGAATAAAACCACTAAAACCGGGACAACGCAACCACAACACGCTGCAATCAACCAAGTTGCAATAAATGTCCTAGCGCCTGTGCAAGAAACGCAGCCTCAAAAGGCTAACTACCAGGCAGTGCCTCCTGCTTACGAAAGAGATAACAGGAGACAAGAACAGTATCAGCAGCGTCGCCCTAGGCGATAATTCACCCCGTATGTGGAGTCTAGGGACTCCTTATTTGACCGCTTGTCAGTGGCGAATCTAGTTACTCTGCCAGAAATCCAAATTTTTGACCCTAACGTTCCCAAGCCTAGGGGGTATAGGGAGGAATTGTATTGCAGATTTCATAGACGCAGAGGACATGACCTAAATGGGTGTTGGAAATTCAAAGAACTAGTCCAGGATTTGATCGACAATCGAACATTGGTCGTGGACAACCCCATCGCACCTAACAACCAACAAATGGGGGTATTCAAGGACCCCTTGCCTGCACATGAGGCACAGACAAAACCACTCCAAATAAATGAGGTGCGACAAGATCTTCCCGCACAAGGATTTGTGGGAATGATTAGCATTGTAACAAGGAACATAAAATACCCAGCAGTTGCCCCCGAGGTACCTGCGAGGGAAGTTCCGTCGACATCGCAGCCTCAACAATGCCTAACGCAGTTACCTCCGCCTAGACCTGAGGTCACGATACGAACCAAACTCACGCGAGTTTGCGGACCACGTCGCCTAGGTCTGTCCATCTACGAGCTTATTCAACAATCAGCTCCACATAGAGAAGCTCTTATGGACATCTTAAAAGCCATTGAAGTACAACCCCACGAATCTAATTCTTTCAACGCCTTCGTGGGACATGTGAAACAATGTACGGAGCCTGTCATCACATTCAAAGAAAACGAGGTCAAAACAATATCGAATGACATGCCGGATCCACCCCTGCACGTTATCGCGTGGGTCAATAGGATCCCGTACAAGAGAGTGCTGATAGATACTGGCTCGTCCAGTAACATCATAACCACTGCAGCGTTAAAGCATTTAAAACTGCCAGCCTCTCACATCACAGACTTCCACGTACACACTGCGAGCTTTTAACGATGCAATTTGCTCGACAGTCGGCACGGTTGTTCTGCCTATACAGGTAGGACAAAAGTTAATACCCACACTGTGCCATGTCTTGGAAGGCAAAATGGCTTATAACATACTGCTAGGGCGGCCTTGGATCAGGGGACATGAAGTGTGTCCCCTCGATCGCACACCAGTGCTTGAAATATGCCTATGAAGGGCAAATACATGTAGTCCCAATGGACTTAGAGCCCTTCAAGTATTGCAATGCGGTACAATTCATACCTCAATCGACCCTCCCATCAACGCATTTGGATTTTCAATTAAATCCATCTAAACAGGGTCCGATACCGTAGGCACCACTGGTGGCCAATAAGGCAAAATCCCAGCTAGGTGAGACTTCATCATCGGCTTCTTCAACATCAACGCCACCTATCATGGCCCAACAGAAGGACAAGGGAAAGCAAATCATGGAGGAGGTTAAGCCTCTAGAAGAGGGGTTGCCCATGATCTCAGCAATATCAACAGAGGAAGTGCACAATGCAACTGAAACCAAGACTCCTGAACAACCAAACATGGAATGGACTCAGGAAGGACTACCATTTCCTCCTACCCAATCATCAATAATCACTGTTGAGATGGCCAGTACAGGCCTGAGAGAGTACATAGTGCAAAATGTTGTGGCAACCCCCACACTGGAGTCGGTACAAGACATGGGAAGACCTCGCCTTCCCATTGGAACAATCGTCCCTCTAGGCTACCCACCGAACCAAACGAATTTTGTGTATGGGGGCCTTGATCATGGTTCCGAACCATGCGAACAAAAGGAAACAGATGAAGAACCTTTTGTCGAAAACATCAATTATCTGTCGAACCCAAAATTTGCCCTAAAATATCTCGAACAATGCAATTGGCATGGGTATGGGTTAGGCAGATATGAGCAAGGGATGCGGATCCTTTGCCAACCAAGGTATCAGATGCCATATGACAATTCAGGGGTAGGGTTCAACCATCCCTTGCCATTAGACATCTTGGTTGAAAACATGCAAGGCCTAGAAATAGGCAATAGGGGGGGATTGGCACAAGACCCGTACGCCAATCCAAACATAGAATACACATTGGGGGATTATCTCCCACGGTTTACAAACACCCCTGGAAATAGCAATAATCCCTCTCATTTGCTAGAGAGAGGTGAAAGTTCAGAGAGCATTCATCAAAGAGAACAACAACGACTTCCAGACATTTTTCTGAAACTATTCCCCTTAGAGGTTCCAGATGAAATAACACAGTCTCAAAAGAATCAGGTCCCTCCACTGAGAGTGGAACAACCGCAATGGGACCAGATTAATTCATTGGAACAGGAAGAGTCCTCAATGTCGGAAGCAACAGATGCTGAAGAGGATGAACAATTTTGGATCTATGAAAGCAATTTAGAAGACGAGACTGAGATGGACTATCTCAGACATGCGTGACGACATCACCGCGCTCTAACCCATGAAGATCTAATGGGAAAAATGGGTATACGGTTAGGACATGAATGGCATGTAGACCCAACGAGGTGGGACCAAGTGTTAGGCCTATGGCTCCAAATTCAAGATGAGCATCGTCCACCTCAAGATCCCATCAGGACAACAGTACCAAGGGAAGACCCCGCCTTCCTTTTCACACATAGAGACGAATTTGCACCTAGAGAGGATCCATTCATGCCTGTTCCCATAGAGCCAGATCCAGAGTATAGGGAACATCTGAAAGAATCAAGTCATCACACCCGTGGTTCTGGAGACCAAATTCATTCCATCCACATGATCTCCATTGATTTGACCACACCCATCCGTAATCCGACCGATCCATCTCGGTCATTGCATCTAAACATGGATGCCATTGACTGGGATTGCGTCAATTCACCATTGTCACCATCAGAGTACTGGCCTTTCGGTGAAATGTTTCATTTTACCCCAAGGACAACTCAAGATATCTTTCAAGCTGAAGAGGGACCCGAGGTCCCAAACGTAGATCTTAACTCAGCTGATGATATCCATTTAATCCCAACTCCACATCAGTTGGAGGACGGATTTCACATGTCAGTCGAAGAGACGACTGATGTAGACATCGGCACAGATCCAATGAATCCAAGGATTATCAAGCTGGGGGTAAGCCTTTCCCCCGAAGAGCAATCCGATTACATTGCCCTTCTTAAAGAAAAGAAGGAGGTTTTTGCATGGTCACACAAAGATATGCCAGGACTAGACCCGCAGCTAGTCATGCACAATTTAACGCTTGATCCAAAAATCAAGCCTGTAAAGCAAAAACTAAGAAAGATGCACCCAACAGTGGCCTTGATGGTCAAATACGAATTACAAAAGTTGTTGGATGCACAATTTGTAATCTGCGTGGATTATCCGCCATGGTTGTCCAACATGGTTCTCGTCAAGAAGCCCGACGGGAGGATTCGCATATGCACCGACTTTCGAGACCTAAACAAAGCGAGTCCTAAGGATGATTTCCCCTTGCCAAGCATCGACGCATTGGTAGACGCTACAGTAGGTCACGAAATGCTCTCCCTAATGGATGGTTTCTCAGGATACAATCAAATTCGTATCAATCCTGAAGACCAGCTCAAAATGGCATTCACAATGCCTTGGGGGATATTCTGTTATAAGGTCATGCATTTTGGCCTTAAAAATGCTAGCGCTACATACCAACGTGCTATGACGTATATCTTCCACGATTACATGCACAAAACTTTGGAAGATTACATGGATGATTTGTTAGCCAAGTCTAAATTGCGCTCAGATCATCTCGGTGACTTAAGCAAGATTCTCGATCGCCTCATAGAGCATAAGGTCGATCGAATCCCAAGAAGTGCGTGTTCGACGTCACATCTGGAAAACTTTTGGGTTTTATAGTCTCCAAAAGAGGCATCGAAGTGGACCCAAACAAAGTCAAGGCAATCCTTGAAATGGCTCCCCCAACCACTATCAAGCAGCTCAAAAGTCTGCAAGGAAAGGTCACGTCGATTAAACGCTTCATAGCACAATTATCTGACAAATTCCAACCAATGAACAAACTATTGCACAAAGGGGTCACATTTCATTGGGATGACGAGTGCCAGTCAGCCTTTGACGAAATCAAACAATACTTGGCTTCGTCGCCAGTATTGGCACCGCCTAGACCAGGTGTGTCGTTCTACTTATACATCTCAGCTACTGAGGTGGCACTGGGCGCAATGCTATCCCAGAAGAATGAACTTTACAAAGAACAGGCTACTTACTATCTTAGTCGCACCTTGGTCAGTTACGAACTTAACTATGCATACGTTGAGAAACTCTGCTTGGCAGTGGTGTTTGCCACCAAAAGGCTACGCCACTACATGCTGAGCAACATGACGTATGTTGTGTCTAAGGAGAATCCATTGCGATACATGATGAGTCGTACTTATCATAGTAGCCGCACGGCGAAATGGATCATGTTGTTGACGAAATTTGACATTGAGTTTATTGGGCAAAAATCTATAAAAGGACAAGTCATAGCCGATCAACTAGCAGAGGCTCCTCTTGAAGACGATCAGCCTCTAGTCATAGAACTACCCGATGATGAGGTCTTCCATGTCTCAGAATCGCCAGATTTTGAAGATCCTGAGTCTCAGGCAGACATAACCTTATTTTTTGATGGTTCTAAATGCGAGCAAGGTGGTGGCGTATGAATTGTATTCTTCACACCGCAGGGCACTCCAATGCCCCTATCATTTAAATTAAACTTCCAGTGCACCAACAACAATGCAGAATATGAAGCCTTGCTCCTAGGTCTTCGAACGACAATCGCCATGAACATCAAAAGACTGAACATCTTTGGCGATTCGCTGTTAATCGTCAATCAAGTCAAAGGGGTATACCAATGCAAATGCCCAGTTCTGAAGGCTTATAAAGCCCTCGTAGATAAATTCCTAGAAAAACTTGAGTGGTATGACATCGAGGCACTCCCTCGATCATCGAATCATTTTGCAGACACAATGGCCTCCTTAGGGTCACTAATCCCGCAAGACCTTTTCGGTGATGTAACAACCATTCAGGTCAAAACCTTATATCAACCCGCGATGGAGCGTGCAAGCTCAGACTTGACGCCAGGAATCCACATGATCCAGATCGAACCATCTTCAGATAAGTTCTTTCGAATCCAAGACTATCTGAAACATGCCAACTGGGGGTCTTTATTCTCCCCCACTCCCATTAATAGCAACACAATGCTATTCTTACAAGTTCTATCCCAATCAGCATTTGTTAGGGAAGAACTCCAAAAGGGATTGTCTGTTCAAACTGTCGAGGTATCCGATCAACGAGATCGGTATTTACCCATAAGAGACTACCTCAAGTTAGGTAATCTACCCTTTGGATTAACGCAAGCCGCAAAACGAACATTTAAACAGAAAGCGGCAAAATATGTCTTGATAGGAGACATTCTGTATCGTCGCAGCTACGACGGAATTCTTCTTCGTTGCTTGGACCAGTAAGAGTCCACTTGGGCAGTCACCCAAGCGCATGACGATACATGTGGCAGCCACTTCAATGGTATGGCCATTGCAAAGCGCATTCTTCGCATGGGCTATTATTGGCCATATTTAGAGCGAGATTGCTGCGCATATGTCAAGAGGTGTGTAAAATGTCAACATCATGCCAATCTGATGCACGCACCTTCCCAGGCCCTACAGACAGTCCAGTCTGCTTGGCCATTTTCGTAGTGGGGCCTCGATCTAATCAAAAGATCTCCCCGCATCGTCGAGGCCATCACACGTTTATCATAACGGCCACGAGAATACTTTACCAAATGGGTGGAAGCAATTCACGTTAACCTCTACGACAGGACCCCGCATAGCGGAGTTCATTTTGCATTACATCATATGTCGTTTTGGTATTCCATCCAAAATAATCTCGGATAATGGGCCATCATTCAAGAACAAAGACGTGCGTGCTTTAACCATAAAGTACAAAATTCAGCACAACTTTTCAACACCCTATTATCCGCAAGCGAATGGGCAAGCAGAGGCATCAAACAAAATGCTAGTCGCAATCCTTAAAAAGACCATCGCAGATAGTCATAAGGATTGGCACATACAAATCCCACTTGCCCTTTGGGCCTATCGCACTAGCATTTGAATGCCCACTAGGGCAACTCTGTTTTCACTAGTGTATGGCTCAGAGGCAGTAATGCCTCTCGAGTTGGAAATTCCTTCCCTCCGCATATCAATGCAGGAATTCATCGATGATGACACTGCACGGCAGGCCCGATTAGACCAACTTACGTTTCTTGATGAAAGACGCGTTAATGCTCTCGAGCACTTACGTATCTATCAAGAGCGTCTTAAGAGAGCTTACAACATGAAAGTTCACCTAAGAGACTTTCGGGTTGGTGATCTGGTTTTGAAGGAAAACCAACAAAACTCTAATTTGCCGTCCCATATGAGGGACAAATTCGTAGCAAATTGGCTAGGTCCTTATGTCATTGATAGCAAAATAGGACCGAGGAACGTACATGCTAGCTTCTCTTGACGGTATCAAGGAAACAGAACCCTTGAATATCAGTCATTTGCGACCATTTCATATCTAAGAAAGCCATGTACCAAAAAAAAAAAAAAAAAAAAAATATTTCAACAAAAACAAACAAACAAAAAGCTCCAAGGATTATCGCAATCTCTTGGTCAAAACAAAAAGCACCAAGGATTATCGCAATCTCTTGGTCAAACCAAAAAGCTCCAAGGATTATCGCAATCTCTTGGTCAATACAAAAAGCTCCAAGGATTATCGCAATCTCTTGGTCAACCCAAAAAGCTCCAAGGATTATCGCAATCTCTTGGTCAACCCAAAAAAAGCTCCAAGGATTATCGCAATCTCTTGGTCAAACAAATCAATAAATTCAACAAAAACAAAACAACAAAAATCAACAAAATCAACAAAGATTTGCATCTCAATTCTAGGCATAATCGAATTCATCAAAATCAATAAAAACACCATGCATAAATTTTACCACACTACAGTCAGTGGTCTGGGAATGTACTAAGAGTTTCAGTGATTCAGTCATCATTTTCCTCTTTAGCCATGTAGTGTACCAAGTCGAACGGATTTTACAAAGGTAGAGTCATACTTGAAATACACCTTGTTACATAACATCCCAACACAAATCAAACATTAAAATTCCCAAAATTGTGTGAACGAAAGACGAAAACTGCAAAATAATCTAGGTCACCACAAGCGAAACGGTTATCTTGCTCATCCCCCTGTGCGAATGACCCCTAGAATGCTGAGAGTTGGCAAAAGGACAAGCTTCCTCCCTACCCAATTCCCTAAGAATCCCTAAAGTTCTCAATAGTTGCAAAACACAAAAATTTGCAAAATGTCAAAACTCAAAAATTTGACAAACTATAGTGCACACATCAAAAGGCACAAACAACAGTGATTTTCGTCACTCCATATCCCCAATCCCTTGCTCAAAAGAAAAATCAATCAAAATAAACAGTGATCTTATCACTACAAAAGAGCAAGTATCCCAATACAATTGAAAAAAAGAAGGGAGTTGACCTTGAATCCCTGGAACTCTCAACATTCTGTAGGTCATAAGGCAAGCTTCAATACCAATTCGGTAACAGAAGTAAACCTCCCGCATGACGATATATCTGTCACATTAACTTGCGTACAGATCAATGTTTGCATGTGGATGAGCTAGCTTATGACATCCTGGATTACACCGCGGATTAATCTTAGTACATACAAAAAAGGAATTCGTGGAGCTAATTAGGTGATCCTCAGTACAGGTTCAGTTGAAAGCCCATCCGCAATCGGCGGTATCCTAACAAATACCACTAAATGAACTCAATTGCACACACAGGGATGTGAAATAGCTCGGTCAAAAACAAGTTCGATTCATACCTTGTTCAAAAGTCTTGTAAGATAAAGTGCAGTCATGAATAATGAGTTAAAACTGTCTGAATCTCAGAAAACCTTACATTCATTCCAAAAACCATCTGTGCTACTTATCATCCTTATGATACCATCAGAAAATACAAAAACAAAAAAAAAACAAAAAAAACAAAAAAAAAACCAGATAAATAAAGAGCTTCTTAAACAGCCTACAAAGCAATCATCACAAATATCATTCATCCATTTTAATTTGCATATCACATAGACATCTAAAACATTTCAATTCATCATAACATCTGCATTCATCAAATTAAATAAACATGCATAACAAAAATCACATCATCACATGTGCAAATCCAAAAATAAAACCGGTATATATATATATATTGTCAAAAAGATGCCCGCAGGCTACAAAACAGGTCCTCAGACCCACAATCATATCCAAAACCCAACCTAAGGCGTCGGCCACCATGATCACGCAGGATCGGTGCGACGGGAACTACCCCCCGTGGTGTGGGTCCTACGGGACCCTGCAGGGTGGCTACTGCTAGCCCCCGCATCATGCCTACTACCACCCCCCTCATCTAACCGCCTGTGACGAGATGATGCTGACTGCTCAGTCAGACTATCCCTCGTCCGTCGAGAAGATCTGCTGATCGAAGGCTCAGGGAGCCACCCGCCAAGGCGGATGACCTCCCTCTCCAAGTCTATCCGGTACAGACACCACTCTGCCTCCCGTCGATGATAGATAGACAATGCATCATCGTGTTGTGCCAAAACTCTATCCCGCTCTGCCAACTGAGCCCGCAGAAGATCCCTCTCTAGATCCCGCATCCGTAGCAGCTCTATAAGTCGCGCAACCTCATCACCTACACCCGACCCCACCCCCTTCGTATCTATCGAACGCATAGGACTCGCGGGGATAGTAGCCTGGTCAGGCTCCAACTGCTCCTCCACATCTTGCATGTCCGGCTGCTCCGAAACACCCAAGTCCACATCCTCATCTCCCGCATCCACCATATCTGCATCATCCAACGGCCCTCCCCAATCACCCCCTGCCGCCTCAGCATCCTCCACTGTCGCCTCCGTGCCTCCGAGTGGACCCTCTCCTCTCCAGCGCCGCAAAACCCACCACGAGTCATACTCAGTGGTAGTACCTACGTCATCCACATCCAACACCTCAATAACCGCATCCGACTCCTCGCCCAATGGCACGAGGACAGGCGGCTCCAAATCCCTCTCATCTCCCCAACGTCGATAGCCTACGGGCTCACCAGGCAACCCCTGGCGCACCCCAAACTGTCGTGTAACCCGGCGGTACGAAAAGAACTCATGCTCCGTCCTATGCCGCCCAGTCAACCATCGCTCCCTCCGTACCCGTCGGAGCCACTCTCCAGCCTCAGGCCAAGCTGGACAGTCCCGATAGGGACGCCAAAACACCTCCCCTAGAGTGAGCCGCGAAAATGCATCAATGTAGTGATCAACTGCACCTGCCCATCGTCGACTCTGCCCCTGCTCCATAGACCGTCGCCACAAAGCTGCATAACCAATCTCATCATCCTCCATCGCCGCCCGAGTCGTCCACGGTAACCCGGTAGGCCTCTCAACAGCTATGTGCTGCCAACCCCAGCACTGCAACACAAATCTGCAACTGACACCCTTCCGCTGTCGACAACGGACCCCGTACAGCTCCCCGTAAAGCTGCGCCAACAAAGTCTGTCCCCATCTCAGGATCAACGGTGCCTCTATCGGGCACTATGCCAACTGCCACAACAAATCCAACAGGTTCCACGGGAACCTCGCACCTGATGAATCAGGGAGAAGAATATTAGAAATGAGGCCCATCAGGAATGTGTGCCTCACTCCTAACACCCCCCTCTCCTTCCACCAGCCAACCAAAATCCCGCCAGCCTGGCAATCCGCCTCGGCTGTCTCCACTGGGTCTGCTACACCCAGCTCCCCCCCATGCCCAAAACATCTCGTGAGTATAGCAGTCCGCTGATCGAACGAAGATGTCCTAATAGGCAGACCATCTATCGGAATCCGAAGCAACCGATAGATGTCCTCAAGAGTCACAGTCATCTCCCTTGTCGAGAGATGGAAAGTATTGGTCCGCGGATCCCAAAGCTTGATCAGGGACATCAGATAGGCCTGATCCGAAACCATAGGCTCCAGTCGAGCCACCTGCTTGAGCCCAAGGGCATGAAGCCATTCCCAGTAACCATCAGTCAAGGCCAACCGCGTCTCAGTAAAGGCAGCGGGTAGACGGTAGCGGCTCCTAACAACCTGCAAGTAAACAAAAAAAATGATAAATAAATAAATGAAAAAGATAAAATTTTCAATTCTAGGGTTTCTAACCTTAGTTGTTAAACAAAAACATCAAAAAAAAAAAAATCTTAAAGTTTTTGAAAAGCGTAACACAAAAACAAAGCACTAAGTTAAAGCAAAATAAACCCTAGGGTCACTTACAGGTCTCGCCTCGGCTCCGTCGTTCGAACTAGTTTGTGCACTCATGATGGCAGAGAGAATTACAGCAGCGCTTCGCTTCGCAGAATTACCTCCTCCTCCCGCAGCTCCAAAATTGCAAGAAAAAAATGACACAAATGAGCCCAAAATCAAGTTTTGGCCCTTAAATAGGCCTTTTGCCTTGGAATTCGTCCTTGAGCTGGGATGAGCGCTCGATCAGCGCTCGTCCCACCCGGGGATGAATTCTCCGGCTGGAATTCGTCCCACCCGGGGACGAATTCAGGCCAGCACAAAAAAAATCAAGAAAAATGACTAAAAATGCACTAAAAACGAGACAATAAAAGCGCACGACAGGATAGCAAATGCAACTGACAACATGGGCATACAAATTCGACATCGGGGTCACAAATTATTACTATCCTACTCCCTAAGAAGGCTACCATAGCCGGACCGCTCCAGGGGAAGACAGATTTGACAATTTAATCCCAAATAGTGTCACAATAAACAACAAAACACAAAAAATGCAACACAAAACAAGCAATAAACATTGCCAGACACAAGTGCTCTTGCACTTAACCTCTTGGCATGGCAAAATTGATGTCGAGGTTTGCATTGTCACTATCCTACTCCCGAAGAAGGCTACCATAGCCGGACCGCTCCACGGGAGGACGGATTGCCGACAATTCAATCACCAAATGGTGTCACAAAAACAACAAAAACAGTACAAAATTCAACAAAAATACAACAAAAACATTGCCAGGCATAAGTGCTCATGCACTTAACCTCTAGGCAAAGAAAATAGATGTCGAAGTCCAAATTATCGCTCTCCTAGTTCCCCAAGAAGGCTATCATAGCCGGACCGCTCCACGGGAAATAGGTTTTCGACGATTTCACCTCATTATGACATCACCAAAAGGGTTAACACCCACCAAAAATAGGTCCATATGTTGGAAAAATTGCACACGCTTAATGGTAAACCCTCTAAAGGCAACCTTGCACAAGTCATCTTGGGTCAAGCGACTCGTCGCTTCTCTCACGAAGGTCATTCCCTCATCGATTCGTCGCTTGAGGGGGTAGTCACACTTAGTCACCAATCAACAATCACACACCCAATTAAGGAAAATGACATTCATTCAAAGAATCATTGACAAAGACAACCACGCTCCTGCTTGGGGCAGTAAACAAGCAACAATCAAATCAATCAAACACTTGGCATTTCGTGAATCATGAACACAAGGTTCCCCCTGAGGATAAAAACGCCCTTCACTTGTTCATGACTGATCAATGTCTAAGTTCAATTCACACCTCACCAAAACAGGTTAATACTTGAAATCAAATTCCTTAGCTCGTCAGAAGCAAGGATTCAAGAATGCATGCCCTTTCCATACTTGGGGCATCAAAAGTTGGTTAGGTTACCAAGAAACCCTAATCATTAGTGCTTTGGTTATCTATTTTTGCTCAGCACTACGTCAACCGCAGTGCTTCCCAAAAAGGGCATCTGTAGACACCAAAACAGCACCAATCCGATTATGTGACTGCAAACACTGATCGCTTTGACTAACACAGCCCCCAGGGCAGCCCTCAGAGGTTAAACAGTGGTCTTAACCACTTTCATAGCAATTTTGTGAGGTCAAGAAGCAATTTGGCACACTTGGACACTTTGCCCAGTATTCGTCTCACCCAGGGACAAATTCAAAATAGAATCCATCCCACCCCAGGACGAATTCTGAATCCGTCCTTGGGTGGGACGAATTCTAAGCTTAACGGGAAAAAAGGCAAATGGTGCCAAGTGGCAGCCCAGAACAGTCAGTTAAGGGCTCCTACCTTGCACGCATGTGTAAGTGGACAAAGGGGCCGTTAGAGGACTGTTACAAGAAGCATTTATCAAAGTTCAAGTCAATGAAGGACTCCCCTCCCTCATGGGAAGACAAGACTGCCACATGGTGCCTATGGCCAACACTTGGCATTGGTGCTTCCCTCCCAAAAGAGACCCCTTGGGTCTATAAAAGGTGGGACTTTTCTCACCCAAATATATAGGTTGAAGGAGTGTTCAAGCAACGAAGTGCTGTCGAATTGAAGACTCACTTGCATCCCCCTTTGTTCACCTTCCTACATCCATCAATATCTTTTGCAAGGGAGGTTGTTGGGTGGCCTTTGGAAGCTCGAACCTTACTCAAATCCGACGCATGGACATCTGAACCTACCAATTCGCCGACCCCCCAATCCTAAAAGGTTTTGGGCCCATCCCCGGTGGATTGGCTCCAAAATCGAGGGCCAACGGTGGGAGGCCCACTTGGGCACCCCCGCACCTCCCAAGTCCTAATTTTAGTTTTTGAGCACTTTAGATTATTTTTTAGATTGCATTCTATGTTACTAGGTCTGATTAGTCCATAATTGCAAATTTGTAGCTTCTGGTCAGAGTTTAGGGTGTTTTGTATTGCTTTGTCGTTTCGCTAACTTACAGGTGTCAAGGTCAAATTCCTGAGGGTGGAGGCCAAATTGGGAAAATCCGACCATCTGGGTCGTCCCAAAATGGCCCCAATTACCTCACCCCCCTGTTTGGCGGGAGTTTTGCGGGTCCCGGGATCCGACATTGGAGCAGCGACGAGTCGGTTTCTCCTACTCGGAAGAATTCGTCCCACCCGGGGACGAATTACGATCGAATTCATCCTTCCCGGGGATGAATTCCGGTTTAAGGTGGATTGGCCAGTTGCCTCGGTGGCGATGGCCTTCTGGTAACTTTTCTTACCTTCTGTCAGGTTTTGAAGCAATTTGGATTCACTGTTTTCACGGTTTCAAGCAAATATTCGTATGCATATTTTGTTAGTTTTAGAGAGCAAACGCTTTTCATTTGCAACAGGTGCTACTAACGTCTTGATCATTTCTTTGTTCACAGGAGAAGTAGTAGAGGCGAAGAACTCATCGACATCAGCGGCGACATCATCTTGGCCCGCCCATTGCAATCGTGGGCACGCGGAAGGAGGAATCATTCAGCGATTGTAATCAAACCCTATTTGCGCTCCTAGCCCCTGAAAATGGAGGAGGCATTATTGTAACAGAGATCGAAAGAAATTAATGAAAGGGCTGTGTTTTCTTTATCTGATTGCGTCTCTTCCAATGTGTCTCTTTTCCGTTTCATGCAATTTACATTCCTAGGACTTAAGCGTGCTTAATTTTGAATGCAATTGCACTTGGTGTTTCCTTTGACCGGAATCTCGTGCTTTCAGGTGGATACTTTACTACTTGCACATGAGTGCTTTTGAACCAGATGCCATCCACCCCATAGTACATGTGGTATTATGAGTTACCAATGAAACAAAATATAGTATGAGATTGAATGACCTCACATATTCAAATCGAACTTCAAAGGGATATTGTCACCATAGATAAATGACCTCCATCCAATGGATATATCAATAGGTTCAAATGTTTAAAAATACCCCTCCCTTAGGTGTGCAGAGATTTACCAAGGCATTACCAATTAGGGTAAAAAAAAATAAGCCTTTCTACATTAGTCATCCTCAGATCTGCCTCGATGGTACTGGCCTACACATCATCCCTAGTAGGGTCAAAAGAAACTATGAAACCTTCGATGGATTAACTTTCTACCCTAGAGGAGGAATAAAAAACCATTCATCATCATCAAAAATGATGGTTGGTAACTATGTGAATACAAAATTAAATCCTATGATTCTATTCTATACTAGATTTCCTTCCATTTCACATGGGACACATTGGATTTCTATACGAGACCCAAAATGAGTAATCTTTCCTCACCTCCCCAAACACAATGGTGGTAGTCAAAGTTATGGTTTGTAGACTGGTAGTTCGAAGCCATAAAACAATTGATGAGAGACTACTTATGAACTCACCTCGCATCTTAGACTAATAATGAACATCGTATGTGATGCGAGTAAACTCTTTTTGGACCCCCTCTTGTGGTGGGTAATCCCACATGCTCTACATCGAAGCACAGGAATCCTTTACGCAAGTGAGATTAACCTTTGATAAGTGACCATGATTTGTGGTTGAATGCTAGTGGTTTATGGCTAGCAAGATAACTCTAGATGGTTTTATCAATTGGTATAACCCTACCCTACTCCAATGGGTCGTTCGTTTAGATTTCATGGAATTATGATTGTATGTTCGTTGTTCGGCTTGATTTATTAATTAATTGTTCATCCACCATCGACAGGTTGATTGTCAACATGTTATGAAACCCTTTTTTGTTAAATAAAGAGGGATACATGGGCTATGTCAATTGTTACTTATTAATGAACGATTGTTCATTAGTGGTTGAAAGAATATGAAAACCTCTTTCTTTAAGTAAAAGTAATATATCTATGATAAATGAATATGTTTGACTCTTTGAGACTACAAGGACATGGTCAAAAAAATGAAACAAGACAAACTATATGGATAATGCAGTTGAACCAAAAAATCCAAACTTTAGTAATATTTTGTAAAATTTACTGTGGAGATCACAACATGGGTTTGTGACAAAAAAATCTAACCATAAGAAAATCATTATTTAATTTCTTGAGTTAAATTATAAAGACTTGGATAAAATAAGTATTAGTATTTATTAATAGACTATGTAATATCTTATTGAGAACTAGAGTGCGCCCTTATTGCAAGATTAACTAATAAGCCTTATTTTCTAAAATGTGTACCTATAGTGTTTTCTTGAAATAAACTAAGGACCAAGTTGGTAATACTACAGTGTAATCATGTGTAATATATTACGAAGGAGTTGTAGCTAAACTTGAGTAATCTTATGGGTATATTAAAAGAGAGATTGTAGCTAAAATCGTGGGACTATAGTATGATCTTGAGATAACTTGATAGCCAGGTTTATGGAAGAACTATATATTACAAGACATATTAGCAAACACAATGAACTATAGTGTGATCATAATAATGGATTGTAGAACAAATTTTGTTTATGGTCTTGTAGTAGGTTAAACCCTTAGAAGCATTTGTTGATCTACAATTGAATCCATTATATTAAATGATATTTTTGTTTGAGGAAGTATGAGATACTTGTGAAAGTGTGATTGATTAAATGCTATTTCTGTTTGAGTGAATGTGAGATACTTGTGAAAGTATGATTTGTTTAAATGCTATTTTTGTTTGATAAAATATGAGATACTTGAGAAAGTGTGATTGGTTTAAATGTTATTTCTATTTGAAGAAATATGAGATACTTGTGAAAGTATGATTGGTTTAAATGCTATTTCTTTTTGAAGAAATATGAGATACTTGTGAAAGTATGATTGATTAAATGCTATTTATGTTTGAGGAAATATGAGATACTTGTGAAAGTATGATTTGTTTAAATGCTATTTTTATTTGAATAAATATGAGATACTTGTGAAAGTATGATTGATTAAATGCTATTTCTATTTGAATAAATAAGAGATACTTGTGAAAGTATGATTTGTTTAAATGCTATAGGCATGAAAGGGATCTCATTTATGAATGAATTTATGGCATTCTCTAAAATGGACTAGCAATAGTTGAATGTAATAATACTTATTTTAAAGGTATATCCTTGTGAAGAAGGATATGATATGAAAATGATATTTTTAGTCTTAGGAAAGTATGGGATTTCCTTCCTTTGACTGGTGGAATGCTTTAGACAACTACTTTGTGGAGAATGTATTGTGTTTAGTGGCATTCAATAAAAAATTATTACATGCTATTGTTTTTCTAGAATGCATTTCATATACATATAATGGGTTGTCCTGATCGCAAAAACATCTACAATCTAGTATTGATGGCTCGAATGGAGTCAAGTGAAGACTAGAACTATATGAATTATATTAATCATGTTTGTATGTTGTAACAAAATCTCTTAAAATAAAATTCTTCACTATTGTAAAATGCATTTATTGAGATCAATTGTAATTTGAATGTATCACTCCTTGAGAGGATATGTATACAATGCAATACTTAACTTCAAATGATCATACAAGAAAATGTAGAGTTATCTTATGACATAAAATAATCTTATGATAATGTTTGAATCTTTTAAAAATGGTGTCTATTTGACAGAGTGACCTTAAAATTAGAAGAAATATGTGATTCATGCATGTCACTTATAGATTAAATATGAGAGTGATTATAGAGCAAAACATTGAAATTTATCTAATTCGTGGAGATTATAGTTGGTTAAATCCAGTAAGATAAATGGTAGACCTTCACAAGTCTATGTGGGTTTGTGTGATAACCCCCTTAGCTTCCTATGATTGATATGAAAAGGTTAAGCAACAATGATTGTTGTTCTATCCTTAAGGAAGAATCAACTAATCCTCAAGGCATACACCTAATGTATGGGTTGAAAGAGACCTAACATAGAAGCTAGTTTAAAGTTTGATTTAAACTAGTAGGGAAAAAGTGTGTTCCTATTTGAGATAAGAGAATTCCCACTTGCAAGGTAAAGCAACCTTACCTGTAGGTCATTATACGAGTTGACCACTCCTACCCACATGATATACAATGATCATGTTGGAATCCTGTGAAGTGCAGCTTTGAACTTACTTAGAAACTAATCTATAATAGAACCACATAGAGAGACTTTAAATTCACTCATGAACTAATGATAACTCTAAAGAGTAGACAAAAAAAAATCCCTAAAGTTGATTGATCTTGGAATTTGGGACATTACAATTTACTATTATATAAACTTTCTCTTTAAAAAAAATAGATTTTCAATAACAAAGGGCTTGATGAAAATCCCATAGCCTATTCTCATATGTAGTGCTTAAATTTGAATTCCTTGAATATTTTGACATGACTAATATATCTATCTATTTATCCTTGTGTTCGTATAAATTTCAAAACCTTATTCACACATACATATATCATCTATGATTTTGAATTACACAAGCAATTTTCACAAGGAGAATGCCAAACAAATTTTACTTGATAGACAAGTTCAAACATGTAAATTAGACCTTGTTCATATGTATAAGATAGATAGATAGATGCATAGATAGGTATTAACGTGGAATGAAATTCCAATCATGGAATATGCCACTAGACTTGCATCATCATATTAACCGGTTAAAAAGCAAGAGGGTCAACCCCCCACACATGCGCAAACTCGATGTTAATAGGGGTGAGGTATGTATAAGATAGATAGATAGATAGATAGATAGGTATTACTGTGGAACGGAATTCCACACATGCCCAAACTCGATGTTAATAGGGGTGAGGTATGTATAAGATAGATAGATAGGTATTAACGTGGAACGGAATTCCAATCATGAAATATGCCACTAGACTTGCATCATCACATTAACTGGTTAGAAAGCAAGAGGACCAACCCCCCACACACATGCCTTCCAATAATGGAATATGCCACTAGACATACATCATCATATTAACTGGTTATAAAGCAAGAGGGCCAACTCCCCACACACATGCCCAAACTCAATGTTAATAGGGGTGAGGAATTCCAAAAAGTAGGACCGAGGACTTGCACCTTTAAGCCTGCTACCCCATTGGCAAAGAGTATGACAAGTGTTGGGGTTTATAAACCACTCAAGTCCCACAACACAATCAATATAAGATTATTCACAAACACACACACAAACTACACTAAGAAGATAGATAGATATTACCGTGGAACAGAATTTCAACAATGGAATATACCACTAGACTTCCATCATCACATTAACCAGTTAAAAAGTAAGAGGGCCAAACCCCTGCACACACATGCCCAAACTCGATGTTAATAGGGGTGAGGAATACCACAAAGTGAAACAAAAGACTTGCACCTTTAAGCCTGCTACCCCATTGGCAAAGAGTATGGCAAGTGTTGGGATTTATAAACAACTCAAGTCCCACAACACAGTCAATATGGATTATTCACAAACACACAAACTACACTAAAAAGATAGATAGGTACTACGGTGAAATTCCACTCATGGAGAAGTTTTGTAGCTATTATTTGAAACTCAGAAAAGAGTATGCAAACATTTCCTCGGGAAACATGCTTAAAATTCAGCGATTCTATTTACAATATTATGCCGGCCCAAAAATTATCTGGTTTATGCGAAGGAGACCTCTTAGTTAACAACCGGTGGATTCGTTATGTCTTCCTACCAATACCTTTGATCAGAATTAAATGCCATATTATTACTTGCATTGGTTGCTCCTTCTTGCAATTGGCCGCCTTTACCAATAATCGAACTTATGGCGTTTACAAGGGCAGCTGTAAAGTTCGGATCTGAAGTAATGGCACTAACTTTATCTACCAAAGAATGCTGAGCCGATGAATTGCTACTGTTCCCGGGTTTTAGGCCAGTCTCGGTTATGACGTTCTGAATTGATGTCTGGTGCGAATATAGCGAGAGAGTCTCTTCAATAGCTCTTGCTGCTGGTTTGTTCTGCGATGAATCAAGAGAACTTTTCTGCTGTAGTTGGAACAAATGACTGGCCGGATCGCACTTTGTTGGGGTGAAGGGTGAAGGTTTGCTAAAAGCATGGTGAGGCTTCCCAGAATAAAGGAGATTACTCTTCCAGGGATTTGAAGCGGAGACCATTGGTATAGAATAATCCAAGCCAAGCATCGGATTACGATGATGATGAGAAACCATGCTGGATCCTGCAGATTGGTATCTAAAAGGCAGGGGAAAGCTTGAATGAAGACGGTGATGATCCTTCAGTTCTCCCTAAACTGAAGTTTAGTTGTGAAGTGGGTCTTTTGGTAAGGTCCAGTGTGATTGTGGGGAAGGAGGTTGAGGTTCTAATCGTGGGACTGGATTCAAAGCATTGATTAATTAAATTGAAGGGACTGGTGTTGATGACGTCATGGCTTGAGGTTGAACCAGATAGAAGCATGGAGGCTGCTGCCGCAGTGGTGGAAGCCATGCCAGTGGCAGCAACAGGAAGAGGATGATTGTGCTTTCCCTCGTATGTTGTAACCAATATAGACATGTCTTGCGGGCATCTTTGTACCTGCAATAGTGATTCAAGCCAGACTTCTGTGAATGTAAGGACATAATTATGTATATTTTATAAAGAAAATGTATAATTTTAGGAAGAAACGTAGTGCAGATACCTGCTTTCTTACGGGGCATCCCGGGGCAACAGTGCAGCGGTAGTACGCTCTCGGACACGGATTGCCTTTCGCTATCTTCTGCCCATACTTTCTCCACTGACAG
Source organism: Wollemia nobilis (assembly GCA_028583015.1). Taxonomy (NCBI): domain Eukaryota; kingdom Viridiplantae; phylum Streptophyta; class Pinopsida; order Araucariales; family Araucariaceae; genus Wollemia; species Wollemia nobilis. The sequence goes on along the minus strand of JAQPPZ010014872.1, from coordinate 389,578 downwards.
CCATCGTTCATCTGGAACCATATCAATAGGAACCTTATTAAAATTAACTAAGCTCTTTGTTTGAGAATGGCCTCGGAAATACCTGAAGAAGCTTTACATCCAGATCTAGTTTAAATTATATATTGCAATAGCTCATTTCCCGCTATCCTGCAATGTTTTGATCACGTGGAGATGTGAAGTCAACTATACAACAATTTAAGTTCATCATTTCTCACACATGCATTAGCGTCGAACTGAGTTGTGAATAGCTTCTTCCGTTATTTAATAAACATTGGTCTCTGTAACAAATTATTTTATCAATAAATAAATAAAACTATAAGGTTTTGATGAAATTAGGAGTAAGGTGCTTATTGTAAAAAGGTGAAAGGATTCATGTTTAACCATGAAACCACAATATTGATCTCCACATCAAGTCCCATGAAAATTATTAAAAGAAAAAACAGAAGAGATAGATAAACGAGTGATCGACCGTTACCTTTGGTGCTTCGCATCTAGCACGAACAGAGACTCTTGCTTTTCTTACGGGGGCTGCACCATCTGAGCTTTCGACTGGTTCATGTAAAGTCTTGATTGCTTTATTTGGCGGCCACAACCCTCCTCGATGGGGATGATCCATGGCAATTTCATTTTCATCCTTGATCGGGCAAATGCTTTCAGGAATGGAATGTCCGTGGGCAATGTGGCGCACAAACATATCCATATAATCTGCTTTGGTTAACCCGCCGTATGATTTAGTGGGGCTACTTCTACGAGAGAGGGTCCCTTCGCTAGATTCTTTGCTTGTCTCCCCGTCCTTGAAATACAATGTAAGGCCAAGCCCTTTCACATGCGCTTCCAACGCCTGACTTTTATATCCACGTGGAAATTGCATAATTTTTGTACCATTTTCCCCAGTGGTAGTTTCTTTACTACTTCCTTCTGTCGACAAGGGGTTCGTGCTCAGGGAAAGAGATACTAGTTGCGAATCCTCTTGCGCCATTACTAAATCCTGCACAATTAATTAGCAATTTATTTGATTTTCAACTCCTTATTTTCAATTTAAGTTAATCCAAACATTAATGCTTGTTATTGGATTTATGGCTACCCACAATTGAAGTATTTGAGAACTGGTCATTATTTTCTAGTTGATGTTCTTCATTTATAACACGAAAGAGATGCATCTGTAGATACTGATATTTATTTATCATCTGGGACAATGCTAATTTCAATCTCCTGACTTCTTTTTTCATTCCAACCATTTCTATGTGCATAGTTCAGCCTATTCCTACAAAATTAAAACATCTTAAGATTCCGAGCAAAAAATGGTTATGGAATAGAGACCAACAATCATTACTTGACTTTTTACAGTAGCCCTCTGTTGAGAGCTATAACTTTCTACTCTTATTGATGGGTCATTCTCAACATTCATATTCATGCTTACTTGAGCAGTATAATTGCTATGGATCTGCATAAGTAGATGATTGTTTTCAGAACATAATCTTACTGAACGTTAATTATAGCACACTTCCACAAAAACAAACTTTTACATTCACAAATTTGTAATTTACCCAAATCGTCAGCCAAACCCCAAGGGCATATAATTTAAAGCAGTATCTTTGATGCCTCAAATAGTATTATGAAGTGGATGGAAGACCGTACGATTTTATGTGAGGCAAAATGATTTGCATCTATAAAGCAATTTTACAACACCGACAAAGAAGGGAACATACAAAGAGAAACAATCTCCCCTTCTCCGCATTCTAAAAACTTTGGCTTACCAATATATACAACCTCTAGCAAGTAAGCTCACCAGACTATGCAAGCACTTCAAAATATGGAATGGCAGTCTTATATTTCTCGTGAAGTCTATGTTAATTTCTAAGAATAAGGGCATAACAGATTCCAGACAGTAAAACCAAAATTTGTAGACATTTGATTAATGGGAAACATACCTTGGATTGCTTATTAATATTAGAATAACTAACAGATGGAAAAACCCTTAAAGAAGATAAGGGTTTCTTATAGTCGTGGATCTCTTCAGAATCCTCCGTAGGCTCTTGTTCAAGATTATTCTCCGACTTATCTAAATCATTCAGCAAATTCAAGCAGGATATCACCGGTTTCTTCACTCGAGATTCAGATCCTCCATTGACGTTCTCTTTTTCCATGTTAACAGATAGATCAATCTCGAGAGCTCTAACAAACCTACCTCTTTCCATTGGCCTCCGTCCTCAAATAATAAGAAAATTCGAACTACTCCCAATGATCGGGTCCAATCAGATAATAAGAAAATGTTTTCTCTACCAAATACAAGCAAAGAATTGGCGTATAAATTCTACGGGGCAGCTTTTTCTGTCACACATACGCAGAGGCCAAGAGAGAGAAAGCGAAGACTTCAACGGCATAGTAGCCGGATGCCCCGTTCTCTCTCTGATTTCTATAGTGGGCAACTGTCAACGTGCAAGATCGTTGACCTCTTTTTAAAATTTGAGCAAATTTGTGCATTTCTGCCAAACTGGAAAGGTAGATCCTCGGACTGAGATCCCTTTAGCATATTTTATATCCTGCCGGGGCAGCAGCTCCATGCAAATTCAATGTATTTACGAGGCTGCTCCACATCTCAAGCACAACATGTTAGACCTCCAGGTCTGAGCAGAAAGGTAAATGGAAGTACAATTGTCGTTTCTTTAACATTAAATAATACATATTGGTTTTTGTTTAGATAATAACATTAAAACAAAGATTTTAATCCTTTCAACTTTCAACAATAGCTCTATAATGACATGTCCATTAATTTGAGTTTCATGGACTCTAAAATTTATGGAACTTTGACTTCATGAAATAACTTGTTATATTTCAATATTTTGTTCTTATATCCTCCTAGAGAGAATGACTCCATTAATTTAAGCTTTACGAACTCTAAAATATATGGAACTTCATCATGAAACATCTTGATATATTTTAATGTCTCTTTCCTATACTATTAAAGAGAGAGAATTCATCATGAAACAACTTGACATATAGAGAGACTGATAAGGAAAATTCATAATTTATTTTGAAATTCAAAAATATATTACTTGTTGAATCTATGCAAATTAAATCTATTAATTGGAATTTTTTTTATAGATTAGGCTTTAACATGAAAAACTTGATCTATTTCACAGTTTCTACATAGAGGCTTCATCATGAAAGGCTTGATATACTCCAACTTGATATATGCTAATGTTTCTTATATCATATGAGAGAGAAATATGGACATATTTTCAATGTTCTTCAAAGAGGAGAGAGAAATTCATAATATATTTTTGAATTAAAAATTCATTACTTGTTGAAACTGTGTAACTTGGACACTGTAATGACATTCATCACACGATTAATAAAAAAAATTAAAATAATTATATATTTACTAATGAAATTATAAAGGGGAAGTGATGATTCAACTCATGAGCACATGGAAGCTTGCGTTTGCATATCATTTAGGTGTATTATAAATTGTATATTTGCATGAGTTAAATTGGTTTGAATATTACATGTTGGCAATGAATGAGAAATACTTTGTTGTGACAATTATGATGGGAGCCATTAGTTTGAAAAGGCATGTGGTTGCTTGCTTGTTGAGACATGTGTGTGTATGTCTAATTTTTAAAATGCTCCATTATTGGATCATGTGATTAAAGGTGTTAGAGAAGATGTTTTAATCTTGAGAGTCACCTTTGAATGTTTGAATAAATCTTTGAAAATGTTTACCTTTATATTTTCATGATCTTAAGGAAAGGTGATTTTTATAAAAGAAAAATAAAGATAATTATTTTACCTCTTGCCTTTTATAAAAAAAGGAAATGTTATGCAAATGTCAATTGGTTTTTTGTATTGTTTTGCATTTTTTTAAAAAGAAGAAGGAAGTGTTAGTGATAAAGTGAAGTGAGGTCTCCATGCCTAGTTTTGATGACAGATGGTGTGTGTAGAATGATGGTTGAAACTTCCTCCATGTATATTGTAATACATACCTAACCTTACCGCTTTGGTTGAAGGCGCAAAATATTTATTATTTTATTGTTTACTATTTTGTTGATTATGGTAAAATAATAAAATTATTAGGAACTCTATTGAATAATTAACTTTCGTGTTGGTGGAATGTATCACCTTGTTGTTAATGGTTATAGTGGTATGCTGGGAATGGGGGAAAAATCCATAACGGATCATTATGAGCATTCAGTTGAAGGGAGAGAGGATGGTAAGCTAGCAGTAGGAAGGAATGAAGGAGATAGAAGAAGATACTGAGTGGTGGATAGAACGAAAATAGAAAAACAAATGATAAAAGGAGAGGAAAAGAAGCTTGGTAACCAGGATGTGACAAAAGAGAATGAAGAGATTTTGAGTGCAGTGAATTACAACGATTCTAGAAAGCGCATATACAGGTTGGTAAACTAAACTCCATCACAGGGAAGATGTATTAAATACTTCGTTTAGTGTGAGTATGAAGCCATCGGTGTGAGATACCGTAGTCATTGGTTTCTATTAATAAAATTCTTGATGTGATTGTGCCTTGGTCTATCAAATAAAATATATGATTAATTGTTAATATGATTATAAGATTGTTTGGAATATGTTGTCATGAATATTTTTTTTAAAAAGAGATAATGGAATTCTTTTTTCCTTACTCAAAAGTTTTATTGTATTCAAACAAGTTATTTTGTTATTTATAAATTATACTGAGTGCAAAGGAAAGCTAGAACAGACTAGATTGCTATGGTATAATTCTATGAATGTAGTGAAGAATGTTTGATGATTCTACCATGATACTGTGAACATAGTTTTGCAGTTTATAGGTAGTGAAATGTGAAATATTTATCTGAATTGAAACATTGCTTGATATTTTTATAAAATAAATGAATTGGAAACTTCTATTTCGATCTCGATTAAGGGGATTAGTGAAGCTCCAATTTATTTATGTGTAAATTTAAGAAAAACAATTGTGTGCATGTTATCTGCATGAGCATTTCATGAGCCGTATCTGATCCTTAGAAGATCTATTTAGTTTTTGGTGCAAATTTAATTCTGCAAGAGAGTAGTGGGTACCATGGGAAAACCTCGAATGTACTCTGACAGTTTTAAACCTGCATGGTTGATACAACACAACTTTTAATGCTGAACTCTTTTCTGTAAAAGCAAAGATAAACTATTTGAATTGATGTTCATCAGATAGGATACTACATAGATGCCCATCACACTACACTATTATCGCTCATTATGAAGAGCGAAGCTAGTTGTAAATGAATGGTAGTTTAAAGATAAAAATTATCTCTTCCATGTATGTGAAAGAAAACTTAGGAGTAGAGCCCTTTTGTATTATTATAAATGAGAAAATATTTTTGTGTATTGATACTTATTGTAATGCGGATGATTCAATTCTATAGTAATGCTTTGAAGATGTTTTTATGAATATTTTTCAATACATATTATTTTTTAATATTTTCCAAGTACTAATTTAATAAGATGTATCTTCATTCAATTTCTATTTCTTTGATTTTATTTTAATGTTTGAATAGGAAGGCTTTGGAAATTGTTTGGATATTTTATTAAAACAATTAATAATGCTGAGTAGGCAAAGGATGCCTAAGATGACTATCTAGTTGATTGTCATAGGTTGTATAGTGATGTTGAGTATGGGTGTCCACCAAAAGTTACCTTTGTTTAAAACTTAGTTATATGAATAAGTTTATGTGACCAAAAAAATATTATCAAGTGATAGTTTTACAAATCTATCTTTTAGTAAGAGAACAAGCTTGAGTTGGAAGTCTTCTAACTTAGTGAGAAAAGTTCAAAACCAAAGACAATAAAAGTGACTATAGATATTTGTAACAAGTTGAAATTGTTTTGTTTATGGGTAATCTGAACCATAGATTGATATTATATTCTTAATAAAATGATATATTTAATTTTGTTATAATTAAAAAACCTCTTAAAATGAAGTAATGAGTGTAATAGAAAAACTTGACCCAAGTTTTATTCAGATATTCATCTGAGAATTTTGGGGTGTGGGTAGGCACACAATTAGTTTGGGATAACTATCAACTGATAGAATTGTTCGATAAAATATTTGGCTAGGTCAAAATGAAAAGGTGGTATGAGACACTTTTTCTAAGTTGTTCCCGAAGAGCACTATGATAAATACCATACTCGTCGAACTTTACTAAAATTAGCCACATGGTTTGGTATGGGATAAATATGAGTGAATTTTGATGGTATTGAGTGATGAAGTCCAAGGTTAGGGAATTAACATGGTGCTAACTAATTTTGAAAAGAAAGGGAACACCAGTTAGTCACTAAGACATAAATACACTAGTCACTTCCACACCAAGTATAAAAAGTCAACTGGATCATCGAAGATACAATGTGTGAAGGTAAGAGATAATAAGTGTTCCTCTCTAGGTGTTATGAGCCCTAGAGGATAACCCTCATCATGGTTTGGTCCTCATGCTGGAATATGTGAATGATAAATAAGAAAATTGTCACCACTGAATGGTAATATCATGGGATTTAGCTAATCTCATCACTTGGGAGATTGGCTATAGTAGTCCTGAACTCAAAAGTGGTATATTGTGCTTGTGCTTAGCTATTTTTAAATGTGTAAATATTTGATGGGATGATGTCTAATGTTGGTAACTTTAAGATAAAACTTATTGTTAGGAAAACATTTTTAGTTGGAGCAGTAGAACCTTTTTTTAAACATATATATATTTGGATTCTAATAGTTCTTTTATTGGGAAATCAGGAAAGTGGGTTATTACAAAAACTTAGATCTTTGAATAACAAATTTTAATTTATATAAAATATTAGTATCTCCAATTTTAAGAAAGTATGAATACATTAGAATAATGTTGAAGTTATGTAAGTTGTCAAATTAGCTCTATGAATTATTGATTTTGTTTTATACAAAAATATTATAGTTTCCAAGTATAAAAATCCATTAGTATTTTAGAATTGGTTAAACATGAAAGCAATTTAATAAACTAAATATTCTTTTCAATAATTTTTTTTAAATGTCCAAGGTTCAAATCTCGGGCCTCGCTAGACTGAACGCTTGTCCCTTTCTTGGTGTTTTCAACGATGTAAAAGGTTTAAAATGATTATGGCATGGTGGTTATAGGGGCATACTACACAAAGATCTGTGTGGTGGATTCCGGGGCAGACAATGTAGAATATTATGGCAGCCATGAAAGCTGGACAACCTACCCAGATTCATGGCGGCTACTGATTCCACCATGTAAATTCAAAAAACAAATTGTTTGAAATTTATAGGCATCACTTACAATCATGGGAAAATATGGTTGTAGATTTTAATTATATTTGATTCTAAGTTTTTTTTTTTTTTTTATTGATATAGACTACCAAAATATATTCTATAAGATCTCACTATAACTACAAACAAGATTCATTGCTAATATTAATTTTTTGAAGGGCTTACAAGATAAATTATGTCAACAATCTCAAGACCAAAAAGTAAAAGTTAAATATATAAAGTTTTTTTTTAAATGATAATTAAACTCCCACCTTATGTCCTTTTTGATATCTACATTTCTAGGTTCATTAATCGTGACTAAAATATATAAACAAGACAACATGAATCTATAAATTACATTTTCTAGAGCTTAAGAAAAGGACTAACATTAGGTTAATGCTACTTTTTTAAAAAATATAGTGTATCAGAGTAAAGGTATTTAATAATAAAATTTCTTCAACTCAACTTATAATTTATTTTGGTGAAGCTTTATCTTTATCATACAAGTCAAATATTTTCTTAAATAAAACCATGCCTTTTCTTGTTTAGAACCAATATCCCATATATCAATAAAAGCATAGACATATTTTTAATGATGTATTTACCTTCAATATTTTGAGTAATTATGAGAGGTTTGGTATTATAGTAAACCAACCGATTCAATAATATGGAATAAATTCAAAAGCTAAGATCATTCTAAAGAACAAAATTTCCTCACTAAGAAATATGCTTGGAAAAAACTTGTTAAGATGCCCATATACCTTGGACATGAATAAAGGCTTTGGAAAAAGAAACAAGAAGCTTTGAATAATTTATTTAAATCATAATTTCTATAGAATTCCTCTAGAGATGGTATAATCAATTCCATGACAAAAAATCATGTCTCGTTTCTAGAAAATACTTGGCTTACCCACTTAGAAATAATGTTGCATGCATATGACAATATATTAATAATGGTAATCCAATATTTTATGTGGTTGAATGCATTAAAATCAGTAGATTGTAGGCATTAAAACATTGTGTTTTTATGAAATTTAATAAATTCTAAGTAGTAAAATTTAGAAGAGATCCAACACAATGACTAATAAACATCAATAATAATGAAATATTTTCAACCACATGTTGTGAGGATAGAGATTAATCCTCTAGGGAATATTAAAATATCTTTGGTAATTCTTGCATGAAATATTTATTTGTAAGAAGCAAGAATCCAATCAGGGTGAAGATCATTGGAGGATAACATAAATTTAGTATCATTAGGAGATGTTTTATAGCCTATATATAAGGAAAATTATCCAAGAAAAAATTCAAGAGTGTCATTTATCAATAAGTTTGCTATCTAGTGCCCTAGTGTATTAGACATTCAAATAATGATGGTCTCACTAAAATTTAGGTTTTTCTCAAAATTGATCCCATAACTAGCAAAATTCTCCTTGTACTCTACCTTTGCTCCTATTATAATATTCTATCTACTTACATAATTATTTATAAGAGAAAAAGGATATCTCATATAATCACATGAATAAATATAATATATACCAAAAATGATCAAACCAATAAAATATAACAATAATTTAATAATTAAAGCTAAAACTATCATGATCTAAGTAGAAATTAAAAGAGACGATTCAAGAGCATCCAACACCAAAATTTTCCATAAAATGTGTAAGCCAAGGAAAATACTAATGTAGTAAAATAAAGTACTTCAAATCTATGTCATTAAGGATCATTCCATTATTAATATAATTACAATAAAATAGTCACTTGTTATGTCATCATAGTAGTAAAGAAGAGCTCATACCTATACTACATGTAGAGGATGCAACATGCCTTAGAAACTAGTCCTTAAGCATTATTTCATGATCTTAGGCTATAAATCATAGTAGAGAATCTCATCCTTCTTCATGGAAAATGAAATAGTAGTCAATGGATTTGGTTGTACAAAAAAAAGTTAAGAGAGAGAGAGAGAGAGGGAGAGGGTGGGAGGGAGAGAGAGAGACATAAGGGTTGCATGTTATGGAAGCAATAGAAGGAGAAATATTGAGCAATCATGAGGATCAAATGAATGAATGATGATAAAATGAGGAGGTCAAATGGTTTAAATTGAATAAATTTCTCTATTATGGTTGATAGCTAAATTTACACTATTTTTAAAGCCATAAAATAAGAATCATCAATCCAAATGATGTGTCATATTAATCCTAGGTGTAAAAACATGCTAGAATTATGACCATATATCAAAACCCCCACAGTTAAATTGATGATCGTGATCCCCATTTAATATGGAAATCTTGGCACCATCAAGTTTTAGGACATGTTTTGGAGGACCCGTCTAAACATATCCCTTAATTATAAATTCATCTATATTTTTAGGGTTTTTAAAAAGTTACCAAGTTTAAATATCTAATAAAAGTGGTAGAAAAGTTATAACAAGATAAAGAAAGGGAACTAAAATCATTGGCCAACATGGCTCATTGTCCTACTACCCAATGACAAGTAAAGTTAGTCCAACCCTATCCCATATAAAGGAGGGGACTCTTCACCATTGGTAAAGTTTGTTGCTAGTTCTCCTTTTATAAATAGATGTTAGTCCTACCTAATGAATGTGGGTAATACCATAGGGGATAGCCACTCATGAATCCTTATGTAAAAAAATGAGGAAGATGCATTAATCAAAGTAATAGAAATAAAAATTCTATGCAATAGAGTAAAATTTAATTTTTGTTAGTTTTTATTCTATCTTCTATGCAAAAAAAACACATAGCCATAAATGTGAAATTATAAATAAACATATCTAATACTTACTTATATTCATCCCTACATATTTTTTCTAAAATAAATTGAAATATATTTACCCTATGTATCTTGAAAGAAACTTACCAATAAATATGCTTGAAAAATAAGCAAAGAAAGAGTGCAAAGATGATTTCAGAGTGAACCAAAACCCCTAGAAGCATTATCCCTATGGTTTCCCTATAAAAATAAAAAAATATTATTTATAAAACCATATCTATAGTAAAATATTCAAAAGTATATAATGGGGGGATGAAATTTTGAATTTTTTATTTCATTTCCATGCATGAATCTAGCCTTTCAATGAGCACTACATGTTCATATGAGCTCTATTTTGAGTGTAGAGACAATTTATAACAAGTGGACATGGGGCTACTAATGGAGAGGTAGGTTTTGTAGTGGACATGAGGCCAACAATTAACAAAAGCTACGAAATCAAGGCTAATGAACAAACACTTAGGTTAGCTAGTAGATAGCTAGGATAAAATGGAAAGCACCATCATGACTATCATGTCACATAGGTGGTGATATCTACATGGGGTAATCGAAAATGACTCAAAATTATGCCAAAAGACCTAAAAATTGAGGATTATCAAGATTGTCATTTTTAAAAAGTAGCGATCATGACAAAACTTGAGAACTTTAGTTGCAAATAAAAATTATCAATCATGGACCAAGGGAGTGATCATAGAATAAGGGGATAATAAAGGTCTTGCCTGAATATGAGAGATCTTGTCCTTGATTTATGGTCATAGTAAAAAATAATATGCTAATATAGTATCTTTTCCATCATGTGTGGGGATCATACTTCTATTTTTCTATATACTATATCATAAGGGCATGAACAAGATACCATTTTTGCTTATTTACCCATTATACTTAGCATTGTAGGAGGGATACATTAGACAAAAAATAGGGTTTCCATAGGGGGGAATTATTATCTCTACTATACCACAACATGTATCACATTCTAGACTATCATGCATGCACTATTAGCTCATTCTTCTTGTAACAGGCCTATATGAATCAATATTTTTTTATGTATCAACCCTCAAGTTTTCCCCAAGAAATAAGACCAAGCAAGATCTCAATGAAGAAATGGGAACATATTGAATAAAAACCAAAACCATAGGTATCACTAGTCATTCAATTATTTCAAGGATATATCATCTAGACTCCATAGCATAACCTAAGAAAGAGCATCCAATAGGATATGTAAAAACTTATAAGGTTAAGGCAAGTGATTGTAGTCCATTATCAGTATCCTATATTTTCAAAGTTTTATAGGATATTATGGGTTCCTATATAGTTTAGTGTTCCACATATAGATGGGGTTCTCCTACTTTTATAACCACACAAAATATAGGAGAGAATATATTATACAAGGAAAACTTATCCACCACTAGTTCAAGGTAACTATCACTAAATAATTGGAACATAGGAGGGACCCACAACATAGAGAACTAGGTTACATAGAGAGGCCATTGCTATGAGCCCAATTTATAGTATCCCATCTCTTTGGACATCCATGGAGATAGATATGCCACCCCCATACTTACATGGAAAATGGTTCATCCATCCAAAGTAGCATAAAAAAGAGCATCAATGAGGAGTCTCCTAGGGAGAAGGAGACTACATAGGAGGTGATATCAAAGTATAGGGTAATACAAGAGACTACAATTGAGGATGGGGAGAATTATAAGAAGGAAACCAATGTAGGGGAGCTCTATATCTACGAGGTTGGATTGGATACTACCAAATTGGAGGTCTCTTCTTCAAATGAGGATGACCCTACTAGATAACTAGGAGACCTAAGAAAATACCATTTCCTTTGGTAGATCACCAATATTTTCTTTTCATTCATAGCTAGTATTTGTATAGATTTATTGCACATGCTTTTTAGTATGACATAATGAATCTAACATTTTTGTTTTCATTATGATTTTGAAGATTAAAAATAATTTATTAATAATATCTAAGATTCACCCTAGGAGATATTTTGAATTTTGATAGTTTATTAATTTTATCATTGTCCTAAGATGGACTATTAAAGAAGCCAACTAACTTATACAATTGAGCCCACCAATTAAACATCATTTTGATTTAGGTTCGAAGAGGAGACCATAGAACCTACTATATATGTAATATGGAACTAGAGTTATGACTATGGTGTAAAGCAATGGATAGAGAGGATGGATTATATCATATAACTTAGTCACAAGTAGATCTTCCATGATCCACTAGAGAGCTAATGAGGCTAAGGATATCTATCTCATCAAAATATTTCTTGGGTACCTCTTAGACAATGGTACATACGCTCAACACACAATGTGAGGTGTGTAGGATATGCTTTTGTAGTTGTACCCTGTACATATTAGATGTACTTATATGATTATTTATAGCTACTATGGGACATATAGTAGTATATACATAGGATTCTTTGGGTGATGGGGATATATACTTGGGACATGAGATATCTTAGGATGATGTAACTTAGTGTCCCATGTATCATGTTGTATTACTATGTACCATATTTTCATATGTATGTATATAATATTTATTGTATACAACATATGATTTCTTAATTTTTCATTTACTTGTCTACTACTATAACGATATGATGAGATGTACTTATGACTTGTGTAGCATTTGATGACATATCATTTTAGTTTTTATAGTTGCATGTATATTCTGAATACTATTTAGTGACATACGTTCTTATATTTTGAGAGAGCATGTATGATTTGAGTATCATTCAGTGACATCCTATTGATTTTATAGAGAACAAAAAGTTTAAGTAGCATTATGTGCTCATCATAAATTGCATCCCTCTTACATTGACCATCCATGATGTTACAATCCCATTAGATATGATATTATAGTAGGTAATTTACAATAGTATTCAAAAAGTTCCAAGTACCAACAAACACATCACTATAGTTATGTAATTCAAAATAAGATAACTTATGCCACACATGGATGTAGTTATATGTACCTCACTCCTAATAGAAATTTCTAGGGAGAAATAAACTAGTAGTATGACCTACCAATCATGTCCACCTGTTGCTATATGGCAGTCCAATAAAAGCCAACCTACACCACACATGCATGCAATTTCTCCCCAAGACCAAATCACACCTTGTTACCAACAATGAGTATATTACTTAGCAAGTCGTGTTTACCATGAAGGGGAGAAAAAACAAAGAAGCAAACAAAAATAGGTTAAATACATGTTGTAGAACGCCCATAGTAGGAAGATATCATGAAATTAAAAATCAACATGCCCATATTGAAATAACCTAAGCTCATACATTGTGTTATCTAATCAAGCATGTTGTTCAACATAGCCTACTTATCACTATAGTGGGATGCTACAATGATTGATTAAATAGATTTATGAAATAATTTTAATGTTTTTTATTACATGGAAATTTAAAAGGAATGTTTCCTTGGTGTTCTAACAATATAGCATTTTGGATATGACATGTGTTGAAGTAAGGCAATCACTTTATGGCACATAAAGCAAGTTTTTGATACAAAATAATAGGGAGGACTTTGAAGATATCATGGTGCCCCTTATTAGCAAGAGTAAGACCATGGCAATTGAATGAAACCAAAGTACAAACAAAGTTAGAATTAATAAATTCAAGTAAAAATGGATGAAAATCATGAAAAAATAAGCAAAACATAATGTATATCATGCAACAAGAATAAGCAAAGGAAACACTTAATATGAATATGAAGAATGTAGTTGAAAACCTAGGATGGATAGGATTTCTACTTATAGTGGAAATATTGATCAAGATCAAGAGAACATTATAAAAACCTCATGATATGCTAAAATAAATATTGTATAGAATTAACACTTCTAAATAGATAATCAAAGTAGTCAAAGCAGAAAAACAAGGAACCAAAATCAATAGGTAAACCTAGAAAACATACACTATAAAAATGGGTCAAGAGAGGGATACAAATAGATGTGTTTGACATGAATGGATTTGATAGGTTACTTGAACTCAAATCCATCCATTGTTTACAATTTCATTGCCTTAAATCCAAACAACACTTTGATAGTATATGGACCAAGTTATTTCTATACAAACTTGCCCTTGTGGTTCTTATACACATTACTAGCTTGAGAACAAGGTCCTTGAGTTTGAAATAATGGTAATATACATTCTTAGTATATTTCCTTAAAGTATAACTCTTATAGGATCTATTATGCTCAAGAGCATGTAGACATATATTATTTAGAGTAGTAAGTTTGGTCGATAGGCTTCTTGATACTCCTAATGATACTCATCATGACTCAAAAAATTATTCAAGGCAAGATTCAAAGAAGTTAATTCAATTTCAAATGCAAAAATAGCTTGAGTACCAGAAAATAAAGAAAAATGAATTTATTCTATGGATGTATAAATACTAGTGTATTATACCTATAATGTGGGATATAAATTTAAGTTTCAACCCTTAATTAATCCTTTAATTGAATTTTTAAATTATTTTATCAAAATATTTAGATTCAACTTGATCATTATATTTTGTATTGTATGGCATGGAAAAATAGTGTTAAATCCCTAATTATAAATCAATTATTGCATTTATTTATTTATGAAAGGATTGTAATTGTTAAAAATAAGGGTAGATGGGACACCAAAGTGAAACACAATCTAATTAAAGACACTTGGATATAGAGAGGATCATTTTATTTATAACTAGCATAGATTCCACCTATTTGGTAACATATTCAGTGGTTGTGATTATAAAATTGTACTCATGTAAGGACATAGGTGAAACATGTCCTATAAGGTTAAGGTACCAAGTGGAAAAGGCCAAAGAAGATATTATTGGGTGAAGAACTTGAGAAAGGCATGAATTTCATTCTTATGAAACTAAAATTTATCACATGATTTGACATAAATAATTACATCGTATTCCATTGTGATATAGAAGCACAAAATTCTTAACAATTTATGAGTTATATAATGACCACTAAAGTATCTTCCACAATCACAATTATGGGAATCAAAAATGTCTTTGGGAGCTTCACTTTTGATAAGGAATCCTAAGTGAACACCATAAATATTATGATAGTATAGGATCCTACCAAGAAGAACATATTTAAATTCCCTCTTACAGGTGCTAGCTCATTTTTTAGTAGTAGTCATAAGTAGAAATGTTTGATTATCAAGGAAGTATAAAATGCCACCATACTAAGTACCATTATAAGTCAATTAGCAGTCAATAAAATTGACCTCAATTGCATAAACATATATTGGGTCATCAATGATGGTGATCATAGGTTTATCTTAAACTTATATAACAAAGTTATTTTTCATAATATTTTCATGCGGTATGACTTTACTACATAAAGCAACTATAGAATCGTCCTCAACATTTCCCCCCTTGTGGAATGCCTAATTTAGAACGACTCAAAAACATTAATTAAATTGTTAGCGACTTGATGGTAAGGTATCAAATGGGAACCATTGATAACATACTCACCAGAGATCTGATGGAGCACAATTTGGGAGTCTTTGAATCCTATTATGCATTTAAAATTCATAGCTAGGAGGACCAAGAGTCCTAAAATGAAAGCCTTATATTTTACATTATTATTAATACTTCCAATAAAGTTTTGACAAAAATACATGGGTATAGTTAGACTAGTTGGATACTTGAGAAGATACTAGTTGCTACCCCAAATTCATTCTTTGCTTCATCAAAGTGAAGGATCCAAGTGTCAGGGTAAAAGTTTTCATTAGATTGTTGAGAAGTAGAATATGTGCTATAATTGGCTTCAGCCTTAATTTCATAATGACTCTTGATAACCTCATGAGACTCCAAGAGATATTTTTCATACTTAATAAGATCATAAGGAATAGACTACTAAATAAGAAAGGAGGAAAATGAGTAATAAAATATGACAAAATCATGAGGAACACAATATATGAATATTATGTCAACATCATGCAATACCTCCTTTTAAGGGTTGTTGTGGTTAGTTAGGAGTTTTTCATGCAAATAATGCCCTAGTTTTTCACATGCAAAATAGATAGATAAGAAATATTTCTCCGTAATAGTGCATTGAATTTCTACTAGATGCATTTTTTGACCAATAGAATATATGTATATTTCTTATTGTTATCATATTGTTGAGTAACGATTGCTACAAAAGAAACTAAGTAGTTGATTTATATAAAACAAATGACTTATCCAAGTTAGATGGACAAAATATTTCAGGCCATTAAATAAATTTCTTAAACCCAAAAAATATGTTATTACAACAGTCATCTCATTTGAAATCAATGTCTTTATTAAGTAAATGATATACTGGATAAGCTTTAAAAGCTAGATTAAGGCTAAATAGCCTAATTGTTTTGAGTTTCCCCATGAATGGTTTCATATATTTAATCGTCATAGGGTGAGGTATAAAAATAATGGATATATTATTGTTGCCATCAACATCTATGCCCCTATGAGACACCATAAATCCTAATAACTTGTCACTAGTAACACCAAATACACATTTATTGGGATTAATTCTGACATTATAGTGATATAATCACTTAAATATGACATGAAGATCAAGTGGGTGGTCAACCTACTTCTTATACATACCCATTAGATCATCCATATAATAATCCGCTATCTTTTAGATCAAGTTATGAAATATGGTTATCATAGTTGATTAATAAATAGTATCAAAATTTCTCAGTCCAAATGGTATGATAACATAATAGATTGTTCCCTAGGGTGTAGTAAAAGTTGTTTTATTTTTTCTTCAAGGGAAATCTAGAAATGGTTATATCCTAAACATCCATCCATAAGGGACAATATTTTATACTTTGTGGTAGAATCCACAATAGAATGAATGAAGGGTAAGGAGAAATTATCCTTAGGAAAATCTAGTTTGATGCTTAAGAAATCCTAGAAAATCTAAATGACATTATTTTCTTTGGTTTTCACAATCATAATGTTCCATACCTATCATGAATAACCAATAGATCTAATGAAATTAACATCTAACAAGATTTAGATTTTAGTTTTGCACAATTCTTAAAGATAGTTTATTTTTTGTTAGATAGGGTAGCACTAATTTTGATTGTGTGGTTGCTTGAGGGTGCCTATGTTAATAATTATAGTAAGTTCAATATTTATCTCATTTATTCATTTAAAATAGTCTACGACAGGGTAAGTTTCTCTAATTTAGAATTAACCTCAATATAGAAAATACAATCAAACCACTTGTGTCTCCCCTAGTTATGATTAGGTTCTTGAATAAACCCCTCTTATGGTCTTATTAAGGGATACTTTCCTATTATATCATTTTAAGAAGAAATTCAAACTTTGGAGCTCTGCTAGGATTTGAAGAGGAAAAACTACTCTGCTAGGGTTTGATGAAGAAAAATTGCTATGCGGGGATGGCAACAGCTTCCGGAGGAGGTCTAAAAAATTGGAGGAATGTCATGATGGCAATAGTTTCGGCATGGAGAGTGCATGCTCGTGATGTTTTTTCACCTAAAAATTACTGGATGGAACAAGATTTTCCAGTGCATTTCGGGAACCGCTTGTTAAAGAATAATGGATGTTTGGAACGATGTGAAGTCAGGCCAGTTCTAGTGGTTCAACCAGACTCGATGGCGGAAGATGTGGAGTATCTAACCAAACATGCCCTTATTGGCAAATTTTTGGGCATCCAAATTTATCTCCCCTTTGTGGAGGCTTGGGTCAGGAAAACTTGGAATCCTGAAGGCGATGTGGAGGTGATGTTGAGTGCAAACAACTATTTTATGGTGGTTTTCTCTTGTATTGCATATCATAACAAAGCATTTGAAGGGGGTCCTTATTTCTATAACCAAGTGGGACTCTTTCTTAAACCATAGCATGTGGGTTTCAACCCATCATAGGAACGACCATCACGGGTTCCAATATGGGTGCGGCTTCCATGGCTCCCATTGGAATTATGGAGAACTGATATCTTGCATAAGATTGCCCTTCTACTTGGGAAGCCGGTTGGACCGTCACAATAGACAATGGATAAAAAGGTAATCTCTATTGCTCGTATTTGTGTTGAAATTGACTTAAATAATCCTATTCCATATTCTATTGAAATACAATTTGGATCAACTACATGGGTTCAAAAACTTGACTATGAAGCTCTTCCATTTTGTTGTCAGATTTACGATGAATATGATCGCCTGCAAAGAAAATACCCTAAGTTTTTCTTTCCTATGGCTTCAAATATTGGGCCCTCTTGGTCTGGACAAAGTTTGGATAAAGGAAAAGCCCCGATAAAGGAAGGGGAATGGGATAAGGAAGGTTTTGTTCTGGTAAAATCCTAAAACAGAGGATGAAGGGCAAAGAAATACCTTAAGGATAGCCATTTAGATGCTCTACTCAATTGTTTTGAAGTATTAGATGACCTTGATAAGTGCATGGAGATACCTGAAATGTCACTACCTAATACAAATATAACAAGGTCGAATCAGATGTCTCTTCTTGAGGAGGAACTTAAGGAATCAGATCTAGGGGGTTTAAATGAAGAACAAAGGGCTTTGGATCTGAGTATAGGGGACATGGATGGGTCTAGCCCTATAAGGGAAAATATTTTGGAAAGTGGTACAAATTTATTTATGCCCTCTCCTACTCAAGCACTGATGTAGTCATCCTTGGACTGCAAAACTCCTACGGTGTTGGGATTGCAGCAAAAAATAATTAAAAAATGTTTTTTAGATAAGAATATGAAGGTGGGTCGAAAGAAGGACCAGGATAAAATTAATTTAATGGGGGAGACTTTGGTGGAGTCAGGCTTGGTGAGAACATTGGACTCCCATTTTTATAAGCCCCAAAAATGATTATCCTCTCATGGAATGTAAGGGGGTTGAACAGCATCCCCAGATAAAAAGTTGTTCGTGATTTGGTTCGGGTGCATTCTCCGGATGTGGTGTTTATTCAGAAGACTAAATTGGCTATTGATAGTATTTTTAATATTTCTCTCAAGTTGTGGAGAATGGGTCAACGTCATTGTATTGGTGCATGTGGATATGCTGGTGGCATCGCTTGTTTATGGGATCTAGTTAAGATATACTCTCTTACTTGGATTTCCAACAGATGATCTATTTCGATGGTAGAGCATGATAATGAATCTGGTGAAACCATCCTACTTACAAATGTATATGCTCCTGTTGATTACAATGGTAAAGTGAATTTGTGGAAGCACATTTGCTTTGTGAGAAGTTTGGTTCCCCTGTACCCATGGATTTTGGCTGGAGACTTCAACTCTATCACTTGTCTAGAGGAGAAACGTGGTGGGGTGGATTGTCTCGAGCCTTTTTATTTTGTCTTTAGTGCTCATATCCAGGCCCTAAACTTGGTTGACATCAAGCCAGATAATGGGATATTTACTTGGCACAATAGAAGGTGTGGGGAATCTTCCATCTCAGAGAGACTTGATAGGTTTTTTATATCCAATTATTGGATAGGTAATAACAGAAGTGCTAGTTCTGTGATTCTGGAGGGTAGGGGATCTGAACATTGGCCTATAAAACTCTATGCTTTGGAGTTAGGGCTAAAAAAGAATACCTTCTTTAAGTTTCAACTTATGTGGCTTCGTGATAATAAGCTTTAGGATTTCATGTGAGGCTAGTGGACCACTGACAAACCTCCTCATGGCACTGCTATGTATTCCTTTATGAAGTGACTACAATTTGTAAAACATAAAATGAAGATATGGAATAGACTAAATTTTAGGAACCTTTCCTTGGCTAAGTTGGCAGCTCTTAGGAGGATGGAAGAAGCTTCAAGGAATATTAGAGATCAAGGATTCACGAAGGAGCTTCTTGTTGAGGAATTTGAGGCTGCAAAAGACCTTGTTGAATGGGAACTGAGGGAAGAATTTTTTTGGAAATAAAAAGCTCGAGTAGATTGGCTTCAGGAAGGGGGTAGGAACATAGCCTTCCTTTATAACTCAGTTAAGGCTCGTCGTAATGGTAACCCAATTACCTCTCTTATGAATTCTCAAGGTGATCTGCTCTCTTCTTTAAGGGATATTTCAGAAGAGACTAAGAGGTATTTTTCCTCTCTTCAAGGAGGACTCCCTATTAGATGATGAGAATGAAAAGCTTATTCTAAACTGTATTCCAGCGATTGTTTCTAGAGAGATGAATGAGCACTTGATGGGTCCAATTTCCCTTGAGGAGTTGGAAAATTTTGTATTCAATATGAAAAAAGGAAAAGCCCCAGACCCAGATAGATTCCCAATTGATTTTTATCAAGATTTTTGGGATTTAATCAAATTTGATCTTTTGGAGGTTTTTCGTGAGTCACAAAAGAACAAACATATGCTAATGGCCCTAAATGCTACCTTTGTGGTGCTTACACACAAAAAAGACGAAGCAAATTCCTTGGATATGTTCAGGCCTATTGCTCTCTGTAATGTTGTGTATAATATCATCACAAAAATTATTGTTGAGAGGCTGAAGATATGGTTGAGAAAAATCATCTCTGAGGAGCAAGGTGGGTTTGTTGTTGGCTGACAAATATTGGATGTGGTTGTTATTGCTACAAAAGCTATTCACTCGATGGAAAATTCGAAGGAGAAAACTATGTTCATTAAGTTGGACATGGCCAAAGCAAATGATTGGGTCATATGACCCTTTCTTCAGAAAGTTCTTGCTGCTTTTGGATTTTAGGAGGAATGAATTAGATGGGTGATGAGTTGTGTTTCTTCTTCCTCATTCTCTGTTCTTGTTAATAATGAGACATCAGAGCTATTTGAGGCCTCAATGGAATTGAGGCAAGGAGATCCTTTATCTCCTTATTTATTTATCATTATGGTATAAGGGTTGGGAATATTGCTCAAGTCTCAAGTCATGCAGGGTCTCATTCAGGGGTGGAAGTGGGATAGTAGTTTGCCACCTCTTTCCCACCTTCAATTTGTTGATGATACTACTTTTTTGGGAGTTGCCACTATCAGGGAAGCTGGAAATATTAGATAGTATCTTGACATATATCTTGGTGCTTCTATATAGTTGATTAATGAGGACAAGTCTTCTATTTTCTTCTTCAATACCCCTCCTCTTATTAAATCCAGGATTGCTCACATTCTGAGATTCTAGGTTGGTACTACCCCCTTCATTTATCTTGGTATGCCAATTTCATCTCATCATCTACCTAGATCTTCTTAGTAGTCTATGCTTGATAAGTTTAGAAGGAAGGTGAATCACTGGACTTTCAGATGGCTATCCACTGTAGGTAGAGTGTTGCTTTTAAAATATGTTGTTCAAGCTTTACCCATTTATAGATGTTTTGTAAAAATAGCTCCCTCTCACTTCATCAAGGACATGGATGCTTTTTCAAGACAATTTTTATGGTCTAGAAAACTTGATCAATCTAAATGGAGTTTGGTTAGGTGGGATTCTATATGTAGGCCGATGCAAGAGGGAGGCCTTAGGTTGCGACAGAAAACTCTTTTTGGGTAGGCTTTGGCTACAAAACTTTATTGGAGATGGTGTACCTCTCAAGATCATATTTGGGATAAAATATTATCTTGTAAATACTTGAGAGGTATTTTTGAGGCTGAGATCCCTAGAGTCAACTTGGTTGGGAAAGGTTCTATTATCTGGGACACTCTGAAAAGAGGAGCTAATTTAATCAAGTAGGGTTTGTTCTAGATTTGCAATCAGGGATCAAATGCTCTTTTTTGGGAGGATTATTGGGATGGCCACCCTCCTATATTGAATCAATATCCTAGGTTATGTTCCCTAAGTATTTTTTTCTTGGAAGAATGTTGGTCTCATGTGGAGGACTTTAAAAAATCTAGTCTTTTGGAAATATGGAGATGTACAGGTGGAAATATTCACAAGAATGGCCCCAGGGGAGACTGTCTAAGGACTTAGAGGTGCTTGCTCTTATTCTTACGAGGATGCATTGTTCTTCATTGAGGGGTAAAAATATTTTGGCTTGGAACCCTGATCCTAAGGGAACCTACTCAGTAACCTATGGTTATCAGGTTCTTGATAAGCAAAAGTATGGTAGTCTTCCTGTCACTTGGTGGAAAAAGGTGTGGAAAAAATTTTCCTGGCCAAAATGTAACTTCTTTCTATGGTTGGTATCTCGTAATAAATGCCTCACTTGGAATAATGTGAGGAAGAGGGGATTTTAGGGTCCCTCTTTTTGTGTCCTTTGTAGTAAGAATGAGGATGACTCTTCTCATTTATTTTTCCAATGCTCTTTTTCCAGAGACATTTGGCCCCGTTGGTGGAGCGCCTGGAACCATCCATATTTTCATGTGCTATCCCTGGTGGAGTTTTGGATTAGTTTGGGCAGACCTCCGACCAAGTCCCCCTTCCTTCGGGTGGATTGGAATTTGGTCCCTTCTTGCATCATCTGGCAAATTTGGATCGAATGGAACCAGCACATATTTTAGGGCAGTTATTTGGCTATTCAACAGATCTGGAAAAGGATCCTATATATGGTTTAGGAAACCATCCATAGCAAATGGGATATGGACCCTCTTTTGGATTCTAGGGATAATAAGGTACAGCAAGCCCTTAGTATCTTTGGGGATGGTGTGAAATATTCTAGCCCTAGTAGGGTTCCTCAGTTCAACAAGAAGGTTAGGAGAGATGGTAGGTGGAGGCCACCCCCTAGAGGAGTTTTAAAAATTAATACTTATGGATCATCTAGGGGTAATCCTGGACATGATGGCATTGGCGATGTTGGGAGAGATTCTACTAGTGGTGTTAGTTTTTTCTTTTCCATTTATAAAGGTGTTCACTCCAAAAATTTTATGGAATATCTTGCAATTCTTGAGGCCTTGCAGAGGGGGTTTTCTCTTGGCTGGCATAGGATTATCTGTGAGTCTAAATCTCAAATTGTGGTTAATATTTTAAACATTAAAATGGTGGAGGAAGTTAATTGGCAGTTGGCCTCTATAGCCATTCATATTCTCAGAATGAGTGAAGAGTTCAAATTTATATCCTTTGTGCACATTCTAAGGGAATATAATGTGGTTGTTGATTACCTAGCCAAAAGGGCTTCTGAGCTGTTGGATCCTTGGAGTATTGATAATTGGGAGAGTCTCTCGTCTGGGGACTCTCAACACCTGTGGGAGTTGATCCATAAGGATGTACAGACTTAATGTGGTTTTTTCTTGTTGTCTTTTTTGGGTGTCATTCTAGTCTAGTGGTTTTAGCTTGTTTGGCTATTTATTTGAGTCTTGGTTGGAAGCTCAGTTGTACTCTGTAATCCAAACTTTTTATCAATAATTTTTTACCCCTTTATTTAAAAAAAAAAGGATCCTTTCCTATTTGGCTTATAATAACTCTAGTACGAATTCATTATTAGGTAATTATGGGAGAAAGAGGATACTATCATGGATTTGAATTATTAGTTCAACCTCCTTCACCTTACCCCTAAGCCTAGGGAGTATGTGAAAATGTAACAAAAAATTAATAAATATAGGGACAAGGTGGATAGGTTATGGTCCTAATTGCTTATAAATTATAATAAAAGTAATAATGACAACTTTATTTTCTATTTTAAAATAAAATTTAGCTTCAATCAAATGCCTTGATATATAGAGTGTGGATGATCAATCAAACTATCAAATCACTTTTCAAATGACACATCTGAATATAAAATATTTCTAGATATATAAATAATATATCAACAACAAAAGTGAAAACTTGGGTTTTCACTATTTATTAGAAAATAGAAGAAATAGGTATCATCATTATAAGAGGTAATCTTGGTTGTCAAGAAAGTTCATAAAATTTATCAAATAATTTAGACACAAAATAAACCTTATTGGTCAAATAGCCAACAAGGACTATTAGAAAAGCAAGAACAAGCCCAAAAATAGCCAAAAAAATAGTCATGGTTAGGATCACCACTTTAAGATGTCATCCTAGTTCTATTGAATAATCCTTAATATTGGACAAGCCAATAGTGTGTTTTATATTAGGAAAATTAACAAACAATTTAAGATTTAGTAGTTTTAAAGATAAAATAACCAATTGGCCTATCATCAAAGTAATATTGAAATAAATATTTTTCAACCTTTGTTAATTACCTAGGAAGAGAATCATTCCTATCTCACTTGGAAGACTATGATGTTTTTAATATAAATATAATAGAAAAATTAGTTGTTCTATGCATATCTAGCCTTGTTTTATATTAATTTCATTCATCATTTGTAAGTGTGCAATAAGAAAATAATTTACTTTTATCTCCATAATCAAATTCATAAAAAACAATATTAAATTTAATACCATCATAACCTAAAATTGAAACTCCCATTGAACCTACTTGATAATGCCCAACAACCACTTTAAAATAGAAGTAGAAGAAAAATTATTTTCAATTTCAATGTTAAAGGCTTGATTAAAGTAATTTTCTACATTAATATCAAATTTATCCATCAAGTTGTCATTATCTATATAAAATGTTACTTGTTTTAATTTGGTCATGTCCTCATGGGCTTTATGTAATTTAATCAATTGCTCATTATAGGGTATTTTCCATTCTTAGAATTCAAGGGTGTAAATTTATAAACTACCAATTGAGGAAAGGGATTTAATAACATCCATCTTAGGTTTATCATATTCTAATTCATACCAATATTGGGTATATTTCAAGTGAAACTTGGGATACTCCTTGTATAATTTCCTTCTCGAAATCCAGTAAGGCATATGTTCATAAATTCAATCTTTTATGTCACACATATAAAGAATAAACAACATTTATGATTTGGAGGATAAATCCCTTAAGGGTCTATGTCTTTTTGAAAATTAAAAACTTTATCATCATAGGAATATAAACCACTTGACAAGCAGAAGAATCTATAGGTCTTATCTTCCTAGTTCAAGATCTACCTAAGAACATGTTATAGTTAGGCTAAAAATAAAACAACATGAACTTCACACTCACTTCTTTAGGCCCATATAAAATTGGAAACCAAATGAAACCTAGAGGAATTTTTGGACTAACATTATAAGAATAGTAATGAATGCTAGTAGAGAGGTTTTTTTCTCTACGGAATGTTTAGTTTACCTATCTATAACAATGGTACAATACATGTACTAGTCCATCAATCATAATCCTACAAAATTACATATAATTAAAAATAATTGTTATCATCAACAACCCTAATAAATAGTAATCATGTTTTTCAAAGTGAAATTTATAACCATATCAAGGTTAGTATCTACATAAATACAAAAAAAAAATCCCTATGGGATTGAATGTATTACACTTCATGAGACCTTGGAATGGTTGGCATAATGTTATAAACCCTTGGTTAAAGAATTTTCATCTCATCTAGTAAGTATCTTAAGCATTTACATTGATAGGGAGATGGCCTAAAGAATACTAGGTATGGGAGTTTGCAAGGGGTTGTACAAAACTCTTCAATTATGTACCATATTTTAGTTTTGCTCATGGATACTTTAAGTAGTGATTCCTTGGGCTATGTTATATCCTAACACTTTTTTTCTATAGGTGCAAGTATCATCACTTTAAGTGGTGATTATGGTCTTTTAATGTTTTTAGAAATAAGTTTTGTGGAGTAGGCTGAGGCCTTCCAAAGAATATTTTTTACAATTTTTTATATTTCTATGTTTGTAGTAGTTTCCTAAATAACCAAAGGATGATTTGGAATATTATTTACTATGGTTGGATTAATTGTTGCTTGGATAGATTATTTTCCCTTATTATTCATCTGTTTATCTTATTTAGGGGGTTGATTCCTTTCGTATTTATGTGTACTCCTAGTAATCATATTCCAAGAATGTAGTTATTTCACTTTACACCTCCAAAATGTTGACCTAAAAAGAAAATTTCGGTTGACTAAAAATGTATTCTCCATTTTGGCTAGTTTGGACAAAGACTTATTTAACTTTAGAGGTATTCTTATAAGTACTAGTTCTAGGGTTTTGGTTTTGGGGGTGGTTACCATTCTAATTTTGATTATTCCAACCTCATCCTTGGTTATCCTAATTAGAATTGTAAAGTTGACTTTGATAATTCTAAGGGTTTTCTTGATTATATCCTTAATATTAATTTCAATTTACTCCTTATTGTTGATTGGGAGATTAGTGTTCATGGTTAGGGAATGGATGTATTAAATGTACCTAGCCTCTAATTGTAAGGGCCATTATTTTTTTTCTAGGGATTTTGCTTCTTCTTATGAAATAAATTCATCCTATCATTTTTGACTTGATTAATGGTAATATTAGGACCAAAATTTGATTGAGGCATAATCTATGTAATTCCATGCAATTTGTATTATCATGGCCATAAGTTCCATGCAAAATATTTTTTTTTTTAGGATTATGCCATACAGGTGTTTCAAACCTATCACTAAAATGATAGTTTTAAAACATAATTGGTATATATATATTTTGAGAATATCTTCATGGGTATATTAAGGCATGATATTCTTAGGTTTCAAACCACCCCTAGATTTTTTCAACATATGCACAAGAGATTCAAGTATATGTAACTCATGAGACATATCTTGGACAAGTACATTACAAATCTCATCTTTCATAGCCTTCTTGTTAGACTTTTTAGATTTTATGGAATTTTTGCCTTTCTTCATTTTCCAATGTTCAAATACTTTGATAAACTTTATACCCTTGCCTAAAGAGGGAAAACCAAAAGGGTTTTTTTCCTAGATATTAGCCTAAAAAAATGTCTTAATTAATTTTGTAGACATCACATTGTGGAGTCTTCAATTAATTTCATATTAGCATGAAATTTTAGTCTTTTCCACCTCTTGTGGAAATAAAAAATGGATAAATTAGGGCTTTGTTTAGTATTCACAAAAAAAATCCATTCCTTACATCACATTCATGTCATCATAAAATTATCATTTCAAATTTTTGATAAAAATAACTAGGAAATCAATAGGATGTTTAGGTAATTATGCAAACCAATCAAGAGCATTTTCTACCAAAATTGTAGTCATCAATTTTAGAAAACTTTGTTCTTTATGTAACCAATCACTATCATAAGGAATGGAACTATCAATGAATGTTTGGACTCTATTTGTGCTATCATTGACTAATTTTAGAATATGGTTAGACAATTCCATAGCTTCCATGTCAAGGGATAGTCTAATAATTTCTGAAAGTGGGTTTAGTTGATACTAGTAAATTCATCCTAGAGTTAACTAGAGGATGTAGAGGAGAAGCCTTGGGGTTCAAAATTAAAGGAGGGATATTAGATTGTAATACAAGGTTTTTATTAACACTCAAAAGTTGAGTAATATTGATCATCATATTCTACATTTGTTTGAAAATTTCTCTTCTAGAGGCCTCCATTTTCTTCTTAGTATAATGACTATGACTATCTAGCTAATACGTCAAATATTCTCTCAGGGTCACCATGTACATAGCTATTTTTTGTCATGAGGTTTAGAATGCGTATGCGACTTTAGGGAGGTGAATTTTGTATTTGTTTTTTAGGTTTATAATTGTTTTGTCATGATAACCACATTAAGTGGAAATTATAGTTCAACATGTTGTTCATAATTGCTACTTCACAAGTTGGTTGTGCATGCTACTTCTGCCACCATTGACCATATTGAAACTGCTAACTTGGCCATTGGAAAGGTGATTTCAACCCTCAAAGAGGAGCTCATGCACTTAGCCTTTTGTTCTTCTGTGACAATTTTGAGAACATTTTTTCCCTAGCTGGTGTTGATGTGTCCTTCGACACCAAAACTGATGTCAAAGATACTGCAAATGATGAATATGTAATAAAGATTGCTAAGGAGGCTTGCATCATTGTTCCCAAATATAGCAAGGATATTTCTACGAAATATACTGGTCCAAAAATGACTTCTTCATCCCTCATGTAGTTGGACACTCCTCTTGATGACTAATGGTTCTTCCTCTGGTTTCCTGGGTCCTCTGCGGTAGTGGATTACGTCTTTTTTATTCTTTTTTGGTCAAGGACCGTTCCTTTTTTAGCCTTGTTGTTTATCTTAGTGCTGGATTGTTCAAGGCTATTGAATCATTTTAGTTTGAGGTGTATATTTGAGATTGTATGTTGTTTCATCTGGTAGTTTTTAGTGTCCTTCTTTTGTTCCTTTTTTATCCTTTTTGATCTTCTGAATATCCTTTGTTGTACAAGGTGTTAGGGTGCCTTTCAAATACCCTGGTTTCAATAGAATTACTAATCTACCAAAAAAATAAAATAATTGCTACGTAATGCAAACACTTCCAAATCCTTTTGGAACCCTATAATATATCTATAAGGTTAGTTTAAGTCTAACTTATTTTTCTTCCTCATTATTAGAATCTCTATTGATCTAGTTATTGGAAATTTTGAGTATATTGTTGCCATTGATGTCAAAGGATTGATGTCATAGGTTGATGACATTGGTTATCATTGATGTCAAAGATATATTGGCATGGAAAAAATATAATGTTTATAAGTTGGTTAAATATGCAAGGCAAATTTCATCCCAATGCAAGGAAATTGATAAAAAGGATAAGGTTATAATATTTATTTTAAATATTATAAGCCAAAGAGGTTTGGTACAAAGCTCTAAGTGTTTGGTTAAAAGGTTGAAGACCTTAGTTTAAATACCATGCAAAAATCATATGACTAAGGCTTAAAAAGAAATAATATTTTAATATTATAATATTAAGGATAAATGTTTGAAGCCAAAGGTTTATTAATAAAAAGTTTATTATAATATTTTATATTATAATTTAAATCCAAGATAGGTTTTTGTGCCAATATTCTTAAAGGTTTTAAATAAAACCTATAAAGCATTGATGTCAATAAAGGAAGGAGAAATCCATATTAATATAGATTTATGCATTAAGGTAATGTTGTGATTCGAATGATATTAGTATTAGATTTTCTTGTATGTGCTAATCATGAGAAAAGAAAGGAAAAATTTTAATTTAAAAAAAAATGCGGTTTCATGGTCAAATAAATAAAGGATCATGGGATTTTATCTTCAACCAGGCAGTTGGCCTAGTGGTAGACTGGCCAGCACTAAGGCAAAGGCTAGGCAGCAGGTCATGAGGTTGAAACTCGGTGGCGATAATTTTGACGTTTTTCTAAGCAAGGGTGTTTTGTGAAGGTGTTAAAACATACAATGTCCATATCTGGTTCTGTGTGGGTGGTTGGACTCGTGGAAGCCCAAATGGTGCTAGTGCACTTTCAAGCAGGAGGTTTCATGGTTGATTCCCACTCGTGGCAGTTGTGGTAAGTGAATTTTTTTTATTAGTGACTAAGGTTGAAATATTAATGGCTTAAGTTGTGCTTGATTATTGTGCGCTATTGGACTTAGGGAGTTATAAGAAAAATAAATATTTTATTTTTTCCATTATTTTAGAAGGAAATAAAAGCAGTAAATTGTAATTAATTTTTGAAGTATTATTTTGTGGAGTAATAGTGTAATTAGTGGTAAGTAAATTTGTGGGTGTATTATTGAAATATTTAAAGTGGGAGATAAAAGGTGTATAATGTGCTTTTATTGTTTGTAATACTTAGTTTAATATTGAAGGGCTTGGTTCATGATTTGATGTTTTATTTTGAGAAATCAAGAGAGTTATAGAGCATTGGTTTGGAACATAATTGTGCACACATTTTGAGAAGGGTTTCCAATATATGAAAAGTTGTTGTGCTAATCCTTTTGAAGTTGCACAAGATATTATTTTTTGATACAGGTATTTGAGGACACATCTTCTTCAAACATTTTGAGGTATGGTGGCTAAACTTTTTATCTAGGTGGTTGTGTTTTAAGAAAGTAGTTTTGAGGTGGAGTTAAAAGGGTTGATTGGTATGCATTTTTGAAAATATTTGCATTAGGGTTTTAGACTTACATGTGCATTATTGTTGAATGAAATTAGAAGCAATTCCATTAGGATTTGATAAATACATGTGCAAATAAAGTGGAAACAATTGTATTAGGCTTTGAGACCTACATGTACATTATTATTGAATGAAATTGGAAGTAATTGCATTAGGGTTTGAGACCTACATGTGCTCTATTTTTGAAAGAAATTTTAAATACTTATGTTAGGCTTGAAACCAATTTTGTACATCATTATGAAACATTTTGTACAATGGTTTGAAAGACATTGAAAGTAATTGTGAAGTGTTTGAGATCAATATTGTGAAGGAAATTTATGTATTATTGTGTTTGATCATTGAGAGTAAAATGTAAAGAATAGAGACCAAATTTGTGGAACAAAGTTATACACTAGTTTGATTTGATTTGAGAGGGTTTTTACAAGAGGTAGAGACTAGATTGAATGAATGCAATATTTGTGAATGTGAAGAACATATTGGGTTTTTGATAGTGCATATCATTATCTATATGTTCTAGAGCTTAAACGAAATCTAAATAGAATATGTTTGACTTGCCTAGTTGAAGAAAGTATTTCTGAAAGAGATACAAGATTTGTATATATGCAAGATTTCAAGATATTTGACCAGGTTTGGTGAGCAACTTTGAGGTAGATTTGAGCAAGTCTTGTGAGAAGACTTGGAGCAACTTTGAGGTATATTTGAGCAAGTCTTGTGAGAAGATTTGGAGAAAATTTGAGGTATAGTTGGGTAAGTCTTGTGAGAATACTTGAAGTAGCTTCGAGGTAGATTTGAGCAAGCCTTATGAGAAGACTTAGAGTAGCTTTGAGGTAAATTTGAGTAAGTCTTGTGAATACTTGAAACAACATTGAGATATATTTGTAAGTAGAGTTAGAGCAGATTTGTGCTAGCCTTGTGATGAGGTTTAGTGGATATTTGAGACACAGTAGAGAGTAGACATTGGAGTAGACCAGAGTAGAGGACAGAGTTCTCCTGTGGAGAGAGATCCACAAACCATAGCATAGGGGATAAAATTCTCCTATGGAGATATATCCATAAACCAAATCAAAGCAAAGGGGATAGAGTTCTCCTATGGAGAGAGATCCAAAAAATATAGCAAAGGGGATAGAGTTCTCCTATGGAGAGAAATCCATAAACCAGAGTAGAGGGGATAGAGTTCTCCTATCGAGAGATCGAAAAACTAGATCAAATGGGATAGAGTTATCCTATGGAGAGAGATCCACAAACTAGAGTAGAGGGGATAAAGTTCTCATGTGGAGAGAGATCCACAAATCAGAGCATTGGGGATTGAGATATCCTTTGAACAGAGGTCCATAAACATTTTAATAGGGATTTTGTTCCCAAGATATTTTTTGAGAAAATTTAGAAGAAATATTTTCTCCATGGACGTAACCCACATTGGGTGAACCATGTTAAATTTGTGTCTCTCATGTGTGTGATGATTTGTGCATTGATTTGATTATTGCTATTGATATTACAAATTGATAATATTGGATAATATTGTTTGGAAAATAAAATTAAAAGTTGATCTTATATTGTTCACCCCCCTTCTCAGTATAATCTTGTGTTCTTAAATTGGTATCAGAGCAGATTCCTTCAGGGAAGCCTAACAGCTTGAAGGAAGATATACAAGAACACACATGAAAAAGAAATACAAAATAAGAACCATGAGACCTAAGAAGGAAGGAACACACATGACCATGAAAGAAAAGGAAGATGAATTTGATCTTGAGACTAAAAGGAGGGAAGAAGAAAAATTTGTGAGATGTGTTGAATGTGGTAAACTTGGTCACATGGCACTTTATTGTCCATAAAATGGGTATAGTAGCAGTAAAGAGGAAAAGGAATGTGATATTCTTTGTGTTGTTTTTTGTTGTTCTTGTGTTTTTGTTGTTTTGTTTTTTTTTTTTTTTTATGTTTTTTGTTATTGTTCTTGTGTTTTTTTCGTTCTTGTTCTTGGGTTTCTCTTTGTTTGTGTTATTTCATGTTTTTATGTGTGAGTGTTTTCTATGTATTTTGTTTTTGTTTATTGTCTGTTGTTGGTTGTTTTTTATTTTTATTTTTATTTTATTTTTTAATTTTTTAGGTTTTTGCTATGTTTATTTTTCATGTTTTTTTGGGTTATGTCTTTGTAGTGTTTTGTTGTTTTTGTCTTGTTTGTGTTTTGTTATGTGGTTCTTGTGTTTTTCTATGTGGTTTATGTTGTGGTTTCTTTTATCTTATTGTGCGTGTTTGGTTGTGCTTTTGTTTTTGACACACTCAAGGAGCATGTTTTTTTTTATTATTATTATTTTTGTTGTTATTTACTTATTTTTAATTTGCTTTTGTGTGTTTGTTTGCTCCTTGAGTATGTCAAAGGTGGTAGGCCAGGGCCGAGTCCTAGGCATTTTTGGTGGAATGGATACCCCTGCCTCCTTGGGTCTTACCCAAAAGTGGCATCCCTTTTGGGATGTTTTCCACAAATAAAAAAAATAAAAGGAATGTGATATTGCTCTCATAGAGATTATTGCTCTAGGGGGAGAAGTGGAAATAGATTCAAGTGATGAATCAAGTAGTGAAAAGGAAGCTAACTTTGTAAAAGGGAATAAGAAGGAACTAAGAATACTCAAATGTTTTATTTGTGGTAACTTTGGTCACCTTGTAGATCATTGTTCAAAATCTGGGTATAGTAGTAGTGAAGAAGAAGAAGAATATTTTGATTGTGGTATCCTTGGTCACAATGCAACTCATTGTAATAGGTTCAATAGCAGTGAAGAGAATGAAGATGCTCCTATTGTCAAAGACCTACAAAAAGAGAAAGTTTCAGAAAAGGAAGTCAGAGTTGATATGAAAAAGGAACTTGTTGAGTTAAAAAGAGAGAAATTAAAATTGAAATCCCAAGTACAGGAGGATGAAGAAACAAAGTTGAATTTTCTAAAATATCTCACTAATTTTAATTTTAAGTTTGAAGAGACAAGGAAAATTGAAGAATT
Source organism: Wollemia nobilis (assembly GCA_028583015.1). Lineage (NCBI taxonomy): Eukaryota > Viridiplantae > Streptophyta > Pinopsida > Araucariales > Araucariaceae > Wollemia > Wollemia nobilis. Next base: position 356,692 of record JAQPPZ010014872.1, on the reverse strand, counting down.
TATGGTTTAAAAATTAAATACAAAGGATATAGAGTGTGAAATATTAGAACATGAAGTAGTTTCTCTAAGGATGGAAGTGAAAGATGTCAATGATAAGCTACATAGGTTTGAGAAAAATTCAAAATATTTGGATAACATTACCAAAGCACAAATATATTCATTTATCAAAATAGGACTAGGCAATGAAAAAAGGTCAAGAGATACAAAAAGGGAAGTCGAGCTCAAAAGAAATAGAAGTCTCAAAGGAAGCATCAAAATAACTGATTGAAGAAAAACCTAAGACTTATGCTGATGTGTTGAAAGGTGATAGTATCAAAGAGAAAGCAAAAAATGCACCATCAAAGGACAAAGATCATCATAGGACAAGCCAAGAAAGAATAATGAGATCAAGGTAAGATGAATATTTCTTCCAAGGTTATTGTTACTCATGTAATCATTTTGGTCATAAAGCAGTGCATTGTAGGGTTCATGGAAAGAAGGATTATAGATTCACCAAGAGGAACTTCAATAAATTTGAAAATGGATATTTATTTCAAGGTTATTGTTACTCATGTAATTGTTTTGGTCATAAAGCGATCCACTGTAGGGTTCATGACAGAAATGATTATGACTTCACCAAGAGGAACTTCAAGACATTTACACCTTCCAAGAACTACAACATAAGGTGTTACAAGTGCAATAATATTAGGCATAATATCGAGTGGTATTGAGCAAAGTTACCAAAACTTCCAGAGTCAAGCAAGAATAGGGACACTCAAAACGATCAAAAGGGTATGATTACAAAGGTGTCAAAAAAGAAGGTTGAAAAAGAAAAAGATCATTGTATGCTGGAAGTAGAGATACTCCCACCCCAAAATTAATCACCTCAAGGAGAGCAAGTGGGGAGGGGGTTGAGTTGAGAGTCTTATATTTAGCCCCAAGGGAGTCCCTTTTCCATTGATGTCAAAGGGGGGGATATTTGAGTAAGGGGGAGAGAATTCAGTTAGAGGGAGCAGTTTCTTAGGGGGAAAAAAAATTGGAATCCAATGGTAGGAAAAGGAATTTTTAGAAAGGGTTTCCATCAATGACAAAGGTGGAGATTGTTGGAAATTTTGAGTATATTGTTGTTGTTGATATTAAAGGATTGATGTCATAGGTTGATGACATTGGTTGTCATTGATGTCAAATATAGATTGGCATGGGAAAAATATAAGGTTTATAAGTTGGTTAAATATGCAAGGCAAAGTTCATCCCAATGCAAGGAAATTGATAAAAAGGATAAGGTTATAATATTTATTTTAAATATTATAAGCAAAAGAGTTGTGGGACAAAGATCTTAGTGTTTGGTTAAAATGTTGAATATCCTAGTTTAAATACCATGCAAAAATCAAATTACTAAGGATTAAAAATAAATAATATTATAATATTTTAATATTAAGGATAAAATTTTGAAGCCAAAGGTTTAATAATAAAAAGTTTATTATAATATTTTATATTATAATTTAAACCCAATATGGGTTTTGGCACCAATATTTTTAAAGGTTTCAAATAAAACCTATAAAGTGTCGACATCAAGAAAGGAAGGAGAAATCCATATTAATATGGATTTAATTTATGCATTAAGGTAATGTTGTGATTCGAATGATATTGGTATTTGATTTTGCTACATGCGCAAATCATATAAAAGAAAGGATAAATTTTAATTTAAAAAAAAATGAGGTTTGGTGGTCAAATAAATATAGCATCATGGGGTTTTATTCTCAACCAGATGGTTGGCCTAGTGGAAGAAAGGGCAGCGCTAACACGCAAGGCAGGCAGTAGGTCATGATTTTGAAACTTGACGGTGATAGTTTTGACATTTTTCTAAGCAAGGAGGTTTTGAAAAGGTGTTAAAAAATACAATGTGCATCTTTGGTTCTATGTGGGTGGTTCACCTAGTTGTAGCTCAAGTGGTGCTAGTGCGCTATCAAGTAGGATGTTTTGTGGTTGATTTCCACCCGTAGCAGTTGTGGTAAGCAAAATAATTTTTTTATTAGTGACTAAGGTTGAAATATTAAGGGCTTAAGTTGTTCTTGATTATTGTGCGCTATTGGACTTAGGGAGTTATAAGGGAAATAATTTATTTATTTTTGCCATTGTTTTAGAAGGAAATAAAAGGGGTAAATTTCAATTAATTTTTGAATTTTTATTTTGTGGAGTAATAAGGTAATTAGTGGTAAATCAATTTTTTGGTGTATTGTTGAAATATTTAAAGTGGAGGATAAAAGGTGTATAATGTGCTTTAATTGTTTGTAATACTTGCTTTAATATTGAAGGGCTTCGTTCATGATTTGATGTTTTATTTTGAGAAATCAAGAGAGTTATAGAGCATTGTTTTCGAACATAATTGTGCACACATTTTGAGAAGGGTTTCCAATATATGAAAAGGTGTTGTGCTAATCCTTTTGGAGTTGCAAAAAATATTATTTTTTGAGATAGGTATTTGAAGACACATCTTCATCAAGCATTTTGAGGTATGGTGGTTCAACTTTTTATCTAGGTGGTTGTGTTTTGATAGTCTAGTTAAAAGGGTTGATTGGTATGCATTATTGGAAATATTTGCATTAGGGTTTGAGACCTACATGTGCATTATTGTTGAATGAAATTGGAAGAAATTGCATTAGGGTTTGAGACCTACATGTGCAATGAAAGTGGAAACAATTGTATTAGGTTTTGAGATCTACATGTGCATTATTGTTGAATGAAATTGGAAGCAATTGCATTAGGGTTTGATACATACATGTGCTATATTGTTGAAAATATGTTTGAAATACTTGTGTTAGGATTGAAAACATGTTTGTACATCATTGTGAAGAATTTTGTGCAATGGTTTGAAAGACATTGAAAGCAATTGTGAAGTGTTTGAGATCAATATTGTGAAGTAAATTTGTGCATTATTGTGTTTGATCATTGAGAGTAAATTTACAAATAATAGAGACCAGTTTTGTGAAATAAAGTTATACACTAGTTTGATTTTATTTGAGAGGGTTTTTACAAGTGGTAGAGACTGGATTGACTAAATGCAAGATTTGTGAATGTGAAGAACATATTGGATTTTTGATAGTGCATATCATTATCTATATGTTCTAGAGGTTAATATGATTCTAAATATAATATGTTTGAGTTTCCTAGTCGAAGAAAGTATTTATAAGAAAGTATTTCTAAAAGAGGTACAAACTCTGTTTGTATGCAAGATTTGGAAATATTTGAGTAGGTTCATTGACCAGCTTTGAGGTAGATTTGAGCAAGTATTTTGAGAAGACTTCAAGTAAATTTGAGGTAGAGTTGAGCAAGTCTTATGATAAGACTTGGAGTAGCTTTGAGATAGATTTGGAAAAGTCTTGTGAGAAGACTTGGAGCAGCTTTGAAGCAGATTTGAGAAAGTCTTGTGGGAAGACTTGTAGTAGATTTGAGGTGGATTTGAGCAAGTATTGTGAGAATACTTGGAGTAGCTTTGAGGTAGACTTGAGCAAGTCTTATGAAGACTTGAAATAGCATTGACACAAATTTGTGAGCAGAGTTAGAGAAGATTTATTCTAGCCTTGTGATGAGGTTTAGTGCATATTTGAGATAGAGTAGAGAGCAATATTTAAAGTAGACCATAGCAGAGGATAAAGTTATCCTAAGGAGAGAGATCCACAAACTAGAGTAGAGAGAGTAGAGTTATCTTGTTGAAATATATCCATAAACCAAAGCAAAGGGGATAGAGTTCTCTTGTGGAGAGAGATCCACAAACTAGATCAAAGGGGATAGAGTTCTCCTATGGAGAGATATCCACAAACCAGAGTAGAGGGGATAGTGTTCTCTTATGGAGAGAGATCCACAAATCAGAGTAGAGGGGATAGAGTTCTCCTATGGAGAGATATCCATAAACTAGAGTAGATGGAATAGAGTTCAACTATGGAGAGACTAGAGGGGATAGAGTTTTCATGTGGAGAGATATCCAAAAATTAGAGCATTGGGATTGAAATATCCTTTGGATGAAGTCCATAAACATTGTAATAAGTATTTGGTTCCCAAGATATTTGTTGAGAAAATTTAGAAGAAATATTTTCTCCATGGACATAACCCACATTGGGTGAACCAAATTAAATTTATTTCTCTCGTGTGTGTGATGATTTGTGCATTACTTTGATTACTTTTATTGATAATGCAAATTGACAAGTTAGTCAGAAGTACAAAAATGTAAAAAATGGTCACCTGATATTTTTAGTAAGTCATCTTAAATGTGCATGTATTGACTTGAAAATTTACCCCAAGGATTAGAATTAAAAAATGTATTTGGTGGCAAAAGAGTAACCCCAATATCTTGAATGGTTTGAGAGATATTAAATTTTTTGTCCCAAGAAATCTTGCTAATAAAGTTTAAAAATAAAATTGGAATAACTTAGTGGTCCCAAAAAATGATGAAAATTTTATGAAATGATATTTAGATATTTCATTGTTGTAGATCTCTTTGCAAGCTTTCCAATGATATATTATAATGTCCAATCAGACAACCAAGTCAAAAGTTATGGCTTCGGTAAGTTATGCCACCAAAATTCAAATTTCAAATGAATATCTTCTTGGGTGGGAAAATGAAAATTCAAATTTCAATTGAATATCTTCCTGGGTAGGAAATGAAAATTCAAATTTCAAATGAATATCTTCCTGGGTAGGAAAATGAACGATGGGAAAAGAAGAGTTACACTTTCTAGAATATTCTATGGAAGTTATAAAAGGGGGAATAGAGATTACCAAAGGTAGTCAAGTATTACATATCGCGGCTCCAACTTGTATATTTCCAGTAGATTTTCTTTGTAATAAAATCGACATTGTGGTTGTAACATTGTAATTTTTTATTTTGTATTTCCATTTCATTGAAGTAAATATTATATGTTGGGTTTCTCTTGAAATTTGTTGTGATATTGAGTATTGTGTGTGTTGGGTGAACTAGCCCTTCACCAATATATATATATATATATATATATATATATATAAAGGACATCTCAGTTGAAACAACATAGAACTTAGTAGTAGTTTACCTCAACTAAAACAACATAGCACTCAATAAAAGGAGCACCTAAATCTAAACTAAGCATATAGCCCATTTTTTATGTTGAATATTATATGGATATCAAAAATATGGGGAATCTAGTTGGAATATGGAACTAGTAACGCAAAACAAAACTAAAGTAGATTGAAGAGATACTGGTTGATAAGATTACAGTTTTAAGGCATTCAAGATATGAGTAATGTCTCCTTATTTGGAAGGGAAAATACCAAAAGTATATCAGTTTGATTTTGTAACTAAACATTAGAAAGCTTCCTAGAGAAAAAATATTTAAGCAACTCCTTTCCTCCTCTGGCTGTGACGACGCAACTTGTCGCGATATCACGACACTTCTTCTATTCTTACAGTGACATTGCAACATGTCGCAATTTCGTGACACTTTCTCTCCTTCGGACGTGATGTTGTATCTTGTCATGATATCTATTTTAAATTATAACTTCTCATCCCTGGTTTCCTCCCTTGTTCACGACGGCACAACATGTCGCGATATCACGACACCTTTTCCTCCTTGATTTTTCTATATGCTTGGGACTGCGAAAATGCAACATGTCATGATATCGCAACACCTTTCTTCTTGTGGTGTTTGGCTTTTTCTCTGATCTTTAGCTCTTGGGCCTCTTCGGTCAGTTTGAATTACATGTAAAAAATACTTGTACAAGGTTCAGGGACCTTTCAACACCCTTTCAACCAATCAAAAAATATATATATATTTAATCAGATTTTAGTGAGGACATAGTATTTTCACCTTCCAACAAAATTTGAATAGTTTAGGGGCATTAATGTAAGCACCAAGCAAGATTCCAATTATGTTTCAATAGAATATTCCTAAAATACTGGTATTTATTTAGAGATCAAAAGGGATTTGCTGCCTACATTTCCTTAGTTTGGATGTAGGAAACCAGGGATGAGAAGTTATAATTTAAAATAGAAATTGGTTGTAATTAAAATAAATTACAAATGCATAAATCCTTAGCATCCTTTTCCCATTTTTACTATCTAATTTAGTTATATTCATAAATCCAAGTGTGCATGCTATTGAAATTAGGAGCTTAGGGTTAGAAACCAAAGGATTCGGAAATAATATTCATTAATAATTAACATAAAACAATAGGTTACAAGGTTTAAATAAAGATAAAATAAACCATAAGCCTAACTTAGGGGAAGAGAATAGGGAGAAAGAAAATAGGGAGGAAAAGAGGAAAGGAAATTGAAATTGAACTCTCTCTACCGCCCATGCCATCCAAACTCCGTCGTCCATGAGGTAAAAAGGTAAGGTCCAAAACTTACCATGGTAAAACACTTTTTACCACCCGTAATTTCCAACATTATCCCCCTTAAAGTTGAGAGGACTGACTATACAATCTCTCAGCTTTATAAATTGAGCTTTATCCATTGCTTTGGTGAATATGTCAGCAATGTTATCCAAAGTGTTACAATATTTAAGCTCAACAATATTCTGTTCCACCATATCTCGTATGAAGTGATACTTCATATAATTTTTTTTTGATCTTTTGTGGTGGATAGCATTATATGCCAGTTGAATGGCACTAATATTATCACAATTCAGTTTTGTTGGACCACTTTGAATTTTGCCAATCTCTTCAAGGATTTTCCTCAACCAGAGGACTTGAGTACTAGCATGTGTAATGGCGATATACTCTGCTTCAGTAGATGATAATGCTACAACAGATTATTTCTTGGAACTCCAAGTTATTAGTCCTAAACCTAGACTAAAATAGTTCCCTGATGTAGATTTTCTATCATCTATATTGCTGCCCCAATCACTGTCACTAAAACCAACTAACTTCATTGAGTTACATTTGTGGTAATGGATTCCAAAATCCAATGTACCTTTTACATATCGTAAAATTATTTTAGTTGCTTGAAGGTGCAGCTCATATGGACTTGCCATAAACCTTGAAACTAGAGAAACAACATATTGTATATCAGGCCTTGTGTTGGTAAGAAACATCAGACTCCCAACCATGCTCCTAAAAGTGGTCATGTCAACCTTTGGTGCTCCATCATCTTTGCTCAGCTGGATTCCATATCCTATTGGATTTGAAAGTGATTTGCACTGCTCCATGGCAAATTTCTTTATCATATCTTGAGCATACTTATGTTGACATATGAAGATCCATTTCTCTGATTGGTGTAATTCCATGCCTAGGAAGTATCGTATTAACCCGATATCTTTCATCTCAAACTGATTCATCATGGATTTTTTGAACTCCATATTCATTTTATTATTACTACCCATAAATATGAGATCATCCACATATAAGCAAACTATGAGGATGTTTGTTCCATTCTTGAGGTAGTACAAAGTTGGTTCACTTTTGCTTTTAGTGAATCCAAACTCATTAAAATAGCCATCAATGCATGAGTACCAAGCTCTTGGTGCTTGCTTGAGGCCATAAAGTGCTTTTTTCAATTTATAAACAAGGTTCTCTTTTCCTTGTTCTTGGAAACCTTGAGGTTGCTGAACATACACCTCTTATGTTAAGTATCCATTTAAAAATGCACTTTTAACATCCATGTGTTGTATTGCCCATCCTTTGTGAGCAGCTAAGGAAAGAATTGTCCTAATTGTGTCCTGTCTTGCTACAGAAGCAAAGGTTTCCTCATAGTCAATGCCATATTTTTGAGTAAAACCTTTTGGAACTAGTCTTGCCTTATGTCTCTCAATGCTTCCATCAGCATTGAAATTGGTCTTGTAGACCCATTTACAACCAACACATTTTTTACCTTTGGGAAGCTTCACAAGCTCCCAAGTATCATTCTTGTTTATAGAGGATATCTCCTCTTTCATGGCATCTTGCCATACATTTTCTATACATGCCTTTTCATAGCTAGATGGTTCTAGCTGTGCAGTAGCCAATAAAGCATAATTGACTACATCTCCTCTTGGTTCATGAGATTCATCATCTCCGAACATGTGTAGATTTTCAAGTCTGGATAATATGTCATCCATCTCACTAGCTTGACTTCTAGTGTATCTTCGTTGGAAGTTCCTATCCAAATTTTGAGAAGATGGATGACTTTGTAGTGTTCTCTTTAATTTATTGGTATATTTCCTTTGAGAAGATGGATCAATATCCATAGGACTTGGAGCACTAACAGATCTCCAAAATCTTTTTTGGAGAATTCGGGGGTGCCTTCAAAGGAGTTCTGCTTGGACTTGGTGTACCACTGGATGTACTCGAAGAAGATTCCTTATGAGGACTTTGTGGTGGGGTACCACTGCCATTCTTTGGCTGTAATTATGAGGAACTTTCAGAATTATATCCTACATCAACAATTTTTTGGTGACCCCATTCTCCCCCTTCATCAAAAATTACATCCCTCGAGATTATTATTTTATGGGTCTTGGGATTGTAAAGTCTGTATCCTTTTGTGGATTCACAGTACCCTACAAATATATAGGCTTGACTCTTGGGATCAAGCTTCTTTCTTTTCTCTTCTGGAATATGTTCATAGGCTAAAGAACCAAAGACTCTGAAATGCTTTACATTTGGCTTCTTGTCGTACCATCCTTCATAAGGAGTGATACCATCTAAACTAGAAGTTGGACTTCTATTTATAATATATGCACTTGTTCAAACTGCATTTGCCCAATATGTGTTTGTAATATGCTTAGTTTGAAGCATTGTTCTTGCCATCTCAACAAGGGTGCGGTTTTTTCTCTCTGCCACACCATTCTGTTATGGAGTATAGGCAGTGGTGAACTGCCTTTTAATCCCATTTTCTTTACAATAGTGCAAGAATTCATTGTAGGAGTACTCAAATCCTTTATCTGTTCGAAGAAATTTTACATAGTAGTCACTTTGTTTTTCTACATTATTTCTGAAATCTATGAAGCAATCAAATGCTTCATCTTTATGTTTCAGAAAATAAATCCAGCACAATCTGGAAAAATCATCAATAAAAGGAAGAAAATATGAATTTTTTCCTAGAATTTTAGTTTGCATAGGACCACAGATGTCTGAATGCACTAGCTAAAGAGGATAACTAGCTCTCCAGGCTTGTCCTTTTGGAAACTTCGATCTTGAGTGCTTTCCCAAAGCACATCCTTCGCATACTTTCTTATGATCTTGAATTTTTGGAATTCCTATCACCATAGTTTGAGAAGTTAACAATTTCAAGCTAGCAGAATTAAGGTGACCATATCGCAAGTGCCACAATACACTTGGATTGGAAATAGCAACATTCGCAAGTTGTGCTCCCCCTGGCTCACCAAATTTCAAAGGGAATAACCTATTTTTGGTCAAAGGTACTTGTGTAATGACTCTATTACAATTGTTTTTAAAAATTGTACATCTGTCTTCATCAAAAATAAGTTTGTAATTCTTCTCCATCATTTTCCCAACACTTAGAAGATTGTGTTGGAGCTTTGGAGTGAAATAAATGTCATTCAATTTTTTAAGGCCTTCTTTTGTTGGAACCTCCATGGCTCCAATGCCTTCTACTTGCAATGTTTTATCATACCCTAACTTAATATGGGATTTATAATTTGAATCTAAAGTAGCAAAGAGTTCTTCTTTACCACTCATATGATTGGAGCAACCAGTATCCAAAATCCATGTATCATCTAGATTTTGATCTGATTGTCCATAAGAAAGAAAAATATTCGACGGGTCTTCTTCTTCTCCATAGAAGGAACCATACTGACTGCTTTGTCCTTGTGAAGTTTTTGATCGGCAATCACGAGCGAAGTTTCCTGGTTTGCCACAATTGAAGCAAGCTATTTTGGACTTGGTACTTCCTTGTCCTTGATTTCCAGCATGACATGAATTGTCGCCTTGATTCTGGTTGCCTCCTTTGTTTTTATTACCTCCTCTATTCTGATTACCTCCTCTGTAGGAGTTAGCTCCTCTTGAGTTGCCTCGGCCTTTGCCTCTTTGTTGTTGTCCTCTACCTCTGCCTCTTCCTTGTCCTCGCCCTACTGCTTTGTTATAAGTGAAGGCATTGTCTTCACCTCCATAGCTTGTTGAAGGTTCCCCTTGTAACCTTTCCTTATGAGAGGTTAATGATCCTATTAAGTTATCAAATGTGAGAGTAGCAAGGTCTTTTGATTCTTCGATTATGATTTCTATGTGATTCCACTTAGGAAGAAGTGTTCTCAACACTTTCTTCACCACTGTTTCAGGTTTTGTGTCATCACCCAAGGTTTGCATCATATCGACTACGACGTTGACTCGCATGTAGTAATCTCCGACTCTTTCATTTTCTCTCATTCTGAGATTTTCAAAATCTCTCTTCAGTGTTTGAAGCCTGACTTGCTTCACTTTATCATTTCCTTGAAAACCTTCTTGCAAGGCCTTCCATGCATCTTTAGCAGTTGTGCTAGATGCAATCCTAGGAAATATACTTTTAACTAATGTCACTTGAAGTAGGGATAGGGCAGAAGAATTATTCTTTTGGGCTTCTTTTAGGGTTTTCTTGTCAGCTGCACCCAAAATAGTCCAATCCGTTGGAGCTGTGTAGCCTTCTACTATGTCCCATAAGCCTTTTACAATGAGTAGTGTCCTCATTTTTATGGACCAGTACTCATAATCATCACCATAAAATTTAGGGATAGGTATATTGTAGTTTGATGCCATTACAATCAAGAACAAAAAACTACTTTTATTGTGCAATTACAAGAAAATAAAGGAAATTACAGAGATCAAGCCTTGCTTGATTTACCCATTCACAAATAGCTTATTATTCTTTATGAGACTGCTATTTCCAGATTCATAAAATTTTTAGCAACTTCTTCCTCGTCGTCACTGATCAAGATGATTTCTGGTGATGCGGGTTCAAGGATTTCTACGAAATTACTATAATGAGTATATTCCGATTCTTCTGGAGTAATTGGGATTGATTCATATTGTTCAAATCTGCTTCCAAAAGAATTATCTTCTGAGTCTACTTCGTAGCCTAAATCAGGATTCCTTTGATGTGATATTACTACATTTTGTAACTGATAAAATATAGTATTTAGGCCAAGCGTACGCACATGTTCATCAAAGTTTTTGGTGTTCATTCTTAGTAACAAATAATAGAGAGCATGATAACATCCATTCGACCTTATCATCTAGCTACCATGTAGAAAGTTTTATTGAAATTTTATTTTTACAACTTCTTTCCTCTTAGGAAATATCTTTAAAAAATTTCTATAAATTTTCACCTTTCAAAGCATGAAATTTTTTTACATATATTTCCTCTTAGGAAATAATTTTATCACAAATTTGATAAATAAAAAACCCCTTTTAAAATAAAATTTTAATGTATTAAAATATTAATTTTAAGTATATTTTAATAATAAAGTTAATTTGATAAAAAATAAAATTAATTTTTATATCAAAAAACTTTAATTTATCAAAAAATAAACTTAAAAAAAACTTTAATATATAAAAATTTATATTTTTTTAAAGATGCTAAGGTTTTCTTTTAAAAAAAATTTAATACACCTGCGGGGATTTGATCCCATGTCTTCATGGGAGAGAGCGCCCTAGCTCGCGCTCAAATGCCAGTCGGCCCCTGTGGCTGATCCGAAGGCCATAGGGAGCTACATTGTATTTGAAGCGCCCGGCGCTTCGATTTTATAAAAAAAATCATAGGACTTTAGTCCCACATCCATAGTGCGGATGATTCTTTGAGGGTTTAAAAACCCTTGGGCGCAAGTATGTTCTCGATTGCCTACGGGCAATCGAGACCACCTTTTGCCTCCCGTGTGAGCCGCTCCTCCTTCCGCCATGTGTCCTGCATCATGTCTCCTCTCGCCACGTGTCCTGCGTCTTTCGTTCGCCTTTCACCATGTGTCCTACGTCGTTCGTCTGCCATGTGTCCAGTCTGCCACGTGTCCTCCTTTGGTTTGCTCCTTTATTTACATGCCTCTAAGGTCACCTCGCTTAGTGAGCTACGAGCTAATCTGACCTCCTCAAGATCCGTGCCTACCTCGGTTTGCATGCTATGGTCTGACCTCCTCATCGAGATCCATGCCTCACCTATGCAACGCCTTCCAGCCTCACTTCTAGCCTGCTCTGATACCAGATATTGAAATTAGGTGCTTAGGGTTAGAAACCAAAGGAGTCAAAAATAATATTCATTAATCATTAACATAAAACAATAGGTTACAAGTTTTAAATAAAGATAAAATAAACGATAAGCCTAACTTAGGGGAAGAGAATAGGGAGAAAGAAAATAGGGAGGAAAAGAGGAAAGGAAATTGAAATTGAACTCTCTCTTCCGCCCATGCCGTCCAAACTCCGCCGTCCACGAGGTAAAAAGGTAAGGTCCAAAACTTACTGTGGTAAAACACTTTATACCACCCGTAATTTCCAACACATGCTACATATAATACTTGTGATACTTCAGTATCTTCTAAATATGTAATAGAAGAGAGGATAGTTGTATAGGTGGAATGATCTATTTTAGGTATTTTTTTAGCTTTAAACTAATATTTCAGTTCTATGTCGGATCCATATATTTTATTTTTGACATTCCTATCCTACATCAATGTGTATTATTTGTGAGGGAAATATCATTTTTTAAGTTATCACTACTTTTGTTGAAGAACATGCAAATGGACAACATGATATGTCTGGTTGCTGATACATAATAGAAGAACATACAACCTTATCAATAAAAAACATAATGCATATCTACTAATATGAATCTGAAGTAAAATTGAGAGCAAAATGCACTAACTGGAATGCAAATAGTAGAAAACATAGAATTGGGGAGAAAATAAGAGAAGAAGGCTACTAAAACTAATCATGTACACTCTTCATTGATGAGGTATGAATATATTTACAAAAATAAATTCAAAGGATTGCAAACTGCTACTGAACTAGGCATTGACACCTCATTTAATCTAACTTACATGCAGTTAGTGATTTGTACATTTGCGTGGACACCTCTTTTAGTCCAATTGAGGTGAACTAGACATGCAAACTAGGACTCTAGCTAGTATCTGAGATGAACTGGACATGCATTCTAGGACTCTAGTTACTAACTGAGATAATTACAAGGAAGAAGAAGATTGTTAAGAATAGAGACCATAATAAATCTCATCAATACAAAACATCGCTAAAAATTAGAGAAATTTGAAGATAACTATTTTAAACTATGGATATAGAAGGTCAATTACATTTAGTATTGATGGTAATGCTCATATAATTTTTATTAGCAAGGGACTACCATGGATTTGATTTGGGTCTTAGTTCATTTTTTAGCTTGTATCAACCTAGTTCTACATCTGCCTAATTATTAAGGTATTATTTGAGGTATCTCTACATGTTGGGGACACATATATCCTACTTACCATGTCTTATTAGAATAATTAGATGCTTTTAAAATGTTTTGATTGCTTTTGACTTCTTATTTGATTTACTGTTATCATTTTGTAGGTTGTTGCATCTACTTCTATCGTTAAATATGGTTGAATTTACACATAATATTTGTATATCATGAATGCTATTTTATTTGGGTTTAAGGGTTTATATTTTCTTGATAAACTTGCCTATATTTATTCTTACCGTTCAATTTCATGTTTTCTATTGTAAGTGATTTGTTATGCAGTTGTGCTACTACCTTTGATGGTTGTACATTTAGTATTCTTTTTCTAATTTTTTCAATCATGGATACAAATGTTTCTTATAATTTAGGAAGTCTTCCTACATTACATTACATCTAAATATTCTCATATCCTCTTGGAATGCAAAATGATAAATAGTAGTCACATGATATGTTTGTGAATATTTACTTGAGTAATAAAGTATTTTGAGGACATTAAGCTATGACTACTATGTCAAGCTCTGAATGATGTGTCAAATATATAGGCATAGCTTCCATAAATCCCATTCTCTAGTGGATGATACATTGACCTATTGGAAAAAGGAAACCACATTGGGCAATAGAGTATTATTAAATAAATATAATCAATCTTAAGTGTCAAAGAATCCTATTATGATATCATACAAGAATTTATCTATGGATCTTGAAAATTATTTACATCTCAAAAATGCTTTTGGGTGGCAAAAGCCCTTTAAAAATGACTCTCTATAAAAGGTGACCAAAAATGATGTTTTTGTGTCTTTTTAGAAACATTTACCAATGTTAGAATGTACTTTTCTATGTCTAATATTAACTTGTTTAGATCATAGTTGGAAAAATCATAACTAGTAAAATAACTCAACAAGCAAATTTTGGAGAGTTTTTGATAACTCGAAAAAAATTTGGCCCAAATAAAATAATTTAATTCAAAAAATATATTTATTTAAAACAAAAACTAGATATCTAAGAAGTCAATTTTCTATTATATTTTCACAAAAAGAGTACAATTATAATTCATAATCATGAATGATCATCAAAACCAACAAAATACAACATATTCAAGAAGTTTTAAAATGCTTATATGTTTCCCATTTTTTCTCAAATTGGATAAAATTTATTCATTGAATATATGCTACATATAAAAACTTAGCATTTATTAACAAGCATCACATAAACCCAAGAAAAAGTTAGATAATGCTTACCACACCCTAGTGGATCAAATTTCTTCATTGACTATATGCTACTTGTAAAAACCTAGCATTTATTAACAGGCATCACATAAACCCAACCAAAAATTAGATAAAGCTTACCACACCCCACACCCCACTCAGGATGACACACAACTGAATAGTGAGTAACCAGTCATACATATATATAGGTAGAAAGGGTTCAAAATCACATATGTTGTGAAATGAACTGTGATAGCCATAATTTCAAACCCATGTGGAAGTATTTCCACAAAGCTTCTCCCTGCTAAAGCACAAAATACTACAACTAGGATGATGATCCCAAACAGTAATTTTTTTTAAGAACAATTTGAAAAACATATTAAAAAAAAATCATTTACAAGTTGGGATGCGACTTCTCCTAGCCTTAGAAAAATAGAACACATGTTTACAACATTAAAAGAAGATTTTCATTGGAGCCAAATCTCCTAAACTATATTTCTACAATGGCTATTTATCTATTTACAACTATAAAAGAACATATACATTGGAGCCAAATCTCCTAAACCATATTTCTACAATGGTTTTCCAAATTAGATAAACACTGGATTTTCTCACCAACATGCCTAATCTGTAATTATCTCATCCTTAATATCCATGACATTGTGCCATTAAAATCCTACGTCATTCTTAATACCAATATTAGAAAGGATGTCTACCACTTTATTTAGATATATACTCACATAAACTAGAATCACATCATCTAATTCGCTCCACAATTCCTTAATTTGAGTGACAAGAATCCTCAACCTCCATGTCTTCAAAGCAATGTTTCTCATGTAATCCAAATATCTTGCCATTATTTGAGAATCTAATTCTAGGATTATCCTCTTGTAACCTTGTTTTACTACCCAAATAGAAGCAAATTTGATAGCTAAGGCTTTTGCTTCATTGCTCGTGGCCCTTCCCAGGTTTTAAAGTTCCTAATAGAGCATTGTTACAACATGATTCATGCAAACCAATCCAATTCCAAATCTACCTGGATTGCCTTTTGTAGCTCCATAAATATTAATTTTAATCCAATATTCTAGGGGTGGTTTCCAACTAGCTCTATCCTACCCCTCTTGAACTTCAAATTCCTTATCCATTGTACCTATAATAGCCTAAGTTTCCTCTTTAGCATACACTGCCATAATTTCTATAACTTTGCTCCAACTAGCCTACCAAACTCCATCTAAAGATGAAAAGGTTTCTCTAAGCATTTGTTTATTTATCTCCAACCACACTTACCACCAAATGAAGTTTAATCTAAGATACCAATCGATATAAAGATATTTACATTTAAATCTATCCCTTGTTAGAAATAGAGTCTATTCCATCATTTGGGTTATGTAAATGTATCTTCTAAGATACATACATAGATTACTTTATGTGCAAGTTATCTAGTTAATTCATGCAATGTAATAAATGTACAAGCATCAATGTGCAAGTTGTATATGTGCAATTTGTACCTTGCATATCTAGATAGAGTTTTGGCCAAGTATCCTATTTTACCTATATAAGGATGGCCTCATAGATAGGTAGATAGAAATTCGGGGGACATAGTAACATAGTGTAGCTTAGTGGATAGTACATTTTTGTGTACCTCACCATCCATTGCTGATGGATACAATGTAGTTCAGTAGCTTCATTAATAGAGTTTTCATTTCCTCCATAGCTACATTATAATATTTTATATGATTTATATTTACAACATATTTTAGTTATCCAGTATATTTACTTTCTTTCATATTATTTTGCATGTTGTGATTGTTATCTCCCAAATCTCATCCATAAAACGCTAATAGTGGTATCAGAACCATGGTAGATATAGTATATGTATGTTAATAGGTAAACCACCATTATCATTTACCCTGAGTGTTTTATCAAACTGATGCACCGTTGGACCAACCACTGTCAAAAGATATCAGAAGAATCTAGGTGGTAGAATTAGGGAGATTAACAAAGTTACGACTAAAAGAAATAACAATTTCAAATTATACTGAGATTATTTTTGTCTAGAGTCTTTTCCATATAGTTGTTAGGAAAACTCGTAAAGACCAGGACTCAACATTCAATCCACTATATTGGAAATTCATCTAGTGAAGATCATCTAGGTTATTTGGAATTTGCTAACTAGTGCCTAAAGTTTCTTTTCTTGCAACAAATTAATTCTTAGAGGATTGGGACTCCTCTTACAATAGAAACCTAGGAGACTCCAAATTTTTTTCTTGAAGGTCGGCATACCCTCATAGTGAGAATATTAGCTCATTGTGCAAGAGGATAATACTACGAAAGAAGACTTCTAGTGAAGGATAATGGTGAAGATAGGAGACTGAAGATCTCCATTGCTTAACTAAATAATTCCATAGTTGAAGAACATACCATAAGAGCCTTGATACATAAAGTCCATATAAGCCATGAATAAGAAGCCACAAAAGTCTTGATACTTAAAAGTCCATAGAAGCCTTGATACTAAAATTTCATATAAGCCTTGATATTGAAAAGGCCATAGAAGCCTTGATAATAAAAATGCCATAGAAGCCTTGATACTAAAAAGGCCATAGAATCCTTAATACTAAACAGGCCATAGAAGACTTGATATTAAAAAGGCCATAGAAGCCTTAGTACTAAAAAAATCCAAAAAAGCTTTGATATTAAAAAATGCCACAAAAGCCTTGATACTAAAGAAGAATTCAAGAATAATATATGATTCAAAAGTAGACTAAAAATTTTATTATTGATATCTTTGTTGCAAGGATAGAAGATTCAATGAGTTTGGAAAATTCCTACAAGAAATTTAGTAAAAGCATATTCTTTAGGATCAACTCAGCCCTAAAGCAAAAGCAAAGAGATCAGGAGAAGATCTCATTGAAGAACTTCCAGTATTGGAATAAGAACGACTAGGAGAGTCCTACTCAAATATAGAAGCAATATAATTAGAATATTTAGGAGAATATATCACCACCAACACTTCCATGAGCTAAGGGTTGAAGAATATCTCAAGAAAGACCATTAGAAGTTTCCAGATCAAAGACCTTGAGAAGGTCTCATCGAGCATCCTAAAAAGGCTAGGAGAGAATTTCTGAATATAAAGAGTGTTCTTTGGAGAAATATTTTTAGAAATACACTACAGAGGTGAATTCCCTGATAGTGAAGGATTTGGGGCAATTCTCACCATCCGAAAATAAGCCCAAGAGGAGAATTTGGCAAGGAGTGCCAAATTTGTGAAGGAGAATTTTGCAAGGAGTGTCAAATATGTGAAGGATAATTTGGCAAGGCGTGTCAAATCTGTGAAGGAGAATTTGGCAAGGATTGCCAAATATATGAAGGAGAGTTTAGCAAGGAGTTTCAAATACATGAAGATGAATTTGGCAAGGAGTTCCAAATCCCAGAAGAAGATCCTGCTTGAAGTCAGAATTCGACAAGAAGACTTGAAGACATAAGTTCAAAAAATATTGGAGATTTGAATATTACCTCTTATAGCAAGAAGGCACCACTTTAGAGACATAGACTTATCCAAATATACAATAGTAGGAGGAGAACACAAGAGGAGAACAAGCCACCAAATCCTAGGCTCATGAAAGAAAGTTTGAGACCATCATTTGGTGAAGAATGAGTTGTTCAAGACATCCTACTTGAAGCAACAACTTGGTGTTTTTAGACAAAAAAATATACATCCTCTAAAAAAGTGGGAGAAGAGATACAAAAAACAAATTATGCAAATTTTGGTGCAAGAAGATTCATTAATTGGATTACTTATCAGATTTATTAGAGCACCACATTTGGATTAAAGTTGCAAGAGGAAAATTATATTACAGTTTTATAAAGTACAAAAGGAAAAATATTTTTTTAATTATTTATTTGCGCATTTATTAGGAGTTAATTAGATTTGATATTTGGATTCTATCAACTACCTATCATCTATTTTGAAAAAATAAGACTAGGTCCTACAACATTGAATGTAGTGAAATTGTAGAATAACTCTTAAAGATTCATTTTAGGTTATTCATGATTAGTTGCAGTATTAGTGCATGAATTTGAGAGTTAATTGGATTTATAAGGTGTAATATTAGAACATTAAATGTGAAGGACTTGTAATATTACACTACTCTCAAAAAGAAATTAGTTTTGTGTTTTTTGAAGGGCACAAAATATGATTTGTATGAAGTGTCTAAAGACACTATTGAAGCACAAAAAATTACAACTTGTTATGGCAAAAATAATCCACCCAAAAAATGTTAGAATCCTCCAAAATTTGGAGAACTTAACTAATCAAAAATAGAAATAGAAGCTCTAAATATTGAGACTCGGTAAGTCTCAAATTCAAAATATTACAAAGTTGGATGCAAGAAAATAAAGTGCATAAAATTGCATCAATTGAAAATCTTATATCTAATGTTATTTAAGCTTGGATTTGTTATAAAAGTATCCAAAAAAAAATTGAAATATGTGTCTACTCATAAATGACAACCTCAAAGCCCTTGTATTGCAAGAAAAATCTGCCACAAAACCAGAATTTCAGATCTATAAATAGAATGCAAAAGAAGGTATATTAAAAGAAGCCTTATATATAATATTATAATATATTATATTGCACTACTCTGATATGGTTTTTTCAGCAAAAGAGCAGATTTGGAAGTGCCACAAAATGGCACAATAACTACAGGGTAAATCAGCCAAGGAAGGCCATATGTCAGCACTCGTCTTCCCAAGATAAAAGGAGCAACACAAAGGGCTCATCTTGGACGTGCGTACCTATAGAATCAAAGCTTATAACAGATTTTCTTTGAGCTAAATTTACATAGACAAGAGAATGCACATCTACTTCAAAAAGATGTTGAAAATATACAAAGCATTCAAAAGGATTGGAGGCATAAAAGAGAAGGAAATGTTGGGAATTTACCATGTAAAAACAATACACAGTTTATGAAAAAAACAAATAATAATAGCAGAAATGGAGAAACAATTCAAACCCTAGTTAAGCGCCCATAAGCAAAATAGGAAACAATGCAATAAACAACAAGCAATCACAAAAATGTAAGAGACACAAGATATACGTGGTTCGGGTAGTGTACCCTACATCCACGGAGAAACAATCAGTCCTTTGTATTAGTAGCAATACAACAATATTCTCCACTTGTACAAAGTACCCTCCCCTCTCTTTCTCCAAACCAAAAAAGAGCATTCACATATAAGATGACCTTTACAATACAAAATATATAGATATTCATGACTTTTCCACTACCCGAAACCACATAGTGGTGTTGAAATACAATGGGCCAAAACCATGGGTTGAAACCACCCATACGGTTATCACATTCTTTTGAAAAGTATTTTCACCAAGAAATATAGTTAAATTTTCAAAAACTTTCTCCCCGTCACATCAGGGGCACTGCCTCTTGGAACCTCGTTCATGTTCCTATTGTTGATCGTTGCCCATCAAAAATATTTAATGGCCTTGGAACCCTGCCAACAATATTTAATGGTAATTAATTCCTTTCTTATCAATTTGGCTTCATTACCTAACAGGAAAAAAGGTGTTACATTCATGGTATCTAAAGTGGAGAAGAGCATCCACCAAAGGAAGCTCCAAATCATTGTCCAAGCTCCATAGAACATCACCAATCCACCTGCACAATAATAGATTTCTTGTTGCCCAAACAACGTAGAAAAACAAATAAATGGTTACAAATAGGTTTTGAAGAGTTATAATCTCTATATTCGAATATGTTACAGGAAAGGACTCCATGCAGAGATAACACTTGGAATAATAAACATCATTCCTCTCTCAACATTCAAGAAACTCCCACACAAGAGTTAAGAGAAAGCTGTGACACTTGGTATTCTCCACCAGCTTCATACGAAGTGCCCATACATTTCAAATTGCTTCAAGAGTGTTGAAAAAATAACTTGGGACATTACAAAAAGAAGTAAGTGCTCATTTGTAACGGATGTGACACATGTCACAAAGTCTATGATTAATTGTCCATATAGGGCATTCAGAGTCCAAGTTTAAAGTGTGATTGGAGCATAGTCAAAGACGTCCAAAGAGGGATTAGAGCACAATCAAAAATATTTGAAGCACAGTGTGTAAGGAAGGCAGAAGGAGCATTAAAGGCTCCTATATTTTTAAGGTCAAATATTCAGTGCCTACATACCAACGTTAAAGACTAGAAACTCCAAGGGATATCCACTATTTCTAGCACATAAGATGTCACTTACATTGTTGTTATATTCATCTACAAAAAGTGCCAAACAGTGAGGAGATTTTGCATATAAAAAGGTAAGGTCGAGTCCCATTTATTATTGCTTTATTTTTACGGTTAAAACTTATATTTTGAAAGAAAAATATATAAGGGATAACTTATCTCATTGATTTAATATTTGCAATTTAAACTAGGAGAAATAAGGAATTCTACTTGGATTAAAATATTTAACATTTTGCAAATATTATTATTTTTTCTAATTTTCCAAACTTGGGAGCCAAGAGGGTTACTCCATTGAATTTATTTTATTAGAAATTAGAAATAATCCAAGGGATATAAAAGAGGTTATTACGGTTTTTACAAAGGTTGGATATATATTTTTAATTGTCTCAAAACTTCAAGGGATAAAATAATTCCAATATTAAAACCTCTTAAAAATGAAAAGTACTTAGTTCAATTAGGAGTAATAAAGTGTTAAGAAGTTGATTTTTGATCTTTACAAAACTTGTACAAAATCAACAAAAATTGAATTATATTTTACAAAAAGCGCTTTATCATACTTCATAACATTTGGGATTCATAAGGCATTCTACAAAACTTGATAACAATAATATTTTTCCAATATTATCAAGTTGGGAAGATATAATATTTCTTCAAAACCTAAAATTAGGTATTTATACTCTTATCACTAGGGAGACATAAGGTAGCCTACAAACCTAAGAATCTATCAAGGTTTTTCTAAATCAATTATATATACTTCAATAAGGTATCATATATAAGGAGCTATAAGATAGACTATCAAGGTTCTATCAAATTTCAATTTCAAGAAACATTATGGATGAGATTTTGAGAAAAGCTTTCAATAATGAAGAACTATTCCATGAAGTAGAATTCTACTCTCAAAACTTAATAGATACTCTAGATGGATATGACTATCCACTTTCTAATGTCAAAGTGAAATTCTCCTTATTTATTAAGGAAGCCAAACAAGGTAGATTTATGAAATTGATTATATTCATGAAATTCTCTTCACAACATGGTGGAAATCACAAAGTTTGGTTATATTTTCACCAGAAGAGTGTTTGATGATTTATCTATCATTAATTATGTTTTTACTTACTCAAAACAAGAAACAAACTGGTAATAAAGAACAATACTTTTGTGATAATAGACTAACTTTTTATAAAGCAGAGATTTCACCTACATCAAAGTAGAATCACATGAAGAGAAGAAGAAAAATAAATAAGAGACATACTAAAAGAAATCAAGACATGAATACAGAAGCAACAGGGGAAAAACTAGTACATCAAAAATATAAGCATAGAAGAATGAGAGGACAGTTACTCCGTGCCCTACTCATTCATCAACAATCAAATTCAAATGAAGTTACTTGCAAGGAGAACAATAAATGTGGTTGGATAGAAGATGAATATGAACATGCCAAATATCATCCAATGAAATAAGAAGATCCAGTTTACTCTACATCAGATGAGTACATAGATTACCTACTAAACTTGAATACAAAGAATGCAGAGGATGAAGACAAAGTTTAGGAAAATGAAGAAGATCCATATTGAAGATAAAAATCTTCAAGACCAAAATAATGTAATACAGGGGATGCTATAAATAGAATCTATTCCATCATTTGGGTTATGTAAATGTATCTTCCAAGATACATACTTAGATTAATTTATGTGCAAGTTATCTAGTTACTTCATGCAAATTTAATAAATGTACAAGTGTCAATATGCAAGTTGTATATGTACAAGTTGTTCCTTGCACAACTAGATAGAGTGTTGGCCAAGTGTCCTTTTTTTCCTATATAAGGATAGCCTCGGAGATAGGTAGATAGATAGTCAGGGGACATAGTCACATAGTGTAGCTTAGTGGATAGTACAATTTTATGTACCTCACCATCGATTGGTGATGGATACAATGTAGTTCAGTAGCTTCATTGATGGAATGTTCATTTCCTCCATAGCTACATTGTAATATTTTATATGATTTCTATTTACAATATATTTTAGTCATCTAGTAGATTTACTTTCTTTCATATTATTTTGCATCTTGTGATTGATATCTCCCAAGGATTATTCATCAAATGCTAACACCCCTCTTCCATATTTCCTAAATATTAGTTTGATTCAAATCATCGTTAACTTTAATTGTATAAGATAAAAACCATCTCTCCCAGATATGCACATGAATGGGCACTCAAACATCAAGTGATAAGATGTTTCCTCACTCTTGTATAATAAAATGCATTGATATGGACAAATTATTCCCCTACATCTGATATTATCAAAAGTAATAATTCCATTATGCATGAACTACCAGGAAAAAATGTTTACTTTTGGCCAACCCTTGGAATACCAAATATTTCTCCAATCCTCAACCTGATATGCATGAGGATGAGGCTCTAGAAGGATCTTATCATATCCATACATCACTATGTAGACACCAAGGCTCCCATAGCCCCAAGCTAATTCATTTTCCTCATATCTACCTATGAGAAATATTTTTGCCAAGATTTTAGTCATGATGGGTGTCAATTCTAGAGGAATTAAAATTGGCCACTCATCCAACTTCTTAAAATACTTAAAATTATAATCCCTTAGCTGACTAGTGTTGAAATAACTCTCAATTTGGACCCAACCCCTAGTTTTTTTGGTTGTTTTTATTGGTTATATTTCTCTAAATTAAACAATGATAGGTGGGTATTGATCCCATGAATCTATCCAAAATTGTGTCATCTCTCCTCTCCCCACTTTCTAAAATAATCCATATTTCATTGTCTGAGATCCTAAATTTAGATCCTACCATACTAAAGACTCATTACCATACAAAGGGAAATGACCCACCTCATTTGGGTTTATCTATCCCAAATATTTACTAGTTAAAACTCTATTGAATAAAGAAATTGGTTGGGTAATCCAACTCCAATAAAGCTTTCTAGCCAAAGATTTATTATTTAACTTTGATCTCCTCAATCCCAAACCTCCATTTACCTTGGGTTGGTTTACTTTCTCCCAATATACTAAGGCCCATTTCCTCTCTCCTTTTACTCCTCCCCATCAAAATTTTCTAGCCATATTGTCTAACTCGTTCCATATGGAATGTGGGACAACAAGGATATAAATTTTATAAATTGGCATAGCCTGAATGATTGACTACAAAAAGGTTAATCTACCCCATAGATTAACCATTTGTGAGACCAATGACTAATTTTTTCCTTGATACAATCTAAAATATTCCTCCAAATATATATTATTAGTTTTTTTAAATCTAAAAGGATCACAAAGTATACCATTGGGAGAGGAGTCCTCATGAATCCCAAGATCTATAAAATTCTATCATGAAGCCTTTAATCAAGATTGAAAAATACCACTTTGGATATTTTATGATTGATGACTTGTTTTGTGGCCCCAAGTTAGACATTTAGTGTATCTCTAATCATTCTTGCTTCCTTAAAGTTGGCCACTCCCACCAATCCTGTGTCATCCACAAACTATAGGTGAGTCAAAAATTTATCACCCACCTTGATACCTGTTAGCAAACCTTATTATATTTTCCTCAAGATGAGTCTATCCAAACCTTCTATCATATGATAAAAATAGAGGGGGCACAAGGATCTCCTTTATGAAGACCTCGAGTAGCTCCAAACAGTTGTGAGGGAATCCCCTTAATTAACACTGAGTATGTCAGAGTAGAAACACAACTCATGATCCATTCTATCCAATCCTGAGAGAAACCAAAGGCTACCATAATATTTGACAAGAAGTTCCACTCCACCCTATCATAAGCCTTTAACATATCCAATTTTATGAACATTTCCCTTATACCAAATTTTTGCATCTAATGGATTAAATCTTGAGCTAGAACCACACCATGTAGGATCTATCTACCCTCTATAAAACCCCCTTGTTCCAAGGAGATAATGTTATGTAGAAGAGGTTTTAACCACTCAGTCATTACCTTTGTGATTATTTTATATATGACATTGTATAAGGGAATAGGTCTATGATTTTAAATATGCACCTCCTCCTCCCCTTTTGAAATTAACGAAACAAAAGTATGATTTAATGCTTTAAGCATTCTTTGACTACCTTTGTACTTCTTTATAAGAACCATTATATCCTCCTCCAATTTTTCCCATAAGGACTGAAAAAAGTCAATTGGAAAGCCATCTGGACCTAGTTTTTTTCTGGTGCTTATTCTAAAGACTACTTTATTTAGTTCCTCTATTCAATAGGTTTAAGTAGGACCTGATTTTCTTCTTCAGATATAACAGAGGGTATTACAAAAAAATTTATTTTTGAGCCTCCTCATCTTGCAACATACTTTCCTTAAATAGTTTAGAAAAAATAATCCATTGAATGGAAATGCATACTTGGAATTGTATCAAAGGAGTATTTGTTCTCATCTTGAAGAGCTTCCATGTTGTTCGTCTGTCTCCTATCATAGACAACATGATGGAAAATAATGTTATTTTTATCACCTTCTAATAACCAAGTGGTTCTTGCTCTTTATTTATAGTATATCTCTTGTTTGTCAATGTCCTTAACTGCTTTACACAATGCATCATCCTCTTCTTTGAGTTGCTCTCTAATTGTTCCTTCCGTGAAGTATTTTGAACCTCATCCCATCTGGCCACAAATGGAGCTCTTTGGACCTTAAAGTCTATCATGTTAGCTCACCTCCAATGTTTTAGTTGATCCTTGGTATAATGGAATTGCTTGTGGAATCTAAACATTTATATCCCATATGTTGGGCATTCCTCTTTCCACCATTGTGGAATTTTCTTTCGAAGTTCCTCTTTTTGTAACAAAAAATTTTCAAATTTGAATTGTTTGTGATACTGCACTGTCTTGATCCCCCTTCCAAAAAAATGGGAAAGTGGTCTAAAATTGGACCCTCCAAAATCTGAAATTTTATATTCCATTTCACAAATGCCTCCTTTGAAACCAAAAAATCATCTAATATCACCTTCCTTCTATGTGGATCCCCCATTTTATTAGTCCAAATATAGTTGGTTTTAGGGCATTTAATATCCACCAAGTGTAACGAATGGAATTGGGTAATCATAAGTTGATCCATTAGATATAAAATTTAGGTTCCCCCTTCCTAATATGTAGAGGATAATTTAGAATTAAAATACCTATAAATAATATAGTCTAACTCCTCCCTTGATATTCTCATGTTATGCACTGCTTTCCATTCATGCATCTAACCCTCTAGGTTTTGAGATCCATAGAAAATTTATGATTGAATCCTACTCAGCTGTCACATTATTCCTAAAATACAATGTGAGGACACCCCTCAAAGCTATATGTTCTATTGTCGTCCATTCAAGATAATTTTGAAAAGTAACTATCCCCACTGAGGCCCCTTGGGCAGCCACTTCCATATGACCATAACCCTTCCAAAGTCTATTCACTATTTTACACATAAGATCCAATGATATTTTTATCTCCTGGATAAGCAAAAAATCTATTTTATATTTTTCTAAGAGTATTCAAACAACATATTGATGGGTTCTAATATTTAAACCCCTAAAATTACATGATTGTATAATCATTGGTTACCTTAAGAGTAGCAAAAATATATTGGTCTCACCAATCCTCTAGTGATCAGTTTGTCTTCTTGAACTTCTATCAATTTCTTATTTGATTTTCTACACACTCCTTGAGAGCTGATAAATTTTTATCTTTTATCCACCTGAGTTATCCCTAGAGTTGGCCTTTCTCTATTCTTTTTTGCTATACCCATGATGAAATCCTTAATTATCAGTTGCTCTTGGTTATGCACTATCAATTCTCCTTCAATTTATGATTGCAGTAACTCATAGTACTAAATTACCTGGTCTAGGATGGGAGGAGATGAAAGAGGGGCTTGAACATGGTTGTTATTATTTATATTATTCCCATCCACTCCTTCCATTATTTTTTCTTCTTCTTGGTCCACTAGTGTCTTGAAGATCTCATACCTATTGGAGGGCTTGAGTTGGTTTTGTTCTTTACCATATTTTTTATTTTACCCTCTCCTTCTTTTTGGCTATTCAAAATCATCTTGTTGTGCTTCTTTACCTTGAGAAATGTTGTTTTTTTATTTATTGATTGTTGTCTTACCCTCCTTAATAATAATTGAAATTCCTAGAGGAGCCTCCATTTTTATGTTCATATTTTTTGGGCAGGATCAGGCCAAATGCCCATATTTGTGGTAAACTCTACACTTTAAGGACAATGCCTCATAATCCAATTGTTGAATCCAACATAGTCCTACAAATTCAAGTTCAACCTTTGCTAGCAAAGGTTGGCTAATATCCATTTCCATGCATAATATAGAATAAACGACTATGTTTCCTTCCATTTTGTCTTTGGAAACACCCAAAAGTCTTCCAAGAGAATTACTGATAATTTCCAATACTTGCTCACTCCAAAACTTCATTGGAAGTGCATATAAAAAAATACAAATTAGGATAGCATTGGGTTCAATTCAAGGATCAAATCCCACTCTCTAGGGCTGAACAAATAATCATGTTGGACCATGATTCCTCTTTTCTAATTCAAAATCCCTATTTCTATCGGTAAGTGAAGAAAAAATAACAATAAAATATCCATTTCTAATAAACCACAAAGAATACTCACCAAGAGGCTCTTAGTTTTTCCAGACCCAAGAATGCAAAAAAATTAGGGTAGGGTCAGTACCCATGAATTTATAGATCAAATCATGATTGGATTTATATAAAATTATTTCTTCTACCATCATTTTCTCAATGAAAATATTTGGCCTTGATTCTAACTGTGGCAAGCATCCATTAACTTGTTGAGATGTTGATCTATTTCCAGAAGCTGTAAAGAGCATTTTTAATACATTTTTTTTTGCTTCTTTAGTATCTATTCGATATTTATCCTTTAACATCTCTGAAAAATAACTCTCTCTAAGACAAGATCTAGAGGTGTCCCCATTGGATCCTCCTAGGGAAAAAATCGTGTCTTCAATTCCACAACAACCAAAAATATCTTTGGCTACCCAATTGATGCCCTAGTTTTCTCTTCCACACTTCAATACTAATCCATTCCAAACAATATTGAAATCAATCTCCTCAGGCTATTGCATGTTAATATCAACCTTCCACCCAATAGAAAAACCTGGCAAAAACCAACCATACACAAAAAATATAAATTTTTGCTATATCCTTGCAAAAATATATAAATATATAACAATGAAAGAAGTTTCATAAAAATAAAATTTACATTGTGGCCTTTCCATACTTCATAAACGCTTGACAACCTCATTATTTGCTTCATTTGAATGGTCAGGTTCAAAATATTTGACTAAATGGAGCTCAACTTCTTTGTCTCACATTATGCTAATGGAAAACCAAGAGACGAGTTTTTTTTTCTCTAAAGATGTTATATACACAAATAGGTATTATCAAGAGTGTTGAAAAAAATTGGACCTTACAATCTCTTTAAAAAAAATCCTCCACTTATGACTGACCTTGTGATCAATGATCAAATAAAATTGCAACAAAAAAAAAATAATAAATCACTACTCAATGTGAAGTTTCTCCCAGGTCATTCCATTATTGAAATTTGACATAAATTGTTTTATTCCATATGGTAATGGAAGAGAAAATGTAGCATAGATTTCAGAGTCCATAGTCAAAATATAATAAATAGAATGTTCCAACTATTAAGGCTGCCATAAAAATATTGATAAATTGGATCTTGAAGCTTAGCATTACACATAGTTTATTTTGAATGATATATGGAATATTTTCTCTTGGAATGCTATATGAAAACCAAGTTATTGTTTACAAACAACAATAATTTGTTGCACCTCTTACATATACAAAAGCAATAAAGAAATAAATTATATTATGTCCAAAAGTGACCAAAGGAGGTAAATGAAATTCAAATACCACATCCGGTTAGAATATTTAAGTACTAGGGAAAAAATAACCCAAGGAGCTTAATAAGTGGCTAAGAGATAAAACAATAAACGATTATAAATATAACCAAAGTGGAAAAACCCTAATTTTGTAAATCAAGTATAAATACAAATAGCCATATGAATAGGATCCCCTCAAGGTAAAGCAACAACAAATGAAGGTCAACAGTGGAGACTAAGGATATAAAGAAAAATGTGTTTGTAGTGGAGAAATAGAAAACATGGTTGTAAGAATGCTAAATGAATGGAAAATTCTTATTTCAAGTTCAAAATTAGTTATGATTATATATGTAAATGGAAAAATCTTATTTCAAGTGCAATTCTTATTTCAAGTGAAGTTCTTATTTATAGACATAGGTGAATGGACAACTTGAGCCCTCCATATAACGAGTAGATGTCTAAACATCCCTACTCACCCTAACTATTAGAGATGAGGTGAGAGGGTATACTGATCCTTCTATTAGATACATAAATATCCATCTATGCAAATCAAGTACTGTTTCTAAGGACTAGGACTAAGGGTCAAACATAAAACATCAATTTTATAACTAACACTCACTCAAGACAATAAAACTTCATTTCAACACATTACAACATGCATGTATTATTAGATTATTAATCCTATGCCCTAGTAGTGCTTGCATTCTCTCTATTTTTTTACCAAATTACCTTCTTGTATTTGATTGGCCAACCTCATGCTCAGGATACCTACTCGTCTCACTCCTAGATTGGCTACCCATTATTTGTAAACAATATCTTACATAGGTCATGGAATGAAGGAGCCTACAACATCATTTATTATGGCCATATCATAATTCCTTCTAAAAAATATTGTTTACTCATTACGAATGACATGCACATTGACTTTCCAATAAACTTCACCCAAATATTGACCATGTACAAGGTCTTCAAGTTTAGTACTGATCACCGTACCTTTAGCCACTACGTTATCATTATGTATCTAAGTCAAATAACATTACCTTCTCTTAGTTTGAGTGATCGGTGTCATTTCCAGTCCCTACATGGAAAATCAATAGCCCAGATAAATTCAATACATGACATACAATACAAACTAAGTCAACCATTTTATATTTGAAATAATATTCATACCATTGATGACTCTAGACTATAAGGTATTGAGTAACTGCCTATGCCTTGACCACCACCACCTATATTGTGTCCAATTGTAGGGGTAGCATGTAGTGATGCTACCTATGGAATTATATGCAAGGGATCATTACAACTTTAGAGGTGCAACATGTAAATATTTCAAATATGAAATCATGAAAAAACTGACATACCTCTATCTATGAAAGTCATGTCAAAATCTCTTCAATATTTTTATCTTTCTCTAGAAGCTTCTCTTCTAAATTTTTTCATTATCTACAAGATTCTATTTCAATTTTTTCTCTTTCTCTAATATACACTCTTGCATCTTACACAACTTATATATGTAACCCTCAATAGAAAATAGAACAATTGGTGATATTTGTTTTATGAAACCCCGAATCTGACCTGGTATTTCAGGTCCTAAAACCTTGGCAAGGACATCATACTTAATACATTGATCGCAAAGGACATTTCATCATCCATTTTTTTCTAGCAACATCACATGCATAGTTAACTAGTATCACATTAGAAAAAAATTAATATAATAATGGTTTGAAATTCAATGTATTACTATTTCCAATGGAATGTCACTTATGACTGTCTCCACAATTTTTGGTGAAACAGGAGCTCCATCCTTCTTTGTATGAGTTGTCATCCACATAGTTTCCCTTGGTAGTGGATATTCTGTATTTGGTTGGCTCTTCCTCTACAATATATATAGTTGGCGAGACATAGGGATAATTTATACGACAAAACAATATAGCTATGTTTGACACTTATAATGGACAAGTATGATAGGATATCATCTCATGCTCTAGTTGCGCATATCCTCTTTGACTACAAGTGTATATGATGGATTGGTAAGATCTGTTTTATTCATTCATTTTCCTCACTGCCTACAACACAACGAAGAAACCAATATATAAATTCATTATGGAGAGAAATACTGATAAAATTCAGATGAACATAACAATGATATGAACTACCATTGCATATTGGCTGGTACTTGCGTTAAAGTCAGTGCTTCTCCTACTATTCACAAATGCTTCTCAATATTTTTGTGATACATGAGGTGAGGTATTAGCAATTCTATATTCATCATTATCATACTTATTATGGTATTTTTTCACAAGTCGATGCTTATGTTCATGCCATTGCTTGTCCATGGTTGCGAAGACCCATTTCTTCATTACATCTAAAATGATATATTTTTGTTGGATCAAACTAGTATCTTATTAGATGCAATATTTATACAAGTATTCAAAAATGGACACCATGAACTCCATTAGCTATAAAGTTACCATAATGAGTGTCCATAACTAGTTTTTAACTTCTACTTAGACTGCACTCTAGTGAGTATGGGTGATAGCGATAATCTCTCTCAAAATCACCCCCAAGTAAGATGCACACTTAATAGAATTTTTTCCTATAGGCTATTCATTTATATTGGAAATTATCTCCACCTTATTTATGTTTCTTGATTTTGTTGTACATATTTTTGGACCTCTCTTTCTACGATATTCAGTGTTTGAAGTGTGTGATGACCTGGCATCAACACCTATAATTTCAAAATCATCCAAACATCATTATGCCATGTAGTATGACAATGAGTAATCCAAAATCACAAGCAAATTCCTTGTATGGTCTACATACCTTTTTTTTAGCCAAAGCATTGTTAGCCTCAATTCGAGTATTCTCACCATCGAATTAATTTATGTTATGGGTCACCTCCTTATCTTACTCATCGATGGAACTTTGTAGCTGGTATTCCACCAGTTTCTACAATACACCATAGTCAATGACAAAACCATGATCAAATATAGTATACCTAGGTCAACCACTATTGAAAAACACTATCAAATTTCAATTACTTACTAGTGTGTGAGGCATCTATCATTGAATCCTGATTTATTGTGATAGCCTCAACTACTTGTGGTATATTTCTTGGTATTTTTTTGTACATATTGCCACTTTGAATATTGTATAGACACACCGTAAAACCAAAATAGACATAAATAAAACAAAAAGCAAAATTTTAATTTCTAGAAAGACCCAAATCAGAATCCATGTATAAAACAAAAAATCAAGATCTAAATTGGACTTATTTCTTCTATTTCCACTTGTAGAGAGAACAGAGAGAAGGTGTAATCAGACCCAAAAAAACTCATTTGCATAACCCAAAATTTTCCTAGTTTTCAAGAATCTAACAACCACCCAAAAATTACATTTGAGGTAAAACAAAAAAAAACCAAAAGAAGGCTAATGCCAAAAGTATCACCTAATTGCGAAGGACCATAGACAAAACTAAAATAACAATTATTCAGTAGAGTACAGGGGTAAGGTCAAAGAATACCAAAAATGCAAGTTGAGACCAAAATGGTAGATAAAATTCAAAGGAATCTAAAACAATATTGTATGGAGTTCCATGGCAATATATCCCACCCCATGCAAAGTGTAACATAATAAAGAGAAAAATTTATTTGCACTTCCTTGTAGCATACATTCTCTAGAACATTCATCTAACCACTAGGTCTAGGAATAAATAAATACTTTCAAAATCCTAACCAATAGGAAACATTCACCATGTTTGAGGTAACTCAAAGGCATCAAGAATTAGACATGAAATATTGGAACAATACAGTGTTGGGCCCTCTCACAATCCCAGTGAGATTTACAAGATGCACATAAAATAGCAAGAGGTCATTTGAAGAAGCACAAAATATCCTTGAGGTTTCTTTCTAAGGGAGACAAGTTGACTAATGAATGTGATATGTAGTTATACCCTTTGAATAATAATATAATATACTCTTCTAGAGAATAACATCAAACATCTTCAGTGTTGGTTTTAGCATTGCACCTATGTATGGCCATAAAACCATATGAATTGAAGGATTTTCTAATTGTAGTCACTAGCCCATATATAATAATTTATCTATGGGAGGCATCCCCTAGTACAACTGCAATTTGAGAACCATGGAAATTGGAAGGGATATATGCAAGCATTATGTACTCTCTCTAGACTCTGATTCAATATGAAATACTAGCAAAGAATGTGTATTCATCAAGAGGATATAATTCTAAATAAACATGTTAAATGAAAATAAAAGCACTTGCTTCAACACTAAATTTAACACCCACACAGTAGTTACATTGATGTGTATTTTATAACTTTCATGTATAGTTTAAGGTTGTATTATTTACTATAATAATGAAATATGGAGATTCAAATTCCAAAAAATTTCATGTCACGACGCTTAGAAACAAAAGCAATAAAAATATAAAAAAAAAAAGCAGATGGTTCTATTAGTCAGGACTTAACAGAAATCAGAAAGGAGGTAGTAACTTATTTCAATTCTATCCTTGGTTAGGAATCGCAGTGTAATGAGGAGGTCAAAGATATTCTCTTGCAATCCATTCCTAGCATAATAAATGAGGATATTAACCTTAAGCTTCTAGCTCCCTTTTTTATGAGTAAATTAAGGAAGACTTGTTTAGCATGGAGCCAGATAAAGCCCCGGGATCCGACAACTTTCCCCCTCATTTATATCAAGATTTTTGGGACATCATAAGTGAGGATGTAATTTTTGCTATCAAAGAATTCCAAGCAAGCAATCATATCCCAAAAGGTCTCAACTCTACTTTTATTTCTCTAATTCCTAAGAAGCAAACCCTTGAATCTATGGCTGACTTTAGGCCAATCAGTATGTGCAATATTTCTTACAAGATCCTAACTAAATCCAATGTAAATTGAATGAGAGATGTTCTGTCACGCATTATAGATCCATGTCAGGGAAGCTCTATCTAGGGTAGGTCAATCTTGGATGGAGTTATCATAGTTCATGAATCTCTGCACTCTACTCATAAGACTAACGGGTCTATTTTTTCCCTCAAGCTTGATATGAACAAAGCATTTTATAGGCTAAATTGGGACTTTCTAATTACTGTCCTCCTTAAGTTTGGTTTTCACCACCAATGGGTTAATTTGATCAAAGAATGTGTTTCTAAAGCATGGTTCTCGATTATGGTTAATGAAACAATTGTTGGTTACTTTCAAAGTTGTAGAGGAATTTAGCAGGGGGACCCTGTCAGCGCCATGTTATTCATCATTGTGGTAGAAGATTTAGGCAGAACCATAAAAAATGCTTGCAGTTCAAGGCTAATATCGGTAATCAAGGTAACATATCTCACTAGGGCTATTTCTCACCAACAATTCGTTGATGATATCCTTCTATTGACTAAGGCATCGGTGGTTGAGGCCAAAATAATTAAATACATCCTAAAACTCTACGAGGACATTTTTGGTTAGAAAGTTAATTTTAGTAAAAGAAAGTTATATTTATTGAACACCCCCATTTAGAGTCAAGGAAGGTTGCAAAAATTCTAGGGTGTGATATAGTAAACCTCCCAACTTTGTATCTTGGTCTCTCTTTTCATTGGTTCTCCGAGAGAGTCAATGTGGGACAGGGTTATTGAAAGAATTCAAAAAAAACTTGCTGGATGGAAAGGTCATCTTCTATCTCAACTAGGAAATCTGACCCTCACTAAGACCTCTCTTCAGAGCATTCCAATCTATTTCCTCTCTGTTTTTAAATCCCCTATGAAGGTTTTCCAAAAAATTGAGAAACTCCAAAAAGAATTTTGATGGGCTGGATCAGAGGAGAAAATAATATACACCTTGTAGGATGAACCAAAATGTGCAGACCCAGGGAAAATGGGGGCTTATGTCTGAGGAGAATTGCTCATATGAATTTAGCTTTACTAGCTAAGTAGGCATGGCACCTCATTTTTGGTGAAGAAAATGAATGGACAACTATCATCAAATGAAAGTATCTAAAAAATATGGAATTTCTAAGTGACTCAGTTCCAATCAGAGGTTTTGCTTTTTGGAAAGCAATTCTAAATTGTAAGTAAATCATCAAAAAAGGTTTAATATGGGTTTTAGGCAATGGTGAGACGATAAATTGCTAGAATGATAGGTGAGCTAAGGACAAACTACTAACACAATATCCTAACTTATCTTGAATTAGAGATATCATGAAAGAACTCATTGGCAAAAAAGTCTTTGATTATATGGTTGATGACAGAGGAAGAATGAAGTGGAAACAAATAAGGATTCAGGGATTTCAAGCAAAATCAAATTATATTGTTAACATTCTCAGACAATAGTTTATCCCCATGAGATCCAAGGAAGATCAAGTGACCTAGGCTCCTACGAAAAATGGGCAGTTCACTGTTAAAATAGCTTACAAGCTTCTGCTTGATGATGAGGATTTTGTCCTCTAAAAGGACTTAGTTTGGATAAAAAATTTAATTCCAAAAATTATCGTCTTTTCATGGCTGGTTATCCAAGGAAGAATTCTAACCATTGATAATATGATGCGTAAATGTATTTGTATCACTAATCACTATTATTTGTGCAGGTCTAATTGGGATACCATTTATCACATTTTCCTTGAGTGCCCTTTTTCCTTGACTACCCTAAGTGGGGTTTTTCAAGCCTTTAATATTTTTTGTGTTAAACCAGCCATCGTACTTGATTTGTTCATCCAGTGGTGTTGCCCCTTTTTAAGCCAAAGACTTAGATACATGTAGAAAATTTATCTCAATCACTATCTTTGGTAGGTGTGGTTAGAAAGGAACCATATATTCTTTAATGATTCTATCCATGATCATAAAACTATCATTGATAGGATCCTATCCTTTTCCAATGAGAATGTGAACCTTATTCCTTTTGATAGTCGTAAACCTCATCTACAAGAGACCATGATTGGTCAATATTTAAGATTAACCTTGTTAGATGAGTCTGTGCATAGGGTAGTCAACCCTAGAGCCAATGTTAAGTGCTCCCCACCTCCTACGGATTGGTTTAAGCTTAATTTTATGGAGCGACTAAGGACAATCCTAGTAGAGTAGGCACTGGAGGCATTGTGCGAGATCATAATGGGAATATGATGCTTGCTTTTTTTGAATATTTAGAAACAAGGATGAACAACGAAGTTGAAGCTAGAGCTATGTGGAGAGGTATTCAAATGACTCAAGACGTAGAAGGAAATTTTATCGTAGAAGGAGACTTTATGCATGTTATAAATATATTCAATAATTGGAAAAACCTCCTTGGAGGATTAAAACAATTGTTGAAGAGGCTAGGATCCTTTTCCAAGGAATACAGGATAGAAAAGCCCAACATGTCTTTCGGGAAGCTAACAAAATTGCTGATAAGCTGGCC
Organism: Wollemia nobilis; assembly: GCA_028583015.1. Lineage (NCBI taxonomy): Eukaryota > Viridiplantae > Streptophyta > Pinopsida > Araucariales > Araucariaceae > Wollemia > Wollemia nobilis. The sequence continues at coordinate 320,593 of JAQPPZ010014872.1, read as the reverse complement.
AATTTGGGTGTCGATGGTGACAGACTTTTCAAATGGGAACACGGTGTCCCGAGTGAAGTAGAGGAGCTTATTTAACAAGAATGCCAAGAATGATAGTCAAATTTACCAACAGGAAAGGCACTGTAAGTTCAAAGGCTAGGAGTATTCCTGCCTTTTTTTTGAATTGGACTCACAATAAAAATTATTCAAGCTATCAGTCTTCATGGATGCTGCTTGGAAATAATACAAAGACTAATGGGGATAGTCACATGTTATATAACATGGGTCCTAGTCATATTAGTAATTTTAGGTTGGTTGATAATCATAGGGAAGGAAAGAAATGACAATATAAGACTTCAAACCAGAGCCATGTGGACCACCAAATAACCACCGCCATAAATATAACCAGTAGGTTCCCTTCTCCAAGGCTGATTGACCAAGACGAGATGTGGTCCCAAAACATGTCATATAGAGAAGAAAGCAATTACCAAAGAATTATTAAGAGTAATTGTCAATACAAAGTTTGTGGAAGTTTTTTCAGTACTCTAATATGTGTGTCTGCAAATTTTTGTTTCTCCACTATTTCAAGGAAGGGATCCGTGTCTATTTATTTTTTTTGTAATTATGATGCAGGTGTGTTTTCTCATGCTAAACCCAAAATGTTGTATGGGAAGTTTCTTTTTTATAACAGGCTATGTGTCTTACCGAATGTAATGGCTTTAGTGGCATGTAGATTTTACATATATAGGATCCTTAGTAAGGACATGTTCATCAATAGCCCTGGGCTAATTTTTGTAAAAGGTTTTGGGTCAACCTGTAAAACTCGGTATTAATGCTATAGTATCTTATCTACCAAAAAAAAAATTGTTTTGTCAAATATTAATCAATTTCGATATGCATGAAAAAATAACTTCTTCCCAACAAAAATTTGCATTTTCTTCAAGTTATTCTTTGCAGAGTTTTTTTTGCAAAGTCTATGTCCAAGTCAAAAAATTACCCTTAACAAGTCCATGCTTGAAGAACATAGGCTTATACTAAGAGGGGGGATGAACAATATAAGATCAACTTTTACTTTTCTTTCCTAAACAATATTATCCAATATTATCAATGGTAATATCAATAGAAGTAATCAAAACAATGCATAAATAATCACACACATGAGAGACACAAATTTAACGTGGTTCACCCAATGTGGGTTATTTCCATGGAGAAAATATTTTTTCTAAATATTCTCAACAAATCTCTTGGAAATAGATTCTCTATTACAATGTTTATGGGTCTCTATCCAAAGGAGACACCAATCTCCTATGCTCTAATTTGTGTATCTCTCTCCACAGAAGAACTCTATCCCCTTGCTCTGGTTCATGGATCTCTCTCCATAATATAACTATTTCCCCTTGCTGTAGTTCATGGATATCTCTCTACATGATAACTCTTTCCCCTTTTGCTCTGGTTCATGGAACTTGATCCATGAGAACTCTATCTTTTCAACTAGTTTGTGGATATCTATCCACAAAAGAACCCTATCTTTCCAACTAGTTCAAAAATATTTTTCCATAGGGGAAGTCTATCCCCTCTTTGATCTGGTTTATGGATCTCTCTCCATAGGAGAACTCTATGCCCTCTACTCTAACTGATGAAATTCTAGAAGAATTTTATCCCCATTGCTATGGCTTGTGGATCTCTCTCCACAGGAGACCTCTATCCCCACTACATTGGTTGATGGACCTATATCCACTACAGACCTTTATCCTCTTTACTCTGTCACCTCCAAAGCCTAATCTCAAATCTATCTCAAATCTACCCCAAATCTTAACAAAAAGCTTGATAAAATCAACAACCAAATATACTCTCAACTCTATCTCAAATATACCCTAGTCCTTAACACAAATATTTATCAAACAAGAAACCAAACCTACTCTCAAATCTATCTCAAATCTGTACCAAAACTATCCCAAGTCTTATCTCAATACTTGCTCAAATCTGCCTTCATGCCTTCTCAAAAAACTTGCTCCAAAGTGCCTTCAAGCATTATCAAAATACTTGCTCAAATTTGCACTCAATCCTTCTCAAAAGACTTGCTCAAATATGCCCTTAAGACTCCTCAAAGACTTGGTCAAATCTGCATTTAATGCGAATCACAAAACTTGCTAAAATATTTCCAAATATTGCATACATAACATTAATTAAAATCTATTTCAGAAAAGCTTTCTTTACACAGATAAATTCTATTTAGATTTTGTTTAACCTCTGGAACATACAGAGAATGATATGCTCTATCAAAAACTCAATATGTTCTTCACACTCGTAAATATTGTACTCAATTAACCAATATCTATCTCTTGCAGAATTTGTTTCAAATTAAATCAAAATAGTGTATAACTTGTTTCACAAAAACTGGTCTATCTTTCTTGCAAATTTTCACTCAAATATCAAACACAACTAATGCACAATTTTCTCTCACAAAATTGATCTCAAACACTTTCACAATTGCTATCAATATCTCTCAAACCAATGTTCAAAAGGTTTCACAATGATGCAAAAACTTGCTTTCAAATCTAGTATAAGTAGTTCACAATATGTAGCACAAGTGTCTCAATTTATTTTAATAATGGAAGAACAACCTTGTTCTCAAAATCTATCCAAAATATTTCCAAAATAATTCAACAATGAAGCACAAATCCTAACTCAAATATTTCCAACAATTTTTATAAAACAACCCTTTTATCTCCACCTTGTGTTCTAAAATATTCACTTAAAAAAAACACTTTAAACAAGGAATGTTGTGCCCATATCTCTTAATTTTATCATATGGAGACATTTCTTCAAAAACATGTCTTACAAACAACTAAATTTTCTAGTGCCACTTCAAGGTTAGATTACAAGATACTCTTTCAAAACATCCACATGAACTTTCTACTCAAAAAGATATGCTCAATGAAATATGAAATTGATATTCAATAACTCTTTTGTTGTTCTCAAAAATAAAGCATTAAAACCCAACAAAACCTTTCATATATTCTTTTCGCAATGCAAGGATTATAATAAAATGTCAAGCAACTTATCACACCTTATTACTCCTAATCTTGCAAAATAAAATTCAACCCAACAACACCACAAATTACACACATAAATTCCTTATACACCTTATACCTCCTACTTAAAATAAAATATTTCAATGCACCTCAATTCTTCAACAAGACCATAACATCATTTACTTAACACACCACACATGACACTAGGTAAAACTACTTTATAATTCAACCAACCTTAATTACTCCAAGCTGCCCTTTTTAATTCAAAAAACAAAAATAATAAAATAATCACTTTATGACTCCCTAAGCAAGTGCATAGCTTAGCCTTAGTGAATAATTAATTTATCAAAAATTATTTCCCCCTTGATGTCACCACCGTGATTCGAATTGACATCACTTTTTGGCCTGCACCCTAGCTTCAGCTAGGCCACTGCAAGGGTTGGCCACCCAAATAAAATCTAAATTGCACACACTTTGTTTTATTCCTTGTCTCTAGTGCTAACAAAGTTAAAAAAAAAACTTTGACTATTTTCCTCCACCGCATCTCGAACTCGAGACCTCCCTGCTGCTATGAATTAGTGCCAAGGGATTTGTTTTCTAGGGTATTTGCCCAGAAGGTATTTCTTCTCGCTATCACCACTCTCTATCTTGATTTTGACCTCAAAAAAATGTGCTACCCCTTTGTCCTTTCTCCTACATGACCATGAATGAAGTGCATACAACTCTCACGAATTTCGCACATGCATTAACACTTAGTTTTTGTATGCATAGCCCATCATTCACTTTACAATAAACTTTATGTTATAAATATGCATTTGTCTTTATGATCCTTCATGTTAGCGCTTGGGGAGGTATTTGAAATTTCAACATTGGCGTCCAACTAAGCCTTCAAAATTATTATAATAATTTAAATATAAATTAGATCTAAATATTATAATTTATATTTTAACCTTTGGGCCCTTTTAATTTTTTAATTATTATAATTATTTAAATATTCATAGATTTAAATATTATAATTTCCTTTTCTCCTTTGGGCATTTTCTTTGGAAAAAGTCTTTGCCACCATAAAATATCTTCCTTTTTCTTTTGCAAACACCACCATGGTAAAACCATTAACCCTTTATTTTCCTTAACATAAATGACAACCAATGTGATCAACTTATGATATCAAAACTTTGACATCAATGACAACAATATACTCAAAATTTTCAACAATATCTCCCTTTTTCATTGATGGCAACCCTTTCTAAAAATTAATTTTCCAACCATTGGATTCCAAATCTTCTCCCCATGATAAATTGCTCCCCCTAACTAAATGCTCTCCCATTTATTAAAATATCTCCCCGTTTGATATTAATGGTAAAGGGACTCATTTGGGGCTAAAGATAAGACTCTTATCTCTACCCCATCCCCACCTCCTCTCCTTGAGGTGATTAATTTTGGGGTAGGATTATATCTACTCCCACTATACAATGCTCTTTTTCTTTGTCAACCTTCTTTTTCAACATACCCTTTAGATCCTTTTGAGTGTCCCTATTCTTGCTTGTCTCTAGAAGTTCTAGAAAATATGTTCTATACCACTTGGCCTTATGCCCTAGATTATTACACTTGTAACACTTAATGTTGTAGTTCTTGGAAGGTGCAAATATGTTGAATTTCCTCCTGGTTAAGCCATAATCATTTCTATTATAAACCCTGCAATGGATCGCTTTATGACCAAAATGATTACACGAGTAGCAATACGCTTGGAAGACATATCCATATGTGAAAGAGTTGAAATTCCTTCTAGTGAGACCAAACTCTTTATTTTCATGATTCCTGCAATGCATAGCCTTATGACCAAACCAATTAAATGAAAAACAACATCCTCTGAAGAAATCTCGTCTTAAATCCTTTGGTCTCTTAGTCCTCTCTTTGTCTTCTCTGTGATGATCCTTGTTTCTTGTTTGTGCATTGTTTCCTTTCTTGATGAAGTTTCTATTCTTCAACTTATCCACATAAGTCTCAATTTCTTCTTCACTCTCTTCCTCTAAAACTTTTTTTTTTTTTTTGAGATTGAGCTTGACCCTTCTTCTTGTTTCCCTTGTATTTCTTAAAAACCAAGTCTTATTTTGATAGATGAAGATATTTTTGCATTTATAATCTTATCCAAATTCTTTGAACTTCTTCTAAACTTGTGTAGATTTTCCATAGAATATTTTACGTCCATCCTTAGTGAAACCACCTCATGTTCTAATATTTCACATTCTAACTCTTTTACCTCTAACTTTTCACTCATGACCTCTTTGATTCTCCTTGCCTTAGCTTTTGAGTTTGTTAGGTCTTGTAGAAGCTTTTCCTTTTCTTCCTCACATTATTGAACTTGAGTCTTTAGTATTGAATTATTTTTTCTAACCTTTTTCAATTATCTTATAGCAACAATAATTTCTGCTTCTAGATCTACTATTCCTTCCTCTTCATTTTCTGAATCTTTCTCTACTTCTTGGTCTTCAAGAGCATCTTCATACTTTTCAACTTTATCTTCAACAAGAGGATTTTCTTCATCTTCTATTGCCAAAAGGAGAATCTCTTCTTCTTCACTATCTAAGGGTCTTTCATCATTGTCACTTGAAGCCTATCTAAGGGTATTTCAAAGGAATAATCTCATAGGTTGTGAGAATTCCATGTAACTCATCCATTGTCAACTTTTTAATATCTCTCATCTCTTCTATAGCTGAAACCTTTCCATCATACCTCATAGAAAGTGACCTTAATACTTTATGAGCAACACTAAAGTCTTCAATTTTGAATCCAAGTCCACTCATGGTATTAACAACCTCATCCACATGAAGTAAGTATGTAGCAATATCTTCCTCATATTACATAGTCAAATCTTCAAACCTTTTCTTGTCATTTTGTAGTTTTGTCATTTTGACCTTTTTATCTCCTTCATATGTTTGCTTCAATTTTTCCCATAACTCTTTTGCTCATTTTCAATGCACAACCTTCACATAATCCACTTAATAATTCATTCATAGCCTTGGCATTAATCACATGTAACATATTATCATATTTATTTGTGGGAGGAGTAGTTGTAGGTGTGAACCCATCATTAATGGATTGATATTTCTCATATCCTTGTGCCATCAAGTAACTCTTCATTCTTATGCTCTAGAAAGCATAATTGTTCCCATCGAACAATGGTGCCTTATGATGAAGATCCATTCTGAGATGTCATATGTGTTCTTGTAATATATTCCTTCAAGTTGTTATACTCTTTCAAAGGAACCCACTCTGATACAATTTGAAGAACACAAGATTATACTGAGAGGGGGGTGAACAGTATAAGATCAAATTATAATTTTCTTTTCTAAAAAATACCATCAAATATTATCAAGGGTAATATCAATAACAATAATCAAAGCAATGTATAAATCATCACACACATTAGAGACACAAATTTAATGTGGTTCACCCAAAGTGGGTTACGTCCATGGAGAAAATATTTCTTCTAAATCTTCTCAAGAAATATCTTGGGAATCAATTACCTATTACAATGTTTATGGACCTCTATCCAAAGGAGAAACCAATCCCCTATTATCTAATTTCTGGATCTCTCTCGACATGATAACTCTATCCCCTTGATCTAGTTTGTGGATATATCTCTATAGGAGAACTATTTCCCCTTGCTCTGGTTCATGGATATCTCTCTACAAGAGAACTCTTTCCCCTTTTGCTCTAGTTTGTGGAACTTGATCCAAGAGACCTCTATCTCCTCAAATGGTTCATGGATATCTATCCACAAAATAAATTTATCTTCCCAATTGGTTCACGAATCTCTATTCATAGGGGAACTCTATCCCCTCTCTGATATGGTTCATGGATATCTCTCCATAGGAGAACTCTATCCCATTTTGCTCTAGTTTGTGGAACTTGATCCAAGAGACCTCTATCTCCTCAAATAGTTCATGGATATCTATCCACAAAATAAATTTATCTTCCCAATTGGTTCACGAATCTCTATTCATAGGGGAACTCTATCCCCTCTCTGATATGGTTCATGGATATCTCTCCATAGGAGAACTCTATCCCCTCTGCTCTGACTAATGAAATTATAGAATACTTCTATCCCCACTGCTCTAGCTTATGGATATCTCTCCATAGGAGACATTTATCCCCACTACACTAGTTTATGGACCTCTATCCACTAGAGACCTATGTCCCCTTTGCTCTATCACATCCAAATTATGATCTCAACTTTATCTCAAATATACACCAAGCCTTAACACAAAGCTTTATCAAATAAGAAACCAAACCTGCTCTCAAATATATCTCAAATATGACCTAAGTCTTAACACAAAACTTAATCAAATCAACAACCAAACCTCCTCTCAACTATGTCTCAAATCTGCACCAAAACTATCCCAAGTCTTCTCTCAAGACTTGCTCAAATCTGTCTTCAAGCCTTCTTAAAAGACTTGATCGAAACTGCCTTCAAGCCTTCTTAAAATACTTTCTCAAATCTGTCCTCAAGCCTTCTCAAAATACTTGCTGAAATATGTCCTTAAGCGTTCTCAAAGACTTTCTCAAATCTGCCTTTAATGTTGCTCACAAAACCTACTCAAATATTTCCAAATCTTGCATACAAAACACTAAAATTTCTTTCAAAAAAACTTTCTTTACACAGACAAATTCTACTTAGAATTCGTTTAACCTTTGAAACATATAGATAATGATATGCTCTATCAAAAATTCAATATGTTCTTCACAATCACAAATCTTGTACTCAATTAACCAATCTCTATCTCTTGCAAAATCCCTTTCAAATCAAATCAAAACAATGTATAACTTGTTTCACAAAAACTAGTCTATATTTCATGTAAATTTTCTCTCAAATATCAAACACACTAATGCACAATTTTCCCTCATAAAATTGATCTCAAACACTTTCACAATTGCTATCAATATCTCCCAAACCAATGTTCAAAAGGTTTCATAATGATGTAAAAACTTCTTTCAAATATACTACATGTAGTTCACAATCTCTAGCACAAGTGTCTCAATCTCTTTCATTAATGGAAGTAAAACCTTGTTCTCAAACTCTATCCCAATTTTTTTCAAAATCATTCAAAAATGAAGCACAAATTTTAACTCAAATATTTCCAACAATGCTTACCAAACAACCCTTTTATCTCCACCTTATGTTCTAAAACATTCACTTCAACAAAATACTTTAAACAAGGAATGATGTGCCCATACCTCTTAATTTACTCTTATGGAGATATGTCTTCAAAAACATATCTTACAAACAACTAATTTTTCTAGTGCCACTTCAAGGTTAGATTGCAATATAGTCTCTCAAAACATCCACATGAACTTTCTTCTCAAAAAGATATGATCAATGAAATCTGAAATTGATATTTAATCACTCTTCTATTGTTCTAAAAAATAAAGCATTAAAACCCAACAAAACCTTTCATCTATTCCTTTCAGAATGCAAGGGTTATAATAAAATTTCAAGCAACTTATCACACCTAATTACTCCTAATATTACAAAATAAAATTCAACCCAAAAACACCACAAATTACACACATAAATTCCTTATACACCTTGTACCTCCTACTTAAAATAAAATATTTCAATGCACCTCAATTATTCAACAAGACCATAACATCATTTACTTAACACACCACACATGACACTAGGAAAAACTCCTTTATAATTCAACCAACCTTAATTACTCCATGCTACCCTTTTTAATTCAAAAATAAAAAATAATAAAATAATCACCTTATGACTCCCTAATAAAGTGCATACCTTAGCCTTAGTGAATAATTAATTTATCAAAAATTATTACCACTTGATATCGTCATCACAATTCGAACAAATGTCACTTGCTGGATCGTGCCCTAGCTTCGACTAGGCCACTGCATGGGCTAGCCACCCACATGAAATCTAAATTGCATGTGCTTTGCTTTATTCCTTGTCTTTGACACTAACAAAGTTTAAAAAATATTTTGACTCTTTGCCTCCATCGCGTCTCGAACTCGAGATCTCCCTGCTGCGACGACTTAGCTCCAAGGCATCTACCATCTAGGCTAGCTACCCATATGGGATTTCTTCTCGCTATCACCACTCCTTATCCTAATTTTTATCTTGAAAAACATGCTACCCCTTTTTCCTTTCTCCCATGTGACCATGAACGAAGCACATACCACTCTCACGAATTTTGCACATGCATTAACACCTAATTTTTGCATGCATAGCCCATCATTCACTTTCCAATAAACTTTATGTTATAAATATACATTTGCCCATAGCCCATCATTCACTTTCCAATAAACTTTATGTTATAAATATACATTTGCCCTTATGATCCTTCACATTGGTGCTTGGGGAGGTATTTTAAATTTCAACATTGGTGCCCAAATAAGCCTTTAAATTTTTTATAATAATTTAAATCTAAATTAGATTTAAATATTATAATTTTCTTTTCTCCTTTGGACCTTTTCTTTGGATAAAGTCTTTGCCACCATAAAATATCTTCCTTTTTCTTTTGCAAACACCACCATGGTAAAACCATTAACCCTTTATTTTTCTTGACATAAATGACAACCAATGTCATCAACTTATGATATCAAACCTTTGACATCAATGACAAAAATATACTAAAAATTTCCAACACATGTTGAGTCCTAGTTTCTATACTATGATTGTCATCACTATTTTTTATTTGAAGATAGAGAAATTATTTGAAAGTAGTAGTAGTTACTTCAGAGATAAACAAGTAACCATGAGGTTGATGCATTGTACACTTCTCAAGGAAAGCATTATCACCACAGTGGGTTTAAAGTAGAACCTTTATTAATTTTAATAAATGTGTTTTTTGGGTGTGCATATCCAACTATTTTTTTCCCACACCCACACTAAGTACAAGTTTAGTCACAAGGTTCAAATTCAACAAGCTTGAAGCTAGGAAGAAATTTGATATAATTTTTTGATAAATATGAGAATGAAGTTTAAGATGTTAAAATTATGCAAATATTGTAATAACTAATCATAAATAATTAAGATCATAATATCTTCCGAAGTCTTCAATGAAGAAATAGAAAAACCCATCCAACGAAGAACTCCCGTAAACCGTCTTAGAGACCAACCCCAACGAAGAAGTCCCAAACACCAACACTACTAATCTCTGCTCCTTGGATTGATAATGTTCGAAGGGTTTTGCACAATGGCAAATGACAACGGTCAGTGTTTTGCATAGCGGCGAATGATGGAGGAGAGGACAACAATTTAATACAGATTGGCAAATATCTACAGTACAAAAAGGGCTATAACTCTTGCATTCTTTGAGGAATACGTCACTCCATCATGGGAATTCGAAACCTATAAATAGAAAATGAAATTTTTGTGCCCTCAAAGAGCATATAATATTTGAGAAGAAGGATACATGGTGAGGGTTTCAAAGATATACTAGGGTTTCAAAGATATAAGTTGAAATCATTCCTTCATTTCAACTAGGGTTTCAAAGATATACTAGGGTTTCAAAGATACAAGTTGAAATCATTCCTTCATTTTGACTAGGGTTTCAAAGATATACTCACATAAGAATATTTGTGAGATATACGGTGAAGATATTTGAAGTATACACAGGAACCCTAACCCTTTCAAAGTGAATTTGTCACTCTAGCACATGAATTTGAAATCAAAACCCTAACCCTTTCATAGTGAATATGTCAATTCATCACTGTGCAAGTCGGTGGATCTCAAGCATTTATGTACAACACATGTCCAGTATTGAACTCAACTCAATATTTTAGCACGATATGGTGTAAGGGATCCAAAATGGATTAGAATTTTTTCTTCCAACAGATCATGCTATGAACATGAGTGACAACGACTTTCAATTTGCTGCAACAAAAAAATTTAAAACCATACCTTTCATCGGCATCTAGGGCAAGGATTAAAGATATCATGAAATAAATTTCAAGCAAATGATAAAAAAATGGCTTAGATCTCAAGTAAATCTAGTTCTAAGGTGCACCCACAAAATAAATCTACTGTGCAAACCCCTATCAAGGGTAAGAATTTTGAATACTCAGCCCAAAAAATGAATTTTATGGATGCCCTCCGTGGTGGACAGCCTCAACCCAATGCTAATATTAATCTTAGGGCTTCCCATAAACCTCTAATAATGCCCAATATTGATCCCAGGAAAATAGAATCAGGATGTCTTAAAGCAGCTGATGGAACTCCTATTTTTAAGCTTGGTATGGGTATCATTCAAACTGGAATTGAAGATCTAGAAAAAAGAGGACTAATTTGTCGGTTTGTGGGCTTTTGTTTGAGTCTACCTAATTTCAAAGTCTGGGCTGAAAAAATCTAGAAAAATAAAGGTGAGTTACAAATCTCTATCTATCCAAATGGTTATTTTATTTTTTTATTTTCAAATAATGAAGATAGAGAGAAAACTTTTCAAGGGGGTCCCTACTTTTTTGGAAGGGTAGGGATTTTCATGAAGCCCTAGCATAGTAAATTTAAATCTAAAGTAGAGATGCCTTCTATAGCTCCGATGTGGGTTAGACTCTTTGGCCTCCATATTGAATTTTGGAATCCTATTGTTTTTTCTTCAATTGGAACCTCTTTAGGAACTTTTATGATGACTGTTGATTGTACTCAAAATTTTAAACATATTATTTATTCTCGAATTTGTGTTTTAATGGATTTTGACAAACCCCTACCTAAAAATATTACATTACAATTTGGGTAAGGCACTTGGGAGCAAGTAGTGGACTATGGGAAAATTCCTTTTCGCTGTAGACTTTTCCATGAATATGGTAATTTGGCTAGTGCTTGTCCAAATAAAATTCTTAATAAAAAGAAAGAAGATATAAACTCAGCAGGTTTCCAACTACCTAAGAAGAAGAACACTAAAAAAAAACCAGTTATGAAAGATCAATCAAAGTCATCTGCTAATATGTTTGAAATCCTTTCCACAAATAATATCCCAAGTGAGGAAGGGGAAATAGTAGAAACATAAATCTTAGAAACACAATTAAAAATTAAGGGAAGAACTCAAAGATAAACCAACAAATCAAATGTTTTTAAGAGGCGAAAAGAGAGAAAAATTACACAAGAAAAACAATCCTTTAAATGTCAAAAATTCAAATAATATAGGTCCAAATATAGAATTTGTTGATCCCTCTAGTAAAATTATGGTTGTGTACGAGCATTATTCAAGGTTACAAGCCATCTCAGATTCAATTGGAGTAAGTCCAGAAATAGGGAAAAACAACTGAAGATGGATTCTAATAAAAAGGTAAGTTGCAAGACCAATCAATATCATATGGTCAAAGAAGGTGAAAATCTTGTAGAGGAAGGTAATATTAATGCCCTTCCAAATTTTTTTAGCACTGGTATTAATGAAGATCATCACTTGGAATATTAGAGGACTCAAAGGGAGTCTTTCAAAACAAAATGAAATTAGAAGAATGATTCAGATAAATCATCCACATCTTGTTTTCCTTCAAGAAACGAAGATGTCAATAGAGGATATGGACTCAATTTCTAGTAAAATTTGGCCAGCTAGAAAAGTGGTTTCCCTTAGTTCCCAGGGGACTTCTGGTGGCATTGCTTGTCTTTGAGACCCAAAAGAGGTAGTTATTCACCATATGGTTAGCAGTTTGGGTATTTTGGCTATAGCTATTCAAAGTAGACATTCCAACCAAATTATGCTCTGTATTATTGTTTATGCTCTGACTGCTTTGGAGGAAAAAAAAAGTCAGTGGAAGAATATTACTCACATTATCTCTCATTTTCCTTAAGCTTGGATCTTGATTGGATGATATTTCAATACCATCCTCTCTTTGGATGAGAAAATGAGAGGAAACATAAATTTTGACAAAAGCACTGACCTCATGAGCGAATATATTTTAAACCTCCATCTTGTGGACATCCAACCAGATAATGGCCTTATGACTTGGTATAACATAAGGAAAGGCTTAGCATGTCTAATGGAGAGATTGGATAGGTTTTTTCTCTCTAAAAATTTCTTAATCCAGGGTCACATTCCTAAAGTGAAGACTCTTAACAATGTTGGTTTGGATCACTAGCTAGTCATGGTGGAAATATGGAAAACCAATGTGAGTTTCTTTCCTTTTTTTTTCAATTAATGTGGCTTAGAGATAGTTCCTTTAGACCTCATGTGCAACACTGGTGGAAGGAAGATAAGCCTAGGTATGAGACTAAGATTTCCTATTTTTCCAAAAGACTACAATACATTATATCCAAAATAAAAACTTGGAATTGGAAGGAGTTTGGGGATGTTCATAAAATAAAACATGAAATTATTTCTCAACTTGAAAAATTGAATAAGAAAATTCATTTAGATGGCCTCACAAAGAATAGAAGTGCAGATGAAATTAAGCTCACAATGCAGTTAGAGGAATGGGAAAAAAGAGAAGAACTCTTATGGAATAAGAAATCTAGAATTCAATGGCTCAAAGAAGGAGATAAAAACACAACTTTCTTCCACAAATCTCTTCTAGCTCGTAGATCTCACAACTTTATTTCTTCCTTAAAATCAAATTCTAGAGATGTCTTCTGTACTTGGGGTGGCATGAGGTCTATTGTTGTTTATTACTTTTCTAATATTTTTGCTGCTACTCCTCTTGACTCAGCTTCTCAACAAAATATTCTTCAAGCTATCTATTCTCTTATCACTTCTGAGGATAACTCTATTTTAACCACTCCTGTTACTATCAATGAGCTTCAACATGTAGTTTTTAAAATGCAAAAAAATAAAACGCCAGGTCCTTATGGTTTTCCCATTGAGTTATACCAAGAGTTCTCGGATATCCTTCATGTTGATTTATTAGAGGTGGTGGAAGAAGCCAAGAAAGCCAAAGATATTTTTAAGGTTATCAATAAAACTTATATTACTCTTGTTCCAAAAGCTCAAGAGTTTTATCACATCTCAGCTTTTAGACCTATTAATTTATGTAATTTTCTCCTCAAAATCATTACTAAGATCATGGCAGAAAGGTTGAAGTCTCTTTTGCATAAGATTATTTCCCCTGAATAAGGGGGTTATGTCGAAGGGTGTCAAATAGTAGATGATATAGTTTTGGTTTAGGAAGCCATCCATTCCATGGATATGCAAAAAATCTCCTTCCATGTTCATTCGATTAGACTTATCCAAATCTTATGACAGAGTGGATTGGCACTTGCTTATCAAATTTTTGAGGCAATTTGGTTTCTCTAAGCATTGGACATATTGGATAATGTGATGTACATCTTCAGTTTCCTACTTAGTTCTTATCAATGGTAGGCCTTCTTAGTTTTTTCCTGCTTACAGAGGTATTAGGCAAGGTGACCCACTTTCCCCTTATTTATTCATCATTCTTGCTGAATGCTTGGGGAAGACTATAACCAAGAAAAGGGATAATAAAATCCTTGAAGGAGATACCATTGCTCATGGAGCTAGACCTATATCTCATATTTAATTTTTTGATTACTCTACTCTTTTAGGTAAAGCTACAGTTAAGGAAGCTTCTAAATTTAAGAAAATCATTAGCTATTTTTCTAAGGCTACTGGATAGTTGATCAATGAAGACAAATCTAGAGTTATTTTATTTCATTTCTCTGCCAAACATGAATCCATGGTCTTGTATAAATTAAGATATAATAATTTCTCCCTTCTGATCACTTATTTAGGTATTCCCATCAATATTCAAAGGCAGAAAAAAAAATATTGGAATTGGTTGTTGGATAAAGTGAAGAAGAAAACTAGAAAATGAACCAATAGGTGGCTTTCTTTGGGGTGTAGAATCACCTTGGTAAAATCAATCCTTCAAGCTATTCCTATTTATGTTTCTTCCATGTTGAATATCCCAAAGGCCGTTCTTCAAGATCTAGACCAAATCAATTATCAATTCCTTTGGAGTGGTACTAAGGAAAAAATAAAATGGGCCTTGGTGAAATGGGACACTTTATGTCTTCCTAAGAATCAAGGGGGGTTAGGATTTTGGTATTCTATTAATAAAAACAAATATTTAGATGCTAAATTATATTAGAGAATGTTGCATAACCCCAATGCTCTTTGGGCCAATAATCTCCGTGCTAAATATGCTGAGAACAAAAATCATGAAGACCTTGTTCACTATCATATTCTCACAAAAGGTTCTCCCATTTTAGCAGTTCTTAATATTGGTAAGGATATGATAAAGAATTTTTTTTTTGATAATTCATAATGGTCAACAAGCAAATTTTTGGACAGATTCATGGGATGGTCACAATCCTTTGATAACTCAGTTTCCCGATTGGAGGACTTGGATGGAGGAGCTTCACCGAGCTAAGTGGATAAAGGTGGCTAATTACTATCGATACCATACTGGTAATTCAAAGGTTGGTAGATATTGGATCCCTATTGATAACTGGCCTATTCAAATCCTAGAAAGGCAAATACAAGATATCCAAAGCATCCTTCATATGAGATCTCTCTCTTGGTCCCATGAAAAAGATTGTTTTGGATGGAACATCACTACTAAGGGTGAGTATTTATTTGCTCAAGGTTATTTTACCTTATGCCAGAATAATCCCAACCAATATTCTGATATATTTTCTTAGTTATGGGCTCAAAAGCTCTAGCCTAAGGTGAGGTTATTTATTTGGCTTTTATTGCATCGTAGGGTGATTACTGGTGAGCAACTTATGAAGTAAGGTTTTCATGGCCCTTTTAGATGTGAAATTTGTGGAGAGAATGTAGAAACTCTCAACCATATTTTTGTTGAGTGTACTTTAGCCCCTAGGCTATGGAGGAGAATGGCCACTTTACTTATCTTATAGTGGTCTAATTTTTCAACTTTTGAACAGATTTTGAGGGATTGGTCTAATCAAAAGGGTGTTGATCATTTTATTAGGCAGTTGGTTTGGATGGGTTCTACCATTATTATTTGGAATATCTGGAATGATAGGAGCAATCAAAATTTTAATCAAGATAGAAAGGATAGTCACTATATTTTGTAGAAGACCATAGCCAACTTAGTTGAATCAATCCATAAACTCCTTAATCACCCCTAAAACTTCCACCAAAAATGGGATCAAGTGATGCAAATATTGAAGATTAAATCTACTAAGGGCAACCATCTTAAAGGGAATGTAAGTATTTGTAATATGGATAGGACAAGAAATTGGCAACCTCCTCCTACTAATTTTGGAAAAGTCAATACTGATGGAGCCTCTAGAGGGAACCCTGTAAAAGCTAGTGCGAGAGGAATTGGTAGACTTTCAGATGGCTCCCTGGTTTTTAATTTTGTTGAGAATTTGGGTATTCTTTCCAATAAACTTGTTGAGGGGTATGGTATCCTCAGAGGCCTTCAGGAGGCTACTAAGGTTGGATGGGAAAAGGTGTTAGTTGAGTCTGACTCTCAACTCATGATTAATATTTTGAAAAATCCTTCTAAGAATCATAAGGTTGATTGGAGAATAAAAATAATTATTGAAAAGATTCAATTAATCCAGAGGGGATTTTTAAAAGTTGATTACAATCATGTGGTCAGAAATCAAAACAAGAGTGTTGATTCTTTAGCTAATTGGGCTTTGGACAAAGGTGATCTTATTTGTTATGGCCACCCACCTAAATGGTGGGCTTCACAAATAAGGGAAGCTCTTCTTTCTATCATTTCTTTGGATGGCTCCAGTTCTGAAGGTACCTAGTTTCTTCTTGCTTTATTTTTGCTTCTCTTTTATGTTCAATTTATTTATTTATTTATTTTAGGTGTGTATGTTTTGTTGTTTTTTTTTTCATTCTTTTGTTTTTGTTGTTCTTATTCTTGTGTTTATGTATGTTTATGTTATTTCATGTTTTTTTGTGTAAGTGTTTTCTATGATTTTTGTTTTTGTTCATTGTTTGTTGTTGGTTGTTTATTTATTTATTATTTTATTTATTTATTTTGTATGTTTTTTTTGTTTGTGTTATTCATGTTTTTGTTGGTTATGTCTTTGTAGTGTTTTGTTGTTTTTGTCATGTTTGTATTTTGGTATGTTGTTCTTGTGTTTCTTCTATGTGGTTCGTTTTTTTTTTGTGCTTGGATCTGATTTATCTTTTTGACACACTCAAGGAGCATGTTTTTATTTTATTATATATATATTTTTATTCTTACTTTTATTTATTTTATATCTTATTGTGTGTTTGTTAGCTCCTTGAGTATGTCAAAGGTGGTAGGCTAGGATCGTACCTTGGGCAATTTTGGCGGAATGGATACCCCTACCTCCTTGGGTCTTACCCGAAAGTGGCATACATTTTGGGTTGTTTTCCACAAATATAAAAAAATCATAAATAATTAAAAAAAAAACAAACAAAAAGAAAATGTAAACATATAAAAAACTAAAACTTGCTATAATGTAACTTGAAATGTACATATAAGCTCCAAGATTACTATAGTGGTAAGGTCCTCCTACATTTGAGACGTCCAAGGTTTAAACCTCACTTGGTATGAGGGTATTGTGACACCTCATAAAAACCTCTATAAACTCATTGAAAAAGCATGAAATGTATGTATCAAATGCCATTAGCTCCACCAGTTCAATTCCTCAACTTTCAAGGTGATCCAGGTTCGAATCTTGTTAAGCAATACTTGCATAATAGAAACCAAATTTTTGTAATACCACTATGTGGTGATGATGTAATATAGGTGGGACCCATTTCAATCCCATTTAACCAATTTTAAAATTAAAAAAAAAGTTGCAATGTAGTTGAAAAAATGTTTAGTTTATGTCCAGCTCAGTTACCTAATACTCATTCCCAAAGCTTTCCACCTTTACTAAAGCTGACCAATAAACCAACATTTCTAATCAAATTTTAAATGTTGGTGTTAAAATTCAATAAAATTTGAAATACACAGATTAGATTCATCAAATATTGTTATAGAGGGTACATCAGTATGAATGCAAAATTACATGGTAGCAACTAGCTCCAAGCCTTGCTTCAAAGAAGGAATTTGCTGTCAGTATTCAATTCTAAAATAGTTTAATGCACTCACATTCCACAAGCATTTTGATAAATAAATGCATCATTTTCCAATAGCTACCACTACACAATCATTTCCATAACAATGAAGTAAAATTACAAAGCAAAATAAGAAAAATAAAACAAAGTAATAGTTTAGTACTAATAACAATTTAAATTCATACAAAATAAACAATGTAAACTCCTTATACATAAAATACAATACTAAACATACCTTTTGAATTTATGATCAGTGTATGTTAAAAATAGTCAAGAAAACTCCAAAAATAGAGTCAATAGAAAATGTCAAAAAATAGAATCAGACCATAAACAATAGCTCAAACAAAAGCTAGGCATTTGCCAAATGAACATTGGATGAGTGGTCAAAAAAAACAAAAATGTTTGAAGAAAATTGTATGGAATAAATATGAAATATTAGAGGCCATGAAAATAATAAAAAACTATCATGTTAACTGATTTAAATCAGAATAATGGAATGAGGAATCTATTGAATTTGAGTTTCAAATGAAACAAGATTCAAACACTCAAATACCAAATAAAACTAAAATAGAAAATATACCTAGAGGAGGTAGAAATAAAAAGGAGATAATTTGAAAAACAAATTCTAAGATAGAAAGTAGAATAATATGTTTCAAAACAAAAGGAAGAACCCTTAGCTAAACAAAAACTATAAGAGTCAATTTAAAGAAAAGAACTGGGTTCAGGAAAAAATAAAGAGTCATGGTTAAATTTATCTCCATTAGCATTAGTTGTTGTTACATCAATGTGTTCAACTACAAAAAGTTTCAAAGCACCACAAATGAAAATTAGTTCTTCATAAAATAACACATACACAGTCCAACATGCACACATAGACATAGACATGGATGACACACCTTTAGGGTCATATGTGTCAATATTTGGAGAAAAAACCAGTAGGTTTGGATAGATCTATGATAACATTATTGTGAAAAAGATGATTAAGAAAGAAGAAAAGAAATCTAAAAAATGGTTAGTTGCAATGTCATTAATATTTGTGTTCCAAAAATCAAATAAATATACAAAAGGTCAGAAACAATCATAAAGGTCACCGTAATTAATGGGATAGGTAATTTATCTATATTTGGTTAATCATAAATACATAATGTATTGAACTTAGCAAAACTTTTAGGATACCACTGTATTTATTTTGGTGGAATCAATAAAAATATAATTCCTACTTTGAGAGAAGGAATAATGCACACATTACTTTCACTTCTAGATGTTAGACATACCACACTAAAAGATGCTATAGTTGCACAAATTCTGATAAGGTTAGACAAAGGTCATTAGTTTAGAATAAGTTTTCCAAATTACATAATGCCTATATTTGGTGGATACATAAATGATAGGTGGGCTACTATGTGGAATCTACTAATCAGTACAAAATGGTCAACGCTAGCACCAAGAGAAAATTAGATGACTTTAGGTTTTGAGTTTTATTACCAGTTGATAGATACTACAATTCTAATAGTTGCCATAGAATTAGGATACCCAAAAAAAAAAAATGCATCAATAAATTTTAGTAAAGAAAAACCAGAATGTTTTGAACCTATGTATCAAAAAAGAGATGACATTCTGGTACTTAATGACTAGACATTATAACTGCCAAAAGAAATCATAAATGAACATGAAGAAGCTTTAGCAGAAGAACAAAACAGGTCAGTAGAACCTTGGTCAACAACTATAGAAGCCCTAGATAATATTATCTACAAAAGAAATAGGGTAAACAACTTCAATGAAAGTAAGACCAAACTGATAGATCATGAAAAAGTAAACAACAAAATGTTAAATGTAAAATTGAGACCTTTACCAAAAAGGTTCATTGTAGATCCAAAAGGACTCATCTTAGAAGAAACCAAAAAATAAGAATTAGAAGAATATGACATAAGAGTCATAGAGTTAGTTGATCTACCATTAGAATATATAAACCTAAATAAGTAAGAATATGGCAAATAAAATATTATTCCATTTCTACCAAGAGAAAAAGTAGACGATGAAAAGAAACTCAAAGATATTCCTATAATGCAAAAATAGTTAAATCACTTAAGTCAGTACATGAACTATTTAGCAAGGAATTTTTATGGCTTTGATATACATTACTGTCACTTCTAGATGTCATACATACCACACTAAAAGATTCTATAGTTGCACAAGGTTTGATAAGGTTAGACAAAGGTCCTTAGTTTAGAATAAGATATTTGTCCTTGATTTATGTATACAATAGTTTTTATTATTCATTTTGGCTTATGCTTTGCTCTTGTGGAAGAGGGATTCTTGTTTATTACACCAAGAATTAGCACTCAAAAGATGATCGAAGTTGTAGTGAAAACTAGAGCTAATTCTTGGTGACAGGTGCATACAACTATAGGTGATTGACTATAGAGGGATGTACTAGATTTGATGGATGATATCTTTGTTAGAATTAAAGTGCACTATGCCTTCACCTTGACACTTGTCAGTTTCACTTGACATTTGTCATGTTATCAAATAGGCCTTATGCCTATATATGTAATCCATTTTGTATCAATACATATCTCATTAGTTTTCCTCCTAACATTTGGTATCAAAGTAGGATTTCCCTGCCCTATGTAAACCCTTGAGGGGGGATTTCCCTCATGGAAATCCTCCCTCCCCTTAATTTTTTTTCCCCTTTCCCATTTTTTATTTCTCCATTTTATTTTCAAACTAGGGAGTATGCTCTCCATCATTGATGGATCAGAAACCAAAAGTTTGCAAAAGAGTAATGGCTAAAAAATCTGATTTATTGGGAGGTTTAGTTATTTGGTGTCCGTCCGCAGAAGTAGTTTCTCATGAGAAACGAAAAATATTAGGTAATGTTGTAAATTTAAGCTAGCCCTTAGCCACCATAGATATTCATAGCCTGGGTAGACATCTCCACTAAGCTAGATCATTTGAAGGCATCTGTAAATGAGGACTAAAGGCGATGAGGAGGAAGATGAGGAGGATCATTTTTGCATCACACAGCAGAATGGAGGTGTTAATATTGTTTTTTTAATGGAGATGGTCAGATTTCCATTTGTGGGTCCTCTATGTATTATGTCTTTGCGATCACTGCAAGGTGGCAGCAGACCAGCAGGATCGTGCGGTGCAAAGTGTTATGTGAGGAAAACTTTAGCTTTTTAAGATTTATTCAGATAATGTGAACCATCCACCTTTCACACGATCTTAATGCTTTGGATTCATGTGGCCCCCTTAAGAGCCACTAGAGTTTAGTTTTGTCACTGAGCGTATAGAAGGCAGATGCAATTATTTTTTGACGACTCTCCTCTAATTGTCGTTACTCACTTTTCCAATGCTGGGCCACAGGGAGTTTGACAATAAACCAAAATGTAGCATAGTATTTTTTTCACCAATAGTAGCTAAGTTTTAAATTTTTTTGATGGCAATCAATGGTTAATCGATAGGAGAACTGTTCATATTCTATTTTATTGATGCACGCTTTCATTGGGGGAGACGAGCAATAGTCTCATCAGTTTTCAACTAGTTGGCACTAAAAACTCTAGAGGATGACACACACATTGATTAAGTCACATTGAAGGCGGACCCAGACGCATAGATATGTCACACAATATTATGTTTTTCAAAGAATCATTTGCTATCAGAGAATAATTTGCTATCATGCGGTGGCAAGGATGTTTAGAAACATGATTGCGGAGAATGACGGAGGTTGTTTACAAATCTGCAACATGAAGTTTACGATGAGAGATTTCTCTAGTAATAAAATTGATGACAAGCCAAGGTAAGGCAAGTTTTATGCCTTTATCAAAGTGGTACGGATGCAGTGAGACAATATGTCACGTGTGCTATTTATCCAGCATGTAATTATGGTGAGATGGCCATTTCTATTCGTCAATTACAACTTGTGTGTTGTGCGATGCTTTGTGGCAGCATATTTTTTGGCCACATCGGATTGCTGTAGCCAATGAACAGCATGGAGAGTTGCTTATGGAGTCCACTTGGTGTTGTAGACTATGAAGACAGATGTTGGATTTCACACTACTTCTATGATGTTTTTTGAACATTCTCATTGTTTGGATTTCACACTGCTGCTTATGGAGTGGTCAGAAGGCGATAATTGAGGACCAGGCAACACTGTTGCTGCTGTTTGGGATCTACTATTTGTTGGGTGTGGGCTTTGGAGCGAAAGAGACCTCCGATGACTTCATGGTGGTGTATTGATACTATGTTTTACTATTCACTGATCTTGGATGGCATGTTGCTATTTTGCCATTCTGCTAAGGATCGTGTGATTTGAGGATAGTTCGATTGCTCAAGTGCACCAATGACCATGAAACGAAAAGAACACAAGCTTTGAAGTGTTCAATATCTATGTAGTTTTCTTTCATACATCAGTGGTGATTCTTGGGTACAAGTTGGGCATTGAATTTTTGGACCTGATGCGATGTATGGGATCGGATGCGATGCAAAAGCACGGAGGAGGGGCATCATGCTATTGTTTTCCCAGCAAGTTGAAGGCCCCATTTAGACATAAGTATAAGGGTATTTATAGTCGTTGGAAACATTTTTCCATGATGAACACACTGGTGGTGTCCATTTATAATTTTGAGGCTATTTCAGATGTATTTTTTAGCCTCAAAGTTTTCTATCTTGGAGTGCACTCTCGGTTGAACTCGACACTCCCAAGGCACTTGTAAGTGAACCTAGTATCTAGTATTCTCCTCTTTCTACTTGGCGAATGTAGCGGTTGGTTACCCATGCATTCTGGTAAGATGATGTGACTACCATAAAGACACTTATTCTAGGGACTATAGACATAGACACCCTAGAATATATCCGAGGTTTTTTTGGATCTACTTCTGAGGACTACAGACGAAGACACTTCAGAAGAGTCTCTTCTATTATTATTTCTTCTTCTCCTCCATATTTGTCTTCAATGGCTCATTTTATTTTATTCTATGGCTTGTTTTTTTCTTATGTATTAAGGTGCATTTTTGGCAGAGACCGACAACTTCTAGATTGAGTTCACCATGAGGAGGGATTTGATATTCATGGTGGATCTAGTCAGTGACCTATGAAATGCAACATCCTCTGAGGATGACCTACAGAGGGAATAGACCCAGGAGTGGCTAACCCTGAGGCACCCATGATGACCTTGAGGCACTTAGACAGCTGACCCAGTGGCAATAGACCATCAAAGTGGCTGACCCTGAGGCAACAGATCGAGATATATACATAGTTTATCTAGCATTATTCACAGTTGGAGAGTCAAGCACAAGGAGCACGAGCCAAGACCAAATCAACAATAAAATATGATGATAGGTTGCTTTTAGAGAAGTCAACATTAAGGGGGAATGTTACCTAATGTTGACTTGTTTTTTTCTTTAGTTAGGATAGTGCACTTTAAGGGGGAATGTTAGAATTAAAGTGCACTATGCCTTCACCTTGACACTTGTCAGTTTCACTTGACATTTGTCATGTTATCAAATAGGCCTTATGCCTATATATGTAATCCATTTTGTATCAATAGATATCTCATTAGTTTTCATCCTAACAATCTTTAGTTATTCCTCAAACAAAATAATCATTTGGAATTATTAGATATGACATTTGTGAATTATATTTTAAGGCAAGTGTGCATTTTTCAGATGTCCAAAGTCTTGTGCAAATAATTAAATGGTTTCCTATGAGTTTTAAGTGTGACCTAAAAAATGTATTATGCTTTTATATTTGGTAAAAATATGTATAATTTGTTCAACACTTGTAAAATATTTTTATTATTTGTAATTCTGACACATGTTTCTTAAAAATGAGAGATAAGTAGAAGTGCCACACTTTAGGGATGTTGCACAATTTGTTTCATGTTCCTCAAGGCAATAGCCTTTCATGGTCTTAATAAACAGTGGGTTGATATCCTTGCAAAGGCATACAATTGTGATATTTTTCACCTTTTGAAGATCATTGCAAAAGCAATTGGTAGAGAAATAGAGTCCTTATATTGATTAATAAAATTCTTGGGATAATATTTTCTCCAAAAAATTCTAATTCTTAATATTTTTTGTGCCTCCATATTCTAAATTTATTCTATTTGATAGGTAACTATTGCAAATGCTCTCTCACAATTTTACTATCCACTAGTGGCAGCAGTAATTGTATCCTATCCTAAGTTAGCAATTAGAAATGAGTGCCTCATTGATGGTGAGTTGAGAGGATTTGGGCAGCTACACCCTCATAGCCAAGGCATTGAGACTTTAGGTACAATTTGCAACCCAATTCTTGAAAGATACAATGTAGACATTGGATTCACTTCAAATGATATATTATTTATTTTCATGAAATGACAACATCCTTTCTTAAATTTACAAGGATATGTATTGATTGGTGTTTTGGGTCCTCTCAAGCATAAAACTTGGATAATTTTTGTTAGATAGGGCAGGTCATAAACATCTACATAACCTACTTCCAAATTCTTAAGCAAGTATATTTTTTAAAATATATTGTACTCATTATCTTTAAGTAATCTATGCTAATATACATAATAGATGATGTAAAGGTACACCAACTAACATAGAAGAGCTTTACAAGCTAATCTTCTTTTTGTTTGGTTATTCATGGGAGACTACCATATCTACAGGTGTGATGGTGTTTCAAATGTTATACTTCTATTTTAGTTGTGCAATGTGAAGTACTTTATTTGTTTGCTTGATAATTGTAATGAAGGATTCACTCAATCATAGGTCAAGTATTCTTTTGTAGTGAATCTGAACTAAAACATAGGGATGAAGAAAAGAAATATGGCATGTTTTGGTGATAGTAGAATAGTTGTTTAATGCAAGTCTACTGCTCTCTTACAGATGGCTTTAACATCAATATTTGAAATTGTAGCTTTTGTTTTTTTTCCAAAATCATCAAATTATGTCATCAAATGTGTTGATAAGATTGGTTTATTCTTTTAGGTTCTATTCCTTCTTATTATTACTTATGATTCTAGTGTATTCAAATATAGGAAGATATATTTTTTCTAGTGTATGTGTTTTCTTATTTGGATACTAAAGTTTTCCATGTAGTAGCATTCTGATTCATGTAATGCAATAAAAATGCTCTAAGGTAACAATACAACATAAGACAACACAAAGTAAATATCTATGCACATAAAAAATGCACAAGTACACAACGAGAAATAAATCAATGCATGAGTCTTATTGTATTCTCCAACAAGGATTTAATACAATGGGGGAGAATAACCATGATTAACTATTGCTCTCAAGAATATGTTGGTTGTGTGCTTATAATCCCAAAAGGTGGAAAGGGTGGAAGCCAAATGTCATACCCATCCAACCACCTATACAAGATGACTAAAATATATCCTTTGCTAACAACTCTAAAAAACTATGTACATATAATGTGATTATTTATCTTTATTTGTTTACATCAAAATAAAGCACAATAATAGTATAATAAATTTAAATACATAATAACAAAAAAATTTATCTAATGTTCACATCCCAAGACAACATGAAAACCTATGGTGCAGTCCTCTTTACTATAGGATGGTTTCATCCTCTACTTAGGATGCTTTCTTGGACTTTGATTATTATGTCAATTTTAGGTAAAATGCTTACATTCATGAAATTTTCTCAAAATGCTTATATTTTAATAAATAATGGCCAATAAACCCCTAAAATAAAAATACTTTCTCCAACCGACATGGCTAGACAAACCTCAAAATTTTTTGGAAGTGATGTTGAAACCCTTGTCCAATCGACATGGCCAGTCAAACCCTAAAATAAATGAAAGTTTATGGGAAGCCCCAAATTGGTGAAAGTTTGTGGGAGTGATGGCTAGAAGCTAAAATTATTCCCTACTACTCTGAAGGACACAACACTTTGTTGATTCATGGGACTAGGAGGTAATAGTATATAGACCTAGGAGCAAATGAAATAATTTTTTTTGAAGTACTTGAACTATTGCAAGGCATGAAACACAAGGAACAAGATATTCTAAAAGACCCAAAAGGGTGAAGCACTAGAGGACTATACGAAAAGGTTCAAATACAAGTTTTAAAGGTTGAAATAATGTAAGTTGGACCAAAATGCACTAAAATTGGTCTTCTTATGAGGAATTGGAAAATATTACATGGAATTGCTTAATATTATGGGATTTGGAGATGTATCAAAACTATATTTTAGTAGGATATGTGAAATTTTCAAGAATTTTTCTATATACATGATGAGGAAGAACAAATTATAGAGAGGGAACATGATACCTTCTATAGGAAACTCAGGAAAAATATGAGGGCTAACTTCTGGGAAGCCCTAGAAACTCAACTAGTACTGCTTGACCCAGTGAAAAATATTTGCTCTTTTAATTTAAATTCCTAGCTCAAGATTTGAAATAAGAAAAAGGAGAGCTCTAATTTCCCCATGTTCCCTCCATCTATTGTGCTACACAGTGCTCTAAATAAGTATCGATGGCTCACTATCAAGCCCTAGCTCAAGATTTGAAATAAAAAGGAGATCTCTAATATTCCTACGATCCCTCCGTCTATGCACTACTCTAAATAAGTGCCAAAATGCTCATATATGGAGTCAATAATATTTATGTTTGATTTTTGTGTTGTCTTTATATATTTTTTGTACTGAGACCCTAAGAGGGCCATTTTAAACTGCCCTCTTAGGATCTATTAAGGTGGTTTTTTATGATTGTAAAAAACTGCCTTATTTTAGTCATCATTAAAGTCCTTTTTTGGTGTAGTGAGAAAACCTACTCGAGGGTAACTATGGTTTTATCAAAGTATATATGCATATGTAAGTCGACTACAAAAAACCTTTACAATAAAACAAAACCATATTTCTAAGGTAACCTCAACTAACAATATCCATTGACATACAATAGGATTATTTAGATTTCAACTAACAATATCCATTGACATAAATGTAGTAGGATTATTTAGCTTTCAACTAAAAATATCCATTGACATAAATCCTATGGCATTAAAACTACTAAACCTTAGGGGCTAAAAATGGAAAATCGATAACCTCAAAAGGTAAATTTTGCATTCCCCAAAATATTTATGGGAAAAGAGGAGATATCTTATACAATTATATGATTTAATACAAGATATGCCAAAATGATCAAATTAATATAATATAGAAAAAATTACAACTAGATTTGAATCTATATTGACCTAAGTAGAAATTAAAAGTGAGGATTTAAGAACATACTACATTATGATTATCCACAAAAAGCACAAGGTAGACAAATACTAATGCAGTAAAAATAAATACATGACACCTAGGGCATTAACAATGTTTGTTCATATTATGATCATAATAGGATACTCATTTCTACTCTATCCTACTTGTTATGTCACCATAGTAGTAAAGGAGAGATCACACATGTATTATATGTAGAGGATACGACATGCCTTAGAAACTTGTCCTTGAGTGGTAATTTTTAATCTTTGGCTATAAATCCTAGTAGAGCATCCTATACTCCTTTTTGGAAGGTATCAAACCAATTATTTATGGCTTTGGTTGTTCCTACAAGGTTTTAGAGTATATTACATTATTTGGTACATGTCAATGTACCACCTTGGGTACATCTCCAGATTAGGAGTTTATCTTAGATTAATGTTTGAGTAGTTACTTCAAGCAAGTAATAAATGCATAAGTGTTAGAATGTGTAATGATGTAAATGTGCATGTAGTCAACATGTACATGAGTCATAGGTTAGGTATATGAATATTCATGGGTAGTGTAAAGGACAAGTCACATATATTCCTATAAATATACCTTGAGGAATTGAGAAAAGAGGAGAGAGTGAGAGAGAGACTAAAGTTACTATAGTGATTTGTAGTTAGAGTACAATGTAGTTCTTTCATTGAAATTATGGAGTGTTCATGTCCTTTATTATAATACATTGTACTATTTTTATGAGCATCCATTAATGGCATATTTTTGAGTTATTTTAGAAGTTTATATTATAGTTTTCTTGCATATTATAGTGCCATTATCATATACTTATAATTGCTTACTCATTTTACATCTTGTGGTTGCATTTCCTTTAATATAAAACATAAAAAGCTAACACAAGGGTGATAGAGAGAAATATAGAGATAAGAAGAGTGAAAAGGTTTACATGTCATGGAAACAATAGAGGTAGAAAGCTTGAAAGCAATGTTAGCAATATTTAGGAGCAAATTAATAACTAGTAATAAAATACGAAGGTGAAAAGGGTATTTATAGTGGATAAAAAGGAATAACATTCCTTTTTGAGGTTGATAATTGAATTTATACTCTTTTTGGAGATAAAAAATAAAAAAAATTGGTCCAAATGACATGCTACGTTAAACCTAGGTGTAAAAACATGCTATAATCATGACCATAAATTCAAAATTATAAAATTCAATTAACAACCATGATCCCCACATAAATTGATGATTTTAGAACCATAAATTTTTAGGATGTATACTTTGGAAGGTATATATACACATGCCCCTTAGTCATGAATCTATCCTTATTTTGAGGTCTTGGGAAAGTTAAAAAATAGAAATATCCAAGAAATATGGAAAAAAGTGAGAAGTGGATGACGAATAGAAACTAGAACCACAAGCCAACATGGATTGCTATGATCCTCCCAAAGTACTAATAAAAATGGTTCACCCTTATCACATATATAGGAGGAGAGGACTCTCCATAGCCTATAAAGTTAATTGTTA
Organism: Wollemia nobilis; assembly: GCA_028583015.1. Lineage (NCBI taxonomy): Eukaryota > Viridiplantae > Streptophyta > Pinopsida > Araucariales > Araucariaceae > Wollemia > Wollemia nobilis. The sequence goes on along the minus strand of JAQPPZ010014872.1, from coordinate 291,848 downwards.
GTATTTTTGTTAAAATAAGAATAATTCCTTTAGAGTTTACAAAGGTTTTGATTGATCTTTAGTGCATTTTCCTATAAGGTATAGTAACTCTCTTGGGTTTCCAAATGTCATAAAAGAATTTTGGAAAACTTGATATGAAACACTCCTTGCGAGTGAGGATTGATAGTATTATCTAATATTTACATTTAGTTATCCCTCAGGTACCTCAACATGGAGAAAATACCTTCCATAAATCTCCTTGTTAATAATAAAGATCCTATGAACCATGCATAGTTCAATCCTATTCGTGAGATCTATATAGTCCAAATAAGAAATATAATAAGAAGTGATAATGGCAATCGTGACAATTTTCTAAATGATACCAATGATATGACTTTTACTTACTCAAATGAGTAAAGATACTATAGTATCCAAGCCAATATAGACCAAAATTAATATGATAAGGAAGTGACTTTCCCATATCCAATACAAGAGATAATATTTGTTCCCCATAAGTTCTCCTCACAATATTCTTGAACTAGTATTAAGAGAATATCACTTAGGAAAATTATACAAATAAACTTTAAAAGTCATTCTAAATTAGAAGGTTTGATCAATAAGAGCCACAAAATACTAAAATCCTATATAGGAGCACCTCTCACCCAAGAAATCAAAGAAATATATATTAAGTGTATCCATAGCTTTGAAAAACTAGTTGACTTAGTTAAATTTGAATTTGAAGCTATAACAACAACCAATGATGCAATTTGCCAATTTTTTTAGACTAAGTAATGATAGTATGAAACTAGACCTTTTCTACTAAGCCAATCATAACATTCATGATGCTAGTCTTAAGTAAATTCTCACTAAATCTCTCATACCTACAAGTAGAAATGGCATCAAAAGACCATTCAACATAGCAAATTTACAAGATTATGTTGATGATTACAATTCTTAGATGTTTCTCATTGATCAAATTCTTGTTTAAATACATATTTTATTGCTCTATATAGAGAAACCATACTAACCATGTGATTTCTATAGTTGTCAAAAATAATAACCAACTAAAAAATATCATTTGGTTCCTACATAAGTGGTTCTAACAACTCAAATATTTCTAATCATATGTAATAGACTCCAATAGTCCCTTGATTAGAACATCATGATCCAAATATGGGTAAGAATGTTCACAACAATGTAAAAAACCTTATGATTAACTAGGATACACTCTATAGCTTATCAAATTCATTACAAATACAAATAGAGGCACACTCAACTATTTTCAACAAGAAATAGTGGGAATGACCTCACTGAATACTTAACTATGAATAGGGACACACTCAACTATTCACAAAAAGCAATAGTGGGAATTTACTCACTATGTTTCTTTAGTGGGAATGGAATCACTAAAAATTTAACTAAAAATAGAAACACACTAAACTATCTGTAACATGAAATAGTAAGAATGGCATCACTATGCTTCTTCAATGAGATGACCTCAGTAAACACTTAACCATAGATAGGGATAAACTCAACCATCCATGAATTTTTAACACAACTAGATAGGGACACACATTTTCCAATATCAAAGTTTTAAATTGGGACACACACTACTATTAACAAAACTTGTGATTAGTTTCACACATAACCAATCATAAATAATTAGCCAAATTAGGCCTTATTAATTTACATTATCTTGTGAATGGGGGATAAACTCAACCATTTACCTCAAGTGAGGCATGGGACTTCAATTATTACATCAAACAATTATGATTGGGTATATACAAAACTAATTATGGATAAGTGTGACATGGGACTTTAGTTATCCATTCAATCAACATGGTAGTTGAATGGTCCTTACTACTTTTGCTAAATCAATATTGTTTTTCTTTGGTTACCTTGTGGTTATCGGATATTGTATTCAAAATCTTGTACATATTGAACATTGGGAAATAATAATATCTCCTCCCCTTCTCAATATGAAATTATCTTGCATAATATTTAGGAGTGTCAGATACGACCAATCATCCATTCCAATTAATATATAAAACATAATTTTAGTGCTAATTATGGTCACACTAACATCCTCTTGTAAATAGGAACAAATGCATCTACTCACAATAATCAATATTGACTTAATTAATGACTATATATTTCTTCCTTTCATTGATTTAAGGTTTAGTTTATACTTTCACTTTAGTTGATCCATTCACTTTATCAATATTTTCTCAATCTCCTTATCCTCATAATTATTGGACAAGCCATACTTCTCACCACTTTTTCTTAAACATTTGTACACCTCATACATGGTTGGTATTTCACCTAGTTTAAATCTTATGTAGTGAAACTCCACCCTCATCAAGTTGATGACCAATGACCTCTCCTACTTGGAAACTTATATTTCCTACTCCACCATCACAAATTTTGTATTTCTTGCTTTGAACACTTTCTATTCCAATGCTCCCATTCACTAAAAGTTAACTTATTGATGCTTCCCTATTTCTCTTCCATAATTACATCACTAGACCTGAAGCTCATGAAAATTTCAAATACAATCACTTCAAAGTTGTGCATGTCACCATTCCTTGTGTTCAAAGATGAAATATTCCTCTACTATTTTGTATTATCATATATCAAATCATTTTTTAATCTATAATCATCTCCAACAATGTTAACATGATTATCATTCTTGCTAACGATCACTACCAATCTCAATGCACTTATGTGTGGCTCATACTCTTTGTACACATATTCATTCCACTTGGTTGTCCTCTTTCATGGTGCCCAATAACTCAAAACCTCCATAATAACCATTTCATCTATCAATTTCAAGTATGCATTGGATTTATTATATTATCACATCATGAATGTGCTTGTCTTACATAGTTTTTGGAGATTCAACTTGTTTACTTTCTTCATGTCTTGTATCATTGCTACTTTATTAGACATAGAAACTCTTAAAAATACATCGAAGAAAAAGGTGTGACACATCAAATGATCCCATATACATAATTTATCATGTTTATCCAAAATATGGGTGGGAGTATAGATACCCATGACAATGCTAGAAATTTGGTAGCATGTGTTGAAAGCCAACATGAAATGATTGAAAGTGATCATCAGATAGCTCATGAAAGTATCTCCTTCATTAAAAAATTTGATGCCCTTGTCCATGGATTTGATTTTCTTCTCTTTAATCACTTTTAATATCATATCAATATCTCCTTTAGATTGAATAATGTGATATATATTATAACATCTAGTTCAATTTCAACTACTAGAGTGCAAGCATAGAATTGCATAAAATGGTTGTCTCTTGGAAAATAAATTGGGACATAATTTATTTTTAAGAAAATTACCTTGGAGTACATAGGAATATACAATATATCTCTAAATTTAGTAGCTCTCAAGAAATTCTATGCTATGTTCTCCATATTACTATAATATTAAACAATGAGAGAAATCGAGTTCTTGTACATGGGATCCAAACAAAATGTTGTCTCTGAGATCACTCCTAGCATATTGAGAGAGAATTTTATGGGAATCATCACACTTTGAAAATATTATTTTAAGGTTTCATGATCTAGAAGTTTTTTGCATTGTCCCATACATAAAAAAATATAGAAAAACATTTAGATGGCTCATAACCTATGAAAGTAGATCTAGATTAACAATAAAATAGAACATCTCATCAATCATCACCAAAACAATAATACACCTAAGCAATCACCAACTCACTATAACATCAACTTGGTGACTCTTCATCAATTGCCACCAAAATACTGATACACCTAAGTAATCACTGATTCACTATGATATCAACTCAATATGGTACCTATTCAATCTTACATAACATTACACCTGTCAACATCCCCCCTTAATGTTAGGGGTTACAAGACTCAATACAAAAATGGGGGTTGAAAATTCACAACATTCCCCCTTTGAATGTCAACACCAAAAACTTTTATTACCTCCTTCAAGACTAAGAGACCTCTAAGATATATAAACTTGACCACACATAAGGCCTCGTTGGACATTTTGAGTCAAAGTTGTCATTGATGTCAAGGAACGAAGTTGTCATTGATGTCAAGGAATAAGCTACCATTGATGCCAAAAGGTCAAAAGGAGCAATGCAAAAGGTTGATGGCAAAAGAGCTTCATAATATTTATTTTTAATATTATGTGAAGCATAAGTAGAAGGGTTTTTATTAAAACCATGGATGAGCAAAAATAAAAGGTTTTTATAAAAACCCAAGGAGGCTTTTAATTTCAAATTAGAAAGCCCAAGGAAGTTTTAATATTTAATTTATAAATATTTAAATTCAAATTGAATTTAAATTTTATAAATAAATATTATTTATTCAAAGTGGTAAAACCTAAGGAGGCCTTAATATTTAATAAAGCCAAAATATTTAAATATTAATTTATAATATTTAAATTCTAGTGAATTTAAATAATTATAAATTCAATATTTCGAAGTTAAAACATAAGCACCGACCCCCAACTAATTCATCTCCTATAACGTGCATGGGAACAAGGGCATAAGGTATTTATACCTTAGCCAAACCTTAGCTTGGAGTCTCGATTATTGCATCCACATTTTTGTTGAAAAAGCTTGTGCACTGTGTAAACCCAAATTTTGGTGTATTCAAGACATTGAGGTGCTTGGTTTCTAGCACCATCTGGTGGCTAGCTCAGGTGGCATTTGACTTGGCACTTGTGGTAGAGTGGTTACGGGTTCGAAACCCGATGGCAACAAGTTTGGAAGTTTATCTTTTGTGTCTCTATTTCGGTGGTAGCAGAGGAGGTAATAGAGTGCATGGGCACTCTAGCTCCCACGTGAGCGCCTAGCTCACACGGTAGCCAAGGCTACGGCTAGGGCGCTTGGGGAGGCAGCGTCGTGGGTTCAAAACCCACTAAGGGCAAAGGTACAATTTTAATTAATTTTTTATTTGCCCTAAGGTTTGACGTGAGGTAGTTGGGAGGCATAAGGATTAATTAAAGTTTAATTTCTTGTGGTGATTTTTCATGGTAAAATAGTGAAGGGAGTTATAAGGAGTTTGATTTTAATTTTAAAATAAAGTCTCAATTGTTATATTTGCATATTGGAGGAGTAAGCCTTTTAAGGTGTTGATTTTATTTTAAAAGGACTTTTTGCCAAAGGGATTATTGTGAAAGTAATTGTTCTAATATTTTTAAGGTGTTGGATGTTATTTTAAATATGGAGTGATAAGGTGTATTTGTGTTTGATATTATTTTGTATTGTGATTCCTTGAGAGAGAAATTATTATCTTCTAACCTCCTTGAGTTTGGCAAAGAAGTGTTTATGATTGTGGCAGATTTGTATGGTCTACTCCTCATCAAGAAAAATGTATGAGCACATTCTTCTTTGGTTGAGTTGATTGGTTGGTTTTCTGGAAAACAACTTTGGAGTGAAAAGGACTTGATTAGTTTCCTTATTGATTTTTTGAGCTATTGTGAAGTGAATGTTATGCACCTTGTTTGATAAGCATTGTTGTTGAAGTGAGTTGTTGAGTGAAGAACTTGAACTAGGGTTTGCAAAGAACATAAGTATCATTGTTATGTGAGATTGGTTGATAAGCATTGTTGGAAATATTTTGAGTGAGTGTTCATATGCTTGAACTAGGGTTTGTGAGTAAGGATTATTTCATTGATTGGTTGAGTAAGAGTTGGTTGAGCCTAGTCAAGTGGATGTGTGAAGTGATAGTTCAATTTCTATGAAATAAATTATTCTATATTTTGAATTGATTTGAGAAAGTGGTTGAGTATTGATGAATGTGAAGCATATTGAGTCTCTAACAATTCTCTATATGTTTCTAAAATAGTGATTGAAAGTGATTGAGCATTGTGATGAATGTGAAGCATATTGAGTCTCTAATAATTCTCTTTATATTTTTATGATATTGGACAAGTTCTAGTGTTGACTTGTTGAACATATTTGAGGTAAGTCTTAGAGAAGACTTGTGGATAGATTTGTGTGAGCTTTTGGAAGCTTACAATATAGATTGAGGATAGATTTGAGGATAGATATTGAGGATAGATTTGAGGATAGAATTTGGTATAGATTTGAGGATAGGTTTGTGCTAGATCAGAGATAGAGATTGAGGATAGATTTGTGCTAGATCGAAGGATTGTGTTTAGTGTAGATTTGAGATAGAGCTTTGGAGGTGATAGAGTATAGAGGATGATAGTATCCAGTGGATAGAGATCCATTAGCTAGGGTAGTGAGGATAGGTGTCTTCAGTGGATAGAGATCCATTAGCTAGAGTAGTGGGGGCAATAGTTCTTCTAGAAGATCATCAGCTAGAGCAGAGGAGAAAGGAGTTCTCCTGTGGATAGAGATCCACGAACTTGATTAGGGGATTGGTGTCTCCTTTGGATAGAGGTCCATAAACATTGTAGGGAAAGGATTCCTAAGAGAATTTATTTGAGAAAAATTATAAGAAATATTTTCTCCGTGGAGTAGCCCACATTGGGTGAACCACGTAAAATCATGTCTCTCATGTGTGTGATGCTTTGTGTGATGTTTACTACTTTAATATTGTTTATGTTATCATTTGGATTAAAAAGAAAAAAGTTTTATCTTATATTGTTCACCCCCCTCTTAGTATAAGCACATGTTCTTCAATTGGTATCATAGTGGGTCTCTCCATGAAAAGACTAACAACTTGGAGGAGGATCCATCAGAAACACACATGACTTTAGAAAATGAAGAAGAGACCATGTTTGATATAAAAGAAGAATTCTTTACTGCTCTCAGGAATTTGGAAAGAATTAGAGAGAAGAATTCAAGCTTGAAGGAACAAATTCAAGAGGATGAAGAAGCAAGGATGGAACTTCTACAAAATCTCACAGAACTCAAGATAAAGGTAGAAGAAGGAAAGAAAATTGAGTAGGATATGACAAACCTGTTAAGAACAAGAGAAACATAATGTGAAATATTGGAAGCAAAATTGTTTATCTAAGGAATGAAGTTGAAAGGACCAAGGCACTACAAGATGTAGAGTATGAGAAACAGAAAAAGGAATCAAGTCTTCAAGAAGTAGAAACTTCAAACAAAGATAGGCAAGCTAAGGATATCAGAAAGGAAGAAAGCAAAGAAGAACCTTGGATGAGAGTTAATCACAAAAGGAGAAGCACTCCACCACAATCTCAAAGGCATCCAAATAGGTTACATAATTTCTTCCATGGTCATTGCTTTTCTTGTAATAAATATGGTCATAGAGCTATACATTGTATTGGTCATGCAAGAAACAATGTCAATAGAAATTTCAATTCTTTTGCACCTCTTATGGATGATGATATTATATGTTACAAATGCAATAATTTTGGGCACAAGGCTAGATGGTGTAAAATGATACTTCCTGAGTCTAGAAAAACAATTTCAACAACTAGGCAAAATGAAAGGGAAAATGTAAAGGCTAGATCAATGTTAGTTCAAACAACCCTTCATGCTCAGGATAAAGAAGAACAATGGTATCTTGATAGTGGTTGCTCTAGTCACATGACAGGAGACAAAGACAAATTCATTGCACTAAAAGAAACCAATAGAGGATCAGTAAGTTTTGGTGATAATGGATCAACAAGGATTGGTGGAAGAGGAACTCTAAGTTTAGATAATGGGAAAACAAGAATAGAAAATGTGTTGTATGTTAAGGGGTTAAAACATAATCTGCTAAGTGTAAGTCAACTTTGTGATCAAGGGCATATGGTTACTTTCCACCCAGATAGATGTGAGATAAGAAAATCAAAATTTGGAAAAGTCATTGCCAATGCAAGAAGAACCCCAAACAATCTATACATGCTTAGTGAGATCAAAGGGGAAAAGTGCTTTCTATCACAAGAAGATGAGAGTTGGTTGTGGCATAGAATATTGGGTCACTTGAATTTTGACAACATAGTCAACATAAGCAATAAGCAAGCTATCAGAGATTTACCCAAAATAAAAAGACCACAAAACACAATTTGTGCACCTTGTCAACATGGAAAGCAAACTAGAACAAGCTTTAAGTCAAAAGGATATATGTCATCTGAGCCATTGAGTCTAATACATATTGATCTATGTGGTCCTACCAGAACACAAAGTATTCAGGGTGAGAGTTACTTTATATTGTTTATAGATGACTACTCCAGAATGGTTTGGGTAGCTTTCTTGAAAGAGAAGTCAAATGCTTTTGAAAAATTCAAAGCATTTAAGGAACTGGTTGAAAATGAAATCGATAAGAGAATTAAGTGTTTGAGATATGATAGAGGAGGAGAATTTACCTCAAATGAATTTGTAGAATTTTGTGAACAACATGGGATCAAGAGAGAATACTCAGCAACAAGAACTCCTCAACAAAATGGAGTAGTTGAAAGGAAAAATAGGATTGTTGAGAATATGGCTAGAGCTATGTTAAATGAGTCTAAGCTCTCAGATGGATTTTGGAGAGAAGCATTCAACACAATAGTATACATAATCACTAGGGCTCAAATGAGGGTAAACCATCACAAGACTCCATATGAGCTGTGGAAAGGAAGACCGACTACTGTAAAACACTTCAAGGTTTTTGGAAGCAAGTGCTACATAAGATGAGAAGATCAAAACTTAGGCAAGTTTGACCCAAGATGTGATGAGGGAATTTTCCTTGGTTATTCCTCTAAGAGTAAAGCCTATAGATGCTTCAACAAGAGAACTCGCACAATTGTAGAAAGTATAAATGTAACAATTGATGAGAAGATAGATTCAAGAGAACCAGTTCAACAAACTATGTATCAGGAAGATGGAAGTTGTCAAGAAGAGTTTCGAGAGGAATCAGATGAAGAAGAAGAAGAAACACAAAAACTTCTTCCTAAAACCCCATCCAGATATGTACATAAGCATCATCCAAAAGATCTAATCATTGGGAATCTAGATGAAAGGCAGATAAGGAGAAGGATAATAACACCATCTCAACAAGTAAACTTCTCTTTGTTATCTAAGATTGAGCCAAAGGACTTCAATCAGGCAAGTGGAGATGAGTTCTGGATCAAGGCAATGGATGAGGAATTAGATCAGATAGAGAAAAGCAAGACTTGGGAGCTTGTTCCATGACCAAAGGACAAGAATGTGATCAGGACAAAATGGGTATTCAGAAATAAGCTAAATGAATATGGATAGGTAGTAAGGAATAAAGCAAGGCTAGTGTGCAAAGGTTATGCACAGGTAGAGGGAATTGACTTTGATGAAACATTTGCTCCAGTTGCATGACTTGAAGCCATAAGAATATTTTTAGCCTTCTCAAGTTTTAAAAACTTCAAGGTATACCAGATGGATGTTAAGTCAACATTTCTAAATGGTGTTCTAGAAGAAGAAGTCTACATTGAACAACCAGAGGGATTCATATTAACAGATAAACTAGATCATGTATGCAGATTGAAAAAGGTATTGTATGGTCTAAAGCAGGCTCCTAGAGCATGGTACTCAAGATTGGATAAGTATCTTCAGGAATAGGGATTCAGAAAAGGAATAGCAGACAACAACTTATATATCAAAAATGAAGGGAATAATCTACTAATTGTGGTTGTTTATGTTGATGACATCATTTTTTGGGGAAACAATGATAAGATGTGTAAAGAATTTGCTAAGAACATGTAGAATGAATTTGAGATGTCTATGCTTGGTGAGTTGTCTTTCTTTCTTGGACTTCATATTTCACAATCATAGAAAGGGGTATTTCTCTCACAAACCAAGTATATAAAAGAAATGTTAAAGAAATTTAGGTTAGAAGATTGCAAACCGATAAGTACCCCCATGGTCATAGGATGCAAGTTAAGTAAGGATGATGAATCTCTAGAGGTAGATCAGAGATTATATAGATCTATGATTGGCAGCTTGTTGTATGTTACAACTACAAGACCAGACATAGTACAATCAGTGGGATTAGTGGCAAGGTTTCAGGTAGCACCTAAAGAAACACATGTGGCAATAATAAAAAGAATTCTCAGGTATCTAAAAGGGACTATGGATTTTGGGCTTTGGTATCCCAAAAGTGATAGTTTTACACTCACAACATATACAGATGCAGATTGGGCTGGCAACATTGATGACAGGAAAAGCACAAGTGGAGGAGCATTCTTTCTTGGAGACTATTTAGTCTCTTGGCTAAGTAAGAAGCAGGTTTCAGTATCCTTATCTACAGTAGAAGCAGAATATATTGCAGCAGTAGCCAGTTGTACACAGGTATTATGGATGAAGCGAACTCTAGAAGACTTCAAGATAAAACATGATCATCCTATTCCCATACTATGTGATAATACAAGTGCTATAAGTATCTCAAAAAATCTAGTGATGCACTCTAGGACAAAGCACATTCCGATTAAGTATCATTTTTTGAGAGAACATGTGACAGATAAACAGGTCAGGTTGGAATATGTTACTACAAAGGAACAGATAGCAGATATTTTCACTAAGCCACTTTCAAAGGAGACCTTTGAGTATCTTCGAGGAAAACTGGGAGTAAGACTCCCACCCCAGAATTAACCACCTCAAGAGGAGGTGGGGGAGGGGCTAAGCTAAGAGACTCATTCTTAGCCCCGAGCCCCAAAGGTGACCCTTTGCCATTGATGTCAAAGGGGGAGAGATTTGGTTTAAGGAGAGAGCATTGAGATAGGGGGAGCAATGTCCTAGGGGGAGCAGAACAAGAAAAAGGTCAAGTGTTTGGTAAAAATAATTTGGGTTGCCATCAATGACAAAGGGGGAGATTGTTGGACATTTTGAGTCAAAGTTGTCATTGATGTCAAGGAATGAAGTTGTCATTGATGTCAAGGAATAAGCTACCATTGATGCCAAAAGGTCAAAAGGAGCAATGCAAAAGGTTGATGGCAAAAGAGCTTCATAATATTTATTTTTAATATTATGTGAAGCATAAGTAGAAGGGTTTTATTAAAACCATGGATGAGAAAAAATAAAAGGTTTTTATAAAAACCCAAGGAGGCTTTTAATTTCAAATTAGAAAGCCCAAGGAAGTTTTAATATTTAATTTATAAATATTTAAATTCAAATTGAATTTAAATTTTATAAATAAATATTATTTATTCGAAGTGGTAAAACCTAAGGAGGCCTTAATATTTAATAAAGCCAAAATATTTAAATATTAATTTATAATATTTAAATTCTAGTGAATTTAAATAATTATAAATTCAATATTTTGAAGTTAAAACATAAGCGTCAACCCCCAACTAATTCATCTCTATCGACGTGCATGGGAACAAGGGCATAAGGTATTTATACCTTAGCCAAACCTTAGCTTGGAGTCTCGATTATTGCATCCATGTTTTTTGTTGAAAAAGCTCATGCGTTGTGTAAACCCAAATTTTTGTGTATTCAAGATATTGAGGTGCTTGGTTTCTAGCACCATCCGGTGGCTAGCTCAGGTGGCATTTGACTTGGCGCTTGTGGCAGAGTGGTTACGGGTTCGAAACCCGATGGCAGTAAGTTTGGAAGTTTGTCTTTTGCATCTCTATTTCGGTGGCAGTAGAGGAGGTAATAGAGTGCGTGGGCACTCTAGCTCCCACGTGAGTGCCTAGCTCATGCAGTAGCCAAGGCTGCGGCTAGGGCGCTTGGGGAGGCAACATCATGGGTTCAAAACCCACTAAGGGCAAAGGTACAATTTTAATTAAATTTTTATTTACCCTAAGGTTTGATGTGAGGTAGTTGGGAGGCATAAGGATTAATTAAAGTTAAATTTCTTGTGGTGATTTTTCATGGTAAAATAGTGAAGGGAGTTATAAGGAGTTTGATTTTAATTTTAAAATAAAGTCTTAATTGTTATATTTGCATATTGGAGGAGTAAGCCTTTTAAGGTGTTGATTTTATTTTAAAAGGACTTTTTGCCAAAGGGATTATTGTGAAAGTAATTGTTCTAATATTTTTAAGGTGTTGGATGTTATTTTAAATATGGAGTGATAAGGTGTATTTGTGTTTGATATTATTTAGTATTGTGATTCCTTGAGAGAGAAATTATTATCTTCTAACCTCCTTGAGTTTGGCAAAGAAGTGTTTATGATTGTGGCAGATTTGTATGGTCTACTCCTCATCAAGAAAAATGTATGGGCACATTCTTCCTTGGTTGAGTTGATTGGTTGGTTTTCTGGAAAACAACTTTGGAGTGAAAAGGACTTGATTAGGTTTCCTTATTGAGTTGTTGAGCTATTGTGAAGTGAATGCTATCCACCTTGTTTGATAAGCATTGTTGTTGAAGTGAATTGTTGAGTGAAGAACTTGAACTAGGGTTTGCAAAGAACATGAGTATCATTGTTATGTGAGATTGGTTGATAAGCATTGTTTGAAATATTTTGAGTGAGTGTTCATATGCTTGAACTAGGGTTTGTGAGCAAGGATTATTTTATTGATTGGTTGAGTAGAGTTGGTTGAGCCTAGTCAAGTGGATGTGTGAAGTGATAGTTCAAGTTCTATGAAATAAATTATTCTATATTGATTTGAGAAAGTGGTTGAGTTTGTGAATGTGAAGCATATTGAGTCTCTAACAATTCTCTATATGTTTCTAAAAGAGTGATTGAAAGTGATTGAGCATTGTGATGAATGTGAAGCATATTGAGTCTCTAACAATTCTCTTTGTGTTTCTATGATATTGGACAAGTTCTAGTGTGGACTTGTTGAGCATATTTGAGGCAAGTCTTAGAGAAGACTTGTGGACAGATTTGGGTGAGCTTTTGGAAGCTTACAATACAGATTGAGGATAGATTTAGAGGACAAAGATTGAGGACATATTTGAGGATAGAATTTGGTACATATTTGAGGACAGGTTTGTGCCAAATCAGAGACAAAGATTGAGGACAGATTTGTGCTAGACCGAAGGACTATGTTTAGTGTAGATTTGAGACAGAGCTTTGGAGGTGATAGAGTATAGAGGACGATAGTCTCTAGTGGATAGAGATCCATTAGCCAGGGTAGTGAGGATAGGTGTCTTCAGTGGATAGAGATCCATTAGCCAAAGTAGTGGGGGCAATAGTTCTTCTAGAAGATCATCAGCCATAGTAGAGGAGAAAGGAGTTCTCCTATGGATAGAGATCCACGAACTTGATTAGGGGATTGGTGTCTCCTTTGGATAGAGGTCCATAAACATTGTAGGGAAAGGATTCCCAAGAGAATTTATTTGAGAAAAAATTATAAGAAATATTTTCTTCATGGAGTAGCCCACATTGGGTGAACCACGTAAAATCATGTCTCTCATGTGTGTGATGCTTTGTGTGATGTTTACTGCTTTAATATTGTTGATGTTATCATTTGGATTAAAAAGAAAAAAGTTTTATCTTATATTATTCACCCACCCCTCTCAGTATAAGCACATGTTCTTCAAGTCCTTGGTGAAAATATTAATTATTTGGTCCTCTATCTTGTAATACTAGAGAAGGATTATCTATTGCTAGAATTTTTTTTTGATGTAATGGTGGTCCTCAATATGCTTCATGCATTCATGGAACATTGAATTTCTAAAAAGCTAAATGGCACTCTCATTATCACAATAAAGTTAGTATGGTATTATTGGATGCTATTGGAGTACTAAAATAATAGACCATAACCAAGTGACTTCTTTAGATTGCTCATTTTCTGCTATATATTCATCCTCTATAGTTGATACAAAAATAATAGACTACTTCTTACTATGCCATAAAACTAGACCAAAACCATTAAAGGAAACTAAATATATGGTAGCATTTTTGTCATTAGGACACCTTATCTAATCTAAATTAGAAACATTGCAAGTGTCAAGTCTCCAAAGGAGGAATAGTAAATACCCATAGTCAAAGTCCCCTAAACATATCAATAATTTATTTTCTACCATCTAATGTAGAACCTATTGAGTGGTGAATTGATTCGGTTGTTAATGTACACTAATGTTTAGAACAATGAGTTCTATCTTGAAAGGGAAAACTTCTCCCCCAAGGTTTTGGTGATAAAATGTGTTAGTTCTTAGATCTTAAATCAAAGTATAAATAAAAAAAAAAGGTGGATAACTCAAGGTTATATATAATGGTTAACAATGGTGGGTGTCTAACTTTAATCTTAGGGTCTAATTTAATCATTAAACCAATAAAATTATTATGTTATTAATATTTACAATTCTCTGTATGTTTCTAAAAGAGTGATTTAAAGTGATTGAGCATTGTGATGAATGTGAAGCATATTGAGTCTCTAACAATTCTATTTATGTTTTTATGAGATTGGACAAGTTCTAGTGTTGACTTGTTGAACATATTTGAGGCAAGTCTTAGAGAAGACTTGTGGACATATTTGGGTGAGTTTTTGGAAACTTACAATACATATTGAGGATAGATTAGAGAACAGGGATTAAGGACAGATTTGAGGACAGAATTTGGTATATATTTGAGGATAGGTTTGTGCCAGATCAGAGAGAGATATTGAGGACATATTTGTGCTAGACCAAAGGACTATGTTTAGTGCATATTTGAGACAGAGCTTTGGAGGTGACAGAGTATAGAGGACGACAATATATAGTGGATAGAGATCCATTAGCTAGGTCAGTGAGGACATGTGTCTTCGATGGATATAGATCCATTTGCTAGAGTAGTGGGGGTAATGGTTCTTCTAGAAGATCATCCTCCAGAGCAAATGATAAATGAGTTCTCCTATGGATAGATATCCATGAACTTGATTAGGGGATTGGTGTCTCCTTTGGATAGAGGTCCATAAACATTGTAGGGAAAGGATTCCCAAGAGATTTTATTTTAAAAAAATTATAAGAAATATTTTCTCCATGGAGTAGCCCACATTGGGTGAACCATGTAAAATAATGTCTCTCATGTGTGTGATACTTTGTGTGATGTTTACTACTTTAATATTGTTGATGTTATCATTTAGATTAAAAAGAAAAAAGTTTTATCTTATATTGTTCACTCCTATTCTCAATATAAGCATATGTTCTTCAAGGCCTCAGTGAAGATATTAGTTATTTGGTCCTCTATCTTGTAATACTAGAGAAGGATCATCTATTTATAGAATTTGTTTTTGATGTAATGGTGGTCCTCTATATGCTTCATGTAGGCATGGATTATTGAATTTCTACAAAGCTGAGTGGCACTCTCATTGTCACAATAAATTAAGTATGGTCTTATTGGATGCTATTGGAGTATTAAAAGAATAGACCATAACCAAGTGACTTATTTAGCTTACACATTTGCTGCTACATATTCATCCTCTATTGTTGATAAGAAAATATTAGACTACTTCTTACTATGCCATAAAACTAGACGAAAACCAATAAAGGAAACAAAACATATGGTAGGATTTTTGTCATTAGGACACCTTACCCAATCTAAATTGGAAACCTTGCAAGTGTCAAGTCTCCAAAGGAGGAATAGTAAATACCCATAGTCAAAGTCCCCTACACATCTCAATAATTTATTTACTACCATCTAATGTAGAACCTATTGAGTAGTAGATTGATTTGCTTGTCAATATACACCAACGGTTAGAAAAATGAGTTCTATATTGAAAGGGAACACTTCTCCTCCAAGGTTTGGGTGATAAAATTTGTAAGTTATTATTTTTTTTTTGTGGAAAACATCCCAAAAGGGATGCCACTTTTGGGTAATACCCAAGGAGGCAGGGGTATCCATTCCGCCAAAAATGCCCAGGACTTGGACCTGGCCTACCACATTTGACATACTCAAGGAGCAAACAAACACACAAAACCAATTTAAAAATAAGTAAATAAATAAGTAAATAACAACAAAAATAATAAAATAAAATAAAAAAACATGCTCCTTGAGTGTGTCAAAAACAAAAGCACAACCAAACACGCACAATAAGATAAAAGAAACCACAACATGAACCACATATAAAAACACAAGAACCACATAACAAAACACAAACAAAACAAAAACAATAGAACACTACAAAGACATAACCAAAAAAAAACATGAAAAATAAACACAACCAAAACCTAAAAAATTTAAAAATAAAAAATAAAAATAAAAATAAAAACAACCAACAATAGAAAATAAACAAAAACAAAAAACATAGAAACCACTCACACATAGAAACATGAACTAACACAAACAAAGAGAAACCCAAGAACAAGAATGAAAAAAACACAAGAACAATAACAAAAAATGTAAAAAAAAAATACAAAACAACAAAAACACAAGAACAACAAAAAACAACACAAAGAACACAAAAAAAAACAAAACAAAAGAACCCACCCACCTTAAAAAACAAAAAAAAAAACAAAAAAAAAAAAAAAAATTGAAGATAACAATGACCTATCTAGACTAGAAGACTATTAAGGCAAGAATCAATAGAAGAAACAAAATAAATAATAGAATGAACTAGGGAACTAAAAAAAACTGAATGAACCAAAGAGAAGCAAAAAAAAAAAAAGTAAGAAGAAACTAGGTACCTTTAGAACTGGAGCCATCGAAAGAAATGATAAAAATAAGAGCTTACCTAATTTGAGAAGCCCACCATCTAGGAGAGTGGCCATAACAAGTAAGATCACATTTGTCCAAATCCCAATTAGCTAAAGCATCAACACTCTTGTTTTGATCTCTGACAACATGATTGTAATCAACTTTCAAAAATCCCATATAGATTAATTGAATCTTCTCAATAATTCTTTTTATTCTCCAATCCACCTTATGATTCTTACGAGTCTTCAAGAGATTAATCATAAGTTGAGGGTCAGACTCAACTAACACCTTTTCTCATCCAACCTTAGTAGCCTCCTGAAGGCCTCTGAGGATACCATACTCCTTAGCAAGGTTATTGGAAAGAATACCCAAATTCTCAACAAAAGTAAAAATTAGGAATCATTTGAAAGTCTACCAATTCCTCCCACACTGGATTTTCTAGGGTTCCCTCTAGAGGCTCCATCAATATTGAATTTTCCAAAATCCTTAGGAGGAGGTTGCCAATTTCTTGTCCTATCCATATTAACAATACTCACATTACCTTTAAGTTGGTTTCCCTTAGAAGATTTAATCTTCAATCTTTGCATCGCTTGATCCCATCTTTGGTGGGAGTTTTGGGGTGATTAAGGAGTTGATGGACTGATTCAACTAATTTGGCTATGGTCTTTTGCTAAATATAGTGAATATCCTTCCTATCTTGATTAAACATTTGGTTTTTCCTTTCATTACAAATATTCCAAAGAAGAATGGTAGAACTCATCCAAAATAACTGCCTAATAAAATGATCAACACCCTCTTGATTAGGCCAATCCCTCCAAAGTTGTTCAAAAGTAAAAAAATTGGACCACTGTAAGCCAAGTAAAATGGCCATTCTCCTCCATATCTCAGAGGCTAAAGTACACTCAATAAAAATATGGTTGAGAGTTTCTACATTCTCTTCACACATTTCACATCTAAAAGGGCCATGAAAACCATGCTTCATAATTTGTTCACCAGTAAGCACCCTATGATGCAATAAAATCCAATTAAAGAACCTCACCTTAGGCTAGAGTTTTTGAGCTCACAATCGAGAAAATATCTGAGAAGAATGGTTGGGATTATTATGGCATAATGTCAAATAACCTTGAGCAACTGAATATTCACCCTTAGTAGTGTTGTTCCATCCAAAACAATCTTTTTCATGGGACCAAGAGAGGGATCTCATATGAAGGATGCATTTGTATTTGCATTTCTGGTATTTGAATAGGCCAGTACTCAATAGGGATCCAATATCTACCAAAATTTGAATTACCAGTATGGTACCGACAGTAATTAGCCACCTTTATCCAATTAGCTCGATGAAGCTCCTCCATCCAAGGCCTCCAATCGGGAAACTGAGTTATCAAAGGCTTGTGACCATCCCAAGAATTTGTCCAAAAATTAGCCTGTTGACCATTATGAATGATCCAAAATAATTTTTTTTATCAAATCCTCACCAATCTTAAGAACTGCTAAAATGGGAGAACCTTTGGTAGGAATTTGATAGCAAACAAGGTCTTTAGGACTTTTCTTCTCAACATATTTAGCATGAAGATTATTGGCCC
Source organism: Wollemia nobilis (assembly GCA_028583015.1). Taxonomy (NCBI): domain Eukaryota; kingdom Viridiplantae; phylum Streptophyta; class Pinopsida; order Araucariales; family Araucariaceae; genus Wollemia; species Wollemia nobilis. Next base: position 273,852 of record JAQPPZ010014872.1, on the reverse strand, counting down.
AAAGAGCATTGGGGTTATGCAACATCCTCCAATATAATTTAGCAACTAAAGCTTTGTTGTTATTAATAGATCGGAATCCTAACCCTCCTTCACTCTTAGGAAGACATAAAGTATCCCATTTCACCAAGGCCCATTTTCTTTTCTCCTTAGTACCACTCTAAAGGAAACGATGACTGATTTGATCCAATTCTCAAAGAATAGCCTTTGGGATATTCAAAACGGAAGAAAAATAAATAGGAATAGCTTGAAGGAGTGATTTTACCAAGGTGATTCTACCCCCAGAAGAAAGCCACCTATTGGTCCACTTTCCAATTTTCTTATTGACTTTGTCCAACAACCAATTCCAATCTTTATTTTTTTGTATTTTTTATTTTTATTTTTTATTCAAGTGAAAAACCCCTTGCGGGGCCGCCTTGGTCTAATAGATCATGAACAGGGGGTTCTACACTGTCAAATTCACCCAAGGGTCACACCCAGTCCTGCCCCCACCAACATTATCAATTGGATTTTGGGTACCCAATTCAACTTTTTGGTAGGGTGGAGATTCGAACCTAGGACCTCCCTTGGAGGATTGCCCTCTCCTCTCCAACTCACCTACAACACATGGGTTTTATTTTTCTACCTTTGAATATTTATTGGAATACCTAAATAAGTAATTGGAAGGGAGGTATTCTTCTATATTAATTTATCCAAGACCATGGATTCCTGTCTAGTAGAGTAGTGAAAGAAAATAACTTTAGATTTGTATTCATTGATCAACTGCCCAATAGCCTTAGAAAAATATCTAATGATTTGCTTAATATTAGAAGCTTACTTAACTATAGCTTTATCTAAAAGAGTAGAGTCATCCACAAATTGAAGATGAGAGATAGGTCTAGCTCCATGAGCAATGGTAACTCCCTCAAGGATTTTGTTTTCCCTCTTTTGGGTTATAGTCCTACCCAAGCATTCAGCAAGAATGATGAATATATAAGGGGATAACGGGTCACATTTCCTAATACCTCTGGAAGCTGGGAATGACTGAGAAGACCTACTATTGATAAGAACTAAGTAGGAAACTGAAGAGATACATCCCATAAACCCATCCATCCAATCCTTAGAGAAACTAAATTGCCTCAAAACTTTGATAAGGAAGTGCCAATCCACTCTGTCATAAGCTTTGGATAAGTCTAACCGAATGAACATGGAAGGCTATTTTTGCATATCCATGGAATAGATGGCTTCCTGAGCAAGAACTATATCATCTACTATTTGACGTCCTTCCACATAACCCCCTTTCTCTAGGGAAATAATCTTATGCAAAAGAGGCTTCAACATTTCTGCCATGATTTTAGTAATGATTTTGAGAAGAACATTACATAAAGCAATAGGTCTAAAAGTTGAGATATAATCAACCTCTTGAGATTTTGGAACAGGAGTAATATAAGTTTTATTGATAACCTTCAAAATTTCTTTGGATTTCCTGGCTTCTTCGACCACCTCTAATAAATCAACATGAAGGATATCCCATAACTCTTGGTAGAACTCAATGGGAAAACCATCAGGACCTAGGGTTTTCCCTTTTTGCATTTTAAAAACTACTTGTTGAAGCTCATTGATAGTAATAGGAGTAGTCAAAATAGATTTCTCCTCAAAAGTGATAAGAGAATGGATTGCTTGAAGAACATTTTGTTGTGAAGCTAATTCAAGAGCAGTAGCAGCAAAAAAAATTAAGTAATCAACAAAAATAGAGTTCATGCCATCCCAAGTATAAACAACATCTTCAGAATCTGATTTTAAGGAAGAAATAAGGTTGTGAGATATTCGAGCTATAAGATATTTGTGGAAGAAATTTGTGTTTTGATCTCCTTCTTTGAGCCATTGAATTCTAGATTTTTGCTTCCATAATATTTATTCTCTTTTTTTCCATTCCTCTAATTGAGTTGTGAGTTTAATTTCATATGCACTTCTCTTATCTGTGAGGCCATCTAAATGGATTTTCTTATTCAAATTTTCAAGATGATAAATAACTTCATGTTTTTTTTTTGAACATCCCCAAACTCTTTCCAATTCCAAGTCTTTATTTTGGATTTAATGTATTGCAGTATTTTTGCAAAATAGAACATCTTAGTCCCATGCCTAGGTTTACCTTCCTTCCATAATTGTTGCACATGAGGTCTGAAGGAAATGTCTCTAAGCCACATTAATTGAAAATGAAAAGGAGAGAAACTCACATTGGTTTTCTACATTTCCACCATGACTGGCCAATGATACGAACCGGCATTATTAAGAGCCTTCACTTTAGGAATGTGACCATGGATTAAGAAATTTTTGAAGAGCAAAAACCTATCCAATCTCTCCATTATACAAGCTAAGCCTTGTCTTCTATTAGACCAATTCATAAGGCCATTATCTAGTTGGATATCCACAAGATGGAGGTTTGCAATATATTCGCTCATGAGGTTAGTGCTTTTGTCCAAATTTCTATTTCCCCCCTTTCCTCATCCATAGAGAGGATGGTATTGAAATATCCTCTGGTCAAGATCCAAGATTTAGGAGAATGAAAGATAATATGAGTAATATCCTTCCACTGTCTTCTTTTTTCCTCAAAATAAGTCGAAGCATAAACAGTAATGCAGAGCATAATTTGGTTGGAATGTCTACTTTGAATAGCTATAGCCAACAAACCCCAACTGCAAACCATATGGTGAATAAATACCTCTTTTGGGTCCCAAAGACAAGCAATACCACCAGAAGTCCCTTGAGAACTAAGGGAAACCACTTTTCCAGCTGGCCAAATTTTACTGGCAATTGAGTCCATATCCTCCATTGACATATTTGTTTCTTTAAGGAAAAAAATATGTGGATGATTTATCTCAATCATTCTTCTAATTTCATTTGTTTTGAAAGACTCCCTTTGAGTCCTCTAATATTCCAAGTGATGATATTCATTAATACTAGGGCTAAAAAAGTTGGGAAGGGCATTAATCTTACCTTCCTCTACAAGATTTTCACCTTCTTTTACCATATGATATTGATTGGTCTTGCGACCTACTTTTTGATTAGAATCCATCTTCAATTTTTTTTCCCTGTTTCTTGACTTATTCCAATTGAATCTGATATGGATTCTAACCTTGAAGAATGCTCGTACACAACCAAAATTTTACTAGATGGTTCAATGGAGTCTATATTGGGACCTACATTATTTGAAGTTTTGACATTTGAAAGATTGTTTTTCTTGTATAAATGTTCTCCCTTTTTTTCTGTTGACAACCTTTGATTTGTTGGTTTGTCTGAGTTCTTCCCTTCATATTTAAATTGTGTTTCTAAGATTTCAGTTTCCATTATTTCCTCTTCATCACTTGGGATATCATTTGTGGAAAGGATTTCAAACATATTAGTAGATAACTTTGATTGATCCTTCATAACTATTTTTTTTTAGTGTTCTTCTTCTTAGGTATTTGGAAACCTCTTGAGTTTATATCTTATTTCTTTTTATCAGGTTTTTTATTTGGGCAAGCACTGGCAAAATGACCATAATCATGGAAAATTCTACAACAAAAAGGAATGTTATCATAGTCCACTACTTGCTCCCAAGTGTCTTCCCCAAATTGTAATGTGATATTTTTAGGTAGGGGTTTGTCAAAATCCATTAAAATACAAATCCGATCATAAATAATATGTTTAATATTTTGAGTACAATCAACAGTCATCATAAAAGTTCTTAAAGAGTTTCCAATTGAATAAAAAATAGTACGATTCCAAAATTCAATAGGGATGCCAAAGAGTCTAACCAACACAGGAGCTATAGAAGGCATCTCTTCTTCAGATTTAAATTTAGTATGCCAGGGCTTCATGAAAAGCCCTAATCTTTAAAAAAATTAAGGACCCCATTGAAAAGTTTTCTCTATATCTATTATTAGAAAATAAAACAAGAAAATAACCATTTGGATAAATAGAGATTTGTAACCCACCTTTTGTTTTCCAACATTTTGCAGCCCAAAATTTGAAAGCAGATAGACTCGGACGAAAACCTACGAACCAACAAATTAGTCCTCTTTTTTCCAAATCTTCAATGCCAGTTTGAATGTTACCCATATCAAGCTTAACATTAGGAGTTCCATCAACTTCTTTAAGACATACTGAATCCATTTTCTTAGGATAAATCTTAAGCATTCTTAGAGGTTTATGGGAAGCCCTAAGATTGATATTAGCATTGGGCTAAGGCTATCCACCACAAAGGGCATCCCTAAAATTCATTTTTGGGGCTGAGTCTTTGAAATTCTTACCCTTGACAAGGGTTTTCATAGTAGAATTATTTTGTGGGTGCACCTTAGCACCAAATTTACTTGAGATATGAGACATTTTTTGATCAACTGCTTGAAACTTGTTTTGTGATCTTTTTAATCCTTGATCTAGACGTCATAGAAAGGTATTAGTAAGACCCAAAGGTCTTAATATAAAATTATTAACAAATTAATGTAAATGTAATCGCAGGCCACTCAAAGGGGGCTCCCTTGTAATCTCTTTGCCACTATAGGGGGCTCCTTCCTTAGAATCTATGCTTATTATTCTTCTTCTTGGATGATTTGATATGGATGGCCAACCTAATATATATATATACCCTAAATATACGTTGGTGAAGAGACATGATGGTTCACGTATGAAGAGATGTGATGGTTCACGTTATGAAGGGTTGTGATGGTTCACTTTATAAGTTAATAATGTAATAATTAAATGATTAATAATACTAACTAATACTAACTAATAATGTTAGGATTGAGGATCCTAACATGCCACCCTCCTTAAAAAGAGCTTTGTCCTCAAAGCTCAAAGTGAGAAGCTTTGTCCTTTGTTTTCCAAGAAGGATTTGTGCAAGTTATTGGACTCTTTTAATGGCATCCTTTCATAGGTAGGGATATCGAGAAGGATGAAGCATTTGCGGGGGGTTGCCAAGAACAATAGTAGAATCTCCCTTAGGAAAATCATGATGACGATGGGAGGTCAACCCTTGGGGTTCCTCATATACTTCAAAATGATGCATCAAAAGTGATGGTAATGATTTCATATCATTTTTTGGTTCCTTGGTAGAGACAACGGAGAAGGAGTATGTAGTCACTCTGCATTGGTTCCGAATAGGTTTGGTCATATGGCAAGAACTCACTATTGGTAAGGAAGGTATGTGTAGGTCTTATAGAGTGCATTTTTGGCTAGCATTGATCACTTTGGGTATGTCTACTTCATCCTTGCTTTGTACCTCAATCACTTCTTACACATCAACCTCATTGTATTCATTGCAATGAGTAGGTGCACTGGTCGCATCAGACACAACTACCTCATATGCTTGCTCTATGGAGAGACAGCGATCAACTTCCTTCAATAAATACAATGTTAGTGTAGCACATTTATGGTGGGGTCCAAATTGTTCATCACAATTATCACAGAGTCCTTTTGCTCGTCGTTCCTTCATCTTCTCAAAGCTAAGATGTTTAATTCGTAAATTTAGGTTAGATTTGGGGGTTGTGTAAGTGCTTTATGCCCTTCCATTATGCATAGGTTTTGGAGCAATGTATGTGGTTGATGAATTCTCCATAAGTGGTTTCCATAATTGTTGTTGTGCATTGATTTTATCTTTAGCTAATTTTTCCAATCCATAGGTTTGCATCATGGTATAGGGATTAAACCTTGTCACCTCCATTCTAATTTCCTCTTTTAATACCCTATTGAAGCCATTGATGAGAATTGATTCATCCAATATTATGTTGTGTTTGGTGATATCCTCAAACCGAGTTTGATACTCACACACAGAAGTGATTTGATGAATATATTTGAGAAATTCCCACATGACTGGGTCCCACATGGCTCTGATACCAAATGGTAAGACCCCAAGGTCTTACTATAAAATTATTAACAAATTAATGTAAATGTAATCGCAAACCACTTAAAGGGGGCTCCCTTGTAATCACTTTGCCACTATAGGGGTCTCCCTACTTAGAATCTATGCTTATTATTCTTCTTCTTGGATGATTTGATATGGATGGCCAACCTAATATATATATATATATACCCTAAAGCTACGTTGGTGAAGAGACATGATGGTTCACATATGAAGAGATGTGATGGTTCACGTTATGAAGGGTTTTTATGGTTCACTTTATAAGTTAATAATATAATAATTAAATGATTAATAATACTAACTAATATTAACTAATAATGTTAGGATTGAGGATCCTAACAGGTATGGTTTTCACTTTTCCTTTGTGCAGAAAATTGGAAGCTTTTGTCACTCAAGTTCACAGTATGATCTGTTGAAAGACAAATTTATAACTCATCTTGGATCCCCTACAATATTTCCTGCTAAAATATTGAGCATAAATCAAAAAAATATTGGCCGCTAGGGCCTGAAGGCCCTAAAAACCAACCTCTAGAGCTTCTTGCACTCAATCCAGATGAAACCCTCATCTAGCCACTTGCTAAATTTCTCATTAACACATAGGGATGCACTAGGATATGTGTTGCTCCAAATGATATGAAAATTGGTGGTGACGTTCTAGGGTTTTTCAGGCATCTACCCTCAAAATTTTAGCTCAATTTGAGTTAGGATGAGTGAGATATGGCCAAAAAGAGTTTGACAATTTGGGCACTCCCTCGTTTGGAATGATTCTTTTCAAATAAAGCTTTTCAGTCTTCTTTGAATTATCTACTTCCAAAATGTGTTAATTCTTAGATCTTAAATCAAAATATAAAGAAAAAAATAGGTGGATAACTCAAGGTTATATATAATGGTTAACAAGGGTGGTTTTTTAACTTTAATATTAGGGTCTAATTTAATAATTACACTAATACAATTATTATATTATTAATATTTACATATTTTACCTCAAATTGTGTATAAAAGCACAATTATAGGCTTGCTACCTTTTAATTATGATCTTGAAAGGCTCTTAAAGAAATATTCTAAAACTTAAAATAGTAAAGCACATATTTATCAAGGTAAAGCCTTAGAATATCAAGCTAAACTACTTCTAATCTAATCAATTATCAAATAAATTCAAAAGCAAGGGTTAGGTAAAGCAAAAAAAATAAGCCATTGCATCTTGAATCCTTGTAGTGAATCTATTAAATCGGACAATTATTAATAAAACTAGTCTTAGTTTGATCAACTATCACACAATCTAAAACTAAGATGGTGCCATATTCAAAGGGAAAGAGTATAAAATACTAGAATAAACTCAAATGCAACTGCCATCATCATGCACAAATTACAACAAGAATTATAGTACTTTGTATAACATGAAGGTATTAAAAGAGCACATTCTCATAATTACTTTCTATATGTGATTATAAATGCACCTGCTCAAGTACAATGACAAGGGTGCAAAAATCCACCAACTACCAAAATAATAAAGCCTAAACATTTATATTTCTCAAGTGGATTCCAATCCCTTTGAAATGAGGTCTCAATGGCTATTTATAACCTTATAGTTTTAAATTTTAGTGGTTCGTAGTTGTAATTTAGTGGTTTATAGATATACTTTCAATGGTTTACAGTTGTATGGATGATGATTTGTTTGTCATAATTTGGATGATGTGGCATTTTGAGATTATTCTTGGTCCGGGTCTTCAATTTCAGCCATAAATCTTCCAATGGCTTTAGTAGCATCTCTATCAATATTATGTAGTTGAATCGTCACATTCCAGGAGGTTTGAGTTGTCATGCACCATGTTCTAAATTAGGTCTAGGTTCAATGTACTTTTCTAAGTCTTCATTCGGATCTTTCCTATCCCTTGGTTTTGTTGTTCTATCACCTATAAATCAAGAAAATAAGCCAACATTAATTCAAATTTATATTTGGCGAGAAAATATTCACAATGGTCCATTCTAAAACAAAATATTTAAAATATTTATCTTTAATTTTATTTCTTGGAAATATGCTAGCCATTAATTATTTACACACACACACACACACACACACACACACACACACACACATATATATATATATATATATATATATATATTGAATTTTATTTTATTTATCACTCTTATCTCTAACAATTAATTTTCTTGATTATATACTTTAATTTCCTTTGTTAAGACTTTAATTTTCTTTATTATACCTTAAGCTCTCAAATAATATTTTTTCCAAAAATGAGCTCCTATTGGTTATTTGATTTGCTTTAATTTCATATCCCAAGTATTAAGTCAAATATTTAGGCGTGAGGGGCACATAAATAATTCATATTAAAGCGCTACCTAAGTTTTCCTTATGGAAATTGTGTGACTAGGATTGCGTCAGAAAATGAATGGCTTAGTTTTGAGTTAAGGAACAAAGCACTCGCATTGTAGACCATATGATGAAGTTGATCAAACCTCTATAACTAGTTGTTAAATGAGTTTCATATTTGAATAACATGGACCATAGATCTTTTTAAGATGTTTCTAAGTCATATATCTAGACAAGATACTCAATTTTTATCATTTTCACTTGCGATGACTTAAGCGCTTGACAGTTGATGTGGAAAAAATTAATGCGATTCATTAGATGAAATGTGAGGTGTACGAGTTGCATATATATTAGGAGTTGTTCAATGTTTAAGCATCTAATTTATGGATTAAACTTTAATCATTTTGATTATTCAATATTTTTTGTGATTTTAAAGAGAGCATAAGGATGAAGGCATGAAATTATTTCTTTTGTTACCTTAGGTTTTTTAAATCTTAGTATCAAATATATTTGAGCACCTAGGAAAATTTAATACTTAGTGTCGAAATGGAAAAGGATGTGTGGACATAGAAAAATAAAATAAAAGCCTTAGAATAATTAACGTATTAAAGAGGAAATTTATTTTTAAAATTTGAACCTTACTGAAATAAATTAAATGATGTCATCATGACCAATAAAATTTTAACACTTCATTCCTCATTAAGAATTTTGAGTCGCTAATCTCATTAGCTATGTTTTTGGGCCATTGATTTCTTGGGCTCACCCTAGTTGTAGATCTATCGGATCTAATTCTAGGTCATCACTGTTATATTCGAATGAGATGTCAAGTTAGTGTGTTATGAATTTTGATAACATTCTGAGCCATTAAATTTTTAGCTATGATTCTGGGTCATCCATTTCTTAGCCGATAAAATCACATCTTTGGTAATTACTTTTATGGTGAACATTTCTAACCATTAGATATGGATTTAATTCATGGCCATTTATTTCCTTATCTAATGAGATTACAGTATAATATTTTGTGAGGAAAATTTTCTATTCATTATATTTCTCAGCTATGATTTTGGACCATAGATTATCTTTTTCCAATGAGCTATTAGTTTAGTGCTTTGACTTTGTAGAAAATTTTCCTAGCCATTGGATTTCCTGACTATGATTTCCAGCTATAGATTATACCTTCCAATTAGATTATAGTATAGTTCATTTGACTTTGTGGAATATCTCTTAACTATCATATTTTTTGAGGAATTTTTGAGCCATCCATTTTTAGCCAATAAGAGAGTCGACTGAGAATAGTTTGTGGGAGGTGGATGAAATGTGAGCCACATATTTGTTTTATCATAAACTTATATGATTCAAGGAAAATAACTTTAATTTTTTTGGATTTAAAAGTTTAGACCTTAGTCACAATTTTTTTAAACATATTTAACTTGAATTTTAATAATATTAATGGCTTTCCAGCTTTTGTGAAAGAAATTGTGTGCATGTGTTTCAAATATTAGGGTTATTTAGTTGATCAAAAAAAGGTGTATTTGGATTTATGAGACATTGGGTGGATGTGTGTGAAGCACATGGAAATAGGCTCTTCTTGCATTCCTTAGTGTAGACAAACTTAGTGCGCATGAGCCATCGGTTTGGTGTAGATCCCTTAAACCTACACAGCTTGCAAAAACTTTTTAGAGCATTTGGGGGTTTGTCTTGATCAAGCCCCATATTTACAAAGGTAACAGACTATAATAACTAAAATAATACATAATTTAAATGTAGTATAAATGACAATATTTACAATGATACTTAATGTACAAAGGGTTTTGTGTAGCCTGTTGCTTGCTTTTGGAGCTCCTTTCCACATTGAGAATCCTTTCAAACCTACTTATGATACAAGCAGGGTGCAAAAAGGATGGATGGATATTGAATGTGATATGGATGTTGATTGTAGTGTAATCTATGTTGGCAATTTTGGGTACATTGGGTACATTGCCTTTGCTCAAGTGTTGATGTTGTCATTGATGTCAAGAAGCGGAAGGGTTTTTGTGAAAACCAAGGCAGACAAAATAAAAGGTTTTATTTAAAACCATGGACAACAGATTTGAAATGGGTTTTTCTTAAAACCCAAGTTGGCTCTTCGTTTCGTTGAAAAAGGTGCCCCGGTGATGAAGATATTTAATTTTAAATATTTAGTTTAAATTTTATTTATTTAAAATTTAAATTAAAATTTTAAAATAAATTAAAAGTGCCGACGTGTTAATCATTGCATCATAGTGCATATAAAATAAGGCAAGGGATAATAAAAAAATGAGACAATATTTTCGCATCCACCCAAGCACGTGAATAAAAAGGAAGAAGAATTCGTGCGCATTCCAAGGGCAACGAAAGACAAAAGTTGAAGTGCGCCATTTTTGTCTTACATGGGTGCGGAGGACTCTAGTTCAATTTGCGTAAGAAGCACGCGCAAATTGTGGCTAAGGTGTGCTTTAAATTATTCTTAAATTTTATTCTATTTTGGATGATTATGGAAGGATGGGAAGTAATACGCGTTGTTAGGTAAGCCTACGAGTTATAAGGGTTTTTGGCTGTAATATAAAGAAGGGAAGTTAGATATTGGAGGTATAAAAAAAATAATATATATTTTGTTGTAATATTAAATTGTTTGGGATCTTTCTTTTTGAGTATTTAGAAAAAGAGTTAAGGTTTGGAGTGATAAGGGTGTAAGGTATTTGTTTTGTTATAGAAGTATGAAAAATTAATTTTTAGAAAAGGAAGAAAGAGTTATAAGGTTATGCATTGTTGTGATTTATTTTATTTTATAGTATAAGTGGTTTTGGGAGTTATAAGGTTATGCAATGTTATGATTTATTTTATTTTATGGTACAAGTGGTTTTAGGAGAGATAAAGGGAGTTGTGCAATTAAAGGGTTTGGTGATGATTATTGAAAGGTGGAATAATGTTGATTATTTTGTAATCTACTAACCCTTGTGAAGATTGGCAAAAGAAAGTTGTGATGGTGGCAGATTTCCAAAGGGGTTCCTTCACTTCAATAAGGTATGGGCACATTCTTCTTATGAGTATGATTGGTGTATGTTATTCCTGAAATAAGATTGGAGTGAAAAGGTTTTCAACAAGGTTTCCTTTGGTTGAGTGTAAGTCCTAGTTTTTGGTTTGTTGAAGACTACTTATGCATTGTTATCATTGATGAGAGTTTTGGTGAATGCATAATTCTGGTTTGAGGTAGTGGAAGCATTGTGCACTAGGGTTTATGATTGTGAGTCTTGCTACTTGCTTTGAGTTGGTGAAACCCTTAGTTGGCTGTTTTGATATTGATGGATGAGTGCTTCCATAGTGGTTGTGTTGATCAAGTTAATGCTTTACTTGATACATGATATTGGGCTTACTCCATTGAGTTGATTTGAACAAGTTATTCTATGCATTTGGTGATATTGTGTTGGTGGCTGTTTTGTTCAAATATCTTTGGAGGGAAAAGGATTTCTACTTGTTTCCTTTTCTTGTGATGATTGGTTGAATGCTTCAAGGTTAATGTTGAGTTGAATGATGTTGGTTAAACCTTGTCTTTAAGCATTGTTGTTGAAGCCCTAATTGGTTGAGAAAAGATATTGGTTGTTGGAAAGAACATGAGTATCATTGTTATATGAGATATTGCATGGTTGGCAATTGTTGGGTTGTATTTCATGTTCTTGAGAAAAGCATACTACATCTATCTTATTCTTTTGAGATTTGAGATTGAGTTGAGATTGAGATTGGGAGTTAAGTATAGAACATATTGAGTCTCTAACAATTCTCTTTATGCTTCTATGAGGTGGATGAATCACATTGGGTCTCTAACCATTCTCTTTGTGGGTTCATGCCAAGCAAGTGTTCTTGATAAACTTGTGAGCAGGTTTTGGACAGGTTCCATTGGGGACTTGTGAGCAGGTTTTGGACAGGTTCCATTGAGGACTTGTGAGCAGGTTTTGGACAGGTTCCTGTGGGGACTTGTGAGCAGATTTGGACAGGTCTTAGCAGAGGACTTATGAAGCTGAGGTTGATAGTTCTATCGGAGAACTTGAGGACAGAGGTGCATTGGTTCTATGAGAAGAACCCGAGGACAGATTTGTGCTAGACCGAAGGACTGTGTTTGGTGCTGATCAAAGACAGAGGACGAGGACATTTGTGCTAGACCGAAGGACTGTGTTTAGTGCAAATTCGAGGACCAGCTTTGAGGTGATAGAGTTGAGGACAGAGGTCTCCAGCCAGAGCAGGGAAGACAGGTGTCTTCTATGGATAGAGTTCCATTTGCTAAGGGCAGCGGAGGCAGAGGTCTTCTAGAGGATCACCACCGGAGCGAGAGGTAGGGGAAGGTATCTCCTTTGAGCAGAGGCTCATAAATTCAGATTGGGGGAAGGTTTCTCCTTTGAGCCGAGGCTCATAAACATTGTAATTGGGAAGGTTTCCCAAAGAACTTTGAGATAACTTTTAGAGAAAAGTTTTGTGGACATAAATTGTTGTGTCACTTTGTGGATGGTTTTGTGCATTGCTTTGATATTGCTTTGGGTATATTGCTTTACTGTTTTGAAGTATAAAGGAAAAAGTAAAAAGCGGTCTTATACTGTTCACCCCCCTCTCAGTATAAGCTTGTGTTCTTCAATTGGTATCAGAGCAGGTTCCTTCGAAAGGTTTAACAGCTTGAAGGAAAAGCTAGTAAAGAACACAATGGATCATTCAAGTGGCAATGCAGCACCTATTCTTGATGGGTCAGATTTTGGTCTTTGGAGTGCAAGGATGAAGGTTCATCTAATGGCACTTGGGAATGAGGTTTGGGAAGTGATTGAAGATGAGTACACTATTCCGAACATGGTCCTAATACTAAAGAAGAAAGGCTCCTACATCACAGCAATTCAAAAGCAATGAATGCAATCCTGAAAGGCTTACATAAAGCAGATCTCACCAAAGTGATTCACTGCAAGACAACTAGTGAAATGTGGAATCAGTTGAAGGTGGTTCATACAGGTGATACAAATGTCAGAAAGGCCAAGTTGAGACACTTCAAAGGTATGTTTGAACAACTCAAAATGAATGATGATGAAAATATTAGTGACTACATGCTTCGTATGGATGAAGTTGTTAACTCCATGAAAGACTTAGGTTTTGAGCTTGCTGAAAATGATGTTTGTGATAAGATTTTAAGATCTCTTCCTAATAGATTTAGTGAAAATATTTCTGCTATTGAGGAAGCTAAAGATTTGGATAAGTTAAAAAAATATGAGCTCCATAGTATACTTGCAGCATTTGAGTTGAGAACTCAAGTGAAGGTTGATGTCAAGGAGGAGGCAGCTTTCAAGACTACCAAGAATTCCAAAGGTAAACAACTTCAAGAGAGTGATGAGTCTTCTGGTGATGAAGAGGCATATTACAGCAAGAAAGGCAAGTTCTTTAGAAAGCACAAAAATATGAAAAATGTGAGATGTTTCAATTGTGGAAAGTTTGGTCATTATGCTACTAACTGTACTGTTGCCAAGGATGAAAGTGATGAAGTTAAACAGGATTGTAAGAGCAAGGATTCTGAAAGGCATAGGCATCAAAGGAAGAACAAAGATGAGCACAACAATAAAGGAAAGAGGTATTCTCACAAGCACAAGAAGAGCTTCTACCTAGACAAAGCAAGTAAGTGTTCTAGCAATGATAGTGAAAGTTCTTCAAGTGATAATGAAAATGAGATGTTGTTCATATCGAAAAAGAGGAAGAACCGAAACATAGATTCATTATCATGAAATGTCTTAGATGTGGAAATTTTGGTCACCTTGAGGATGATTGCACAAATAATGAATTGGTTGTTAGTATGTATGAGGATGCTTCAGAAAATGATAAGGAAGATGCATGTATGGTTTTTGAAAAGGGTAGCACCTCTAGTGATAAGAAATCTGAAAAAGGCCTTGATAATTCAAAGTGCAATCAAATAGAGGATCTTGAATGTGAACTTACAAATGCTCTTAGTGTTTTGAAAAAGGAAAGAAAGAAGAATGCTAGACTCAAGGATAAGTTAGATGAATGTTGTATGGAGAGAGATGAACTTATAGAAAGTCTTGATGTCTCTATGGCTAATGCACAAGAACTCAAGAATGAGTTAGAATCTAAGGTGCTTGAGTATAGTGAATTAGAACAGAAAATGGCTTCTTTGAAAGAGGAAAATAAAAAGTACAAGGATAAGCTGGACAGGTTTCAAGAAAGCTCCAAAAAGGTTAAGTCTCTCATCCAAAGTCAAAGAAATCCAACAGATAAAATAGGTCTTGGTTTTGTTAAGCCTCACAAGAAACAAGTTGGAGAGTCTAGTAAGAGATTCCAAAAGGAAGAGAATTCTAATGAGGAAAATATTTCAGATCATGAGTCCTTGAATGATAGATGCATAGAAACAGAAAACATATTTCGGAATGAGAAGAAGGAGAAGTTTTCAGGACCTGAGAAGTCAAATAAAGGAAAGTTTCAAGGCAGATGTTTTGCTTGTCACAGGTTTGGTCACATGGCTGTACATTGCATGGCTCAGGTGAAGAAGGTAAATAACAGTTTCAAAAGTGGTGATTTCTTTTATGGGTATTGCTACTCTTGCAATCAGTTTGGGCACAAGGCAGTTCATTGCAAGGCAAACAATAGGAACAGGTTTAGTCAGAACAGGTGGATTCAAAGAACAGGTATGCCTCAAAGAAATAACATTGTTACTTGTTACAAGTGCAACAATGAAGGTCACATAGCTAGACAAGTGTAGAGCTAAAATTCCAGAATACAAGAACAAGAACAAGTGGCATGATCAGGTCCAAGGATCAAAACAATGACAGGAACAGGAATATGGACAAAGAGTTCAAGAGAAGGCCCAGCAAGGAAGTTATAGACGCTGATGATGATCAGTGCCTAATGGGAGTTTTACTCCCACCCCAGAATTAATCACCTCAACAGGAGGTGGGGGAGGGACTAAGCTAAGAGGCTCATTCTTAGTCCCGAGCCCCAAAGGTGGCCCTTTGCCATTGATGACAAAGGGGGAGAGATATGAGTAAGGGGGAGAGCTTCAAGTGAAGAGGAAAGCTTCAAGTCAGGGGGAGCAAAACTTCAAAGGTAGATTCTCAATTGTGGGTTTCAGTTTTGGCTCTTGAAGATGTGTTTTTAGTAAAGTTTTGCCATCAATGACAAAGGGGGAGATTGTTGGCAATTTTGGGTACATTGGGTACATTGCCTTTGCTCAAGTGTTGATGTTGTCATTGATGTCAAGAAGCGGAAGGGTTTTTGTGAAAACCAAGGCAGACAAAATAAAAGGTTTTATTTAAAACCATGGACAACAGATTTGAAATGGGTTTTTCTTAAAACCCAAGTTGGCTCTTCGTTTCGTTGAAAAAGGTGCCCCGGTGATGAAGATATTTAATTTTAAATATTTAGTTTAAATTTTATTTATTTAAAATTTAAATTAATATTTTAAAATTAATTAAAAGTGCCGACGTGTTAATCATTGCATCATAGTGCATATAAAATAAGGCAAGGGATAATAAAAAAATGAGACAATATTTTCACATCCACCCAAGCACGTGAATAAAAAGGAAGAAGAATTCGTTGGCATTCCAAGGGCAACAAAAGACAAAAGTTAAAGTGCGCCATTTTTTTCTTACATGGGTGCAGAGGACTCTAGTTCAATTTGCGTAAGAAGCATGCGCAAATTGTGGCTAAGGTGTGCTTTAAATTATTCTTAAATTTTATTCTATTTTGGATGATTATGGAAGGATGGGAAGTAATACGTGTTGTTAGGTAAGCCTACGAGTTATAAGGGTTTTTGGTTGTAATATAAAGAAGGGAAGTTAGATATTGGAGGTATAAAAAAATAATATATATTTTGTTGTAATATTAAATTGTTTGGGATCTTTCTTTTTGAGTATTTAGAAAAAGAGTTAAGGTTTGGAGTGATAAGGGTGTAAGGTATTTGTTTTGTTATAGAAGTATGAAAATTTAATTTTTAGAAAAGGAAGAAAGAGTTATAAGGTTATGCATTGTTGTGATTTATTTTATTTTATAGTATAAGTGGTTTTGGGAGTTATAAGGTTATGCAATGTTATGATTTATTTTATTTTATGGTACAAGTGGTTTTAGGAGAGATAAAGGGAGTTGTGCAATTAAAGGGTTTGGTGATGATTATTGAAAGGTGGAATAATGTTGATTATTTTGTAATCTACTAACCCTTGTGAAGATTGGCAAAAGAAAGTTGTGATGGTGGCAGATTTCCAAAGGGGTTCCTTCACTTCAATAAGGTATGGGCACATTCTTCTTATGAGTATGATTGGTGTATGTTATTCCTGAAATAAGATTGGAGTGAAAAGGTTTTCAACAAGGTTTCCTTTGGTTGAGTGTAAGTCCTAGTTTTTGGTTTGTTGAAGACTACTTATGCATTGTTATCATTGATGAGAGTTTTGGTGAATGCATAATTCTGGTTTGAGGTAGTGGAAGCATTGTGCACTAGGGTTTATGATTGTGAGTCTTGCTACTTGCTTTGAGTTGGTGAAACCCTTAGTTGGCTATTTTGATATTGATGGATGAGTGCTTCCATAGTGGTTGTGTTGATCAAGTTAATGCTTTACTTGATACATGATATTGGGCTTACTCCATTGAGTTGATTTGAACAAGTTATTCTATGCATTTGGTGATATTGTGTTGGTGGCTGTTTTGTTCAAATATCTTTGGAGGGAAAAGGATTTCTACTTGTTTCCTTTTCTTGTGATGATTGGTTGAATGCTTCAAGGTTAATGTTGAGTTGAATGATGTTGGTTAAACCTTGTCTTTAAGCATTGTTGTTGAAGCCCTAATTGGTTGAGAAAAGATATTGGTTGTTGGAAAGAACATGAGTATCATTGTTATATGAGATATTGCATGGTTGGCAATTGTTGGGTTGTATTTCATGTTCTTGAGAAAAGCATACTACATCTATCTTATTCTTTTGAGATTTGAGATTGAGTTGAGATTGAGATTGGGAGTTAAGTATAGAACATATTGAGTCTCTAACAATTCTCTTTATGCTTCTATGAGGTGGATGAATCACATTGGGTCTCTAACCATTCTCTTTGTGGGTTCATGCCAAGCAAGTGTTCTTGATAAACTTGTGAGCAGGTTTTGGACAGGTTCCATTGGGGACTTGTGAGCGAGGTTTTGGACAGGTTCCATTAAGGACTTGTGAGCAGGTTTTGGACGAGTTCCTGTGGGGACTTGTGAGCAGATTTGGACGAGGTCTTATCAGAGGACTTGTGAAGCTGAGGTTGATAGTTCTATCAGAGAACTTGAGGACAGAGGTGCATTGGTTCTATGAGAAGAACCCGAGGACAGATTTGTGCCAGACCGAAGGACTGTGTTTGGTGCTGATCAAAGACAGAGGATGAGGACATTTGTGCTAGACCGAAGGACTGTGTTTAGTGCAAATTCGAGGACCAGATTTGAGGTGATAGAGTTGAGGACAGAGGTCTCCAGCCAGAGCAGGGAAGACAGGTGTCTTCTGTGGATAGAGTTCCATTTGCTAAGGGCAGCGGAGGCGAGAGGTCTTCTAGAGGATCACCAGCCAGAGCAGAGGTAGGGGAAGGTATCTCCTTTGAGCAGAGGCTCATAAATTCAGATTGGGGGAAGGTTTCTCCTTTGAGCCGAGGCTCATAAACATTGTAATTGGGAAGGTTTCCCAAAGAACTTTGAGATAACTTTTAGAGAAAAGTTTTGTGGACATAAATTGTTGTGTCACTTTGTGGATGGTTTTGTGCATTGCTTTGATATTGCTTTGGGTATATTGCTTTACTATTTTGAAGTATAAAGGAAAAAGTAAAAAGCGGTCTTATACTGTTCACCCCCCCCTCTCAGTATAAGGATGGATGGATATTGAATGTGATATGGATGTTGAGTGTAGTGTAACCTAGACTAATTTTGATAGATTTTGGGTATGTAGATGGAGGATTATTTAAAATGGTAAAAGTGGCCTTCTATTTAGAGAATTTGCCAAGGTTAGGGGATGGGCTGAGGTGTCCTTGTGAGGTGTCCCCTATGATGTGTGCATTGTGAGATGTCCTCTAAGGTGTCCTCAGAGGTGGCATACCTCATAAGTGAATTTGGGTAAGATAATATCTCACCCATATACATGCCTTAATGACCTAGAGGAAAGTCTCCAAATGACATTAATTGCTTGTGAGGTGGAAAACTTTTGAATATGAAATTACTTTATTTGTGCATAAGTCCTCATTTGTTATTTATTGCCTAGGAATGTGTGATATGGAGAAAACATCTTGAATGAGAGGTGTAAAGGCTAGGCTAGGTTAGGATAGGCTAGTCAAACTAGACTAGGTGAGGTGGAAGGCTTAGCTTAAATCATGATTCGATTTAATTAAGCATGAGTTTAGCCATAAAGCATGTTTTGACCAAAACAAAGAGTCTTTTGATCATAAAGTTTTTTTAACCATGTTGGAGAATTCAACCTTGGTTGAGTTATTATGGAGAACACATGAGGACCCATGAATAAGCACAGGAAGGAGATTAGCTATCCCAAAGGGGCTAAGAATTATGAATAGTGATTTGAAGCCAATTTATGTAAATTTTCTAGGTTTTGCAAATTGATTGGTCGTTATCTTCCAATCTTATCATTGTTGAAGCATGTGCTCAATGATGACGGTCGTACACAGCTGTTTTATGTTAGAATTCTACTTGCAAAAGAATCCCAAGGTAAACTAGGCAAGAGAAGACATACACAACACCTTTTTTATGTCAGAATTCTACTTTCAATGTCATTTATTTGTTGTTTGAGGGGTTTTAACAGGTTTACAATAAATATATATTTTTTAAATTTTAGGTGTATAATTATTTTAAATTTACATCTACATTGATGGATTAGTAAAAACATTGTTTTAAAAAATAAAATAAAAGTATACAAATGCATTTGATAAAGGATATTTTTGTTTTGGATTTTTTCTAATCATTTTTAATTTGTTATAATTGTTTTAGTTTTACATATTTATTTTTAAAAATAATAAAAGTTTTATTTTTGTTTTTTTTTAAATTTTCTAACACACTAGTTTTGAGAGTAAGAGTTTTTCTCATGAAGAATAGACCTTAGGTCCACTAAAACCAAGTCGTGTGTCAACTGGTTCTGGATTGCCTTTCAAAAGCTTGTCGTGTGTAGAATTGGCTTGAAATGTGTGATACCTTGTTAAATTTTTAGAGTAAGGGGCGATAAGATATTGTATTATTTGTAAAATTATAACATAAGGAAAGGGAAAATTATGAAAAATAAAATGGTTGAACCATTGAAACTTGTTTATTTTGTAAAACAAAAATGAGGGCAATTGTTTTTGTCAAATTCTTTGTAAAACTGTAAGACAAGGGAAGAAATTGAATATCAAAAATTTGCAAACCAAAAATTAAAATTTTGTTGCAAAAATTACTATAATAAGGTGCATTTTTGATAGAATTCGACACCTTTTGTTAAATTTCATTATAAAATAGGTGCATTTCGGTCAAATCTGACACCTATGTGTTAAAAATTTATGGGCACTTTTGATAGTTTTTTGCATTTAAAATATTATTTTGCAATTAAATATTAAGTTAAAATAAAGAAATATTAAGACCCCAAATTGTACACCCATTTGTGTAATTTATTGCACAGGTAATTCCAATTTTTGTTTATATTTACTCCATAAAAACCCAAAATTCATTCTTCTTGTTTGGCCTAAGGATTGAGTTAGCTAGCGATAAGGCATACAATTAGCCTAGGCATGTTTATATTTCTTAGAAATGTGGTTTCAAACCTGATTTAATGGATAATGAAACACATATTATTGAATCCATGAAATTAATGTATTATCAAGAGCTCAAAATAGTTTCGTAGTGTAAAAATAGGGTAAAATTTCAAAGTGCTCATAATTTTATGAGACTTTCCAAATTTTTACTTTAGCTAAATGGGTATACATAATAGTTTAAATAAATCAAAAATTAATTGTGTATTAATAGATACAACCTTTTGAAATTCAAAGAATATTATAGGGAATTGATTTTGCTAAATGGTATTTTCAGCAAATATTCTGAAATATTGATGTTGTGTATGAAAATTTGATACCATTGAAAATATAATATTGAGATATTTCCATAAATATTTGAATCACATCAAAAGGATCTCTCTAGAAAATTTTATGATTGTTTTATGCTTACAAATAATTATAGGAACAAAAGTGGCAGAATTATGAAAACCATAAATAGCAGGCTAATTTTCTAAACTCTGAAAAGCAATTGAAGTTCAATGTGAGAAATATTAAAGGATAGATGTAAACACATTTGTATAAAACTCAAAATTTCAAGTGGATACCCAATTGGGGTAGGTTGTGCAATGGCAACAACAAATCATGACTCTACTGAAAAATGCTCCTAAGCATTTTGGATAAAGAACCCAACATGAAAATAAGGAAACCTAAACTAGAAAAATGCAAATCACTTAGCAACATTCAAGAAATATGGGGTTAAACAATTTTAACTGAAAATAGATGTTCATTTGCCTTAGCTTTAAGGTGTGTGCTTTGTGCATTCATTCCTATTCTTGAATCTTATCATAATTCCATCATTTGGTTTGAAATTAGGCTATTAGGGGTATCACTCATAAATATTTGCCTTTGCATTGATCCACAACTAGTCAAGCATCCATACCTTCGATGGATATGACCTTGATCTCTTCTAGACATTGCTCTACTACCAACCAAGCATCTATAGCCCCAGTAGAGGTTATCCAGGTCACCCAAGAACTTGAATTAATTTACATTAATATTGTTTTTCATCTTGATTAAGAAGTATTTAGATAAATTACAAACGTTATATTTTTCTTCTAGGTTAGAGATATATAAGTATGAGAATAGAATGTATATATATTTACCTAATTATCAAACCATGATGATTTCATTCTTTCTAATCCAAAAATCATTTAAAAATTGTTGATACATGTGAAGCTTTAGGAAGATGTTACACTATTTTTTTTTAAGCGAAAAACCCCTTGCGGGGCCGCCTTGGTCTGAGAGACCACGAACAGGGGATTCTACACCGTCAAAGTCACTTAGGAGTGGTACCCGACCCTACCCGCACCAACATTATCAATTGGATTTTGGATACCCAATTCAACTTTTTTGTAGGGTGGAGATTTGAACCTGGGACCTCCCTTGGAGGATTGCCCTCTCCTCTCCAACTCACCTACAACACCTGGGTTATATGTTACACTATTTTAGTTTCACATATTTTGATCCTTAATCCAAGGATGATTACTAAATAATCAAATTCATTAATTTTTATTTTCACCCAATTTCAAATAGGTCCTCCATATTTAATTAATAATAAATATTTCCTTTAGAGGAACTAAAAATTGATTGTAATTTTAATACACTTGTCAAAATTTAAGGAAGGAAAATATAGTATGAAAATGAAGACTAAAACATAAAACAGACAAGAACTTTCACAAAATAAAACAAACTATTCAAACAAGTAAAATTAAACAAACATCTAAAACACTAAACATGAAAATAAGAACCTCAAAATCAGAATAACAAAACTAACTATGAATGAAATGAAAAACTATATTGAAACAATAGGGAACTACAATACAATGATTGTTTTACTGAATTATTTCAAGGATGAAAGTAATGTTGAAGAAATTATCCATTGAAAAGAAAAGGGATGTCTTCTCTACTCAAATTATTTAATCTAAAAGTATTTTTCCAAGAATATCCAAAATTTGGTAGGGACCTAACTAGATATTGTTAAATTTTGAAGAACACAAGCTTATAGTAAGAGGGGGGGTGAACAGTATAAGACCACTTTTTACTTTTCTTTCCCAAATAGTATTATCCAATATAATCAATGGCAATATCAATAGAAATAACCAAAGCAATGCACAAATCATCACACACAATAGAGACACCAATTTAACGTGGTTCACCCAATGTGGGCTACTTCATGGAGAAAATATTTCACTAACATTTTCTCAATAAATATCTTGGGAATCCTTTCCCTATTACAATATTTATGGATATCTATCCAAAGGATACACCAATCCCCTAATCAAGTTCATGGATATCTATCCATGGAAGAACTCCTTTCTCCTAAGCTCTAACTGGTGATATTCTAGAAAAAATGTTGCCCCTACTGCTTTGACTAATGGATCTCTATCCACTAAAGACTCTTGTCCTCGCTACCCTGGCTAATGGATCTCTATCCAATGGAGACTTTCATCCTCTATAATTTATCACCTTCAAAGCTCTATCACAAATTTGCACTAAACATAGTCCTTCATTCTAGCACAAATATATCCTCAATATCTATCCTCTAATATGCACTAAATACAATCCTTCGTTCTAGCACAAATATGTCCTCAATATCTATCATCTATTTTGTACTAAACATAGTCCTTTTTTCTAGGACAAATATGTCCTCAATATCTATCATTTGTTCTGTACTAAAAATAGTATTTTAGTCTAACATAAATCTGTCATCAATATCTATCCTCTATTATGTACTAAACACAGTATTTCGGTCTAGCACAAATCTATCCTCAATCTATATTCAAGCTTTAACACAAATATTGAATTAATCTCAAATCAAATCTGTTGGATCTACCCCAAACCTTAACTCAAGGTTTGAACAAATCATCAATCAAATCTGCTCACAAGTCTACTCAAAGACTTGTCTCAAATATGCCTTGTGCGATTCCACAAAAGCTCACACTAATCTATCCACAAGTCCTCTCTAGAACTTGTCCACTAAGCTCTCAAGTATTCATTGGAACTTATCCAAATTGGCTCAATAATTCTTCACTAGAACTTGTCAAAATCTCATAGAAACATAAAGAGAATTGTTAGAGACTTAATATGCTTCACATTCATCACAATGCTCAATCACTTCCAATCACCTTTTTAGAAACATACAGAGAATTGTTAGAGAATCAATATGCTTCACATTCATCGCAATGCTCAATCACTTTCAATCGCTCTCTTAGAAACATATAGAGAATTGTTAGAGACTCAATATGCTTCACATTTACCTCAATACTTAATTACTTTCAATCACTCTCTTAGAAATATATAAAGCATTGTTATAGACTCAATATGCTTCACATTCACCTCAATACTCAATTACCTTCAATCACTCTCTTAGAAAAATATAGAGAATTGTTAGAGACTCAATATGCTTCACACTCACAAGACTCTCAATCACTTTTTCAATTCAATTCAGATTATAGAATAATTTATTTTACGAAACTTGAACAATCACTTCAACACATTCACTTGACTAGGCTCAACCAACTCTATTCAACTAGTCACTCAATTAAATAATCCTTGCTAACAAAACCTAGTCCAAGCATATGAACACTCACTCAAAATATTTCCAACAATGCTTATCAATCAATCTCACATAACAATGATACTCATGTTATTTCCAAACTCTAGTTCAAGTTATTCACTCAACAACTCACTTCAACAACAATGCTTATAAAACAATCTTCACATAAATGATACTCATGATCTTTTGCTAACCCTTATTCAAGTTCTTCACTCAACCATTCACTTCAACAACAATGCTTATAAAAAAATGTGCATAGAATTCACTTCACAATAGCTCAACAACTCAATAAGAAAACCAATCAAGTCCTTTTCACTCCAAAGTTATTTTATAGAAAACCAACCAATCAACTCAAAAAAATAATAATTTGCTCATACATTTTTATTTGATGTAGGATGACCTTCAAAACCTAGATCAAATATCACAACTTTCTTTTCCAAGTACAAAGGGTTAGACAACAAGAATTATCACCCTAACACTTTTCATAAAATATAATGATAACTCAAATCCCAAATACACCTTATTGCTCCATATCAATAATGAATTTCAACATCATAATTTTCATCAAAACATATTTAATAAATATAACTCAATTACTACTTATAACTCCTTTCTCAAATTGCACTTATCAAATAAAACACTTCATAAAATAATGCAATTTATTATTCTAAGATAAAAATTAATTACCTTAGTTTTACTTTATCAAAAACTACCTTGTATCATGCCCAAAAATCACTTTAGCTTAAAAGTAAATAATCCACTATTAATCATCACCTTAAACCTCCTAATATTCTCACACAACCTTAGGCAATTCAGATTAATAAAAAATTAATGCCTTGCCCCTTTGTGGGATTCTAACCCAAGACGTTGCCTCCCTTTTGTGCCTTAGTCGTAGCCTTGGCTGTCGCATGAGCTAAGCGCTCACGTGGAAGCTTAAGCACTCGCATGCTTAATAACCTCCTAATGATGTCACCAAAACAAACATGAAAATATTTATCTGTCTGCTTTCACCGGGTTTCGAACCCGTGACCTCTCTACCACTAAGACCAAAAACTACCAACTGTACTAGCTGCCATATGGTGGTTAATGGTGATTCTCTTGTATTTTTGAAACCACTCAAATTTTGGGATGATGTCAGCGCACGATCTCCTCTTCTTCCTTCCACGAAACTACAATGAATATATCATGATTTAGAATTTGAATTACTTTCTTGTTTTGCTTTGGGTGTGGCAATATTTATATTGCCTATGGTTTCCTCCAATGCGTCGATGGTGGTGTTCGAATTCGAATGTTGGCACTATGAATTTAGGGTTGAACCCTAAGTAATTAAATAAATATTTATTTTATAAAATTAAAATTCGTTTGAATTTAAATATTTATAAATTTAAATATTTAAATCTTCTTCCTTGACTTTTTAAAAAAACAACTCCTTGGGTATTTATAAACACCTTTATTTTTGCCCACATGGTTTTAATAAAAAACCTTTTACTTATGCTTCACATAATATTAAAAATAAATATTATGAAACTTTTTTGCCATTAACCTTTGCATTGTTCCTTTTGACCTTTTGACATCAATGATATCTTATTCCTTGACATCAATGACAACTCTGACTCAAAATGTCCAACAATTTTTTTATGATCTCCCATTTTCTCATGTGCTTTATCCCATAATGAGACTAGGTCAAAAATTTTGAAAGCTTTGATTTTAGCTCTTTTATCAAAACCATATTTTGATTACCCCTTCATTCTTACTGAAGTGTTGTAGAGCATCCTCTCTCTTTTCATCTAATTTCATCAAGTTGGTTAGCCTAGCTTCTACTTTATCATCAACTTCCAAGTAGTCTTTCATGAACTCAAGTGTCAACAATTTCAAATTGATGGGAAAGATAAGATATTTTCCATATACCAGATGATAGGTTAACGTACCTATTGAAGCTTTTATTCTTTTCCTATATCCCCTAAAATCATATTTTATTTTATTGTGTCATTCTCCAGGGTTTTCTCTAGAAGCTTCTTGATTATAGATAATAAGATTTTATTGGTAGATTATGCCAAGCCATTCCCTTGAGGGTAATAGTTAGAAGAAAATTATAAGGTCACCTCATTTTCATAAACTCATTCTATTAATTGGAGTGACGTAAAGGCTAAAACATTATCACATACTAAATAATAATGTATTCCAAACCTAGTGATAATGTATTCTTCTAAAAATTGGATGATAATATCTGTAGTACAATGTTTTGTAGCCAAAGCTTCTATCTAGCAAGTGTAGTAATCTGTGGAAGTTAAAATGTATCTATGGCCAAATGAAGAGTTAAGATTTATGATTATCATGAAATATGATCCCAATTGTGCAAAGGGTCTAGCTTCAAATACAATATGCAAAGGCATAGATACATTTCCTTGTCTATTAGCAACTATTTTATAGGTGTGATAGATTTTGACATGGGCATGTGCATATTTAAAGATATGAGGCCATTAGTATCTTGCTCTCAATATTTTATGGGTAGTGGCATTAGCTAAACCATATCCAGTTCTAAATTTACCATGAATATCTTAAGAACTTGAGTGGCTTCTTTCTTATCTAAACATATTAAATATATTTCATCATGGTTTATTCTATATAGGACACTTGCATTGATCATGAAATTCACAATTTTAAATGTAGTGCTCTTCTTTGCATCGCATTAAAATGATTGGGACATTTATTATTCAATAAGTAATACACTATATCTGTGTACCATTCATCTTTATAGATGTTGTCTACAAAATATTATTGGCAAAATATTTGAGGATCTATTTCTACTAAGGTTTTTCTTAATCCTTGCCCTCTAAAAAATTTTATATGTTGGATTTCTAAATCAAATTATTGTAAAATGGTCATGCACTTGCCTTTTATTTTTCCTAATTTATTTTTCATAAGAATAATTTTAATAGTCGGGTTAGACACAATAACAAATATTCTACTATGTAGAATATGGTGTCTAAATTTCTTAACTACCTTTATAAGGAAAATGCCTGTTTATCGATAAATTAATAGCTTAATTGAGCATCCTTTAAAGGGAATATGATAAATTCTATTGGATTTTCATCATTGTTTTTATTTTTTTTATGTCAAGACACTAGTAGTTGAATGTTCAAAAGTGAATGAGTAGATGTAAAATGGCAAAGTGTAATCATGACTGGCTAAAATTGGTGCATTTGAGATATCTTTTTTCATCCCTTGGAAAGCTTCTTAAGATTTCAAATATAGATCTACATCTTTCTTATGCATAGCATTTAATGGTCTTACTATCTCTACAAATCATTATATAAACTTTCTAACAAAGTTTATCTTCTCGAAGAATGATCTCATTTCTTTCTTGCTGTTAGGGAGGCAAATTTTTGTATGGATTCTATTCTTTCAAGGTCAATAGAGATACCTTATTTTGAAATTACATGACCTAATAATTTTCCTTGAGTTACTCCAAAAATTTATTTCTTAGGATTTAATGAAATACCATGTTCTCTGCACTTTTGAAATACTTTTCTTAAAACATTAACATGATCTATACGTTTTTTAGAGAATACAAGGATATCATCTATATAAATCACAATACACTTGCCAATTACATCTCTAAATTCATAATCCATTGCTCTCTGAAATATAGTACCTGCATTAATTAATCCAAAATGTATTTTTTTGAAAATAGAAAAACCCCACTTGGTGGTAAATTTTGTATTCATCCTACCTTTGGGATATATCAGAATTTGATTATACCTATAGTATTTATCCAAGAAATAAATCATTTCAGATACATTTACCATTTGTAAAATATGATGTGAAGAGGGTAGAGGATAGTTATCCTTTTGAGGAACCTTGTTAATATTCCTAAAATCAATGCATATATGAATTTCTCTAGTTTTCTTTTGAATAGATACTGTATTAGCTACCCAGGTGGAATGTCTAATGGGAAAGATAATACATGAATCTAAGAGCTTTTGAACTTAGTTTTGAATAAGAGGTTATAACAATGGATTAACAAGTCTTTGTTTCTGCCTAAATGGCTTTGTATCTAATTTCAAAGGAATAGTATGTGTAATAATAGATTGATTGCATCTTTTTAAATATTCATAGACCCAAGCTATGACATCTTTATAATCCTTAAGAGTCTGTATAATGTTTTATTTTTTTCGATTAGTACATATTTTTCTATTAGCACATTCTATGGGTTTTCAGTAGTCCCTATATTAACAATATCACATACATCATTCTCAAATGAAATTTTATTGCATTTATTACTTTTATAATTGATATCAAATAGGCTTTCCAAAGAGACCATACCTTTAGGGATTCAATTGATTTTCAATTTTAGCTCTTGGTCTTCTTCTGCTTCATCTTGTATCCTTTCTTCTTCATCAATAACCTAATTTTCAAATATAACAGAATTAGTAACAAAAAAAAAATATGTCTATCATCTTCAAATACTTGGAAATTCTACACATTATTAGGTATGGATGGGCAGGCAACTAGCTCAATGAAAAAAAATAGTTTCTTGTTGTCCACTAGTTTTAATGGGCTTGTTGCTATTGCTAAGGAATCAACAATCCTATTTTTCTTCTTGGAGATCAGTTTAATATTGAAAGCATGAAATTCATTGATTATATCTCTTGCTCTATTCCTATAGTGAATAAGTATTTTATCATGAAAAGCATATTGAATTTTAATTTGCCTAACCACTAATTATGAATCTCCTAATACTTTTAGGCACTTGACATTTTTCTTTAAAGCTAATTGTAGACCAAAAATTAAGGCCTCATACTCTGTAGTATTACAGGTACATGGGAATTATAGTCGGTAAGTAGCCAAATGGGACTTTCGTTTAGGATTAACTAGCTCTATACCTTCTCCATTTCTTTGTTTGGATTTTGATCCATTAAAATTTAGTGTCAAAATTAAATTTTCATCTTTTAACTATTTCACTTGTATTGTTTCAGTTTCATACTTTTCTATAATATGTTTGGACTTAAAAGTATACACTCATAATTCTGATTCATTGAAGAGAACTTCATTATTCTTGTTATAAGTAGTTATAAGTTATTTTAATCTAGGTTTTCTTTCTATTCTTATTTTATTAGCTACACCTTGCCATGGTAACCACATATGAGAAAAAAACTATTTCCATGTACCCATTTATGTTCCTATACCAGTCTCTACCTAATAACATTCTATATCCATATAGGATATCTACTCCTTGAATGTCTATGTAATATTGAATGTTGGGTTCTAATGCTGATTGTATATGAATATTTTTTATCATACCAACCACATTTACTTTTGTCTTATCTAAATAAACTACCATTCTGTTATATTGGGTAGGTTTGAAATCAAGATTTTGGCAAACAATATATGGCATTACATTTCCTAAAGCTCTTGAATCAATAAGGCAATTGTGCATATTTTTACCTACAATTCTGATTGTTAGAAGAAAGGGAGGGGTATCACATTTGTTCTTTCTAGAAATAATATAAGCATCTATTGTTTTCTTATATTGATATTTATTCTAAACACCAAATGATTTAATTAAATTTTTTTGTTAATTAGTTAATTGAGCAACTTCAAATAGGGATATATTTGCTTTTTTTTTTTCAAATCTTCTATGATGTTATAGGTAGGTTTATCTTATTCTATGGTTTTGTGTGGTTGTGGAGGAATTTTAGCTTTAGATGGAGGATTAGGATTATTATAGGCCTAAATATTAGGGGGAATAGTAGTACTATTTTATGGAGTAGAAGAAGTAAAAGTAGCTTTGCCTTTACTCCTAAACACGTAATTGTTTCTTTTATTAAACTATTTATAGGTTTGGGTCTCTTCTTCTAGGGATCCATCATAAGCTTCACCATCTCCTTATGATGATTCAAATGTTTTGGCAACCAATGTTGTTCCATTACTAGTGCTAGCCTATTTAGTGTTATCTTCATTGGGCACTATCTCCATGTTTTCCATTTATCTTGAATTTAGGACAATTAGTTTCATTATGCTAAGCTATAGAATGGACTCTAAACCAGTTATTTAAAGCTAAATAATTTTTTTTTACACTGATATTAGTCTAATTTTGATTGGAAACAATGCTAGGTTGATTGGCAATTGGATTAAGCACTCCTCCATTGTTTGGACAAGTGTCCCATTGGTAGTTAAATATTTGAAAGTTAAAATTTCTATTTGGATTGGAATTATTAGGAGTTGTATTTTGAGGTAGTTTCTTTTATAGATGAATCATGTTACTACTAAGATTTTGAAAAGTCTTTGTAAATTTTCAAGCTAAGAATTAGCATTATTAGCAGTCTGTCTTGCAGTGACTTGATTTGGAGAATTATAATTTATTGTAGTAGGATTCAAGAAAGTATGTATATTTTAAGTAGAATTAAGATTCGAGAATGTTGGCATTGGAATTATGTTAGCATTCAAAAATATCAGGGTTGTTTATGGATTATTAATAAAATTTCTGAGTGGTGAACTGCTTATCTAAATATGTTGGAATAGTTGGAAGAGCGGGAGTATAAATGGTTTTAAATGGCTAATTCAAATTGGTATATGGTAGAGTATTAAGCATGCGAAACTATTATGTAAGGGCTTGATTAATCATTAGCACTTGATTAAATGTACTCGGTTGTCCTAGTGAAGGTAGTTGACCAATTCCAAAACCTTGAGGTATTAATTGTTGTTCTATACTTGAGGTATTAATTGAGGTAATATGAGTTGGTCTCCTTATAAAAATGGATGTAAGAGGGTTTAAAGTTATAAAATAAATTTGTTTGGCTACATCAATGTTAAGTGTATAGGGTGGAGTTAGTCGGTTATAAACCTTATGAAATTTAGTATTGAATAGCCTTAGAGGCTCACTACGATCCCTTTTGGCTACTATAAACTGATGGTATATAATAGCAAGATCTATGGGTAATTTGAACTGATTGACAAATTTTATTTTTGTATCATCCAAAGAAGTGATAAAATTTTTAAGTAGACTAATGTACCAATCATATGCTAGTTCAAAGAAGGTGAGGGAAAACATTATATAGGCAACATATTCATGCTCAACCTGAAGTCGAATAAGCTTGTATGTGATCTTCAGCTATTCTAGCCCTATCATGTCTAGACCTAGGCAAATACCTTTCAACATTCTGTCTAGACCTAGGCAAATACCTTTCAACATTCTTAGGCATGTCATGGGCTGGTCCAGGTATATTCAATGGACTAGTGCCACCTAACTGTAGTGCAAATATTACAATTGGTGTACTTAATGGAGTGACAAATGGATTAATATATAGTATGATAGGATGGTGTGAGGTACTAATGGGAGGAAGAGTGCTTGACTAATATTTATAATTTCTATGTATTTTAGGAGGAGAAATGCTATGAAATTTGGTATCACCTTCAAAGGATTTGGACATAGTAACAATAACTCTAGGTTCTAGTTTTAACACTCAACATTTTTTAGCATATATGAAAGATATAACAAAAAAATAACAATTTCAAAGATCAAGAATTTAATAATTACACTTATATGCAAGAAACTAAGACAATAATAGGTTAAAAGTAATAGTAAATACAATATCTCATACTTTTAAAACACAATAGACAATTTCAAGCTATTGTAGCATATATTCAAGAATTTTAATCTTATGTACCAATTAAATAGTTTCAACCCCTAAAATTAGGTTAATAAATTTCAAGACTTCTTCTAGTTTAATTTATTGTTGAGTGATACATTGACCCAGTTTCCAACATACACCATCAATTAGAATATTGAGTTCTCTCTTGAAAGGGAACACTTATCCCTGAAGGTTCAGGTGATAAAATGAGTTAATTCCTAGATTTAAAATCAAAGTATAAAGAAGAAAAATAGGTGGATAACTCAAGGTTATATATAATAGTTAACAAGAGTCAGTGTTTAACTTTGATCTTATCATTCGATTTAAGCATTAAACTACTACATTTATTAAGTCAATTGTCTTAATATTTACAAATTTCACCTCAAGTTATGCATAAAATGATGATTCTAGGCTTGCTACCTTCTAATTATGATCTTGAAAGGATCTTAAAGAAATATTATAAAAATTAAAATAGTAAAGGAGATATTTATTAAGGAAAAGTTTTAGAATATCAACATAAACTACTTCTAATCTAATCAATTATCAAAGAAATTCAAAAGTAATGGTTAGAGAAGGAAAGAAAACAAGTCATTATATCCTGAAGCCTTGCAGTGAATCTATTGAAGCAACCAATTCTGAATAAAACCAATCATAGTCCAATCAACTATCACAAAATCAAAAACTAATACGGTGCCATCTTCAAAGGGAAAGAGTACAAAATACTAGAATAAACTCAAATTAAACCACCATCATCATGTGTAAATTACACCAATAATTATAGTACTTTGTATTACATGAAGGTATTTAAGGAGCACATTCTCATAATTGCTTGCTACAAGTGATTAAAAATGCATATTTACAAGTGTAATCATAGGGGTGCATAAATCCACTAAATAAAAAATAAGAATGCCTAAAAATATCTATCACTAAAGTTGATTCTGCACCCCTTGAAATGGGGTCTCAATGGCTATTTATAACCTTATAATTTTAAATTTTAGTTGTTCATAGTTGTACTTTAGTAGTTTACAGCTATACTTTTAGTGGTTTATAGTTGTATGGATGATGAGTTGCTTGTCATTATTTAGATGATGTGGTAGTTTGAGGGTTTTCTTGTTCTAGATCTTCAATTTCAGCCATAGATCTTCCAATTTCTTTAGTAGAATCTCTATGAATATTAGGTAGCTAAATCATCATGTTCCAGGTCGTTTGAGTTGTCATGCACTAGATTTTAAATTAGATCCAAGTTCAATGTATTTCTTCCAAGTATTCATCTGAATATTTCTTGACCTTTAGCTTTGTTATTATATTACTTGCAAATTAAGAAAACAAGCCAAAATTAATTTAAATTTATATTTGGAGAGAAAATATTTGCAACGGTACATTTTAAAACAAAATATTTAAAATATTTATCTTTAATTTTATTTCTTAGAAATGTGCTAGCCATTTATTATATATATATATATATATCTTATCTCTAACAATTAATTTTTTGATTATATACTTTAATTTACTTTGTTAAAACTTTAATTTTCTTTATTATACCTTAAGCTCTCAAATAATTCATTTCTAAAAAATGAGGTCCTATTGGTTCACATTGATTTGCTTTAATTTTATATCCAAAGTATTAATTCAAATTTTTAGGTAGGTTTGCTTCTAAAAATTGTGTGACTAGGATTGCATCGGGTAATGGATGGATTGACTTTGAGCTAGAGAATGAATTTCTCATAGTATGGATCATATGATGACGTCATTCAAACCTATATGAATAGTAGTTAAATCACTTTCATCTTCGAATCATGCAAACCATAGATCCTTCAGAGATTTGTTCGGGCCATAGATCTCTATAGGATACTTTATGTTTATCATTTTGACTTGTGGTAAATTAGGTGCTTGATGGTTGAGACTAGAAAAATTAATGCGAGTAATTAGATGAAATATGAGGTGTGCGAGTCACATATATTTTTAGGAGTTGTTCGACATTTAAGCATCTAATGTGTGGACTAAAATTTAATCATTTTGATTATTCAATAATTTTCATGATTTTAATGAGAGCATAAGGATGAAGGGGTGAAATTATTTCTTTTATTACCTTAGGTTTTCTAAACCTTAGTACCAAAGATATATGAGCACATAGGAAAATTTAATCCTTAGTGTGAAATGGAAAGGGATGCGTAGACATAGAAAAAAGATAAAAGCCTTAGAATAATTGACATATTAAAGACGAAATTTCTTTTTAAAATTTGAACCTTACTGAACGAAATTAAATGATGTCATCATGACCAATCAAATTTTACCACTTCATTCCTCATGAAGAATCATCATCTATTCATCTCATCATCTGTGTTTTTGGGCCATCGATTTCTCATGCTCACCTTGGTCGTAGATCTACAAAATCTAATTCTAAGTAGTTGATTTTACATTCCAATGAGATGTCAAAATAGTGCATTGTGACTTTCAGTAATATTCTAAGCCATTGGATTTTTAGTTGTGATTCTAAGCCATCCATTTCTTACCCAATAAGATTGCAGCCTTGGTAATTATTTTTTCGATGAACATTTCTATATCCAATGAGCTTTCAGTTTAGTGCTTTGACTTTGTGGAAATTTTTTCTAGCCACTGGATTTTCCAACTATGATTCCTAGCCATATATTATGTCCTCCAATCATATTATAGTATATTGTATTTGACTTTGTGGAATATCTCTTAATCATAAGGTTTTCCAATAAGAGAGTTAGCCAAGAATAGTTTGCGACAGGTAGACGAAATGCAACCCACATGTTTATTTTCTCACGAACTCATCCCAGCCAAGAAAATGAATTTAATTTTTTTGAATTTAGAATTTTAGAATTTAGTCACGAATTTTTTAGCATATTTAACTTGAATGTTATTAAGTGTCATGGCTTTCCTTAGCAAAATAAAGGGGGTGTATGTAATTGAAAGCTTAGGGTTATTCAAATAATTTACCTTAGTTGATTTAAAAAAGGTGTATATGGATTTATGTGACATTGTATGGATATGTGATGTTAAATAAAATTGAATTTAACTTTGAATTGATTTTTGGTGCCAACAAGGATTTAAAATGGGTGATTTAGCTAGCGATAAAGCATACAATTAACCTAGGAATGCTTATATTTATTATGATTATGGTTTAAAACCTGATTTAATTGATAATGAACCTTATCTTATTGAAGCCATGAAATTAATGTATTATCAAGAGCTTAACAATTTTGTAGTGTAAAAATAGGGTAAAATTTCAAAGTGCCCGAAATATTATGAAACTTTTCATATTTCTAATTTAGCCAAATGGGTATCCATAATAGTTGAAATTAATATAAAATATGTTATGAATTGGAATATATAGCCTTTTGAAATGCATGTATTGTTATAGGGAATTAATGTTGCTGAATGGTATTTTTGTAGAATATTCAAAAATATTGATTATATGTATGTGTAACTGATACCATTGCAAATATAATATTTATATATTTACATAAATATTTGAATCACATCAAACAAATCTCTCTAGCAAAAATTATGGTCATTTTAGGCTTACAACTAATTATAGGAACAAAAGTGGCAGAATTTTAAAAACCCTAAAAGGCAGCTTAATTTTCCAAACTCTAAAAAGCAATTGAAGTTCAATGTGAGAAATATTAAAGGATATATGTAAAAAAAATTGTACAAAACTCAAAATTTCAAGTGGGTTCCCAATTGGGACAAGTTGTGCAATGGAAACAACAAAACCTTATGAGAACTCAAAAAATTAGAAATCTCGCCTACTGCAAAAAATATATAGCCTAGTGTGATTCAAGTACACAAGGATTCCAATAATTTCTTGTACAAGGTAGGATCAACACCATCACCTTCCATATACTTGTTTAAATTCAATCCAAGAGAATGTGGAGTAGAAACACATACAATTTTCCATCCTAAACCTTCTCGACAAGTCAACAACATACTTGGTTTAAGAGAGATAAATTCCATAAATTTTTTTCAACACCTAAATCCTCAAAAAATAATGTAAAAGACCAAGGATTTTCATCTCAAATATATACTTCAAATTCATCTTTGTTTCACTGATTTTGTCTAATCTATCACTTGTGATGAGAAGATCATCGACATAGAGCATAATAATAAGTATGACATCTCCATCAATGTTCTTCACATACAAGTTTGGATCATGGGGACTATTACAAAATGTTTGTACCATAAAGTAATCATCAATATTAGCATACCAAGACCTTCAATGTTTCTTGAATCTATAGAGAGATTTTCTCAACTTACAAACAAAGTGTTTCTTTCCTAAACATTCAAATACTTGAGGATGAGTTATGCATATTTCTTCATCAAGTTATCCATTCAAAAACTCAATTTTAACATCCATTTGGTGAAGAGACAATTTGAAATGAGTTTTAAAAGCTATAATAGTCTAGATAGTACAAATCTTGACCACTAGAGGAAAGGTTTTTGTGTAATCAATTCCTTCCTTTTGCGAATACCCTTTATCCAAATAATCTTACCTTATATTTGTCAATGGTTCTATTATACTTGAATCTAGTTCTATACACCCACTTATGTTTTTCCATATTATTCCCTTTAGGTAACTCTACAAATTTCCAAGTTCTATTTTCATTAAAGAGTCATATTCACTTTGCATAGATTATTCCCACTCAAGTTTCCCCTTAGCCTCCTCATAAGTTTATGGATCATTAGCTTTCATAATTGTGATCATTAAGGTATAATTAACTTGTTGATTCCTTTGATATATTTCTTGAGGGACTCTTGCTCTTCCTAGGAGGACTTGATTATTTCTCTTCAATAGAAGTTACCTTTGAAATTTCACCACTTTCAAAGGTTATATGTGGTACATCATCAATTGTGTCCACTTGTGGGATATGAGTGGGAGAGTATTGCATCATATCCTCAAACCCTTCATTGAACTTGACATCCCTACTTGTGAGTATATTGTACAAACTAGAATCATACAACATATATTATTTTTCTAAGCACCATAACGAACTAATACACACTTAACACTTTTTATATCAAATTTATTTTCTTTAATCTCATGAGGTATGCAAGAAAATGTCTCACATCTAAATATTCTTAAATACTTAAAATTTGGGTTCTTGCCACTCCATGCTTCCCATGGAGTGATGTTATTCAAGAAATTTGTAGGTGATATATTCAAAATATGATCTATTGTATTGATTACCAAAAGAAATAAAGGAATATCCTAGTATTGTAGCATGCATCGGCCCATCTCCACCAAGGTCTTATTTTTCCTTTCAGCTACACCATTTTTTGGGGAGTATACCTATTGGTCATTTCTCTCTTAATATTATGATGCTTATAAAAATATTTGAATTTTTATTGACATATTCTCCACCATTATCTATTTTTATCCTCTTTATCCTTTGCTCACTTCAATTTTCCATAAATGCTTTAAGCATTTCAAAATTTTCAAACACTTCATCTTTTTACTTGAGGAAGTATACCTAAACATTTCTTGAAATGATCATCAATAAATTATATAATTTACTTAGCCCCTCCATTTGATGGATGAATCATAGGCTCACATAAAACACTATGAACAAGTTCAATAGGTTCAATTGCCATCCAATTCAATTTTTCAAAATTTCTCTATGTTGTTTGCCAACCATACATCTTGTAAACACTTGTGTTTACTCTGATCAAAGGAATTCCAACTATGTTCATCTTTAAAACCATAGCCAAACTTAGAAAATTCAAATGACCAAACCTTTGATGTCTTAATTCACTTGTAGAGTCACCTTTAGTGAGCTAAGTCACCGTGTCTATAGATGCCATCACTTCCAACTCCTATAGCTACAAGCTTGAATCCATCATTAATGCTCTTTATCAAAAATTTATCTAAATAGAACTTAACCTTATAACCATGTTAAGTTATGTGGATTACTAATTTTTATTTTTTTTCTTAGCTTAAGCACAAGATTCAAATATTTTATTTTCAATTCCTTGAACCTTTAATATGAAGTGAAGTATCATCACTAAGGACTATCCTTGAACCTTTAAATTCTTCCAAAGATTCATAGAAGTTATTCTTGTAAGTCATGTATTGGCTAGCCCTTGAATCATTATGCCATGTGTCATCTAAACTTCCTTGAGCAACAAATGAGACTATCATAAAATTGTTATTGTGTTATTCCTCTCCTTCAACAAAATTTGACTGTATTCTTTGATAAAATTCTCTTTTTTCTCCTCCATATGATTTCTTATGGCGTTGATCACTCTTATGTCCTTCCTCTCCACAATTGTAACATTTAATGTATTTTTAGCTTCTAGTATTATTACTTTGTTTTTTCCATTCATGATGTTCTTTCTAAAAATTCTTCCTGTGCGATTATAATGCTTCTTTGATTACATTACCTTTTATTATTTCTTTGTTTATTTGCTTAATTTAGGAATGACATTCCTTGATTGAAATTCGTATCTAGCCATAGTTACTTGTGAACTCTTGCTAGAATCACCTATATACTTTTTAAGTCTATCTTTTTCATTCAACAAAGCCCCATACAATTATTTTAGTTCTATCTTATCTAATTGCCCTATCATCTCTAATGTGTATATCAAATTATGATATGCATTTGGAAGACTTTCAATAAAAAAAATTACAATATCTAAATATTAATATTTCATCTTCATAATTTCAAGTTGATTTCTTAAATTCTTGAATTGTGCAATGTGATCATTGATGTTACCACTTCCTTCATTTTTAGATGAGTCAATTGCCTTTAATGTTCATAACTTTTAATTTTCTAGGTCTCTCGTATATTGATTATAAATTCTCCCACACTTTTTTTATTGTTTTGAGATCTTGAAAATGGGGCCTGATGGTTGGATTAATTTATCACAAACAAAAATTGCTTAAACATGCATATCCATCTTATCCCATTTTGCATGTTCATTGACATTTTTAGATTTGTTTTATATTGCTAATTCCCATAGTCCTTTCATTTGTAGAATTAATTCAATCTGACAATTCCAATGTGCATAATTAGGATAATTCAATTTTGTAGTGACCATAAAATTTGAGATTTCAAATGATGAGGCTATAGCTGGAAGAAGATAACACCACAAACACAAGAAATACTCCATATAGATACAAAGCTTAAACCTCTGCACCAACACACAAAATAACGTCTTTTACTATTGTGCATTGGTGTTGGCCTTCTTAATAAGCCACCCTCTCCAGGACTTACAAAAAAAATATCATGCAATTTCAAACCTAAAATTTATAATTGCCTCCAAGGGCTTAAGCTTTAATGTCTCAAAAAAAATTGTAATCTGCACTTGTATGCAAAATATAAAAACCCCTTCAAAATTATATATTTAACCAAAGATTAAAATTTGATGTCCACATCTTGCTTTGGAGATGTATATAGGCCCATAATCTTATTGAATGGTAATTGAAGAAAGCCATGACAACTAGCTCCATTGCTTTTGATATCCCTTCCCTTCTTCATGAGTAGCACAAACCAGTTTAATGTTACAAAATGGAACAACACTCCATAGATCCAAACCAAATGTTTGAACCCAAGGAATGCTCCAAGGTCACCTACAAAATGAATCTCTCTTCATATCTAGACAACACAATCTAAATTAAACAATAAATGGGATCTGACTTTGATACCATGAAAAAATGTGCAACACTATATATTATTCTAAAGGCTCATCATCTAAAATATTTTTTCCATTATCCTAAACACAAATATATATATATAATTACTCTTTCCCTATGAAAGTAAAATGACAATAAATTAAACACCTCATCAATCACTTTCAAAAACATTAAAACAACTAAACAATCACCAACTCACTATACAATCAACCCATTGTGTCTTCATCGAATCACCAACTTTATAATACCTAAACAATCATAAGTAACATTACCACTTCACCATTAAGATGTTGCTCCACACATCAAAAGAATCTCATTCTCATTGCCGTCATTGAGACCATCCGTGCCTTTCTCACCAATCCCCATACACATTAATGTGCCAGCCTATGCCAGATGTGCAAGCTATTATCGGCGTTTTTTTAGGCATCACTACGTACGCAACACGACAATTCAGGTGTAGCAGCTTAATAAGCTTAAATATGTAAATCACAAGTTCGCCAATGTACGTGTAAATTATAATTAAAATGTTTTGTAGTATGTGAGGTCTCACGTTATATAATGTTCTAAAAGATGGTTTTATTGTACTAAATATCGTATTCAAATGGTCAAAGAACAGCAACCATATGGTTTCATTTTTTAGGTTTAAAATTCAATCTAGGATTTGTATGTGATTGTATATTATAACTCTGGTAAACTCAACTTTCCTAAAATAAAAACACCTAACCTTAAATATCTATAATAAAAACATTTTATATTAACTAAAACAAAAAAATAAAAAACAAATAAAAAATAAAATAAAATAAAAATCGTATCTAAAAGTCAACCACTAAAAAATTGTTTGCCACAACCTCACTTTCTATATATAGCCAAGCAAACCAGCGTCAGCTTAGGCTGCGCTCTTCAATGTTCCATTTGGTTTTTTAACCATAGGTCTTTGGTGAGGGTTCATTATATTTCCCACATTATAATCTTATAAAATTTTGAATATTTATTTAAAATTTTAAAATTATATTTTATTAAAATATTTAAATTAAAATGTTTTTAAATTTGTATCAAAATAAATTAAATAGAGGATGTGTAAAATACAATTGGACGAGTTTGGAGTACCAAACATCTGTCGTGAAAAAAACGCCAGTGTCATCTGCTGCCAACTTTGTTAATTTAAGAAATTACACGTAAGTTGACGAACTCGTTAAAGACGGAGTCCATCGGTAATTTACGTATAAAAAAGACCAACCGGATTGTCGTGTTGCATAACGAGAAAGTGACAATAATAAATAGTTTTGACCTGTCGTACATAGCTTGGATCGGAGACAGAGAAATGAAATCAATGAAGGCCATTGGGAATAGGATCACTTTGAAAAGTGGGGGAATCATCTTAGGTGGATCAGGTGATTGTCCCCTCTAGATTTCTAAAGGTGGAATTTGTCATGATAAGACAGGTACCGAAATTTTATTATAGATGAATCGTCATTGCTGTTGACAGCCTAGGTGTGATTGTTTAGGTGATGAGTTGAATTATAGGGAGTTGATGATTGTATGATTGTTTTAATGTTTTGATGGTTATTGATAAAGTGTACCAGTTTAGTGTTTATGGAGTTTTTTTTTTTTTTAAGGTTATTTCAAAATTTTAATATATTTTATAAAAAATAAAAACATTATGGTAATGAAATAATAAATTTATATTGAAATGATGTTTTTCTTTCGTAATTTATATTTTGTTTTGTTACATATTTTTTCAAAGTCAAATCTTTATTTATTGTTTAGATTTGCTTTACATTGTTTCGAAGTGAAGAAAGATCTATATTGCAGGCGATCTAGGAGCATTTATTGGGTTCAAGGAACTAGTTTTGATATGTGAAGTGGTGTCTCATTTGGAAACATACAACTAGTTTGGTGTTGTTGGTGGAGGAAAGGTATAAAAAGCAATGAGGGATCTCCTAAGACATGGACAACAATTTTTTATTTTTTATTAATTAATTTTAAAAAAAAGTAAGCCACTTTTATATTTTGATTGTAAGTGGAGATTGCAATTTTTTTTTCTTTTTGAGACATTAAAGCTTAAGCCTTTGGAAGCAATTGTATATCTTTCAATTTGAAATTGCATGATATCTTTTTAAAGTCCTTCAAAGGGTGCTCATTAAGAAGGTCAACATCAAGGCACAATTGTAAAGAGACTTCATTTTCTTTGTCGATGTAGGGGTTTAGTTCATCAAGCTTCAATATCTATGTGTAGTATTTCTTGTGCTTGTGGAGTTGTGACTTCTTCTAGCTATGGCCTTATCATATGAAAGCTTAAAATATTATGGTTACTTTAATATTGGATGGTTTCAATTACGTAAATTGGAAATGTGAAATGTGAAATTGAGTTGATTCTACAAATGAAATTATTATGGTAATTAGAAATAGAAAACAAAATTAAAGATGTTTGTGAGTATGCAAAACGAGATAAAATAGATAAGAATATCCAAGAAACTATTTTATGGTAAATTAGTTTAACAATCTGACCTTATGTTCAATATCTCAAAACACCAAAAGAAGTGTGGGAGAATTTACAATAAATGTATGATAGAACCGGAAAATTAAAATTTATGGACATTGAAAGGTAATTCAATCATATAAAAATGAAGGAAGGTGATAGAATGAATGATCATATTGCACAATTAAAGAGTTTAAGAAATCAACTTGCAACTATGAAGATGAAATATGAAGATCCAAAGATTATATTTTTTTATTGAAATTCTTCCAAATGCATAACATAATTCCATATGCATATTACAGCTAAAGGGATAATTTTATAATATAAAACTAGAATATTTGTATGAAGATTTTTTGAATGAAGAGAATAGACTTAAAAAGTATACATGTGAGTTTAGAAGGAGTTCACAAACATTTATGGCTCGAGGTAATCAAAGAAATCAACAAATAATTAATCAATGTTGATGGAATCGATAAAAGTATTATAATCAACAAAGAAATAATTTTTAAAAGAAGGAAAGCAATGGTGAAAGCAAAGGGATAATACTAGAAGGAAAAAATGTATCACATGTTACAATTGTGGAGAATAAGGACATAGGAGTGATCAATGCCCTAAGAAAATATATGGAGGAAGATAATTTTATCAAA
Source organism: Wollemia nobilis (assembly GCA_028583015.1). NCBI lineage: Eukaryota > Viridiplantae > Streptophyta > Pinopsida > Araucariales > Araucariaceae > Wollemia > Wollemia nobilis. The sequence continues at coordinate 231,865 of JAQPPZ010014872.1, read as the reverse complement.
AAGGATAGTCAAGGAGGGGAAGAATAGAGTAAAAATATTTTGATAGCCTCATTTTTTGCTCAAGAAATTTTAAATAACTCATGGTATATTGATTCTAAGGCTAGCCAACACATGACATACAACAAGAACTTATATGATATACAAGTTTTGTTCAAGGAGAGGAAGAAAAAAGTAAAAATATTTTGATATCCTCATTTGTTGCTCAAGGAATTTTAAATAACTCATGGTATATTTGTTCCAAGGCTAGCCATCATATGACATACAACAATAACTTCTATGATTCATTGGAAGAAGTGAAAGGTGCAAATATATTTCTTGGAGATGATACTTGGCATGAAGTTGAAGGAATAAGTTTAATTCCAATGAAAGTACATGATTGTAATGAGCCTCATCACATGACCATTGATAGCAGATGGATTGTTGGATTATATTTGTCTTTTCTTCCTAGAATTTGGTATTATTGATGGTTGTTATGCATGCAGTTCTAGGTACATACCTTTGATATATGAAAAAGGGTCAATGGGAAAAGGTAAGTGAGATATGATGATGGTGACTCGTGCATTTCATATAGTTACATTCATTTAGATGCATCTTTGGAGAATGGATTACCTTGTATGAATTTTTTATTTGAAATATACACTTGTGGTCGAAAAAGAATGTTGAATACATAAGAACCTCGATGGCAATGAAAATATTTAGAGCATGGGAGCCATCCTTTAGTAAACCATTTGGTGATTTAAAGATGTTTTGTATGCATATTATTGAGTTTGTAAATTGACATTGGATTAAAAATAAAAATAAGAATATATATTAATTAATAAATAAAAAGTAAACAATGGGGACTTTAAATAAAATAAAGTTAGCATATTGTTTTATTTTAGAGCATAGTGGATGTTTGTTGTGGATATGGTGAAGTGGAAGTGCTTATTGTTCACTTGTTGTAATCATTCTTGAGAATAGGAAAGAAAAAAAAAGAAAGAAAGAATGAAAAATAAAGATTCACAAGTTTATACTAAGAGCATATCCTAGAATAGGGTAAGAAGTAGATATGAGGGAACCTACTACTTTGCAAAAGGCCTATGATTTGGCCAAGAAATCTGAAATATATTTGAAATCCTATTTTGACTATGAAGGGCTAGACAAGCAAGGTAGGGAAGCATTAGGGAAAAGAAATAGCACAGGTTTTGTTAACTGGAAAAATAACACACAAACAAATATTACTCTAAGCATGATGGAAAGAATGACCGAAAATAAGGGAATTTTAGAAAAAATATTCCAAAAAAAAATCATTCTTCCAACAACTGTGATAAAGGAAACAATATACAATCACAAGGATGTATTAATTCTCCATATGTAGATAAAATAGAAGAGGGACAAAAATAGAAATAACATCCAGGACTAAAAGAAGGAAGTTATCTTTGTAGAGGATCATATTATGCCAGCAAATACCCACTAAGAGCAAAAATGTGTTCAAAATGAAAAGAACCAATGCACAAATAAAATACACCTAAATATTCCCCACATAATATTTATGCAGCTACAAAAAACCAGAATCTTGATGGTAAAGCCACATCACTATTAATTAGAGGTAACATTTTTGTTAGGAATGTTAAAATATTTATTGATAGTAGTGCTACAAATAGTTTTATTTCCACTAACTTAGCTAAAAATATTTTAGAAAGACCAGCAATATTGGCTCATGGGTGGAAGGTCGAGTATAGTTCAGGATAAACCTACTCTACCCTATGGCAGAAATCACCTTACCTAGTGGAATAATAGTATGATATTTGTATGTAGCATCTCTGCATGCTTTTAACATAATCCTATGAATGTATTTGTTACAAGAACATAAGGCAATAATCAAATTTTAGGATAGATGGATTGAGTATACAAAAGATATGGGTGTTATGCAAAGGGTATATAGCATACAAGGAGATTTTCAATATCATATCCCATCGGTAATGCAACTTAAGAAAGCTATAAAGGAATGAGGCATGGTTTATATAGTTAGGATAAATGAAATTGATAAAGAGAAGAAGGAAGATGTGTTTTAGAAACATCCAATTCTTCAGGATATTATGGATGCTTTTCTAGACGATTTACCTGCATTACCTCATAAATAAGAATTTGAATTTACTATTGAGCTTCAACTTGGAATAGAACCCATATATAGAGCTCCTTATAGAATTAATCCCATGCAAATATGGTGGATGTAATTCCTCACAAAATATTATTTTGGTATTGAGTATATTAAGGTAAAAGAGAATAAATTCATCGATACATTGAGTAGAAGAAGACATATAGCAGTTTTGTCACACATCAATATCCTCTTGATGGGACAAGTCAAGGAAATGCAAAATCAAGATGCTTACTACAACCAAATTTGGGAAAATATGGAAAGGAAACCCGATGAAAACAAGGACTTTGGCTTATGGATGAAATTATTGACTATTTTTATTTTAGAATGCAAATAATTGTTCCTTATTGAAAAAGTAAGATGTGAATATTAATGTGGGATGTAGGATAATTTCATGTTTGGTTTTGTGAAGACCTACATTTTATATATGAATATGATGTTGCTAATGAAAGTGCACTTTTGCAGGAATAGGTCTCTTCATGGTGGCAAAAAGAATTAACCATCGAGAAAATATTACCTTGGGGAAATGATGTGATGGGTTATTTTTCGGATTATTTAAAAAGGGAAACATGAATGGATGCCTTTTCATGAAGATGCATATCATAAAATGCATAAGAATAGATGTATCAAGTTTAAGTTGGAATTCCTCTTGCATAATAGTTTTCCTTTATAAAAGAGTTTTAATTGATTTAGACTTTGGTTGCAAAAGAAATGAATGCTAGTTTATTTATGTATTTTCCTTTTGAAATAGCATATAAGGAATTCACACTTGTAGATAAATTATAATGAAAAATATTATAGTTTATTAAAAAAATGAATTACCTTTATTGTTTTCATAGAAAAGAATATATTGTGCCTTGTATAATTTAATATTATATTGAAGGAATCCAATGAAACCAAGTGTTGACTCATACTTTAGAGTCATAGTTGAGAACCCTTGAACGAGAAGAAAACTATTGTTTTTAAATTTGAATTGGGCTTGGGAGTGATTTTGGTCAATCATGATATTGAGGTTGGCCAAGATACTTTGCATTGATGGTTAAAACAAGTGGATATTAAATGGAGTTTGTTAAGAAAATGTGGAGAACCAAAAAATAGGGAGCGATGAAGGTGGACGATGAAAGAGAGGTAAAGATATTTTCATTCTAGAATGAGAATGAGGGGGTGAAGAAAAAAACAAAAGGAAGGAAGAAGAAACATGAAGGGAGAGCAAGGTGGAGGAATATCGAGAGGAGTTACCACAAAAAATTTGTAGGAAGGAAACAAAGTTGTTTTAATTCTTTTGTTTGCTTTTGATGTTTCTGGATACTTGGTTGATATAATGCTTCGATTTAAATGTTAGCTATATTTCAACTAGTTATAGTTTAGAACAGTGTTGTATTTTTAATATTAAAGAAAAACTTAGCCTTTAGCTAGTGGGAATTGACTTAGTTGGAATGACTTAGATTGAGTTGAATACTCTCTTTTAAAACTTGTAAAAGAAAATAAGATTAGGAGTTTTGCTATATGGGTATGGATCGTTTGAGTGTTTTATATTAGTGGCTCATATTCAAATGTGTGAGTGCACAATTATCTATTTGGAAATAGTAGATCTCGATGAACCCAAGAGTATATAGAGAATGTGTCTCCTGAAAGAAGCAAACCTTACATACTGTATTCCAGTTGTGTTTGTTAGAAAATGGATTGCTTTTAGGATAGTAGATTTTAAATGATATTATATCATATATGTGCTTGTCAGTATTTATAAAAGAATTATTGAGTTTGTTTAGAAAATGAACGAAGGATCATTATGTACTTTGGAAACATTGTTGGGTATGTTTGTGGTAAAACAACTCAGTGTTGTGTTTTAAAATGAGTTATGATAGATATGTGCTTTGGAAACATTGTTGGGTACATTTGTGGTAAAACAACTCAGTGTTGTGTTTTAAAATGAGTTATGATAGACATTTTATAATCTTAAATAAGAATGCTTCCTATGTCTTTGTTTTATCATTGGAAATAGAATGATGTTAAAAGAATAATGCATTCATGTTGAAAGACTTCATTGGGAGTTGATTGTCTATTATAGGGTAAGTGGATATACACTAGTGGTGGAATGAAACACCTTACCTAATGAAGGAGATCCATATATAATCCCCTTGTAAAGGTAATCATTCTCAAAAGTGAAAGGAAGCAGTAGAGGTGAAGTCATCTAGTTTGAGCTATGAAGACGGGAAACAAATTATTCTTTTAATAAATATTGCTAGTGAAGATGCTCGAGTGGATAAAATGATATATTTTGGTTTGCCAAGTTGATGAAATATCTTCAACAAGAATGCTCCTACTCATGAAGAGGTTGTGAGCTTTAAGCACCTCTCATGTTCATTAATTAAAAGATATGATGGGCTGGTACTTACATGCATATGAATGTGCAATATTACCTTTGGGAATGGAATTAGGATAAGCACATTTGTTGTAGGACAATCATAATGTAACTTGTGTTTTGAGTGTTCTCACAGGTGTTGATTCGGCTCAGTTTGAGACGATATCATAATGTTAAGATGATGATAAATAATTTGTAATTTTAGAAATCATTTTGTACCATTCATTACAATTACTTTGTGATGATGCGAGAGAACCCATTATCAATAATATTAGGTGCATCTAAATTAAAAGGTATTATGAGTGTGAGCTTTGTGATAAGACTCTTATGCCATGGGGAAGTCAATGGGTTCGACTTTAAAAAAATAGAATGGTTGTTTGTATGTGTTTATTAATATGATTGGACCAATGTGGACTCTTTAGGAGTTAATTAAGAATCTAAGAGTGTTGGTTTTTTGCATGAGCGCATAGAAGGAATTATTGCTAGTAAAACCTATCTTTTATGTAAGAGATAATCCACCTTGAGATTCGATGTCATTATGACAAGATAATTCTATCTTAGATTTGAAAGGTCAATTAAGTGGTTCATAAGGATAGAATCAATTAAGGTGCATGGCCTTCTAGAAGAAATCTAATAGAATAGATACAAGAGACTAATATTCACTATGAGTTGAAAATGAGCTCAAGAATGGATAGACTAGCTCCCAATTGATGTGAGAGTTAGTAAAACACCCATTGCACTAAATGCACTCACACTAAAGGACTTGTGTGAGGAGCATGGATTAGTTGCGCTCCTTTCAATTGACTGAAATATAATTAAGCTATCTCATGTGGCCAATGAGATGAATAGTTTAAGAGGGTGTAACACCTAGTACTCTCACATAGATGGAATTATGTGAGTAGTGGAGATTGGTGTAATGAATATTAAACTATCCAAGGTTTTAGATCCCTTTCCTGAGAAGTAGTATTCAAAGATGTGTATATATTCTAAAAAATAATAATAATAAGTGGTTTGGTGTTTAGAATTTGGGTGTTGAAATTTTGGTATTAGAGCATGGTTCATATTGGAATAGGTTCATTGCGTAAGACTAGTTACAATGTGTGATAGAAAATATATTTAAACCATAACAAATGTAGAAAACTAGTAGAAGTAAACCTATTTGGATAATAGAGTGGAAATGAAACATAGTTAGGAGTAGGAGTTATAATTTGAAAGAAATAATTGCTAATGAAAATTCTACTATCTCTTTTGTGTGTGTGGCTAGGGACAATGCCACCAAATAAAAGAAGAGTAAGTGTTTCCCCATCAACAAGGCAAACATGACAAACTAATAATAAGGGGTTTGACTATGAAGGATGAAGAACACAAACTTATACTGAGAGGGGGGGTGAACAGTATATGAACACTTTTTACTTTATTTCCAAATCAATATCAATTAATGTCCTTAATTGCAATAAATAAATATAGTAGTGTGCATTAATAGCTCAGATAGCATTTGTAAGCAAGAGCACAAGTCACCACACACAATTGAGACACAAGATTTAATGTGGTTCCCCCAATGTGGGGTACTACACCAGATAATCTCCTTATAATATTTCACACAAAAATAAGGATACTTATCCAGTACAATGATTTCTATGATTTGCTCAAAGCTAGGCAATAACAAGTTCACAAAAAACTTGTCCAAATCTGAATAACAAGCTCACACAGAACTTGTCTAAAACTGAATAATAAGTTCACACAAAACTTGTCCAAAACTGAATAACAAGCTCACCAAGAATTTGTCTAAATTTGCTATCACCAAGAACTTGTCCAAATCTTCTCTAACAAGCTCACCAAGAACTTGCCCAAAAATATGCTCCAACAAGCTTACCAAGAACTTGTTCAATTTTTCTCTAGCAAGCTCACCAAGAACTTGCCCAAATTTGCTCTAACAAGCTCACCAAGAACTTGTTCAAATCTGCTATAGCAAGCTCACTAAGAACTTGCCCAAATCTGCTCTAGCAAGATCACCAAGAACTTTCCCAAATATGCTCTAACAAGTTTGTCCCAAAACTATCCAAAAAGATGTCCACCAAGCTATCCCAAAACTATCCACAAAGCCATCCCAAAACTGTCCACAAAGCTATCCCAAAATTTTCAACAAAGGTTGTCCCAAAACTATCCACAAAGGCTATCCCAAAACTGTCCATAAATGTTGTCCCAAAACTGTCCACAAAGGCCTTCTCAAAGGCTCAACCAATCATTCTCAAGTAGTAATTAAATATCATCCACAAATCTATCAAGGCAAAGCTCAAATATGAACTCAACAATGAATGGCAATGTACTCTTCAATGGATGAAAACAATGATCCACAATGATCTCAACTCAACTCAAATCAACTCATAGAAGCATAAAGATAATTGTTAGAGACTCAATATATTCTAATCTTAATATCAAATCAAATCAGAATTATGGAATATTTTGTTTCATGGAACTTGACCAATCACCTCACACAATCACTTGACTTGGCTTAATCAACTCAACTCAACCAATCATCACATGAACTACTCTTTCTTACAAAAACTCTAGTCCAAGCATGTATCAACCAAATCAAATGTTTCCAACAATTCTCAACCATAAATCTAACATAACAATGATACTCATGTTCTTTTCAAGTTCTTTCACAACCAATAAGATTCAACAACTATGCTTATAAAACAAGGTTTAAAAACAACTCTCAAACCAAAAAACCTTGAAGCATTTAACCAACCACTTTTGAAAAGGAAACCACAATCAATCCTTTTCACTCCAATGATATTTCAAAAATAAACCACCATAAACAATCAAAAGGAGAATGTGCCCATACCTTTTTGATCCCAAGAAGTTTTCCACAAAATCTGCCAAAATAAATACAACTTTCCTTTCCAATCTCAATAAGGGACTTCAAATGATAATCACAAGATAAGAATAACTCAATTTACACCTTTTTACTCCAACTTAATAAACACATCCACCAAAGTCCTTTTTAATAAAACTCTTATCAAAAGTAATAATCAATAAGGCTCTCAAAAATATTTTATAACAACTCCTTAGTTATCCTAAATATTAATTTTCAATTTCATGAATATCAAAATAAATCAACAACTCATCCACCTTTGAAAGAATAATCACAGCCCCTAAAAAGATAAATTTTAATTAAAAACTTTAATTATTCCTTAACCACCTTATAACTCCTATCCTAGGGCATCAACAAAATTAATTTGAGCAAAACATAATTACCTCCTCAAGGGGATTCGAACCCCCAACTTGCACACACCACGAGCGCCTTAGCCGCAGCTAAGGTTGCCACACGAGCTAGCCACTTGTTAGAAAGGAAAAGGTATGATGTGCCTTAAGTCCTTCCTCCCTTCCATGCAAACCAAAAGTGATTTGAGCGCTTTCCTTCAAATGCCTTCGAATGTAGTCAAGGATATTTGAACCTTGACATAAAGCGTTACCACACACCTTAACAAAAGTAAATTTCCAATGCACCACTCTGCCCACAATGTCTTGGAATTTTGATCAACCTTGGATTTATTCGTTGTCTCCATTTTCAAAATGATTTTCACACGAGCTCTCTTCGGATGCTTAGCCAATTATTAACACAGGCAAGATTTAATTTCAAATGAACCTTAGGATCCCCATTTATATAGTCTTCTCGTCATTTTCTATGACGTCGACGCATTATTTATTTTCCCTCTTTCTTTAGACGTCGATGCTACCTTTAATTTTAATTTTAAAATTTTAATTTTAATTTTAAATAATTTAAATATAAACTAAATATTTAAAATTAAATATCTCCATCACCGAGGCACCTTTTTCTATGAAACGAAAGGCCAAATTGGGTTCTAAGAAAAATCCATTTCAAATCTGCCATCCATGGTTTTAAATAAAACCTTTTATTTTGCCTATCATGGTTTTCATAAAAACCCTAAATTTATCCATGCTTTCCAAAATATCATCTGCCCATCAAAAATCAATGTGATCCATATGACATCAATGATTCATGTGACATAAAATAAATCAAATTGCCAACAATCTCCCCGTTTGTCATTGATGGCAACACCTCTAAAGAAAAAATCACAAACACTCCAAAAACCATCTCTGGGAATCAAAGCTACTCCCCTTGACTCAATAATCTCTATGGAGGCTGCTCCCCCTAACTCAATGCTCTCTTTGGAGACTGCTCCCCCTTACTCAATGCTCTTCCCCTTACTCAAATCTCTCCCCTTTTGACATCAATGGCAAAAGGGACACCTATGGGGCTAAAATATATGACTCTTAAACTTAGCCCCCTCATCACCTTCTCTCTTTAGGTGATTAATTTTGAAGTGGGAGTACTTTTACTCCCATATCACATTATTTATTTCCTCTATCAACTTCCTTCCATGTTTTTTTGATATCCTTATCTTGATGAATTACTTGATCTTCCTATCTAGAACCTGTTTGACCTTCTTGCCTTGAACCTGTTTGACCTTCTTGCCTTGAAACTGTTTGGAATTGAGTCCTAAACCATTTTGTAATATGTCCAAAGTTATTTCAATTAAAACACTTGATATTGTAGCCTTTGGATGGAGCCCATGTCCTGAATTCATTCTTAAAATAATTTCCATATTCATTCCTTTCCTAAACCCTGTATTGTGAAGCTCTGTTTTCATGACCATTATGACCATAAATTCTAAATTGTGAAGCTCTAAAACCAAAACCATGTTGCTCATTTCATTTGCACTAAAAATATCTATGACCAATCATGTTACATGAGAAGTAATGCCACTGAAAACCATACCTTATTCCTTTGAGGTTTCTTATAGCAAAATCAAACTTCTTTGATCCATAGACCCTACAGTGTATACCCCTTGTGTCCAAATCCATTACAATAAAAACAATATCCTTGAAAAGCCCTTTGTTCATGCCTTGGTTCTTCATACCTTTCTTGACCATTATCCTTATAATCATTTTCAACTTGTGCATTGCATCCTTGAACTTTATTTGTAGTATCTAAATCCTCTTCCTTAGTTTCTTCCATGTTTTTCTCAAGTATTTCTTTTGATTTTGAACTTGATTCACCTATCTCAAAAAAAGAACCAAAATGAATATTTGGAGCCATAGAAACTTTGGAACTTTCCTCACAAATCTTAGGTGCTTCCTTGATTTCATATTTTAGAAATTCCTTTTCTTTTGAGTGTGATTCTCCAATCCTAAAATATGAGACCCTTGGTGCTTTGTAATATTCCTCTTCTTTTTATTTATTTGTGTCAAGTAGCAACTTGGCAACCATCTCTATAGACTTTGAAACACAAGTTTCCTTCTTATTTAAAACATCTTGACCTTTTTAGTCATGTGATGGATCAAATTTCTCAAGTAAGGAATATTTCAATTCTTTCAAATCTTTAACCTCTTGTAGTTGCTCATGGATAACATTGAAGTCTCCCTTTAGATCATCTAATATATTATCCTCTTGCTTAACTTCTTCTATTTGGAGTGAATGTTCTTATTCTACTTCTCTTATTCTATAGAAAAAACCTTCTTCATCTTCACTATCACTAAGATCATTGTAATCTTCTACAGAAAGCAAACTCTCAAGATTTATTTCACCATACCGGTTTCCTTAATGTGTCATCTCATCTTCACTATCACTGAAACCATTGCAATATCCCGATCTATGATCTCTTTGACCACACACAAAGCATTGTTCTCTTTCACCTTCTATTCCTAGGAATACATGTTCTTCATTTTCATTATCTGACTTGTCTCTATCATTGTGATCTAAGCTATCACTTGCTTCTACAATGTAGTAATATTTCTTTACCTTACGAAAAAATTTCTTCTTCTCATACCTGGTTTGCTTGTATTTATCATCTTTATCATGCTTATGCTTTCCATCTTCTTTTCTTATGTGACCCTATTTTTCATCATCACTGTTTTCTTCATGTGGACACATGTATGCATAGTGACCAAGATCACCACACTTGTAGCATATTTCTTTCCTTATATCCCTAAAATTATTTGATTCCTTATTCCTTTTGATGAAGTTAGCTTCCTCATCATTATCTGAACCTCTACTTATTTTTGAAACTTTCCCTTTCTCTTTTTTTGAAGCCTTGAATGCAATCTCTTTTATTGGAACCTGATGCTTACTTACCCTCATCTCATAAGTTGTGAGAGTACCTTGCAATTCTTCCATTGTTAGCTTATTGATATCCATTGTCTCTTCTATTGCTGAAACCTTATAATCATATTTCATGGGAAGTGATATCAAAATTTTTTGAGGAACTTCTGATTCTTTCATCTAAAAACCTAGGCCTCTCATGGTGTTAATAATCTCATCAACACAAAGTAAAAAATTTTCAATATCTTCATAATCCTCCATTTTCAATTACTCAAATATTTTTCTATGAGTTTGTAGTTTTGCCAAATTTACCTTGGAATCTCCTTCATAAGTATTTCGCAACTTGGTCCGCATCTCATTATCTAAATTACATACCATGACATTTGCAAAATCTATCTCATGAAGCCCACTCAAAATATAATTCATTACTTTTGCATTTATCTCAACCAATTTCTTGATAGTCTTATCTACCTCGGGATCACCTTCAACCCTATACTATTTTTCAACCATTTTCCATGCCTCGTATCCTTGTGATATCAAGTAGTTCTTCATATTCATGTTCTATAAATCATAATTGTTATCATCAAATAATGGAGCCTTATTTGTAGATGATCCATTCTATGAAGTCATTTGTGTTCTTGTATAATATGCCTTCAAGTTGTTAGCCTTTTCGAAGGAACCCGCTATGATACCAATTAAATAACACAAGCTTATACTAGGAGGGGGTGAACAATATAAGACCGCTTTTTATTTTTTTTCCAAATAAATATCAATTAATGTCCTTAATTGCAATAACCAAATATAGCAGTATGTATTAATAACTTAGATAGCAATAATAAGCAAGAGCACAAGTCACCACACACAATTGAGACACAAGATTTAATGTGGTTCCCCCAACGTGGGGTAGTCCACCAGATAATCTCCTTATAATATTTCACACATAAATAAGGATCTTTATCCAATACAATGATTTATTTGATTTGCTCAAAGCTAGGAAACAACAAGTTCACATAGAACTTGTCCAAATATGAATAACAAGCTCACACAAAACTTTTCCAAAACTGAATAACAAGTTCACATAGAACTTGTCCAAAATTGAATAACAAGTTCACATAAAACTTGTCCAAAACTGAATAACAAGCTCACACATAACTTGTCCAAATATGCTTCAACAAGATCACCAAGAACTTGTCCAAATCTGCTCTACCAAGCTCACTAAGAACTTGCCTTAAATCTGCTTCAACAAGCTCAAAAATAACTTGTTCAAATATGCTCTAGCAAGCTCACCAAGAACATGCCCAAATCTTCTATAACAAGCTCACCAAGAACTTGTTCAAATATACTCTAGCAAGCTCACCAAGAACTTCCCCAAATATGCTCTAGAAATCTCACCAAGAACTTGCCCAAATTTTCTCTAACAAGCCTATCCCAAAACTATCTACAAAGCTATCCACAAAGTTGTCCCAAAACTGTCCACAAAGCTATCCCAAAACTGTCCACAAAGGCTATCCCAAAACTGTCCACAAAGATCTCCCAAAATTGTCCATAAATGCTGTCCCAAAACTATGCACAAAGGCTGTCCCAAAATTATCTACAAAAGCCTTCTCAAAGGCTCAATCAATCATGCTCAAGTAGTACTCAAATATCATCCATAAATCTATCAAGGTAAACCTCAAATATGAACTCAAAAATGAATGTCAATGTACTCTTCAATGGATGACAACAATGATCCACAATGATCTCAACTCAACTCAAGTCAACTCATAGAAGCATAAAGAGAATTGTTAGAGACTCAATATGTTCTAATATCAATCTCAACTCAAATCAGAATTATGGAATATAGTTTATTTCATGGAACATGACCAATCACTTCACACAATCACTTGACTAGGCTCAATCAACTCAACTCAACCAATAACCATAGGAACTACTATTTCTCACAAAAACTCTAGTCCAAGCATGTATCAACCAAATAAAATATTTCCAATAATGCTCAACCATAAATCTCACATAACAATGATACTCATGTTATTTTCAAGTTCTTTCACAACCAATGGGCTTCAACAACTATGCTTGTAAAACAATGTTTAAACACAACTCTCAAACCAGAAAACCTTGAAGCATTTAACCAACCACTTTCGAAAAGGAAACCACAATCAATCCTTTTCACTTCAATGATATTTCAGAAATCAACCACCATAAACAATAAATAGGGGAATGTACCCATACATTTTTTATGCCAAGAAGTTGTCCACAAAATCTGCCACACTAAATACAACTTTCCTTTCCAATATCAATAAGGGTTAATGGAATTCAAATAATAATCACAAGATAAGAATAACTCAATTAACACAATTTTACTCCAACTTAATAAACACATCCACCAAAGTCCTTTTTAATAAAACCCTTATCAAAAATAATAATCAATAAGGCTCTCAAAAATATTTTATAACAACTCTTTATTTCTCCTAAATCTTAATTTTCAATTTCATGAATATCAAAATAAATCAACAACTAATCCACCTCTGAAATAATAATCACAACCCTTATAAAAATAAAGTTTAATCAAAAACTTTAATTATTCCTTAACCAACTTATAACTCCTATCCTAGGGCATCAACGGAATTAATTTGAGCAAAACGTAATTACCTTCTCAAGGGGATTCAAACCCCCAACTTGTACACACCACGAGTGCCTTAGCTACGGCCAAGGTTGCCACACGAGCTAGCTGATCATTTGAAAGGAAAATGTATGACGTGCCTTAAGTCCTTCCTCCCTTCCACGCAAACCAAAAGTGCTTCGAACACTTTCCTTCCAATGCCTTTGAATGCAATCAAGGAGATTCAAACCTTGACGTAAAGCGCTGCCACACACCTTAACAAAAAGCCAATTGCCAATGCGCCACTCTGCCCACAATGTCTTGGAATTTTGATCAACCTTGGATTTATTCATTGTCTCCCTTTTTAAAAGGATTTTTGCATGAGATCTCTTCGTATGCTTAGCCAACGATTAACACAATTTGTCTTTAATTAATTTAAAATTAAAATTTAATTTTAAATAATTAAAATTCAAACTAAATATTTAAAATTAAATATCTCCATCATCGGGGCACCATTTTCTATGAAATGAAAGTCTAACCTAGGTTTTAAGAAAAACCCATTTCAAATCTACCATCCATGGTTTTAAATAAAACCTTTTATTTTGCCTATCTTGGTTTTCACAAAAACCCTGAATTTATCCATGCTTTCCAAAATAGCATCTGCCCATCAAAATTCAATGTGATCCATATGACATCAATGATCCATGTGACATCAATGACAACATAAAATAACTCAAATTTCCAACAAAGGGTTATACAAGCAGGGTAGGGAAGCATTGAGAAAAAGGAATAGTGCACGTTTTGTTAAATGGGAAGAACAATAGGTAAAAAAATATTCCTCTAAGCATAATGGAAGGAATGATTAGAAATAAGGTAAGTTCAGAAAAAGGTTCCAAAAAAATAATCATTCTTACAACAACCGTGACAAAGGAAACAATATACCATGACAAGGACATGTTAATTCTCCACATGCTAAAAAAATAGAAGAGGCAAAAAAATGGAAAGAACATCCAAGACCAAAAGAAGGATGTTATCTTTGTAGAGGATTACATTATGCCAATAATTACCCACAAAGAGCAGGAATGAATTCAAAAGTAAAATAACCAATGTACAAAGAAAATCCATCTAAAGAGCTCATGCACAAGATTTATGCAGCTACGGAAAGTCAAAATCTTGATGGTCAAGCCACACCACTATTTATTAGAGGTAATATTTCTGGTAGGAATATTAAAATCTTGATTGATAGTGGTGCTACAAATAGTTTTATTTCCACTAATTTAGCTAAATATATTTTATAAAGACCAAAAATATTGGCTCATGGGTGTAAGTTCGAGTATGCTTTAGGACAAATGTACTCTATTAATCAATGTTACCCTATGGCATAAATTGCTTTACCAAGTGGAAAAATAGTAGGATGTTTTTAAGTAGCACGTCTTCATGCTTTTGAAATAATCCTAGGAATGGATTGATTGCAAGAACATATGGAAGTACTCAACTTTTAGGATATATGGATTGATTATACAAAAGATAGGGGTGTTATGCGAAGGGTGTATAGCATACAAGGGACTTTTCAACATCAAATCCTATCAGTAATGCATCTAAAGAAGGCCATAAAGGAAGGAGGAATGGTTTATGTAGTTAAGATAAATAAAATTGATAAAGAGAAAAAGAAAAAGGTGTTTGAGAAACACCTAATTCTTTAGGATTTTAGGGATATTTTTTCTAGAATATTTACTTGTATTACCTCCTAAATGGGAATTTAAATTTACTGAACATCAACCTAGAATAGAACCCATACATAGAGCTCCTTATAGAATTAATCCCATATAAATGTAAGAGTTGAAGGTGCAATTGCAAGGGTTACTAGAGAAAGTATTGATCAAACCATGTGTATTAGCCTAGGGTGCGCTAGTACTACTTGTAAATAAGAAGTATGGTTCCTTGAGATTATTCACAAATTATAGTATGTTAAACAAGACAACCATCAACAAAAGATATCCTCTACCTAGAATCGAAGATCTCTTTGATCAACTCAAAGATGTCACAATCTTTACAAAGATTGATTTAAAGTTAGGATACCACCAATTGAGGACCCGTGAGGAGAATACACATAAGACAACCTTTATTAACTCATTATGGATATTATGAGTTTGTTATAATATCTTTTGGTTTAACAAATTCTCTAGTGAGATTTATGAATTTGATGAATAATATCTTTAGGAAGTACCTGGATATATTTGTACTGGTATTTCTGGATGATCTTTTGATATATTCCAAAAACAAGATAGAGCATGACAAGCATCTCCAAATTGTGTTAGAGCTATTAAGGAAAAATTAGTTGTATGGGAACCTATCCAGGTGTGAATTTTATGTGTCAGAAGTGCAATACATAGGACACATTGTTTCAGCTAAAGGGATGCAGCAAATCCTAAGAAAATAGAATTGGCTGCCACCTAAAAATGTGATAGAAGTTCAAAGTTTCATGGGCTAAACTGGATACTATAGTTTTTTTTGTGAAGGACTATGCCAATATCACCTCACTAATAACCAACATTAATAGAAAAGGAAAATAATATAAGTGGATAGAGAAATGTGAGGAAGCCTTTGGCTTGCTAAAGCAAAAGCTTACCACACCTCCTATATTAAAAGTACTTTATCTTTAGGGAAGTTTCTTGCTTTGTATTGATACATCATTGAAATGTTTGGGAGGAGTGCTCTCATAGGGAGAAGCAGTGGTAGCCTATGGGTCTAGAAAACTAAAAAGATATGAAGTTAATTATGCAAACCATGACTTAGATTTGGTAGTTATAGTTTTTGCTCTCAAGATTTAGCGATATTACATGGTCAGGAGACACTTTTAGCTAAGGAAAAACCATGAGAGTCTACAATATGTATTCACTCAACCTTTAATCACTTCTAGGAAAAGAATATGGATAGAATTCCTCATAGAATATGGTTTTGGTATTGAGTATATTAAGGTAAAAGAGAATAAATTTATTGATGCACTGAGTATAAGAAGACATATAGCAATTTTGTCACATATCCATGTCAACTTGATGGGACAAGTCAAGGAAATGAAAAATCATGATGCTTACTACAACCATATTTGGGAAAGGATGGAAAAGAAACCTGATGAAAAAAAAGACTTAGGCATCAAGAATGGTTTCTTATGTTTTAAGAACAAGGTAGTAATTCTTGAGACTAGAAATTTGAGAAAAAATGATTATGAATGAAGCACACATATCTCCATATTTTTCTCATCCAGGAGGAGAAAATATGAGGGAGAATATGAAAAAGATATTATTTTGGTTAGGAATGAAGAGAGACATAACTAAATTTATCTCTCAATACCTTGAGTTCCAAAAGGTAAAAGTATAACACAAATATCCTGCTAGTTTGTTGTATCTGTATGATGTGCCTATGAAAAAATGGCAAGTGATTTCGATTTATTTCATCATAGTGCTTCATAATAACTATTTTCATCATGATGTAATCCTAGTAGTGGTTGATAGATATACCAAGGTTGCACAGTTTATACCCGGGAATACCAAGGCTGATATCATGGCTATGGCTAATAGATTTTCCAAGGAAATATTTTAGCTTCATGGTTTTACAAAGGTAATTATGTCAAATAGGGACCCAAAATTCATAACCAAGTTTTGGCAATCCTTGTATTGTTCCATTGGTACTAGATTGAATATAAGTTTTTATTACCATCTAGAAACTGATGGGCAAACTATAGGAGTGAAACAAGTGTTAGAAGACATGTTTGTCATGTACTTTATGGATCATAATACTAGTTGGGAGGATTACTTGCATCTAGTAGAATTTACCTACAACAATGGTCACCATTCAACCATGGGCATGGCTCCGTTTGAAGCTTTGTATGGTAGACAATGCAGGAAACCATTTTCATGGGATAATGGTGTGGATTAGATTATACTTAGACCAAAAATGGTCAAAGAAATGGACCAGCAACTAAGGGTAATCAAATAAAGGTTGAAGGAAGATGCAGATCATCAAAAAAATTATGTTGATCTTAAGAGGTCACCAAGATAGTTTATGGTTGGAAACAAGGTATTTTTTATGGTGAGACCGAGGAAGAGTGCTATCAAGTCCACAAAACTTGACCCTCATTTTGTAGTACACTTTTAAATTAATGAGAATATTAGTCATGTGGCATACCAACTTGTCCAAGATTCATGACACTTTTCACATTTCTTTGCTTAAAATGTATGTTGCTAATATTAAGCATGTGTGGGACAATTCTAATTTGCAGATGACAAATCCTAAGGCTATAGAGATTCAAATAGTAAGGATACTTGAGTTTCGATCCAAATCGATGAGGAAGGGAACCTTGGATTAGTGAAAGGTTTATGGGGCCATTATTCTAAAAGGAATGCTACTTGGGAGAAAGTAGAAGACATGCAAAAACACTTTTTATTTCTATTTGAAAATATTGTATAAATACTATTTTATGTTTATAATGTTTTAAAAACAAAGTATTGTGTTAAGCCTAAGGGGGGATGATGTCATGACCCACCCTTGGTAGAAATTTTCATTTTGATGGATTTATGTTTGCTATATGGCTTATGGATGAAATGATTGACTATTTCAGTTTTAGTATGCAAATACTTGTTCCTTATTGAAAAAGTAAGATGTGAATCTTAATGTGGGATGTAGGATAATTCCATGTTTTATTTTGTGAAGACCTACATTTTATATATGAATATGATGCTACTAATGAAAGTGCACTTTTGTAGGAATAGGTCTCTTCATGGTGGCAAAAAGAATTAACCACTGAGAAAATATTACCTTGGGAAATGATGTGATGGGTTATTTGTCGGATTATTTAAAAAGGGCAACATGAATGGATGTCTTTTCATGAAGATGCATATCATAAACTGCATAAGAATAGATGTATCAAGTTTAAGTTGGAATTCCTCTTGCATAATAGTTTTCCTTTATAAAAGAGTTTAATTGATTTAGACTTTGGTTGCAAAAGAAATGATGCTAGTTTCTTTATGCATTTTACTTTTGAAATAGCCTATAAGGAATCACACTTGAAGATAAATTATAACGAAAAAGATTATAGTTTATTAAAAAAAGAAAAAAAAATACCTTTATTGTTTTCATAGAAAATAATATATTTTGCCCTGTATAATTTAATATTATATTGAAGGAATCCAATGAAACCAAGTTTTGACTCATACTTTAGAGTCATAGTTGAGAACCCTTGAATGAGAAGAAAACTACTATTTTTAAATTCAAATTGGGCTTGGGAGTGATTTCAATCGATCATGATATTGAGGTTGGCCAAGATACTTTGCATTGATGGTTAAAACAAGTGGAGATTAAATGGAGTTTGTTAAAAAATATGGAGAGCCGGAGAACAAGGAGTAGCGAAGGCAAATGATGAAAGAGAGGTAAAAACATCTTTGAACTGGAATGAGAATGGGGGGTGAAAAATAAAATAAAATGAAGGGAGAGCAAGGTGGATTAATGCCAGAAGGAGCTACCACAAAAGGTTGCAGGAAGGAAACCAAGTTGTTTTTGAATTCCTTCGTTTATTTTTCATATTTTTGGATACTTGGTTGATATAATGCTTCAATTTAAATGTTAGCTATATTTCAACTAGTTATAGATAAAACTAGTGTTGTGTTTTTAATATTAAAAAAAATCTTAGTCTTTAGCTAGTGGAAATTGGCTTAGTTGGAATGACTTAGATTGAGTTGAATACTCTCTTTTAAAACTTGTAAAAGAAAATAAGACTAGGAGTTTTGCTATATGGGTATGGATCATTTGAGTGTTTGAGATTAGTGGCTCAAATCCAAATGTGTGAGTGCACCTTTGTCTATATGAAAATAGTAGATCTCGAAAAACTAGGAGTAGATAGAGAATGTGTCTTTGGAATGAAAGAAGCAAACCTTACATACTTACTGTATTCCATTTACATTTGTCATAAAATGGATTGATTTTAGGATAGTAGAGTTTAACCAAACTGCTATCGTATATGTGCTTGTCTACATTTATAAAAGAATGATTGAGTTTGTTTAGAAAAGGAATGAAGGATCATTATTGTGCTTCAAAAATATTGCTAGGTACATTTGTGGTAAAACAACTCAGTGTTGTTGTGTTTTAAAATGAGTTATGATAGATATGTGCTTTGGAAACGTTGTTGGGTATGTTTGTGGTAAAACAACTCAGTGTTGTGTTTTAAAATGAGTTATGATAGACATTTTATAATCTTAAAGAAGAATGCTTCCTATGTCTTTTTTTATCACTGGAAATAGAATGATGTTAAAATAATAATGCATTCATGTTGAAAGACTTCATTGGGAGTTGACTACCTATTATATGGTAGTTGGATATGCACTACCGATGGAATGAAATGCCTTAATGAAAGGGAGTCATCTATGATCCCATCATAAAGGTAATATTTCTTGATAGTTAAAAGAAGCTCCAGAGAGGAATTTGTCTAGTTTAAGCTATGAAGACGAGCAATAGAATTTTATTTTAATTAATGCTGGCAGTGCAGATGCTCGAGTGGAGAAAAGGATATCTTCTGATTGGTCGAGTTAACAAAACAATATTCAGCAAGAATGCTCATATTTGTGTAGAGGCTGTGAGCTTAAAGCACATCTCATGTTCATTAATTGAAGACCTGATGGGCTGGTCTTTACATGTATATGGATGTGCAATATTACCTTTGGGAAGGAAATCAAGATAAACACCTTTGTTGGAGGACAATCATAATGTAACCTATGTTTTGAGTGTTCTCACAGGTGTTGATTCAACTCAGTTTGAGATGATATCATAATGTTAAGATGATGATAAATAATTTATCTTTTAGAAATCATTTTGTACCATTCATTCCAATTACTTTGTGATGACATAGGAGAACCCGTTATCTATAATATTAGGTGCATCTAAATTAAAAGGTATTATGAGTGTGAGCTTTGTGATAAGACTCTTATACCATGGGAAAGTCAATGGGTTTGACTTAAAAAAAATAGAATGGTTGTTTGTATGTGTTTATTAATATGATTGGACCAATGTGGACTCTTTAGGAGTTAATTAAGAATCTAAGAGTGTTGGTTTTCCTGTATGAGCGCATAGAAGGAATTATTGCTAGTAAAACCTATCTTTTATGTAAGAGAGAATCTTCCTTGATTTTTAGCATCATTATGACAAGATAATTCTATCTTAGATTTGAAAGTTCAATTAAGTGTTTCATAAGGATAGAATCAATTAAGGTGCATGGCCTTCTATAAGAAATCTAATAGAATAGATACAAGAGACTAATATTCACTATGAGTTGAAAATGAGCTCAAGAATGGATAGACTAGCTCCCAATTGATGTGAGAGTTAGTAAAATACCCATCACACTAAATGCACTCACACTAAAGGACTTGTGTGAGGAGCATGGATTATTTTCACTCCTTTTAATTGAATGAAATGCAATTAAGCTATCTCATGTGGCCAATGAGATGAATAGTTTAAGAGGGTGTAACACCTAGTACTCTCACATAGATGGAATTATGTGAGTAGTGGAGATTGGTGTAATGAATATTAAGTCAGCCAAGGTTTTAGATCCCTTTCTTGAGAAGTAGTATTCAAATATGTATATATATTTAAAAAAATAAGGGATTTGGTGTTTGGAATTTGGGTGTTCACACATCCTTTAGTAAACCATTTGGTGAATTAAATATGTTTTGTATGCATATTACTGAGTTTGTAAAATGATATTGGATTAAAAATAAGAATATATATTAATAAATAAAAAGTAAACGATGGGGAATTTAAATGAAATAAAGTTAGCATACTATTTTATTTTAGAGGATAGTGGATTTTGTGGATACCACAAAGTGCAAGTACTTATTTTTCACTTGTTGTAATCATTCTCGAGAGTAGGAAAGAATGGAAAATAAGGAAAGAAGTTAGGGACATTTTATTTCGGATTATTTTACATTATTTTGTAATATATATTATTGGGGAACGGTTGAATAGGGAAAATATATATTTTGGTTATCAATTTTGGGCTGCAAATTTTGGAAATATTGAAGGGGAAGGGGAGTTAAGGTCTAACATTAGACAATATAAATTACAGGCTAGCTTTTATTTTCTTTTGATTGCTTGAATTCTTAGGAAAGATGTTGTACTGAAGAAAAATCTTGAGTGCAAGGAAAACTATTGAAATACTGGGAATATGAATTGTCATTGTTATGGACTAGAAATATTGCTACTTTATTTTAAATAAATATAAATACAATAGCTTGTAATTTGCTTTTATATTTAAAAACCTTTCTCATTTCCTGATTATGTTGATTTTTTGATATGATGTTTTTTGGAAGATTTTTTTTGCCAGTGTTGTACATGTTTGGATAAATGGTTACTAGTGCATGTTGGCATGTTAACCATTAATTAAATGTAATAGTTGAATGGTGCTTTTTGTCAGGAAGTTATATACTGAAGCATAATGGTCATGTTTTAGCCTATGAATTAGAAACAAATGAAAGGTTATTTTGTTTAAGGTTTCATGATTGATGCATCATTTAGATAATTAATGAGGGTTGGGAAGAATAGGGCCCAGATGTTGACATTGAAAGTGATGTTGTTATGAAATCAAGGCATGCATGAAATGTCAACTGTAATCTCTATGTTTATGAGATTTTTGTAAAATGAAAAGATGTTGTCCTAGAATAATTCTTATGTGTGAAATAAAGTTACATAAAATGATATGATGTCCTATTAGTATAGATTAACACTTGCTTTCGTATTAGTATGCGTTAAGCATGATTGAGCCGTATGATCCCTAACTAGTGCTGCTCAAAGTCCCGAACCATTTAAGATTATGACATCAATAAAATACCATATGGAGCAACCAAAATAATAGTTTTCCTTGAGGTGAAGAAATTTTTTTTATCCCATTTTCCATTCCAAATAAGTGACATGTTGCTAGAAATGTTATTAAACTATTGTGGTATGATTCTACAGATTTGTATTCGGGAGACATTATAGTGTGTCGACAGTATTAACATCCAAAAATAGATTGTAATTAGGAAAAATGGATGAGGTGTGATAATGCAATATGAATAGAAATATGGTTTATCCATATGCAATGAATTACATATGTTTTTGTTGTTATATGATAGAATTTTGTGAACATTTTTGTTTGTGCATGACCAACATGGTCAGAGATGATTTAACATAAGTTAAAGCTAAACACATGCTTGATGTTCTCTTCAACAAATTTTAATGTGTTTATTTAATAAAGAACTAATATTTTTATACCATTTGTGTATTGTATTTAAGAGATCATATTTACGAATGAATAACATGAATCCTTTAATTAATATGACTATGTGGATATGACCTTTGTACCTGGTAATATAAAATAAAGGATGATTGTTTGACTGAGATATAATTATATTTAAAGAAAATATTATTATAAGAATTTGACCAAGAAAAATCAGTCCTTATTAGCATTTTATAAACAAACCACTAGGATTGTTCTAGAGTCTAATTTTTTAATTTAGTTTGCTAAGGTGTGAGACTCATATAATTTTACTAAGTCATATGAAGTTCTGTCTATATTTTAGACGTATTGAATGGGAATTTGATTCCTCATCTAGTCCATACGAAAATTGGGAACTATACCTAAGAATGACTTGGATGCATCTTTTTGAAGATTCATATTACCAATAACAAAAATAGAGTAATTGTAACTTGGGTACATGAATTGTTGTTATAGGAAAAAACCTTTGTGGGTGTAATAAATTACTAAAGTTGGTATTATATTTGAATAAAATGATTCATAAACTAGAGGTGAGGCTTATTAGGCTTCAAAATTCAATGCCCTCGTGTTTATGAATGTTGAGTTTTATTTAAAATGTAATAAATATTAAATTATAATGGAGCAATCATAAAACTATCAACTATCCTAGTTTACTTGATTTTCCAGTGGCTTGTGATGTGGAATTCATGGTTTAGATACCAACTAATGGACCAAGTTTTCATCCTTATGTAATTGTTACATAGTGAGAAAATTTACTTCTAAGAATTGCTTTTATTCAACCTTGAGTGAATTGCTTTAATGAATAGATTAGTTTTTTTCTAAAACCCATAAATATTTGAAAGAAATAAGTTGTTTATTGATATTAAATTTTTAGTTTCAATATGGGAAACCGAGCTACAATAGCTAAAAAATGTTAAACAAAAATAAATATATTCATGATAGGACTAGGAGAACCTATCTTGTGAGACCCCAAAATTCAAACAAAATGTAGGTCATAGTAGCCATTATTAGTGAGTAACTAAGAGTAGAGATAATCATTCCCCATCTAATGTTAATGGATACTTGCATAAAACTTAACTTTATAGTTATTCATAAAGATATATGATATGATTTATTAAAACATAATAGCTTAAAACACACAATCTTATTGGAATGTAGGTAATCATTCAACGTGACTCAAGAGTGACCATTTTTTGGTAGGAAAGGTCAGAACAAGTGACCTTGTTAGAAATTCTAATAATATGTGATATGATTTGTCTTCTCTAGGTCATTGCTCGGGAGTACAATGATAAGTCCTTGTACCATTTTGACTAGATGAGGACTAGTATGGCTATGGAAGCTAGTTTTGTCATGATGTTTGGTATGGGATAGATAGTTGTGAGTCATAAATTGTAGAATAAGACCAATTCTAGTGTCATAGTAATGACATGGCTCTAGATGAATCCAAGTAAGAGGATAATGAGCTAGACACTAGGCATATGTATGCTAACCTCTTGCATACAAAATTTTAAACAAATCGACATGTTAAGTTGAGATTCATCATGCTAATGGATGAGGAGATTATGTTTCCACACTCTAGGTGTTATGGGCCCTATAGGATAACCCCAAACATAGATCAAAACTCATGCTAGAACAAGAGGATGACAAATGAGAAAATTACATCTACAAAATGGTACCTTCTACAATATTTAGCCAATATCATCCACTTAGAAGACTGTCTACAACAGTATTGATCCCCAAAAGTGGTATGATATACCTCGTACTTAAAAATGATCTCAATTTGGGTGAATATTAAACAAGTTACATTAATCCTTAATCATAGGGTGAACTATGTTGTGACTATATAAAAAAAATTCCTAAGCATTAATGAGCAAGAATAAATGGCACAACCAGGTGAGTAGACTTGGGTTATTACTATTATGGCAAGGAATTAAAAATAAAAGTTGTGAATATTATGCCTAAGTTAAGGAAAAATTATCTCAGTAAGCCAAACAACTCAAAATGGTTATAAGGTTGAGTTCTATTTAGGTAGATGTTTGATAGTGAATGTTAATGGTTGATTCAAGGTTGTAGCTACAAGAGTTGCAAGTGGTGGTATCTATAAATTCTTAGCATTTATCGACAAGATGACTTACCTTACTACAAGTGACTCTACATGAATATGGTTGAAGGACTTCCTTAAATGAGGGTAAACACAAGTGTGTGTATAGGATGTATGGTTGGCAAACAACATACAAAAAATATTGAAAAATTAAATTGGATGGTGAGTGGATCTGTTGAACTTATCCATAGTGATTTATGTGGGCCTATGACTCATCCATCAAAGAGAGGAGCTAAGTATGTTATAACATTCATTGATTATTTTCAATAAATATTTGGGTATACTTCCTTAACCAAAATAATGAAGTGTTTGAAAAATTTGACATGTTTAAGGAATTTGAGGAAAATAAAAATTGGCAAAGGATAAAGAGAATAATAATAGATAAATATAGAGAATATGTTAATAATTAATTTAAGGATTGTTATGGGTATCTTGGGATTAAGAGAGAAATTATAAACATGTATACTCCCCAACAAAATGGTGTTGCTAAAAGGAAGAATAGGATCTTTGTGGAAATGGTCCAATGCATGATATAATCCAAGGATCTTTCTTTTATTATTTGGGGTGAGAAATTCAATACAATAGCTCATATTTTGAATAGATCACCTACAACTAGTTTGAAGAACATTACTCCAAAGGAAACATGGAGTGCCAAGAAGCACAATGTTAAGTATTTTAAAATATTTGGATGTGAACCATTTGCTCACATACCTGATGAGGTTATAGAAAATAAATTTGATAGGAAAAGTGCTAAGTGCATCTTTATTGGGTATGATGATCAAAATAAATGATATCGATTTCATAATCCTAGTGTGGAGCATGTATTCACAAGTAGGGATGTCACATTCAATGAAAGGTTTGAGGATGGGATGCAATACTCTCCCACTTCTATCTCATGAGTAGATATATATGATGATGTACCACATATTACCTTTAAAATTGGTGAAATTTCAAAGGCAACTTCTAATGAATATGAAGAATCAAGTCCTCCTAAGAAGACCAAGTGTATTCAAGAAATATATAAAAGGACTCAATAGGTTAATTATACCTTAATGACCAAATTTAAGAAGGATAATGATCCTCAAACTTATGAGGAGGCTAAAGGAAAATCTAAGTGGGAACAAGTTATGCAAAGTAAATATGACTCTTTAATGAAAAATGAGACCTGGGAATTGGTTGATACCTAAAAGGAAGAATGTGATGAAAAATAAATGGGTGTATAATACAAATTTCATGCTTGATGGAAAAATTAAAAAAAAGGTAATATTAGTGACTAAAGGTATTCACAAAATGAAGGGATTGATTACATAGAAACATTTGCTTCAATGACCAAGATCGGTACTATCATGACTATTAAAGCATTAGCAAATCATTTCAAATGGTCTCTTTAGAAAATGGATGTTAAAAATGATTTTTTTGAATGGAAAAATTGATGAAAAAATATGCATAACTCAACCTCAAGGACTTGAGCGTTAGGAAAAAACACTTATTTTGTAATTTGATGAAATCTCTATGGCTTGTAGCAAGCTCCAAGGTCTTGGTATGCTAATATTTATGAGTCCTTTAAGGCACAAGGACTTCATAATAGTCCTCATGATCACAATTTGTATGTGAACAACATTGATGGAGATCACATACTTAATATTGTTCTCTATGTTGATTATTATATCATCATAAGTGATGGATTGGACAAATCAATAAAATGAAGACGACTTTGAAAGATAAATTTAAGATGGTTAACCTTA
This sequence comes from Wollemia nobilis, assembly GCA_028583015.1. Lineage (NCBI taxonomy): Eukaryota > Viridiplantae > Streptophyta > Pinopsida > Araucariales > Araucariaceae > Wollemia > Wollemia nobilis. The sequence continues at coordinate 205,493 of JAQPPZ010014872.1, read as the reverse complement.
CTTTTCTACATTATTTTCTTGGAATTTAGGTGTGGCAAAAATATGATAGCATTTATCTCTCTTAAACCAAGTACACTCTAGAGTTGTTAAGCAGGTTTAGTATGGAAAATTTTAAGTGTGCTTCTACTTCATTTTCACTCGACTTGAAGTTAACCAAGGATATGGAAGGTGATGATGTTGATCCTACCTTGTATAAGAAACTTTTTGAAAGCCTTGTGTACTTGACTCACACTCAATCAAATATCTATTTTATAGTAGGTGTGGTTTCTAGGTTTTTGAGTTCTCCCAAGGTTCCACATTACAGGGAAGCAAAGAGAATATTGAAATATGTGTAGGGGACTTTGACTATGGGTATTTACTACTCCTTTCGAGACTTCACACTTGCAAGGTATTCTAATTTAGATTATGTAGGTTGTGTAGATGAAAGAAAAATTACCACATGATATGTTTTCTTCCTTGGTTCTAGTCTAGTTTCATGATGTAGTAAGTAGTCTACTATTACCTTGTCAACTATAGAGATTGAGTATGTAGTAGAAAATGAGGCATCTAAAGAATTTATTTGGTTATAGTTTATTCTTTAAATATTCCAACATCATCCAAGATCTTCTTTACTCTATTATAACAATTGGGGTACCATTCAAATTTAAAAAATCCCAGTGTTTTGTGCTTGTATGAACCATATTGTGGTATACCACCATTACATCAGCCAACTTATCTACGGGTAGATGATCCATCTCTAGTATTGTAAGACAAAAAACAAACTAGTTGATATTTTCACAAGACCTTATGTGTGACTAAGTTTGTATATTTGAGAGATCTCTTAGGCTTGAGAGAGGTCACATAAGTTTTTGTTGTTGGCATTCAAGGGCAATTGTTATGAATATCAAAACCCCATTTTTATATTGAGTCTTATAATCCCTAACATGTTAGGTGTAATTGCTTAGGTGTTGTTGTGGGTTGCTTTGGTAATTTTTTAAGAGTTCTATTGTTTTGGTGGTGCTTGATAAAATATCCCAGTTTATTATCAATTTAAATCCAGTCTATCTCAACATTTGCATATATTCTCTTATGTATAACCTAATAAAAAAAACTTTTATGATAAACTTTTAAAATAGTTTATAATTTTGGAATTTTATTCCCATGTACAAAATTAAAGGTGACCTTTTTTTTTTTTTTCTTTTTTCTTTTTCCCTTCCTCTCACGCAAAGTCAAACACTAATAAAATCACCTCAGGTCGACTTCCCATACACCTTTCCCAACCAAAATCATAGTTGGCTAATATTTGACATAAAGATGCGATGTTCAATAAAATAAACTATCATGGTTATGCCTGGACAAGAATACAAATTTAACTGCTATGAGCCAATTCCACGGTTTGGAGTGCCAACCATCAGTCGTCAAATATACGTGAGCAGCTTAGAGCAGCCTCAACTGAATTGTCGTGTTGCAGACCGACAAAATAACAAAAATAAATAGTTTTGACTTTTGATACACAACTGGAATAGGTACGCGGATCGGAAACAAGTAACGAAATTTTATTATAGAGAATAAATTTAAGTGGAACTAAAATTGAGAATAATGGTTTGCTCGAGATAAGGTCGTCATCAGTCTAGTAGCACAGATTCCCGTTTCAGATTGACCATATTATGTTTTATAAATTGCATTATAACTATCACATTTCTAACATCCACACTAGACGATTACCGGTTTCTACATTGACCAAGATATTGTTAAAAACTACAACTTTGCTGAAAGGAGAAGGGGAAATAAATTTCTAAATTACTCCGTATTCTGATCTGATATTTTAGTTATTCATTTTGTTTATTCTTCCTCATTCTGAACGGAGAATAAGCCGATTGAAATAAATCAATAAATTTGTTTTACCTCTATTTACGGTTGCTACGGTGTTTGTAATTTGCGACCCCAATGAAATGGTAAAGAAGAAATGAGCATTTACAAAGATGGCCTCTGCTTAAATTTATTCCCGATAGTGATTTGCTCTACTAGTTCAGTATTCACTTTGACGTGATATTAAAAAACTAATGCAGAGATTAAAAAATTGGATGCGGAGAATACAGAGTACCTAGAAGTTAAGAATTAGAAGTATAAGATAAATTCACAGAATAGTTGCACTATAATAATCAATGCATGCATGGTAGATAGATTACCCTTCTAAGTTGTACTCTATAAAGTCATTGGAAAATATCATCCATTTTCTCACTTCATCCATTGGACCCATAACTTTGACACCATTCTTATAGAGGCCACCAAGTACCCATTTGTGACATTTGTATCCATATGGATACTTAGTGGCATTGTTCATCTATTTTTTCCTCACTAGAGGCCACTAAATGGGTCCCAAGTTATGGATATTAAAATAATTGTTCATCCATTTGTGACATGTTATATAATGTTTAATTTAAATAAATTTATTTTGAATCATTTTGTGAATAATAAAATAGATAGTATTTTATATGTTTATATATTGCCCACAAACATAACATATTGGTTTTGTCTCTCTTTGGTTCTTGTGGTCCATTAGTGCCCATTTACATGAAAGGTATTTGTCTAATAATCTTATGTCATATTGCTACCACCATGACCATCTTGTTCATTGTGTTGCACTTCATATCTTTCCATATTTCAATTGATGTATCTTTACATCTTCAATCTTGGATGTTTCTCCATCCTTCACTTGAGGCATATTTATCTTTACATTTTCAATCTTGGATGTCTCTTCATATTTCACTTGAGGCATATTTATATTTACAACCTATATTACACCTATCTAGGATATGTGCATGTCTTTAACAAGCAAATTATGTGCACAACCATCACCAATAATTTTCAAGTAGTTACGCAATAACATCTCATTAAAGTATTTTCACATGTTTTACCCCTAAGAAACTCATACAAGAAGAGGTATTAATGTATATAACCTTGTTTCTTTAAAATATGGTTCATTCAAACAACAAATTGAACTTCAAGGAAAAAAAATATAACTACGAAATTTTTCATATGTTTATAAAATAGTGGCTCCTTCTTTAACAAAACTATGTTTTCATTTTATAAGGACTTTACAAAATTGAAATTAGATTCTCACAGGTTAGCAGAATATCATACCACACATTCAACGTATAAATGAATACCTCTTAATAACAATGGTGAATTTAAGAGAAAATAAATACTAGCATATCACAAATGTCATGAACAATTTAAATATAATTGAATTAAATATTTTAATAATTATACATACAATATGTTTTTGACATATATTATGCTTTGAAAATTTTGGAACAATTATTATTTAGGCTATTTACTCAAATATGAAAATTTTGATGGTTGCCAAGGATAACCAACCATAAGTACCATATAACTGCATTAAAATTTATCATTCCTAACAAATTAGCTATTAGAATTAAGTATTTAACATCTTTATCTAACAAAATTTGCTTTGAAAAACCCAAACACTATACAAAAATATAAAATAGGTCAAATGCTTTTTCTACCAAGGAAGAAGGTATTCCATGTGTTTGCTAAAAAGTAGCTTTGTTTTTCTTTTTTCCTTTGGTGGTTTTATTTTGGTAATTTGCGAAAATTTGTAACTTTTGATTGAAGTACTTAAGGTAAAACCCTTATTTGTTGCTAAATAAGGCATTAATAAGATCATTTTTTCTTGTATTATATTATTATCCTTTGATCATGAAATTGGTTAACATTAGTATCTAGCTTCTAGATAGGATGGGTTTCATAAATTTTACGAGAGTATCTTCACCGTAGGTATCAAATTTAAAAAATAAGTTCTTCTAATAATTTTCAATGACCTTTAGTGTAATATCCACTATTCTCTTCACTAACCATAATGGCTATGGTTTTCAAAGGTTTGACTATATTTTCAAGAGTTCTTCTTCATTCAATGGGTTTGGTGTGTTAATTTAGAGTTCACTTTAGGGCTTCATATTTTACTTCAATCTAAGATCTCCAGAATAGTAGATTATCATGCCTACTTATATGATCTACACTAGCCTTTTCACTATTCTTTTACCTTGATATTTGATAGCTTTTTCAATGGTTATAAGTAAGCCGTACATGTTTCATTTTCTATATGAATGACATCTTATTTTGATTATAACATGGTCATGATTTTTATATGCTAAAGATATATAACCCATGTCTTTTTAACCATTATTTTGAAATATTTATATAATTTATGCATCAAATCTATAAGGTCGGTTCTAACTAATGCAATATAGTTTTTTTTACAAATCATCATGATCTATACTAGTGTCTTCAATATTAGTTTTTCTTGTAACTCAAGGGCTTCCTTTTCTTTTTGAATGGCCTATAAAATCCACTTATTATAACTCATGCTATTTTTCCTAATTTTTTCTCTTGGAATATCTTATTTGGGTGTAGTATCTTCTACTCTATTCTCTTTTTATGCATCAAAATTTGTAATGAGCTTAGTTAAGTATTACTTTTTAGATTCATGTTTTCCATTTTTTATCACTAATTATTTCATATTATCCTTAGTTAGTTTAATATCATATTTTAGAATTAGTATGTTTCCTTATACATCAAGAGAAGGTAGATCAACAATTATGATATCAAAATCCTCTTAGTTTAACTTTATTCCTATTGGGATATCTGAATTTAGATAGTAATTTTATAATGAGTCTCTTATTTAATTTAGTCTACCCCATAGTAAAACTCCTTACCTTACTTTTGATATCAAATACTACGTCACCAAATAACTAGACAAATCAATTCTCTCCTTGTCCTTTCCAACAGTTGATCCTCTTCAATACTTGGATAAGAATATCATAATCGCCTCTCTATGTCATTTTTATCAATACCAATGTGTTACTCTACTTTATTTCCTTTAATTTTTTATGGGTTTTATAGATTTATTCATATTATCTTCCTTGTCTTCATCTCTATTATTTCTTCTTTTTCATCCTCTTAAGAAATATGTATTTATTTTTAACCTTTAATAATCTATGTCTTTATTTCCATCACCATAATTTTCCTCTCTACTAACTCTATCATAGCTCATAATGTTTCTTAATTTTGAGGAGATGGTGAGAGAGGTCTTCTATGAATCTTCCTTCAGGGATGACTAATGCAATGACTAATTTATTTTAAGGGAAACCATTAGCACTTCATCCTATTTAGTCACATTTTTAATCTCATTAATTAGAGGTAATATATTTTTAGATTAGTACAAACACTAATTATTTGAATAATGTAATTAGAACCAGCTTCATTTCTAAGACAACCTTCTTCTATCAATATATCTTGCATTCATATCAATATCTTTACACTTGGAGTGGTTGCATGTGTTAAGTAGAATTTACAATTAGGGACTCTTATAAATTTTATCGTGGTAATCTATTCTAATACTCTTCTTCTTTTGGAATCTCATACTCAACCACCTCATGACCATATATCATATTTCTCCACTTGGATAAACCTAATTTTTTTTATTTTGTCTTTGAAACTTAATACTTGTTGCAATTATCTTAAAAGTCCTTCTTATTGGACTTATGTTAAGATCAAAGTTTGAACCTATTTGGGTAAGTGAATTTGATTATATATTTCCTATCATATTCAAGTATTTCATTGATATTTTATCTTCTAGCAAAATAATTGAATATCTCTTTCCAAATTAGTTAAGTGCATAAAAGACCTACAAGTGTAGTGACCAAGAGAAAATATAATTTTAACTAGACTCTTACATTCTCCTTTACACACTTCCATGGAAATGTTGTACCAATTAGTAAAATTCCTTAATCATAATTTCATAAGTTGGCCTAATTCATAGCACCATCAAAATTGTTCACATGCATAAACACTTCAACATGGTTGAAATTTTTCTCATATGCATATCATTTAGCATATAGATGAATCATTTTTATGAATTATTTAGATAATATTGAGTTATTAACCCTTTAAAGAATCATAAATATGTTCCTTAAGAAATCATCATAGCATTCAAAATATTACAAAATATTACCCTTTGTTACATAGCATTGAGTTTTATCTCCAATATATAACTTTTCATAGAAGCTCTTCAATATGCATATCTCTTGACCTTCTCTCTTCTTTCATAATAATAAAGTTCCTCATAATTACATAACTTACACATACCATCATACACAACTCTTCGCTATCTGACACAACTAACACTTACCTTCTTGATGCCTCACACACTTTACATATTAACACATAATCACTCCTTAATATTAATCACTACCTAAACTAATAAACACACTTTCCAAAATATTACATGAAAAAATAATGTAATATCAACAACATTCCCATGTATTACATTATTTGGTATGAAGGTATTTTACCTTTATAAAAAAAATAAATTTTTAAATGATCTTCATAAATAATTGTATTGTTCTTTTTCTCCACACTCACAACAATGTGATCACCATACAACCTTATAGGGAAGGCTCTACAACTAAAAATTCAAGTAACAAAGAATGTATTACTAACCATGAGATTAATGCAAAAGTATTGCATTATCTTCAGTCTCTATCTGCTTGCATTATTTCTATATTTTAGACACTTAAGGGTTTTTTCTACCATAACACTCATTATTTTTATGAGTTTTTTAAAAATAAGAATTCTTTGATTGTAGTGACCACCTAACAGTAATACATTGATTTTCAAACATAATTTCTCCAGTAATCATACCACCTTGATAGTTGCACTATAGACAATGTCAAAATAGTTGTCATCACTTGCATTACATTTTATTTGTCATGAGGGATACTGTGCTTTTAGATATGTTCTCCAATATGCTTTGCCTACTAAATGGATCCCACAAGCCATTTGATAAAATAATGTTGTTCCTAGAGCATTTCAAAAAGCTTTTAAATTTTTCCCAAAGCCAAACTCAGTTAGGAACCAATATAGCCTAGGTTGCACACCATAAAAGTCCTCAAAATAACCATACTGATTGTATGACCATATAGAAATATAGACACCAAAACCTAGCCACTTGTCATCCATCTTGACTTTCTAGCCATTTCCACCATTTATTTATATATATATATATTTAATATTTATATTTATATATTATATTTTATATATATTTAATAAATATATATTTATATAAGTGAATCAATCCCAGCCATCCAATTTCATTTAATCTTGTCCATCCATGTAAATCAATACATGCCACACCCTAGATTTAATATCCACCCTCCGATATGTTTTTATATCAACCACACAATTATTGTCATTGAAACCCTAAGTATGCCCTAGGTTGGATTATTAATAGGAGTCATTTTGATGGCTCAATCCCTAGAAATCTAAGCAATCCTTGAATTAGAAGTATTTTCATGAAGTGCTTGCTGTCGAGTTCCATAGAGTATCCAAGTGACCTTCCCTTCCATCCTCACTCGCCATCACCCCTACATCCTTTGTCACCTCCCTCATTCAACCAGATCTACTTCTATAGACTTTCCTATCAGCCATATAGTATCTTTAGACACTTCCTATCAATCTTGAGTGTCTTTAGGTGCTTTCTACTCCACTACCAAGTTCCTCTGGGTACCTTCTGCCATCACCAAGTACCCACAAGCATTTCTTGCAATCCCTAAGCACCCATGGGTATTTTACGCTAGACATTCTAAAGTTCCCCTAGCCTTCGGGTAATGCTAGGGCATAATCATATCATTTCACTACAACAAACTTCATCAGATCAGAAGAAAACAAATATGTAAGGATAGGGTAGATACCACATGAATATCATTTATTATATCCATACAACCATTGAATATCTTATGCACACCTCTTAACTATTTAAACATTAAGAAATATGCACACATCCACTATCCTTTGCTCTTTGTTCTTCACTTTCTTCTTCTCTTTAGCTTTTTCTTCTAACACATGCACACACTCACATCTTATTTTCTCAATTTTGCTTTGTCCATACACCTTCTTGTACACACCATACCCCTATCAAGTAGTACTCGCTTTGGCACATAATTCACATACATCACACCTCATACAGGATCAACTTCATGGCTAGACACAAGGGGTAGCCTCCATCTTGGTCATTTTTTAGCATACATCCTAGTGGGTATCTCTTTCTCTCTGGTCCTCTTAGCGAGCACTACATCCATATCGGGTACTGCTCCACACTTTTCCATCTCTTTTGAGCATACCACTCTTTTCGAATAGCTTCATGGCCACACCTGAGGGGAAACCGCCATCTTGGCCATTTGTGAGCATACATCCTTATAGGGTTTCACTCCTTTTTTCTTCTTTGCTTCCTCTCTTTTTGACCTTTATGGAGCTTTTGTCTTCTTATTTTCTCTTCTTCTTCTCTTCTCTTTCCTTACTTTATTCTTTTCATTTGTTTATCGATGCATTTCATGTTGCATTTCATTTAGATTTGCATTTACAAGTTGCATTCATTCCTTTTCATTCATTTAGATTTATTTTTCTCTCCCTCTTTTGTCCTTATTTTTCACATTTTGTTTTGTTTGCTCCTTTATTTTATTTTGAGTCTGTCATTTTGAGTTTCATCAAAAAAATTGCATTCCTTCTGAAACATGAGGGAGCACCCTAGCTTGAGAGGCATTAATGTGCCTAGTGCCTCGTTATACGTGTAAAAATATGCAAGTTTCAAGAATGATACTATTTTTTCACCATCCCTTTCTTCTAAACTAGCCACTATTTTTTTCCTCTTTTTTTTCTTCATCTTTGTGTTTGTTTTTTTTCACTTGTAGGTGTCTACATATTTCTTTGACGTATTTATTAGGACATAAATGTATCAAAGAGGAAGAAAAATGTAGACATGGAAAATTGACCCACCAAGGTGAGTCATTTTCTCTAGAACCTTGAAAATACCCTTAAAATTTTCCTAACATAATTTTGGTCCTTTCTTTCCCCTCTTCCTCCCCTTTTCTTTAGCTTTATTGAAATCACGGTCACTCCTTACAAGGAACGATTTCAACAAGTTAGGGTTTTATCTTAGAAATCCTAACTTTTAGGATGACTTCAAGGAGGTTGATCCCCCCTTAGGGTTTTCCCACCCAGCTTTCTTCTAAACCTTTTATAAATAGAGGGTTTGGATCCTCTTTTTAACAAGTGATTTTGCAAGTGATTTTTGATGCTAAGCAATTTTTGTGAAAGTGATTTCTTAAAAGCTACTTTCAAGTTCTAAATTTTTTTATGGTGTTCACTCCTATTGCTTTGCTATTGTTTTGCTAACCTTGGTGGAAAAGTTTTGGAGCCTTAAGAGGAAGTCTACTACCTTGGAGGTGTCCATCCTTTTGTATTTTTTTTTGTTAACACTAGATTGTATTCTCTCATTTGCATTCATAGATTGTTAATCTTGCATTTGTTATTATTTATTTGGCATTGATTTATTACTTTTGTTCTTTTGTTACAAAACCACACCTCGTATATACAAGGTATAATTTCAATAGATCCAATATCATGGTCACCTTATACAAGTCATGATTTTGGCTACACCAAGCCTAGGGGTAAGCATTTATTCCTAAACCCTAGGTTTGATTTTGATACTACTCTTAGGGTATAATAACAACATTTACATTCAGTATTTCATCATTATATTTTGCTTGTATATCACATTAGCTTTGGGGTAAACCTTTTTTTGCAAACCCTAGTTTATGCAATAATCCTCCTCACAATGTCATTGAATATAGATAAATTAATAATCATACTTATCCTTTCCTATAAAATATGGTATTTTTGATAGTCATTGTACATGTATTACGAGGTACATGTCTTTGATGGATAGAGTTGGTTGACAAAAAATGTAAATGGAAAGTGATGATTCAGCTCGTGAATACATGGAAGATCACATGAGAATGTCATATAGATACATCATGAGTGATCTGCATTATATATGTGTTTTATTTTGGAATGTATGAATGTTCTTTGTTGTGAAATGAAAATGCATATGACTTTAAGTGATAATGAAAATGTTGTGAACATGGGAGCCAATATTTGTTAAAATATATGAATATTAGATTATTCATATGTTTACTATGTTATAAAAATTATAAAAAATTATTATAACAATAATTAATGTAAAGTTTACATTGAGTTGATAAAATAAAATTATTTTTATGGTAATTTTAAGGACCCTCAATGTGTGTGTATACTTGTTGTTATGAAACTGAGGTGTCATAAAGCAAATAAAAAGAAAAAGAAATATTTTTGGTTTCCTGGTCATGATGGTTGAATATGTGTGCAGTAAGGTGGCTTTAACATCATTTATATTTGGCATTATGCATGTTGTTTTGGAGTAGTTGGAATCTTCATGCTTTTCGATTTAGGAAGAAGAGTAAAACATATCCTACATCACATGTTGAATGAAAAATAGAGGATATCTATATTTGTTGTCTTTACTTCAGAGTGATTATTTGCATTGGGTAGGTAGATTTTTGGAGAAAGAAGGAAGTTTAGGAGCTAGTGATAGGCATCACAACAATCAAGTTGAGTTTGTATACCTTATGAATGTCTATTTATTTATTTTTATATTTAGAAAATGTTCTAAAACTTGCATGTTAATTTGGAAGCCCTATTTTGGCTATGTAATGTTAGTTATGCACTAAAATTGAATATCATGTGATGTAAAGTTTTTATAACAAAAAGTGAATGTTGTACATGATGATTTTTAGTAATCAAATATTGTGTTTGTAAGTGCTTTTAATGTCTGGTTGAAGATAGTTGTGTTAATGCTTGTGAAATATTATTTATAATATTATAATTATGGTTAGACAAAGCAAGATGTTGTACGAGATTATTTGTCAAAAAAAGTCAAATGGTTGGTGTTGTCTGTAAGTGAAATTACTATGGTGAAGGTAAGAAATAGTGGTTATTTATTCTAAAAGGACTTAATATTCTCATTTGAAAATAAATACAAAGCATGTTGATTGATAGACTATTAAATGGATTTCTTTATTTAAAATAAATTGCAATGTTACTATGTTTGAGAGTTGTGAATGTGAAAACATTTTCCATAGTAGCATGCATTCATAGAGAGTTGTAATCTTATCCCAAATAAAATTCAAGTAATCCTAAGAAAAGTAGAGACATCAACAAAAGGTGAACAATGATTCAAACCCTTCTAAGGAGCTATGATGTTGGTTTTGATAGAATGATTAATGCAAATATGAAAGAGTTGAAGAAAATGATATTTTGCTATCAGGTTTTTGATCAAATTTATTTGTAACCTATTCAAATTAATTTCTATCTAGCAAAAAATGGTTTTCATAGAACATGAAAAGCAAACTAGTTATGTTGTATCCTATGTAAGATAAATTAATAATTCTTTGTAAGGAAACACGTTAGGAGTTCTTTGATAGACATATATCACTTTTGAAATCATAGTTTGATGATATGACGTAAGGAATATCATTTGGTTATGAATATTAGGCTTACTATTTTTTTAATGATCTTATAGTAATATTATTGTTTAGAAATGTGTTATGAAGTAAATAACTTTTCAGCAACTTTGTGTGGCTTGAAATTCATTTATTAGGTAGATAACAATATATAATTCTTATCTTTGGACTCTTATTTTCAAAGAGAACTTTAAATTTATTTCAATATCTTCTTTACATTGTTGTGTGTGCTAAAATTAGCTTTAATGACATATGAACACTTCCTTTAGATCATAGCAATTCAAGCTATTGAATATTATATTTTGTCATAATTAAATAGTGTAATAACCATGGTCCTTTGTGATGATATCAAAATGAAGCAGATCTGAGATCAACAGAACACACACAAACCACAGAAACAGAAAAATGCAATAAAATTTCATGTATTCTCTAGTAAGGAGAATGGAGCTTATAGAGACCAACCCTCTACAAATTCTAAATTCCCCCTCAAATACCCTGTTTTCCCTTTTCCCGTCTAGAACAATGCATTTGAAATTTGAATTTCGTGGGCAAACTTCCCAAGGTCATAAATTCTTGCCCGTTGCTCGAAATGACTATTGTCGCATATTTTCGGAAAGCTCTCAAAGGTTTTTGTGGTCTAGTGGCATTCTTAATAACATTATCGCCATATTTTAGTTCCCTACAAGGCCTATAAAGCCTTCAAAATTGATCTTTAAGTTTTAGTGGTAGGATTTTCACTAGTTTTTGGTAGGGTCTTCACCTTAAAATTTGCATATCTCACAAACTGCTCAAGATATTAGGGTGATTCTTTCATCGTTAGGTATGTTTTTCCATCCCCTAACAACTAAACTAACTTAGAACATAAAAATAAAACTTTACAAATTTTGGATGATGCAATATCACTCTTACATCATTGGATGCTCCTACATCACAAAAGGAAATGGAGGTTAGATTTAAAAAAAAAAATTCGTTGTCAACCGTCATCTCTAGAACTTGTTATCACATTGCAATGTGGTGAATGCACTTTTAATGTATTGTATAAGGAATGAAAAATATTGTTGAGCACTAAAATCTAAGTTGTTTTATACCCTTGAGTAATTTTTAATAAATGGTTAAACCATTATATTCCTAAGATGAGTTGAAAATATAGGTTACATATGGTATTAGACTATGTAGGAGCTATTCCTAGTATTAATTTAAGAGTGAATGATTTGTATGTATATTAGATTAAACCAAATCCCTTGAAACTCTTCTACTCGAGCATCAAGTTGATTAGGGGCCTCCTAAAACTTTAAACCTAAATTTTTAGGTTATTGTGGCTTAAACCGAGAAGGTTAATGAAGGAGAATACCATTATGTTAAGAGATATTTTCAACGTTCTCTCATGTTAATATTAGAGATCTAAAATTGGTAAAATTCCCATGTGTATTCAAAGCTATTTTAGCTTATGTTTTGTATGTAGGAAATGATATATTTCTTTTGAAGGTTGAACTAAATAATTAGTTATTATGAGTTAAAATAAGAATGGGAATTGTAGTTGAGAAGTAAGCTAAATTTTCTTTTCAATTGGTAATTGATGGGGAAAAGGAATGAATAGATTGGATAAAATGATTATAGAAGTGTTTTAATTATAAATCTTTGTGTAAACCCATTTATATTCATAAGAAACGCCAATGTGGAAATAAAATTAGAATGATAATGCTTCATTGATATTATATGAGTCAAAAGTAGGAGTCTTGGATGTTTTGACTTATATACTATTTAGAAATGTTCTTGTTGATTCTTGCTTCAGAACCAATTTGTTGATTAAGAAAGATATGTGATTTAGATTAGACATGTTTATCGTGAAGGAAAAACCAAAACTTGTTAATAAATCACAAGCCTTGCCCAATATCATGAAGAGGAAATTTTATATGAGTTCCTCGTGGAAAACAAGTTTTTAACACCTAATTTCGTTGAGATGTGGGTAACCATGCAATGGATCATGAGAATGGCTATAGTCTAACATAACAGGTCAGAACAACTGACCTAGTCATAACTAGTAATGAGGAACAGTATGGGATGTCTCCTCTAGGTTATTTCTTGGGGGTACAATGATGTGTTCATGTATCATTTTGACTAAAGAGAGCTAGTAGGATAAAGGAGACTAGTTTTACCACGATGTTTGGTATGGGATAAAATGTTGCGAGTCATAATGGGTATGAGTGACTAAGATAAGTATAAGGATAATGACATAGCTCTAGCTAACTTCAAGTAGTAGTATAACCAGCTAGACACTAGACATATGTATGCTAACCCCTTGCATATGTAATTTGAATAGGTCAATCGATTAAGTCAAGGTTTAGTATGCTAAGGTATGGGGAGAGTATGCATCCACCCTCTAACTGTTATGGGCCCTAGAGGATAACCCAAACCATGGTTCGACCCTCATGCCAAAATAAGAGGAAGTTAAATAAGATAAGTCAATTCCATAAAATGACACCTTTCATGGTATTTTGCCAATCTCATTCACTTGGGTGACTGTCTACAGTAGTCCTAAAACACAAAAGTGGTATGATATGTTTGTATTGATTGAATTTTATGTAAATGAATAATTGGGTGAATCATATTTTCTATGAATATGAAATCTCTTCTCAGGATAAATGGTAAGCTTAAAAAAATACCCTAAAAGTTGCTTGGCTTGTTTTTATGGTACAACCAAGTGAGTAGACTTCTGTTGTTACATGTGGTATCAGAGGAGAAGAGATCCTTAAGTTGTAGGACTCTGAATAAATATTTTTTATAGATAAATTTAAACCAATAAATTAACTTGCTTATTTTCCCTACAGGTAAGATGGTGCAAATGTTGTGAGGTGGATATTGAAGAAACCTTTTGGGATATGGGTACTAAGAAACCACCATAAGACCTAAAAGAGGACCAAGAATAGGGGTAAGGAAATAAGGATGAAATAGTTCAATAAGCCTCCTCCAAATGAACCTGGTAGGGAGGAAGGAATCTTAGTAAAATTAGTACAATTGTTACAAACTCACATGGAGCAACAAAGAGAGGAAATGGTCCAACAATAGAAAGTCATAGAGGAATTGACCAGGGGTAGGATATAGGGAGCATCTAGTGAGCCTGTAGGATCTAGTGATACTAGGGCCAGAGTGAGTTTTGAGTTTTCCAAAGATCTAAAGAAGGTTTTAATATCCATGTTTAATGGCAAAGGTGATGGTGATGTAGCGGAGAATTGGATAAATGAATTGGAATCATACTTTTCTCTAGTGATTTTATCATTAGAATATAAAAATGCTTTGGTTTTTATGAATATGGTTGAAGTATCCCTAGATTGATGGAAGACCTTAAAGAAAAAGTAGGGTATTGAAGCTATAGATCTTAAATGGGAAGATTTTATGAAGGAATTCAGGAATAGATTTCTAAAAAAATAATATTATGTGGAAAATTTTAGGAAATTCACTAATTTACAACAATAATCAATTAAATATTGAGATTATCATCAAAAATATATCCAACTATTAAAATATGTGCCTAATTATGAAAGTAAGGAAGACATGAAAGTGTGGAAGTTTATATTGGGACTACATCCCAAGATTAGGACTATGGTGAATATTCATAATCCTATAGATCTTCCTACTTTATTTGATTTAGCTCATCAAGAGGAATCAAACCAATATGCTATAAAGGTATACTTTAAATACCAAAAGTTGTTTAAAAAAAATGAGCTCAAGAAGCGGAAGAGTGCTTGATTTATGAAGTAGGATAAAGAATAGAACAAGAAGCTTAAAGGAGGAGATCAAAATAATTAGGGTGGCAAAAATAGAAATAAATTCCAAGGTAATAAGTTTAGGAAGGATGACAAAGGATATCCTAGAAGGAATGATCAGAGAACAGTAGATTAGAAGAAGGTTATATGGGCGACACGTCAAGTTAGGAATGAAGATAGCAACAGGGGTAGTAGAGCTCCTACAAATGGTTGCTATGTGTATAGAGGACCCCACTTCACCAACAAGTTCCCCCATAGATCTCATCTCTATCAAAAATTTCCAGAATTATCCACCCATAGTATCTTTGCAGTTATAGGTAGTCCCATACTCGATGGAAAAGTTACCCTTTTTTGTTAAATGGTAAAATTTATGATAAGGATGTACTTATTTTGATAGATAGTGAATCTACTGATAGTTTTAATTCCACTAGTTTAGTGAGGGACGTATCTAAAATATTTGCGTTTATAGCTAATGGTTGAAAGGTAGAATATGGATCAAGGTAAACCTACCAAGTTAACCAATGTTTATTTGACCCTCACATCATTTTACCTCAAGGTAAAACCAACTAGTAGTTGTATGTGGCACCTTTGCATGCATTCAATATCATTCTTTGTGTTGATTGTCTAAAATCCCATAAGCATATTTTGAATTATGAAGATGGATGGTTGGAGTTTACAAATGAATCTAACAAAGGATTAGAATTCAATGTGATCATGGATTAATTAAACCATATTTTTTTACTACAATGCGGGTGAAGAAAGCCATTATGATGCAAGAGCATCCAGGGACATCTGATGCAGAGGCATCCAGTTGCGGGAAAGCCAGTGCTAAAGAGTCGGCTCAGGAATAAGAAGAAGAAGCAGAAGGCAAGGAGGAAGTTCATAGCAGAAACTGTCGTGATTTCGCTACATCGCGAAATCACGACAGTCTATAGGAGAGAGAAAGTGCAGCAGAAAGGGCCACGATTTTGTGATGTGTCACGAAATTGTGACCATCACGAAATCACGACGAGGAGGCAGAAAGGAGTAGCGAAATCGTGACAGATTTCGGAGGCGAAGACAGATGATCAAGAAGGCCTGAGGGCAAAAACTGTCGCGATATCGCGACAAAAATTGTGTCGCGATATCGCGACACAAGTAGTGCGGAAGACTTGGCAGCAGAGGGTGCCACAAAATCACGACACCAACAAGGGAGAGCGGAAAGAAGCGGGGAAGTGTCACGATTTCGTGACATGTCATGAAATCGTGACTGTCGCAAAATTGCGACCGTCGCAAAATCGTGACACAGAGGCGAAGACTCAGCAGAGCAGAGGGAGTGGTCACAATTTTGTGACATGTCACAAAATCACGACCGTCACGAAATCATGACCAAGGCAGCGGAGCAAGGGGCCCGGTGGTGGAGTGGTCGCAATATCGCGACGTCGCGATGTCGCGATGAAAAACGAAGCAGAGGGTTGAAAAACGAAATGGTCATGATATCGCGACGTCGCGATGTCATGACGAGAATTTGCAATAAGGGCTCAGAGGCAAAATGGTCACGATATCGCGACATGTCATGATATCGTGACCAAAAAGGGAAAGAAGCGCAGGGAAGAGGAAACGTCGTGATATCGCGACATGTCACGATATTGTGGCGGAAAGGGAAGGAGGCGAGGGAAGAGAAAGATATGGCAGGAACCGCGATAGGCGGTATTTTTGGGACCATTCAAAGAACGACACGTGGCATAAGGTGAAGTTAAGGTGGGTGATTACCCAGGAGCGCGGGAGACGAAGAGGATGGGTCACGCAGAGAATCTGACGGATCCAGTGGTGACAGGGACCGTGCTGAGAGGGGTCTTAAATTGGGTTGGTGTCCCGATTTTCATGAAAGACATTTCAAAGGGTCGGGGCCTCTATAAAAACCTAGTCTTTGTAAAAAATTGGGTTGGTGTGTCCCGATTTAATGTGTACGTTATTTTAGAGGGTCGGGGCCTCTATAAAAACCCAGTCTAATGTATGAGATAGGTGGTGGATCGGAGATTGCACGTAGAGGATAGGAGTGAGGGAGGAAACCAAGCCGTAGCTGCTGGTTATTATAATCCTGCAGGCTGTGTTTGTAAAGGTTTTTCAGATTAATGCATGAGAATTTGGAATTCGCGTGAGTGTGTCTATGTGTGTTTTTTGGTCCCCCATCAGTGGTATCAGAGCTAATGTTCTTGAGTGTGTAACAGATCACTGGATGTGAGGTAGTTACACCAGGATCTGTGGTAGGGTTCTGAGCGAAGAGTGAGTTAGGGTCTCGGAGTGTGCAAGCAAATTCGTCGAACGTGAGGCAGTTTACGCCAAGACCCGGTAAAAAAAAAAAAAATGCATCCCCGAAGAAGCCGGGACAGCAAGGAAGATATGGTGATAGAAGAAGAATTCATAGCTTTGCAGAAACAGTTGAAGGCCCTGCAAGAAGAGTGGCTTCGAATGAAATTGCGGGAGCAAGAGGAGAAGCGTAAAATGCATGAGGAGAAATAGAGAAAGAAAGATGCCGGAGTGCATCAGAAGCTGAAGCTGAAGAAGGCTGCAGAAGAGTGCAGTAGTGCCTGGATCTGCCTGGAAGAAGGCAAATTTTTTTTTGGGAAAGAGGAGGAGTTGAAGCAGGCTGCAGAAAAAGTATGTAGCAGTAAAATCTGTCCGATAGAAGACAGAAGTTTATCTGGCCAGGATACGGAATTGGAACAGGCTGCAGAGGCAGAGGAATGTCTGGAAGATTTGCAGGAGGCAGCAACCAGACCTTGCAGAAGTGAAGATCACTTCTCCACTAACCCCGGGTGTCTAATGCAGGAGCATCCAGGGACATCTGATGCATAGGCATCCAGTTGCGGGAAAGCCAGTGCTAAAGAGTCAGCTTAGGAAGAAGAAGAAGAAGCAGAAGGCAAGGAGGAAGTTCACAGCAAAAACTATCACAATTTTGCTATGTTACAAAATCACGATAGTCGGTAGGAGAGAGAAAGTGCAGCGGAAAGGGCCACGATTTCATGACGTGTCATGAAATCATGACCGTCACGAAATCATGACGAGGAGGCAGAAAGGAGTAGCGAAATTGCGACATCGTGATTTCGCAACGTCGCAAAATCACAACAGATTTTGGAGGCAAAGACAAATGAGCAAGAAGGCCTGAGGGAAGAAACTGTCACGATATCGTGACAGAAATTGTGTCGCGATATCACGACACAAGTAGCGCAGAAGACTTGGTAGCAGAGGGTGCCACGAAATTGTGACATGTCACGATTTCGTGACATGTCACGAAATCGCGACACCAACAAGGGAGAGCAGAAAGAAGTGGGGAAGTGTCACGATTTTGCGACATGTCACGAAATCATGACCGTCGCAAAATCGTGACACAGAGGCGAAGACTCACCAGAGCAGAGGGAGTGGTCGTGATTTCGTGACATGTCGTGAAATTGTGACCATCGCGAAATTGCGACCAAGGCAGCGGAGCAAGGGGCTCGGTGGTGGAGTGGTCGCGATATCGCGACGTCGCGATGTCATGATGAAAAATGAAGCAGAGGGTTGAACAACGAAATGGTCATGATATCACGACGTCGCGATGTCACGACGAGAATTTGCAATAAGGGCTTAGAGGCAAAATGGTCGCGATATCGTGACATGTCATGATATCGCGACAAAAAAGGGAAAGAAGCGCAGGGAAGAGGAAATGTCGCAATATCATGACATGTCGCGATATCGCGACGGAGAGAGAAGAAGGCGAGGGAAGAGAAAGAGATGGCGGGAACCGCGGTAGGCGGTATTTTTGGGACCATTCAAAGAACGACACGTGGCACAAGGTGAAGTTAAGGCGGGTGATTACCCAGGAGCGCAGGAGACGAAGAGGATGGGTCGCGTAGAGAATCTGACGGATGTAGTGGTGATAGGGACCATGCGAAGAGGGGTCTTAAATCGGGTTGGTGTCCCGATTTTCACGAAAGACATTTCAGAGGGTCGGGGCCTCTATAAAAACCTACTCTTTGTAATAGATCGGGTTGGTGTGTCCCGATTTAATGCATACGTTATTTCAGAGGGTCGGGGCCTCTATAAAAACCCAGTCTAATGTATGAGATAGGTGGTGGATCGAAGATTGCACGTAGAGGATAGGAGTGAGAGAAAACCAAGCCGTAGCTGCTGGTTATTGTAAGCCTGCGGGCTATGTTTGTAAAGGTTTTTCAGATTAATGCATGAGAATTTGGAATTCGTGTGAGTGTGTCTGCGTGTGTTTTTAGGTCCCCCGTCACATTAGGAAGATGAGAATAATCTTTGTAGTTAAAATGAAAAAGAGGAAACTGAAATAGATTCTAACTTCTTCCAAAAGTATCCTATCTTAGGATAATTTAAGGATGTATTTCTAGAATACCTTTCAGGTTTACCTCCCCAAAGAGAGTTTGATTTTTCTATAGAGTTATTGCCTAGAGTTGCACCTATTGCTAGTCATATAGCATGAATCCTATTGAGCTACAAGAGCTCAGGATGTAACTTCAAAATTTGTTTAGGAAAGGTCTAGTTAAGCCTAGTGTGTCATCATGGGGTGCTCTTGTGTTATTTTTTTAAAATAAAGATAGATCCTTGAGACTGTGGATAGACTACCAAATGTTAAATAAGGTTACCATCAAGAATAGGTACTTGTTACCCAGAATAGATGATCTTTTTGATCAATTGAAATGAGCAACCATCTTATCAAAAATTGACCCTAGATCAAGCTACCATTAGTTGAGGATTCAAGAAGATAACACACATAAATAAACTTTAATAACAAGGTACAAACATTAAGAGTTTATAGACCTACCTTTTGGGTTGACCAATGTCCCAAGCTACATTCATGAATCTCATGAATAACATTTTTAGAGAGCAGTTAGACCATTTTATGCTCATGTTCCTTGATTTCATATTGATTTATACTCAAAATAAGGAGGAACATGATCAACATATGAGAATTATACTAGATATTCTTAGGAATAATTAGCTATATGGGAAGCCATCAAATTTTGAATTCTACACTCCACATGTACAATATTTGGGACACATTATATTTTCTGAAGGGATTGTGGTCAATCCCAAGAAAATTGAAGCAATTGTTGACTAAACTACATGCACAAATGTAAGTGAGGTGCAAAGTTTTATGGGTTTATCAAGTTATTATAGATGGTTTTTTAGAGGTTTCTTGAGAATTTTAAAACCTATCACAAACCTACAAATGAAATGAAAGGCTTTTAAATAGATAGAGCAATGTGAAAAAGACTTCCAAACTCTAAAATAAGGTTGATAGCCACACTGATCCTACAATTACCTGATCCTACCAAGAAATTTACAGTATGCATAGATGCATCAATTGAGGGGTTAGGAAGGATTCTTACCTAGGAATATGCAGTAATTGCCTTTGAATCATGAAAAATTAAGATATATGAGGTGAACTATGCCACTCATGACATGGAGTTGGTAATTGTTGTATATGCTATTAATATTTGGAGGTACTACTTGCTCAGGAAATCATTTGAACTGAAGATAAATAACAAAATTTTAAGATAAATATTTACTCAACCCTTTTTGAATGCTATACAATGACGTTGGATGGATTTTCTAGCTCAATATGATTTTACCATAGAGTACCTCAAGGGTATAGAGAACAATGTTGCTAACACTCTGTGTAGGAGAGGGTGCATTAATGCAATGACAAAATGTCAATATGATTTGATAAACCGAATTAAGAAATTGCAATAGAAAGATGAATTTTTCTAATCATGTAGTGCTCAAGTTTATCAAGAACCTATAAAATATACATGATTTGTATATAGAGATGACTTATTGTATTATAAGAACAAATTGGTTATTTTAAATACAAGTGGATTGAAAGAAACAATCTTTAAGGAGGCACATAATACTTCTTATTCAGTGCATCCTGGTGGGGGCAAAGATGAGTGAGAGCTTGATAAAGGACTACTATTGGCTAGGTATGAAAAAGGATATCAATGGTTTTGTGGCCATGAACTTTAAATTCTGGGAAAAGTGAAAGTGAAACATTTGCACTTGGTAGGTCGTATGTACCCACACAACATACCTACACAGAAATGGTAGGTCGTGTTAATATATATTTTATTTGGTTTACCTAAAACAAGGTTTAGGCATGATTCAATCTTAGTACTTGTGGATAATTTATCTAAGGTTTCATATTTTATACTTGGGAATGTGCAGGATGATGCACCTGCTAACCAAGGTTGCACATTTTTTACATGGAAATGTGCAGGATGTTGCACCTGCTATAGCTAGTAAGTTTTCCAGAGAGACAGTGTGACTGCATGGTTTTCCTGATGTCATAATATTTGATAGATATTATTGCTTCAATTCAAAAGTTTAGCAAGCATTGCATGAAGTATCGGTTACCAAACTGAACATTAGTTTAGACTATCACCCTAATATAGATGGACAGACTGATAGGGTGAATTAGGTTTTAGGCGATATGTTGAGAATGTATTGTATGGATCTTCATACTAAATGGGAATATTATCTATACCTAGTTGAGTTTGCATACAATAACAATTATCATGCATCATTAGGTATGACACCTTTTGAAGCCCTGTATGGAAAAAGATGTAAGACTCCCTTGTCATGGTATAATCTAAAAGATCAGGTAGTGATCGGACCAAATACTATAAGGGAAGTGGAGGATTAGTTGAAAAAAAAAATAGCAAAAGCTAAAAGAGGTCGTAGATCACCAAAATATCTACACGGACCTCAAAAGAAGACCAAGGGAATACTCTATAGGTGACATAGTGTTATTAAGGGTGAAACCTACTAGAATTTCTATAAATTATTCCAAACTTGACTCTAGATATGTGGGTCCATTTTAAATCATATGAAAAATAAGTCATTTTGCATACAAAATTGGTCTTCCACCAAGCTTATCTCAAATCCATAATGTATTTTGTGTGTTCCTCCTTAGGAAGCAAATTTTTTATCCCACTCACTTTTGGGATGTTTCCAATTAGCATATATTCAATTCATCAAAAAATGAATTTCATCTTGTTCATATACTTTGTTTTAGGAACAAGAACATGAAAAATAGGAACATTGAGCAATGTCAGGTCCATTGAGACCAATACTCGGATAGAAAAAACAAGTGGGAGGACATGGCTGATATGCGACAATAGTTTCCTTATCTATTTGAGTATATATGAACATTCTAAAAACATTTTATATGGACTGATGATGCATATGTATATGTATATGTGGATGTATGACTGGACTACTAAGTAGAGGAGCTATGTGTATATTTTAGTCGATGCATAGATATATAGTTGAATGTAAAATGAAACACCATGTGAATGGATTGTGCAAATAAATTTGAATTACAGATAGGTTTGTGAATTAATATAATTACATGATGTATGATTTGTGGATAAAATTTTAGTGAATTTTATACGAATGAAAATAAAAATGTTTATGTTTAAATTTTCTCTTTATAATCATGCGTAAAATACAAGTATTGTGTTTGTTTCTAATGGAGGAGAATGTAACGACCCTCCTTGCACGACCATTGAATACATATAGATTAATATATCATACTTACATTTTCCTATAGAATATGGTACTGCTGATAGTCATTGTGCATGCAAGACCAAGTACATGTCTTCAAAGGATTGAGTTGGTCAACGGAAAATGTATGTGGAAAGTGATGATTTGGCTCACGAGTACATGGAAGCTCACATGAACATGTCATATAGATTCATAATGAGTGATTTGCATTATGTATGTGATTTATTTTGGAACGTATGCATGTTGTTTGTTGTGAAATAAAGTATGCATATGACTTTAAGTGGTAATGAAAATATTGTGAACATGGGAGCCACTCTTTTTTAAAATATATGAAGATTAGATTATTCATATGTTTACTATGTTATAAAATGAAAAATTAGGAAAATTATTATAACAATATTTAATGTAAAGTTTACTTTGAGTTGATAAAATAAAATTATTTTTATGGTCATTTTAAGGATCCCAAATGTGTGTGTATACTTGTTGTTATGAAACTAAGGTTTCATAAAGAAAAATAAAAAGAAAAAGGAATTTTTTTGGTTGCTTGTTCATGATGGTTAAAGACATGTGCAGTAAGGTGGCTTTAACTTCATTTGTATCTGGCATTAAGCATACTATTTTGGAGTAGTTGGAATATATGGGTTTTTTGAGTTAGGGAGGAGAGGAAAATAAATATTGCATTGCATGTTGAATTAAAAAAAAAAGAGTATATCTAGGTTCACTATTTTTACTTCAGAGTGATTATTTGCATCAAGTTGGTAGAGTTTTGGAGAAAGAAGTAAGTTTAGGAGCTAGCAATAGGTGTCATAGCAATCAGGTCAGGTTTGCATACCTTATGAATATTTATTTGATTATTTTTTAACTGATAAAATATTCTAGAACTTGCATTTTTATTCAAAACCCTATTTTGGCTACGTAATGTTAGTTCTACATTGAAATTGATTATCGTTTGATGTAAATATTTTATAATGAAAAGTGAACGTTGTACATGATGGTTTTGGTAATCAAATGTTGTGTTTGTAAGTAACTTTAATGTTTAGCTAAATATAGTTGTGTTAAAGATTTTGAAATATTGTTTGTAATATTATAATTTTGGCTATATGGACTAGCATGCCATATAGGATTATTTTTCAAAAAACAATTTAAATGGTTGTTGTTTTCTGTGAGTGAAATGACTATGGTGAAGGTAGAAAAAATTGGTGATTTGTTTTTAAAGGACTTAATATTCTTGTTTGAAAATAAATACAAATCATGTTGATTCATATCCTATTAAATGGATTTCTTTATTTAAAATAAATTGCAATGTTACTATGTTTGAGTGTTACAAATGTGAAAACATTTTCCATAATAGCATGCAGTCATAGAGTCCTAAGCTAATCCTAAATCAAACTCAAGTAATCCTAAAAAAACTAGACATTTATCAAAGACAAATAGCAAGTCAAACCCTTCTATAGAGGGGCTACGACGTT
The DNA here is from genome assembly GCA_028583015.1 of Wollemia nobilis. NCBI lineage: Eukaryota > Viridiplantae > Streptophyta > Pinopsida > Araucariales > Araucariaceae > Wollemia > Wollemia nobilis. Next base: position 181,310 of record JAQPPZ010014872.1, on the reverse strand, counting down.
GGTTTCGATATAATGATTAACGTAGATATGAAATATTTGAATAAAATGATATGTACTACCAGTTTGCCGATCAAATTTATTTGTAACCTATTCAGATTATTTTTTGTCTAGCAAAAAATGATTTTTACAGAACATGAAAACAAACTGGTTATGTTGTACCATGTGTAAGCTAAATTAATAATTCTTTGTAAGGAAACACATTAGGTGTTCTTTGATAGATATATATATTTTGAGATTATAGTTTGATGGTATGATGTAAGGAATTCCATTTGGTTATGAATATTAGGCTTACTATTTGTTTAAATATCTTGTAGTAATATTATTGTTTAGAAATGTGTTATGAAGTAAAGAACTTTTTAGCGACTTGGTGTGGCTCAAAATACATTTTTTAGGTAGAAATAAATATATAATTCTTATCTTTTAATGCCATATGAACACTTCCTTTATATCATAGTGAGTCAAGCTATTAAATATTATAGTTTGGCATTGTTAAATAGTGTAATAAACATGGTCCTTTGTGAGGATATCAAAAGGAAATGGGGGTTAGATTTTTTTTTTTTTTCATTGCCAACCACCATATCTAGAACTTGTTGTTATCACATTGCAATGCGGTGAATGCACATTTAATGTATTGGATAAGGAATCAAAATGGTTGTTGTTAGGATCCCATACTAACATTATTTTGTAATTATCATTATTATGTAATGACCCGATTCCTTCATTCTAAATGCTTCAAATTGTCCTTTGATATTTTTTATCTTTGATTTCTTGACACTTTTATCTCCTTCATATATATTTTGCAATTTATCCCATATTTCTTTTGTAGTTTGACAATGCATAACTTTCATAGACTCTTTTCTATGTAAACCTCTCAAAAGTGCATTCATTGCTTTTGAATTGTAATGTTGTAGGAGGATTATTTAAGGGATCATATCCAAATTCAACTACTTCCCAAATTTCATTTCCAAGTGTGCCATCAGGTAGATCTTCATTCTCATACTCCAATATATATAGTCACTTCCCTAAAAATACTAGTGCTGAATTATTTGAGGACACATTATTAGAATCCATGGTGTTCTTGTTAGCTTTTTCTTAAAGCTATTAAACTTTTCTAAAGGAACCAACTCGATACCAATTGAAGAACATAATATTATACTAAGAGGGGGGTGAATAGTATAAGACCACTTTTGACTTTACTTTCCAAATTAATATTATACAATGTACAAATATCAATATCAATAGTAGTAATCAAAGTAATGCATAAATCACCACACACAATAGAGACACCATAATTTATGTGGTTCACCCAATGTGGGCTACTCCACAGAGAAAATATTTCACTAAAATTTTCTCAATCAATCTATTGGGAATCGTTTCCCTATTACAATGTTTATGGACCTTTATCCAAATAAGACATCAATCTCCTAAATCAAGTTCATGGATCTCTATCCATAAGAGAACTCCTTCTCCTTTGCTCTGACTGGTGATCCTTAGAAGACTACTACCTCCACTACACTGGGTTGTGGATCTCTCTCCATTAAAACTCTTATCCCCACTTAGAAGACTTGTCCTCACTACGTTGTCTAATGGATCTCTATCCACTGGAGACTTTTGTCCTCTCTACTTTATAACCTCCAAAGCTATATCATAAATTTATACTAAAAACAGTCTTTTGATCTAGTAAAACTCTTCTCAAGTTGTCTCTGGTCTGGCACAAACCAATCCTTAAATCTGCACCAAAATTTTCTTTCAAATATACACTAAACATAGTCCTTAGGTCTAGAACAAATTTATCCTCGATATTTGTCCTCAAGACTTAACTAAAGGCTTGAATCGACTCTACTAGATCTGCCCTAAAACTTAATTCAAGGTTTGAAATAATCAATCAACTCTGCTCTCAAGTCTTCTGAAAGACTTGTATCAAATCTGCATTGTAAGATTCCATAAAATCTCATACTAATTTGTCCACAAGTTCTCTCTATAACTTGCTCAAATATGATCTATAAGTCCTCTCTATAACGATAAAATTTTCTCTACAAGTCCTCTCTAGAACTTGCTCAATATGATTCACAAGTCCTCTCTAGAACTTGCTCAAATATGCTCTACAAGTTCTCTCTAGAACTTCCTAAAAATTGCTTTAGAATTTCTCTCTAGAACTTGCTCAAATATACTCTACAAGTCCTCTCTAGAACTTGCTCAATCTGTTCCACAATTCCTCTCTAGAACTTTTTCAAATATGCTCTACAATTCCTCTCTAGAACTTGCTCAAATCTGCTCTATAAGTCTTCTCAAGAACTTATCCAAATCTGTATTGTAAGCTTCCACAAAATCTCTCTCAAAATCAATCCACAAGTCTCCTCAAAGACTTACCTCAAATCTGCTCAACAAGTTCACAAAGAACTTGTCCAATCTCATAGAAACATAGAGAGAATTGTTAGAGACTCAATATGTTCTATACTAATCACAATGCTCAATCACTTTCAATCACTCTCTTATAAACATAAAGAGAATTTTTAGAGACTCAATATGCTTCAAATTCAACTCAATGCTCAATCACTTTCTCAACTCAATTTAGAATATAGAATAGTTTGTTTTATGGAACTTGAACAATCACTTCACACATCCACTTGAATAGGCTCAACCAACTCTACTCAACCAATCACTCAATGAAATAATCCTTGCTCACAAACCCTAGTCTAAGCATATAATCATCAACTCAAAATGTTTCCAACAATGCTCACATAACAATGATACTCATGTTCTTTTCAAACCCTATTTCAAGTTATTTTCTCAACAACTCACTTCAACAACAATGCTTATAAAAAAATCCTCACATAGCAATGATACTCAAACCCTAGTTCAAGTTCTTTGCTTAACAACTCACTTCAACAACAATGCTTATAAAATAATCTTCACATAGCGATGATCCTCAAACCTTATTTCAAGCTCTTATCTCAACCAATGGCTTTAAAAACAATGCTTATAAATCAAGGTTCACATAACAACTCTTTAACCCAGAAAACCTTGAAGCATTAACTCAAACACACTCAATAAATAAGCCCTAATCAAATCCTTTTCACTCCAAACTTATTTTCAGAAAATAAATCAATCAACTCAACTATGGAAGAATGTGCTCATACCTTTTAATTAATGATTAAGGGATCTCATAAATTTTCCAACCTCAAAGAGGTTAGAAGATAAAAATTTATCACAATATAATGCAAAAACTCAATTACACCTTATCACTCCATCGATAAAAACAACCATCAACATACATAAAATATTTTCCAATAACACCTTATTAAAATCCACCAAAATTTAACTCAAAAACCTCTTTAATTAAATTTTAATAGCAAGAACTTTGGAAAAAATCAAATCCACTTTCCTTATAACTCCAATAACATAAATCAATTACCAAACAAGCAACTTTTCATTCTACCCTTATAACTCCATTTTTACCTTAGGAAAGACATTAGGAAAATAAAAATTTATTTAAAAAAAATACCTTTGCTAATTATGAGATTCAAACCCTCAATATCTGCCTCCTCATGTGCCCTAGTCGTAGGCTAGACCACCGCATGCGCTAGACACACACTTGGAATATTAAGACCACCTTGTGCTCTTTCTTCTAAGCCTAACAGTCAAATGATTGCATGAGAGAACGTTTTCCTTCGTAGAACTCAAGACAAACATGCCAACAACCTCCATGTGAATCGATCATGGTCACTTCCACTCCCAACGCTCTCACAAAATACGTGTTGCCAATGGACCACCCTGTCCAATGGGAGTGAGGCCTTAAGCCCTCCTGTTTTATCTTCTTCCTTGAACTAAAAGACAACACAAATTTTGTCTTCTTCCTCAACGATTGCATGAATAACCCTTTTCTCTGTCGCATGAATATTAATCAATGAAGGGTAAGTTTAGTGCCCCTTTGGCATAGCTTTTATATATGAATTTCAACTTTTGACATAGACGTCGACGCTCCACTAAATTGATGACGTTGGCACTTTTTTTTTAAACCTTTATAATTTATAAATTATTTAAATTGTAAAATAATTTTAATTTTATAAATTATTTTTATAACATTTGAATTTAATAGAAATTGAAGCCTTCTTGAGATAAACTTTAAACCTTTTTTTGAAACCTTCCACCATGGTTTTAACACAAACCCTTATAAAACAATATTTTGACAACTTTTCTTCAACTCTTCGCATTGTTCCTGGTGGCAGTAATGGTGTACTCCATGGTATTAATGACAACTTCATGTGTTCACTTTGGCATCAATGGCAAATTCTCATCTTGACATCAATGACAACTAAATGAGCTCTAAATATCCAACAATCTTGAGCTTAGGGTTAGGGCTACATGAAGTTTTTCTTTACAAGCTATGAATCCATGTACGAAGGTATCATTTTTGAAAGTTAATGAAATATTGAAGGAGGTTTCCCCCTCGAAGAGGCCTGTGATTCTGAGTTATTTGTGATATTGTTTCAATTTAGTAATTACTTTCTACATAGTGTTATTCTGTTATTACATGTATTTCAGTTATCTTTCAGTATTTTGTGTGTGTGAGCTTTATTTCAACAGTAGGTTCCTTACAAGTTGTATCAAAGTGCTTTATAGGGTTTATTTATAATGTAACTGTGATAATTCTTGCTCATGCATTTCATCTTGTTAGGTATAATTTTCTTGTTTTTTTCATTTTGTTTTCCCTTATTCAAAAAGCTAAAAAAAATTGAAAAAAACAAAAAAATATAGTCTATTTTTTTCATAGTTTAGTAGGCTATACACCCTATGCTAGATATTTTAAAATATCATGAAGGATTTATCATTATTGTGTAATCTAGATAGCCCATAAAGCATCTAGTGAAGTGAGGGGTGATCAGGCTCTAATACCCAGGCCTCAAACAACACTCACGCATAGAATCGAGCTCTCATGCATCTTCGAGTGTATTGGGAGATCACTCTAGGTTGAACAAATTTTTATCCAGTAGAAATATTTTCGGCCTTGCATCATCCATAGTCCATGGGACACAACATCCCAAATGGTTACCCTCTCGTACTGTCAAAGAGGCAGATAATGTGCTCAATGGTATGTGTGGAATCTTCCTTGGGTAGTGGCTTGAAATATTGGTCTGAACACTATTTTTCATCACTACGGTATAATAGAGGGCCTATGGGTGTTACATAATCCTATACCTACCATATCCTAGTTCTTTTAAACACTTCAACCTACAAAAATATGCATCTCCCTATTCTGCTAAACCTTTATTCATAATCCCAAAAAGTGAGCATATAGAGGACTTCCATTTCACAAAAGAATGTACTTTGCATGCACCAATAGTTAGAATAGAGTCTACAAGTGTATCTAATAGTTTGAAATATTCCAGTACCATCCAAAGTAGTGGTAGTAATAGTTGGATCAGTGATAGTGCCAGTCAAGTCAATGACAGTAATAGTTAGGTCAATGATAGTAACAGTCAAGTCAGCAACAATAATAGTAATAGTTAACTATAATAGTAAAAAAATATAGGTGTTCAAGGTCAAAAATAGAACCATTAGTGTTAGTAACTGTAGTACAGGTGACAAGACAATGAGAAGGTAGTTAGTTGATAGAATGCAGAGATTAGAGACAGTTGATCTAGTACCCAATTTGTGAACTATAGCTCTAAATAAAAAAACCGACTACACCATTAGACTCGCAAAAAAAAAAAAGTATTTTGCTACTTTTTGTTTTTGTACCAAAAAAATAAAAAATCATGCAAATCAGAGCTATAATGGAGAAGTTGTAGTGATTTTATCATTACTCTATATTGAGTATTTTTTAATCCAAATACAAGGAAAAATAGCACTAAAAAATGTCATAACAAGTCCTAGACAACTTCAAAAATCCTCAAATTTGTTTTATTGTGTTAGTTAGCCCCTTATGAACCTCTCACAATTTTTTAGTCTTAACTCATTTTTTTCTCAAAATTCCTCAAATTTATCATTTTTCCACCAGCCCTTTTTAGCCAAATATTCCACAAATACAAAATCTAAGTTTGGGGTACCTAAAAATCTGTGTTGTGGCATATAGATCATTGTGACCATATTTTCAATATGATCATATTGATATTTAATATCCAAACTCTTTTTTTGGACTCCTTACTTAAAATAGTAACTCCCAAAATCACAGTTCTATTTTTAGTAATTCAGTATAAAAGGATCAAGGCTATCTCAAATGGCAAGTGGCACTCGTGGACATCAAAAAGAGGTAGAGAAAAATACTACTTTAGCATTGGATACCCTACTAAGTGTTGTCACTATAGTTTTATTAGCCAAGTCAAGGTCATGACATTTAAACCACAATCCATGATGCAAGCTATCAAGTTGGCTCATTTGACTGAGTCCAAATTTTTAGCTTAGAGATGGATATCTAAATTTCCACAAGCTAAACCCTATTTTCCTCCTAGATTCTAAAATTAGAATGAACAAAAACTTGTTGAACCCACTGCTGCACCGAAACATCTAACCACTGCAAAAATGGATGCACAATGCGGCCAAGGGTTGTGCTACAATTGTGATGAAAATTTTTCTCATAGGTATAGGTGCACACAAAAATGTTGTTCCTCATTGATACTGATGAGCTTGATACCAACGACCACAATGATGATGACACCGAATCAGTAGAGGAACCACCCAAACTTGAGGAAGAAAACTAGGATGAACCATGGGCTAAAATTTCTATTCATACTCTTGTGGGGATTACTACTCCGTAAACTATGAAATTTGTGGGCTATTTCAAGGGTTTGAATCTTACCATCTTGATTGATTCTTGTAGTTACACACTTTTATTTATACTCGCATTGCCAACTAGGTAAATTATTATGAACATACATGTAATTCCTTTGAGGTTATGGTAGCAAATGGTGGAACCTTACCTTGCAAAGGTAAATGTTGTAATGTTAAGATCAATATTGGGTACTATGAGCTAACACAAGATAATTTTGCACTTCAACTAGGGGGATGTGATATCGTGTTGGGAGATCAATGGTTGGGTACATTGGGAGTCATCTCATGGTACTTTTATGAGATTTGGATGAGATTTTCACATAATAGATAGTCCTACACTCTCCATGGCTTAAAATTAGGGCCTTCATAGATTATCAATTCCAGTCAGAAGGAGAAGTTGTTAAAAAATCATATTGAGGTGTCATAGCTCAAATTTTTGCGATCCAACCTCATCCTTCAGAGGAGGATTTTGTTCCTAAAGATTTAAAACTTATTTTCACCAAGAACAACTTTTTTTTCACTAATCCAATAGAATTACTGCCACGTCGCTCTCATGAGCATGATATTCCCTTTTAACCTGTAATTCACCACCCAACATTAGACCGTATCAATATCCTCATGCTCTTAAGTCAAAAATGAATAAGTTACTATAGGAATTATTAAAATTCAATGTCATTTATCCAAGCAACAATCCTTACTCTTCTCTAGTTTTACTAGTGCGTAAGAAATATGGGTCCTGGTGGTTGTGTATCAATTATTGAGAGCTCAATAAACTCACCATCAAGGATAAGTTTCCTATTCTGGTGGTGGATGAATTACATGATAAACTTCATGGGACTATGTATTTTTCTAAACTCGACCTTCGCTTGGGGTACCATCAAATCCATCTCAAGGATGCATATATTCTCAATACTAATTTTCGTACTCATGAAGGTCACTATGAGTTTTTAGTAATGCCATTCGACTTGACTAACACCCCTTCCACTTTCCAAAGCCTCATGAACAAAATTTTTTGTTCATTCCTTCAAAATTTCATCCTAGTCTTATTTGATGACATTTTGGTGTATAATTGCTCATGGGAACAACATCTTATTCATGTGAATCAGACTCTCTAGTTTTTGGCACAACATTGACTCTATGCTAAGAATTCCAAGTGTTCTTTTGGGTTGATAGAAGTAGAATATTTGGGACACATTGTCATAAGTAGGGCATAAAACTTAGTCCCAAGAAGATCCAAGTGGTTCAGGAATGGTCAAAAACTCACACTCTCAAAGGTCCTAGGGGATTTTTAGGTTTACAAGTTATTACTGTAAATTTATTCATAACTATGGTAAAATTTTAGCTCCCCTCACTTCCATGTTAAAGGAATCTTTTACTTGGATTAGACCCGCTGAACATGCTTTCCTATAATTAAATCATGTTATGACCACTACACCTATTTTGGCCATGCTATATTTCTCCAAACCATTTTTCATTGAAAGTGATGCTTTAGGTCATGGTATTGGTGTAGTGTTGATGCAAGAAGGAAGACCCTTGTCCTTCACCAGTAAGTTTCTCTCCAATCATAATTTGAGAAAATCCACTTATGCCAAGGATATTATGGCAATTCTGCATTCAACAATCCATTGACAACCATATATCATCAAGCATCATTTTTCCATTAAAATAGACCATCAAAGTCTAAAATACTTTTTTGAGCAAGGGGTTGCCACCCCTGAACAACAAAAAATGGATCTCTAAATTCATGGGCTATGATTATGATATCACCTATAATAAGGGCAAGGAGAATGTTATGGTGGATGCTCTCTTTCACCAATTTTAGGCTCTAAATATGTTGTGTGCCATTTCATTGTCGATTTCCCAATGGATCGATTCCTTACACCATGAGGTACTTCAAGATTCTGAATTGTAAACTTTGGTTTCTTCCCTACACACTAAGCCTACTTCATATCTAGGCTACACTTGGGATGGATAGGATTTGCATTACCACCAATACCTTGTTGTTCCCCACAAGTCCCCACTACAGGAACTTCTCATGACAGAATTGCATGCTGCCCTATCTATCGACCATTCAGGATTTCTCAAAACATATGAATGACTTAAGCATACTTTTTTTTGGAAGGGTATGAAAAATATATTTAGGATTTTGTGGAAGCTTGTGATACATATCAATAGATGAAAGGTGAAACTATGCATTATCTAGGCACTCTTCAACCCTTACCTATTCTTGACCAGGTTTGGACAAATATTTCTATGGATTTAATTGAAGGATTACTTAAGTCTGGAGGCAAATATGTTATCTTCGTGGTAGTGGATCATATTTTAGAATATGCTCACTTTTTTCCCCTATCCCATCATTACATAGCATCCAATATTTCCCTAATTTTCCTTGATTCTATCTTTCACCTTCAGGGTCTACCCTCCTCCATCATGTTCGATTATGTCCCAACCATTACTAGTCACTTCTAGCAAGAATTATTTAAGTTTTAGGGAACTCAACTCAAAATGACTTTAGCTTAAAATTTACAAATGGATGGTCATACAGAGATTATCAACACATTTTTGGAAATATACCTTTGTTGCTTTACCTTGGATCATCCTATGCACTAGGTGAAATGGCTTCCTTTGACCGAGTGGTGGTACAAAAATTCTTATCACACAACAACCAAGGTTAACCCTTTTGATGTAGTTTATGGGTTTCATCCATCGTTGCCTTCCTCCTACATTCCAAATAGCTCCAAGGTCCATTTAGTTGACACTACACTCAGTTAGCATGATGATGTCCTCGATCAACTGAAGATGAATTTGGATGCATCTCATAACTTGATGCACCAATAGGCTGAACAAAACCGTTCCAAGCATCATTTTGATGTGGGTGATATGGTTTTCCTTCGCTTGCAGTCATACAAAAATTTTCCCGTCCAACTTCGTAGATGCAAAAAAATTTACCACAAAATACTATGGGCCCTACCAAGTGTTACAGGGGATAGGTGCCACAACCTACAAATTGGCCCTTCCACCTACATCAAAGCTCCATGTTGTTTTCATGTTTTCTCTCTCAAAAAGATAGTGGGAAATAAGGCACAAGTTTAATCTACACTTTCGATGTTAGATGAAGAAGGTTCTATCTTACTTGATCTTGAATAGTTGTTGGATTATAAGACTTGCAATCTATGCGACCACACCATTACTGAAGTTCTTTTTTACTTTCATGGACTCCAACCAAAATATGCTACATGGGAGTCTCTCCATCAGCTCCAAAACCTATTTCCTCACCTTCAAATTTGAGGATAAAGCTTTTTGAAGGGGAAGAACATGTTAGGTTTTCATCCTAAAATTATTTTGTATTTCTCATTATTATGTAATGACCCACTTCTAACCTGGAGGATCCCATCTATAATGTTATTTTACAATATTTTGTAATGTATGTGGTAAGTTAGGATCCTAAACAACTAGGGCAATTTGATGTAACCATTATCAATATTGTAACTGACGTATGGTAGAATATTCTAGCTCAAGTGGCATTTTTCATGTAAGCCAACTCTCGAGCTTAGGGTTAGGGTTGCATAAAGCCTTTGTTTAAAAACTATGAAGCCATATATGGAGGTATCTTTTTTGTAAGTTAATGAAATATTGAAGGAGGTTTCCCCCTCAAAGAGACCTACAATTCTGAGTTATTTGTGAGATTGTTTCAATTATACAATTACTTTATGTATATTTTTATTCTATTATTGCATGTATTTCAGTTATCTTTCAGTATTTTGTATGTGTGAGTTTTATTTCAATAGTAGGTTCCTTACAATTGCTAAGAATTGAAACCTTAGTTGTTTTATACCCTTGAGTAATTATTAATAAATGGTTAAACCAATATGTTCCTAAGATAAGATAAAAATATAGGTAACATAGGGTATTGAAATATGTAGGAGTCATTCCCAACTTAATTCAGGAGTGAATGATTTGTATGTAGATAAAATTAAACCAAATCCCTTTAAAGTCTTCTACTTGAGCATCGAGTTGATTAGGGCCTCCTAAAACTTTGAACATGAATTATGAGGATACTATGGCTTAAATCGAGAAGTTTAATAGTACTGAATACCATTATATTAAGAGACCTTTTCAGCATTCTCTCATGTTAATATTAGAGATCTAAAATTGGTAAAATTCCCATGTGTATTCGAAGCCAGTTTACCTTATATTTTGTATGCAGGAAATGATATATTTCTTTTAAAGGTTGAACAAAATTGTTGGTTATTATGAGTTAAAATAAGAATGGGAATTATATTTGAGAAGTAAGATAAATTGTCTTTTTTCAATCAGTAATTTACTGGGAAAAGGAATGAATAGATTGGATAAAATGATCATAGAAATGCTTTAATTATAAAGCTTTGTGTAAATCCATTTATATTCTTAATCAAGGCCAATGTGGAAATAAAATTAGAATGATAGTTGAATTCTTCATTGATATTATATGAGTCAAAAGTAGGAGTCTTGGATTTTGTGACTTATAGACTATTTAGAAATGTTCTTGTTGATTCGATATGAAAAAACATTTTTGTTGATTGAGAAAGATATACTTGTGATTTAGGTTAGATGTTTTTATCGTGAAGGAAAAACCAAAAATTAATAAATCACAATCCTTACTCGAAAGTATGAAGAGGAAATTCTATACGAGTTCCTCATGGAAAACAAATCTTAAACACCCAATTTTATTGAGATGCTAATAAGCATGCAACGGGTCTCAAGAACAGTTGTAGTGTGATAGAACAAGTCAGAACAAGTGACCTAGTAAGAACTAGTAATGAGGGATAGTATGGGATGTCACCTCTAGGTTGTTTCTTGGGAGTACATTGATGTGTTCATGTATCATTTTGACTAAAGAGAGCTAGCAGGATAAAGGAGGCTAGTTCTACCATAACGTATGGTATGCGATCAAAGTTGTGAGTCATAATAGGCATGAGTAAATAAGACCAATTTTAGGGTAATTACATGGCTCTAGCTAACTCCACGTAGTATGACAATCAACTAGATACTAGGCATATGTATGCTAATCCATTGCATATGTAATCTAAATAGGTTGATCAGTTAAGTCGAGGTTCAATATGCTAAGGGATGGGGAGAGTATACGCCCACCCTCTAGGTGTTATGAGCCCTAGAGGATAACCCCAGTCATGGTTCAACCCTCATGCCAAAAAAAGGAAGTTAAATGAGATAGGTTGATTCCATAAAATGTCATATTTCATGGTATTTGGCCAATCTCATTCACTTGGGTGATTGTCTGCAATAGTCCTAAAACCTAAAAGTGGTATGATATGCCTGTATTGATCAAATTTTATATAAATAAATCATTAGGTGAATCATATTTGCTATGAATATGAAATTTTTTCTCAAGATAAATGACAAAATTAAACAAAAAAAAATTACCCTAAAAAATTGTTTGGCTTGTTTATGTGGTACAACTAGGTGAGTAGACTTTGGTTGTTATAGTTTAGAAATTGCATTCTTGTTCAAGCTTTGTTTCCATTTTGTTATGTGTTTCATTTATTGTTTCATCTCTATTTCTATTTTAGAAATTGCATTTCATATCATATTAGCTTGGGGGCAACCATTTGTCCCTAAACCCTAGTTTAGAAATTGCATTCTTGTTCAAGCTTTGTGTTTATTCTATTTTGCACATCATTTACTATTTCATGTTGTTATATCTCGTTGTGTTGTTCCAAAGGTCAAATATTTTTTTTATTTTGAAAGGTCAGCTAAAAGGACCTAGGGGATTGAAAGTTGTGCCTCTAAGCATATTCATATAGCGGCCTAAGTAGGGCCTCAAATGCTAATCATATTTTCTAGTGCTTTTGTAAAGTTGTTTTTTAGGTTGAAGTTGTGAGATATTCTGGATACAAGACAAAGCTAGGATCAAACGTCAAAATAGATAAGTGTCCTTGGTAAAGCTTTAGGTTGTTTTTTGTTATGTATTTCATTATTTATATTCCAAACATAGATTAAGTAAAAAGAAAAGAACATTTGATTTGCATTTTTAGGCATTCAAAAGAATAAAGGCATATAGTTGTACTCCCTTAATCCCTTGCTCAAAGAACAAGGATTTTTTTTTTGGAACCTAAGATTGAAAATAATTAAATCAAATAATCATACTAGGGTTAGATGTTGTTTTCTTGCATCTTGTATGTCTTGCATCACTCTTCCATTTTTATAGTTTAGTTTATAGAGGTCAAACATAGATGATTGTTTAAATTAACAAATTAAACATTTCCACCTTGGACTTAGAACGATTCCTACCCTAAGATTGTTCCTAGTGAACCCCTTTTCTATGTCTTTGAGTGTAATGAATATAATAACCATCGCGATTACCTAGGCTTCCCACAAATTCAATCTAAAATTGTACGCAGTACACTGTTTTCCCCTCTACACCTATCACTATAAACATTCTACAAAATCACTAGATGAACCAAAAAAAATGGATGAGGTTCTACAATGAATTTATAGAGTATACCTGATATGAGTTTCTATTTCTCCCAGATGTGAAATAGAATTTAATATAATGAGCCTATCTGTCAATTTTTTATACATCTAACTCTTGAGACACTTCTTATGAAAATATTAGACTTCAAATGCTCTTCTGATTTTTTTAATTTTTTTTTTCACTTGTTTATTTGAGTTAGTTTAACTTCTAAATAATCAGTTTAGGAATATAATAAAAAAAATGGTATATTCTCGAAAGAGAAGTCGATTTGAATAAATTTATACTGTAAACCATCTCTCCGACCCACAGGTTTTGTAGACCCACTAGTTTTCGTTGAGCATTTGTTAACTTGAGGTTGGGGTTTTAATCCGAGGTTACATCATCGACAATATAAGTGGCATCGTTGTGATTTCCGTTGAGCATTTCTCAACTTGAAGTGGGGGTTCCAATTGCGAGTCCCTTTAAACCCCTCACCCCCTCACTGAAGTAAATACTTATTGAAACTGAGGAAAATAATGAAAAAAAACTGTTTATTTAAAATAAAATCAAACAAAAATATCTAAAGTTTTAGCGAACTATTCCAAGTCTCTCACTGAAATAAATACATATTAAGACTGAGACGGACACATGTATATCAAAATAAAATAAAAATAATTAAGATTAAAAACTATTTTAAAATCTGATATACCTCAAAACTACTTCGTTTCTATTGGAATAATTCTAAAGAGATGCACTTCTTAGAAAGGACTACCAACGGTGTCCCTCTTTAATGCTGCACCAGTAAATACGTGGAAAATGTGCTTATTAATTTCTTTGGATAGCGTTATTACTTAGTCAAACGGATCGATCAATAAAATAAAATGAATAACGTAAATACCATGTCCGAATTTCTAGCAACGTAGAAGGCTGTTTTTTCTACAAAACTGCAATTTTCAACCATACCCCGGTCAATATAGAAACGATCAATTACTTACACTGGATGCAATTTGGCTCCAAGTAATGCGATTTTGTAAAACTTAATATGTTCAATCTATAAAGGAAATGTGTTCTGCTACCATAACGTGTGTTTTCCTTGATGTTTGGCAAGTCTTACATTGCCTTAACAAATACAAGATACCTTTTTTTAGAAGGTGAAGGATTTAAGTTTTATAATATTTTTTTTAGTTTAATTTTTTTTTATATATATAATAATATAAATAAATAAATATCTAATAAATCGTCAACGAACTGGCATGAAATTTTTCAGAAAAATTAAGAGGGAGTAAACCATTTGATCTGTTTGAGTGAAAAAAAATGCAACACTTTATACAAGTGAAGAATATAAAAGATCAACTACGAAAGAAAAGCAGTACACTATAAATATATTATTTTAAGGGCTTATGACTTAGAAGGTTTTTTTTATTGCGTTATACTTAAAGGAATTTAAAAAAAAAAAACATATGATTTATCATCTATGAAAGTGAATCTAGATTGACAATAAATTTTGACACCTTTTCAATCACTACCAAAACATTAAGATACTTAAGCAATCATCAACTCACTATAATGTCAACTTAGTGGCTCTTCATCAATCACAACTAAAACACTCAAACACCTCAGCAGTCACCAATTCACTATGATATCAACTCATAATGACAACTAATAAATCATACCTAACATTACACTTGTCAGCATGCCCCCTTAATGTTAGTGGTTACAAATCTCAATACAAAAATGGGGATTGGACATTCATAAGATTCCCCCCTTGAAGTCAATATCAAAAACTCAAATGGATTTTTACAAGTCTAAGAGTTCTCAAAGATACACAAACTTAGCCACACATGAGGCCTTGGCAAAAATATTAGTTATCTAGTCCTTTGTCTTGTAATAATGGAGATGGATCACCTATTGCTAGATGAGTTATCCAATGTAATGGTGGTATACCTCAATGTACTTCATGGAGGCATGGAACATTGGATTTTTGAAAAGCTAAATGGCTCTCTCATCATCACAATAGAGTAAAAAAGGTCCTATTGGATGTTGATGGAGTACTAGAAGAATAAATTGTAAAAAAGTGACTACTTTAGATGCCTCATTTGTTGCTACATATTTAGCCTTTGTAGTTGATAAGGCAATAGTAGACTACTTCTTACTAAGTCATAAAACTATAACAAAACCAAAGAAGTAAATATATCCTATGGTATACTTATTGTCATCAACACAACTTGCCCAATATGAATTAGAATACCAAATCTCCAATGGAGTAATAATAAATACCCATATTCAAAGTCCCCTACACATCTCAATATTCTCTTTTCTACCCTCAAATATGGAACCTTAGAAGAACTTAAAATCCTAGAAACCACACCTACTACAAAAGAGATATTTGGTTAAGTGTGAGTCAACTACACAAGGCTTCTAACAAGTTGCTTGTACAAGGCGTGATCAACATCACCTATCATATCCTTGGTTAACTTCAAGTCGAGAAAATATGTAGTAGAAACACATACAATTTTTCATCCTATACCTATTCAATAATTTTGAGGTTTTTGAGAGAGATAAGTTCCATTATCTGTTTGGCACACCCGAATTCTTAGAAAATAATGTAGAAAAGCAAGGTATGTCATCTCAAATCTATCTTTCAAGTTCATATTTGTTTCACCTATTTTATCTAATCTATCACTTGTGACAAAAATATCATCAACATAGAGCATAATAATAAGTATACCATCTCCATCAATGTTCTTCACAAACAAATTAAGATCATGGGGACTATTATAAAATCCTTTTACCTTAAGGTACTCATCAATATTAGTATACAAAGACCTTTTTTAGGATATATCTTCATATATCATTTGAAATATCCTCAACATTTATTATTTTCAAGGATAGTTGAGGAGTAACATTCAATATGTAAAGTTACATGTTCATTATCCCCTTATTGTCTTGCACGAGAATTCCATCCTATGGGAGTGCTTTGTAAAGCTATAAAGATATGTATCATATGTACTTCCATGTAATTAAAAACTTTGTAATATGAATTGAAAAGCTTTGTAATAAAATATTTGCATTGGCATTTTAATTTTGGACAACAAATGGTATCAAATTCTAAGGAAGTATTCTTTTTGATATTGCACTAGAATTGTCTTTATTTCCTTGGTTGATTTTTGCACCACTGGAATACTATTATATTTTCTTGGTTGATTTTGCATTGGTAAAAGGAGTAGACTTATATGGTTGATTATGCACCATTAAAAGTTTGATTATTTTTGTCTTGGTTGATTTGGCACTAGACTAATATTGATTACAACAAATTCATTATTGATTTAACACCAAAGTAAGGTTGATTACACTAAAAATTAATGGGTGGATGTGTCTGGTTGATCTATTAGTGAAGTGAGTACACCAAAGGAATCCCGGGATTCTCTTTGCACAATTTTTGAGGATAACCCATAATACATCATTTGTTGCCATAGTTTTATACATTACAAATGTAGAAAAATGATAATTTGGAACACTTTCTCTAAAAGATAATAGAATTAGATACCAAGTTAAATACTTTAGGAGAAATAATTGATGATAATTTGCTTGTCTCAATTGTGTTGTGTGTCTTACTTGAGTTTTATAATGTTTTGGTAACTTCATTACAAGTTTCTAATTGTAATTTTCTTTTGAAGAACTAATTAATGTCTTACAAAAATATAAATTATAATTGGAACTGAAAGATGTTTCTCAAATAAAATATCAAAGAAACAACAAAACATTAAATCCATCTTCTTATTTTCAAAAACAACTTGATTAGAAGAAAAGGTATTGCCAAATATATGAAAAGGAAGGGAGTCATGATACAAAATTTTATAGATATAATGCCCTAAAAAAACCACACAATACAACACAGGAACCTATTCAATCTATAAAAAATCAAATATATAGATCAAATTCCTCACAACAAGGTCATATGGCATAGGAAATAACATAATAAGAGCCAAAATAAAAATATGAATATGAAATAGAAATAGCCTATAAAGTTTTGATGACACACAAAAAGAAAATATCAAGGATAATAATTAGTATGTTAGTTCAAGAGCTACTAATCATATGATAGGTAATATACAATGGTTTGATACTTTTCAAGAAATAGAGGGTTGACTAATAACAATGATAGATAACACAAGTTATCATATAAAAGGAATAGGAATAGTTTCTCTCACATTGCCTTTAGTAGAGTGCACCATTGTAAATGCATTATATGTTCTTGGACTTACAAATAATTTACTTTTTGTTGCTCAAATGATGGATATATGAGTCTATATTAACTTTCAAGTTGTTAATGGATATAAAAAATGCTTCATCTCAAGAAAAGGAAAATTAGAAGGTATTGCATCATACATAAATGGATTATTTTCCTTAGATATTGTTACATCTTCTTTCTTACCTCAAGAATTATAAATATCAAGAAAAGAGGATAGAGGTTGAATGCACAAAAATTCAAGAAAGAAGTTAATTAATCTAGGAAATACAACAAAAACAAAAAAAAACAATAGGTAAATATAGAGCATGATATGGAATAATATGATGAATATACAATATTAAAAATATAGATATAGATTATGGTCAAAAGATCCAATGATTCAAAATTCATGCAATCAATTTATCAATATTCCAATAATGATACATTTAATTCACTCAAGAACTATATAAGTCTACGTCTTGACAAACAAAATTGATAATAGAGAGATTGGTATGACACTTCTACTAATTTATTCAAGATTTTTCTTACACTTGAAATATATAAAGAAAAGAATAAAAGACAAAAATAAATTATTACAAAGAAAAAATAGACCTGCAAAGATAATGTGATATATGATACAAGTGATCTTATCATTCAAAAGGAAGTTACTTTTAATGCAAGTTATGTTTATATAAACAAATTGGATTATGATACTAATGATTTGTAGGTGGAAACAAAGGATTTTAGAAATAACACTAATGATTTACATGCAAGTAGAACAATAATAGAGGATAGATATATCGTATAGATTAATCATGAGCATATAGAAAATTCATACCAGGATGGTCTTATAGCACAAAGAAACATGTGTACCTGTGGCTTAAAATATTCATCATATATCATTATAAAAATTCCCAAAGGAAGCTACAAAAATATTCAGCTAAATAATAAATCGATTAACATGGCAAAATGGCATTGAATTAAATACATATTGTATAAAAAATATTAAATAAAATCAAGTATTGTACACATTTAGTAATAATTCTCCTAAGGATATAGAAGGGGGTAGTTATTCCATTATTTTCTCTCTCAAATAATGTAATAAGGGGGTTATAAGAATATATCGTCATATATCATTTAAAGTTATCCTCAACATTCATTTTTTCTAGGGATAGTTGGTAATAACATTTAATGTGTGAAGTTACATGTTTGCTATCCCGTTATTGTCTTGTATAGGAATTCTATCCTATAGGAATGCTATGTAAAAATATAAATATATGTATAAAATGTCCTTCCATGTGATTGAAAGATTTGTAATCTAAATATTATATAGAAAGCTTTGTAATAAAATATTTACATTGACATTTCAATCTAGGCCAATAACATTAGAGCTTGCTTCAAGCACTATACATATTTCCTCAACTTACAAACTAAGTGTTTCTTTCCTAAATTCTCAAAACCTTAAGGTTAAGTTGTGCATATTTCTTCATCAAGGATAGTTGGGAGTAACATTTAATGTGTGAAGTTACATGTTTGTTATCCCATTATTATTTTGTATAGAAATTCTATCCTATAGGAATGCTATGTAAAGATATAAATATATGTCTTAAATGTCCTTTCATGTGATTGAAATATTTGTAATCTAAATATTATATTGAAATATTTGTAATAAAATATTTACATTGACATTTCAATATAGGCCAATAGACTTAGAGATTGCTTCAAGCACTAAATATATTTCCTCAACTTACAAACTAAGTGTTTCTTTCCTAAATTCTCGAATCCTTAAGGTTAATTCAAGCATATTTATGCATCAAGGATAGTTGGGAGTAACATTTAATGTGTGAAGTTACATGTTTTTTAACCCATTATTGTCTTGTATAGGAATTATATCCTATATGAATGCTATGTAAAGATATAAAGATATGTATCAAATGTCCTTCCATGTGATTGAAAGATTTGTAATCTAAATATTATATTAAAAGCTCTGTAATAAAATATTTACATTGATATTTCAATCTAGGCCAGTAACCTTGGAGCTTGCTTCAAGCACTAAAGATAGTTCCTCAACTGACAAACTAAGTGTTTCTTTCCTAAATTCTCAAATACTTAAGGTTAAGTCGTGCATATTTCTTCATCAATTTCTCCATCAAAAAAATATTTTTAACATCCATTTGGTGAAGAGACAATTGAAATGATTTTCTAAAGCTATAATAGTCTAGAAAATACTGGTATTGGCTACTGAAGCAAAGGTTTTTGTGTAATCAATCTATTTCTTTTATGAGTACCCTTTAGCCACTAATATTACCTTATATTTTCAATGTTTCTATTATATTTGAACTTAGTCCTATACACACACTTCTTTTTTACCACACTCTTCCATTTAGGTAACTCTACCAATTCCCAAGTTCTATTTTTCATCAATCATATTCACTTTGCATACCTTATTCCTAGTCAAGTTTTCCATTAGAATCCTCATAATTTTTAGAATCATTATCCTTCATAATTATGGTCATTAGAGCATAAATAGATTGTTGAATCATTTGATATATTTCTTTAAGACTATTAGTCTTCTTTGAAGGACTTGATTTTGCATCTTGACTAGAAGTTGCCTTTGAACTTTGACTAGTTTCAAAGGTATTATATGGTACATCATCATTTATGTATCCTTGTGGCATAGGAGTGGGAGAGTATTGCATCCTATCCTCAAACCCTTCATTGAACTTGACATCCCTACTTGTGAACACATCCTACACACTAGAATCATACAACATGTATCCTTTCTTCTAATCATCATAACCATTAAATATGCACTTAACACTTTTATTATCAAATTTATTTTATCTAATCTCATTAGGTGGGTGAAAAAATGCTTCACATCCAAATATTTTGAAATACTTAACATTGGTTTTTTTTCCACTCCATGCTTCCTATGGAATGATGTTCTTCAAACAAGTTGTAGGTGATATATTTAAAACATGAGATATTGTATTGATTGCCTCACCCCAAAGAAGTAAATGAATATTGGAATTGTAGCATACATAAACCCATCTACAAAAAGGTTGTATTCTTCCTTTTAGAAACACCATTTGTTGAGAAGTATACATGTTGATAAATTATCTCTTAATATTATGATGCTCATAAAATCCTTGAATTTGTTATTGATATATTATCCATCATTATCTATTTTTATCCCCTTTATCCCTTGCCCACATTACTTTTCCATAATGCATTAAACATTTGAAACTTGTAAAACACTTCATCCTTTTTCTTGAGGAAGTGTACCCAAATATTTCTTGAAAAATAATCAATATATATTAAAATGTATTTAGATCCTCCCTTTTATGGAGTAATCATAGGCCCACATAAATCACTATGAACAAACTCAAGAGGTTCCCTTGCCATCTAATTTTATTTTAAAAAAAATTCTCTATGTTGTTTGTCAATCATACATCCTATACACACTTGTGTTTACTCTAATATAAGCAAGTCCTTCAACTATGTTCATATTTGAAAGCATATCCAATCTTCGATAATTCAAAGACCAAACCTTTGATGCCACAATTTATTTATAGAATCACATGTAGTGAGGTAAGTCATCTTGTCTATAGATGCTAACAATATATAGATAGCATTACTTCCAAATCCTATAGCTACAACCTTGAATACATAAATAGTGTTCTTTATCAAACATCTATCAAAATAGAACTCAATCTTATAATCATATTGATTTTGTATTACTAAGAGAAGATTATTTCTTAACTAAAGCACAAGATTCATATCTTTTATTTATAATTCCTTGTCATCATGTTCTTTCATTGGAATTGAAACTATTCCTTCAATTTGATGTGAACTATCATCATCAAGAAATGTCCTTGTGCCTTTCACTTCTTCGAAAGAATCATAGAAATTATTATTGTAAGTCATGTGTTGGCTAGCCCATAAATAGATATACCATGTACCATTTGAACTTCCTTGAGCAATAAAATAGACTATCATAATATTTTTATTGTGTCCTTCCTCTCCTTGAACAAAATTTGTATGTCTTGTTTGATAAAAAAAATTGTCCTCCTCCATATGATTTCTTAGGGAATTGATCACTCTTATATCCTTCCTCTCCACGATTGTAACATGTGATGCATTTTTTCTTCTAGTATTATTTCTTTGATTTCTCCATTCATTTTATTCTTTCTAAAAAATATTCCTTTGTGATTATAATGATTTTTTTAATTCCATTGCCTTTGATTATTCCTTTGTTGTATGCCGTGATTTAAATTCTTAGTTTTTCATCTAGCCATAAATACTTTTCAACTCTTACTAGAATCACCTATAGAATTTTTAAGCTTATCCTCTTCATTCAATAGATTCTCATACAAATACTTTAGTTTTATATTATCTAAATGTCCTATCAGCTCTAATGTGTATATAAAATTATGATGCATTACAAGAATTTCAATTAAAATTTTTACAATAATTGAATATTCATATTTCACCTTCATAACTGTAAGTTGATTTCTTAAATTCTTGAATTGTGCAATGTGATCATTGATGTTATCACCTTCCTTCACTTTTAGATGAGTCAATTACATTTTGATTTCCATAAAGTCTCCCACAATTCTTTAGTTGTTTTGAGATCTTGAACATGGGGTTTGATGGTTAGAATAATTTACCACAAAATAGTTGCTCATATATTCATATCCATTTATCACATTTTGCATGCTCGCTAACATTTTAAGATCTATTTTTTTGTTTTTAATTAAAATAATACTTTCATTTATAGAATTAACTCAATATCACATTTTCAATTTGCATAATTAGAACATTCAGTTTTGCAATGACCATAAAATTTGAGTTTTTAGATGATGAGACCATAATTGGAAGAAGATACAACACCACAAGAAAAAGAAATACTCCACACAAATACAAAGGTTAAACCCTGCACCATTATACAAAAATTCATCTTTTACTATTGTGCCTTGATGTTGGCCTTCTTAGTGAGCCACCCTCTCAAGGACTTAAAAACAAATCTTATGCAATTTCAAATCAAAAGCTTTACTATTGCCCATAAGTGTTTAAGCTTACATAGAATCCAAAATATTATAAAACGGTAATAGAACAAATCCATGGCAATCATCATTATTGCTTTTGATATGCCTTCCATCCTTCACGAGCAATACAAACCAATTATATTTGGCAAAATGAAACACCACTCCATAAATCCAAACTAAAACCCAAGGAATCTAAATCTCTCTTTACATCCAGATAAGCAATGTAGATTTGAACAATAAATGATGTCTAGCTTTGATACCATGAAAAAATATACAATAGTTCTATAAAAGGAAAGAAAACAAAAATAGACTATCAAAAAAACTTTATACTATAAATATATTGTTCCAAGGTCTCATGGCTTAGAAAGTTTTTTCATTATCCCTAACACAATAAAACATATAAAAAAAATTAAATGACCCATTACCTATAAAAATAAATCTAAATTGACAAAAAAAAAAAAAAAAATTAAACATCTCATCAGTTACCACCAAAACACTAAAATAACTAAACAATCACCAACTCACCATAAAATCAGCTCAAAAACTCTTCACCGACTTACACCGAATATTTACTATTTTCAACACTAAGATGGTATTCCACACTTAAAAGAATCTCATTCTCATTCTCATTCATTCCATCGGTGCCTTTCTCACCGATCTTCATACATATTAATGTGCCATCCTAAGTGTAGGAAAAAAAAAAAAAATTGTAAAGGAAATTAACAAAGTCTCTATCGTTCATCAATCAATTATTATATTTAAAAAGAAAAAACAATCACCCACTCATTATAAACTTAACTCAAAAACTTTTGATACATTTAAACCATCCCATCTACTAAACTCAACTCAAAAACTTTTGATACATTTAAACCATCCCATCTACCATTACTATTTTCAACCGCTCCACACGTTAAACGAAACCCATTCTCATTTCCATCGATTCCGAAACCCATTCTCATTCCCATCGATTCCATCGGTGCCTTTCTCGCCGATCCCCATAGCACCAGCCTATTCCACTGTATGAAAGGTCATTATTTTCTTTATAATCGATATAATCTCAATAGTTTATTCTTATTATTATAATTATTTGTCTTACTTTTCCAAAAATTGGAACCATAAACTGACAAACATTTAATATAAAAAATATGATAATCTACTATTATCGTCGTTTTTTAAAACATCCGTCTGTACGCAACACGACAATTCAGTTGTCACAGTTAAATATGTGAATCACGAGTTCGTCAATTTACGTGTAATTTATAACTAAGAAATTTTGTAGGGTAAAAGGAGGTAATGACCTAAAAAGTCAATCACTAAAAAATGTGTGCCACATGTTGACTTGCTGTAAATAACTAACCAATCCGTCAGCTTAGGATGCGCTCTTCAATGTTCAAACTGGTATTATAAAGTTCACTAGGCGAGAGGTCTTTGTTGTGGATTCATTATATTTCTTACACTATAACCTAGTGTATATTAAAATTTTATTTAAAATTTTAAAAAGATGATTATTATATTTTGTTAAAATATTTAAATTGATATATTTTTAAGTTTATGGATGTTCGGCTAGACTTTCCATACACCTTACTCAACCAAAACCATCGTTGGCTGACGTTTGACATAAAGATGCGCCGTTCAATAAAATAAAATAGCATGGTTACCCATGGACAAGAATACAAATATAATCGTTATGAGCCGGCCAATTCCACAGTTTGGAGTGCCAAACATCTGTCGTGAAAATTACGTCATAAGCTTAGATCAGGCAGTCCCATCCTCTGCAAAATTTGTAATTTAACTATAAAAAATCAATTGAATTGTCTTGTTGCATACCGAGAAAACAACAATAATAAATAGTTTTTACCTTTCGTACTCATGTGGAATAGGTCCGCGATAGGAGACAGATAAATGAAATCAATGAAGACTAGTGGGAATGGGATCACCTTTGATCAGCTGATTGTTCATTTTAAAATAAACAACAGTCAAACAACCATTATTGTTGCCAGAGTAATTGTTTAGATGTTACAATTAGTTGATATTATATTGAGTTTGGTGATTGTTTAGGTGTGTTTTGGTGGTGATTGATAAAGTGTTTTATTTTATTGTAAAGTTAGACCCACTTTTATAAGTGATAAGTTATCTGAAATTTTTTATTTATTTTTTTTAATGTACGAGTCAATGAGGAAAAAAAAAACATTCATAGTCTTGTGAAATTTTCTATATATTCATTTATGTATACGATAATGAAAAAAAAAAAACAACATTATGGATAATGTTCTTGGAATAATATATTCACAAATTGATACTTTTCTTCCAAATGATTTTTTTTGTTTTCTTCATTTATATAAAATAAAAGTGTTGATTTTTTCCATGCCATCCCTTTATTTACTGTTTGCATTGCATTGTTTAGATGTGAAAATAGATTTATTTTGAAGGTGATCTAGTGGCACTTTTTGGGTTCAAGGATATGGTTTGGATTTGTGGAGTAGTGTCTTATTTCCTAGTATACAATTAGTTTGTCATTGTTGATGAAGGAGGAAAAGCATATGGGTAGCAATGAGGTAGAAGATTTCTTACCATTCAATAAGAATTTAGGTCCCACATACATGTGGACATCAATTTTTTTTAACTTTGATTAAATTATATATATTAAAGTAAGGGGTTTTATATTTTCTTTTTGTAAGTGGAGATTGCATTTTTTTTAGACATCAAAGCTTAAGCCCTTTGAGGTAATTGTAAAGCTTTCAATTTGAAATTGCATGAAAATTGTTTTTTAAGTAATTGAGAGTGTGGCTCTTTAAGAAGGTCAACATCAAGGAATAATCTTAAAGAGACAACATTTTGTGTGTTGGTGTAGGGGTGTAGTTTCGCTAATCCTGCATATTTATGTCAAGTATTTCTTGTGCTTGTGGAGTTGTGTCCTCTTCCAACTATGGTCTCATCATCTCGAAACTCAAATTTTATTGTCATTGTAAAATTAGATGGTTCTAATTATGCAAATTCAAAATACGAGATTGAGTTAATTCTATGAATGAAAGGAGTATGGGAGTTAGCAACATACAACAAAATTGAAGATGTTCGTGAGCATGTCAAATGGGATAAAATGGATATGAATTCTTGAGCAAATGTTTTGTGGGAAATTAATCCAATAATCAAGTCCCATGTTCAATATCTCAAAACAACAAAAGAAGCAAAACAAAAAAATAAGTGTGGGAGACTTTACAATTAATATATGACAGAACGAATAAATTAAAAGTTATGGACATTAAAAATTAATTGACTCATTTAAAAATGAAGAAAGGTGATAGCATGAATGATCACATTACACAATTGAAACTTTTTAAGAAATCAACTTGTAATTGTGAAGGTGAAATATGAATATTTAGAGATTATATATTTTTTATTGAAAATATCTCAAATCCGTATCATAATTTCATACGCACATTAGAGCTAATAGGACAATTTGATAATATAAAACTAGAATATTTGTATGTGGCTTAGTTGAATGGAGTGGATAGACTTAAGAAGTCTATAGGTGATTCTAGCAAGAGTTCACAAGAATTTATTGGTAGAAGTAAAAGTAATAATTTGAATCAAGGAAAGTAATTTCAAAATCAAGGAATTCAACAAAGAAATAATCAAAGGTATAAGGTTTAGTTCTATTCATATAGATGTTTGATAAGGAACAATGATGATGGATTCAATATTGTAGCTACAAGAGTTACAAGTGATGTCATTTATATATTTTTAGTATTTATAGACAATACAACTTACCTCACTACATGTGACTCTATAGACGAATTATGGCATAAAAGGTTTGGTCATTTAAAAATTATCAGAATTTGACTATGCTTTCAAAGATAAATATAGTTGAAGGACTTTGTTGGATCAAGGTAAACACAAGTGCATGTATAGAATGTATGGTTGGAAAAAAACATAGACAAAAATTATAAAATCAAATTGGAGGCAAAGTGAACCTATTGAACTTATCCATAGTGACTTATGCAGACCTATGACTTCTCCATAAAAGGGAGGGTCTATGCACATATTAAAATTCATTGATAATTTTTCAATAAAGTTTTGGATATACTTTCCCAACAAAAAGGATAAAGTGCTTGTAAAATTTAAAATATTTAAGGCATTTGTGGAAACACAAAGTGGTCAAAGGATAAAGTGGATAAGAAAAAATAATGAAGAACAAATTCAAGGATTGTTGTAAGCATCATGGAATTAGGAGAGAAATTATCAACTGGTATACTCTCCAACAAAATGGTTTTTTTGAAAGTAACAATAGGACATTGGTGAAATGAGGGTAATGCATGTTATAATTCAAGTATTTTCCTTTATTTTTGTGGGATGAGGTAGTCAATACAATAACTCATGTTTTGAATATATCACCTACAACTTGTTTTAAGAACATCACTCTAGAAGAAGAATGGACCAACAAGATGCCTAATGTTAAGTATTTCAAAATATTTGGATGTGAAGCATTTTCTCAAAAACTTTATGAGGATATATAAATATATTTTATAATAAAAGTGTTAAGTACATATTATTGGTTATGATGATCAAAATAAAAGATATGGGTTGTATGATCCTAGTGTGGAGGATGTGTTCACAAGTAGAAATTTCAAGTTAAATGAAGGGTTTGAGGATAGGATGTAATTTTGTCCCACTCCTATCCCACAAGTGGACATCATTGATGATGTACCACATATTACCTCTTAAAATGGTAAAATTTCAAAGCCAATTTCTAGTGAAGATGAAGAATCGAGTCCTACTAAGAAGACCAATAGTCTTAAAGAAATATATTAAATTATTCAACAAGTTAATTATGCCATAATGACCATAATTATGAAGGATAATGATTCTCAAAATGATGAGGAGGCTAAGGGAAAACTTGAGTGAGAATAAGGTATGAAAATGGAATAACTATTTAATGAAAAATAAAATTTGGGGATTAGTAGATTTACACAAAGGGAAGAATGTGGTAAAAAATAAGTGGATGTATAGTACAAATTTAAATTTGTATGAAAAAATTAAAAATATAAGGTAATATTAGTAGTTAAAGGGTATGCACAAAAGGAAGGGATTGATTACATAGAATCCTTTGTTGTACTAGCCAAGATCAGTATTATCAAGACTATTATAACTTTAGTAGGTCATTTCAAACGGTATCCTCACCAAATCGATGTTAAATATACTTTTTTGAATGGAGAACTTGATGAAAAAATATACAATACTTAACCTAAGGGAACTAAGAATTTAGGACAAAACACTTAGTTTGCAAGTTGAGGAAATATTTGTATGGATTGAAGCAAGCTCCAAGGTCTTGGTATGCTAATATTGATGACTACTTTAAGGCAAAATAACTTCATAAGAGTCCCCATGATCCCAAATTTTATGTGAAGTACATTTATGGAAATGACATACTTATTATCATTCTCTGTGTTGATGATGTTATCATGGCCAGTGATAATTTGAATAGAATCAATGAAACTAATATAAATGTCAAATATGAATTTAAGATGACAAACCTTAGATTTATACATTATTTTCTTGGAATTTGGATGTGGTAAAAAATTGATGGCATTTATCTCTCTCAAACCAAGCATGCTACCAACTTATTGAGTAATTTAGGATGGAAAATTATCCATGTGTTTCTACTCAACTTTCTTTTGGCTTAAAGTTAACCAAGGAGGTAAAATATGATGATGTTGATCCTACCTTATGTGAGCAACTTGTTGGAAGTCTTATGTACTTGACTCATACTCATCTAGATATCTATTTTACAATATGTGTGATTTCTAGATTTTTGAGTTCTCTTAATGTTCCATATTGGAAGGAAGCAAAGAGAATATTGAGATACATGCAAGGGACATTGTCTATGGGTATTTACTATTCCTCCTTTAGTGACTTGACACTTGTAGGGTATTTTGATTTAGATTGGGTGGATTGTGTAAATGATAGAAATTCTAACATAGCACATGTTTCCTTTATTGGTTTTGGTCCAATTTTATGGCATAGTAAGAAGCAATCTACTATTGAATTATCAACTATAGAGGCCAAATATGTAACAATAAATGAGACATCTAAAGATGTTACTTGGTACGATTTACTCTTTTAGTATTCCAACAACATCCAAAATGACCTTCTTTACTCTATTGTGATAATTAAAGTATCATTCAACTTTTCAAAAATCTAGTTTTTCATGTTTACATGAAACATATTCTAATATACCATCATTACATAAAACAACTTATCTAGCAATAGGTGATCCATCTCTAGTATTGCAAGATAGAGGACCAGGTAGCTAATATTTTCATCAAGGCCTTATGTGTGACCAAGTTTTTATATCTAAAAGATATCTTAGGCTTGAGAGAGGTCATATAAGTATTTGGTGTTGACATTCAAGGGAGAATGTTGTCAATGTCCAAACCCTATTTTTTTATATTGAGTTTTATAACCCCAATATTAGATGTGATTCCTTAATTATCATAGTGTGTTGACATCATAGTAAGCTGGTCATTGCTTAAGTTTTTCAATGTTTTGATAGTGATTGATGAGGTATCCTAATTTATTATCAATCTAGATCCACTTTTATAATAATAAGACATATGAAAATTTTTGGTATGGCGCACTTAAAAAAAACTTTTATAATAAATTTTTAGAATAATATATTTAGATTGTGATGCTTTCTTCCCTTATATGAAATTAAAAGTGAACTTTATCCTTTCTTTCGTCTTAGGCAAGGTCAAACGCTAAAAAAAATCACCTATGATCCACTTTCCATACACCTTTCCCAACCAAAACCATTGTCCGCTAACTTTTGACATAAAGATGCGATATTCGATACAATAGAATAACATGGTTATCCGTGGACAAGAATATAAATTTAATCGCCCAATTCCATAGTTTGGAGTGCCAACATGCTGACCCTAAAATTACGTGAGAAGTTTAGAGCAGCTAGTTTCATCCTCTCCAAACTTTGTTAATTTAAGAAATTACACGTAAGTTGACGAACTCGTCAAAGGCGTAATCCATTGGTAATTTTACGTATAAAAAAATCAACTGAATTGTCGCCGTGTTGCATAACGAGAAAATAACAATAATAAATAGTTTTGACTTCTGATACACATGTGGAATAGGTACGCGGATCGGAGATAGAGAATTGAGATCAATGGAATGGAATGGCATCACTTTGAAAAGTGGTGGAATCATCTTAGGTGGATCAGACGATTTCTAAAGGTAGAAATTGTCCTCATAAAACAGGTAACGAAAATAATTTTCTACATTGCTTCGTATTCTGATCTGATATTTTAGTTATTCATTTTGTTTGTTCTTACTTATCTTGAATGGAGAATAACCGAATTGAAGTAAATCGATAAATAAATGTCACCTGTATTTACAGTCTCTACCTTCACGGTGTTTGTATTTTGCGGCCCCAATGAAATGGTAAAGAAGAACTGAGTATATGCAAAGATGGCCACAATTCAAAGCTCTTTGTGAATACTGCGTGTCTGTTTATATTTATTGTCCACTGTATTTTGCTGTACTAGTTCAGTATTCACTTCACGTGAAAAAAGGACTAATGTAGAGATTAAAAATTTGAATGTGGACAACAGAAATTACCCAGAAAACATTAGACGTATGAGATACATTCACAGAACAGTTGCACTATAATAATCAATGCATGCATGGTAGATAGATTACCCTCTAAGTTGTAGCCTATAAAGTCATTGAAAAATATCATCCATTTTCTCACTTCATCCATTGGACCCATAACTTGTCACCTTTCTTATAGAGGCCACTAATTATCCATTTGTGATATTTGTATCCATATGGATACTGAGTGGCATTGTTCATCCATTTTTCCTCACTAGAGGCCACTACTTGGATCCGAAGTTATGGATATTAAAATAATTGTTCATCCATTTGAGACCTTTGTACAATTATTTTATATAATGTTTAACTTAAATAAATTTATTTTAAACAAACATTCATAAAATTATTTTGTGAATAATAAAATACGTAGTCTATATATTATCCTACAAACACAATATATTGGTCTTGCCTCTTTGGTTCTTGTGGCCTATTAGTACCCATTTACATAACGGGTATTTATCTAATAATCTTATGTTATATTGCTTCCACTCTGATCATATTGTTCTTCACTTCCATCCCTGTGTTGCGACTCCAATCCTCAATGTCTTTTTATCCTTAAATGAAAGTATATTTACATCCTCATACCTCTCAATCCTTCACTTGGGGTGTTTCTATCTTTACATTCTCAATCTTGCATGTCTTTTTTTTTCACTTGAGATATCTTTATATTTACAATCCATATTACACCTATGTATAGTCTTTGCATGTCTTTAACAAGCAAATTATGTGCAAAACCATCACCAAAACTTGTAGTTTTGAAGTAGTTACCCAATAACATCTCAAAAAAAGGTTTTCACATGTTTCAAAGTCAACTCATACAAGAAGAGGTATTAATGTGTATAATCTTGTTGGTTTGAAATATGGTTCATTCAAATAGTATATTGAACTTCAAGAAAATAAAATAAATCTATGAAATTCTTCACAAGATTATAAAATGGTTGCTCCTTTTTTAACAATTTTTTTTTTTTTTGCTTTATAAGGACTTGACAAAATTGAAATTAGAATCTTGCATTGCATAATAGATTAACAAAATATCATACCACACATTCAAAATATGAAGACCTCTTAATAAAAATGGTGAATTTAAGAGAAAATAAATACTAGCATCTCACAAATGTCATGAACAATTTAAAAATAATTGAATTAAATATTTTAATAATTGTACCTTAAATATGTCTTTGATACATATTATGCTTCAAAAATTTTGGAACTATTCTTCTTTACATTCATTACTTCAATATGAAAATTTTGTTGGTTGCAAGGATAACCAACCTCAAGTACCATATAACTACATTACAACTTATAATTCCTAACAAATTAGAAATTAGACTTATGTAATTATAATATTTATCTTAAAAATATTACTTTGGAAAAACCAAATACTATAAAAATATATAAATTTGTTCAAATGATTTTCTATTAAGGAAGAAAGATATACCATGTGTTTGCTAAGAAGTATTTCTATCTTTTTCTTTTTCTTTGATGGTTTTTTTTGGTAATTTTCTAAAATTTGTAACTCTTGATGGAAGTACTTAAGTTCAAACCCCTCTTTGCTAAATAAATTGATATTAATAAGATATTTTTCTCTTGTATTATGTTATTGTTCTTTGATCATGAAATTGGTTAACACTAGTATCTAGCTTTTTGCTAGGATGAGTTTCATAAATTTGATGAGAGTCTCTTCATCATAGGTATCAAATTTCAAAATAAAATTCTTCCAATGGTTTCTATGTCCTTGAGTGTAATATCCATTATTCTCTTCAAGAGTTCTTCCCTTATAATAATAATATTGCCCATGGTTTTTAAAGTTTTGACTATGTCTAGGATTAGACAATTAGCCAATGTGTTTGGTGTATTGATTTATAGTTCATTTTAGGGCTTCATTTTTTCCTTAAACCTAAACTCTCCATAAGACTAGATTGGCAAGCCTACTCATATGATATACACCAGCCTTTCCCTATTTTTTGCTTTAAACTTTGATAATTATTTCAAACTTTATATATAAGCCTTATATTTTCCAATTTCCTTATGGGTGACATCTTATTTTATTTATAACTTGGTCATGATTTTAGATGCTTAAGATATATAACTCTTGAGGATACTATATTACCTTAGCTTTATTTATAAACATAAGTTATTCTATTACATTTTGAAAGCACGAGGATACGAAAACAAAAAGGAAAATGCCAAGTACGATGCGTGTAAAACCAAACTTAACGCTAAAAGCCTATATATTGAAAAATGCATGAAAGGAAAGAACATAAACGAATCGACACAAGATAAAAGCAATATGGAATATGGCCCTCTTTATTGATATGCTTTTAAAGTCGTGTTACAATACGTCTCCTTCCCTTTTAGGGGATAGGAGCGTTAAATATGTTTCTTATCACATCCATGGATAGCAATCCTTCTTCCGCGTGCCCACATGTAAGATGGGCGGACCAAAACGTCACCGCCGCTTGTGTATATGAGTGTTGACTCCTTACTGCTCCTCTGATGTCGAAGACCTATGTTCAAGGAAACAGAAAAGATCAGTAGCACCTGCAGATAGAATAGAACATGTATTTCCCAAGGCCTACTGTTAGTGTATGCATGAAAATATTAAAACGATAACCAAATAACATCAGAACGACCTAAAAATTTAATAGAAGCATGAATATGTTACCAGGAGGGCATTGCAAATGGAACAATCGGGAAATTCCTCACAGATTTGTATTCGCTCCGGGGTGGGACGAATAAACCTGCAATAAATTGTCAGAAAGCACCCTCTTCAATGTCCTATCCAGGAAGCTCCAAATGACCTACAAAGTTGGGGTTAGCTAATTGGGGGTATTTTGGGAAGACCCAGAAGGTCATATTTCTCCAATTTGGCCTCTATCACCCAGATTTTGATGATGCCATCTCCAAGTTAGTAAAGGCGGGAAATGATAAAAACATGGTCAAAAATGCTCAGAATGAAGTGAAATTTAAACTACAGCCTATTTAAATAACCTAGAATAAGATGCAAAAGAAAAATAAATGAAATATATCATAGATTTCTAATCACTCCGGGGTGGGGCGTTTAGAACTACGATAGCTTGGGGGCGCCCGAGGGCAGGACGCCCACCGTTTGGGACTCTGTTTCGGCACCAATCCACTTGGGATGGGTCCAAAACCTCTTATGGGGTGTTGTCGACAAATTTTGTGGAATATTGTGGCCAAATGTTCGGGTTTGGGTCTAGAATGCGCCTCCAATAATCACCCAATAACCTCCCTCCAAAAGAGAGATCAAGGATGTGAAAGCACAAACAATGGGTGAGGATATATTTTAGCAGCACTTCATTGCTCCAAAAGCTCCTCCTCTGTATCTCCTTTTGGGTGAGAAGACTCACCAATTTATAGACCTAGGGTCTCTTTGTTTGAATGCGCATGCGAGGGCGCCACTTGAGTTGATTGTCCTATTTTGAGAGAAAATATTATTCCCTGATTTAGAGTCTCCTTGCATGAGGTCTCTAAAATAAAGACATGCATGACTGAAGTCTCTCTTCTTGATTTGAAGTCGTTCCTCACAATTGCATGTCCTGAAGTTGCAGTTAACTGGCGGACCTATCGAGGTTTGACTTTTTGCCAGTCAAACCTTCTATTCGCCTCACCCTGGGGTGAATGTTGATATTCGTCCCTAGGTGGGATGAATACCAGTTTGTATTCGTCCTAGGGTGGGACGAGTAGGGAGCAAAGTGCCAAAAAGGTGCCAAATTGACTCTTGACCTTCCAAACTATTTTTGGGAGTGGTTAGGACCACTGTTTAACCTCTGGGGGCTGCCCTAGGGGCTGTGTGTGTCAATGCGATCGATGCTTGTTGTCACATAATCGGATTGGTGTTGTTTTGGTGTCTATAGATGCCCCTTTTTGGGAAGCATTGTGCAAGGCGCAACACTGAGCAAAAATAGATAACCAAAGCACTAATGATTAGGGTTTCTCAGTAACCTAACCAACTCTTGATGCCCCAAGTATGGAAAGGGCACGCATTCTTGAATCCTTGCTTCTGATGAGCTAAGGAACTTAATTCAAGTGTTAACCTTTTTCGGTGAGGTGTTACTTGAGCTTGGACATTGATCAGTCATGAATAGGCAAAGGGCACAACCTTTTGTCTGTGGGAACCTTGAGTTCATGATTCATGAATGCCAAGTGTTTGATCAGCTTGTGATTATTGCTTGTTTGCTGCCCCAAGCAGGAGCATGATTGTCTTTGTCAATGATCCTTTGAATGCATGTTATTTCCTTGATTGGGTATATCTTTTTTGTTGATTGGTGACTAAGTGTGACTACCCCCTCAAGCGACGAATCGATGAGGGAATGACCGACATGAGAAAAGTGATGAGTCGCTTGACCCAAGATGACTTAGGTAAGGGTGCCTTCATTTGTTTACCATTGAATGCTTAAGCATTTTCGAACATTCTGACCTATTTTTGGTGGGTTTTAACCCTTTTTGTGATGCATTTTGGAGCTGAAATTGTCAAGAATCCGTCCTCCCGTGGAGCGGTCCGGCTATGGTAGCCTTCTTAGGGAGTAGGATAGTGACAATTTGTAACCCCAATGTCTATTTTGGATGCCAAGAATGTCAGGCGCAAATGCGCCTTCGTTCGGCAATGTTATTGCTATTTTTGGTTGGGTTTTGACCCTTTTGGTGACGCCTTTTTGGGGATGAAATTCTCGAAAATCCGTCCTCCCGTGGAGCGGTCCGGCTATGGTAGCCTTCTTAGGGAGTAGGATAGTGAGGATTTGTGACCTCGACGTCTATTTTGCATGCCCGAAATGTCAAGTGCAAAAGCACTCTCATCGGACACTTTTTTTTGCTTGTTTTTGGTGCATTTTTTTGTTTTTGTGTTTTTATGGTTTGTTTTTATGTTTATGCACAGTTATTTATGATGATGTATGCATGTGGTATTATGAATGCGATGTTTCTAATTATATGATGTATGCATATGGAATGAATGAAATGAGTTGTTGATAACTTGTCGATGGCACCATAGACTGTACAAGATTTACTGGCTTGTTGTACTTATGTGATGGCTTTGTGGAATGACTTTGCATGTGATAACTTTGTTTTTGTATTTTTCATATTTTCTGATGGTGATGTATGTAATGAAATGTACCAGTTGTTTTTAAAATGTAGTTAAGCTTTTCTGAGATTCAGATATTTTAACTAACTAGCCAAGACTGTACATTTATCTTACAAGACTTTTGAACAAGGTATAAATCTGACTTGAGTTTAACCAAGTTATTTCACATCCTTGTGTGTGCAATTGAGTTCATTTATGTGGTATTTTTCAGGATACCGCCAGTGCCAGATAGGCTATCAACCAAACCTGTACTGAGGATCACCTAATTAGCTCCACTAACTCCGTTGTTGTATTTAGTAAGATTAATCCATGGGACAATCTAAGGTACCATAAGCTAGCTCATCCACATGCAAACATTGGTCTGCTCACACGCAAAGCTAATGTGATAGACATATCATCATGCGTTTAGGATACCGCCATTGCTAGGTAGGTTGTCCACCAAACCCGTAATGAGGATCACCTAGATGGTTTTTCGAATGCTGAGAATTCTAGGGATTCAAGTTCAGGATTTTTATTTGCTCAATGGTTTAGGATACTTGCTCGTATACATAGTGATAAAAATCACTGTTTATTTTTATTCTTTTGTTTTTCTTTTTGAGCAAGGATTTTGAATAGTGGTGATAACCACTGTTATTTGATTTTGGATTTTGAGCTTTGTAAGGTTGAGCTTGTAGGTTTGTGGCTTATGAATGACCTTGATCCTTTTAGGCCTTGGGGATGACTACCCATCCTGTTCAGGGACGTGTAGTATGAATCCTTACGACTTTGGGAACCAAAGGGGATTAGGGATATTATGAAGTAAGGGCATTGATCTTTTAGGCCTTGGGGATGACTACCCATCCTTTTCAGGGGTGTGTAGTACGAATCCTTACGACTTTGGAGACCAAAGGTGATTGGAGATGGTCATGATGATGGCTTGTGGGGATTTTGTTTTTGAATGGCATTGATCCTTTTAGGCCTTGGGGATGACTACCCATCCTTGGCAGGGACGTGTAGTATGAATCCTTACAACTTTAGGGACCAATGGTGATTGGGATTTTTGTGAGTAGTGGTGAAAACCACTATTTATTAGGGGGAATGGATGGGGAAGAGCTTGTCCTTTTGTCAATTCTTAGCACTCTTGAACCATTCGCATAGGGGGATGAACAAGCTAATCTTTCACCTATGGTACCCTAGACTGCTTTGTAGGTTTCTCTTGCATTCACACAACTTAGGAATTATTTTATGTGTTTTAACTTGTGTAGGGATGTTACGTAACGAGGCGTGATCCAAGTAAAACTTTCCCTTGTAAAATCTATTTAACTTTGTATAGTTTTTGGCTAGAAATTTAAAGACAACTGAATGACGAAAAACCCTATATACATTAGGAGACAACTGATTATGCTAAAAATGGGGATGGTGTTATTCTGGATGTATGTGTTTATATAAAATGGAATGTGGAAAATGATGGAATTGCCAAGTAATTACAGTCTATGGTGCTTTTGACTTGTATGACCTAGCAAATATGCAATGTATGGATGCGATGCCTAATGCAACTTATATTTTTGTATTTTGATTTTTACGAGTATGCATGGAATGGAGATGCAATTTTTTTGTTTATTTTTGATGATTTTATTGTTTTTTGTTTGTTTTTGAATATTTGTTTTGACCAAGCGGTTATGGTAACCCTTGGAGCTTTTGGTTTGACCAAAGGGTTTATGGATACCTTTGGGGCATTTTTGGGTTTGACCAAGCGATTGTGGGAATCCTTGGAGCTTTTGGTTTGACCAAAGGGTTTATGGATACCTTTGGGGCATTTTGGGTTGACCAAGTGATTATGTGGGAATCCTTGGAGCTTTTGGTTTGACCAAAGGGTTTATGGATACCTTTGGGGATTTTGGGTTGACCAAGCGATTGTGGGAATCCTTGGAGCTTTTGGTTGGACTATGGCTCTCTAAATGTGGAATGGCCTCAAATGACTGATGTTCAAGGGTTCTAGTTCCTTGATTCCTTCAAGAGAGGCGAGCCGGTATGTTCCAGGTCCTATTTTACTATCAATCACATAAGGACCTAACCAGTTTTTCGTGAACTTGTCCCTTAGATGGGATGACAAATTAGAATTCTGTTGGTTCTCTTTTAAGACCAAGTCACCAACCTGAAAGTCCCTTAGGTGAACCTTCATGTTGTATGCTTTCTTAAGTCACTCTTGATAGATACGCAAATGCTCGAGAGCATTGACGCATCGTTCATCGAGCAACGTCAGTTGGTCTAACCGGGCCTACCGCACAGTGTCATCATCGATGAACTCTTGCATTGAAATGCATAGTGAAGGGATTTCCAACTCGAGAGGCATGACTGCCTCGGAGCCATACACCAACGAAAATGGAGTTGCCCCAGTGGGCATCCGAATGCTAGTGCGATAAGCCCATAGGGCAAGCGGGATTTGAATGTGCCAATCCTTATGACTATCTGTGATGGTCTTTTTGAGGATGGCAACTAGCATTTTGTTTGACGCCTCTGCTTGCCCATTTGCCTACGGATAATAGGGTGTTGAAAAACTATGCTGAATTTTGTACTTTGTTGTCAAAGCACGCACATATTTATTCTTGAATGACGTCCCATTATCCGAGATGATCTTGGATGGAATACCAAAATGACATATGATGTTATGTAAAATAAACTCCGCAATGCGGGTTCCAGTCGTAGAGGTTAGCGAAATTGCTTCCACCCACTTGGTGAAGTACTCTGTGGCCGTTATGATGAACGTGTGATGACTCGATGACGTAGGGGAGATCTTTTCGATTAGATCGAAGCCCCACTACGAAAAAGGCCAAGCCGATTGGATCGGTTGCAAGGCCTGAGAAGGTACGTGTGTCAAATTAGCATGGTGTTGACACTTCACGCACTTCTTTACATATGCGCAACAATCTCGCTCTAAATATGGCCAATAATAGCCCATGCGAAGAATGCGCTTTGCGATGGCCATACCGCTGAAGTGGCCACCACATGTACCATCGTGGGCTTGGGTGATCGCCCAAGCGGACTCTTGCTGGTCCAAGCAATGGAGGAGGATTCCTTCATAGCTCCGATGATACAAAATGTCTCCTAACAAGACATGTTTTGCCGCTTTCTAT
This sequence comes from Wollemia nobilis, assembly GCA_028583015.1. NCBI lineage: Eukaryota > Viridiplantae > Streptophyta > Pinopsida > Araucariales > Araucariaceae > Wollemia > Wollemia nobilis. The sequence continues at coordinate 142,936 of JAQPPZ010014872.1, read as the reverse complement.
TTAAATGATCTTTTCGTGGCTTGTGTCAATCCAAGTGGGAGGTTACCTAGCTTGAGGTAATCCCTTATGGGTGTGTACCAATCCCGCTGATCAGAAACCTCGATGGTATGAATGGCCAATCCCTCTTGAAGTTCATCCCTAGCAAAAGTTGAGCGGGAAAGAACTTGTAAAAATAGCGTTGTGTTGCTATTAAGAGGGGTCGGGGAGAACAAGGACCCCCAGTTGGCTCGAGTCAGACAATCATGGATTCGAGAGAACCTATCTTGAGATGGTTCAATCTGGATCAGGTGGATTCTTGGCGTTAGGTCAGAGCTTGCACGCTCCATCATGGATTGCGATAATGTTTTGACCTGAATGGTTGTCATCTCACCGGAAGGGTCTTGCGGGATTAGTGACCCCAAGGAGGCCATAGTATCCACAAAATGATTCGATGATCGAGGGAGTGCCTCGATGTCATACCATTCAAGTTGTGCCAGGAATTTGTCCACAAGGGCTTTGTAGGCCTGCAGAACTAGGCATTTACATTGGAATACCCCTTTGACTTGATTGACAATTAACAACGAATCACCAAAGATGTTTAAACGTTTAATGTTCATGGTGATTGTTGTCTGAAGACCTATGAGCAAGGCTTCATATTCTGCATTGTTGTTGGTGCATGGGAAGTCTAATTTAAATGATAGAGGCATTGGAGCCCCTTGTGGAGTGAAGAATACAATTCTCGTGCCACCTCCTTGCTCACATTTAGAACCATCGAAGAATAGGGTCATGTCAGCTTGTGACTCAAGCTCATCAGAATCTGGTGATTCTGAAACATGGAAGACCCCATCATCCGGTAGTTCTATGGTCAGAGGTTGATCATCTTCAAGAGGAGCCTCTGCTAGTTGATCGGTGATGACTTGACCTTTTATGGATTTTTGTCCAATGAATTCTATGTCAAACTCCATCAACAACATGATCCATTTCATCGTGCGGCTACTATGATAAGTATGACTCATCATGTATCGCAATGGATTCTCCTTAGACACAACATACGTCGTATTGTTGAGCATGTAGTGGCATAGCTTTTTGGTAGCAAACACCACTGCCAAGCAGAGCTTCTCAACGTATGCATAGTTAAGTTCATAACTCGACCGTGGTGCGGCTAAGATAGTAAGTAGCCTGTTCTTTGTGTAGTTCATTTTTCTGGGATAGCATGGCACCCAAGTGCCACCTCAGTAGCTGAGATGTATAAGTAGAATGACACTCCTGGTCTAGGTGGTGCCAATACTGGCGGTGAAGCCAAGTATTGTTTAATGTCATCAAAGGCTGACTGGCACTCGTCATCCCAGTGAAATGCTACCCCCTTGTGCAATAATTTATTCATGGGTCGGACACTTGTCAGATAACTGCGCTATGAAGCGCTTGATTGACGTGACCTTTCCCTACAGACTTCTGAGCTGCTTGATGGTAGTTGGGGGAAGCATTTCAAGGATTGCCTTGACTTTGTGTGGGTCTACCTCGATTCCTCGTTTGGAGACTATGTAACCCAAGAGCTTTCCAGATGTGATGCCAAATACGCACTTCTTGGGGTTTAGTCCGACTTTATGTTCCATGAGGCGATCGAGGATCTTGCTTAAGTCATCGAGATGATCTCGGGCACAAAAGAGATTTGGCCAACAAATCATCCATGTAATCTTCCAAAGTTTTGTGCATGTGATCATGGAAGATGTACGTCATGGCACGTTGGTAGGTGGCACCAACATTTTTAAGGCCAAAAGGCATGACCTTATAACAAAATGTCCCCCAAGGCATTGTGAACGCCATTTTTAGTTGGTCCTCGGGATTGATACGAATTTGATTGTATCCCGAGAAACCATCCATGAGGGAAAGCATTTCATGGCCCGTTGTAGCATCTACCAATGCATCGATGCTAGGCAAGGGGAAATCATCCTTAGGACTCGCTTTGTTTAGATCTCAAAAATTGGTGCATATGCGAATCCTCCCGTCGGGATTTTTGATGGGCACCATGTTAGACAACCATGGTGGGTAATCCACGCAGATGACAAACTATGCATCCAACAACTTTTGTAGCTCATATTTGACCATTAAGGCTACTTTTGGATGCATCTTACATAGTTTTTGCTTTACTGGCTTGACTATCGGATCAAGCGTAAGATTATGCGTGACTAGCTACGGGTCTAGCCCCGACATGTCTTTGTAGGACCATGCAAAAACCTCCTTCTTCTCTTTGAGAAGGGCAATGTAGTCGGCTTGCTCTTCGGGGGATAGACTTACCCCTAGCTTGATGATTTGCAAATTCACTGGATCTGAGCCGATGTCTACGTCAGTCATCTCCTCGATCGACATGTGGGACCCGTCCTCCAACTGGTGTGGAGTTGGGATCAAGTGGATATCGTTTGCTGAATTTAGATCATCGTTCGGAACATCGGGTTCCTCTTCAGCATGGAAGACATCCTGAGTCTGTCCTGGGGTGAAATGGAACATCCCACCGCAAGGCCAGTACTCTGATGGGGATGGCGGTGTGTCAACGATGATCCCAGTCTATAGCATCTAGGTCTAGATGCAATGACCATGTTGGGTCGGCTGGATCATGGATGGGGGTGGTTAAATCAATGGAGATCATGTTGATGAAATGATTTTGGTCTCCATTACCATGGGTGTGGTTACTCGGACATCCTAGATGATCTTTGTGCTCCGGATCTGGCTCTGTGGGTACTGGCACAAATGGATCGGCCCTATGTGCGGATAAGAGGACAGGGTCTACCCTAGGCACTGATGGCTCTATAGGGTCTCCAGGCGGAAGATGCTCTCTGTATACCTGGAGTGGCGGGTGCAGTAATTGCTATAACTACGCCTGGTTTAGGTGCCACCTATGCCTTGGCCCTATGTGTAGCTGTTCAAACATGTCATCTATGTCCAAGGGATATTGTTGTTGTCGCATATGATTGAGATAAGCCATCTCAGTTTCATCTTCATAATCACTGTCAGAGATCCAAAGGCCTTCGTTGGCTCCAATAGCTATTTGCGACATATGAGGCTCATCTTGCTCGAGAAAATTAATGTGGTCCCATCGAGGTTGTTCCGCTCTCTACGGGGGGACCTGATTCTCTTGAGGTGGCATATGCTCAATTGGAGCATCCAAAGGGAACATTGTCAGGAAGCTCTCCTGATCATCATCCATGGGAGTCACTTGTGAATGATTGCTATCAGACTCGAAAGGATCCCAAGGTGCTACCTCGTATTCCGACTCATCTTCTGAAGACCCTTCTTGGTCTTGTCCATATCCCTCTTGTAGGTGAGTCCTCGAACTTTCTCCCTTTTCGACCGAAGGGAAAGGGTTGTTAAGGTCAACAAGGTTGGTTGTTAGCAATGGGAGATAATCCCCCAATGTATATGTTGTGTTAGGATTGGCATATGGATCTAATGCCAACCCATCCTTGTTGCCTATCCCTAGGCCTTGCATGTTCTCTACCAAGATGTCTAGGGGCAGGGGGTGGTTGAACCCTACTCCTGACTTGTCATACGACATTTGATATCTCGGTTGGCAAAGAACACGCACTCCTTGCTCATACCTGCCCAACCCATATCCATGCCAATTACATTGGCCAAGATATCTCAAAGTGAATTCTGGGTTGGACAAATAGTTGACATCCTCAACAAAGGGCTCTTCATCTTCGTCTTCTTGCATGTAAGTTTCAATGCCATTATCCAGGCCCCCATAAACAAAGTTTGTCTGATTGGGTGGGTAGCCTAGAGGAACCACAGAGCCGATGGGGAGTCGAGGTCTCCCCATGTCTTGCATGGACTCAAGTGCGGGTGTTGCTACAATGTTCCACACTAGATACTCCCCCAGGCCCATGTTGGCCATCTCAACGGTGATCGTTGGCGGTTGAGGGGGAGCGAATGGGAGTCCTTCCTGAGTCCACTCCATGTAGGGTGAACTAGGCATCTCGACTTCCATTCGGCTAGGCATCTCTTCGGTAGAGATGGTTGAGACTAGGGGTGGTTCCTCTTCTAGGGGTTTCTTTCCCTTGTCCTTTGGTGTGGCCACCGTAGGTGGCATCATTGTTGAAGGACCAGATGAGGAAGATGGACCCTATTGGGGATTTGATGGACTTGTCAATGGGGATGCCTACGAAATCGGACCCTGTTTAGATGGATTCAACTAAAAATCCAAATGCGTTGATGGAAGGGTCGATTGCGGCATGAATTGCATCGTATTGCAGTACTTGAAGGGCTCTAAGTCTGTCGGGACTACATGCACCTGTCCTTCAAATGTATACTTTAGGCACTGATGAGCTATTGAAGGGACACACTTCATGTCCCTAATCCAAGGCCGGCCCAACAAGATATTATAGGCCATCTCACCTTCCAAGATGTGGCACAATGTATGAATAGTCTTTTGTCCCACTTGGATGGGTAGGACAATTGTGCCAACCATCGAGCATATTGCATCATTGAATGCTCGAAGAGTATAGGTGGAGGCCACGATGTGAGATGCCAACAACTTCAGATGTTTCAATGCTGCTATTGTAATGATATTATTGGATGAGCCAGTGTCCACCAACACCCTCTTATACGAAATCCCATTGACCCATGCAATGACGTGCAGGGGTGGATCCACCACATCACCAATCACTGATTTCAATTCATCTTCTCTAAAGGTGATGACTGGTTCTGTACATTGTTTTACATGTCCCACAAAGTTGTTGAAAGAGTTTGCTTCATGGGGCTGTAACTCGATGGCTTTTAATATCTCCATTAGAGCCTCCCGATGGGGTGCTGATTGTTGAATGAGCTCGTATATGGAGAGCCTAGCCGACGTGGTCCTTAGACTTTGGGTAAGTCTAGTCTGAATCGTGGCCACTGGTCTAGGTGGGGGAGGTTGCGTAGGGTGCTGTTGAGGTTGTGACGTCGATGGAACTTCTTCGATGGCCGCCGTAGGGGTAGCTCCTGGGTACCTCTTGTTCCTAGTCACTATGCTTATCATCCCTACATACCCCTGCATGGGGCAATTCTGTTGCACCTCATTGACTTGAAGGGGTTTTTCCTGTGCATCATGGGCAGGCAGGGGGTCTCTGAAGACTCCCATATGTTGGTTGTTTGGTGCTACGGGGTTGTCCACCGCCAACGTCTTGTTGTCGATTAGGTCTTGCACCAAGCCTTTGAACTTCCAACATGCATTAAGGTCATGTCCCTTCCATCTAGTGGAACCTACAAGTACAAGTCCTCCCGGTACCCCTTAGGCTTTGGCGCATTGGGGTCTATGGTTTGAATCTCTGGTAGGTTGATCAAGTTCACCACTGACAAGCGGTCAAACAAGGAGTCCCTGGACTCTGTGTAAGGTGTAAATTGTCGCCTAGGGTGATGCTACTAATTTTGTTCCTGCCTCTGGTTTTCTCTGTCATAATTGTTAGGAGGCATTGCCTGATAGTTAGCCTTTTGAGGTTGTGTTGCTTGTGCAGGCTTAGGGACGTTTATAGCAACCTGATTGACCATAGCAGGGTTTCTGTTGCATGGTCCCTATTTTGGTGTTCTTAGGCCATTCTTTCTTCTTTGGCTTGGCAATCTCGCCATCCTGTATCTTGATCTCCTCAATGATTCTGGCTTGCGCTAGAGCTTCCTCAAGAGTGGCATATTGTTGTAGTTGCAATAGCATGGAGATCGATCTCAAATAGCTCTTTGAGAACATTTGGGTCAGGTCGGACATGGGAGGGAGGTAGGGCAGCTTTGAAAGCAACGTCCTCCACCGGTTCCCATATGCCACCATGGTTTCTTCCTCATACTTCCTGAGGCTAGCTAGGTCACTTAGTGATGCCTTTTTCTTGGTGTTGAAGGTGAAGCGTTCGAGGAACGCGTCCACTAGCTGATCCAAGTTACTGATGCTATGTTTTGGCAATTGAGTGAACCAATCCGAGGTAGGGCCTATGAATGTGGTTATAAATGTTCTTAGCAACAAAGCATCATTATCCTGAATGCCAAAGCACTGGCTCAGGAATCTAGTCACGTGCTCTTGGGCATCCTCCTCCCCTCTAAAGAGTGCCAACTAGGGTAGTTTAAAGTGTTTAGGGTATGGAGGTGCCGACACTGACGGATGCACAGGATGACTACGGAGTTGGCGTAAAGTAGGCTTTTGGGGCCCAGAAGTCTTGGTCTCCATAGACTCTAAGCACTCTAGCAACGCTTTATATGCATCGAAGGATTTGATCTCTTCCTCCTTGGTTTGCTCCCATTGTGGGTTGCGGGGAACTTGAGGCCTATGGAGGGGTGGTTGGATAGCACCCCCTCTGCCTTGGTAGGGCATTTCAGCCTGCTCTTCTTCTTGTTCATACTCCTCATAGGCTTCTTGAGGAGTGCCTGGCTGAGACCTATAAACATGGGTGGGTGCCCGCGGAGGGTGCCCATCATTGTTTCTAGGAGTGGCCTCCCGCTCAGGTCTAGGAGGTCTCGGAGGCAACACTTGGTAAGGTCATGGGGACCTGTCTCGTACCAAGGGGTTGTGCCTCTCATACACTTCTACTTTATGCGCACGAGGGGTTGGGACCTTCTCAGGCACATTGTTATGAAGCAATTCGGTTGTCTGACGTTGAATGCACTCTTTGTTAAGGTGATACAGATGCTCTAACTATTGTTGATCTTGCCTAAGCTGCGTGATTTGCGCTTGGTGGGTGGCATGTCTGGAAAATGCCAAGTCAATTTGTTCCATCGTCTCATGTTTAGGAAGCCTAGATGCCTCTCCTACATGTCTATCTCGGTCATGGTGATCCGAGACCCCTATGGGTTGCTTTCCTCTATCGAGGTTAGCTGCATTCACCCGAGGCTCTGCCTCAATGGGTGATCTTGATACATAGCAGGTGTGGAGGTGCATCGCTCCCATGCTATGTACTGCTCTTGAGGAACGTAGTGTTCTTCCTCGTACTACCCTTCGTATGCATGAAAGGTGCGGGCAGAATTGTCTTGCCCTGTCTGGAGAGCCTTGTGCTCTGGATTTGGTCTAGTGTTTCTAACAGTAATACGGGGTAGAGGAGGGATGATGAAATCATGTGGCCCCTCCTTATGGACCCTATGTTGCTCTAGCACTTCATCACTAGGCCACTCATAACGAGCGTCTAAGGGAGGCCTCCTGTCTATGTTGAGTGCCACGTGTAGGTTCTCCTCTTGAAAGGATCTATGCTGAGTGGGGGTGCCCCTCAAAGAGGTGCCTCTATAGTCCTATTCTGTGATGGCATGATGTGGACTATCTTGTGTGTCATGCCACCAAGGCGGGATGACCAAGTCCTCAAGACTATATCGGAGGTGACTTGTCCCCCTTTGTACACTTTCTATAATGCTTGCCCGTGATTGGGCTCGGCTACGGGTGTACACCATGGTGATGCTTACCTAAAGATGTGTATATTTTTATCTTCTTTTAGGATTTCTTATGCTACACTAAACAGGAAATATCACACACACTCAAAGCAATGGTTATCTCGTTTAAAGATTAAAAGTGTGCCCTAAATCTGGTTTTAGTGTGTTTTGATGTTTGTTTTGAAAGCTTTTGTAAAGAATGTTTAAATGCAATATGATGGCTCTTATGACTCCCAAAAATGGTCGCCCCTTCGATATACCATTGCCGTGCCGATATACCAACCTCTCTATATACCCGCCCTTACGTGAGGGAAACTATTGGTACGTGAGAGCAGATGGTACGTGGAACATAGGCGGTACGAAAGGGGAATCACTCTGTTTATGACACCTACCATAGAAGACTTATCCTCATGCATTGGGAATCACCCCAACTACACTTGGTCAGCTTTCATCAGGATTTACGTCTAGCAACAATCACGATCGGGGTTATGTATGCAGTATCTCAAGCCAAGGTGGTGATGAAATCCACCGTTGGTCTTGCTCAAGGGTTGGGGTTTTACGACCAACTCCTTGTTGTTTTAAATTACCACGTGGTGTGTGGGGTTCTTTTTAAGTTGCATAAATGAAGGAAACAAGCATTCAAACTCTCCTATGCAAGCAAATAACTAGAGAATAGAAAGCAAAAATTGATAGAAGGTGTTTAGGACCCCTACCTCTTCTCTGCCCAAATCGGATGTCTCTGAATTTCTGCCCTAAAATTGCACAGAGAGCTATTCATCCCAAGGTGAGATGACAAATTCCTATTCATCCCTGGGTAAGACGAATTCTAGCTCTGTACTCGTCACAGACTGAAATGAACAATAGTCCAACGTTTGAAAACTTGGTACCTGTAAGCAAAAACAAGCAAATTTGATCATAAATTTAATATTAAAATCAAGGGATAGAGGTCCCACCGTGATCGCCACTGAAAGCATGAGGATATGAAAACAAAAAGGAAAATGCCAAGTACGATGCGTGTAAAACCAAACTTAACGCTAAAAGCCTATATATTGAAAAATGCATGAAAGGAAAGAACATAAATGAATCGACACAAGATAAAAGCAATATGGAATATGGCCCTCTTTATTGATATGCTTTTAAAGTCATGTTACAATACGTCTCCTTCCCTTTTAGGGGATAGGAGCGTTAAATATGTTTCTTATCACATCCATGGATAGCAATCCTTCTTCCGCGTGCCCACATGTAAGATGGGCGGACCAAAACATCACCGCCACTTGTGTATATGAGTTTTGACTCCTTACTTCTCCTCTGATGTCGAAGACCTACGTTCAAGGAAATATAAAATATCAGTAGCACCTGTAGATAGAATAGAACATGTGTTTCCCAAGGCCTACTGTTAGTGTATGCATGAAAATATTAAAACGATAACCAAATAACATCAGAATGACCTAAAAATTTAATAGAAGCATGAATATGTTACCAGGAGGGCACTGCAAGTGGAACAGTCAGGAAATTCCTCACATATTTGTATTCGCTCCGGGGTGGGACGAATAAACCTACAATAAATTGTTAGAAAGCACCCTCTTCAATGTCCTATCTAGGAAGCTCCAAATGACCTACAAAGTTGGGGTTAGCTAATTGGGGGTATTTTGGGAAGACCCAAAAGGTCATATTTCTCCAATTTGGCCTCTATCACCTAGATTTTTATGGTGCCATCTGCAAGTTAGTAAAGGCGGGAAATGATAAAAACATGGTCAAAAATGCTCAGAATGAAGTGAAATTTAAACTACAACCTATTTAAATAACCTAGAATAATATGCAAAAAAAAAATAAAGGAAATATATCATAGATTTCTAATCACTCCGGGGTGGGGCGTTTAGAACTACAACTTGGGGGCGCCCGGGGGCAGGACGCCCACCGTTTGGGACTCTGTTTCAGCACCAATCCACTTGGGATGGGTCCAAAACCTCTTATGGGGTGTTTTTGACAAATTTTGTGGGATATTGTGGCCAAATGTTTGGGTTTGGGTCTAGAATGCGCCTCCAATAATCACCCAATAACCTCCCTCCAAAAGAGAGATCAAGGATGTGAAAGCACAAACAATGGGTGAGGATATATTTTAGCAGCACTTCGTTGCTCCAAAATGCTCCTCCTCTCGTATCTCCTTTTGGGTGAGAAGACTCACCAATTTATAGACCTAGGGTCTCTTTGTTTGAATGCGCATGCGAGGGCGCCACTTGAGTTGATTGTCCTATTTTGAGAGAAAATATTATTCCCTGATTTAGAGTCTCCTTGCATGAGGTCTCTAAAATCAAAGACATGCATGACTGAAGTCTCTCTCCTTGATTTGAAGTCGTTCCTCGCAATTGCATGGCCTAAAGTTGCAGTTAACTAGCGGACTTGTCGAGGTTTGACTTTTTGCCAGTCAAACCTTCTATTCGCCTCACCCTGGGGCGAATGCTGCTATTCATCCCTGGGTGGGACGAATACCAGTTTGTATTCATCCCAGGGTGGGACGAGTAGGGAGCAAAGTGCCAAAAGGTGCCAAATTGACCCTTGACCTTCCAAACTGCTGTTGGGAGTGGTTAGGACCATTGTTTAACCTCTGGGGGCTGCCCTAGGGGTTGTGTGTGTCAATGCGATCGATGCTTGTTGTCACATAATCGGATTGGTGCTGTTTTGGTGTCTACACATTGTATTATGTGTGGCATAGTATACCCACATTAGATATTTCTTATTTCTTGCATTTGTATTTACGTGAGGTATAGTATGCCCATGTTGGATATGCATTAGTTATTTGTTAGGATGCATAGTTAGACTATTAGAGATGTGTTTTATCATTTATCAGTTAGTTGGTTGTTAGTATCCATATTTTCCAAATTGTTATTTTTTAGTTACAAGTGGTTAGCCTTGTAGGAAAAATTGTTACAACCATTATAACGACATGATTCTTTGTAAGATCTATATATTTTATTACCAATAATGAATAATCAGCTTCACGTTTGATTGTTTCCATATCAGTCGTAATCATAGTTGAAGGATAGATTGTGCAAGAAGGGAGACACAATGTCGACTTCATTGCTAGGTGACTAGTTTTATTTTGCAGCTAGTAAACCAAATTCTAGGTAAATGTTGTGAGAAATTGGTTTTAATCCAATAGTAAAATCTATTTTTGTGAAGCTTTTGAGGTGGCAAAGGGTGGAAATTACCCTTGCACCGAATACCCATCATAAGGGTGACCAAATTTACCCCAAGCAAGGTAATATAAATTTCATCTACTTTGAATATCAGAGTAGAATATTAGAAAATATATATTTGAGAAGGATTTACATAAAATTTGAGGTCAATTTGTGGCCAAGAGGAGGACATTGGAATTCTTTGCATCAGGTTGTTCGAAGGTGCATAGGTTAAGGATTACTATAATTTTTTTGAGGTTTTATGTATGTAAAGTCTCTAGAGGGTTTTATCAGGTGGTTTCAGAGAAATTTTTCTCATACTCTCAACCCTTAATTTTGTCCCCCTTCCCTAGATCGAATGACCATTTTTTCCAACCGATCGGTAAGGTTTTGGGCAACTCCTACCCTAAGTCCCATTTCCCCTCCATACTTCCGTCATTATTCCTCCTCCTCCTACCTTCTATTTCCTCCATCCTAGCCTCATTTTTATTAGTGCATGATGCTTAATTGGGAAACCTGTAGCCACCAACAGTCGGCTTTTGCATAGGCATTTTTGGTTTATAAACCTTATATGTTCCAATTTTCTTATGGGTGACATATTATTTTATTTATAACTTGGTCATGATTTTAGATGATTAATATATATAACTATTGAGGATACTATATTACCTTAGATTTATTTATAAACCTAAGTTATTCTATTACATTGTATTATGTGTAGCATAGTATGTCCACATTAGATATTTCTTATTTATTGCATTTGTATTTACGTGAGGTATAGCATGCCCATGTTGGATATGCATTAGTTATTTGTTAGTATGCATAGTTAGACTACTAGAGATGTGTTTTTTCATCTAGCAGTTAGTTGGTTGTTAGTATCCATGTTTGGCAGATTGTTATCTGTTAGTTACAAGTGGTTGGCCTTGCAGGGAAAATTGTTACAACCATTATAATGACATGATTCTTTGTAAGATCTATATATTTTATTGCAAATAATAAATAATCATCTTCATGATCAATTTTTTCCATATTGGTAATCACAATCGAAGGATAGGTTGTGCAAGAAGGGAGGCATAGTGTCAACTTCATTGCTAGGTGACTAGTTTTATTTTGCGGCTAGTGAACCAAATCCTAGGTAGATGTTATGAGAAATTGGTTTCAAGACAATAGTAAATTCTATTTTTACGAAGCTCTTGAGGTGGCAGAGGGTGGAAATTACCCTTGCATCGAATACCCATCAGAATGGTGACCAAATTTAGCCCAAGCAAGGTATTAAAAATTTCATCTACTTTGAATATTAGAGTAGAAGATTAGAAAATATATGCTTGAGAAGGATTTGCATAAAATTTGAGGTCAATTTGTGGCCAAGAGAAGGACATTGGAATTATTTGCATCAAGTTACTGGAAGGTGCATAGGTTAAGTATTTCTATAATGTTTTTGAGGTTTCATGTATGTAAAGGATCTAGAGGATTTTATCAGATGGTTTTAGAGAAATTTTTCTTACTCTCACCTCTTATTTTTGTCCCCCTTCCCTAGATCGACCGATCATTTTTTCCAAATGATTGGTAAGGTTTTGGGCAACTCCTTCCCTACCTCCCATCTCCCCTCAACCCTTACCTCCTTATTCCTCCTCCTCCTACCTCCTATTTCCTCCATCTTGCCCTCATTTTTATCGATGCATGATGCTCAATTGGGCAACTTGTAGCCACCAAATTTTAGCTTTTACATAGGTATTTTTGGTCGACCGATCGAATAATGAGACACCATGGGTCATCCTTGGTGACAAGCAGTAGGGCTATACCTTGCAGACTACTATGATGAGAATCACAGGTAGGCAATCATGAAGAAAAAGTGCACCATGCAAATAATGGAGTAAATCAACCTGCAACTATTTGGGTTGACATAAGCATAGGTGGGTCCCTAGTTTAAGAAAAAATAAATGATAAATATAAGGTCTAAAAATAGACCAATAGGAAACCCTAATACTTTGATGTAGGAGCTTTAATTTTTGGTGTATCTACCTGGATGTCTATTCTGGGCGTATACATGTAATTTGTGAATGTTATTTTATTTACAATTTTGGCATATCTACTTGGGTGTTTTTTGGGCGTATACATGTGTGAGTCTGGTCGTATACATTAAAAAAAAAACTTTCTAAATACAAAAATTATTGTGCGGGTAGTTGGAAGCATTGAATGCATTCGAGGGTTCTAGAGTTTTCTCAAAAAATCTAGAGCCAAGAAAAAAATGAATGCATTTGAGGATTCTAGAGTTTTGTCAAAAAATATAGAGCCAAGAGAAAATCGATAGGGTGAAAGAAGGAGACAAAAAGAAAGGAGGAGCTATAGAAGAAGTGCTCTGCTATTTTGAAAGAAAATATTTGTAATTCACTTGTTGAAATTAATAAAAAACATATTTCGTTTGCTGCTTAGCAATTTTCTATGATTGTTTTTGTTCCTTTCTATTTTCTAATTTGGAATAGGAGATTGGGTCTAGTGCTAGTTCTTATATTATTTCCACTTGCATCAGATTGGTATCAGAGCAAGTTGTTCCTACTAATAGCCTCAGGTGAGAGAGACCAAGGTGAGATACAGAGTGAGGGTTTCAGTTGATTGAAGGAGAGAGATATTATAGTCAATGGACTTGGGTGGAACAGACCAAGGTGAGGTGAAAGGAGGAGAAAATGGCACAACGAGGTAGAGTCAGGAGAAGGGGAGTAGGACAAGCAGAGTTAGTGAGGACATTCATAGCTAGGTTGGATGCTATTGAGGTAGCACAACGAAGAGGAGCACCCCTTGAAGATGAGAGTGATGAGGAAGTGGAATTTGAAGAGGCCCAGGGAGAACAACTGGATAATGATGGTGAAATACTGGTTCAAGCCATAGCCAAGATAGGAGGTAATCCCCGAGTTGAGGTTCCAAATTATGAAGGGAGTCTTGATCCTGATAAACTAATTGATTGGATCAATGAGATGGATAGGTACTTCTATTTGGAGATAGTGGAAGAGAGCAAGAAGGTGAAATATACGTGTTCAAGGTTGAAGGGCCATGCCCTGTTATGGTGGAATAGTGTGTAGGATGAGAGGGTACGAAAAGGCAAAGAGATAATAAAGAGTTGGTACAATATGGTGTCGAGGATGAAGGCCAAGTTCATGCTTGCAGATTACCAGGTTGGATTATTACAAAAGTTGCAAAATTTGAGGTAAAAGGAGAAGAGTGTTAAAGATTATATGGAGGAGTTCTACAATTTATCTATAAGATCCGGTCATGATGATTCAGAGCCTAAAAAAGTGGCCAGATACATCAATGGTTTGAGGTACAATATCCAGGATGAAATTAGTTTGTTGGATATTAAGACTTTGGAATTTGCTTATCAATATGCATTTAAGTCCGATGAGAAACTAGCCAGGAAGATACAAAGCAGTTCTAGGGGAAGAGATCAATTTAGTAGAGGAAGGGGTCAAGGAAGAAGCAACCATAGGACTCAACAAATGGGAGAAAATAGTAATACAAAATTCGAGTCGAGGGATGTAGAATCCAGAAGCTCACAAAATTCTAATGCAAATGCCAAAGGTGGATATCCTTCTAGAGGAAGAGGATCTTATAATAGGGGATCTTACGATAGAGGACAAGGTGGAAGCTTTAGTGGAAATATTTCAAATTCAATCCATTTGCTAGACATAGATGGTTTGAGTGTCCATAAAATGTACATGTGAATCGATAAAGGGGACCTAAAGGGATCATGTGGCATATGATGAGAGTTGTGATAGCAGTACTTCAAAACCTGAGAGAGGCCTGACATCGCCAGAGAAAGGTGAGTCCTTACTGGCAAGAAGAGTGTTTATAAATCCAACAGTAGAGAGGGATATATAGCCTCCGTAGAGGAAGAGTTTATTTAGAATAGTGTGCAAATTAGAAGGTAAGTGCTGTCAGGTGATTGTGGATAGTGGAAGCACTGACAAATTATTGTCAGAAGATATGGTTAGAAAACTGGTATTGGAGAGGAGACCGCATCGCCAACCATATAAAGTATCATGGATATAGAAGGGACATCAGTTGACGATGAAAGAACTTTGGTTCGTAAGTTTTAGTATTAAGCATTATAGTGATGAAGTGTTATGTGATATCATGCCCATGGATGCTTGTCATTTGTTGCTAGGAAGACCATGGCAGTTTGATAGAAATATGGTGTATGATGGGAGAACAAATACATGTATCATAGAGAAGGATGGTTGGAGAACCATACTGACTCCATTGAAGGATGATGTTGAAGGAGTGCCATATGTGCATAATGTTATGGTGATGGGAGGAAAATAATTTTTGAAGGTCACAAATACTGAAGGAGAATGTCTGGCCCTAGTTACGAAGCCAATAGGCATGAAGAGTGAAGAAAAGGAGGAAGAACAACCTCAAGATATAAGGAAACTATTAAAGAAGTATTCAAGTATAATTTCAAGGGAGCTACCTGAAGGATTGCCACATTTAAGGAAGATTAGTCATCACATAGACCTGATACCAGGGTCAAGTTTGCAAAATAAAGAAGCCTACAGGATGACACTATAGGAGAATGAGGAGATTAAGAGACAAGTGCAAGAATTACTTGATGTAGATTAAAGATACAACGCCAAACAAAAATAAAGAAATCACAATAAAGGAATGCAGAACAGTTGTACAAAATGAATGATTTTTATTAATCAATGGAGTTTAAAAACTCCTTTTAAGTATAATAGGGCCTGTAACCCTTTTCGTGATACAAAGTTACAATTTGTGCTAGGGTTCTCTGAAACCCTAGCTGGCACAATGTGGTGGCGTCTCCGAAGAATGTATCCTTAACCTCAACAGAATGAGTGGGCTTCGTTGTATCCTTTGGCTTGGACCACTCCACTTAAGCAGCTGCTATCAACAAATCGATCTACCACTAGAATCTTGCACACATTAAAATTATCAAAGAGTTAGAAACTAATAAGAGGGCTCCACTATGTGAGCCCTCAAAAATAGTCTAAAACCCTAGATTTATGAAATAAAAATAAACGATGCAGAATTCAACATCAGATTAATACATAAAGAAAGATTACTTGCTTTAGATGAATCTATACCTTTTCCTGTTAACGCGGCGAGACCAGGCGACGACGATGGATGCGGTGAAAGGGTTTAGTTCAGACTTAGGGCCGTAGAAGACTCAGAAGACTCAAGATTAACAGCAATAGCCAACTCCAAACTTAGATAGGGAAGATAAGTAGGTTTAGCCCAAGAGATAGATAGGGTTTGAGCCATCAAGGTGACTCAATTTATAATCTACTCTTAGGGCACACTTTAGGGTTTTAACGACACTTTGAACGTGTGGCTAAGATTAAAGTGGATCCAAGGGTAGAGAATAAATCTAGGTTGTGAAACAGATTAATATGGATGGACGGATGAGATTAAATGAAGGATGGACGGCTCAGATTAAATAACTTAAACTTTATTTATATATATATTAAAATATATTAAAATATTAAAATATATATATAAATATTAATTTAAATAAATTTGGGGATGAAAAATGGCCGGAAAAGTGAAATTGGGCAAATAATGGTGGGAAAGTGTGGATTTGGGCCAAATAATGGCGGGAAGGATGGATGACTGACACGTGGATGGCAGGAAGGTATAGATGACTTACAAGTGGCTGAATTTTGGTGTCTACACTTGATAAAGTATTGATACGAGAAAGTATGAGTCCATGTGCGGTACTAGTTGTACTTGCACCAAAAAAGGATGGTAAGTGGAGGATGTGTACGGATTCAAGGACCATAAACAAGATAACCATCAAGTATTAGTTTCCTTTGTCATGAATGGATGACCTGATGGATTGTTTGAGTGGATCTAAGTACTTCACCAAGATTGATTTAAAGAGCGGCTACCATCAAATCCGAATAAGAGAGGGTGATGAGTGGAAAACAACCTTTAAAACAAATGATGGGTTATACGAATGGTTAGTAATTCTGTTTGGGCTCACAAATGCCCCAAGTACCTTCATGAGGCTAATGAATGAGGTACTAAATTCGTTTATGGGTAAGTTTGTCATAGTTTATTTGGATGATATATTGGTTTTTAGAAAAACTAAAGAAGCACATTTAGAGCATATTAGAATGGTGCTTGAGAGGCTGAGACAAGAACAACTGCTGATTAATTTGAAGAAGTGTAGTTTTATGAAGCGAGAGTTGGTGTATCTTGGGTTTGTGATTTCTGAAGATGGGTTGAAAATGGATCCAGAAAATGTAAGAGCTATTATGGATTGGCCTTCACCAAAGAGTGCTTTCGAAGCCATAAGATTTCATGGATTGGCAAGTTTTTATAGGAAGTTTGTTAAGAATTTCAGTGGCATATGTGCACCTATAACAGAGAACTTTAGAGGTGATAAGAAACAATTTGTGTGGACCGAGGCAGTAGAGAAAAGTTTCTAGTATTTAAAAAGGAGAGTGACCGAGCAACCCATATTATCTTTACCTAAATTCAACAAAGTATTTCAGGTAGACTATGATTTCAGTGGAACAACAGTTGGAGGAGTGTTGAGCCAGGAAGGTAAGCCTATTGCTTACTTTAGTGAAAAGTTAAATGATGCTAAGAGGAAGTATTCTATTTATGATCAAGAATTTTATGCTATTATCCAAGACCTAAAGAAATGGAGGCATTATTTGCTTCCTAAAGAGTTTGTCCTGTACACGGATCATCAAGCATTGCAATACATAAACAACCAGGGTAAGTTAAATAAAAGATATTTAAAGTGGGTTGAGTACATGTAGAATTTTACATTTGTGATGAAGCATAGAAGTGGTAAATCAAACAAGGTAGCAGATGCATTGAGTAGAAGGAGTCTCTTGATGACTAAAATGAGTGTGGAAGTGGTAGGATTTAATGCAATCAAAGACTTGTATGAGACTGATCCAGATCTTATGGAAGCATGGGAAGTATGCAAGAACCCTACAACAAGAGATAGAACACAGTGGCTGGATTTATTTATCCAGGAAGGATTGTTGTTTAAGGGAAAGCAATTATGCATACCTCAGGGATCTATGAGGGACAATTTGTTGAAGGAGAAACATAGTGGTAGATTGGCAGGACATTTTAGAATTGATAAAACATTGGCTAAATTGAGTGAAGATTATTACTGGCCAAGGATGGCAGCAGATGTGGAGAAATTGGTCCAAGATTGTAATATTCGCATACATACCAAGGGAAGAAGTTAGAATACTAGTTTGTATAAGTCATTTCATATCCCAGCGATACCATGGAAAGCCATTAGTATGGATTTTATTTTAGGACTGCTAAGGACATCCAAAGGTATGGATTCTATATTTGTTATTGTAGATAGATTTAGTAATATGGCACATTTTATGGTCTGCAAGAAATGTAACGATGTCACTCACATAGGTGACTTATTTTTCAAGGAGGTAGTTAGATTACATGTTTTTCCTTTGAGCATAGTTAGTGATAGAGATACAAAGTTTGTTGGCCATTTTTGGTGGACATTGTGGAGGAAGTTGGGAACAGAGTTGAGTTTCAGTTCAGCCTACCATCCACAGATATATGGTCAAATGAAATTTGTAAACTGAAGCCTAGATTACCTGTTGATATGCATTGTAAGTTACAATCCCAAGCAATGGGACCTCACGTTGGCCCAGGCAAAATTCGCATACAATGATTCAATGAATAGAAGTGCAGGAAAAACACCTTTTCAGATAGTGTATGGGTATAGCCCAAGAGGAGTCTGTGAGTTGAGAAGTAGTGACGGATTGAACAAAGTAAGTGCAAATGCAGAAGACCTTGCAGAAGCTATTCATGAAATCCAAGAACAGGTGAAGAGGAAATTGTAGGTAAACACGGCCAAGTATAAGAAGCATGCTGATATGAAAAGAAAATATGTTAGTTTTCAATAAGGAGACCTAGTGTATGCTTATTTAAGAAAGGAACGATTTACAAAGGGAGAATACAACAAGCTGAAGCTGAAGAAAATAGGACCTTGCAAAATACTGAGAAAATTTGGTGAAAATGCCTATGAGTTACAATTGCCTACAGGGATGGGAATTTCTCCTATTTTCAATATTGCAGATTTGTATAAATGTCCACCTACAACTCAAGAAGAAGTTCATGAAGAGGAAGCAAATGATGAAATAAATTAGCAGCAGGAGTTGCCTACAGCACAAGAAGAGACAATTGAGGCCATTATTGACAAAAGGGTCTACAAGAAAAAAAGACATAGATAATATTTTGAGTATTTGGTTAAATGTAAAAATAGACCGATGGATGATGCTACATGGATGAAGCCCGTTGAACTTACAAAATTCGGGCATACATTTGAGGAATATTAGGTCTTGACATGAGTGGGAACTCATGCTGAAATTGTTTTGTTACCCAGGAGGAATGATGTAGGAGCTTTAATTTTAGGCGTAGCTACCTGGATGTCTATTCTGGGTGTATACATGTAATATGTGAATGTTATTTTATTTACAATTTTGGCATATCTACCTAGGTGTTTTTTGGGCATATACATGTATGAGTCTGGGCGTACGAGGGTTCTAGAGTTTTCTCAAAAATTGTAGAGCCAATAAAAAATGAATGCGTTCAAGGGTTCTAGAGTTTTCTCAGAAAATCTAGAGCCAAGAGAAAACTGGAAGGGTGAATGAAGGAGACGGAACGAAAGGAGGAGTTGTAGAGGAAGTGCTCTACTATTTTTAAAGAAAAACATTGTAATTCACTTGTTAAAATTAATAAAAAAAAAAACATATTTTGTTTGTTTCTTAGCAATTTTCTGTGATTGTTGTTATTCCTTGCTATTTTCTAATTTGGAATAGGATATTAGGTCTGGTGCTAGTTCTCATCTTCTCCCCACTTGCATCATACTCATTCACTAGTCAAGAATGAACACGTGGTCCTAAAAAGGATTTCTCACCGTGAATATTCAACATCAATCTGGTTTTGAGACATGGCATAAAAATAGTGGGTTAAAGGATATTTGGTGTTCCTAGTGGTAAATTAAGACATCCCGATAACATCAGGCTAATGCACACAAATTACTAGTGATTCTAACACATTTGATCAGATCTTGAATACAGGTTGTCCTATACTGGTTGGAGGTACTCTAATTCCAAGATTATTCTTGCTAGTTGTTAGCACTCAATGTCGAGGATCATGGACTATTTTGGTTACTGCACTCTAGTTGAACACTAATTTTGAACGGGAAGAATTTATTACCATTACAAGGAGGGACTTTAGTACCACATATGTTATGCGAATAAAATTGAGTGGTTTATAACCACGAATGCTCACATATGTAAATGATGAGTTGTTCACTTGCAAGGCACTCTCCCTTGGACATGATTGCTTGGTTCCAGTAGACAAAAATTGTATTTTTGACCAACAGACTATTGAAACTTGATCGTTGATTGGTGTTAACCCGAAATACGACTAGTTGATCGTTGAAAAATAAATTTTGCCACACAAAATAATTCTCCTATTGAAATTCAAATTTGAATTCAAATTTTTCCACAAAATCAGGAAAAGAAGGTATTTTGTTTAAAATCATTGCAAATTGGATCAATTTATTTATGCAAAAATTAACAATTTTACCTCTTGAAGTCAATTTTTCTGCATTAAGGGTTAATTGGTCTAATTTTAGTGCTATTTTTTGTGTGTTACCTCAAATTTAAGGGAGAAAATTGTAATTGCTTAATTTTTACAATTTTGTAAAAAGCACTAAAATTACCCCTTTTGCAAGTTGTAAAGGTAAAATTTTTGTAATCTAGGTCAATTTTTATTTTAAAAATGTTATAATTTGTCCTAAGCAATTTTTAATATAGTTCTTGCAAACATATAAGAATACTCCTAGTCAAGAATATACACATCTTAAAATGGATATTGACCTCAAAACAAACATGGAAAATCTTACTATTGTAGTAGATATTGTTGTCCAATTAACTCTTAGTAATGTCAAAATCTATGACAACAAGGGCAACAAGGTTAAATGTGAGGTCAAATTGTATGACAAATCAAGAGATACTGATGTCCTATCTATTTGGATTTTAGATATGTAATCTTGGTTCACCTATGCTAAAATTCCTAAATATGAATGAGTTGCCTTTGCCACAGTCAAACTCAAAGGCTTAGCAAAATTTTTGATTGTAGAAAGATAAATCCATAATGCTACCATAACTTGGAAAGAATTGATCCAAATTCTGAAGAACACCTTTTTTCCTACCAAATTACCAAAGTGACCTCACGACCAAGTGGTATAGGTTGAGGTAAGCCTATAGTATGTCAGTTGCAAACTACATTTTTTAATTCAATAGGCTAAGGGTTCTTCTTGGTGTGAAAGATTTAGAAGAGGATTTTATTAAAAAGTTCACTCATGGATTGCAAGATCAAATTTTTAGGGAAATAAAATTCAATGATTTCCTCAATATGGATGTGGTATTCAAGCATGCCATTGTAGCATAAGATAATGTTGTTGCCTTTCATATATCTTGACCTTATCAGGAAAGCAACTCCAAATTTATAAATCAACATTAACAAAAAATGAAGAATAATTCTTATTCTTCCCATCATTCTTCTTCTCCTACCACTTCTCCTAAATCATATTCTTCTTCTTATCACTCTAAATATTCTTCTTATTCAATATTGTATTGTGATTTTTATAAAAAACATGGTCATACAAAATCTAGATGTTTTACTTTTGAAAGAATGAATAAGAAGAAGTCCCTAATTGTACAACCTACAAATGAGGAACCACAAGATGGTCCCATTGTGACTATAGGGATAGAAGAAGAATATATTTCTTTGAAGGGTAAACTAAAAAACTTTACCCTCATGTCAAATGTTTTTACACAAGGGGGTCGTGACCATTTTTTTGTCACTAGAGCCCATCTTACTCATGATTTTTATGTGGATTATATCATATATAATGACTCGCAAAATAATCTCATCGTGAGGACCATTTTTGAGAAGTTGAAGCTTCCCACAAAACCACATCCTCAACCCTATGCACTTGGGTGGAAGGATGTAGACTCTACATCTAACATCACACACACTTGCACCTTGTCTTTTACTTTTGGTGATAATTTTGTGGATAAAGTAAGGTGTTATGTCACTGAGATGGATTGGTGTGGACTATTGCTTGGTAAGTCCTATAAATTTGATAAGAATGTAGTGTATCATGCTAAGAAGAACACTTACACCTTGGATTTGCAATATAAAATATATTTGATACAAAGCACTACACCCACATTAAATTTGATGTCAAGTTGTAGGTAAGCTCTTAAGCTATAAATTCAAGCACTTGTATTGGCTCCTACATGCATAAGTCCCACAAAAAATATGTAACAAGAACCTCCAAAGACTCATGATAAATAAGAAGCTTCACTTCCACAAATTAAAAAATCATAAGAGTTCGTGGTTAAGGAACCCATCACTATCACTCATGAGAAAGATATCAATCATTCCATTGGCATCATTTCGAGTACAACTATGAACACAAACACTTTCTCCACAAAAATTACTTTTGGCTTTGCCCTATTCCATCATTTAACATACGAATAAGGAACAAACTAAGGTCACTTCCTTCATTGAAAATTAGTAGAGCCTTTACAGCAAGATAAAATAAGACTTGCAGAAGACTCAGTAGGAATAGTAGAGAGCAATGAGTAATAATCGTAGCTTTCCAGAGACACCATATCAGGATCCTCCTTTGGTACCTAAACTTGTCATCAACCCTACAACAGTAGTGGCACTTGGCCCTTAGCTTCCACTCATTACAAATAGAGTTTTTGATATGAAGACTCATCACACTCGACAAGGTTTTTCCACTTCTTACCTTGTTGCCCATAATTGTCACTTTCTGCACATGGCTCACTATATTCCTCACCATTAGGTGGACCATGAATTTCCACACTTGTTGAGAGCATTGGGGTTCAATGCTTCTATGGTTGAAAGGAGTTTTGAGTACACTATATTACCTTAGGTTTATTTATAAACCTAAGTTATTTTATTACATTGTATTATGTGTGGCATAGTATACCCACATTAGATATTTCGTATTTCTTGCATTTGTATTTACGTGATTGATGTATTTAAAGAAATAAACCCATGTCTTTTCAACCATTAATTTGAACTCTTTGTATTATTATCCATAAAATTTATAAATTGTGGTTCTAATTGATGCAATATTGTTTATTTTTACAAAATCATCATTATCTCTACTAGTGTCTGAAATAATAAATTTTCTTGTAACTTAGAAGCATCTTGAATGGCCTTTGAAATGCACTTATTTGGACTCATGATATTTTTTCTAAATTCTTCCATTTGCATCTCTTATTTTGTTGTCATATCCTCTACTATATTCTTTTTCCATGTATTACTTTTTAATGAGATTATTTAAGTATTATATTTCTATTTCATGCTTTCCATTTTTATCACTAAATCTTTCATATTATCCTTAATTAGTTTAGTATAATATTTGATAATCCCTATGTTTCCTTATACATCAAGAGAAGGTAGATCAACAATTATGATATAAAAATTATCTTATGTTAGTTTTATTTCTATTGGAATATTTGACTTTAAATAGTAATTTTTTAATGAGTCCCTTATTTAATTTATCATACCCCATCATAAAACTCCTTATCTTCCTTCTAGCATAAAACACTATGCCACCAAATAATTAGACAAACCAATTCCCCTCCTTGTCCTTTCTAATTATTCCTCTTCAATACTTGGATTATAATATCACCATTATCTCTCTATGACATTATTATCAATACCAATGTGTTCCTCTACTTCCTATCTTTGATTTCTAATGGGATTTATAACTTTATTGATATTGTCTTCCTTATATTTATATATTTTTTATTTATTCTTTTTCATCCTCTTAGGCAATGATGGGTTGATTTTCTTATTCTAATAATAATCTCTATCATTATTTCCATCACCATCACTATCCTCTCTGCTAAATTTACCATAGATCATAATGTTTCTTAATTTCAAAGAGATAATGAGATGTGTTTTTCTATGAATCTTCCTTCAAGGATGACTAATGCAATTACTATTATCTTTTAGGGGAATCCATTAGCACTTCATCCCCTTTAGTCACCTCCTTAATATCCTTCCTTAGAGATAAGATCTTTGTGAGACTAGTAAAAACACTAATTAGTTGAGTATTGGAGTTAGAACTAGCTTCATTTCTAAGAGAATATTCTTTTATCAATATTTCTTGCATTCCTATTGATGTCTTTACACTTAGAGTGGTTTGCGTATGCTAATTAGAATTTTCAAATGGGTACTCTTCTAAACTTTATCATGATAAACTAGTCTAATACTCTTCTTATTTTGGACTCTCATCCTCAACCACCTCAGGGTCATAAATCATATTGCTCCATGTATATCGACCTAATGTTATTTTATCTTTGTCTATGAACCTTAATATCCATTGTAATTATCTTGAAATTATTTCTTATTGGATTTATATTAAGATCAAAGTTTGATCCTATTTGGGTAAGTAAATTTGATGATACTTATTCTATCATAGTGAAGTTTTTCATTGATCTTTTATTTTTTAGCCAGCCAATTGAATATCTCTTTCCAAATTACTTAAGTCCCTAGAATACCTACAAGTGTAATGACAAGTAGAAAATAGAATTTACACTAGACCCTTAATTTTATCCTTGATACACTTCCAAAAAGGTTGTACCAATTAGTAAAAATTCCTAAACATAAGGTCATTGGTTGGCTTATATTGTAGCACCATTGAATTTCTCATATTCCTAAACATTGTAATATGGGTGAAAGTTTTCCCATATACATACCATTTACCATATAGGTGAATCATTTTTATTAATTCCTTCAATAATGTTAAGTTATTAACCCTTTAAATAATCATAAAGGTGTTTCTTAAGAAACCATCATGGATAGAAGATCCATACCCTCAACACTTCATTGCATAAAAATTAGGATTACATTAAGGTACTAGAAGACCCTAATTAGTCAACTTTTTTATTCCAAGATAAAATCTATTGATGATAAAACTAACAAGAATAATATAAGAATACATGTAAACTAATTTTGTTTATTATATACTTGATAAGTACTAAACGAATTCTTGAAACATTATAAAATCATAGTCTAGAGGACTATCACTCTTAAAATAAGAATTAGAGAATGGAATATCCATGGCTTTAAATATTGGTAATCATATTCTCCTTAGATATTTTTCAAATGTATAATAACATTAACAACATCCCTAAATTTTTTTTCTATAAGAGCCTTCACTTAACTACAGGTTTATCTTCATAGCATTACAAAACCCATTATTACTAATGAATTTGGGATACTTTTGATACCATGATAGGATCATGCTCAAAACCAATAAGCTTAAATAATAAGAAAACAATTCCAAGCCAATTCTTTAACTTTTAAATTGAGGATATACATATTATCATAATTTAAGTATTATGCACACAATAGAAAGAATTTAGAGAAATACATTTATCCTCAAATATTTTTATTCTAAAAATTCCATAATCCTTAAATTTTCTCTCTCTTATTTATTTGGACTTCCTTTACCAATGTTGTATAATCACCCATTAATATATTAGTATTTATAATCTCTTTCAACTCTATTTCAATCGTACTCTCCTTCATAGGATTGCATTTGTACTTCATATTTTTTAATTAAGAAGGCGTATTGGGATCTCTTTGTATGTACATTAGCTTAATTGGATAGTGCAAAAAATAAATCAAGCATAATAATTAGCTATAAAATCCACATCGATATTTTCCATTTGTAGATTTTAGAATGTAGATAAACACTTGTCGAAGAGCTAAAAATTAATGAAAAAGTATTTCCATAAAGGTAAGATTGGATAAAATATTTGAATGAAGCATTGACAGTTTGAAGGTGACATGTTGATGTATTTTTTATGTCAATATAGAGTGCAAGGAGAAGGTTATGGATATCTATAGATATATGATAAAATGTGCATGTTTAATTAAAAAAATAACTCATCAATGACTAGTAGGACAAATTCAAATTTTTAAGATAGAGTTTGTTTTATGGATATTCAGGACAAAGTGACACTTCACCTTTGAGAAACAAAAAATAATAATTTCATAATAAAAATTCCATGAACTTTCTTTCTGCAACACTTAAGAAAGATTCAAACGTGACAAAGATATGTGCAAGGATGTGGGAATGTAGGGAGGTATGACCTTAGCTTAGTGATGGTCAAAGTAGATATGTGATTTTGCATGGTGATATATATAGACTTTTCCATATTATGCTTAGTTAAGGATATTTTAAAGAAGGGATGTATGTACGATGTAATTAAAAGGTAACTAAGCTAGAAATTTTTAAGATGCTTTTTACAAGATAATACCCATAATTATTTTATGCATGTAACATAGAAACTTTATGAGTGGAGAAAAAGATGAAAAAACAAGGTGCATCCAATTCAAAAGACTAATGGAAACCATGACTTAACTCTAAGTAGGACCATGTGAATAGCTTATTTGTGATCAATGAACTTTGACACCTACACAAATGAATGAAGAGGAAAACCTACATAGCTACAAAATGTGGATAGCCAATATGGAATAAGTAAATGTAAAATATGAACATTTATATCCATGAGAAGGAATTTTAATTAAAATCCATGATATACTTGTACATGTTTCTATGACAAAAGAAAATTAAGAATAAACTTTTGACACTTAGTTTTCTTAGGAATATAGTACAATGTGAGAAGTATAGTAGACTTACTTTATATAGTCCAAAATAAAATAAATATGAGCGTGCAAAAATAATTTTACACAAATTTATTGATGATAAGAAAGGGTCTAAAAGATACCTGGTTAAATAAAGTATATATTTTACCATGAAAACAAATAGTGAATTAACTACAATATAACTCATTTAAAAAAATAATAATAACAATGTCAAGAAGAGAATGATTGTATATATTTACATAGAAACAAATGAATTCAAAGATGAAAAAATTTGTGTGTCTTCTAAATAAGGGAAAGAAACCCATTAGAAACCCTTAATTTGTCTTGTTTATTGAGTTTTTTGGATTAGACTAATAAAAAATGGCATGTGTTGCTAGGATAAGAATTAAAAAACAATTATAGAATGTGTGCAACAATTCAAAGGTAAGAAATTAAAATTTATTTTATGGGGATTAAGTTTTTATTTCTACCAACATAGTTTGGGAAACCCTTAATGTGTCTTGTTTACTTAATTTACTGGATTAGACTAGTCAAAAAATTGCCATGTGTTGCTAGGATAAGAATATAGAAAATAATTATAGAATGTGTAAAACCATCCAAAATTGAGGTAAGTAGAAGTAATTTTATCAGGGTTAAGTTTCTAGTTGTACCAAATTAATTTTGGAAACATATTTACATGCATATAGTCAAAAAATAGGGTAGGTGGGAATTTAATGTGAGGTAACAATGACAAAATTGAAAGCCATGTCAAAAAATATACATAGTGCAAATATGGGGACTGTGGAATACATAATATTTTTAGGACATAAAGAGGATGAACTAGTTGAATAAAATAATGTGTTTCATCTTGTATGTCCTTAGAAACACTACCCGTGGGGTGTGGAAAACAATTGTACATTGGCATTAATACCTTATTTAGGTTTAAAATAAGGGACTTGTACATTGGAATATCTCCATAGGTAATTTATGTAAATATATGGGCTATATGATGCAAAGTTAGCTTTACATAAAAAAATTTATAGGTTTAAAATAAGGGACTTGTACATTGGAATATCTCCATAGGTAATTTACGAAAATGTATGGGCTATATGATGCAAAGTTAGCTTTACATAAAAAAAAATTAAGATTTTAAATATGTAGTGCATCTCTACATCTACATTCCATAAAGAATGTAGACATTTTATTTTTATAGTATTTTTTTCTTGTATAAATTAAAGGAAAAACTTTAAAAGCACCTTTTATATGATGATGCTTTCTTTAGAAATAAAATCCTATGTTGGGTTCAGTTTTTAAAGTTTTGAAAACTCAATAATTTTGGAACCATCATCTAGGTTTGACAAGTGATGATAAACACTCCTACTAATCAATAGATCCTAGCATTTCTAGTTAATTATTGGATGCCTTATCCCTTGATTCATGTTACTCAATTTATCCTTATTAAATTATCTATTTTCACATGGAATATCTACAAAGATAAGGAACTACTCTAATAATTTGGAATGACTCTACTTGCAAGAATTAATTGGAATCACAACAAAACTTATAAAAGAAAAAAATTCTAAAGGTTAAACACAATAAACAAGAATTGTGTTGATAATATTGAAGATTTTACACTATATCATAGGTTGTTTCAAGGTTACAACCACCTTTATGATCAAAGGTCAATAAAATGTAATTCTTCAAGATAATTTCACCTTTCTTACAATGTAATATATAAAGATAATTCAATCACCCCTACACTCTAAGATCAACCAAAAATAAATTAGTCAAGAATCGTTATTAATTATATCTAACTCTAATCCTAATGATTGAAGATCACCATTTTATTTAAAAGTGATTCCCACTAAGTACTAACTAAAATAGTGTAATTAATAAACTAAAAGGATTACCCTACCCCTTAGAAAAAAGTTTTTCCTCAAATATGAATATGAGGAAACTATTAATAGAGTTGGCGTAGTCATTCCTACATGGAATCTAAAGGTTTTAATCCATTCCATTATACCAAGGGATCCATAGTGGTTTGATTGTGTAGTTACCATGATTGTTGGCCCACAATAGCCTTCAATTCTAGAATGATTGAGCCTTCATCATTCAATACAAGTAATCCTAACTAAAATTGAATGTGATGTCCTAAGGCCTTCTTAAAGCAATATATTTAAAAAATAGGTTGTATTTTGGACGATGGAAACAATTCTAACCTATATGCAATAGGGTGCATTAAAATTAGGTGTAAGCTTATGACTAACTTTTATCCTTAAGGACATTTGATTGTATGAAAATTATTTGAGAAAGATCAAATATCCTTAAGAAAACTCTCACTTAGATACGTTTTGATCTAGTTGTTCTTTTATTTGGTTCTAGGGCATTGGTATATTATCCTTAAGCAATCAATATAGGGCCTCCTAATTTCTAAGATTAGAATCGATAGCCTATAAAAAATGATTGTATAGATGATCCAAGCTAAGAGATGGTAGTGGCTAGTAATACACTATTTAAATGGGGTCATATTGGTTATCGTATGATAAGTGGTACTGTACCACCATTATATTAATGGTATCTAGTTGGTCCAATACATTTGATGCTTTGAAGCAAAGAAACACAAATAAGCCTCTATGCATTTGTTAACAATTTAATTTTACCCATTTGTTTATAGATGTATACCAACCTCATCCTTAGCTAGGTTTCCTATATCTTGAATATTTCCTTCCAAAACATACTAGTGAATATCAAGTCCCAATCATAGACAATAGAGGAGGGCATGTCATGCATTCAAAAAATAAGGTCAATGAATATTTAGATAATGAGTGAGGTGTAGAATGTAGCAATAACAAATTCAAGGATTGTTATGAGTATTATGGGATTAAGAGAGAATTGACCAACATATATAAACCCCAATAAAATGGTGTTGTTGAAAGGATGAACAAGACCTTGGGGAAATGGGCCAATGCATGCTACAATCTAAGTATCTTCCTTTATTTCTTTGGGTTGAGGTAGTCAATACAACAACTCATGTGTTGAATAGATCACCTAGAACTTATTTGAAGAAAATCACTCTAAATGAATCATGAAGCAAGAATAAGCTCAATGTTAAGTATTTTATATTCTTTGGATGTGAAGCATTTGCTCATAAATTTGATGAAGTTAGAGAAAATAAATTTTTGTTAGTTATGATGATTAGAAGAAAGTAGATATAGGTCATATGTTCCTAGTGTCGAGGATGTGTTCACAAGTAAGGATGTCAAGTTCAATGAAGGGTTTGAGAATAGGATGCAATACTCTCTCACTCCTATATCACAAGTGAACATAAATGGTGTTGTACTACATATTACCTTTGGAACTCATGAATTTTCTAAGGAAACTTCTACTGAAGATGAAGAATCAAGTCCTCCTTAGAAGATAAAGAGTCTTCAAGAAATATATCAAAGGACTCAACAAGTTAATTATGTCTAATGACCATAATTATGAAGGTTAATGATCCTAAAACTTATGAGGAGTCTAAGGGAAAATTTTAGTAGGAACAAGCTATGTAAAGTGAATATGAATTTTTAATGAAAAATAGAACTTGAGAATTGGTAGATATACCTAAAATCAAGAATGTGGTTAAAACTGAGTGGGTGTCAAACATGAAGTTAAAGTCTAATGGAAATATTAAAAAATATAATACAATATTATTGGCTAAGGGGTATTCACAAAATGAAGGGATTGATTACATATAAGCCTTTGCTCTATTGGCCATTATTAGTACTATCAAGTCTATTACAGCTTTAGGAGTTCATTTCAAATGGCCTCTTGACAAAATGAATGTTAAAAATGATTTTTGAATGGATAAATTAATGAAAAATATTCATTACTCAAGCTTAGTGATTTGAGCATTTAGGGAAGAAACACTTTTCTTGCAAGTTGAGGAAATATTTTTGTGGTTTGAAGCAAGCTCCAAGATCTTGGTATGCTAATATTGATGAGTACTTTAAGGAACAAGGACTTCATAATAGTTTTCATGATCCCAACTTGTATGTGAAGAACATTCATGGAGATGGCATACTTATTAGTGTGCTCTATGTTGATGATCTTACCATCATAGGTAATAGATTGGACAAAATCAATGAAGAAAATTTGAATTTAAAATATTAATTTAAGATGAAAGACCTTGGTTTTCTATATTATTTTCTTGGAATTCAGGTCTGGAAAAAAGAAGATGACATGTGAGGATGACATTTATCTCTCTCAAAACAAATACGCTATAGATTTGTTGAGTAGGTTGACAATGGGAAATTATAATAGTGTTTCTACTCCACTTTGTCTTTGCTTGAGAAGGTGTTGATGTTGATCCTACCTTGTACAAGCTAACCTGTTGGAAGTCTTATGTACTTGAATCACTCTCAACTAGATATTTCTTTAATAGTAGGTGTGGTTTCTAGGATTTTATGTTCTCCTAAGGTTGCACATTGGAGGGCAACACAAAGAATATTAAGATACGTGTAGGGGACTTTGACTATGGTTATTTACTATTCCTCCTTTGGAGACTTGACACTTGCAAGTATTTTTATTCATATTGGTTAGGTTGTGTAGATGATAGAATGTCTACCTTGGGATGTGTTTTCTTCCTTTGTTCTAGTACAATTTTATGATGTAGTAAGATGCAATCTATTATTGGCTTATCAACTACAGAGGCTAAATATGTAGCAATAGATGAGTCAGGTAAATAAGTTACTTGGTTAAGGTTTATTCTTTTAGTACTCCAATAGCATTCAACATGACGCTATTTACTCTATTGTGACAATCAAAGAGTCATTCAACTTTCGAAAAATCTAGTGTTCCATGTCTACATGAAGTATATTGTAGTATAACACCATTATATAAGACAACTTATCTAACGTGCAAGTAAGTTTGTATATCTTATACATCTCTTAGGCTTAGAAGATGTCACATAAGTTTTTGGTGTTAGCATTCAAGGGGGATGTTGTGAATGTTCAAACCCTATTTTTATATTGAGTCTTATAACCCCTAATATTAAATAGAGATGTTGGTATAATGTTAGGTGTGATAGCCTAGGTATCATAGTATGTTGATATCATAGTGAGTTGAGTTGTTGATTGCTTAGGTATTTCAATATTTTGATGGTGATTAATAAAATGTTAAAATTCATTGTTAATCTAATCCACTTTCATAGGTGATGAGTCATTTAATTTTTTATGTATTGTACAATAAAAAATACTTTAAAATATATTTTTTACCTTTCTTCACGTGCAAAGTCAAACGCTAAAAAAATTAGATCAGGTCGACTTTCCATTCACCTTTCCCAGCCAAAACAATTGTCGGCTCACATTTGACATAAAGGTGCGCCGTTCAATAAAGTGAGATAACATGGTTATGCGTGGAGAAGAACGCAAATTTAATCGTTATGAGCTGGCCAATTCCACAGTTCGGAAATTCAAACATCTGTCCCGAAAAATACGTGAGAAGCTTAGATCAGCAAGGCTCATGCTTTGCAAAATTTGTTAATTTAAGAAACTACAAGAAAGTTTACGAACGTAGTCTATCGGTAATTTACGTATAAATAAATTTACGTATAAATAAATCAACTGAATTGTCGTGTTGCATAACGAGAAAATAACAATAATAAATAGTTTTTGACCTTGCGTACACATGTGGATCGGAGACAGAGAAATGAAATCAATGAAGGCCATTCGAAATGGGATCATTTTGAAAAGTAGGGGAATCATCTTAGGTGGGCCAGGTGATTGTTCCCTCTGGATTTCTAAAGTTAGAAATTGTCGTCATAAAACAGGTAACGAAATTTTATTATAAAAAAATAGATTTAACTGAAACCATTATTTAAAATTTCTTAGATTTACTAAAATCTCAAAACATTATTTTGCACGTAAAATATTTTTGCACGTAATTTGTATGTTTCAGTATGCATGCAGGTAGAAAATTAGGAAATTTGATAACCAGTAACCGTTACGTTACTAGATGAAAAATAAAAGAAATATTTAAAAAGCCAAAAACATACAACTTGAAATTAGAATCCATCTCGTCTCAGATTGTAGCATAGATTTCCGTTTCAGATTGACCATATTATGCTTTATAAAATGCATTATAACTATCACATTTCTAACATCCACACTACACGATTACTTGTTTGTGCATTGACCAAGATATTGTTGAAAACTACAACTTTGCTGAAAGGAGGAGCGAGAATAATATTCTACATTGCTTCGTATACTGATCTGATATTATCGTTATTCATTTTGTTTATTCTTCCTTATCTTGAATGGAGAATAACCGAATTGAAGTAAATCGATAAACAAATGTCACTTGTATTTACGGTCGCTACCTTCACGGTGTTTGTATTTTGCGGCCAAATAAAATGGTAAAGAATGAGTATATGCAAAGATGGCCACAATTCAAAGCCCTTTGTGAATATTGGGTGTCTGTTTAAATTTATTGTCCACTGTGTTTTGTTGTACTAGTTTAGTATTCACTTTCACGTGAAAAAAAGGACTAATGTAGAGATTAAAAAATTGGATGTGGAGAACAAAAATTACCTAGGAAACAATAGACGTATGAGATACATTCACAGAATAGTTGCACAGAATAATCAGTGCATGCATGGTGGATAGATTACCCTTCTAAGTTCTAGTCTATAAAGTCATATTTTTATTTATTTATTTATTTTTTTTTTTGGTAATTTTCCAAAATTTGAAACTCTTGATTGAAGCACTTAAGTTCAAGCCCCTCTTTGCTAAATAAATTGGTATTAATAAGTTATTTTATTTTTCTCTTGTATTATGTTATTGTTCTTTGATCATGGAATTGGTTAACATTAATATCTAGATTTTGGCATGGAATTGGTTAACATTAGTATCTAGATTTTGTCTAGGATGAGTTTCATAAATTTGATGAGAGTCTTTTCATCATAGTATCAAATTTGAAAAAAAAAATCTTCCAATGGTTTCTATGTCCTTGAGTGTAATATACACTATTCTTTTCAAGAGTTCTTCCTTCATATTAACCATATTGCCCATGATTTTCAAAGGTTTGACTATGTTTAGGATTAGACAATTAGCCAATGCATTTGGTGTATTGATTTATAGTTCATTCTAGGGCTTCATTTTTTACTTCAATCCAAGCTCTCCACAATACTAGATTGTCATGTCTACTTATATGATCTACACTAGCCTTTCTCTATTTGTTTGCCTTAACTTTTGATAATTATTTCAAACTTTATATAGAAGCCTTATATGTTTCAATTTACTTATGAGTGGCATCTTATTCTGATGATAACTTGGTCATGATTTTTAGATGCTTAAGATATATAGCCCACTTATTTTCAACCATTAATTTGAACTCTTTACATAATTTATCCATCAAATTTATAAAGGATGGTTCTAATTGATGCAATATTATTTATTTTTATAAAATCATCATGATCTCTACTATTATATTCAATGATAAATTTTCTTGTAACTTAGGAGCTTCTTGAATGGACTTTGAAATGCACTTATTTGGACTCATGATATTTTTGCTAAATTCTTCCTTTTGCATCTTTTATTTTGTTGTCCTATAATGTACTCTATTCTCTTTCCATGTATCAAAATTTTTAACGAGCTTATTTAAGTATTATATATTAGTTTTATGCTTTGCATTTTTTAACACTAATTCCTTCATATTATCATCAATTAGTTTAGTATCATATTTTATAATACCTATGTTTCCTTACACATAAAGAGAAGGTAGATCAACAATTATGATATTAAAACTATCTTATGTTAACTTTATTTCTATTGGGATATTTGACTTTAAATAGTAATTTTTTTAATGAGTCCCTTCTTTAATTTATGATACCCCATCATAAAAGTCCTTATCTTCCTTGTAGCATCAAACACTATACCACTAAATAACTAGACAAATCAGTTTCTCTCCTTGTCCTTTCTAATTATTGATCCTCTTCAATACTTGGATTAGAATATCACCATTTTCTCTCTCTGATATTCTTATCAATACCAATGTGTTCCTCTACGTCCTTGCTTTGATTTCTGATGGGATTTATAAATTTATTGATATTGTATTCCTTGTCTTCATATTTTATATATTTATTATTTTTCATCCTCTTAGGCAAGGATGGTTTTATTTTCTTCTTCTAATAATAATCTCTATCATTATTTCCATCACCATCACTATCCTCTCTACTAACATTACCATACATGATAATGTTTCTTAATTTCATAGAGATGGTGATACATGTCTTTTACTAATCTCCCTTCAAGGATGACTAATGCAATGACTATTGTCTTTTAGGGGAATCCATTAGCACTTCATCCCCTTTAGTCACCTCCT
The DNA here is from genome assembly GCA_028583015.1 of Wollemia nobilis. NCBI lineage: Eukaryota > Viridiplantae > Streptophyta > Pinopsida > Araucariales > Araucariaceae > Wollemia > Wollemia nobilis. The sequence goes on along the minus strand of JAQPPZ010014872.1, from coordinate 108,323 downwards.
TAATCTCCTTCCTTAGAGGTAAGATATTTTTGAAATTAGTACAAATAGTAATTAGTTGAATACTAGAGTTATAACTAGCTTCATTTCTAAGAGAATATTCTCCTATCAATATTTCTTGCATTCCTATTGATATCTTCACACATAGGGTGGTTTGCATATGGTAACTAGAATTTTCAAATGGGGATTCTTCTAAACTTTTTCATGATAAATTAGTCTAATCCTCTTCTTCTTTTGGAATCTCATCCTCAACCACCTCATGGTAATATATCATATTGCTCCATGTATATTGACCTAATTTTATTTTATCTTTGTCTATGAACCTTAATACCCATTGTAATTATCTTGAATGTCCTTTTCGGACTTATGTTAAGATAAAAGTTTAAGCCTATTTGGGTAAGTGAATTTGATGATACATTTTCTATCATAGTGAAGTTTTTTACTGATATTTTATTTTTAGCCAAATAATTGAATATCTCTTTCTAAATTACATAAGTCCCTAGAAGACCTACAAGTGTAATGACCAATAGAAAATAGAATTTCTACTAGACTCTTAAGGTTATCCTTGATACACTTCCAAAAAGTTTGTACCCATTATTAAAACTCCCTAAACATAAGGTCATCGATTGACCTAATTTTTAGCACCACTAAATTGCTCACATGCCTAAACATTGTGATATGGGTGAAATTTTTCCCATATACATACCATTTACCATATAGGTGGATCATTTTTGTTAATTATTTCAATAATATTGAGTTATTAACCTTGTAAAAAATTAGGATAGAGGATAGAGGATCCTTAAGGTACTCCTTAAAAAACCATCATGGATAGAGGATCCTTACCCTCAAAACTTCATTGCATTAAAAATTAGTATTACATTAAGGTATTGGAAGACCCTGATTAATCGACTTTTTTATTCCAAGATAAACTCTATTGATGATAAAACTAACTAGAATATATAAAATATAAGAATACATGCAAACTATTTTTATTTCTTGTATACTCGATAAGTAGTAAACCAATTCTTCAAACATCATAAAAGCATAGTCTACATGACTATCGCTATTAAAATAAGAATTAGAGAATGGAACACCCATGGCTTTAAAAATTGGTAATCATATTCTCCTCAGATCATGTAAAAATGTATAATAACATTGTCTACAATCCTAACAAATTTTGCTATAAGAGCCTTCACTTAACTAGAGTTTTATCTTCTTAGGATTTCAAAATCCATTATTCATAATTAATTTGAGACACTTTTGATACCACCATAGGATCATGTTGAAAAACAATGAGCTTAAATACTAAGGAAACAATTCCAAGCCATTTCTTCAACTTTTAAGGTGATGATATACACGTTATCCTAATTTAAGCATTATGCATGCAATAGAAAGAATTTAGAGAAACAAAATTATCCTCAAATAATTTAATTTTAAAAATCCCATAATTCTTAAATTTTTTCTATCTCTTCTCTGTTTGAAATTCCTTTACTAGTGTTGTATAATCATCCATTATACATCAATGTTAATAATCTCTTTTATCTCTATTTCAATATTAGTCTCCTTCATAGGATTGCATTTATACTTCAATTTTTTATTTAATTAAGAATGTGTATTGGGATATCTTTGTATGTATGTTAGCTTAATTGGATAATACTAAAAATGAATCAAGCATAACAATTAGCTAGAAAATTTCCACTAATATTCTTCATGTGTATATTGTAGAGTGTAGACAAACACATGTCTAAGAGCTAAAATTGATAAAAATGGTATTTCCATAAAGGTAAGATTAGAATAAAATATTTGAGTAAAGCATCGATACTTTGAAAGTGGCATGTTGATGTATTTTTTATGTCAATATAGAGTGCAAGGAGGAGGTTATGAATATTTATAGATATAGGACAAAATGTGCATGTTTACTTAAAAAATGATCTCATCAATAACTAGTAGGACACTTTTAAATTTTTAAGATATATTATGTTTTGTGGATAATCAGTACAAACCGACACTTCACCTTTAAGAGAAAAAAAAACAATTTCATAAGAAAATGTCCATGACCTTTCTTTCTGCAACACTTAAGAAAGATTCAAACATGACAGAGATATGTTCAAGGATGTGGGAATGTAGGGAGGTATGACCTTAGCTTAGTGATGGTAAAATTAGATATGTGAGTTTACATGGTGATATTTATAGACCTTTCCATCTTATACTTAGGCAAGTATCCTTCAAAGAAGGAATATATGTAGGATGTTAATAAAAGGTAACTAAGCTAGATACTTTTAAGATGGTTTTTGCAAGATAATACCCATAATTATTTTATGCATGTCACATATAAACTTTACAAGTGGAGGAAAAAATGCAAAAAAAAAGTGCATCAAAGTCAAATGAATGAAGAGGAAAGCCTTTGACTCTAAGTAGGACCCTTTGAATAGCTTATTTGTGATCAATAAATATTGACACTTACACAAATGAATTAAGAGGAAAGCCTACATAGCTAAAACAAATTGGATAACAAATATGGAATAAGTAAAGGTAAAATATGAACATGTAAGTCCATGAGAAGGAATTTTGGTTAGCATCCATGATATACTTGTACATGTTCTTGTGATGAAAGAAAATTAAGAATAAAATTTTGATACTTGGTTTTCTTAGGAATATAATATAATGTGAGAAGTATACTAGAATTTTATATGGTCCAAAATAAAATAAATATGAGGTTTCAAAAATAATTTTATACAAATTTATTGATGATAAGAAAGGGTCTAAAAGATACCTAGTTAAATCAAGTATATATTTTACCATGAAAATAAATACTGAATTAACTACAATAGAACTCAATTAAAATAAAATAAATAAATAAATGTTAATTTCAATAAAAGAATGATTGTACACATTTACATAAAATAAATTAAAGATGAAAAACATATGCGTCTTCTAAATAAGGGAAAGAAACACTTAAAATGTCTTGTTAATTGAGCTTGTTGGACTAGACTAGTAAACAAAATGGCATGTGTTGCTAGGATAAGAATATAAACCACAATTATAGAATATGTGCAATCATCCAAAATTTAGAAAAGTAAAAGTTATTTTATGGGCGTTAAGTTTCTATTTCTACCAACATAGTTTGGGAAACCCTTAATGTGTCTTGTTTATTGAATTTGTTGGATTAGACTAGTCAAAAAAAGGACATGTGTTACTAGGATAAGAATATAGACAATAATTATAGAATGTGTGAAACCATCCTAAAGTGAGGTAAGTAAAAGTAATTTTATGGGGGTTAAGTTTCTATTTGTACGAACTTAAATTGGGAAACATAATTATGTGCATATAGTCAAAAAATATGGTAGGTGGACATTTAATGTGAGGCAACAATTACAAAATTGGAAGCCATGTCAAAAAATAAACATAGTGTGAATATGGGGAGTGTGGAATACATAATACTTTTAGAACATAAAGAGGATGAACTAGTTGAATCAAACAATATTTTATGGCCTATAAGTCCTTAGAAATACTACTCATGGCGTGTGGAAAACAAGTGTACATTGGTATTAATACCTTATTTAGATAACTCCATGGCGTGTGGAAAATAAGGGACTTGTACATTGGAATATCTCCATAGGGAATTTATGTAAATATATGGGCTATAGGATGAAAACATAACTTTACATTAAATATTTTTAAGATGTCAAATGTATAGTGCATCTCTACATCTACATTCCATAAGGAACGTAGAGATTTTCTCTTTCTAGTAGTTTTCTCTTGTATAAAGTAAAGTAAAAATTTAAGAAGAACCTTTTATATGATGATGCTTTCTTTAGGAATAAAATCCTATGTTGGTTTCAATTTTAAAGTTTTTAAAACTCAGTAAATTTTGGCATCATCATCTATCTTTGACAAGGGATGATCAACATTCCTATTGATCAAGAGATCCTAGCATTTATATTTTATTAATGGATGCCTTATCGTTTGATTCATGTTACTTCATTTATCCTTATTAAATTCTCTTTTTTCACTTGGAATATCTACAAATATAAGGAGCTACTCTAATAATTTAGAATGACTCTATTTGCAATAATTAATAGGAATCACAACAAAATTCATGAGAAACACAATTCTAAATTATAAACACAATAAACAAGAATTATGTTGATAATATTGAAGAGTTTACACTATATCATAGGTTGTTTCAAGGTTACAACCACCTTTATGATCAAAAGTCAATAAAATTTAATTCTTCAAGATACTTTCACCTTTATTACAATGTAATATATATATATTATTAAATCACCCCTACACTCTAGGATCAACCAAAAATAGATTAGTCAATAATGGTTATTAAGTATATCTAACTCTAGTCCTCATGACTGAGGATCACCCTTTCATTCAAAAGTGGTTTCCACTAATTATTTACTAGACTATTGTAAACCATTATAGTGTAGTCATTCCCACAAGGAATCTAAGGTTTTAATCCATTCTATTATACCAAAGGATCCATAATGGTTTGATTGTGTAGTTTCTATGATTGTTGTCCCACAATGACTTTTATTTCTAGAATGATTGAGCCTTCATATTTCAATACAAGTAATCATAACTAAAATTGAATGTGATATCCTAAGTCCTTCTTAAAGCAAGATGTGTAAAAAATAGGTTGTATTTTAGATGATGGCAACAAGTCTAACCTATATGCAATTGTTCCAATTCACTATAATACTTACTAGAGCCCATTAAAATTAGGTGCAATCTTGTGAATACCTTTTATACTTAAGGACATTTGATTGCATGACAATTATTTGAGAAATATCAAATATCCTTAAGAAAACTTTCACTTAGATACTTGTCGATCTAGTTGTTCTTTAATTTGGTTCTAGGCCATTTGTAGATTATCCTTAAGTGATCAATATAGATCCTTCTAATTGCTAATAGTAGAATCAATAGCCTATACAAAAGGCCTGCATAGATGATGTGAAGTAAGAGATGGTAGTGACTAATCATATACTATTTATATGGGGTAATCTTGGTTGTTGTATGATAAGTGGTATTGTACCACCATTCTATTAATAGTATCTAGTTGGTACAATACATTTGATGCTTTGCAATAAAGAAACATAAATAAGCCTCTATACATTTGTTAACAATTTACGTTTACCCATTTGTTTATAGATGTATGCCAAAATCATCCTTATCTAGGTGATTTTTTTTTTTTAAAGCGAAAAACCCCTTACGGGGCCGTTTTGGTATGAGATACCATGACCATGGGTTCTATGCCATGGAAGTCATCCGAGATTCATGCCCAGCCCTGCCCACATCAACGTTATCAATTGGATTTTGGGTACTCAATTCAACTTTTTGGTATGGTAGAGATGGAACCTCCCTTGGAGGATTGTCCTCTCCTCTGAAACTCACCTACAACACCTAGGTTGGTGAAACTAAAATACCAATGTAGAGATTAAAAAAATTGATGGATGATAAAGACTACATAGAAAATATTAGATAAGAATTAGTATTGTTTCTTTTTTAAATACACTCACACATACTTTGTTGTGGTTTGAGCTTTTGTCTCATAAATGAGAGCCCAAAACCATACTATTATGGTGTCCCATAGAGATATTTCACAAAATAGTTGCACTAATAATAAAGTATATGGTAGTTTAAGAATTAGAGGTAGTTTGATTTGTTATTACATAGAAAGGAAGGAAAGAGGGGTAGGATGAAGAAATTTACATAGTGTAGAGAGCCGTGTAGAGGCTCTTGATAAACTCCATGATAATTTGAGTGTATTATTTGTACTTCTTATAGGAAGATTCTATTGTGTGGATCATATCCTTAAGGGTGTTTTTAGTGTCAAATCAACCTATGATTTACTTTTGGTAGAATCAACTGGAAGATATTCATGAAATAAATTATAGGATAAGAAATCTATTTGAGAGATAGTTATTTTCTTTTTGTTAGCATCTCAAAATAACGTTTTGAATGTCAAAAATCTATAAAAAAAGAGGTTTCTACTTTCTTAATAGATGTTATTTATGTGAGGCTAATGAAGAATTTATGAAACAAATTATGTTAGAATGTAAATATTCATTGAAGATTTTTAATGATTTATTTCTAGAAATGAAAGTTGAGTCTTGAGGGATAATGTGTTAGATTGGCTATAATAGTGAGAAAGGTCATTCAGGAGTAACAGATTAAATATGATATGCAATATCATTTTGTTTCATTGTGTTTGGGGCTATGGTTAGTGAGAATTCAAAGGCTATTCAAAGGGGAGAAAATACATATATCCAAAAATACTCAAACCATTAGAGGAGCCTGTCTAGATAATTTGTCAATCATGAAGATAAAGGAGAAACCTAAAATTGGTGAAGTGAAGATTGTCTTGAAGAAAAATCTTAACGTTTAGAAAGAGAATATATTTTCCTAATATATTTGAGAGGCCAAGTTAGTTGCCATACCCATAAAGAGGAGTAGATAAAACTATATTTTTATGGGGATTCCAAAGGTAACTCAAGTAAATCTAATGGAGGTAAAGTTATCAGGAACATCGATAATGTTATGGTGGGGGTAATTATTGAATATCTAGGCAATATGACCAACCACTAGGCTGAAGCTAGAGCAACCCTTGCTGAGTAATGCTAGCCATAGACATAAGAATGAAGAATTTGATGATAGAGGAAGACTCTGTAAATAATATTAATTGCTTTAAAGGGGAAGCAAGGCTAACCTGACAAGTGTCAAGTATCATTGAGGATATGCTATAGATGATAAAATTCCTAGGGCATCTTAAATTTTTACACACTTATAGAGAGGGTGACAATGTGGTAAATTGCTTGGAAAATTGGGGTGCACTTAGAGAAAAGAACAAATATGGACACCCCTCATATCTTTCCTTCCAATCTAATTCAACTGGGTAAAAGAAATAATTAATTAAGGTTGTGATCTATAGCTATTTGTATTGGTCTACAATGGCAAGTAGCAATATTTTTATTTTAAAAATTATTGAGTTTTTTAAGAAGTGTGAGGGTGGATTAGATATGGTTTTCATTGTACTTGAACAACTTTATTTTATCTTGTAAAAGGTATGGGCCCTTTCAAAACCTAGCCTTTACCCTAATAAAAAATTAAGTGTTTGTAATTTTTAATGTATTAGATTTTATTATGGTAAAAGAAAAAATATTATTAATAAAATAGATTTTAATTAAAATAAAACTTGAAAATGTTAAAAACTAAATTATGGATATCTATTGGCTTTGAAAACAATTCATACAATTTTTAACCTAAATAAATTTAATTGAATAAACTTCCAATGACAAGACACATAATATTTTATATACCTATATATTTCCCACAAACACAACATATTAATCCTACCAACCTCTTTGGGTCTTGTGGCCCATTAGGTACATATTTACATCATGAGAATTTATGTAATATGTCATATTGCTCCCACCATGACCATATTATTGTTACAATTCCATCACCATGTTTCCACTGCAATCCTATGCATCCTTCCATCCTTCGATTGAGGTATATTTACATATTCAATCATGGAATACTCCATCTTTCACTTAGGGTATATATATTTTTACAATCCATATATGTCTTTAACAACCAAAATATGTGCACAACCATCACCAATAGTTTTGAAGTAGTTACCCAATAACAATATCAATAGAGGGTTTTCACATGTTTGACCCCTAGTCAACTCATACAAGAAGAGGTATTAATGTGTATAACCTTGTTGTTTTAAAATATGGTTCATTCAAACAACAAAATGAACTTCAAGAAAATAAAATAAAACTATGAAATTCTTCACAAGTTTATAAAAGGGTGGCTCCTTTTTGAAAAAAAAATTGATAAACTAAAAAATAGATTATATTAATATAAGTTGTATTACAAAGTAAAATAAGCTAGACAAGAAAGAAGCAAGAAATAAAAACCTCCTCTAATCCCTCCTAGATCAAAATTTACCTATAAAAACATTATATAGGTGTGTTTGTTGAAAATATTACCAAAGGCTACCATAATGTAGTTATCCATACACATCAACATTACTTGAGTTGAATTCTATTTTTTCGTGTTCATCTAAATTTCGTAGACCATCCATCTATCTTCATGTTATTTTTAAGTAATTCTTAGCATCTTGCACATATCTCACATACCTATTAATTTATGGGGTATAGGATTATTTTCTCTTAATCTAGACCTAATCAATAAAATATCTATGGCTATGTGTGTTATATTTTTTAAAAACCATCCACCTTGGCCACTCTAAGTCTACTAGTAGTAATATAATATAGTAGAACAATAGTAGCCTAAGGATTATGACAAAAGAGCCTATGGCAATCATCCAAGAAACTTATTTACCTAGCTTGACACTAGGATAGCATGTCATTTGTTTTCTTCAATACCATTTCTCCATGGCCTAGTTGTAATAGATTCATTAGAATCACTATTTTCTCTTCCTATTTTGCTATAATCCTATACCACCTCTCACATACCGTGGATTATTTGGCACCAATTTATCTGATTTTCATCTAAGATTCCACATATTACCCTTTGTCTAGTTATTTTTCCCATTTTTCTAAATAATTTACCACCCTATTTCCCTCTCGCTTGATATGTGTTATAAAAACATCTTGAAGAACCTTCCAAATATTTTGATTTGCTTTCATATTCTTTCTCTCCCCAATTCCCAACACCTCGAAGGGTCTTATCGGATCCAATATTCTAATCCATACCTGAGAGTCTATCTCTATCCATAGCTTATGTAAATGTAGATTTGTAGCTATCATTGACATTGAAAATATTGTATGTCCTTCTACTTAATTATTTGTTATCTCCCACATACCTTCTACTGTACAGTATACCTATTCTCCTTTCCAATTCATTATAATAATGCGAAAATAAACTTTTCAAGGATTTTTAGTAGAAGCCCCGTCTACGTTAGTCTTCACCCACTCTCTGGGAGGTGGTCTCCACTCTATTTTATTCAAGGAGATCTCACCTATGCATATAACCCTTAGCTATTTTTCTTTTATAGTTATTCTAAATCTCCTTACGATAGTCACTTCCTCCATTTTAATGTTTGTTTCCTCCTATATTCAAATTGATCCCTTGTTATGTGCTTTGATCTAAATATACGTGCATTTAATTCTAGCCATAACTACCACCATATGAATCTAGGTCCTAGCTTCCATGCCATTTCCATTATTTTAGTCTTAAAGTTGCATTGTATCCATTTCTTATAAAATCTTTCCTGGCTTCCAAATATTTCCCAACACTGTCTCATCTACCCCCATCAATTTATCCACATGTCTCTGGTAAAAGAACACCCAAAAAGAGGTGATTCAAGGCTTCCTCTTCCTTCACACACATAACACATTTGGAAGGCCTATAGAAACCTTTTTTCGCAAATTATAAAATGTCAAGCACTTCCTTTTGGGAAAACATTAATTTTTGGTCATATTTCCTTTTGCCAAACAAATATCCATGGAAGTGGTGCTAGAGAAATATCACATCCAGATACTACCTTGTATCTCTTATTTACCTTATATATTCCCAAATTTCTTCCTCCCCATCCAATTATATCCCTCTTAGAACCATCTTGAATTGGGTGTCTTTGGAGATATCTCCACAGTTTTTTGGTTAGTTCCTCTATCCCCTTCATTGGCCATTATCAAGGATATTTCCATTGTAGTAGGTCTAGAACATGTTGATTCCATGATTTGATATAGTAATAGGCTTTCCACCACCCTACCTTTTGGATATCTATTTTCCAACTCTTCATCTCTAGGAATGTCTAAATAATTGTTTGGGTTTGATTCCATGAATCCTCCGAAAATAGAGCATCCTTTTCATCCCCTAACTATCAATATAGGTATGGCTTTATTAACTCTTGGTCTGATTCCATTGTTCTCCATATTTTAGATCCCTCTCCTTCCACTCTAAGTCTTGGGATTCTTTTCTCAACCACTTGTGGGTAATATTTGGCTTGTAATAGTTTGCTCCATAGGCCCCCAATAGTTGTCATTTATCTCTAGTATAGCTACCCTGCAAGTGCCTTGCTATTTTGTGATGTTGATCTTATCCCCAATCCTCCTTGTTTTTTGGTTGGCATATCTTCTCTCAACCAATTAGTGTTACTTTGTGTTCTCCCCTTACACCTGACCACAAAACATTTCTTGTGTGTTTTCAATATCTTTTAGAATTCTCTTTAGAGCCTGAACTATGGAAAAATTATTAATTAGGAGGGCTTGTGGCACAACTTTAATCAATGTAAGTCGTCCTCCCAATCTTAGCCATTTGTGTGTCTAGTTGCTCAACTTATCTTATAGTCTATCAATCAACCATTTTCACTCCTTTATTTTTATTTTCTTTGTAGATAAATGTACTCCTAGATATTGTATGGGTAAAGGAGTTTCCATTAATTTCAAAAATTATATAATTTTATCTCTCACCCTCTTTTTTGTATTGAAAAAAACTATTTGAGAACTTTTTTCATTAAAAGTTTGCCCAGTAGCTTGAGTATACCCATCTAAAAAATAATTTATGTTTCTTACTGCTAGGAGATTGGCTTGACTAATAAGAGCAATATCATACACAAACTAGAGGTGATTTACCTCAATTTGAGAACTTATTTTTAGACCCCTCAACCTCCCCTCTTGTCTCCCTATTAAGAAAATTATTTTAGTTTTATAAATATATGAAAAAACATTAAATCAGATCCTCATATTGGATAATAGGATAACAAAATTATTTTAGATCATTCATAATGGTCAACATGCAAATTTTTGGACAGATTATTGGGATGGTCACAAGCCTTTGATAACTCAGTTTCTCGATTGGAGGCCTTGGATGGAGGAGATTCACCGAGCTAATTGGATAAAGGTGGCTAATTACTGTCAATACCATACTGATAATTCAAAGGTTGGTAGATATTGGATCCCTATTGAGGATTGGCCTATTCATATCCTAGAAAGGCAAAGACAAGATATCCAAGGCATCCTTCATATGAGATCCCTCTCTTGGTCCCATGAAAAATATTGTTTTGAATGGAACAACACTAATAAGGGTGAGTATTTAGTTGCTCAAGGTTATTTGACCTTATGCCATAATAATCCCAACCATTCTTTTGACATATTTTCTTGATTATGGGCTCAAAATATTTGGCCTAAGGTGAGGTTATTTAATTGGATTTTATTGCATTGTAGGGTGCTTACTGGTGAGAAACTTATGAAGCGTGGTTTTCATGGCCCTTTTAGATGTGAAATGTGTGAAGAGAATGTAGAAAATATCAACCATATTTTTATTGAGTGCCCTTTAGCCTCTGATCTATGGAGGAGAATGGCCACTTTACTTGGCTTACAATGGTCCAATTTTTTTACTTTTGAACAACTTTGGAGGGATTGGCCTAATCAAGAGGGTGTTGATCATTTTATTAGGTAGTTAGTTTTGATGGGTTCTACCATTCTTCTTTGGAATATTTGGAATGAAAGGAACAACTGGGTTTTTAATAAATATAGGAATGATATTCACTATATTTGGAAAAATACCATAGCCAACTTAGTTGAATCAGTCCATCAACTCCTTAATCACCCCTAAAACTCCCACCAAAGATGGGATCAAGTGATGCAAAGATTAAATATTAAATATTCTAAGGGAAACCAACTTAAAGGGAATGTGAGTATTAGTAAGATGGATAGGACTAGAAATTGGCAACCTCCTCCTAAGGATTTTGGAAAAGTCAATACTGATGGAGCATCTAGAGGGAACCTTGGAAAAGCCAATGTGGGAGGAATTGGTAGACTTTCAGATGGCTCCCTAGTTTTTACTTTTGCTGAGAATTTGGGTATTCTTTCCAATAACATTACTGATGGGTATGGTATCCTCAGAGGCCTTCAGGAGGCTACTAAGGTTGGATGGGAAAATGTGTTAGTTGAGTCTGACTCTCAAATTATCATTAATCCCTTGAAGACTCCTTCTAAGAATCATAAGGTGGATTTGAGAATAAAAATAATTATTGAGAAGATTCAATTAATATAGATGGGATTTTTGAAATTTGATTACAATCATGTGGTTAGAGATCAAAACAAGAGCGCTGATGCTTTAGCTAATTGGGCTTTGGACAAAGGTGATCTTACTTGTTATGGCCACCCTCCTGTATGGTGGGCTTCTCAAATTAGGGAAACTCTTTTTTCTATCATTTCTTTGGATGGCTCTAGTTCTGAAGGTACCTAGTTTCTTCTTGTTTCTTTTTTGGCTTCTCTTTGGTTCATTCAGATGTTTTTAGTTACCTAGCTCATTCTATTCTTTATTGTGTTTCCTTTGTTGATTCTTGCCTTAATAGTCTTCTGGTCTATATAGGTCATTGTTATGTTCAATTTTTTTTTCTTTTTTCTTTTTTCTTTTTTTTGTTTAGTTTTTTAAGGTGGGTGGGTTCTTTTGTTTTGTTTTTTTTTGTGTTCTTTGTGTTGTTTTTTGTTGTTCTTGTGTTTTTGTTGTTTTTTTTTTTTTTTTTTTATGTTTTTTGTTATTGTTCTTGTGTTTTTTTCATTCTTGTTTTTGGGTTTCTCTTTGTTTGTGTTATTTCGTGTTTTTATGTGTGAGTGTTTTCTATGTTTTTTTTTGTTTTTTTTTATTGTCTGTTGTTGGTTGTTTTGTATTTTTATTTTTATTTATTATTTTTTTTATAAGGTTTTGGTTGTGTTTATTTTTCATGTTTTTTTTGGGTTATGTCTTTGTAGTGTTCTGTTGTTTTTGTCTTGTTTGTGTTTTGTTATGTGGTTCTTGTGTATTTCTATGTGGTTTGTGTTGTGGTTTCTTTTATCTTATTATGCATGTTTGGTTGTGTTTTTGTTTTTGACACACTCAAGGAGCATGTTTTTTATTTTATTTTATTATTTTTGTTGTTATTTACTTATTTTTAAATTGGTTTTGTGTGTTTATTTGCTCCTTGAGTATGTTAAAGGTTGTAGGCTAGGTCCGTGTCCTGGGAATTTTTGGCGGAATGGATACCCCTGCCTTCTTGGATCTTACCCGAAAGTGGCATCCCTTTTCGGATGTTTTCCACAAAAAAAAAAAAAAAGATCCTCATATTGACTAATAGGATAACAAAATATCATACCACACACTCAACATATAAATGAATATCTCTTACTAGTAATGGCAAATTTAAGGAAAAATAAATACTAAAATCTCACAAATTTCATGAACAATTTTAATAAAATTGAATTATATATCTAATAATTGTACATGATATATGTCTTTGGTATATATTATGCTTCAATTTTTTTGGAACCATTCTTCTTTAGGTTCATAAATATAAAAAATTTGCTGATATCCTAGGATAACCAACCATAAGTACCATATAACTACATTACAACTTATCATTTCTAAAAAATTAGTTATAAGAGTTAAGTAATTATAATATCTATCTAACAAAATTTACTTTAGAAAAATCAAAAACCATAAAATAATACAAATTTTTTTGAATGCTTTTTATACTAAGGAAGAAGGGTATGCTGTGTTTCTAAGAAGTAGCTCCATATTTCTCTTTTCCTTGATGGTTTTCTTTCAGTACTTTGACAAAATTTGTAACTCTTGATTGAAGTACTGAAGGTCAATCTCTTATTTTCTAAGTAACATCACATTAATAAGCTCTTTTTATCTTATATTATGTTTTTTGTGCTTGATCATGGAATTGATCAACATTGGCTTCTAGATTATAGCTAGGACAAGTTTAAAAAAATTGATGAGAGTCTTTTCATCGTAAATATCAAATTTCAAGAGGAAATTCTTCCAATTATTTTATGTGTCTTAAGCGCAAAATCCACTATTTTTTTTTAAGTTCTTCTTCCTTTGTACTAACCATATTGTCCATTTTTTAAAAATATTTGTCTATATTTATGATTGGACCATTAGCCCTATAATTGAGTTTAGTGTATTGATTTATAGTTCATCATAGGGATTCACTTATTAATTGAATCTAAGATCTCCACAAGACTAGATTGTCATGCATGATCATATGATCTACACTAGCATTTCCCCATTCTACTACCTTAACTTTTGATAGTTTTTTAAAACTATATAAATTAGCCTTATCTGTTTCAATTTCCTTGTAGTTGAAATCATATTATTATTATAGATTTCAACTATTAATTTGAAATCTTTATATTATTTATCCATAAAATTTATAAGGGTGTTTATAATTGATATAATATTCTTCATTTTTACAAAATTGACATGATATCAACTACTACCTTCAACAATAATTTTTCTTGTAATTTGGGAGCTTCCATTTCTTCTTAAATGGCCTCTATAATCCACTTATTAGTACTTATGATATTTTTTCTAAATTATTCCCTTGGCATCTCTTATTTAGATATCCTATATTCTACTATGTTCCATTTGCATACATCAAACTTTGCAATGAGCTTATATAAGTATTATTTTTTATCACTAATTCCTTCATTTTATTCTCAATTAATTTAATAGTACTTTTGAATATCCTTAGGTTTTCTTATACATCAAGAGAAGGTAGATCAATAATTAATATATCAAATTCCTCTTAGGTTAACTTTATTCCTATTGGGATATATGACTTTATAATATTAATTCTTATAATGAATCCCCTATTTAATTTATCATATGCCATGATAAAATGTTTTACCTTCCTTCTGACATAAAACACTATGTCTCCATATAACTAGACTATTGGAAGTATTACATTATTTTACCCCATTGTAATATCAGTCTGATACATGATTTATATTTCATATAATATATGTGTCAATATAAGAGAAAGTGCAAAGTATTAGGATAGAGAATGAATAATCACATGACATGTGGCAAGATGAGAGTTTTATCATTATGAGAGGAATATGAAATGTTGCATCTCTCGAATGTTTGAGGAAAGAAATCGTTATATGGAGACAAGTATTAAAAAGTCATGTAAAATTATATATTGGAGACAAAGCTCCATGCAATGTAATCAATATGTATCATTCTTGTAATCTTATAATATTTTGTACATCAAAGTTATATTTTTGAGATATTATTGTTATTTGATTACTAAGTTTCATTGTTATTTTTTATTAGTGGTATATATTTGATTTATTCTTAATCTTAGATAAATCCTTTTGTTAATTAATTGATCAATAAAACTAATTGTGGTATCAAATCTACAACAAGGTTGCTTGCATTGGATTTGGAACAATCATCACCATCCGATGATAAGAAGAGAAGGAAAAAAGATTTCCTCAAGTGGAGATTGATTCAAGTTGTAATCAATTTCAAGTTCACATTACACCAAAAAAGGGCTTTAAAGATGATTTTTAACCATCCTTGAAGGTATTTAAATGCGGTTATTCAATCACCGTCTATGAGGGTATCGTAAAAAGTCTGTGACATATGATGATGGCTAAAAACCACCTCAAAATACCACCCTCTTAGGGTCTAAGAGGGTAGTTTATAATCGTCTTGTTGTGACGTCCTTCACTACGACCCCAAAATTGGCGACCCACCTTAAATTTTGTGATTTCGAGGGATTTTTGTTTATCCAATTTTGCTCGCATCAAGGTCTTGGAAAATTTACTTTCACTTTGGAATTGGTGACATATTTGAATTTTGAAGGTTTTAATGTAGTTACAATGCTTGAAAACTGAATATTTTGATTATTTGCATATTAATTGCATTATTTCGAATCAAATAATTTGATTAAAATCATTTTCAAAGGTTTAAATGATTAATTTTCATTTAAATAATTAAATTCCATTTAAATATTTAATTTTTTTTTTAGGGTTAACCCTAAAATTAATTCAAAATTGAAATGGACATATATTGAGGTAGAAAACTCCGTTTGATCTCATTCAAAATTTGGTAAAAAAATATGGATTTTATCTTTCTAATGATACCAAACTTGCAAGATTCCAAATGTCAGTTTCACCAAAAAATAGCAAGTTAGTTTAGCAACATGAGAACTTTGAAATACTTTTGAAAAAAAAAGGAAAGTTACGGGAAAGTAAAGTTTGGTTTTGTTTTGATATTATGATTATTGTTTCATTATGCATGTATTACAAGGGCAAGGGTTTGAAGAAGATAGTGTTAAAATCCATTCCCGATGAAGAAACAGAATAACTAAAATTTTCAAATTATAAATAAAGCATTGAGATTCATGGAAAAGGTGGGATATTTTATACACAGAAGGAGAGTAACGATTGGAATGAGCAAAGCTACACATTCATTGGAGGAAAATGGAGAAAGCCATTTGTAGAACAATGAAAATTATTGTAAGATTTTATAAATTATTTTAATAATTTTGGATCTATATTTGTGCACAGACTATATTTGTAATTAATAAAATGTTTATTACAATTTCTTAATAGTTTGTATACCTTAGAAAATTGCATCAGTTCATTTGATTTCATTGTGTGAATACTGGTGAACATTGGATTGGTTTTAGAATTCTATAGATGGAAATATGATCTGTGGATTTTATCCGAGACATTAAGTTAATTTCTAAAGTTTAAAAAATTTTATTATTATTTTTATTATTTCATTCTGAACACTATATATTATAACCTAGCATAATTTTTATAAAGTGAAATTAAAAAGGTTAGGTTATAAATTAAATTTATTATTCAAATATTACATCAATTAATATTTGAATTAATAAATTTAAGAAAGGATAAGTGAATATTCTATTCCTCACCTTAATTTCATAAGGTTGAGGAACTAGGATTGATATCTCTAAAACTCAATTTGTATTTGATTTATAATATAGTTCTATTTATTCAGAGGTCCAAATTTCAAATGAGAGATCACATTTACTCTTTTGAATATTTAATTTCATAAATATTTCAAAAGATAAATATTACAAGCAAATATAATTTATAAACTTTATTTTATCATAAAATCCAAAGTTTATCGGTTAGTTTCATATTAAGCCCTAATATTTTATCATTGACAAGGTTTTGGAACCTTATATATTTGGCAAGACATTATTTTATTTATTCACATCTTCTGGGTTTGATTTATAATTTCATAAGGGTCTTGGAATAAATAACAGATTTATCAAATAGACATTTGGGAAATGAATTTATTATAAATTTATTATATTCCAAAGGTTTATTAAATTTATAAACTTTCATTTACTTTGATCTTTATCAAAGTTAAATTAAAATTTAATACAAAATGCAAGATTCTTTTTATGCTAATTTTATTTAAAGCATTTTGAGACATTAAATTGAAGAGAGGAAATAAAATTTGGTATACTTTAACCTAATATCATAAAACAAATTTTATTTTGTTGAATTTATATCAAAGACATACTCCACATGATGGATTCAAAATCATTTAAATGATCCCAGGCCCCTTATTAACAACACTTGCAAGACCCTAGAGTTTTATTCTTAGCACTTATATGAGTTTATGCATAAAATATTGAATACAAAAACCTTGGATATGTATATATATATATATATATATATATATACATATATATGTATATGTATATATATATTATTTTTTTCTTTGCAAGAGAGAACTTAAAGTTCTAAGTTGTCGAGTGGTTTTGTGACTTGACAAAATCGCACCTCAACAAATTGGAGCTAGAAGGAGGGCATGAAAGGTAATGATTTTGATTTTAGCATGTGCAATTTGTTATAAAAATAAATAAAATTGTTTGAAAGTTGCATTAACATTAATCTATCATAGATTCGAAAATTAGGTTATGATGCTATTTTTGTGAATTTTCATACATAGCCTTGCATATTAAAGTTGGTTCAATGGCAGAAAATGATTTACCATTTTATAAACATGATGGCATGATTACGCCATAAGAACATATTGAGGCATATACAAATATTATGCTTAGTTTTCAAATTATGTAGGAAGATGTTTTTTGTAGAATGTTTCCATACACATTGGATGAAGTTGCTAAAGATTGGTTTATCAATTTACCTGCAGGTTCTACCGTTTATTGGAATCAACTTGAAACAACATTTCTTGAACACTTTAGAAAATTGGTCAACGCAAATTTATTATCAAATCAATTTGCCTCAATTCGTAAAAGGCCTAATGAGTCCACAAATAAATTTAATGATAGGTTTCATAATTTGTATACGAAAATGGAGATACACTTTATCTTTTTAGAAGAAGCTATTCAAATTTATTTTGAAGCTTTAGATCCTTTTACAGTTGAGTGTTTAGAAATATTTCCTAAGGATATAGCCTTATCTAGCGTGTATGGTGGGGCAGTAGTTGTAGAGCAATGGTTAATTTCAAGAGGAATTAATGTGGGTAGATTATCATTACATCACTCTAAGGTTTCAAATCAATTACCATCTATGAGTCATGATACACATTATTTGACACCATCGAATAAAATTGAATGTCCTAGCTTTTCAACCACTTTTGATGTTATCTAGGAAGAAGTGCAAGTTTCAAAGTTAATAACCATTAATGAGGATTATATTATTCAAGTTTATCAAAATGTAAAAATGCATGAATCTTCAAATATTGGAGGAACTTTAGATTTAACTAGCTTTGAAACTTATGATAGAATAGAGTCTTTCACAAAGTCAAATGAAGAAACTGAAGATCCAAAATTAAAATATTCTAGAGGTAGTTTCATTATGATCGATCATAAAAAAATATTTCTTGAGGAAGATGAGTTTCTTGTTGAGGGTAGGTTTTTCGAAGGTGAAGAAAGTGAATTTGAAGAGCTATCGATTGTTAAATTTACAAAATGTGAAGATATGGTTGAATCTCACCCTTTAGCTTCTGAAGATAATTATTACAATGGATGGGGTATGTATGGTGGATCATTGTTTTCTCACACATCTATTGATAAAATATTTGTTTCACTTACTATGTGGGAGGTTGAAACTTCTATTTCAAAAGAGGATTTCGCAATTCCTATGCAATCAAAAAATGATATGCCAATTTTAGAAATAGAACAGGTTCCAAGAGTTGATCATTCTTAACATGAGTTTTTAGAACATTCTTCTGCAATAGAAAGGGAATAAATGGTAAAAAAATTTATAATTCATCTATTTTAGATGAAGAAGAGGTAAATTATTTTCATTAATTCTTGAATGTTGAAGGTTTGAGTGAAATTTTTTAGGATTGTATTGAATGCTCAAATGAAGAAACTTCATGTATGGCTAGCAAAGAATTAGAATTTCCTATTCATCCTAAAGAAACTATTGCTTTTTTTTATCAACAAGATTTATGGTGTGGAATATATGGACACATTCTTGATTGGATGCCAAATTTTGATGCTTCTAAAAAGTAGGTTATTGATGAAGGAATGCGAAATTATGGTGGTGATGATAGATATCATGGAGAAAATAAAAGACTATAAGGGCTCATCAAATAGTGGTAAATGAAATTACACAAAAGGTAGACTCTTATCCTTGTATTCAAATATTCAAGAATCAAGTGAATTTCTGCATAATCATTTATTGGCTCCCATTGTTGTTTATGATGAGATGTCATTAGGGATCGATGAAGTAATAGAAGGGATTATCATTACCACCACCAATAGGATTGTATTGTCAAATGAAAATAAGATATGCTTGAGTTATTGAACCAAATTCATCAACAACTAACAATTCAACCTAGGATACAAAACTATAATGATCCTTATTTTGTAAACATCCTAGATTCTTGCAAATTGTTACATGAATATGATTGGCCTATAAACATGGATGATGATGTTGCTTTAAAATTTTCAGAAGTTGCTTCATATTTGAGATAAATCCTATACACTTTTTAAAATGAGAATTTAGGTCAAAATGATGAATCAGGGTTTGAAATTCCTACCTTGTTGAATAATCATAAGATCTTGGAAGATTATGTATTTTCTTGTAATGTTAATGAATGAATAAAATATTAAACACATAATTGCTTATAATTTTGAATCAAATCAGTGGGGTGTGAAAGGAAAAATGAAGGTTGCATGGTTTGGCCTAATCTTCTTTTGGTTAAAATTGTGTAAACCTTGGAATGTAAATCATTAGATATGTCTTTTAAGGTGTGTCTATCGTGTATGGGATCCAGGGAAATGATGGTAGACATTTTGGTAGTGTCTTGTATATTATGTATATTTTTGTATATACTATTTTATCATGTGATGTGTTGTTGTCATATGTTATTGTTGTGTTGTTGTTTTTTGTTGTTATGTTTGTTTTCCATATGTCTTGTTACGTTTTTTTGTGTATTGTTGAGCTTAATGACAGTTTGACTTCGCCAAACCTTGTTGGAATTTCATGATTGAATGTTTTTCAATTTGGCAAGTTTTAGGTGAGTCTTCTAAGAGTAGGATATTTTGATTTTGTATTGAATATGATGAGATTACCTAGTTTGAAATCTTGTGAAACCTGAAAAATAAGAAAAGCGATGTATTGGTTTGTGTCCTCATGAATGTGAACTAAAGATAAAGCAAATATGAAAAATTGGAATTGTATTGCAAAAAATTTGTATCATTGCATACACTCGCATTCCATATTTTACATCACCCTCGCATTCCATATTACACATCCCATAGAAATATCATTTATCAAATTCAAAAGTTTTAATTGTTTTTATCAAAAGTCATGTTGTTTTAATCAAGGGTACTTTCACAAAGGTATTTTTTATAAAATTGTAAAATAGAAAGCTTCATTTTTACACACCATAGCTTTCAAATTTCTAAATTTTTTTGGTCACTTGACCATTTCTAGTATGGTAGGCAACCAGCAAAAAAAAATTCATATTATCTTAGGATCATTTCATAATATATAATAAAAGGATCTTTAGATCGGGGACTGATGTTGAAATTGTTTGGAACTAAGCAAAGTTTACACATATTTAAATCATTTTGGGAAAAATGGTCAAAACCATCATTGGAAGAAAATGTAGGGTGAAAATGGGCATCCTTGTTAGTCCTATCATGCAACATAGTCCATAAAACACATTATTACCACAAATATTTGAAAATTCTAAACAAAATTAGAGTAGTAAGGATAGGGTCAAATTATCATCATACTTTGGTTGAGAATCCAATTAGCCAAAACTTTGAGTCTGTTTACATCACATATCATTGACTATTGGATTGTAAGGATTTGTACTGTTTATCCATCAAAAGGAAGGGTAGTCATCCCCAAGGTTCAAGAAATAAAAATTCAAACACATCAGTCACTATTGGATCGTAAGGATTTGTACTACTCATCCATCAGAAGGAAGGGTAGTCATCCCCAAGGTTCAAGAAATCAAAATCCAAACACATCAGTCACTATTGTATCATAAGGGTTCATACCGTAGACACCAAAATAGCACCAATCCAATTATGTGATTGCAAACACTGATCGCATTAACACACACAGCCCCCAGGGCAGCCCTAGAGGTTAAAATAGTGGTTCTAACCACTCACATAGCAATTTTAAAAGTCAGAGATCAATTTGGCACCTTTTAGGCACTCTTCTACTTATTCGCTCCACCCAGGGATGAGTGCAGACTGGTACTCATTTCACCCAGGGATGATTACCAGTGCTCACTCCTCGGTGGGAAGAATATCGGGTTTGACCTGCAAAAAGTCAAACTTTGGCACATGACAACTCAGAACTGCCACTTAGCTCTCCTTTCATGGCATAGGGGTGCGAGTGAGTTCTTTTGACAACTCATATCTACCACTTGACTCTCCATTCACTGCATGGGAATGAGAGTGAGCTTTTCAGGACAACTCAGATATGCCACTTGACTTTCCCTTCATTGCATGGGAGTGAGAGTGGGCTTTTTCATGACAACTCAAATTAGCTACTTAACTCTCCCTTCATTGCATGGGAGTGCGAGTGAGTTCTTTTGGGCATGCAGCAGCAGTTACAGAAGCAGTTATGGAGCCCTTGATCAGGGAGAAGTCTTCTCTTCCCTGAAAAAAGCAGTCATGTTAAGTAGCACTTTTGCATGCTAATTCAAAGAGACCCCTTGGGTCTATAAAATGGTGAGTTTCCTCACCCAAAATATATACAGAGAAGGAGCATTTTGAGCGATGAAGTGCTGCCAGTTTACTTACTTACGATTTGTGCTTCACATCCATAATCTCTTAATCAAAAAGGAGGTTATTGGGTGATTTTGGAGGCACGAATCAAGACCTAAAACCTGATTTTCTGACCACAATACCCTACCAATTAGCCGACAACACATCACAATAGGTTTTGGACTCATCCCAAGTGGATTGGTGTCAAAACAAAGTTTCAACCCGCGGGTGGTTTGCCTTCGGGCACCCCCTACCTTATTGCAGGTTTACTCGCCTCACCCCGAAACGAGTACCAAACTATTGCAGGTTTACTCGCCTCACCCCGAAACGAGTACCAAACTGTTGCAGGTTTACTCGTCCGACCCCGAGACGAATACAGATCTGTATCGAATTTGGTGACTGTTTCTTTTGCAATATTTTGCTAGTTACATGATTACGCTTCTGTCAAATTTTTAGTCTATTTGGATTCATTTTAATCATCGTTATATTCATATTTTACATTCATTAACAGTACTCTTTCAGATTTGCGAGTTTCATTATCATACACAGGTGCTACTGATGATTTGTTGTTTCTTTGAACATAGGAGGAGCAACAAGGATTAAAGATTCACCAATACCAGCGGCGGCAATACTTTGGCTCACCCATTTCACACGTGGGCACGCGGAAGGAGGAACACTAAATCCATGATTGTAATTGAAACTATGTTAACGCTCCTACCCCCTAAAAGGGAGGAGACGTCTTTGTAACCGAATTGGAAGAGTATAAATAAAAAGGGCTATGCTTTCTGTACTTCTTTTTATCTCATTTAAATTCGTCTCTTTTCTTTTATTTCATGCATTTCACTTTATAGGACCTTAAGCGTTAACTTTGGGTTTTGAATACATCGCATTAGTTTTCTTTTCAATCTTCCAGAATCTCATGCTTTCAATGGCGATCACGGTGGGACCTCTGTCCTCTGTTTTTTTTTAGGTTAGATTTATTTTTTTTTTTTTTTTTGTACTTTTTTTTTTTTTTCAATCATGAGACTGTTATTCGTTTCTGTCAGTGACGATTACAGAATTGGGATTCGTCTCACCCAGGGACGAATAGGCATTCGTCCTACCCTGGAACGAAGACTGTTCTGATATTCGTATCACCTAGGGATGAATAGCATTCTATGCATTTTTTACAGCAGCCAATCAGAAACATCCTTTCGGGCAGAGAAGAGGTAGGGGTTTTTAACAAGCCTCTGTCAAATTTTTGTTTTTTGTTTTTTGGTTTTCAGTTTTTGTATGGCTTAGGGAAAGTTTCCTTTTCATTTGCCTGTTTCAATTTTTGCAAATTAAAATGAACCCCACACATCACGTGGTTACTTAAACCAAGGAGCTGGTCGTAAAACCCCAACCCTTGAGCAAGACCAACAGTGGATTTCATCACCACGTTGGCTTGGATATTTGCATTCATTTACCCCGATTGTCACTGTTGCTCGACGTAAATCCTGATGAAAGCTGACCGAGTGTCATTGGGGTGATTCCCATGTGCGAGGATAAGTCTTCTATGGTAGGTGTCATAAACAGGACAATCCCCCTTCCGTACCACCTATGTTCCACGTATCATCTGCTCTCACGTACCTATAGTCTCCCTCACGTAAGGGCGGGTATATAGAGAGGTTGGTATATCGGTCCGACAATGGTATATTGAAGGGGCGACCATTTTGGGAGTCACAAGAGCCTTCATAATTGCATTTAAACGGTTTTCATAAAAATATTTCAAAAAAAAAAAAACAAACAACAAAACACACTAAAACCAGTCTAGGACACACCATTAATCTTTAAAAGAGATAATCATTGCTTTGTGTGTGTATGTTCTTTTCTGCTTAGTGTAACAAAATCATAAACAAAAGATAAAAATCTACGTAGCTTGTAGAGAGTCATTACCATGGTATTCACCCGTAGCCAAGCCCAATCACGGGTAGAAGCTGCGAAGAATGCACCAAGGGGGACAAGTCACCCCCGATATAGCCCTAAAGACTTGGCCATCCCGCCTTGGTGGCAGGATACACAAGTTAGTCCACACCATGCAGTTACAGAACATGACTTTAGAGGCACCTCCTTGAGGGGCACTCCAACTCATGCCATCACTAGACAAAACTATAGAGGCACCTCATTAGGGGGTACTCCCATTCAGCAAAGATCCTTTCAAGAAAACAACCAACATGTAGCACTTGACCTAGATATAAGGCCTCCCTTGGAAGCTCGTTATGGGTGGCCTAGTGATGAAGTGCTTGAACAACAAAGGGTCCACAAGGAGGAACCATATGATTTTGTTACTCCTAATTTACCCCTGATCAATGTCAGACACACGATACCATATCCAGAATATCAGGTTCTCCCGACAGGGCAAGGCAATTCTGCCCGCACCTTTTATGAATATAACAGAGAATGTGAGGAAGATCAATACGTTCCTCAAGGATAGTACCTAGTGCAGGAATGATGCACGTCTGCACCCGCTTTATATCCAGATCGCTCATTGAGACCAGAGCTTCAAGTCAATGCTACTAACCTCGACAGAGGGAAGCAACATATAGGGGTCTCAGAGTACCAGGATCGAGACAGATATGTAGGGGAGGCATCTAGGCCCCCTAAACAAGAGACGATGGAACAAAATGACTTGGCATTTGCCAAACTAGCCGCCCGCCAAGCGCAAATCACATGGCTTAGGCAAGACCAACAACAATTAGAACATTTGTGTCACCTTAATCAAGAGCGCATTCAGCGTCAGACAACTGAATTGCTTCAATAATGCGCCTGAGAAGGCCCCAGTCCCTCGTGCACAAAAATCTAAGATGTATGTGAGGCACAACCCCGTAGTGCGAGACAGGTCTCCGTGACTTCATCAAGCACTACCTCTAAGACCTCCTAGACCTAAGCGGGAGGCCACTCCCTGCAACCGTGATGGGCATCCTCCGTGGGCACCCATCAATGTTTACAGGCCTAGGCCAGACACTCCTCAAGAAGCTTATGAGGATTATGACCAAGAAGAAGAGCGGGCTGAAATGCCCTATCAAGGCAGAAGGGATGCTACCCAGTTATCCCTCCAAAGGCCTCAAGTTCCCCGCAACCCACAGCGGGAGCAAACCAAGGAGGAGGAGATTAAGTCCTCCGATGCATACAAAGTGTTGTTAGAACGCTTAGAGACTATGGAACTCAAGACTGTTGGGCCCCAAAAGCCTACCTTACGCCAACTCCATAGTCATCCTGTGCATCCATCAGTGCCAGCACCTCCATACCCCGAACATTTTAAGCTGCCCCAGTTGGCACTCTTTAGAGGGGATGAAGATGCTCAAGAGCATGTGACTCAATTTTTGAGCCAATGCTTCGATATACAAGACAATGATGCATTGCTATTAAGAACATTTATAACCACATTCGCAGGACCTACCTCGGATTGGTTTACCCATTTACCAAAGCATAGCATCTACAACTTGGATCAGCTAGTGGACGCGTTCCTAGAATGTTTCACTTTCAACACAAAGAAAAGGGCATCACTAAGTGATCTTGCTAGCCTCAAGTAGTATGAGGAAGAATCTATGGTGGCATATGGGAATCGATGGAGGACGTTGCTTTCAAAGCTATCCTACCTCCCTCCTATGTCCAACCTAACTCAAATGTTCGCAAAGAGCTATTTGCGATCGATCTCTGTGCTATTGCAGCTGCAGCAATATGCCACTTTAGAAGAAGCTCTGGCGCAAGCTAGAATTATCAAAGAGATCAAGATACAGGATGGCAAAATTGCCAAGCCTAAGAAAAAGAGTGGAACAAGAGCACCAAAATAGGGACTACACAACAGAAACCCATCATGGTCAATCAAGTTGCTATCAATGCCCCTAAGCCTGCCCAAGCGACTCAGCCTCCAAAGGCTAATTATCAGGTGGTGCCTCACAATAACTATGAGAAAGATAATAAAAAATAGGATCACAATCAGCAGCGTCGCCCGAGGTGGCAATTTACACCATACACCGAGTCCAGGGACTCCTTGTTTGACCGTTTGTCAGTGGCAAACTTGATTAATCTGCCGGAGATTCAAACAATCGATCCTAATGCGCCAAAGCCTAAGGGCTACAGAGAGGATCTTTACTGTAGATTCCACAAAAGAAAAGGGCATGACCTTAATGCCTGTTGGAAATTCAAAGGTTTAGTGCAAGACCTCATTGACAATAATACATTGGTAGTGGATAACCCCATCGCACCCAACAACCAACAAATGGGTGTTTTCAAAGATCCTTTACCCACACATGATGCACAAGCAAAACCTCTTCATGTCAATGAAGTGCAACAGAATTGCCCCATGGAGGGGTATGTTGGGATGATCAGCATTGTGACAAGGAACAAGAGACACCCAGGAGCTGCCCCTGCGACAGCCACAAGGGAAGCTCCATCCATGTCACAACCTCAAGTGAATCCTACACAACTTCCCCCGCCTAGACCAGTGGCCATGATTCGAACTAGACTTACTCAAAGTCTAAGGACCACGTCGGCTAGGCTCTCCATATATGAGCTTATTCAACAATCGACGCCCCATCGGGAAGCTCTCATGGAGATATTAAAGGCAATTGAGCTGCAACCCCACAAAGCGAATTCGTTCAACAATTTTGTGGGGCATGTCAAACAGTGTACCGAACCAGTCATCACCTTTAGGGAAGATGAATTAAAAATGGTGACTGGGGATGTAGCGGATCCACCCCTACACGTTATTGCGTGGGTCAACGGGACTCCGTATAAGCGGGTGTTGGTAGACACTGGTTTGTCCAGTAACATTATTACAACCGCCGCACTGAAACATTTGAAGCTGCTAGCCTCTCACATTGTACCTTCCACTTATACCCTTCGAGCATTCAATGATGTGATATGCTTGATAGTTGGCACAATTGTCCTACCCATACAAGTGGGACAAAAGACCATTCATACATTGTGCCACATTTTAGAAGGTGAGATGGCTTACAATATCTTGCTTGGGCGGCCTTGGATCCGGGATATGAAGTGTGTCCCTTCAATTGCTCATCAATGTTTAAAGTACACATTTGAAGGACAAGTGCACGTGGTCCCCGTGGATTTAGAACCTTTTAAATATTGCAACTCAGTGCAACTAATGCCGTAGTCGACCCTTCCTTCAACGCATGTGGATTTCCAGTTAAATCCATCTAAAAGGGGTCCGATTAAGCAAGAATATCCATTACCAAATCAATCAAATTCCCAGGTAGGTTCATCTTCTTCATCTAGTCCTCCCACAATGATGCCACCTACGGTGGCCACACCAACAGACAAAGGAAAGAAGCCCCTGGAAGCGGAACCACCCTTAGTCTCCAACATCTCGACAAAAGAGACGCCTAATAGAATGGAAGTCGAGACGCCTAGTTCACCCCACATGGAGTGGACTCAGGGAGAACTCCCATTCACTTCCTCTCAATCGCCAACGATTACTATTGAGATGTCTAATACAGGCATGGGGGAGTATATAGTGCGCAATGTTGTAGCAACGCCCACACTTCAGTCTATGCAAGACATGGGAAGACCTCGACTCCCCATAGGCTCCGTGGTTCCTTTAGGCTACCCACCTAATTAGACAAACTTTATTTTTGGGGGCCTGGATCATGGCGTTGAACCTTCCCGACGAGAAGAGGAAGATGAAGAGCCCTTTGTGGAAGATGTCAATTATCTTTCTAACCCAGACTTCGCATTATGATATCTTAGCCAATGCAATTGGCATGGATACGGGTTGGGCAGGTATGAACAAGGAGTGCATGTTTTGTGCCAACCAAGATACCAAATGCCTTATGAAAAGTCAGGAGTAGGGTTTAATCACCCTTTGCCCCTCGACATCTTGGTCAAAAACATGCAAGGCCTAGGGATAGGCAACAAGGATGGGTTGGCATCAGATCCATATGCCAATCCAAATACAACTTATACATTGAGGGATTATTTCCCATTACAAACAAACAACCTTGTTGACCTCAACAACCCTTTCCCTTCGGCCGAACAAGGAGAAACCTCACAAACTCACCCACAAGGGGAAGATGGACAAGACCAAGAAGGGTCTTTCAAAGATGAGTTGGAGTACGATCATTCGCACGAATATCCAATGAATGATGATTAGGAAAGCTTCTTGACGATGTTCCCATTGGCTGCTCCAGTTGAGCACATGCCACTTCAAGACAATCTGGTCCCCCCACAGAGAGCGGCACAACCTCGTTGGGACCATATTAATTTTCTCAAGCAAGATGAGCTTCCCATGTCGCAAGCAGTAATTGGAGCCAATGAAGGCCTGTGGTTCTCCGACAGCGATTCGAAAGATGAAACTGAGATGGCCTATCTCAACCACATGCGACAAATGCAACAAAGGCAACAAATGCAACAACAATATCCCTTGGACATAGATGACATGTTTGAACACTTACACATAGGTCCAAGACATAGGTGGCACCTCAACCCGATGTAGTTATAGCAATTACTGCACCCGCCACTCCAGGTACATAGAGAGCATATTTCACCTGGAGACCCTATCAAACCATCAGTGTCGAGGGTAGACCTTGTTTGCATGTCCGCGCATAGGGCTGATCCCTTTGTGCCAGTGCCTACAGAGCCAGACCCAACGCATCAAGAACATCCCGAATGTCAGAGTTATCACATCTACGATAATGGAGGTTACCATCATCTCATAAACATGATCTCCATTGACTTGACCACCCCCATCCATGATCCAGCCAATCCAACATGATCATTGCATCTAGACATAGAGGCTATAGATTGGGATCGCGCTGACACACCACCATCCCCATCAGAGTATTGGCCTTGCGATGGGATTTTTCATTTCACTCTAGGACAGACTGAGGATGTCTTTCATGCTGAAGAGGAACTTGACGTTCCTAATGATGATCTTAATTCAGCAAATGATATCCATCTGATCCCAATTCCACATCAGTTGGAATACGGATCCCACATGTCGATCGAGGCAACGACTGATGTAGACATCAGCATAGATCCAATGAATCCATGGATTCTCAAGCTGGGGGTAAGTATTTCCCCCGAAGAGCAAGCCGATTATGTTGCCCTTCTTAAGGAAAATAAGGAGGTTTTTGCATGGTCCTACAAGGATATGTCGGGACTAGACCCACAGCTAGTCACGCATAATTTAACGCTTGATCCGACAATCAATCCAGTAAAGCAAAAACTACGCAAGATGCACCCAACAGTGGCCTTAATGGTAAAATACGAGTTACAAAAGTTGTTGGATGCCCAGTTTGTCATCTGTGTGGATTATCCTCCATGGTTTTCTAACATGGTTCCCGTCAAGAAGCCCGATGGGAGGATTCACATATGCACCAATTTTTGAGATCTTAACAAAGCGAGTCCTAAGGATGATTTTCCCTTGCCAAGCATCGATGCATTGGTAGACGCCACAATGGGCCATGAAATGCTTTCCCTTATGGATGGTTTCTCAGGATACAATCAGATTCGTATCAATCCCGAGGACCAACTAAAAATGGCATTCACAACGCCTTGGGGGACATTTTGCTATAAGGTCATGCCTTTTGGCCTTAAAAATGCTGGTGCCACTTACCAACATGCCATGATGTACATCTTTCATGATTACATGCACAAGACTTTGGAAGATTACATGGATGATTTGTTGGCCAAATATCTTTTGCGCCTAGATCACATCGGTGACTTGAGCAAGGTCCTCGATCGCCTCATTGAACATAAAGTCAGACTAAACCCCAAGAAGTGTGTCTTTGGCATCACCTCTAGAAAGCTCTTGGGTTTCATAGTCTCCAAATGAGGAATCGAGGTAGACCCAAACAAAGTCAAGGCAATCCTTGAAATGATTCCCCCAACCACCATCAAGCAGCTCAGGAGTCTGTAGGGAAAGGTTGCATCGATCAAGCACTTCATAGCGTAGTTATATGACAAGTGCCGACCCATGAATAAATTATTGCATAAAGGGGTCACATTTCATTGGGATGACGAGTGCCGGTCAGCCTTTGATGACATTAAATAGTACTTGGCTTCACCGCCAGTACTGGCACCACCTAGACCAGGAGTGTCGTTCTATTTATACATCTCATCTACTGAGGTGGCACTAGGCACCATGCTGTCCCAGAAAAATAAACTTCACAAAGAACAGGCTACATACTATCTTAGCCGCACCCTGGTCAGTTATGAACTTAACTATGCATACGTTGAAAAGCTCTGCTTGGCAGTGGTGTTTGCTACCAAAAAGCTATGCCACTACATTCTTAGTAATAAGACGTATGTTGTGTCTAAGGAGAATCCATTGCACTACATGATGAGTCGTACTTATCATAGTAGCCACACGGCAAAATGGATCATGTTGTTGACAGATTTTGACATAGAGTTCATTGGAAAAAAATCCATAAAAGGTCAAGTCATCGCCGATCAACTAGCCGAGGCTCCTCTTGAAGATGATCAGCCTCTGACTTTCGAACTACCTGATGATGGGGTCTTCCATGTTTCTGAATCTCCATATTCTAATGAGCCTGAGTCACAGGCTGACATAACTCTATTCTTCGATGGTTCTAAATGTGAGCAAGGGGGTGACGCATGAATTGTATTCTTCACTCTACAAGGCACTCCAATGCCTTTGTCATTTAAATTAGACTTCCCATGCACCAACAACAATGCAGAATACGAAGCCTTGCTCATAGGTCTTCAAACAGCAATCACCATGAACATTAAACGTCTAAACATCTTTGGTGATTCGTTGTTGATTGTCAATCAAGTGAAGGGGATTTTTCAATGTAAATGTCCATTTTTGCAGGCCTACAAAGCCCTTGTGGACAAATTCCTGGCACAACTTGAATGGTATGACATCGAGGCACTCCCTCGATCATCAAATCATTTTGTGGATACTATGGCCTCCTTGGGGTCACTGATCCCGCAAGACCCTTCTGGTGAAATGACAACCATTTAGGTTAAAACATTATCGCAATCTATGATGGAGCGTGCAAGCTCTGATCTAATGCCATGAATCCACCTAATCTAGATTGAACCATCTTCGGATAAGTTCTCTCGAATCCACGATTGTTTGACTCAAGCCAACTAGGGGTCCTTGTTCTCCCCGACCCCTCTTAATAGCAACACAACATTGTTTTTACAAGTTCTTTCTCGCTCAGATTTTGCTAGAGATGGACTTCAAGAGGGATTGGTCGTTCATACTATCGAGGTTTCTGATCAGCAGGATTGGTACACACCCATTAGGGATTACCTCAAGCTAGGTAACCTCCCACTTGGATTGACACAAGCCGCAAAAAGATCATTCAAATAGAAAGTGGCAAAGCATGTCTTGTTAGGAGACATTTTGTATCATCAGAATTATGAAGGAATCCTCCTTCGTTGTTTGGACCAGCAAGAGTCCTCTTGGGCGATCACCCAATCTCACGATGGTACATGTGGTGGCCACTTCAACGGTATGGCCATCGCAAAGCACATTCTTCACATGGGTTATTATTGGCCATCTTTAGAGCGAGATTGTTGCACATATGTGAAGAAGTGCGTGAAGTGTCAACACCATGCTAATTTGACACACGTACCTTCTCAGGCCTTGCAGCCGATCCAATCGGTTTGGCATTTTTTGCATTGGGGCTTTGACTTAATTGGAAAGATCTCCCCTGCGTCGTCTGGTCATCACACGTTTATTTTAACGGCCATCGAGTACTTCACCAAGTGGGTGGAAGCAATTCCACTAACCTCTATGACTGGATCCCGCATTACGGAGTTTATTTTGCATAACATCATATGTTGTTTTGGTATTCCATCCAAGATCCTGTCAGATAATGGGACACCATTCAAGAATAAATATGTGCGTGCTTTGACCACAAAGTACAAAATTCAGCACAGTTTTTCAACCCCTTATTATCTACAGGCAAATGGGCAAGCAGAGGCGTCCAACAAAACACTAGTCACCATTCTTAAAAATACAGTTGCAGACAATCATAAGGACTGGCACATTCAGATCCCGCTTTCCCTATGGGCTTATCGCACCAGCATTCGGATGCCCACTAGGGCAACCCCATTTTCGCTGGTGTATGGCTCCGAGTTAGTCATGCCTTTTGAGTTGGAAATCCCTTCCTTGCACATTTCAATGCAAGAGTTCATCGATGATGACACTGCATGGCAGGCTCGGTTAGATCAACTGACGTTGCTCGACGAACGATGCGTTAATGCTCTCGAGCATTTGCGTATCTATCAAGAGCGACTTAAGAGAGCATACAACATGAAAGTCCACCTCAGGGAATTTTAGGTTGGTGACTTGGTCTTAAAAGAGAACCAGCAAAATTCTAATTTGTTGTCCCATCTACGGGACAAGTTCATGGCAAATTGGTTAGGTCCTTATGTCATTGATAGTAGAATAGGACCTGGAACATACCGGCTTGCCTCTCTTGAAGGAATCAAGGAAAAATAACCCTTGAACATCAGTCATTTGAGGCCATTCCACATCTAGAGAGCCATAGTCCCCCTAACAGCTCCAAGGATTCTCATAATCGCTTGGTCAACCCTAAATGCCCCAAAGGTATCTATAAACCCTTTGGTCAAGCCAAAAGCTCCAAGGATTATCATCATCGCTTGGTCACCCCAAAAAGCTCCAAGGATTTTCATAATCGCTTGGTCAACCCTAAATGCCCCAAAGGTATCTATAAACCCTTTGGTCAAGCCAAAAGCTCCAAGGATTTTCATAATCGCTTGGTCAACCCTAAATGCCCCAAAGGTATCTATAAACCCTTTGGTCAAGCCAAAAGCTCCAAGGATTTTCATAATCGCTTGGTCAACCCTAAATGCCCCAAAGGTATCTATAAACCCTTTGGTCAAGCCAAAATCTCCAAGGATTCTCATAATCGCTTGGTCACCCAAAAAGCTCCAAGGATTTTCATAATCACTTGGTCAACCCTAAATTCCCCAAAGGTATCTACAAACCCTTTGGTCAATCCAAAAGCTCCAAGGATTTTCATCATCGCTTGGTCAACCCTAAATGCCCCAAAGGTATCTATAAACCCTTTGGTCAAGCCAAAAGATCCAAGGATTATCATCATCGCTTGGTCACCCCAAAAAGCTCCAAGGATTTTCATAATCGCTTGGTCAACCCTAAATGCCCCAAATGTATCTATAAACCCTTTGGTCAAGCCAAAAGCTCCAAGGATTTTCATAATCGCTTGGTCAACCCTAAACGCCCCAAAGGTATCTATAAACCCTTTGGTCAAGCCAAAAGCTCCAAGGATTCTCATAATCGCTTGGTCACCCCCAAAATGCTCCAAAGGTATCCCTAAACCCTTTGGTCAAACACCAAAGCTCCAAGAGTTCCCATAACTGCTTGGTCCAAATAAATATTCAAAAATAAACAAAAACAATACAATCATCAAAAATCACCAAAACATTTGCATTTCAATTCCATGCTTACTCATATAAAAAATCAAAAATCACAAAAACAATTTTCAATTCCATGCATACTCATAAAAAATCAAAAATCACAAAAACATTTGCATTTCAATTCCATGCTTACTCATAAAAAAAATCAAAAATCACAAAAACAATTGCATTTCAATTCCATGCATTCTCATAAAAATCAAAATACAAAAATATAGGTTGCATTAGGCATCGCATCCATACATTGCATACTTCGCTAGGTCATACAAGTCAACCGCACCATAGACTGTCATCACTTGGCAATTCCATCATTTTCCACATCAAATCCATTTTCATAAACGCATACATCTAGAATAGCACCATCGCCATTTTTTTAAGCATCGTCAGTTGTCTCCTAATGTATATAGGGTTTTCATCATTCAGCTGTCTTTAAATTTCTAGCCAAAACTGTACATAGTTAAACGGATTTTACACGGGAAAGTTTTACTTGGATCACGTCTTGTTACATAGCATTCCAACACAAATTAACACACATAAATTAATTCCTAAGTTGTGTGAACACAAGAAAAACCTACAAAGCAGTCTCGGGTACCATAGGTGAAAGATTAGCCTGTTCATCCCCCTATGCGAATGGTTCTAGAATGCTGAGAATCGACAAAAGGACGAGCTCTTCCCCATCCATTCACCATAATAAACAGTGGTTTTCACCACTCCCACAAATCCCAATCATAGTTGGTCCCCAAAGTTGTAAGGATTCGTACTACATGTCCCTTCCAAGGATGGGTAGTCATCCCCAAGACCTAAAAGGATCAACGCCATTCACAAACAAAATTCCAAAAAACCATCATCCTAACCCTTTCCATTCACCTTTGGTCTCCAAGTTGTAAGGATTCGTACTATCCGCCCCTAACCAAGATGGGTAGTCATCCCCAAGGCCTAACAGATCAATGCCCTTACTTCATACTCTCCATTATCCCTTTGGTCTCCAAGTTGTAAGGATTCGTACTATCCGCCCCTAACCAGGATGGGTAGTCATCCCCAAGGCCTAATAGATCAATGCCCTTACTTCATACTCTCCATTATCCCCTTGGTTCCCAAAGTTGTAAGGATTCATACTACACGTCCCTGCACAGGATGGGTAGTCATCCCCAAGGCTAATAGGATCAAGGCCATTCACAAGTTCAAACTTACAAAGCTCAAAATACAAAATCAAATAATAGTGGTTTTCACCACTATTCAAAATCCTTGCTCACAAAAAACAAAAGAAAAATAAATAGCAAAATAAATAGTGATTTTCATCACTATATAGCCGAGCAAGTCTCCCAAATCATTCAGCCAACAAATAACTTGAACATTGAATCCTTGGAATTCTCAGCATTCAAAAACCATCTAGGTGATCCTCATTACAGGTTTGGTTGATAGCCTACCTTGCAATGGTGGTATCCTACCCGCATGACGATATGTCCATCACATTAGCTTTGCGTGTGCACCGACCGATGTTTGCAAGTGGATGAGCTAGCTTCTGGTACCTTAGATTGTCACGTGGATTAATCTTGCTAAATACAACAATGGAGTTAGTGGAGCTAATTAGGTGATCCTCAGTATAGGTTTGGTTGATAGCCTATCTGGCACTTGCGGTATCTTGACAAATACCACATAAACAAACTCAATTGCACACACAGGGATGTGAAATAACTTGGTTAAATTCAAGTCAGATTTAGACCTTGTTCAAAAGTCTCACGAGATAAATGTACAGTCTTGGCTAGTTAGTTAAAATATCTGCATCTCAGAAAAGCTTAACTACATTTTCAAACAATTGGTACATTTCATTCCGTACATCACCATCCGAAAATAGACAAAATACAAAAACAAAGTTTTCACATGCACACGCATTCCACACAGTTATCCCATTAATATAGCAAGTCAGTCAAATCTTGTACAGTCTATGGTGCATCGACAAAATCATCAACAACTCATTTCATTCATTCCATATGCATACATCATACAAATTAGACCCATCGCATTCATAATTGCATATGCATACATTAATGTAAAAACATGTACATAAAAATAACTCATGAAAAATATATAAACACCAAAAAGAGTCATCTGTATATATATATCATAACAAAATTTCCCGTAGGCTACAATGAACCGGTCCTCGGACCTCGCTACCACAATCCAAAAACTCAAAAACCCCAAGCCTAGGGTGTCGGCCACCATGATCACGTAGGATCGATGCGACGAGAACTACCCCCTGTAGTATCGGTCCTATGGGACCTCTTAGGGTGATTATTGCTCGCCCCTGCATCATGCCCACTAGCGCCTCCCTCATCTCGCCGCCTACGACGGGATGATGCTGACTGCTCCGTCCCACTGTCTCTCATTCGATACGACGAGCCACCTCCAAGAGGCTCTGGTATTCACCCACCAAGGTGGATAATCTCTCCCTCCATCTCCAGTCGATGCCATCGCCAATATGCCTCCCGTCGACTCCACTCTACCTCCCACCTATGATAGTAAGTGACTACATCATCACGTTGTGCTAGCTGCACCTACAGGAGATCCCTCTCTCGTGCAGCATCCGTATCACCCTACTATCGATGAGATGTAGCCCCTGTGCTCTCCTGCTCTGCCAACTACATTTGCAAGAGATCTCTCTCCTGCAAAACCTCTCCTAGCTCCCCATATCCTAAAAATAAAAGCTAAAACACAAGCCCAAAATTGCAATCAAACCTGAGTGGAAAGAAAAAGAGCGACCTAAGGGAAAAAAGGAATCCTTGATCATACAAATGGCATTTAAAGTGCAAAATAAATCTGCACCATGGATACTTGATAGTGGATGCTCCAGTCATATGACAGGTGACAAAAAAAAAATTGAGAAGTTGCGGTAATAAGAAGGTGGTTCAGTAAAGTTTGGAAACAATTATGGAGCTAAGAGGTTTGAAGCATAACTTGTTGAGCGTAAGTCAGATTTGTGATAGAGGTCATGAAGCGATATTTAAGAAGTAAGGTTGTGAATTCAGAAAGGCAAACAATGGGATGTTGATAGCAACTAGATCAAGGACATCTGGCAACCTGTACACTCTCTCAGATAATTTAGAAGGATATTGCTTTATTGGATAAGAAGAAGAGAATTGGTTGTGGCACAAGAGGCTTGGTCATATCAGTTTTGAAAATCTAGAAAAAATAAGCTCAAAGAAAGCAGTGAGATATTTTCCCACCATTGGCAAACCATAAAATAGCATTTGTGCTTCATGTCAAAATGGAAAGCAAACTAGAGTCTCATTTAAAACAAAAGAGTACTAAAAAAGCAAACATTTGGAACTAGTACATACCTATTTAGGTGGACCCATGAGAATGCAAAGCATAAGCGTGACAAATATTTCATGTTGTGTATAGATGACTATTCCAAGATGACATGGGTACTATTTTTGAAGCATAAATCAGAAGCTTTTGAGATGTTCAAGGTTTTCAAAAACCAAGTTGAGAATCAAACAAGAAAAATTATTAAATATTTAAGGTTAGACAGAGGAGGAGAGTTCATTTCAGAGGATTTCATAGAGTATTATGAAAAATATGGCATTAGGAGACAATTTTCAACAGCCAGGTCACCTCAGCAGAATGGTGTTGTAGAAATAAAGAACAGGACAGTGCAGGAAATGACATAGAATATGTTGACTAAGAGCAAAGTAGCAAACAAATTTTGGAAATAGGCAGTCCATACTACGATATACATCCAAAATAGGTGCATGTTGAGGACGCATGAAAGCAAAACTCCTTATGATTTGTGGTTCAGTAAAAAGGCAACAACAAGATACTTTAATTTTTTTGGCAGCAAGTGTTACATCAAAAGAACTGAAGAAAACCTTGGTAAGTTTGAAGATAGAGCGGATGAAGGTATTTTTCTTGGCTATTCGTAAAAAAGCAAAGCTTACAAATTCTACAAGAAGAGGCTAAGGAAAATTGTGCATAGTGCAGATGTTAAAGTTGATGAAGGAAGGGAACGAGTAATTAGCTATGAAGAGAACTACCCAATTTATGAAGAGGTCATTGAAGGAGATGAGGAAAAGGAAACAAAAAAGAAACCAAAAATTGACTCAGAGGATTCAAATAGTGATTCAAAAGTGGAAGAAAATAAGAAATTCAAAACAGGTAGCTAGAAGAAATATCATCCTAGAGAGTAAATAATTGGATACCCCATAGTTTGTATTCATACAAGAAGAAGATTAGTAAGTAACTACTGTTTATTATCCAACATTGAGCCCAAAAATGTTGCTGACACAAGAAAATATGAAAGTTGGGTAAAGGCAATAAATGAAGAATTAGATCTAATCGAGAAAAACAAGACTTGGGAGTTAGTACCAAGACTCAAATAAAAATTTAATCGGTACTAAATGGGTCTTTTGAAATAAATTGAATGCAGAGGGACAGGTAGTCAGGAACAAATCAAGATTGGTATGCAAAGGCTATGCACAAGTTGAAGGTATTGACTTTGAGGAAACCTTTGCACCTGTGGCCAGACTAGAGGCAATTAGAATATTTTTGGCTTTAGTAGTTTACAAGAATTTCAAATTTTATCAAATGGATGTGAAATCAGTATTTTTGAATTGGAAACTTAAAGAAGAGATTTATATTGAGCAGCTAGATGGTTTCCAGCTTGGTGATGATCCCAACTTGGTTTGCAAGTTGAAGAAAGCGTTATATGGTTTAAAACAGGCACCCCGAGCATGGTATGCAAGGATAGACAATTATCTTACTCAGCAAGGGTTCAAGAAAGGTATGGTGGATAGTAATTTGTATGTCAAAATAGAAAATGGTCATCATATTGTTCTTGTTGTATATGTAGATGATATCATATTTGGCAGCAACAAAGATGAGTTGTGTAAAGATTTAGCAAATAAGATGTAGAAAGAATTTGAAATGTCAATGATTGGTGAACTTTCGTATTTCCTCGGATTGCAAGTTAATCAAAAGGATAAGGGCATATTTATTTCTAAAATTAAATATGTGAAATAGATGCTGAAAAATTTCACAATGGAGGATTGTAAGCCAGTTAGCACTCCCATGACGACAGGTTGCAAGTTGAGCAAAGATGAAAAATCTCCACATGTTGATCAAACTATGTATAGATCTATGATTGGGAGCTTACTATACTTGATAGCTACCAGACCAGATATTTTGCAAGTAGTATGCATGGTAGCACGATTTCAGGCTAGTCCCAAGGAGACTCATGTGATAGTAGTGAAGAGGATTCTTTGGTACCTCAAGGGTACTATGGACTACGAGTTATGGTATCTGAAAGGTAAGGACTTCACCCTTATTGCATATTGAGATGCAGATTGGGCAAGATGTGTATATGAAAAGAAGAGTACCAATGTAGGTGCATTCTATCTTGGATATAGGTTGGCCACGTGGCACAGTAAGAAATAGGATTCAGTCTCCTTATCCATAGTAGAGGTAGAATACATTACAGCGACAATGTGTTTTACATAGGTGTTATGGATGAAACAAACTCTAAAGGATCTTGGCATTAATTTTAGTGAGTTAATTTTAGTTAAGTGTGATAACACCAGTGCCATTAACATCTCAAAGAATATAGTTATGCATTCTCGCACAAAACATATTGCTATCCGGTATCATTTTTTGAAGGAGAAAGTTGCGGAAGGTGATATTAAGTTGGATTTTGTTCCAACAACAGATCAAGTAGCGGATATATTCACCAAACCATTGCCCAATGAAGTCTTTGAGTACCTTCACAAGAAATTGTGAGTGGTCACACTTCCCAAGAATTGACTAGCTATTGGGACCACATTCTCAGGGGGAGCATTTGTGTATTTGTTTATCTTTTTGCTCATGTTTGTGATTTTTGCTAAATGTAATAATTTTTACCTAATAATGTTGTGCATGGACTCAGGGGGAGTTTGTAGCAGCCCTTTGGTCTTGTTTTCAAATGGGTATAAGAGTTACAGGAAATTGTGCATGTGTTGCCAACAATTCCAAAGGGGGAGATTATTGAGCAAGGTGCATCGACAGTATTGTCATTGTTGTCAACACACTCATATGGGCAGGTTTATGTAGTGGAAATTTATTCAAAGGTTTTTCGGAGTATGTATAGTGATGTTCAATGCTTATGAGTATGTTTTTGATGTTCGGGTGAAGTTGTTACAGGTTGTTCATTCAAATTTGCAAAAGTTGAAAAAATCGTTAGGAAGTTGTCAAAAAATTACAAAAGTCATCATGGGCATGTTTGGATAGGATGGATCAATTTGGAACATTCCAGCATGTTATAAAAAATTCCATAATAGCGTTGGAGGTGTCAGCACAGTTTTTGGATTGATCGGTGACGTTTTCGGTATCTTTGCGGATGAATTGGCAAGTGGTTGTACAGGGCAAAAAAGGGTAGTTTTGTCAAAAGCACTACGAGGAAACCGAGAAGAATTTGATAGAAAAATTATAAATGGAGGATTTAATTGTCTTCAAGAACATGTTTTCCAAATTTACACCAAAATAGAGAAACACGGCAAATGTTACAAGTGTTGCAAGACTGTCACAAAAATGCTCTTTTTGGAAAAACTATGTCAATAGTAGTTTTCATGGAGGTGGTATAGGTGAACCGTAAGGATTTATATAGCGATATTCATACTGGATGTAGTAATAATTGCATATATTCTATGTTTCAAATTTTAGAGAAAACAGAGTTACGAGGTGAGAGTTATGATTGTTGCAAAAACGGTATAGGTCACTTTTATGTCAATTTGTTCCACTTGTGCAAAATCCTTCAGTTGGCCGTTTCAACCTTGCAGAGTCACTAGAGTTTCAGTTTCAATGTTGTTACACCTTCAAGGCATCAAATAGAGCATCTTTCATTTTTGGTTTGAGGTGTCACGTGGCTCCGAAGTAAGAGAACGAGTAAGGTGTCAATTCTTTGCATGTGACGTGTTTGACGAAATGCCTTCTCAAAATAAAAAAATGAAGTTATATTGTTTTAAGAAGCTTCATTAAAGAATATATTTTTAAAATTGAAAAGGGAAAAATAATGCAAGTGTGTGATTTTTAAGTGATAAGGGATTTTATTGAAAAGTGGGGACTTTATTTTGTGAAGAGAGAAGTGTGTGTGGAGAAAAATAAAGAGTGAAAATCCATGATTTTTTGAGAGTGGTGAAAAATGTCACTTAAGTATTTTTGGTATAAATTTCACATATGATATCAATTTTGGCTAAAATTTTGAAAGGATTTCATAGACAAAGTGCTGCACAATACCCAGAAAGCGTTTAGCAATTGGTAGAATGATATAAGAGAACAATAAGTTTTTTTGTGATAAGAGAAGATTCAAATTCTAAGTAATGCAGAGAGAGGGATGTTATACTGGGTGAAATAGAAAGTTTTAGATTTTGATATTACATACCATAGAGGGTTCTGGTTTTAGTGAAGACATTCATATATGTCATTTTATTATCAATATCAAAATCAAGTGGGTGCTTGGTAGAGGGTTGGTGCTCCTTTCTGTTGGTGTAGATAAATCAAGGGTTGGTGCTCCTTTCTATTGGTGCAGATAAATCAGGGGTTGGTGCTCATTCCAATGGGTGCTGGTAAATTAATTGTAAAGTTGGTGCTTTGCAAAGGCTAAATTTTTATGGGAGTACAAACATCATTTTAAGGGATGTAGCCAAATCGGTGAACCTCGATACATATTTTGTTGTGTGATGTTCTCTTGTTATACTTGCTTTATTTGGTTTTATGTTTTCATTGTTTTGTCTTTGAGTGTTGAATATCTAAGTTTTAAAGAGCTACACTAATTCACTCCACCCTTTCAGTGTCATTGTGATACTAACAAGTCTTAGAGAATACTTGCGGATAAATTTGTGCGAGCTTTTGTGGAAGCTTACAATACAGTTTGAGAACATAGTTTGAGAGTAAATTTGGACAAGTTCTTAGTGAGGAATTTTTGGTCATATTAGATAAGTTGTAGAGAGGACTTGTGGACAAATTAGTGTGAGATTTTGTGGAATCTTACAAGGAAGATTTAATACAAGTCTTTGAGAACGCTTGAGAGTAGAGTTGATTTTTTTATTTGTTCAAACCTTGTGTTAAGGTTTGGGGCAGATCTATTAGAGTTGATTTGAGATTAAGTCAAGCTTTATGTTAAGGCTTGAGGATGGATATTGAGGATATATTTGTCCTTGACCAAAGAATTGTGTTTAGTGCAGATCAGAGGACATATATTGAGGAAAGATTTATGCTAGACCAAAGGACTAATTTTAGTGTAAATTTGAGGATAGAATTTGGTGCATATTTGAGGACAGGTTTGTGCCAAACCAGATATAGAGATTGAGAATATTTGTGCTATACTGAAGGACTATGTTTAGTACATATTTGAGATAGAACTAAGAGCAATCTATGGAGGTGATAATGTATAGAAGATGATATTCTCCAATGGATAGAGATACATTAGCTAGGGTAGTGAGGATAGGTGTCTTCAGTGGATAGAGATCCATTAGCCAAAGTAGTGGGGGCAACAATTCTTCTAGAAGATCATTGACCAAAGCTAAGGAGAAAGGAGTTCTCATGTGGCTAGATATCCATTAACTTGATTAGAGGATTGGTGTCTCCTTTGTAAATAGGTCCATAAACATTGTAATAGGGAAAATATTCCCAAGAGATTGATTGAGAAAATTTTAGTGAAAGATTTTCTCTATGGAGTAGACCACATTGGGTGAACCATGTTAAATTGGTGTCTCTATTGTGTGTGATTATTTGTGCATTACATTTAT
Source organism: Wollemia nobilis (assembly GCA_028583015.1). Lineage (NCBI taxonomy): Eukaryota > Viridiplantae > Streptophyta > Pinopsida > Araucariales > Araucariaceae > Wollemia > Wollemia nobilis. Next base: position 66,125 of record JAQPPZ010014872.1, on the reverse strand, counting down.
TAATTTTTTTGATATTACTATCTATACATTGCATAATATTGATTGGGAAAGAAAATTAAAAAGTGGTCTTATACTTTTCACCCTCCCTCTCTGTATAAGCTTGTGTTCTTCAATTGGTATCAGAGTGGGTTCCTTCAGAAGAGTTTAACAGCTTGATGGAAAAGCTTTCAATAACACAATGGATTCTAAGAATGGGTCCTCAGATAATTCAAAACAAATATTTGATGGAAGTGATTATATATTTTTGGGTATGAGAATGAAGATTCTCTTGAAGGCACTTGGCAATGAAATTTGGGAAGCAATTGAAAATGGATACATACCACCAGTTGATCCACCTACAGATAAGGAAGGTAAGCTTCTACAACATTACAATTCAAAAGTAATGAATGCAATTTTGAGAGGTTTTCAAAGAACAAAGTTCATAAAGGTTATGTTTTGTAAAGATGCAAAAGGAATTTGGGATAAGTTACAAAGCATATATGAAGGAGATAAAAGTTTCAAGAAGGCAAAGATACAAAATCTCAAGGGAAAATTTGAATATTTAATAATGAAGGATGAGGAAAACATTAGTACTTATCTACTTCGGGTAGATGAAGTTGTTAACGACATGAAAGGACTTGGACTTGATATTGAAGAATCTGATATTTGTGATAATATCTTAAGATCTCTTCCAAAATAGTTTAGCGAAAATATCTCTGCTATAGAAGAATCAAAATATGGTGATATTTTGACAAGAGATATGTTACTTGGTATTCTTATATATTTTGAGTTAAGAACAAGGGAGTAACCTAATCTCCAGAAGAAAACAACATTCAAAGCTACTAAGAAGACAAAGGTCAAGAAGTCAGATTCAAGCAATGAGTCATCCAGTGATGAAGAAGAAAATTATGATAGAAGGAATAAGGATTCAAGAATATTTAAAGATGTAAAATTTGTTAGATGTTTCAATTGTGTAAAGTATGGTCACTATGCAACTGATTATTAAGAAGCTAAAAATAACAATGATGAAGAAAAACAGGATCACAGGAACAGATACCAAAATAAATGTAAGGATGGACAAGGCAGACAAGGGAAAATTTTCTTTCGAAGATAAAAGAAGAGCTACTATGTAGACAAGAGAATTAAGTACTCAAGTGATAGTGATAATAGTTTCTCAGATAATGATATACATGAAGTCCTATTTCTGATAGAAGAAAAAGAAGAGGTTAAGAAAAGATCACCAATAATTCTCAAGTGTTTTAGATGTGGTAATTTTAGACATATTGAAGATAGTTGTACAAATAATGGTTTCAGTTTTAGTGATGATGAATATGAGGATGCACTTGAAGAATCGGAAGAGAATATTATAATGGCACTAGAAGAAGAAGGAGGTGATCCTATTGAAGACAAGTCTAAAAATAATGAATATGTTCTCAAAGATAAACAATTAGAGAAAAAATCAGAAAAAGGAGGAGTTGATATTGAGGGAGAGCTTATTTATGCTCTTAAAACTTTAAAGAAGGTAAGAAAGAAAAAATCCCAACTTGAGATTCAGTTTCAGGAATGTGATGAAGAGATAGGAAATCTTATAGAGGATATAAACAAGTCAATGGTTAAGACAAAGAAGATAAGTTAGAAGTAAAATTCTTAGAATGTGAAAATTTAGAACAAGAATTAGATCTACTAAGGGAAGAATTAGAAATGTCCAAGGATAAGCTACACAAGTTTGGAAAGAGCTCAAAGAATTTGGATAAGATGATCAAGGTACAAAGAAGGTCAACAAATAAAACAAGTCTTGGTTTTGAAGAGGTTCAAAAGAAACAAGAAGATGATTCAACCTCAAGTTCTGAAGAAGAAGACAATATAAGAGAAAGTGAGACTTCCAAGGATGAGTTGGAAAATATAAAATTCAACAAGGAAAGGAAAAATGCACAAAGAAGAAACATATGGAACATAAAATAGTACAAATAAAGAGAGACTAAGAGACTAATGAGGTCAAGGAAAGCAAATTTTAATGCATGATGTTTCTCATGTTATAGATTTGGGCACATGGCTTCATAGTGCAAGACACATGAAAGACAGGAAAATGGGAACTTCAGGAACATGAAGCTTTTCCATGGGTATTGCTACTCATGTAATCAATTTGGTCACAATGCAATGAATTGCAGGGTTCATGATAGGAACATATATGGCTTCACCAGGATAAATCCCAAGATATTTGCACCTCTAAGGAATAATAACATTAAGTGTTGTAAGTGCAATAATTATGGACATACAACAAAGTGGTGTAGAACAAACATTCCAGAATAAAACATGAACATAAACAAGAATAGGAACAGGAACAGGAAAATGGAAATGAACAGAAGTAGGAATAGGAACAGGAATAGGAACATTGACATGAAAAGGAAAAAAAACAGGAACAGGAATATGGACATGAACAAGAATAGGAATATGAACATGAATATGAATATGAAAATGGTCATGAACATAAATAGTCAAAGGACTCAGAAGGATTAAATGAGAAGGAAAGAGGACAAAGATAAATACCAATGTTTGTTGGGAGTAGAAATACTCCCACCACAGAATTAACCACCTTAAGAGGAGGTGGGGGGGGGTCTAAGCTAAGAGACTCATTCTTAACCCCAATCCCCAAAGGTGACCCTTTTCCATTGATGTCAAAGGGGGAGATATTTTATTTAAGGAGAACACATTGAGTCGGGGGGAGAAATTTCCTAGGGGAGTAGAACAAGAAAAATGTCAAGTTTTGGTAAAAATAATTTGGGTTACCATCAATGAAAAAGGGGGATATTGTTAGAAATATTGAGTATATGAGTTTTCATTGATGTCAAGAGTAAGTTGCCATTGATATTAAGCTTTCAACACCAGCCAATGGTAGTTTCAGTGGGCAGCATCAGTTTTAGGTTCTCCAGTTTCAGTTGATCAAGATTCGGTTCCAAGAAGTCAGATGTGGTCCAAAGTGCAAAGAAAAATCCCAAGTGAATAATATTATAATAATTATTTATAATATTATACAAGTAATATTAAATTAATTATAAATTAATTAATATAATTTTATTAAATTAATTTATTAATTAATTTACTTAACTTTATGTTATTTAAATTAATTATTAATTAATTTTAATATTAATTTATGTTAATTTTAAATAACCCTAAGGTGGGTTATTAATTCAAATTTTGAATTTGAATTCTAAGTGCTGACGTGGGGAGTAAATTAACCATATGTGTATAAAATGGGGATTACCCCACCTTAGCCAAAGTAACTAGTGCTTTCGAATGAATTTTGATGCTATGCGAGCTTATGTGAATTGTGTTGTACAAATAGGATCTTAATTTTAATATTTTAAGTGCTTAAGATGATCCAAAATTATTTGAACCACCAAGGAGTAAGCCTTTGTCACCAAGTACTAGTAGAACAGTTGGAAACCATAGCGGAAGCAAGTCATGAGGGTAGTGATTGGCACAGGTTCGAATCCGCAGGAGGATTGCTTTTGTTTTGTGCTAAAATTCACAACGAAGTAAGGTTGAAATGGAAGGAAGTATTCCTTACTTAATGTGGACAACTATATCCCATGCGGTGGGCACAAAAGCGCTAAAGCACTTTTCGTTTGGAGAGACGGCAGTTCGAATCACATCGAAACCCTTTTGGGGAGATAACAAAGATATGCATTAGTTGAGCGCTAAAATTTTAAGAGGAAGTAGTTGAGGTTTTAAGAAATTAAGTTTTGCATATTTTATTTGGCTAGTAAGGTTTTAGGGGAGTTATAAGGTTGATGCAAAATAATTTTTTGGTGTTATTTACTTGAGTGTTTAAAAAGGATAATAAGGTTTTTTGGGAAGATTGTTTGATGTTTTGTGGTGTTAGATATTATTTGAAGTTGGAGATTATAAGGAGCATCCAAGTAATTATTTTTATGGATGATTTGATGGATGTTAATTACAACAAGGAGCAATAAGGTATATTTGACCTTTGATTATTTGTGTGTTTAAGGAATATTTGAAAAATTGTTAAGAGTGATATTTTGATAGCTAACCATTAAAATTGGAAAGAAGGAAATTGTGATTGAGACAAGTTTTCTAAATCCAGTTATACATCAAACAAAAGTTATGGGCACATATTCCTAGTGAGTGATTGTTGAATATTGTGAATGCAAAGTTAGAATGAAAAGGATTGTTTGGTAAGCATTGTTGAGTGTGTGTTGAATTAATGATTCAAGGTTTTCTGAAATAAAGAGTTGTTGATAAAACCTTGTTTGATAAGCATTGTTGTTGAAGTGATTAGTTGAGTGAACTTGAACTAGGGTTTGGAAAGATCATGAGTATCATTGTTATGTGAAGATTATTGATAAGCATTGTTGTTGAAGTAAGTAAGTGAGTGAAGAACTTGAACTAGGGTTTGCAAATATCATGAGTATCATTGTTATGTGATATTGGTTGATAAGCATTATTGGAAACATTTGAGTGAGTGTTCATATTCTTGGACAAGGGTTTGTGAGCAAGGATTATTTTATTGAGTGATTGGTTTATTAGATTTGGTTAAGCCTAGTCAAGTGGATGTGTTGATGTGATAGTTCAAGTTCTATGACACAAATTGTTCTATATTCTATATTTATTTGAGAAATAGGTTGAGTGTTGATGAATGTGAAACATATTGAGTCTATAACAATTCTCTATATATTTATGTGATAAAAAGAGAGATTGAAAGTGATTGAGAGTTTGTGAGTGTGAAGCATATTTAGTCTCTAAAAATTCTCTATATATTTCTATTATAAAAAGAGTGATTGAAAGTGATTGAGAATTGTGGTGAATGTGAAGCATATTGAGTCTCTAACAATTCTATTTATTTTTCTATGATATTGGAGAAGTTCTAGCATGGAGTTGTTGAGTATATTTGAGGTAAGTCTTAGAGAAGACTTGTGGACAGATTTGTGTGAGCTTTTGTGGAAGCTTACAATATAGTTTGAGTGAAGAACACAAGCTTATACTGAGAGGGGGGTGAACAGTATAAGACCACTTTTTACTTTTTCCTTCAATTCAACTTTCAATTCAATATTATGCAGAGTATAGATAGCAGTATCAATAGCAGTAATCAAAGCAATGCACAAAACACCATCCACAATAGAGACACAACAATTTACATGGTTCACCCAAAGTGGGCTACTCCACGGATAAAATCTTTCACTAAATTTTATCAATCCAACTTCTGGGAATACCTTTCCTAATTACAAAGTTTATGGGCACCAACCCAAAGGAGACACTAATCCCCTAACCTCGAGTTTGTGGGCACCAACCCACAGGAGACACCAATCCCCTAGCTCTGCTCTGGCTGGTGATCCTCTAGAAAACCTCTGCCTCCACTACCCTTAGCAAATAGAACTCTATCCACAAAAGACACCTGTCCTCCCTGCTCTGGTTGGAGACCTCTGTTCTCAACTCTTTCACCTCCAAAGCTGGTCCTCAAATTTATGCTAAACACAGTCCTTTGGTCTAGCACAAATGTCCTTGTTTGTCTTTGCCTGTTGTGTTATACACCCTCTACACTCTCTGTGCAAACACAGCAGCACCATATTCATGCACTTTGATTCCTTGTGATCTCTCTCACTTAGATGATTCGAAAAAATGCACTCTGTACACTACTGTCGAATTTTGCACTCTGCTCTCGAAGATCGAACTTCTTCTCTTCGCACTATTTCTACGAACGTTGCACTTCAACCTTGCATCCGATCAACACTCAACTCTCCAAATAGCCCTCTTTTTATAATAGAGTTTTCATGAATAAAAACTTTGATCTTAGTCGGCTGTAATGCAAATGCAAACCCTAATCTCTGTCGGATGCAAGCCCTAATCTTTGTCGGGTAAAATTTGACTCTGTCGGCTTCACTGCCTCTGTAACCCTTCTGAGCTTCTGCCATGAAAATACATGTCACGATATCGTGACACTTTTCGCTTTCTTAACCCCTTCTCAGCTTGCACCCAGGAAAGCAAAATATGTCGTGAAATCATGACACTTTTGCTTCCTTGCACTTTGCTCTGCTTGCACTAGAAAAAATGGAACACGTCACAAAATCACGACACTTTCGCTGCCTTGTGCTTTTATCTCCTTTACGCCCGTGAAAATGGAACATGTCATAAAATCTCGATGCTTCTTCTTCCATGCTCTTCCATTTTGCTTTTGTCGCGTTATCGCGACACTTCTCCCTTCGTCAACCTCATTTCTGCTTTTGTCGTGAAATCATGACACTTTTGCCTCTGTTGACGTCATCTTCACTTCTATCGTGAAATCATGACACTTCTGTCTTCATAGCCTTCCTCTCTACTTTTGTCATGAAATCATGACACTTCACCTATGGATGACATGCTTTCAGTTTCTATCGTGAAATCGTGACACTTCTGCTGATGAAACCTTGCCTACTGTTTCTGTCGTGAAATCATGACACTTCTACTTCTGTCTGCTTTCTCTCTTGCTTGTCACGAAATCATGATGCTTTTAGCTTTCGTACGCTTTCTTTGCAACCTATCGCGAAATCATGATACTTCTCATTTCAGACTCTTCCCTTTGCTGCATGTCACGAAATCGCGACAGTCCTCACTTCGTCTTTTGTAGCATGTCATGAAATAGCGACAGTTCTCACTTTGAATTCTGCAGCATGTCACGAAATCGTGACACTTTTCAAATTACTTTCTCTCTCTTCGATCTTGTTGCAAAATTGTGACAGTTCACACTGCGGACTATCTCTTCTGCATCATGTGGTGAAATCGTGACACTTTTTTGTCCATACAGCCTTTCTTGCAATATGTCACGAAATCGTGACACTTTTCCTTCTTTGCCTTCCTGCACTTTCTGTGTCGCAAAAATGCGACATGTCACGAAATCGCGACACTTTCCACCTAACTCTCCTTCTCTGCCAACATGTCACGAAATCGCGACAATTTTTCCACTTGCTTTTTTCTCTGCCAACATGTCATGAAATCGCGATAGTTTTTCCTGCTTCTTCTCTCTCTTCCAACATGTCGTGAAATCATGACAGTTTTGCCAGCTCTTTCTCTCTCCTCTAACATGTCACGAAATCATGATAGTTTTTCCAACACTTTCTCTCTCCTCTAACATGTCATGAAATCATGACAGTTTTGCTTGCCTGCTGAATATGTCGCGATATCGCGACACTTTTCTTACTTGTCTTCTTCTATGATATTTTGAAAATAGGCCACTCTGATCTGCTTGGTCACTTTCCATGCTCTGAATAATCTTCTTGGAAACTCACTGTCCATGTCTACAAATTATTTGACATTAAATCAAATTCCTTCAAGAGCTTCTTGACATCAATGACAACTTCTACACTTGAGCAAAGGCAATGTACCCAAGGTACCCAAAATTGCCAACAATCTCCCCCTTTGTCATTGATGGCAAACCTTTATGGAAAACACATCTCAAGAGCCAAAACTGAAACCAACTGTGCTATCAACTGAGAATATGCCTTTGAATTTTTTCTCCCCCTGACTTGAAGCTTTCCTCTTCACTTGAAGCTCTCCCCCTTACCCATATCTCTCCCCCTTTGTCATCAATGGCAAAGGGTCACCTTTGGGGCTCGGGACTAAGAATGATCCTCTTAGCTTAGTCCCTCCCCCACCTCCTAATGAGGTGATTAAAATAGGGGTGGGAGTAAAACTCCCATTAGGCACTGATCATCATCAACATCTAAAACTTCCTTGCCAGGCCTTCTCTTGAATTCTTTGTCCGTATTCCTGTTCCTATTCCTGTCACTATTCCTATCCCTGTTATCATTCCTGTTCTTATCCATGCCTTGATCCTTGGACCTGTTCATACCACTATTCCTATTCCTGTACCTTGGAGGTTCAGCTCTACACTGTCTAGCTATGTGACCTGCATTGTTGCACTTATAACAAGTAACAATGTTATTTCTTTTAGGCATACTTGTTCTTTGAATCCACCAGTTCTGACCAAACCTGTTCCTGTTATTTGTCTTGCAATAAACTGCCTTGTGCCCAAACTGATAACAAGAGTAGCAATATCCTTGAAAGAAACTAGAACTTCTGAATTTTTTGTTAACCTTCTTCATTTGAGCCATGCAATGTGCAACCGTGTGACCAACCCTGTGACATGCAAAACATCTGTCATGAAATTTTCTTTTAATTGACCTCTTGGGTCCCGAAAATTTCTTCTTCGCATTCAAAATTCTGTTTTCTATTTCTGCACATTTATCACTCACGGACTCTTTTGCTGAAATACTCTCTTCATCAGAACTCTCTTCTTTTTGAAATCTCTTACTAGATTCCCCAACCTGTTCCTTGTGTGGTTTAACAAAACCAAGGCCTGTTTTATCTGTTGGTTTTCTTTGACCTTTTATGAGTGACTTAACCTTTTTGGATCTATCTTGAAACCTGTAAAGCTTATACTTGTACTCTTTAGTTTCTTATTTCAAAGAAGCCATTTTCTGTTCTAACTCACTATACTCAAGAACCTTAGATTCTAGCTCATCCTTGAGTTCTTTTATCTTAGCCATAGAGAAGTCAAGACTTTCTATAAGATCATCTCTCTCTATACAACATTCATCTAACTTATCCTTGAGTCTGGAATTCTTCTTTCTTTATTTTTTCAAAGCACTAAGAGCACTACTAAGTTCATTTTCATGATCCTTTATTTGTTTGCATTCTGAATCATCAAAACCTTTTTCAGATTTCTTATCACTAGAGGTGCTACCTTTTTCAAAAACCATACATGCATCTTCCTTGTAGTTTTTTGAAGCATCCTTATACATACTGGTAACCAATTCATTATTTGTGCAATCATCCTCAAGGTGACCAAAATTTCCACATCTAAAAAATTTCATGATAATGAATCTATGTTTCAGTTCTTCCTCTTTTTCTGATATGAACAACATCTCATTTTCACTATCACTTGAATAACTTTCACTATCACTACTAGAAAACTTACTTGCTTTGTTTAGGTAGAAACTCTTCTTGTGCTTGTGAGAATACCTCTTTCCATGATTGCTGTGCTCATATTTTTTCTTCTTGTGATGCTTGTGCTTTTCAGATTCCTTGCTCTTAGAATCCTGTTCATCTTCATCACTTTCATTCTTGGAAATAGTACAGTCAGTAGCATAATGACCAATATTTCCACAATTGAAACATCTTATATTTTTCATGCTTTTGTGCTTTCTAGAGAACTTGCATTTTTTGCTGTAATATGCGTCTTCATCACTAGAAGACTCATCACTCTCTTGAAGCTATTTACCATTGGATTTCTTGGTAGCCTTGAAAGCTGCCTCTTTCTTGACATCAACCTTCACTTGAGTTCTCAACTCAAATGCTGCAAGTATACTATGGAGCTCATCCTTTTTCAATTTATCCAAATCTTTAGCTTCCTCAATAGCAGAAATATTTTCACTAAATATATTAGGAAGAGATCTTAAAATCTTATCACAAACATCATTTTCAGCAATCTCAAGACCTAAGTCTTTCATGGAGTTAACAACCTCATCCATACGAAGCATGTAGTCACTAATATTCTCATCATCATTCATCTTGAGTTGTTTAAACATACCTTTGAAGTGTCTCAACTTGGCCTTTCAGACATTTACATCACCTGTGTGAACCACCTGCACCTGTTTTCACATTTCACTAGTTGTCTTGCCGTGAATCACCTTGGTAAGATTTGCCTTCTGTAAACCCTTCAGGATTGCATTCATTGCTTTTGAATTGTTGTGATGTAGGAGCATGTCTTCTTTAGTATAAGGACCATGTTTAGGAATAGTGTACCCATCTTCAATCACTTCTCAAACCTCATTCCCAAGTGCCATTAGATGAACCTTCATCCTTGCACTCCAAAGACCAAAATCTGATCCATCAAGAATAGGTGTTGCATTGCCACTTGAATAATCCATTGTGTTTTTTGCTAGCTTTTCCTTAAATTTGTTAAACTTTCCGAAGGCACCTGCTCTGATACCAATTGAAGAACACAAGCTTATACTGAGAGGGGAGGGGTGAACAGTATAAGACCACTTTTTACTTTTTCCTTCAATTCAACTTTAAATTCAATATTATGCAGAGTATAAACAGCAGTATCAATAGCAGTAATCAAAGCAATGCACAAAACACCATCCACAATAGAGACACAACAATTTACGTGGTTCACCCAAAGTGGGCTACTCCACGGATAAAATCTTTCACTAAATTTTATCAATCCAAATTCTAGGAATACCTTTCTCGATTACAAAATTTATGGGCACCAACCCAAAGGAGACACTAATCCCCTAACCTCGAGTTCATGGGCACCAACCCACAGGAGACACCAATCCCCTAGCTCTGCTCTAGCTAGTGATCCTCTAGAAAACCTCTACCTCTGTTGCCCTTAGAAAATGGAACTCTATCCATAAAAGACACCTGTCCTCCTTGCTCTGGCTGGAGACCTCTGTTCTCAACTCTTTCACCTCCAAAGCTAGTCCTTGAATTTGCGCTAAACACAGTCCTTCAGTCTAGCACAAATGTCTTCATTCGTCTTTGCCTATTGTGTTCTAATCCCTCTGCACTCTCTGTGCAAACACAATAGCACCGTCTTCATGCACTCTGATTCCTTGTGATCTCTCTCACTTAGACGATTTGACAAAATGCACTCTGTACACTACTGTCGAATTTTGCACTCTGATCTCGATGATTGAACTTCTTCTCTTCTCACTATTTTTGTGAATGTCACACTTCAACCTTGCATCCGATCAACACTCAACTCTCCAAATAGCCCTCCTTTTATAACAAAGTTTTCATGAATAAAAACTTTGATCTTAGTCGACTGTAATGCAAATGCAAACCCTAATATCTGTTGACTGCAAGTCCTAATCTTCGTTAGCTAAATTTTGACTCTGTCGGCTTCACTGCCTCTATAACCCTTCTGAGCTTCTGCCACGAAAATACAACATGTCACGATATCGTGACACTTTTCATTTTCTTAACCCCTTCTCGGCTTGCACCCGTGAAAGCAGAACATGTCACGAAATTGTGACACTTTCGCTTCCTTGCACTTTGCTCTGCTTGCATTAGCGAAAATGGAACATGTCATGAAATTGTGACACTTTCATTGCCTTGTGTTTTTCTCTCCTTTACGCCCATGAAAAAGGAACATGTCATGAAATCACGATGCTTATTCTTCCATGTTCTTCCATTTTGCTTTTGTCGCGTTATCGCGACACTTCTCCCTTTGTTAACCTCCTTTCTGCTTTTGTCATGAAATCATGACACTTCTGCCTCTGCTGACATCGTCTTCACTTCTATCGTGAAATCGTGAAACTTCTGTCTTCATAGCCTTCTTCTCTACTTTTTTCATGAAATCACGACACTTCACCTATGGATGACATGCTTTCAGTTTCTGTCACAAAATCGTGACGCTTCTGCTGATGAAACCTTGCTTACTGTTTCTATCGTGAAATCATGACACTTCTGCTTTCGTCTGATTTCTCTTCTGCCTGTCGCAAGATCGTGACGCTTTCAGCTTCCGTACGCTTTCTTTGTAACTTGTCATGAAATCGTGACACTTCTCATTTTAGAATCTTCCCTTTGCTACATGTCATGAAATCGTGACAGTCCTCACTTTGTCTTTTGTAGCATGTCACGAAATCGTGATAGTTCTCACTTCGAATTCTGCAGCATGTCACAAAATCATGACACTTCGAATTACTTTCTCTCGCTTCGATCTTGTCGTGAAATCATGACAGTTCACACTGCGGACTGTCTCTTCTGCATCATGTCACGAAATCGTGACACTTTTTTGTCCATACAGCCTTCCTTGCAATATGTCACGAAATCGTGACACTTTTCCTTCTTTGCCTTCCTACACTTTTCGAGTCGCAAAAATGCGACATGTGAAATCGTGACACTTTCCACCTAACTCTCCTTCTCTGCCAACATGTCATGAAATCGTGACAGTTTTTCCACTTGCCTTTTTCTCTGCCAACATGTCACGAAATCACGACAGTTTTTCCTGCTTCTTCTCTCTCTTCCAACATGTCACGAAATCGTGACAGTTTTGCCAGCTCTTTCTCTCTCCTCTAACATGTCACGAAATCATGATAGCTTTTCCAATACTTTCTCTCTCCTCTAACATGTCGCAAAATTGTGACAGTTTTGCTTGCCTGCTGAATATGTCGTGATATCGCGACACTTTTCTTACTTGTCTTTTTCTTTGATCTTTTGAAAATAGTCTACTCTGATCTGCTTGGTCACTGTCCATGCTCTGAATAATATTCTTGGAAACTCACTGTCCATGTATGCAAATTATTTGATATTAAATCAAATTCCTTCAAGAGCTTCTTGACATCAATGACAACTTCTACACTTGAGCAAAGGCAATGTACCCAAGGTACCCAAAATTGCCAACATTGAGAATAGATATTGAGAGCAGATTTGGACAAGTTCTAGTGAGGACTTGTTGAGCAGATTGAGCAAGTTCTAGAGAGGACTTATGGATAAATTAATGTGAGATTTTGTGGAAGCTTACAAGGAAAATTTGAGACAATTCTTTGATAAGGCTTGAGAGAAGAGTTGATTGATTTATTTGTTCAAACCTTGAGTTAAGTTTTGAGGCAGATCTAGCAGAGTTTATTTGATATTAAGTCAAGCTTTGCGTTAATTCTTGAGGATAGATATTGAGGAAATATTTGTGCTAGATTGAAGGATTGTGTTTAGTGTAGATTAGAGGATAGAGATTAAGGATAGATTTACACTAGATCGAAGGACTGTTTTTAGTGCAGATTTGAGGATAGATTTTGGTGCATATTTGAGGACAAATTTGTGCCAAACTAGATACAAATATTAAGTAGATTGTTGCTAGACAAAAGGACTATGTTTAGTACAAATTTGAGACAGAACTAAGTGCAAGTTTTGGAGGTGACAAAGTATAGAGGATGATAGTATCAAGTGGATAGATATCCATTAGCCAGGGTAGTGAGGACAGGTTTCTTCAGTGGATAGATATCCATTATCAAGAGCAGTGGGGGAAACCGTTCTTCTATAATATCACTAGCCAGAGCTAAGGAGAAAGGAGTTATCCTATGGATAGAGATACATGATATTGATTAGGTAATTAGTGTCTCCTTTGGATAGATATCCATAAACATTGTAATAGGGAACGGATTCCAAAGAGATTGATTGAAAAATTTTAGTGAAATATTTTCTTTGTGTAGTAGACCACATTGGGTGAACCACATTAAATTGGTGTCTCTATTGTGTGTGGTGATTTATGCATTGATTTGATTACTGCTGTTGATATTATTATCTATACATTGCATAATATTGATTGGAAAAAAAAGTAAAAAGTGATCTTATACTGTTCACCCCCCCTCTCAATATAATATTGTGTCCATTTGTGTAATTGAAACCATCAAGAAGATAATTTTTGTGTCTCCTAATGCACATAAATTTATCATCGCTGCTATTAAATACTTTACCAAATGTGTTGAAGCTATGGATCTAGCTTTAACAACCAACATATAAGTCTCTAAATTCATCCTTAATAAAATCATATGGAATTATGGCATATATTCTACCACCATTTTAGAATTTGACATACATTTTAATAAGAAACTTGTTCAAAATATGTATGCAAAATATTGGATATAACACAAATAGTCTACACCCTATTACCCCAATAAACTGACCAAGTTTAATCCTCTAACAAAACACTTTTCAATATCCTTAAGAAGTTAGTTATTAAAAATTGAAGAGGGTATATCCAATTATAACCATCCCATTGGGCATATTGTACCAACATAAAAACACCTACTAGCTATTAAAATTGTAATGTGATTTATGATCAAGGATGGCATTATATGATGTAATATTGATTAAACCCAAGGGCATTCATTATATAATGTATTGAATTTATTATAATTATTATGTAATCCCTATGTGCCATGGTTAAAATTGTTATGGTTAAACCTATTTTATAACTTGTAATAAACTTTACACCCCCTTGTTATATTGTCTTAGGTTAAACTTTGTTATCTATTTGGATTTTGGTATTAGGATAAATACCCCCAACCACATTTCATTTGATCATCTAATATTGTGAATATAATCTATAGATTGTAAAATAATTGTTTATGGTGCCTATGGGTACCCCCAAATATTTACCTCTTTTTTTATTTATTTCATCCTTTTATGATTTTTGTATAATATTTTAGTGGATGGATTGCTTCTATTCATTTCTAGAAAATATCATGAATTCCAACGTGGTATCAGAATAGGTATGATCTACCTCACTTGACCATGTAGGAATAATGTTTTATGCCTTCAATATTTATTTTGAACCCTTGGATATTTCTTCCTTGTATGCCTCATAAGAATTTTCCACACAAAAGACAAAGAGGTTTTCTTACCCGTATCCATTTTCCAAAAGCCTTAAAGAAACAATATTTTGCATATTAAAATAATCACTTCAAATATTTTTCATGTTGAAAATACTCATTTGAGAATCAATCCTTTGATTCTAGAATATCTAAAAATTATTTCTTTTTTAGAATCATTCTGGAGGTCTCATACCCCTTTTGAATTGTTTCTTCCCTCTTTGACTTGTAACTAGTAGTTCTTCTTCTTCTTCTTCTATACTATGCAAGGCTTTTATTTTTTGAAGTAGGCTCACTAGCTTCTCAAATATTGATTTTTGATCAGTAATATTTAATGTAGTAACAAAAACATTGTACTTAGATGGGAGTGATCTCAAAATAATTAGAACTATAGTTTCATAACTTACCTTTTCTTGTTGTGCTTGCAATGATGCTCACAACTATGAAATTCTCCTCATGAATGATTCCATGTTTTATCCCCTCTTCCTATTCAAATAATGGAGCTAGTATAAATAGAATCTAATTTTGATTCTTGGATTCAAATGTTATATTTAAAATTTTCCATGTATATTTGATTGTGGTTATATGTCTAATGTATGCTTGGAATTCATATTCTACTTTGGAATTGATGATTAGTCTTGTTTTTCTATCTACCTTATCAAAAATTTCTTGATCATCTCCTTCTATAGTAGGATGGGTAATACTTCCATCTACTACTTTCTAAACTTTCTCAAACTTAAGTTGTGTCTTGAGTTTTTGTCTTCCAAGTAGAATAGCTATTTTCCCTCAACAATTCAAAGTTCGGTAAGAAGAAATTTGGTGCTCCTCTTAGCATGGTAATATTTCACAAAATTCAAATATTTTTCTTTTATAGAGCTCTCTTCAAAAGAATTTTTCTAACAAGTATATATATTCCTATACTCGGATTGCAAATGATGCTTCAAAAATGAGAGAGAGAATTGTGTCATGTCAAGTAGGGAAAATTCTTCTTCCTATATGGATATTACATCTTTTAATAAAATATATTTCACATTTAAAATAATGTTTTTCAAATCCTTAAAGGAACATTTTATTTCTTTTATTCAATCAAAAGAAACTTTCGTAACTTTTCTTTTCTCTCACTATTAATGTGAGGTTAAATTTTTATTTTCTCAAATACAATTAAGCAAAATCATGCTCTTTTCTTCTTTCTTGCTTCATACTTTCCTAAAATTAGGTATCTAATCAAGAGAACCCTTATACCTCAATGATGACTATATATTTTGGGTTTCTTCTCTGTTCTTCATATTTTCAAAAGAGGTAGTGTCAATTTCACTTGCTACATCCTTTTTAAATATCTTGTCTAAAGTCTCACTAATATCATTTTTTTACCAATATCCTACATGATTTTAATCTACCTCTATATCTTGCTATTTCACCAACATTTTACTAGTGCAATTTTTCACTGTAACTAACGTAATTAATCACTATTTTCACCAAAATTTTATTTGTATAATTTTCACTATGACTAGTGTAATTTATTATTGTAACTGGTACAATTTATTAGTACTTTTTGGTAATGACTTGTTTCACCAATGAAATTATTGATAGGCTATGTTCTTTTCCTGGGTAATTTATGTTAGTTGTATAATAAATTTTTATCCATAGGATAATCCTTAAGAGATCTTATGTCAACATGTTGGTATTTGCAATGTTATGTTCTACGAGTATGTTCAGCTTGATCAAATGTACTTTCTATTGTCAAATGAATCTCTTCTTGTTTGAACAACTTGTGCAACTATATGTCTAAAGAATTAATAAAAACAATCCATATATATTTTGAATGGTATGTATATGAGGAGAATTTAACCCATATCATATTTTTTGGGTAGGTGATCAATTCAATGGTGCTACATATTAGGTCAACTAATGACCTTGTGCTTGGGTAGTTTTACTTATTCGTACAACCTTTATGTATGAATGTATCAAGGATAACCTTAATGGTCTAGTAGAATTTCATTTTTCTATTAGTCACTATACTTGTAGGTCTTATTGAGACTAAGTAATTTAAAAAGATGTATTCAATTGTTTGAATAAAAAATAAAAGATCAAAGGAAATATTGAATATGATAGAAAAAATATCATAAAATTCACTTACCTAAATAGGGTTAAACTTTTCTCTCAGCATAAGAACAATAAAATGTACATTTAAAATACTTATAGTGGGTATTAATGTTCAAAAACAAAAAAATAATACATCAATGCAAGTGAAGCAATATTATATATGCCCATGAGGTGGTTGAGAATGAGAGTCCAAAAGAATAAGAGGATTAGTCTAGTTTATCAAGAGAAATTTTAGGAGATTCACCATTTAAAAATTCTACTTAACATATGAAAATTACCCCAAGTTAAAATATATCAATAAGCATGAAATAAATATTGATAAGACAATATTTACTTAGAAATGAAGTCAGTTCTAACTCTAGTTTTTAACTAATTCGTGTTTGTAATAACCTCATAGAGATCTTACCTCTATGGAAGGATATTAAGGAGGTGGCTAAAGGGAATGAAGTGCTAATGGATTCCCTTAAAATACAACATACATTGAATTATTCATCCTTCAAGGGAGATTCATAGAAGACCCCTCTCACAATATCTTCAAAATAAAGAAAAATTAAGTTATGGTAGAGTTATTATAGAGGATTATAATGGTGATGGAAATAATGACAAAGATTATCAAAAGAAAAACAAGAAAATAAATTCATCCCTTCTGAAGATGATGAAAAAGATAAAATGAATAAAAGATGAAGACAAGAAAGATAATACCAATAAAGTTGTAAAATGCATGGGAAATGAAAGCACAGAAGTAGACAAGGCATGCAAATTTATAGGAAGGACATAAAGAGATAATGATGATATTCTCATCCAAGTATTGAAGAGAATCAACACTTGGAAAATACAAGGAGGGAAATTGATTTGTCTATGTTAGATTTCTAGATAGATTAATTAACATAAAGCTTTATCTAAGATCAAGTATAAATCAAATAAAACTCAATAACGAAATAACAATAAAACTCAATAACGAAATAACAATAATATCTCACAAATATAACTCAGATGTGCACAATATCATAAGATTACAAGAATGATATAGATTGATTACATTGCATGGAAATTTATCTCCAATATATAATTTTACATGAATTTTTAGTACTTTAACTATTGCTCTCCTCAAACATCTAGATGCAACCTTTCATATTCCTCTCATAAAGATAAAACTCTCATCTTGCCACATATCATGTGACTCTTCATTCTCTATCTTGACACTTTGCACTTTCTCTCATATTGATAGATACATTATATAAAATATAAATCATCTACCAAACTAATATTACAAGGGGGCCAAATAATGTAATACTTCCAACACCCCCTTGTATTACATTATTTGGTAGGAAGGATTTTTTACCTTCATTATTTGATTCTTCTTCATTCTTTATTTTTCAATTCTAACTTTGTCATGGTTGGATATGTACAACCTTCACTAGATATTCCTTCATAAACTATCTGTGTTTGGATCTAGATCAATTTTATTGAGTTACCTCTGGGTATTTGTCTTTGGGTCACTACCTATAGGTCATTACCATTGGATCTATCTCTAGGTCACTACCTCTGGGTCTCCACATTTGGATCACTACCTCTAGGTCACTCTCATTAGATCATTACCTCTAGATCATTACCTCTGCATATCTACCTACTCATCTATCTTGTATATCCAAGACCCTTACATATCCATATTTATCCAAAACTATATCTTTGTATCCCATTTAATTTAAAAATTTTGAACAAATTCCTTTAGTATATCTTCCAAAGTAGTGAAAATGATCATTAGACTAATCCCTATAAATATCAACATAGATCTAGGAATCACTATCTCTATAATCATTTGAATCTATGTCAACATGAATTCTAATAGCATAATATTTTTCTTACCGATCGTGAACTATACTCAAATAGTTTGTGTCATATGTACCATCTATTTTTGTAACAGGTTCTTCTATCTTTATCATGAATTATAAGTCACAAGTATCATTGCTTGCATCACAAATTTTCCTTTCATTTTGATGAGAATCACAACATGCATATTTTTCTTTTTGATGAAGATCACTAGTATCACAACATGCATCTATCATCATGGGCCTTAAATCATTTGTATCACAAGAAACATCTTTCACAATTGTCTTATTCCCTAATTCTTCAACCTTTTGTTAATTTTTTATCTTAGAAATATTTATAGTAATTAATCCCTTGTAAATTGTTCTCTATAGAATAACAAGTATAGTAAAAAAGTTTTCATAAAAATAATTAGCATCATTAAGAACACTTTACATGTATTTTTGAAGCATTAGAAATTCTCCTTGTTCTACTTCACTAGTAATATCAACAAGCTTATTTTCCAAATTTGTAGTCATTTCCTCTTGCTTTCTATTCTTGCCTATGAGGATTTCATTAGAAAGTAATGCCATATACATTATATTTCCTATATCATAAGGTAATGTAAAAACATCTTTAGAGTTTTCATCTACTTCATCAAATTTTGAACCTAAATAATTTCCTAGCATTGAAAAACTTTCATCTTTGGCTTCTCTCATGATTGATTGTAAGATTATCTTTTCCTTTATTGATGTATTCTCTTGAATTTCAATTTTTTTTATCATGTGTTAAGTACACAATTTTAAATTTTGAAAAATTTTATTAGTCTCTTCTAATAATTCAATGTATATTTGTTCTTCTTGAAAACACAAGTTTTCTATTTCAATTGTTTTTAACAAGTCATGTTTTTGTATTTCTATTTTTTGATCATTTACTTTTCTTTTCACTTGCTTTTTCTTTGCCATGTTCCTTTGAAGTTGACAACCTTATGTCTCCCTAGTTTTAAATAAATCAAAGTTTCTAAATTATATCCTATGAGGTGGAAAAACTTATATCTCCCTAATTTTAGAAACTAAGAATGAATTCTTTGCAAATTTATATTTTTCTAAGGTTTGAGGTTGAAATCCTTTTGTCTCCCAAATAACTAAATTTGCAATAATTTACTAATTCAATAATTTTCTACTTTTAAAATTTCTCAAAAAAATATGAAATCAATAAATTCTTCAAATGTCAAATATCAAATATTTTTATAAACTTACGAAGTAGAAATCCTTATTTCTCCCTAGGTTTTGAGTAAGAATTTCTAGGTTTCTAAAATAGTCAAAAAAACTATGAAGTTGAATTCTTTATGTCTCCCTAATTATTTAGAAACTAGAAAATAATTTTTTTGCAATTTTAATATGTCCTAAGTTTGAAGTAGACTTTCTTATCTCTCCAAAACTAATTAATTTGCAAATACTCTATATATATTTGATTTTAAAAATATTAAAATAAAAATTTCAACTATTAAATAATAATAAACATCCTCTACTTCTACTTATCACTCCAAAATAAATAGTGTTAATTATACTATTGATCCTCTTATCTCTCCACCTAAACTTAAAACACCGTAAAATAAATTTAGAAAATCTTATCTCTCCTCTTAGACTTAGAAATAATTCAAATTTCAAAATTTAATTTAACCAAACCCTAAAATATACCTCTACACATAGCGACTTCTTAGATAAATTTCTTTGAACTAAAAATGGTGCTTGGGTGAGTATTTCATTGTCCTTCACCTGTTCTCCGAATGGGCAAGCATTTCATTATCCTTCACTTGTGCCCTAAATGACTGAAGATACACATGCAAGAAATCCTTCTTGAGAGATTGCGAGAATGGTTACTCTACTAGCATTTTGTTTTCCCTCTTTCAATGTGGCATATTGAAAATTTACATGGCATTCCAAAACATTCCAACATTCCACTATGTTGTGTTTTAGGTTTCACTTGAGTACATTGAACTCTCTGGCATCATTATGCTTGAACACTCATCCTTGCTTGATGTTAGACTTCCTTGAGGTGGTGCTAGATATTTAGATTGGATTTTTCCATTTCTAGACATTCATTTGGTGCTTCAATTATTCTCTATTGGTTGTGCAGGTATTTATAGATCAGCTCAAACAAAGGTAGCACTAGCATTTCATTCCTAACTTGATGGTGCTTGTAATTCCATTCCATGAGGTTTGTCATGCTTGTGTTGCTTAATTATTCTTTTGCCCTTTTGTGGCTATTGTGTTATACAATGCTTGCAATGATTGGGGCTTGTGAATGCTACATTCCATACCTTAATATTACTGCTCTTTGTTTCTTATATTTTCTACTTGCTTTCTATCTGTTAGTCTATGGCCTCATTTCTTATTAAGGACCACTATATCTCTTATGATGGATCCCTTTCAAACAGGTCTCATTCAATTCATCAATATTTAATGGGACTTTCTCCAATGGATCTCTTTAATCTCTGACTTCTATGGGACCTCTTGTAACATGTCTCCTTTCTCTAAATTCCATCTCTTTGAGCAATATCTATATCAAGGTATGTCTTCAAGACTTAAGTCAATCTTATAAACTACATTATATTTCAAATATACTCTTGGAATAGGTAAACTCAATCTATGTTGTCAAAGTCAATATGTTAATGACCTAAATGTTTTTTCAAGGTCTATATTTGAGTCTTGACACTACACCAAAAAAGGGCTTTAATGATAGCTAAAGTAAGGCAATTTTTTATGGTGATAAAAACTGCATTAATAGATCCTAAGAGGATGATTAAAAAATGCCCTCTCGTGATAACCACCCTCTTAGGGTTACCCTAAGAGGATGGTCTAAAACTACCCTCTTAGGTCTAAGAGGGCGATTTATAATTTCCCTCTTAGGTGACCTTAAGAGGGCAATTATAAAGCATCGTCTTAAGGTGACCTAAAAGGGCGGTTATAAATTGCCCTCTTATATCTAAGAGGGTGGATTAGGCAATCCTAAGAGGGTGGTTTATAACCACCCTCTTAGGGTTTCAACAAAAAATAATAAAAATTATAAAGACCACAGGAAAATCCTAGGTTTTATTTTGGTTGAGCATTTCACAGCATGCGATGGACGTAGATCTAGGGCTTTCAACAGTATTTCATAACACGTGATGGAGGTAGAAGTAGGGATTTGAGAAACATTTCAGTTGAGCATTTTGTAGCATGCAATGGAGGTAGAGGTAGGGTTTTGAGCAGTATTTTGTAGCATGCAATGGAGGCAAAGATAGGTATTTGAGAAGATTTTTTGTAGCATGCAATAGAGGTATAGCTAAGACTTTGAGAATTATTTCATAGTGCATGACGGAGGGAGAGCTAGGGCTTTAAGAATTTTGGTAGCATGTGATGAAGGCGTAGCTAGGGCTTTAAGCATTTTGGTTGTGTGTGATGGAGGCAGAGCTAGGGATTCGAGCATTTTGGTAGTGCACAATGGATGTAGAGCTAGGTCTTTGAGAATTTTGGTAGTGCACGATGGAGGTAAAGCTAGAGCTTTGAGATTATAATATAAACATGTATATTTTTGTATGCAAAACTTAAGTTTGAGTATAAGAATTGAGCTTATATGATTTGATCTGAAAAAACTTATGTTGTGACAAGTAGATATTTGAATATATATTTTTATTACTATGTATATGTATTTGGGTGTTCTCTTTGTTTTCATGGTTCTTCTCTTGATTTTCAGTTTTATTCATACCAATATGAAAATCCTAACTAGATTTCATATTTGGGTGTTCTTTTTATTTTTATTTAGAGTTTTATTTGGTCTTCCTTTGATTTTAGTTTTATTAATACGAATATGAAAGCCCACAGTGGATTCCTTCTATTTTCATTTTAGATATTCATTTGGTCTTCCTTTGATTTTCAGTTTTATTAATACCAATATGAAAACCCATAGTGACTTCCTCCTATTTTCATTTTAGAGCTTCATTTTGTCTTCCTTCAAATTTCAGTTTTATTAATACGGATATAAAAACCCATAGTGGCTTCCTTCTATTTTCATTTTAAGGATTAGTTTGGTCTTCCATTGATTTTCAGTTTTATTAATACCAATATGAAAACACGCAGTGGCTACTGTCTTTTTTATTTTTAGATCTTTGTTTGGTCTTCCTTTGATTTTTAATGTTATTCACTTAAATATAGAATGCTAGATATTACACGTCATGTATTTTTATTTTTAGTGATTATTTACATGATATTTTTATGGTAGTCTTCTATATAAAGAGATGGGTAATACAGGATACCATGTTGTTTATCTATTGGGTGAACAAGAAATTGACAACTGTCATGCTGCTTGAACTGTAAAAATCAAGAATTTCCTCTAGCATTATAAAAATGCCACTCTATCTAATCCAATTTTGTATGGGAAATATGGCTTGCCCTTCACCTCTTTGGCATTTCTATTTCCTCGTGTCAACTATGATGGAAATATTTATTTGGTATTGTCTTAGATCCCTTTGAATTGTTTATTGATATCTTCTCATAGCTGAACTTATATAGGTCTATGCTAGTTGATATGTCCTCTTGACCAACATAAGACAAGGACATAATTTAGGGGTATATCCCTTGAAATTTCATTTCACTTTCATAAAATATGTTACAAGTTAAAAGTTAGTGATTTCTTGAATTAACTTTTAATTACTCTACTGATTCAGTAGGCTATTTTGAAGGGTATGTAGAATTTAATTTTCAAACTGAAGTGATAAGATAAATTTCTTAATTTGTAGATTTCATAGTTTTGATGATTATTAGATCACATAGTAGATACAATAGGTGGAAAATTAAAGATCTCCCTTAAAACAACTAAATAGTTTTGAAGATTAGTAGATTAACAAGTCAAGAACAATAATTGAAAAAATAAACTTCTTTAAGATAATTAAATATAAGGCAAATATATAAGGATTATGAACATTAATACAAAAGTGAATCTTCAACTTAAACAAAGTATTATCTCTAGCATGTTATTGTGATTCATATGTCATATATACTGACATAGATTTATATTATGATTTGTATATTAAAGGGCTGTAAGAACCACTCTTTAATTAAAAAATTATTTATTCATAACAAGGCATTGAACTACCCCTAGGAGTGTTCTAGTTTATATTTTAAATGGTTCAAAGCTGCATTAGGTTTAGTTGGCATAATAGTACGATATATGCCTTCAAGCAACTTTGTTTGAATTCCATTATTTTTTATAAATTCTATGATACATAGATTAATTTAATATAGTTATCTTAAGATACATGTTGCTAAAAATTATGAGCTTCATGGCATGCTCTTAACATGTTTAAACAAAGGAATACATGATCATTTACTTCTAAATTTCATATTATGTTACAAATAACTCTAATAAAAAATTGGAGTAGGAAGTACATTTCAAGTTTATATTTTAGGTTAATGTTGTAAATATATATGAATCTACATGGTTTATTTCTTATCTTAAGATACATGGTGCTCAAAATGGTGATATTTATGGAAATATCTTAATACATAATTTATTTACTTATTTATTTTAAGGCAAGGATTTTGAAAGAGTTTATTTTTTCCTTTTATATAAACTTAGTCATATCATGTTATATAGCTTATTTGGTGTCATCAGTATTTGAACCTTGATATGAGCTATGTCACCCATATGTCATAACCAATATGAAAACCCATAGTGGCTTATTTTTGTTTTCATTTTAGATATTTATTTGGTCTTCCTTTGATTTTTATTCGCTTCAATATAGAAGGCTATGATATTGCATGGCATGCATTTTTATTTTTAGTATTTATTTACATGCTATAATTATGGTAGTCTTCTAGATGAAGAGATGGGTAATATAGGATGCCATGTTGTTTATCTATTGGGTGAACATAGAATTGACAACTATCATGTTTCTTGAAATTTAATCATTGGAAATTTCATATGGGATTATAAACATGCCACTCTATCTAATCCTATTTTGGATGAGAAATGTGGCTTGCCCTTCACCTCTTTTGTATTTCTATTTCCTCATCTCAACTATGTTGGAAATATTTATTTGGTGTTATGTCTTAGGTCCCTTTGAATTATTTTTTGGTATCTTCTCATAACTTGACTTATACAGGTCTATTCTAGTTGATATGTCCTCCCGATCAACATAATATAAGGACATAATTTAGGGGCATATCCCTTGAAATTTCATTTCACTTTTATAAAAACAAATTACAGGTTAGAAGTTAGTAATTTCTTGAATTAGCTTTTAATTAATCTACTGATCCAATAGACTATTTAAAAGAGTCTACATAATTTGATGTTCAAATTGAAGTGATAATTTAATTTGCTTACTTTGCAAGTGTCATAGTATTGGGGATTATTAGATCCCATAGTAGATACGGTACGTGGAAAATTAAAGATCTACCTTAAAATAAATAAATAATTTTGAAGATTAGTAGATTAACAAGCCAAGAACAATAATTGGCAAATTAAATTATTTAGGATAGTTAAATATCATATATATATTGCCATAGATTTATACAATGATTTGTATATTAAAGGGATGTAAGAACCACTCTTTAATTTAAATATTATTTATTCATAGCAAGATATTTAACTACACCTAGGAGTGTTCTACTTTGTGGCTTAAACGATTCAAATATACATTAGGTTTAGTTGGTAAAATAATATGTTGGATGCCTTCAAGCAACTCTATTTGAAATGCATGTATTTTATAAAGTCTATGACACATAGATGACTTTAACATAGTTATCGTAAGATACATGGTGCTCAAAATTATGAGCTTCATGGCAAGCTCTTAACACATTTAATCAAATGATTACATGATCATTTACTTCTAAAATTGATATTTTGTTACAAATAACTTTGATAAAAATATTGGAGTAGGGAGTACATTTTAAGTTTATATTGTAGGTTGATGTTGTAAATATATATGAATATCCATGGTTTCTTTGTTATCTTAAGATACATGTTGCTTGAAATAGTGAGCTTTATGGAAATATTTTAATAAATTTATTTATTAATTTTAAGGTACGGTTTTTGAAAGGGTTTCCTTTTTTCCTTTTATATCAACTTAGTCATATCAAGTTATATGGCATATTTGGTATCATCGATATTTGAGCCTTGATATGAGCTATGTCACCCATATGTCATAACCATTATGAAAACCCTGAGTGGCTTCCTTGTGTTTTCATTTTAGAGCTTCATTTGGTCTTCCTTCAATTTTTATTTTTATTAATACCAATATGAAAACCCATAGTGGCTTTCTTATATTTTCATTTTAGAGATTTGTTTGGTGTTCTTTCTTCCACATTTGAAATTTAGTGGAAACCCACATAAACAAGGATTTTCTAAGAAATAATAAACTTCGAATGTTTTAAGTTCTTGCAAACATGTTTACTACAAAAAGAAAAAAAGAAACATTGGTAAGGTTTTAAGTTCTAACAAAACACCTACATTGAGTTATACATATCTTTATGTACATTTCATAAGTGGAGAATACACTTGTTAAGAAATGGTCCAACAATATTTTATATATAATGTTGATACATTTAAAAATATCTATTTAGAAAGGCATCTATCATGATTTAACAATGCTAAAATGAAATATATAATATGACAATGTGATAAACATGTTGCTCATAAATTTTTGTGAGCTAAAAAAGTTTTATATCATCTTCGAACATGTGTTACCATAAGGTTCTTAACTAATGGTTCTTCTCCCCTACTTGTTTAGATGATCTCTCCTATCATTCCAGCTCTAAAATAAAACTCCCAAGCATTGTTTAATTGTGTTGCTTTTTTATTCAAGGTTTTATACAATAGTATGTAACTGCAAATACATATTTATTTATTAGTTATATCATAATATAACTTGCAAGTAGAACTGAAGTTTATTTCATTATCTACTTAATACTTTTACAAAATCTATTTCCCAAGGTTTTTGTGGTTGGATTTATCTAGGGGTTTCACCATGTAGTTCATGCAACTTAGTTATTAGTTTTGAAAATATGATTATCTTCTTAAGGTTTTTTGCCTTATGACAGTAGGATAAATGCTCTAGTTTAGGTTTGTTGATATTCTTATAATACAAAATATTTTTTTTAATTATTAGTATCATGCCAATGACTACTATTGATTTTATATTTGCTTTGATGATTCTTATAACACCAGTTATTCACTTGCATCATTATTGTTGTTTTAAATGCTATATTGATTACTTTTTATGGTTTGATTTCATATCTACAAAATCCTTTTAGTGTTATATCTCTAGAGAATATATAATACTTGTCTTCTCCCCTAATTGTTTAGATGATCTCTTCTATCATTCTAGTTTTGAAATAAAATTTCCAAGCTTTGTTTGATTGTGTTGATTTTTTTATTCAAGGTTTCATACAATAGTATCTAACTATATATGTCTATTTATTTATTAGTTATATCATCATATAACTTGCAATTCAAAACTAAGTTTATTTAATTCTCTACTTAATACTTTTACAAATTCTATTTCCCAAGGTTTTTGTGGATGGATCTGTATAGGGGTTTTGCCATGCAATTCATGCAAGTTAATTCTTGGTTTTGCAAATATGGTTTTCTTATTGAGGATTTTTGCCTTATGAAGGTAGAAAAAATTCTCTAATTTAGTTTTTTTGATATTCTTATAATACCAAATATTTGATTTTTATTATTATTATCCTTTCAATGACTACTATCGATTTTACTTTTGCTTTGATGCTTCTTATAACACAAGATATTCTACTTGCATCTTTATTGTTGTTTTAAAGTCTATATTGGTTAATTTTGATGGTTTTATTTCATATATACAAAATTATTTTAGTGTTAGATCTCTAAATATGATACAATACTTGTCTTATCCCATACTTTTTTAGATTATATCTCTTATCATTCTAGTTCTGAACCAACATTTCTAAGCTTTGTTTGATTGTGTTTATTTTTTATTTAAGGTTTCATACAATAGTCTATAACTACAAATATCTATTTATTTTCTAGTTATATCATGATATAATTTGCAAGTGGAAACAAAGTTTGTTTCATTCTCTACTTAATACTTTTGCAAAATCTATTTTCCAAGGTTTTTATGGGTGGACATATCTAGGGGCTTCACCATGTAGTTCATGCGAGTTAGTTATTGGTTTTGCAAATTTGGATTTCCTCTTGAGGGATTTTTCCTTATGAAGGTAGGTTAAATACTCTAGTCCGAGACCCTATGGTGGGACACACCTACCTTACCCCATAGGAATCAAATAAGTGATCAATATTTCATTTAACTAGGTCTTATCATTATATTTTAGAATCTAGGAGTATTTTATTTCTGCATGTATTCAATAAAATGAAAAGCAAGGGAAAATAGCATAATCGAGTAAGAATGAGTATAGAAACCCAATCATATTAACTATAAACATATATTATTATTATATCTTCTCTATATCTTGTATTGATGTAACAACAACTAATACTAACGGATATAGATTTAACAATATCTATTTCATTTGTTATAAAACCAATTCTTTTCTTTCAACTAAATCTTCTAGTTTTTGTTTAGCTAAGGGTTCTTCCTTTTGTTTCGCAGTAACTTCATCTAATTTTTATCTTAGAAGAGTTAGTTGAAATAAAATAACTGGTTTCAGAACAAACATAGTCAATATGAACAAAAAATACCAAGAAAGACACCATGGGTACGTAAGGCTATCACAATAAATTAGGATTCATTGATACACACCTCGCATACTAGTATGTACTTGAAATTTGATAGTGTTATTAATAGTGGTTGACCTAGGCATATTAGAATTGATCATGATTTTATCATCTACTATGGTGTATTATAGAAATTGGTGGAGGATACCAGCTATGGAGTTTTGTTAATAAAGAAGATTATGAGGTGACCATAAAATAAATGAATCCAATGGTGAGAATACTTAAAATAATGCTAAAAATGCTTTAGCTAATGAATAAGGTATGCAGACCACACAAGATATTTGCTCGTGATGTTGGGTTACCCATTGTTGTCATGCTATATAGCATAATTATGTTTGTATGGTACCAATATTATAGGTGTTGATGCCAAGTCATCACACACTTCAAACATTGAATATCATAGAAATAGAGGTCCAACAAGATGTGTAGTAGATTCAAGCAACATAGATAAGGTGGAGATCATTTGCAATATAAATGGATAGCCTTTAGGTCCAAATTTTATTAATTTTGCATCTTACTTGGGGGTGATTGTGAGGGAGATTGTTTCTATAACCCATATAGATTAGAGAGTAGTCCTAGTAGAAGTTAAAAACCTATTATGGTCACTCATTATAATAAATTTATAGCTAATACAGTTCATAGTGTCCATTTTTGAATACTTATATAAATGTTGCATCTAATAATATACTGGTTTGATGCAAAAAAAATATATCATTTCGAACACAATGAAGAAATGGGTCTTGGTGACCATGGACAAGCAATGGCATGAACATAAGCATCATCTTGTGAAAACCACTATGATAAGTATGATAATTATAAATATAGAATTGCTAATCGTCCACCTTGTGTATCACAAAAATATTGGAAAGCCTTTGTGAATAGCAAGAGCAACACTGAATTTAAGGCAAGTACCAACCAATCTACTATGGTAGTTGATATGATTATTGTGTTCATGTAAATTTTGTTGACCTTGCTATCCCCAATAAATTTATGTAATGGTTTCTTCGTTGATTTTTTGGTGGTGAGGCAAAGCAAAAAAAAAATATATCTCACCAATCCATCATGCACACTTGTAGTCAAACAGGATATGCTTGACTGGAGAATGAAATGGTATTCTATCATACCTTTCCATTATATGTTATAAATATAGCTATATAATTTTATTGTATGAATTATATGCATGTCTTTCCAACTATATATATTGCATATGAAGATTCAACCAAATGCAAAAACTCCACTACCAAAGGCAATTGTGTGTATGATAGCTTATACAAAGAAGGATGAGGCTCTTATTTCACCAGAAGTTGTGGAGACAATTGTAAGTGATATTTCCTTTGAAATAGCAATACGTTGAACTTCAAACCATTGTTATATCGATTATTTTTTTTAATGTTACCAATTAACTATGTATGTGATGTTACCAAAAAAAATGGATGATGAAATGTCATCTATGATCTCTGTAAATCAATCTATTAAGTATGATTCCATCACCTAGGTTTTAAAGTCTAAAATACAAGGTCAGGTTCAAGTTGTCAATAAATGAACATAACCAATTTCTCTATTTGCTGGTGAGGATTAAATACAAAAGTTGCACCGGATGCAAGAGCATACATTAGATAAAGATAAAAATTGGAAAGAGAAAGCTTACAAAGAATGAAAAATATGGAAGAGAATCTTGTACAGAAAGATAAAATATTGAAGATATTTTTAAATGGCATGCACAAATAGAGGTGTGTCAATTTTTTCATGATTTCATATTTGAAATATTTACATGTTGCACCCCTAAATTTGTAATTATCCCTTCCATATAATTCCATACGCAACATCACTACATTCTATGAATACAAGTGGACACAACATTGGTGGTGGTGATCAAGACATAGGCAGCTGCTAAATACCTTCTATACCGGAGTCATCAATGGTATGACTATTATTTAAAATATAAAATGGTTGACTTAGTTTGTATTGTACACTATGTAGTGAAATTATCTAGGCTATTGATTTTCCATGTAGGGACTTAAAATGATACCGATCATTCAAATTGAGAGAAGGGAATTCTACTTGACTCGATTCATAATGATATCGTAGTGATCGAAGGCACAGTGATCAGTATTGACCCTAAAGACCTTATACATGATCAATATTTGGGTGAAGGTTATTGGTAATTCAATGTGCACGTCACCCATAAAGAGAAAACAATCTTGTTTAGAAGGAATAATGAGATGGACATAATGAAGGATGTTATGGCCTCCTTCATTGTTTGGCCTAAATTAGATATTGTTTACAAATAATGGGTATCCAAGCTAGGAGTGAGGCGAGTAGGTATCCTAAGAATAGGGTTAGCTAGTTAGGATACCCTCTCACTTCATATCTGGTGCTTGGGGTGGGTAGGGATGTTTAGACATCTACCCATTATATGTAGGGCTCAGGTTGTCCATTCACCTATATCTATAAATAAGAATTGCACTTGAAATAAGAATATTCCATTTATATATCTATATATATATATATATATATATATATATATATATATATATATATTCATATTTTTTTATCTCTTAGTCACTTCTTGAGTTCCTTGGGTTCTTTTTGCCCTAGTACTTAAATATTCTAACTAGATATGGTCTTTTAATTTCATTTGCCTCCTTTGGTCACTCTTGCACATAATATAATTTCTTTATTTATTGCTTTTGTACATGTAGGAGGTACAATAGATCATTTTTGTTCATAAATAATAACTTGGTTTTCATCCAACAATCTAAGAGAAAATATTACATATATTATTCAAAATAAATTATGTGTAATTCTAAGCTTCAATATCCAATTTGTCAATATTTTAATGGCAACCTTGGTAGTTGTAGAATTGCATTCATTTAAACCAAATTTTCCTTACTATACAAGCTCAAGTTCTTTACTTGTCCAATTTCTGCTTCTAAAAGGAATAGGTTTCCCATTTTGCATAAGAAATACCCTTATTCTTGTAGTTGGAGGATCATATTGAACCACAAAGAAGGAAAAATAATCTACAAGTGTTAAAACTAAGTTGGATATTTTTTTTCGATGAGTTTAATGTAACCCCCATTACCTCTATCTAATGAATTTGATCTATTTTTTTATTATCAATAAGAGGGATTGCAAGCCCACCAAAGCCTCTTAAAAAATTCCTATTGAAACTACATGGACACATGACTACCCTCAACTGGTATAATCGTATTCAAGTGCAAGTTTCATGCAAATGATAGTTAATTGTTTATTTCATTATTAGTAGTCTCTGGTATGCATTTGTGAAGATCACTAAAAAATGGAACTCAAATGGACACAAAATTAAAAATGATAATAAACGCTCCAAGAAGATCTTAATTCAAGCCATCAACAACTAGATTTGTACTACCTTCTTATATTTTATGCTTAGGTGGAACTATTGTAGGTATATTTACCTCTTTTGATGACATTCCTTGCTGAATTTGATTTCTATCTATAGGAATTGCAAGGGTCTATAGTCAATATGAAAAGAACTTCCTTTCCTTCCTTCGCCAAACCCAACTACGAGCACTTACAGAACGTATTTATAATAGAGAATGTAGAGATGAATGATATATAAAAGATGAATAAATAGAAGATAATTTGTTATGTAAAAGTACAGCCACTAGGAGGGCAGATCCCGTCGTTAAGGCACAGAGAGCGATTACGCAGTGAAAGAATAATAATAACAAGATGATTTAATTTTAAATAAACTAACTAATATATATATGAAAATCTTTACTCTTGGAATACCTAGCCGACGGCTAGGTTTGGTGTGTAACATGACTCCCCTCCTCGGAAAGCTTTGTCCTCAAAGCTGGAAATGTCTGGAAAATACTTTCAGGTTCCCATGTGGCATCCTCCTCTAGTAAATCTTGCCATTTGATGAGAAATTCTTGAATCTGACGTGATCTCAGTCTTCGTATTTTGTGTTGTAGTATATCTTCAGGTTGGAGATGTATGCGTCCTTCCTCATCGAGCACTGGTAATTCTGATTGACTGTGCACTTTCTGACCAATTACTTTTTTGAGACATGAAACATGAAATACCGGGTGTATTCGTGATGAATTAGGTAGCTCTAACTGATAGGCTACTTCTCCAATGCGGCGCACAATTTTGTAAGGACCATAGAATCGTGGAGCCAACTTTTGGCTGGATTTTATCCTTAACGATGATTGTTTGTAAGGTTGCAACCTTAGGAAAACCCAATCACCTATATTAAAAGTTCTTTCTGATCGGTGCAAGTCCTGTTGTTGTTTCATACGATTTTGTGCTTGGACTAAATTCTCTTTGAGGATGGTGAGTGTAGACTGCCTTTGTTGGAACCAATCATCCACTTTGGCTACTTTGGATGATCCTTGTACGTAATCTGCGATGATTGGAGGCTTGGTGCCATACAATGCTTCAAATGGAGACATCTTAATTGAGTAATGGTAAGAAGTGTTGTACCACCATTCTGCCAATGCTAACCACTGGCTCCATTGGTATTGTTTATCTTGAGCAAAACATCTTAAGTACGTACCCAAACATTTGTTAACTACTTCTATTTGACCATCCGTCCGTGGATGGTAGGTCGAGGACATGTTCAATTTGGTACCACTAAGTCGAAATAATTCCCGCCAAAAGTTACTAGTGAAGATGGGGTCTCTATCACTTACAATATTTTTTGGCATACCATGTAATTTGAAAATTGAATCCATAAATACCTTTGCCACCTTGCTTGCGGAAAATGGATGTTGTAAAGCCTGAAAGTGAGCGTATTTGGATAACCGGTCTACGACTACGAAGATTACTGTCCTGCCTTCTGACTTTGGAAGACCTTCAATAAAATCCATGGATATATGTTCCCACTGTCGTTCAGGGATGGGTAATGGTTGTAACAACCCTGGTGATTTGACTGTTTCTCCTTTATTGCACTGGCAAACTTCGCATTCTGCTACCCATTGTTTGACTTCTGCTTTTAATCCTTTCCAACAAAATGATTGTTTGACCCTTAAATATGTTTTCAAGAATCCTGAATGTCCTGCTGATGGAGAAGCGTGCGATTCGTCGAGGATCTTTGATTTGAGTTCGGAATTGTGTGGAATGTAAATGCGGTTCTTCTTTCGGAGGATTTTATCTTCATAAGAGAACAAAGGGTGTTTAGAGGACCCTATAGATAATTCTTGAAGTATCTGAGCAGTTTCGCTATTGGACACCCATTCATCTTGTAATTGATTCACCCATTGGGAGCAAGGACCTGAAATAGCGTTAATGACTACTTCGTCTTCATATTTCTGGGACAGCACATCGACGGCTACATTTTCCTTCCCTTTCTTGTATTCGATAACAAAATCATAGCCCAATAGTTTGGTTAACCACTTATTTTGTTCTGGATATGAAAACCTTTGCTCAAGAAAATGTTTGAGACTACTATGATCTGTTTTTATAATGAAGCGGCTACTGATTAGGTAGTGTCTCCATTTTTCTACGGCGTGAAGAATAGCCAACATTTCTTTTTCGTATGTTGATCTTCCCAAATTTTTCTCGGAGAGTTGTTTACTTTCAAATGCCAACGGATGACCTTCTTGCATTAATATAGCCCCAATTCCTGTTCTCGACGCATCACATTCGATAATAAATGGTTTGTGAAAATTGGGAGTTGCTAAAACTGGAGTTGTACACATGGCCTCCTTAAGAGCTTCGAAGGCGTGAGTAGCCTCGTCCGACCAACGAAAAGCATCCTTTTTTGTGAGGGCCGTGAGAGGTGCTGCAATCTTACCATAATTTTGTACAAACTTGCGATAGTAGCCCGTGAGACCCAAAAAACCACGAAGTTTCTTGATGGTTTTAGGTAAAGGCCACTCTTGAATTGCCTTAATCTTATTGGGATCAACTTTGACGCCCTCGTGTGAAACTATATGACCAAGATACTCGACTTCTTGGACACCAAATGAACATTTGGAACGTTTGACAAATAACTTTTCTTTGTGTAAAATGTGAAGGGCTTTATCCACATGATGTAAATGATCCTTCCATGTTTGGCTATATATGAGAATGTCATAAAAAAAAACTAACACAAACTTACGGAGGAATGGACGAAACACTTGGTTCATGAGACTTTGGAAAGTGGATGGTGCATTGGTGAGACCAAAAGGCATGACCAAAAATTCGTAATGACCTTCATGAGTACGAAAAGCGGTTTTGGGAATATCTTCTTCTCGGACACGGATTTGGTGAAATCCTGAGCGAAGGTCTAATTTTGTAAAAAAATTTGCACCATGCAGCTCATCTAGTAGGTCATCTATGACAGGGATAGGAAATTTGTCCTTGATAGTGAGTTTA
The DNA here is from genome assembly GCA_028583015.1 of Wollemia nobilis. Lineage (NCBI taxonomy): Eukaryota > Viridiplantae > Streptophyta > Pinopsida > Araucariales > Araucariaceae > Wollemia > Wollemia nobilis. Next base: position 31,770 of record JAQPPZ010014872.1, on the reverse strand, counting down.
TTGAGAGAACAAAAATCGGGACACATACGCCAAGAATTATCTTTTCGTCGAGCCAGAACTACAGGTGAGGAATAAGGGCTAGTGCTGTGACGAATGACTCCATGATCTAGCAGATCTTGAACGATCTGTTCGATTTCTATCTTTTGTGGTTGAGGATAGCGGTAAGGACGGCTGTTAGGTGGGACACTCCCTGGAACCAAATGGATGGCATGGTCATGAGATCGTTTAGGTGGTAATCCTTTAGGTTCTTGGAAAACCTCTTCGTAATTTGTTACGATGTCTCGTAAATCTGGAGCAGTAATATCCGAAGTTGCTCGAGATTGTTTTTCCAAACAATTAATTTGAGCTATAAATCCATATCCACCCTTTTTTAACATCTTCTCCATACTATGAGAGCTCACCATTTGTGATGGAGGAGTAGTAATGCCTTGTAAGCGAATGACTCGTCCGTTTTCCTTCCATTCCACAAATAATTTTTTGAAATTGAAGCTAACCGTGTCTAATGTTTCCAACCATTCGACTCCCAAAATGACATCGAGTTCCCTAAATTCATGACGAAAAGGGATCCAAACCAGGTATAAGTACCCATTTTTATGGAAACTTGAGATGTTCGACCAACACATTGCGCGTTCACCCCGTTGGCCACTAGAACCTGGAATTTGTCTTTGTTGGAAGAGTTAATGAATAGATTCAAAGCTTTTGCTGTTTTGATGTCGATAAAATTGTGGGTACTGCCGGAATCAATTAGCACATTCACCTTTTTCTGTCGGAGAAATCCTGGTACCTTGATGGTATGGTGGGCGGTTAACCCCATGAGGGCATGTACGAAGATCGCCATTGTATCCTCTTCCTTCTCTTCTAGAGTAATTGGTAGTTCTTCTTGCATAGGTTCTTCTTGTTGGTAAGTTTCGTCCTCTTCTCCTTCATATTGATCACACTCAATATGAAAGTTTTGTTTTTGGGCACAAGCTTGTTCCCTGGGATGATGAGTGCGACATTTATAGCAAAAGTATCTTGAGGGTTGATCATTTCTATGAAAGGAATTGTTGCGATATGGAGGACGACTATAGTTTTCACGTCGTGCATACAACTGAATTCTCTTCTCAGCCAGCTTGGCTATTCTTATACAATCGTTCAGTGCGGTTGGATTTTGAATGTCCACCTCCACCCTAATATTTTCTTTCAATCCATTGCGAAAAGCTCCCACCACTGTGTCGGGGCTGAGGTCTAATGTATATGGTAGTAAACTGGTGAACTCCGAAACAAACTCGCTAACCGAACCTTCTTGTTTAAGAGATAACAATCTTATTGTGTATGACGATGTAGCTCCTTCATCAAATCTTTCTAAAAAGTAAGTAGTGAATTTTTTCCAGTTAATAGTAGCTCCTTTCTCTCGCTTAAGCCATACGAACCATTGGTAGGCCTCAGTGCCTAATTTTGATGCGACGAAAGGGACTTTATCAAATTCCTTAATTTGGTATAAGTCGAGAATGCCTTCCATTTTGGCTATCCAACCACGAGGATCATGACCCTCAAAAGTGGGCATATCAATGCGTGGAAAATTATTAGGGCCTCTCGGTTGGTGATAACCCATATCCCTTTCCTGATCTTGGTTATACCGCTGTCTATGATAGCGATCCCTGTAATTATCCGAATTGCCTCCTTGTCGTTCCCAATCGTCATCCTGAGTGTCATTTTCTTCATTCCTTTGGGCATGGGAGTGATTGTGGGGATTAGTATTGGGATTACGCTGGTTTTGTGCGCTCACTAGGGTTTTTAGGTTGGCACTAATTTCTTGCATACCATCTATTAAGAGTCGAAGAGCTTCATCGTTGGAAATGGCCGAGTTACTTGAGTCTCCTTGTGTGATGTTGTCATGAGTTGGGGGAGGGTTAGTAGCCATAGGGTCTACTAGTGGATGATGTGGATTATAACTGCCAATTTTGAAAGGAGAAGGAGAATTTTTTGTACCTGGGCTTCGATGAGGTCTTCTTGCATTGTTATTGGTCATCTCCGAGCTTGATAGTCGACCGTCAGATCCTTTGTTCCACCTTTTGCTCATGCATTAGTTAGCATAACCGGCTTAGAAGCTTTTGAGCTTGGACTGCAGCAAAATTGGTTGACTCTAGCAAAAATTTGGGTTCCGCTTCAACTGTCGCTCCAACTGCGACGCGGATTTGAATTTTGTTGGCTCACCTCCTTAACAGCGACTTTTGATGACTTTCAGCAATTTTGACAAGTTCTTGACGACTTGGATGACTTTGGACAATTGCTAAGACCGACAAAGACTAGATCAAGACACGACGCGACACGACTGGACAGATTGCAATGGCACGACACGGAGACAGGACTGAAAATGACGAGATCAAGACACGACGTGACACGTCTGGACGACATTATGGAAAGCGAGACACAGCACTGAAGACACCGAGGAATTGAAAGAGCTAACAAGACCGACTGAAACAACCAACAGGTGGCGACAATACCAACACCAACAATTACAAGCGACCAATTTTACGTGCGTGAGACGGTAAAGGGGTGTGTGACCGAAGTCACACCCTTGAAGGTGCGACGAACCCTATATAAATGATTTGCTTGCTTTCCCACAACAGATGTGGGATAAATATCCCAAAGCAAAAATAAAAAAAAAATTGTACCTAAGGTGTGGGAGTTTAATAATTATTAACCGCGCGCTGTGATTGGTCGAAAACTCGCTGTATTGTATGCGCTTGTTTTACGTCAAATCTCCTGCGCTTTAGCCTGCTATTTAGCCTGTGACCTACGACGGTGTTGTTTGCCCAGATTAAAATTGTAACCTGTGATAGTGCTGTTCGCCCGGATTAAAACTATAACCTGCGACAGTGCTGTTCACCCAGATTAAAATAACCTGCGACAGTGCTGTTCGCCCAGATTAAAATTGCGTTAACTTGTGACCTGCGATGGTGTTGTTTGACCGGATGTTTAATCTCCCACGTGCAGAAGTTTCTTGGAACATGAAGCGACACTGTTGCATGGAATACGCGCGACGAAGTTTGTTTGGCAGAAGACTGTTAGCAACGCTGCGGAAGGTCGTCGAACCTGTTTACTGATACCACATGAAAAGAACTTCCTTTCCTTCCTTCGCCAAACCCAACTACAATCACTTACAGAACGTATTTATAACAGAGAATGTAGAGATGAATGATATATAAAAGACGAATAAACAGAAGATAATTTGTTATGTAAAAGTATAGCCACTAGGAGGGCAGATCCCGTCGTTAAGGCACAGAGAGCGATTACACAGTGAAAGAAATATAATAATGAGATGATTTAATTTTAAATAAACTAACTAATATATATATGAAAATCTTTATTCTTGGAATACCTAGCCGACAGCTAGGTTTGGTGTGTAACACAATATGTATGATTCTCTCATTCCTCAAAATATAATATTTTCATTGACAACATGCTTCCGGTATGGCATGGAGTTTTTTTTCCTAAGCAAGATACCTTTAGAATGTATCATTGAATATCTCACTTGGTAGGTAACAAGATGCTTAATTTGGGCAAGGAATGTACCTCCAAAAAGATCTTAATTCAAGCCATCCACAAGTAGATTTATACTACTTTCTTATATTTTATGCTTAGGTGGAACTATTGTAGGTATATTGATCTCTTTTTATGATATTCATTTCAGAATTTGATTTCTATCTACAAGAATTGCAAGGGTCTATAATCAATATGTATGATTATCCCAATTTAATGTTTTCACTAAAAACATGCTTAGGAAATGGCATGGAATTATTTGTCCTATGTAGGATACCTTCAGAATATATGATTGAATATCTCACTTGGTAGGCAATAAGAAGCTAAAGTTGAGCAAGAAATCTACCTTGAGGAAGATATTTTTTTTTTGGTAAGTAAGAGAATATTATAATTAACACCGGGTTTTAACTGGTTGACCGAAAACCATTTTACAAAATAGGGTCCACTGACCAACTGGACAAAGGCCAAGCCCTAAAAGTTTAAACTGACAACAAAAATGGCCAAGACCTACTCTTCCATTAGAATACAGCCAAACTAAACTATGGAAGCCTAATATTATGGCCATCAGAAAAGAAAGACGCAAAAAAGAACTAACAAAGATAAAAACTAATCATGCAAGCACCATGCAGAGTAGCTTGTGCCCATATAAAAATAATAGAATATGGTAAAAAAAAACATCCCATAGAATGGACAGCCAAGAGGCCAAGCAGTCTTCCTTGTAGTCCTCATCTAACTTCTTATCATCATTCTTGCCATCATCTTTAGATTTTTCCTTCGACTCCTTGTGCCCCTAGAACTGCTGGCTATAAAACAGAAGATTTAGGGAATCACACAAATCAACAACTGCACTGATGAGTCCAGACAGACTCTTCAACTGGTTGATACTGTTGGAGGCTGATGAAATTGTCATCTTCTCCAAGACTATTATGGTGGGGTCCGGTGCCTCATTGTCAGGGATCTCCAACACTTTGTTATTTCTTGCTAGGGCCTTTTTGCGACATCGAATCCAAACACACCTTGGGAAATACTTGAGGCCAAAGCGGATGTTTCCCATGCATGAATTTGTAGATAAAAAAACCTATATCAGTGCCCCACCAGCTGCAAAAAACACTAGTCACATGAACAAAAAAAACAAATATGACAAAATCCATTATAAGGTTCAAATTTTTTTTTTTTAAAAATGCCCCCATTTTCTGTCATTGATCCACTTTGAGCCTTTCAATCTAAATTTTTTCATTATCTATCACCATTGAGACTGCATGAGGAAGATTTTTAGTCCACGTGATCAAATTTGCTGCTACAATGCCTTCATTTGCCTGCCTATCAGCTGCCATGTTTTCTTCCCGGAAGGTATGCAAAATTATGGCCTCAGGTCGGTCATGAATTAGAGCCCTTGCTTCATGGATGTAGTCATAAAATCTCCAAGGAGCTCTCTTAGTGTTATTTAGAAGATTTATAATAATAAGAGAATCACCTTCCACCAACAGTTTCCCTGGATAATTCTCTACCACCTTGAGGCTCCTCCAAACTGCCCTTGCTTTAGCCACATTGTTAGTTTGAGCTCCAAGATGTTCAACAAAAGCTACAAGCACCTCACCCTTGTGGTATCTAAGTAAGCCACCAGCCCCAGCTTCACTTGGGTTGCCCCTAGATGCCCCATCAAAATTTAACTTAATCCACCCTAGGGGGGGTGGGGTCCATGTGATCATGGTTCTAGGACAGACTTGAGGATGATTGAGGCCATCAGTGAGAGGTAAGTTTAATGACTGGCCTAATGAAGCTTCAAAAGGATTTTGAGGTCTAGATGCTGCAGGCACTAAACAAGCATTCTCATTAGCATATGCTAAAATTTTTGACAGGACAGAGGATGACTGAGAAACCTTATCCAATAAGGCCCGACGATTCCTTTCCAACCATATCTGCCACAAGTAGTGATGAAGGCAGATCTTCCACATATACCTAAGACGCCTATTCAAAAATGGGGAAGGCCACTTGGACAAATAAGTCAAAAATGGACTGAGGATGGACCCAATAAATATGAAACACTTGTAATGAGACCTAACAAGATTGAGACAGAAAAATTACAATACCGAAACAAATGATCAATAGACTCCCACTCAGACATACAAAGATAACACCTATTAACAACAATCACACCTCTTTTTATTAAGTTATCCATGGTGAGGATCTTATTTTGGATGGCCAGCCATGCAAAAAACCCAACCTTCGGAACAATGCTTTTGGGCCAAACTTCCATGTGAGGGAAAGTAGGTTCATCATTATCAATAAGCATCAGATAAGCAGTCTTGATAGAAAATTCCCAATTGTCTGAAGCTTCCCAGATAAGCTGGTCCTCAAGAATGCCAGAAGGGAGTAAAGACTGTTTTAATTCATTCTCCAGTATTATTGATGCCCCTATTAGATCATTATTCATTATTGGCTTCCATACCCTTCTATTGTTTGACAAAGTAATAAAATCTGCAACTTTGGTACCAAAAACTTCAATTGTCCAAGCTCTAAGGGTTGAAATGATGGGGTCTGCAGAGATGGGATAGTCCTTTAACCATTTGTGGTCCCAAAAATCAATGTTTCTTCCATTTCCCAGTTTCCAACGTAGCCCTTTGATTAGCAAGTTTTTAGTTTGAAGGATTGATTTCCAAAAAATTGATCCCCTGGGAGGAAAGGAATAACTTAAGAATTCAATTTCTTGCAAATACTTTATTCTGATTATAGTAATCTATTCTGCATTTGCATTTGTCAAAATACGCCATGCTTGTTTGGCCAGGAGGGCCATGTTTAAATGTTGTATTCTCCTTAGCCCAATACCTCCAAACTCCCTTGGTTTGCAAACCCTATCCCAGGACACCAAGTGAAAGCGCTGCTTAGATTCAGAACCAGTCCATAGGAACCTCTTCCGGATCTCGTTCAATTTTAGTGTAGACACTTGTAGGAGCTTTAAAAACAGAGAGAAAGTAGACAGGGATGCTTTGAATGGAAAACTTGGTGAGAACTGCCTTGCCAGCTTGAGATAACAAATTCCCTTTCCATCCAAACTGACTTCCTCTTGAATTCTTTCAATTACATTAGTCCACATGGAATCAGTAGCTCTGCCTGTAAATAAAGGAATGCCTAGGTATGTGGATGGAAGAGTAGACACTGAGCATCCAAGAATCCTAGCAATCTTAATCTGCCTCTGAATGGGAGTGTTAAAGAAATAAATTTTACTCTTTGAAAAATTTACCTTTTGCCCCGCAGCATCCTCATATAGCTCTAGAATATGTTTTATGACCTTAGCCTCAAAAAATGATGCAAGAGTTAACAACAAAGTATCATCCACAAACTGTTCATGTGTAACTACCTGTGTTTGTGATGATGCTTTAATTCCTTGAAATAAGACCAATATTACAGGAATCTTTGATTGTCCTCCCAAGGGCTTCAGCCACAATGATAAACAACATGGGAGAGATAGGGTCACCTTGCCTTAGGCCCCTTTTACTTTGAAAGTATCCAGCAGGAGCACCATTAACAAGGACTGAAAACCAAGGTTTCATAAAACATCCTTCCAAAAGTTTGATCCATTCATGATGAAAACCAAATTTTTGAAGAATGGCAGAGACAAAACTCCAGTTTATGCGGTCATAAGCCTTGTTCATATCCGACTTTGAGAGCGAAAGCGGGTTTTTTAGTCTGGACTACCGAATGGAGGGCTTCATGAACTGTTATGACCCCATCAAGGATGGACCTTCCAGGGACTGAACTGCCTTGACAAACATCAATAAACATAGGAAGGATCTTCCTCATTCTATTTGCAATTGCCTTGGTCAAAATTTTATAAACAACATTACAAAGGCTAATAGGTCTAAAATCCATCATAGATCTAGGAGTAGGAATCTTTGGGATTAAAGCAATAAAAGTGGAGTTAAAACTTCTCGAAATATGCTTTGTGGACTGAAATTCCTTGATAGTAACACATACATCAAAACCTACAATATCCCAAAAATCCTGAAAAAAACGAGGTGAAAACCCGTCTGGACCTGGAGCTTTATCAGGGTTCATTGAGAAGAGGGCCTCTTTGATTTCTTCATCCGTGAAAGGCTTAATTAACTCCCCATTCAAGTCATCAAAAATTAAATGAGGAATATGGTAAAGCATTGATTCTGAAGCTAAGGCATAACCGAAATGTTCTTCTCCTAAAAGATTCCGAAAATAGGAAAGCGCTTCATTTCTGATTTCATTAGGACTAGAAAGGAGTGATCCATCATCTCTAACAAGTTCTTTAATTCTATTGTGGCTTATGTTCCTTAAGGTAGATGCATGAAAAATGTATTGGCATCACCTTCTTTTAGCCAGGTAGCTCTAGAATTTTGCCGCCAAAAAGTCTCCTCGCAGGCTAGAACATTATGGTACTCAGCAAGGGATTTCTTTTCATCTGCCTGTAGGGAAGGGTCTAGAAATCCCTCTTCAAGTTTTTTATCAATGGTTGATAACCTTTCAGAGATGGCTTTCTTGTTTTCAAAAATATTTCCAAAAATTTCCTTATTCCAGATCCTTAGATTTTCTTTCACCACTTTAAGTTTCTGTGCTAATCTGAATGAAGGCCTACCCTGACAAGAATGCTGCCACCACTGAGAAATTTTGTCTCTGAGATCAGGGTGGTGCATCCACATAGATTCAAACCTAAAAGGCCTTTTGAATTTTGGAGTCTCTTCAATTTCAAGTAAAATCAGGTTGTGGTCAGACCCAATGCGAGGCAAGGACAACAGATTTGCATCCCCAAAAGATTGTATTGCTTCCCGTGACAAAAAAAACCTATCAAGATTTTCAATTATAAGTTGATTTCCAGACCTCCTATTGCTCCAAGTAAATTTAGCATTTTTTAATTTGACATCCAATAAATTGTTGTTGTTGATGAAATCTTGAAAGTCCTCCATACTTCTTGTTGGAATTCCTACTCCCCCTTTTTTATCAGAGGGGTAAAGAGGGGTATTAAAGTCCCCCGCCACTATCCATGGGATATCCTGAAAATCTTCCTTGAAATGATCGAGTAAATTCCATAGATCAGCTCTCCCAGATATAGAATTAGGGGCGTACACATTTGTTAATATCCAAGAAAGGTCATTAACCTTATCCTTAAAAATAATGCTCATTACCCTTTCCCCCAATTGAATAACCTTGCCTTCCACCTTCCCTAGATTCCAGATACAAAGAAGACCACCTGAGGTTCCATTGGCTTTGCAAAAAATTGCTTCTCCATTTTTCCAGATATTGAGGGCAATTTTTCTAGACAAAACTTCATCGACTTTAGTTTCTTGCAAAATAAGAATAGTGGGATCAAAATCTCTTCTTAAATATTTGACTAACCGCTGTTTAGGAAGGCCATTGAGCCCCCTTACATTCCAGGATATGATCTTAATTTGGAACTTTTAAAGTTTTTTTCCTCTTCCCCTGCCTTGGACTTGAGGGGGCTTAAGAATTTTGTTTTCTTCAAAGGGAAGATTTCCAGTTGGTGGAAACAGAGTAGTCTGAATTCCATTAGCTATCTCATCTTGGACCTCTTCTTTCCATTGCTGGGCATTTGACTTTCTTCCTTTTTTTTTCCTCACCTCCACGAGTCAATCATGGGGGATTTCATTGAGCTTCTAGTCCTGTTTCGGGCTAAATTTGGTTTGGGTGACTCGTTGGATAACAAGATCTGGAAACCCCTTCTCTGGATTGAGACAAAGACAAAGGTGAAAAATGTCGCTTGGAAGGGCTGATTAACTCTGAAAGCACTTTTTCTCTTTCTCGGGCAGAAAAGGACTCATCATTAGGGCATTCTTTATGGCCAACAGGAGGAGGATTGGAAGGTCCAGATTTGGTTGGGGAGTCAAGGTAAGTAGGGAGACCAAGAATTATATCCTCAAAATTAGACCCTTCATTCTGATTTTCCTCTGTAATTATTTGGTTTTCAGCCAAAATGTTAAATTTATTTAGATTCTCGAAAGGAGAGCATACCTTTTTTTGGTCAGATTGTGATGTAGCAATTTGCTTGTCCTTACCATTGTCCATGTGAAGCTCAGCCTCATTCTCCATTTGTCCCAAACCAGAGGCCTTTGCCTTTTCAACATTTGGATCTTTAACCCCGTACATTCCTCGTGTATTTGCCATTATTTCCGAAAGACTCGCCGCTTGGAATCATTATTCCTAGGAAGGGTTTGCTTGGCTTCTCAAAAAAGAGCATTTTCCTTTGAGATGGCCTTGAATATTACAGATCGAGCAAAATGCCGGTCTATTTTCATATTCGATGACTCGTAATCTTGTTATATTTCCATATTCTAACTCCACATGAGTAGGAAGCTCAGATTCTAGGTTTGCATTTACACAAATCCTAGCATGCGTCATTCTGGTGCATGCAAGGGTTGGATTATCAATGGCCACCAATTCCCCTATGGTCTTGGAAATACCCTAAAGAAAATACTCATGCCACCAATGAAACGGGAGATTTGGGAGACAGACCCAAATGGGGGCAAAGTTTATTCTCTGCTTTTCTGGGTCAAAATCCTCAGCCCATCTCCTAAGAAAAAGACTTCTTCGGCCCAAGAACCAAGGTCCTCTTGTTAGAATACGACTAGCATCTTCACTATTGTTAAGGCGTACCGCAAAAAACCCCCTTGATAATGCAATAATCTCCATGTGTCCAGAAGTCTTCCACTTCAAGGATGCCCATCGTCGAATCATTTCAATATCCGGCCTGCCCCCTATGAATTTTCCTACCAGAGAAAAATTTTCCATCGATATAAAGTCTGCCATTACGCTTTCAGGCACGGATACCTTCTGCCCATTGGGAGTGAGAAGTGGTAAAGAATGTAAGGAAACCCTATTGCCACCTTTAAGGGCCTGTGCAAAAGACTTATTGCCCTCAGAATTCTTGATGTGGGCCTTCTTATCAAAAATATTATCAGGGGGTTCGTGTCCCTCTAATTTTTTAAAACCCTCAGTGTCGTTGTCACTGTCCACCTGCTCTTCCTCAGTTGCTTCAGAACCTTGCGTGTTCCCTCCTTGAGCCTCACAGCTTCCAGGGGTTTGGAAACCCTGTTTCCCATCTCCAACAGAATGAAAAACATGTTTGCAAAAATTGCACCTGCCTCTGCTCCTGCTTTGCTCCATTCCTGACTCCGCTCTCGCCTGCTCCTCTTACCTTGAGGAAGATATTAATTCAAGCCATTAGCAACCATATTTGGACTACCTTCTTATATTTTATGCTTAGGTGGAAATATTGTAGGTATATTAACATTTTTTTATGACATTCATTTTATACTTTGCTTTCTATCTACAGGAATTACAAAGGTCTATAATCAATATATTTTATCCTCCCATCTCTCAAAATATAATGTTTTCACTAACAACATGTTGGGGATGGCATGGAGTTCTTTGTCTTATGCAGGATACCTTCAAAATATATCATTGAATATCTCACTTGATAGGCAACAAGATTCTTAAGTTGAGCAAGGAATGTACCTCCAAGAAAATCTTAATCCAAGACAAACAATCTGATTTGTACTACCTTCTTATATTTTATGCTTAGGTGGAATTGGTACTATCTCAAGTCTAAAATTTTTTGTTGTTGCTGGTCAAATTTTATCTTTATTTTTTTTCTTTTTAACATCTGCCCAATGTAGCCACCCCTTATGAGGTGTTGATTTGGATATGAAGGTCATGATTGATGGTATTTTTACCTCTCATGACTAGGAATAACAACATAGATGACATTTTATTTATTGTGTTTAATTGGCTTAGTTGGAGGTAAGAAATGTATTTTCTTGAAGTTAAATAAAAATAATTAAAAGACAGATAAATTTAGAAGTGACCCTAAATTTCCAATCAATTTTGAATTTTTTTGCTATTCCTGAAGTTTCCTCCAAATTTAGAAATGGTTCTACTAGACTTAGGTATTCCAAGGATTCAATTATCAGCCATGTTACTAAAATGCATAAAATAAAGAATTAGTTGGTTTTCATCATCTGTAAAAATGTAAAATAGAGATGATCAGTATAAGTGGCCTAAAATTAAAGCTAATTTATGATATTTGATGTATGGTACATAGGGGTAATATGCATTATTGGAGATATGTTTATCCTAGTTAAGGAAGAGCAAGGATAGTGTTAAGTAAATAAAGATAATCTAGAAAGGGCTTTGCTTAAGAAATTATGAAGGTTGTGGATGTGTGCATAAATAATTTTATCTTGGATTAAGAGGGCATGGAATAAGATAATTCAATGATGAGGAAAAATATTTACCCCAAAAATGATTTAAAAGTAATCTTTTGAGCAATATTTTAAGAGTGGGCATAAGAAAAGAATATTGATATATTATAAAAATACCAAAGGAAATAAAAATTCAAGGTATAAGGGAGGTAAAAACCAATGAATTAATTTTATTAGTGATGGGTTGTTAGTTATCGTAGTATCCCCAATTAGTTATTTATTATAGCTTATGGAGATCAAGACATTTAGATAATTGATAAATTGATTTAGGTCATGAAGCAAATCATATAAAATGAAAGTTGATTAATATATAAAGTATTTTGGTGATAATAGAATATATGCAATGAAATGTAAAATTGAAATTGAAGTAATATTAAATAATCGTAAAGTAAGGAGGACTAGAAATTCTTAGAGGGATTGGAAAGACGCATGATTTATAATGAGCCTGATTAAAGGGCCAAAAACCATAAAGATACACTATTGAACTAACAATATAATATGAAATGAAAAATTTCCTCTGCACATGCATCTAAGAGGTGTGTTGGCTTAGCTATAACCAACAAATCATATTTACCTTTAAAATTAGAAATACTTTATACATTCTTGGAATGAAACAAAATCTATTTTTTTTAATTGGTTAACAATGACATTGTAACAAAGTCTAATAAGCTTGTAGCCTTGGGAATCTAAAAATAATTTTTACATATTTGAGGTTTCGTTTTAAGGTGAGATGGCTTTAGCAGTCAATTTTGGAATGGATATCATTTTTTTTTTAATTGGTTACATGGGATGGAAACTATCCCACCTATAGTAACTCATAGATGGCCTTATTGTGGTAGTGTCCTTCACAATGGAGGGATTTGAACTTGGGTTGCTCTGATATAATTGCATCCCATATACCATTGCAATGCAATGCCTTGGATGCAAATGTTAAGGTTAACACCGAGGTAAATCTTGTAGAGAATATTAGGTTGGGATTGGTTCCACAGTGGTACACTTAATTAACCCCAGGTATAGGCCACTTGACCTTAGGTCCATGCATTGCCATAAGTTAGACCTCTACCTCCAAATGTCTCCACAACTCTACAATGTGCATTGTGGTTGGAAATATTTGGTGGTTTAAGATATTTGATGAAGCTTTAGGTATCTTTCCTTAAAAATAAGTTGCAAGTATAATTTAAGGAAGTTAAGAATTGGTCTGAAAATATTAAGACCTTAAAGATAAATAGAAGAGATAAATTTACTTATATTGAGTTTATTTAGTTTTGTACATTTTATTTAGTTTTAAGCCATTACCAACCAAATTTGTACTACCTTATTATATTTGATGCTTAGGTGGAATTGTGCATGAATATTGACCTATTTTGATGATATTCCTTGCTGAATTTACTTTCTATCTACAGGTTTTTTAAGGGTCTATAATCAATATGTATGATTCTCTCATTGCTCAAAATATAATGTTTTCGCTAACAATATGATTTTGACATGGCATGGAGTTCTTTATCCTATAGAGGATACCTTCAAAATATATTATTGAATATCTCACTTGGTAGGCAACAAGATGCTTAAGTTGAGCAAGGAATGTACATCCAATAAGATCTTAATTCAAGCCACCAACAACCATATTTGTACTACCTTATTATATTTGATGCTTAGGTGGAATTGTTGTAGGTATATTGACTAATGCTATCTACATAATGTAAATAATTCTAGCACTCAAGTATTTGTATAACTGCTTATCATGGTATTTTATACATGCATACATTGTTTATTGCCATATCCCATAGGATAGTAAGCATGTGATCATCTATCATGTGTAAAAGTATTTGCAACATGGTATGCCTAGGACCACATTGGTTGTATGCACTCCAACAAGAGCAAAATGGTGCACTGTGACTTCTCTGATGCTTCCAAGGAAAATTATGTCCCTTGGAGGTAGTTTAAAATTTTATGACTCTTTTTTCCAATGTAAAATTACCTTGTTCATGAAATGACCATAAGAAATAAAGGATACCTTAGTAGAAATAGCAAACCATTATTGAGTGATATGTTGTTATAGTTGAGGCATCATTCATATTTTTTTTTAAGGCTGATACCCTAAGAGAGTGATTTTAAACTACCCTCTTAGAACTAATATGGCGGTTATAATCTGACATCTTATGGTGACCCTAGAGGGAGGTTTAAAACCATCATCTTAGGGTTAAGAGGGTAATTTATAACCGCTCTCTTAGGATCTAAGAGGGTAGTTATAAACCATCCTCTTAGGCCTGAGGTCTTAACCCTAAGAGGGTGGATTATCCACCCTATCAGACATAAGAGGGTGGATCTAACTTCTCTTGTATCCCTAAGAGGACGTGTTAAGGTACGATTTTGTCAAGTCATAAAACCACTTGACAACTTAGAACTTTAAGTTCTCTATTGCAAAGAAAAATATATATATCTTCAAGGTTCTTGTATTCAATGTTTTATGAATAAACTAATATAAGTGCTAAGAATAAAACTCTAGGGTCTTGCAAGTGTTGTTAAAAAGGGGCCTAGGATCATGTAAATGATTTCTAATCCATCATGTGGATTATGTATTTGATATCAATTCAACAAAATAAAATTCATTTTATGATATTAGGTTAAAGTATACCAAAATTTATTTCCTCTCTTCAATTTAATGTCTCAAAATGCTTTATATGAAATTAGCATAAAAAGAATCTGGCATTTTGTATTAAATTTCAATTTAACTTTCATAAAGATCAAAGTAAATGAAATTTTATAAATTTAATAAACCTTTGGAATATAATAAATTTATAATAAATTCATTTCCCAAATTTCTATTTGATAATTCAGATATTTATTCAAAACCCCCTTATGAAATTATAAATCAAACCCAAAAGAGGTGAATAAATGAATAATGTCTTTCCCAATTTATAAGGTTCAAAACCTTGTCAATGATAAAATCTTAGGGCTTAATATGAAACTAACCTATAAACTTTGGATTTTATGATAAAATAAATTTTATACATTAGATTGCTCATAATATTTATCTTTTGAAATATTTATGAAATTAAATATTAAAAAGAGTAAATGTGATCTCTGATTTGAAATTTGGACTTCTAAAATAAATAGAACTATATTATAAATCAAATCCAAATTGAATTTTAGAGATATTAATCCTAGTTCCTCAACCTTATGAAATTAAGGTGAGGAATAGAATATTCATTTATCCCTTCTTAAATTTATTAATTAAAATATTAATTGATGTAATATTTGAATAATAAATTTAATTTATAACCTAACCATATAATTTCACTTTATAAAAATTATGTTAGGTTATAATATATAGTTTTTAGAATGAAATAATAAAAAATAATAATAGAAGATTTTAAAGTTTAGAAATTAACTTAATGTCTTAGACAAAATCTACAGATCAGATTTCCATCTACAGAATTCTAAAACCAATCAAATGTTCACCAATATTCACACAATGAAATAAAATGAATTGATGCAATATTCTAAGGTATACATTTTATTAATTCCAAATAGAGTCTGTACACAAATAGGGACCCAAAATGGTTAAAACAATTTATAAAATCTTACAATAATTTCCATTGTTCTACAAATGACTTTCTCCATTTTCCTCCAATGAATGTGTATCTTTTCTCCTTCTAATCGTTCCTCTCCTTATCTATATAAAATTTCCCACCTTTTCCATGAATCTCAATGATTTATTTATAATTTGAAAATTTTAGTTATTCCATTTCTTCACCAGGAATGGATTTTATAACTATATTATTCAAACCCTTGCCCTTGTATTACCTGCACAATGAAAAAATAATCATAATATCAAAACAAAACCAAACTTTACTTTCTCATAACTTTCCTTTTTTTCAAAAGTATTTCAAACTTCTCATATTGCTAAACTAACCTCCTATTTCTAGGTGAAACTGACATCTGGAATCTTTTAAGTTTGGTATCATTAAAAAGAGAAAATCCATATCTTTTTACCAAGTTTTGAATGAGATCAAACAAATTTTTCTACCTCAAGATATGTCCATTTCAATTTTGCATTAATTTTAGGGTTAACCCTAAAATAAAATTTAATTATTTAAATAAAAAATAATCATTTAAACATTTGAAAATGATTTTAATCAAATTATTTGATTTGAAATAGTGCAATTAATATGCAAATAATAAAAATATTTAGTTTTCAAGCATTGCAACTACATTCAAACCTTCCAAATGCAAATTTGTCAGCAATTCCAAAGTGAAAGCAAATTTTCCAAGACCTTGATGCGAGCAAAATTGGATAAACAAAAATCCCTCGAAATCACAAAATTTAAGGTGGGTCGCCAATTTTGGGGTCATTGTGAAGGACGTCACAACATTGGCGACTTTGCTAGTAAATGTCCCTAGACACTTCAGACTAAAAACCAATCTCTGAAAACACACAAAACATTAAAATTAGAATCACAAGCATTGATAAGCATCCAGGGAATGTGAATAGACCAATACAAATATGAATCACCAGAATCATAGATGATTTATGCATAACGTGATGTATTAGTGGTTGGGATCAGGTGATATGTATTAATTATCATTCTCAATATAAATATTTTTTTTGGCCATGCTTGTCATCATACTTTAATAAGGGGTCCCAAAATGAACATTCGTGAAAATAAGATTATATGAAGATGATATGACGTAAATTGAAACATGTATTAACAGGATGTAATAATATGAATGACATATTTTACAAATACTCTAACACTCTAGTACAATAAACAAACACACTAAAACTTATCTAATCCTCTTATGACCAAAAGTGTATGTTGTGAGTTCGTTACCAGATCAAGAGCTCAATTATGACCTTACTATCATCTAGAACCAGTGTGTGCACAAGTGAGTTCATTACCTCATTTTGACCAAAATTATTAAACCTGTTATGAAAGAAACACAAGGCTAGCCTTCTCGTTTGAAATTATCATATGTCTCACTTTTCAACGAGACATATCACCATGCATGAGCGTACTCCACTGCCATTCAAGCATCTATAGCCCCGGTGGAGGTTAACCCCATAGTCCATAATTTTGGATTTTGATTGCTTGAATCCTGGGGATGACTATCCTTCCTTTTGACGAATGAGTAGTATGTGAAAGCACGAGATTTTGGAAGATTGAAAAGAAAACTAATGCAATGTATTTAAAACCCAAAGTTAACGCTTAAGGTCCTATAAAGTGAAATGCATGAAATAAAAGAAAAGAGACGAATTTAAATGAGATAAAAAGAAGTACAAAAAGCACAACCATTTTTATTTATACTCTTCCAATTTGGTTACAAAGACGTCTCCTCCCTTTTAGGGGGTAGGAGCGTTAACATAGTTTCAATTACAATCATGGATTTAGTGTTCCTCCTTCCACGTGCCCACGTGTGAAATGGGCGAGCCAAAGTATTTCCGCCACTGGTATTGATAAATATTTAATCCTTGCTGCTCCTCCTGCGTTCAAAGAAACAACAAATCGTCAGTAGCACCTGTGTATGATAATGAAACTCGCAAATCTGAAAGAGTACTATTAATGAATGTAAAAGATGAATATAACGATGATTAAAATGAATCCAAATAGACTAAAAATTTGACAAAAGTGTAATCATGTAACTAGCAAAATACTGCAAAAGAAATAGTCACCAAATTTGATACAGATCCGTATTCGTCCCGGGGTCGGACGAGTAAACCTGCAACAGTTTGGTACTCATTCCGGGGTGAGGCGAGTAAACCTGCAACAGTTTGGTACTCGTTCCGGGGTGAGGCGAGTAAACCTGCAATAAGGCAGGGGGTGCCCGAAGGCAAACCACCCGCGGGTTGAAACTTTGTTTCGACACCAATCCGCTTGGGATGAGTCCGAAACCTATTGTGATGTGTTGTCGACTAATTGGTAGGGTATTGTGGTCAGAAAATCAGGTTTTAGGTCTTGATTCGTGCCTCCAAAATCACCCAATAACCTCCTTTTCGATTAAGAGATTATGGATGTGAAGCACAAATCGTAAGTAAGTAAACTAGCAGCACTTCGTCGCTCAAAATGCTCCTTCTCTGTATATCTTTTGGGTGAGGAAACTCACCATTTTATAGACCCAAGGGGTCTCTTTTGAATTAGCATGCAAAAGTGCTACTTAACATGACTGCTCTTTCCGAGAAGAGAAGACTTCTCCTTGATCAAGGGCTCCATAACTACTTCTGTAACTACTGCTGCATGCCCAAAAGAACTCACTCACACTCCCATGCAATGAAGGGAGATTTAAGTAGCTAATTTGAGTTGTCATGAAAAATCCCACTCTCACTCCCATGCAATGAAGGGAAAGTCAAGTGGCATATCTGAGTTGTCCTAAAAAGCTCACTCTCATTCCCATGTAGTGAATGGAGAGTCAAGTGGCAGATATGAGTTGTCAAAAGAACTCACTCGCACCCCTATGCCATGAAAGGAGAGCTAAGTGGCAGTTCTAAGTTGTCATGTGCCGAAGTTTGACTTTTTGCAGGTCAAACCCGGCATTCGTCCCACCCAGGAGCGAGCGCTGGTAATCATCCCTGGGTGAAACGAGTACCAGTCTGCACTCGTCCCTAGGTGGAGGAAATAAGTAGCAGAGTGCCTAAAAGGTGCCAAATTGATCTCTGACTTTTAAAACTACTGTGTGAGTGGTTAGAACCACTTTTTTAACCTCTGGGGCTGCCCTGGGGGCTATGTGTGTTAATGCGATCAGTGTTTGCAGTCACATAATTGGATTGGTGTTGTTTTGGTGTCTACAAATGCCCCTTTTTGGAAAGCGCTACACATGGTGTAGTGCTGAGCAAAAATAACTAACCAAAGCACTAATGATTTGGATTTCTCAGTAATCTAACCAAATTTGGATGCCCCGAGTATGGAAAAGGCATGCATTCTTGAATCCTTGCTTCTGACAAGCTAAGGAATTGGATTTCAAGTATTAACCTATTTTGGTGAGGTGTGACTTGAGCTTGGGCATTGATCAATCATGAATAGGCAAAGGGCGCAACCTTTTGTCTGTGGGAACCTTGTGTTCATAATTCATAAATGCCAAGCGTTTAATTAGTTTGTGATTTTTGCTTGTTTTCTACCCCAAGCAGGAGCGTGATTATCTTTGTCAATGATTCTTTGAATGCATGCCATTGCCTTGATTGGGTGTGTGTGTGTTGATTGATAACTAAGTGTGACTACCCCATCAAGCAATGAATCGATGAGGGAATGACCAACATGAGAAAAGCGACGAGTCGCTTGACCCAAGATGACTTAAGTGAGGGTGCCTTCAGATGTTTTTTGTTGAATGCTTAAGCAGTTTCCCGATTTTTTGACCTATTTTTGGTGGGTGTGAACCCATTTGGGGATGCCATTTGGGGTTAACATTGGTGAAAATCTGATCTCTCATGGAGCAGTCCGACCATGGTAGCTTTCTGTGGGAGACAGATAATGACAAGGTAAACCCTGACATCTATTTTTTTGATGCCAAGAGATTAAGTACAAGAGCACTTTCGTCCGACAATTTTTAGTGGTTTTGTTGTGGTGCATTGTTCAATTTTTTTAATTTTGTTGTTTTTGATGATGATTTTTTTTTTTTTTTTTTGGTATTCATTCCGGGGGGGGACGAACGTTATTATGGTACTCGTCCGGGGGTGGGACGAGCGCTTTTATGAGGAAAAAGCGCTCGTTCCAGGCAGGAACGAATACCAGCAAGCAAAAAATATAAATATGCGAAAATGATAGATTTGGCTCATTTGCACTGTTCATCGTGAGCGATTTGGAGCTCTAAGGAGGAGGAGGGAGATTTTTTGACGCGAAGCACTGCCGAATTTTCCAGCTACCATGAGTGCACAAACCGGGTCGTCAAGCGGCGGAGCCGAAGCGAGACCCGTAAGTGAACTATCTCCGCGAGTTTTAATTTGAAAAAGTGCAAATTTGTTTTTATTGTGTTTTTCTTTGGTTTAAGACATGGAACCCTAATTAATTAATTAAAAGGTGAATGAATTGATGTAAAGACCATGAAACAAAATGAAACATGTATGCAAACCGATGGAAAACCATAGAATAAACCCAAATGAAACTTAGAGTAACACCTTAGGGTAACCACGGTTATAAAAATGTTTTTTTTATGTGAATGGTAAAACTTAGGTCGAAACCGTAGGTAAACCATGTCCATTTTTGTCTTTTTTTTAAATGAAACCCTAGATTAAAAAAATGGATGAATTTTTTTGTTTGAATGGTAAACTTAGGTAAAAACCGTAGGTAAACCATGTCAAATTGTTATTGTGGAAATGATGAAAAATGAAACCCTAGGGTAAAAAGTGATGCATTTTTTTTTTTTTTGTTTTTTTTTTTGGTTTTGAATGGTGAACTTAGGTTAAAACCGGAGGTAAACCATGTCAAATTTTTGTTTTGTTTGTATAAAATTAAAGATGAAAAATTGATGAATTTTTTTGTTTAAATGGTAAACTTAGGTCGAAACCGTAGGTAAACCATGTCAAATTTTTGTTGTTTTTATGAAATGCAAGATGAAAACTTAGATTAAAATTGATGAATTTTTTTTTTGAATGGTAAAACTTAGGTTAAAAACCGTAGATAAACCATGTCAAAAAAAAAATTGTTTTTATGAGATGAAAGATGAAAAATTAGATTAAAATGGATGAATTTTTTTGTTTGAATGATAAAACTTAGGTTAAAAACCGTAGATAAACCATGTCAAATTTTTGTTTTGTGTGTATGAAATTAAAGATGAAAAATTGATGAATTTTTTTGTTGAAATGGTAAACTTAGGTCGAAACCATAGATAAACCATGTCAAAAAAAAAAAAAAAATTGTTTTTATGAGATGAAAGATGAAAAATTAGATTAAAATGGATGATTTTTTTTGTTTGAATGATAAAAATTAGGTTAAAAACCATAGATAAACCATGTCAAATTTTTGTTTTGTTTGTATGAAATTAAAGATGAAAAATTGATGAATTTTTTTGTTGAAATGGTAAACTTAGGTCGAAACCGTAGGTAAACCATGTCAAATTTTTGTTATTTTGTGTATGAAAGTAAAGGTGAAAAATTGATGCATTTTTTTTGTTGAAATGGTAAACTTAGGTCGAAACCGTAGGTAAACCATACCAATTGTTTTTTTGTTGTTTGTATGTTTGTAAATTGTAATAGATGTACATGTGAATGAATGATGTTACTGTATATTGATGCATTTTTGTATATGTGATGGTGATTTGATGCATGTTTTTGATGTGTTTATGTTTTGTGATATGTAGGTGGTGAAGAGTCGGTATCGGGTACCGACTATTTTTTCGAGTGCCCACGAGGCGTTGAGTGCAGAGGACTAGGAGTGGCTTGATGCCTTGGGGCTCAAGCATGTGGCTCGATTAGAGCCAGTGGTTGGGGATCGGGCATACTTGACAGCTTTGATTAGTCTATGGGATGTTCGGACGAACACCTTCCATCTCTCGACAGGGGAGATGACAGTTACCTTGGAGGATGTGTATCATATTCTTCGGATTCCGATAGAAGGGGTTCCCATCTGGACGATGCCACGAGGCCAAAGGACGACTATACTAACCTGGTTCTTTGGACATGGGGAGGACGCGGTGTAGAGAGTGAAGGAGGATTGTCAGGTGGGTGGGATCTTAGTGCGGTGGTGGTACGATAGGAGGGTGTTGGGAGTGAGGCATGCACTACTCATGAGCCTCATTTCCAACATGCTGCTGCCAAAATCCTCGGGGGTGAGGTTCCCATGGAACCTATTGGAGGTGGTGTGGCAATTAGTGGATTGTCCTATGATAGATCCGGTGATCATGAGATGGGGCCAGATGCTTTTGGCTCAACTATATGATGAGTTGTATGAGGTTCGCTGTCGAAAGCGGAAGGGGATTGGCTGTAGTTACTTATTGTAGTGTTGGGCCTGGCAGCATATAGCCATGGAGCAACCACGAGGGCTACCCTTGACTACACGGGTTGACATGGTGGATAGAGACATTGGTTATGGGGCTTTATGGTATCGATCTGAGGAGTGGGGGTAGAGTTGGTGATTTGCGGGAGACGTGGACCATTACGTAGATGCATTGTCCTGACTGACTCTAGGAGATGTGGTGTGGAGGCCATATCAGGATTTTCCCACATGGTCGAAGGCTGATGAGTGGCTTCGAAGGGTTAGGAGGGGGTGGTGGGTCATTGGACAACACGGGACATAGCATGAATACTTCCATTATCTCCGAGTGACACGATAGTTTGGGGTACACCAGTGGTTTCCTAGGGAGCCCTTAGTCTATCGATGTCGAAGCGATGAGAGGACTCTAGCTACGCCGATCCTTGAGCCACTAGGGGAGGAGGCGAATATAGTACTGGACACTTCGAACGTGGATGATGTTGGAGTTACTACTGAGTACCAAGAATGGTGGAAACTTTGGTGATGGCGAGGTGAGGGGCCATTGGGAGGGGATGAGGCAACGGTAGGCAGAGATGATGCAGAGGCACCAAGAGAGGGGTGGGGAGCTCCTGTTGATGTGGACATGGTGGAGGTGGCAGATGTGGGAGAGGACTTTGGTGAGGAGGAGCAGTCAGAGATGCAAGATGCTCCGGAGTAGGTCGATGCGCCAGAGAGGCCGACACAACCAGCCGTGCTAGGGGATACAGAGGCAGGGTTGCACGCTGAGGTAGCACGATTGACAAAGGTGCTACAGATGCGGCTTGTGCATGTTTTTCAAGAAATTTTCTATTTTGTATTATTCCATTTGGCTGAAATTTTCTTCCCTAAAATTGATTTGATGCAAATGTACTTCGATAATTTCTTGCAATATGCCCAAAATTTTGACAGTTATAACATTCTACTACATAATCCATCCAAGGTGAAAAAGAATTTCTATTGGTAAAATTCCTTGGTCCTACATTATACTTGCAATCTGAGATCTTATGTCCATAACCATTATATTTAAAATAGTAACCAGAAAAGAGATGATTGAATCTGGGTGGTGGTCTTTGCCATGTTGTTGTAGGAGCCATAAATCTTCTTCTTCTTTGATGTGTGACATTGGTGAAGCCATCATTGTCAATTCTCCTTTCGTGCCTTACATTATTGCTTTCCTTTGCATGATTCATTTTTGCTTGATCAACCTGTTTCTTCTCTTCATTCTTTGTGGATTATTCATTTATGGC
The DNA here is from genome assembly GCA_028583015.1 of Wollemia nobilis. Classification (NCBI taxonomy): domain Eukaryota; kingdom Viridiplantae; phylum Streptophyta; class Pinopsida; order Araucariales; family Araucariaceae; genus Wollemia; species Wollemia nobilis. The sequence continues at coordinate 8,817 of JAQPPZ010014872.1, read as the reverse complement.
CTTTGATCCATTTGATGATTCTCCTTCATCAAAACCGAAACCAAATTTATTGCCCATAATCTTTTGGTTATTTATGATCTTATCCAGCTTCATAGAACTTTCTTCACGTTTGTAATAACAACTAATTTTATGATTCATCTCTTTTAGTTGCATTCTTAAACAAACAATATATTCTTCTAGCTTACTGCAATAATCTATTTTCATGGTTATTTGCACTTTGATATCTTTAAATATTTTCTTGGATTATTCTATATGTACTTTCAAATTTGTTATGATTTCAAATGCATCCTCAAGGTTTCTTGAAATTTTCTTATTCTTTTTTATTTCTATCTTCAATTCATCTAGATCTGCAATTATTTCCTCTTTCAAATTCACTTCTGCATCAATTTTTTCTTCATCACATTCTTGTTCTTTTTCTAATTTTTCTTCTTTTAGTGCCATGAAAAGAGCTTCACCTGTTTCCTTTTTAGAATCCTCACTGGAGCTATCTTCTAATGAACTAACATTCTTGGAGATGAAACTTTTCTTCTTGAAGTCACCTTTTCTGAAATTTGTTTTTTTCTCCCAGTCACTTCTTTCTTCGTGTGATCCTTCATCACTTATGTTCTTCTCATTAACTAGACATTTAGCTACAAAATTCCCATTGCCTAGTTGAAACATTTAAACGGTAACTTTCCTCTATATTTTCCTTTTCCCCTTTTTAGTTTTTGAACAAAGTTTTCTTCCATTTCATCTGATGTCTCTTCTTCCTTGGATTCTTGTTTTGCTTTTATATTTTTGGGCTTTGAAAGAAGCTTCTCTATCTATGGGTTTAGATTTTCTTATTCTCATCTCATATGCAGTCAAAGAACCATGCATATCATCCATACTAAAAGAATTTAGATCTTTAGCTTCTTTTATGGCTGAAACATTAGAATCAAATCTTTGGGGACAGGATCGTAATACCTTTTTCACGATGACATTGTGTCACTTCCAAGATCACCCTAGCCGATTAAGCCTATTTAGGAACCTCACTCTGATACCAATTTTTAGTCTCACAATGAAACTAAGAGGGGGGTGAATCAGTGTAGCTCTTTAAAACTTAAATCTTCAACACTCAAAACCAAAACAATGAAAACATAAAACCAAATAAAGCAAGTATAAAAATACAACGTCACACAACACAAGATGTACTAAGGTTCACCGATTTGGCTACATCTCTGAAAATTATTGTTTGGACTCCCATCCAAATCTAGCCTTTGTAAAGCACCAAATTTAAAATCAATTTATCAGCACACACTGGAAGGAGCACCAACCCTTGATTTATCTACACCAAAAGAAAGGAGCACCAAACCCTAATTTATCTGCACCAACAGAAAGGAGCACCAACCCCTCTACCAAGCACCCACTTGATTTTGATATTGATAATAAAATGACATATATGAATGTCTTCACTAAAACTGTAACCCTCTATGGTCTGTAAGCTCAAAATATAAAACTTTCTATTTCACCCGGTATAACATCCCTCTCTCTGCATTACTTAGAATTTGAATTTTCTCTTCTCACAAAAAAAATGATTGTTCTCTTAGCTCATTCTACCAATTGCTAAAAAATTTCTAGGTATTGTACAGCACTTTGTCTGTGAACTCCTCTCAAAATTTTAGCCAAAATAGATATCACATGAGAAAGTTATTCCCAAAATACTGAAGTGACGTTTTTCACCACTCTCCAAAAATCATGGATTTTCACTCTTTATTTTTCTCCACACATACTTCTCTCTTCACAAAATAAAGTCCCCACTTTTCAATAAAATCCCTTGTCACTTAAAAAGCACACACTTGCATTCTTTTTTCCTTTTCAATTTTAAAAAGATCTCCTTTAATGAAGCTTCTTAAAATAATATAACTTCCTTTTTTTATTTTGAGAAGGCATTTCGTCAAACATGTCACATGCAAAGAATTGACACCTTACTCGTTCTCTTACTTCGGAGCCACGTGACACCTCAAAAAAAAAATTACAGATGCTCTATTTGATGACTTGAAGGTGTAACAACACTAAAACTGAAACTCTGGCAACTCTGCAAGGTCGAAACGGTCAACTGAAGGATGCACAAGTGGAACAAATTGACATAAAAGTGACTTGTACAATTTTTGCAACAATCATAAATCTCACATCGTAACTCTATTTTATTTGAAATTTGAAATGTAGAATCTCTGCAATGCTGAATACATCCATTTTGAATATCGCTGCATAACTCCTTACGGTTTGCCTATACCACCTCCATGAAAACTGTTGCTGACACACTTTTTCCAAAAAGAGCATTTTTGTGACAATCTTCCAACGCTTGTAACATTTGTCTCGTTTCTCCATTTTGGTGGAAATTTGGAACACATGTTTTTGAAGATAACGCCCACCTCTAGTTCTAATTTTTCTATCAAAATCTTCTTGATTTGCTCGCAATTATTCTGACAAAACTACCATTTTTTGTCCTGTACAACCAATTGCCAAATCATCCGCCAAGATATCGAAAACGTCACTGATAAATCCAAAAATTGTGCTGATGCATCCAATGCTATTCTAGTATATTTCCTGACATGTTGGCATGTTCCAAATTGATCCATCCTATCCAAATCCACCCGTGACAACTTTTGCAATTTTTTGACAACTTCTTGATGATTTTTTCAACTTTTGCAAATTTGCATGAACAACCTGTAACAGATTCACCTGAACATGAAAAACATCTTCATAAACATTGAACATCACTGTACATACTCTGAAAAACCTCCGAATAACTGTCCACTACATCAACTTGTCCATTTGAGTGTGTTGACAACAATGAAAATACTATCAATGTACCTCGCTCAACAAGACACCTCAAATCTACTCAACAAGTCCACACTAGAACTTGTCCAGTCTCATAGAAATATAAAGAGAATTTTTAGAGACTCAATATGCTTCACATTCATCATAATGCTCAATCACTTTCAATCTCTTTTTATCATAAAAATATATAGAGAATTTTTAGAGGTTCAATATGCTTCACACTCACAAAATCTCAATCACTTTCAATATCTCTTTTTATCACATAAACATATAACGAATTATTAGAGACTCAATATGTTTCACATTCATCAACACTCAACCTCTTTCTCAAATTAATATAGAATATAAAACAATTTGTTTCATAGAACTTGAACTATCACATCAACACATCCACTTGACTAGGCTTCACCAAATCTATTTAACCAATCACTCAATGAAATAATCCTTGATCACAAACCCTAGTCCAAGCATATGAACACTCACTCAAATATTTCCAATAATTCTTATCAACCAATCTCACATAACAATGATACTCATGATCTTTGCAAAACCTAGTTCAAGTTCTTCACTCACTTACTTACTTCAACAACAATGCTTATCAACAATCTTCACATAACAATGATACTCATGATCTTTCCAAATCCTAATTTCATTTCACTCAAGTAATCACTTCAACAACAATGCTTATCGAACAAAGTTATATCAACAACTCTTTATTTTATAAAACCTTGAATCATTAATTCATCATACAAACAACAATGCTTACCAAACAATCCTTTTCACTCCAACTTTGCATTCACAATATTCAACAATCACTCACTAGGAATATGTGCATATACCTTTTGTTTGATGTAGAAGTGGCTTTAGAAAACCTGTATCAATCACAATTTCCTTATTTCCAATTTCAATGGTTAGATGTCAAAATATCACTCTTAACACTTTCTCAAATATTCCTTAAACACACAAATAATCAAATCTCAAATATACCTTATTGCTCCTTCTTGGAATTAACATCCATAAAATCATACATAAAAATAATTATTTGGATACACCTTATAATCTCCAACTTAAAATAATATCCAACACCACAAAACCTCAAACAATATTCCTAAAACACCTTATTATCCTTTTTAAACACTAAAGCAATAAACACCAAAAAAGTATTTTGCATCAACCTTATAACTCCCCTAAAACCTTATTAGCCAAATAAAATATGCAAAAATTAAATTTTTAATACCTCAACTAATTCCTCCAAAAATTTTAGTGCTCAACTAATGCATACCTTTGTTATCTCCCCAAAAGGGTTTCGACATGATTTGAACCACCTTCTCTCCAAGCTCCAAGTGCCTTAGTGCTTTGGTGCCCACCACATGGGCTATAGGCACCCACGTGAAGGAAGGAAGACTTCCTTCCCTTTCAACCTTACTCTGCCATGGATTTCAACACAAAGAAAAAACAATCCTCCCATGGAATTGAATCTGCACCAATCACTGCCCTCACAACTTGCTTTCACTATGGTTTCCAACTACGCTACCAACGCTTGGTGACCAAGGCTTCCTCCTTGGTGGTTCAAATTATTTTGGCTCATCTTAAGCACTTAAAAAATTAAAATTAAGATCCTCTTTGCACAATACGATTCACATAAGCTCACATAACATCAAAATTAATTCGAAAGCATTGGTAACTTTGGCTAAGGTGGGGTAATCCCCCTTTTATACACACATGGTTAATTTACTCCCCACATCGGCACTTAGAATTCAAATTCTAAATTTGAATTAATAACCCACCTTAGGGTTATTTAAAATTAACATAAATTAATATATAATTAATATTAAAAATTAATTAATAATTAATTTAAATAACATAAAGTTAAGTAAATTAATTAATATTTTAATTTAATAAAATTATATTAATTAATTTAATCTTCCTCATATAATATTATAAATAATTATTATAATATTATTCACTTGGGCTTTTTCTTTGCACTTTGGACCACATATGACTTCCTAGAACCAGATCTTGATCAACTGAAACTAGAGAACCTGAAATTGATGATGCCCACTGAAACTGCCACCGATTGGTGTTGAAATCTTGACATCAATGACCACTTACTATTGACATCAATTACCACTTACTCTTGACATCAATGACAACTCATCTACTCAAAATGTCCAACAATACATTGGAGGGATTGGGAAAGGACAAGAATTATGTCATATTTTAACACTTATTATTCCTCTTTATATACTCATAAGGATATTTATCCATAGACAAACAATATTAACCCATCCTAAGGAGTTTCATAGTGATAGCAACAATAGTAAAATGCCCATCATGGAATTCTTGGACTATGTTTTGGAATTTGACATGGTCTAAACACCTAAGATAAATGTAATTAAGAGCACACCAATATAATATAAATCCAATAATAACATGTCGAAAAGCTCTCTGCTTAAGGGTCTTGTACTTAGTGTGGTTTAGACAATGAAGAGAAGTGTTTTCTTTGAGGTAATCATATATGTCTTTAAAACAAGGAATAAGGGATGAGGTTTTTTAAGAGAAAAAGTATCTAAGGATATTTGGTTAGGTTCTAATATTGTGGGATCCTAGACTTGTCTAATCATGATGGTGGCTTTTTTGTCATCAAATTATAGGGAGATAAAAGAGAAAATTGATATCGTAGCATTATCATTATAGTTATTAGACCTATGGATAAAATCAATGGTGGATTTGTAAAAAAATTCTATTGACTTGCTAATAATTTATTTGTATGGATTTAATTTTTTATCATTTTATTTTATCAATAGAAATAAGGGGTTTTGAAATGGTCCCTAAACCTTTTACAATAGAGAAAGATCCTCAAAAATAGGATAGTAGAGGAACAACCTAAAAACTACAAAGAGGAGAACTTCTTGGATCCAAAAATAAAGAAGAGGGGATCCCAAGAGCAAACAAAATATAGAGATATCAGACCAAGATTCCAAGACAAAGAAAGTAGAGGAAAACTAGGTACCAAGAGACATGGGAACCACTCGAGGTTAGACCTTACCAACACCAGTAACAAGGGGGTCCATCAAATCAACAAGATCTACATCATAGTATCTATTTGTGTATTCCGCTAGAAGGATGGTCACTTCTTTAGCATATATTATGGACATATTTCCTACTTTGTACAATGAACTGATTATATCAATTAGGGCCTATATGTATCCTTGACAACTAGGAAATGACATGACCATTCCCTAAAGAGAGGATTTTAAATCAAGAGGGGTACTATATTGTATGGACATATTTTGAGTACACAAATAAACATAGCTTCCATATTTTATCATCTGCATGATGGGTACAAATTTTGAGGTATATTCTAAATTTTAATCTAAAGTAACCTAGATGGGGGTGCATCTCCCTTTCATCACCTAATATTTTATATGATTGGACTATCTTCGAGAGTCGGTACTATCTCTAGAGGTCACTACAACACTACCTTGATCCAAGTCATTTATTATTTTGACACCCTTATAGAATTCAAGGGTGACCTCCCTCTCAACATATTTTTTGCCACCTATGGAGGAGTTCTCAACAACCACCTCAGGGTCGACACTCTCAAATTGTATCACCTCCTTGAAATTTTCCCCTTTATAATGTAGGGTGATCCATGTCTTGCCATACCATAAGGGCTCCCTAAGCTCAACCTAAGGTTTATCAAGGCACCATGACCCTCTTTCTTCATTATATATTGGAACAAGAGCATATGGATCGATTTAAGAATCAAGGAGGAAATCCCTTTTTGAATTTGTTTCATTGATTTAACCATAGACTTAAAAATGAAATTTGGGATGTTAATGCTTTTCTTACCATATATATGATTCAGGAAAGTGAAGTGGAAGCTCCTAACTATGGAGGTATGGCCATCCAACATGAAGTACTAAATTATGGGGATGACCACATTGTCCCAAAGCGTGGAAAGACACTCCCTAAGAATAACATTATGGTGTTTGTTTATATTTTTTCCCTAGTATTTGAAGACCAATAATTCATTTGTAAGATAATGCTTATCTCTATTGACACTTTTACTTGTACCTAGGAGACCCAAGACTTCAGCAATTAAGGCAACACTGATGGTGAAGTCAAGGCCCCTAGCCTTTAATCTATCTTCATCCCAATATTGGGCTGTTTCCTTTGATAGGTCACAATTGTGGCCACAAAATTTCTTGAGAAATGGCAAAAGACCCATGTCATCCAAGATTTCTTCAACCAACTTGTCTAGGATTAGAACTATAGGCTCCACTCTGCTATCAATGTCAACCATATTCAAAAAAGGTATAGGAATAGAAGTATATGCTTTCATAGGGGAGAGGAGGGTGCAACAAAGTTCCAAGAATGGAGTGCAAAAAGCCAAAGCTACCATCTATATAATGGTACCACTCCAAGTTATGATGTAAGAAATTTCCAAGAGGTATGCCAAATGATGTTGGAAAGAAAACCATTCAAGATGGTTAAAATTACATCCTTGTTTTAAAATCCACCTTGAGGCTAGCTCCTTCATGTGGCATAAGGAAAGAGTAGAAATGTTTTAATGCATGTATTCATTAGAATGAGTAGGGTAAAAAGCTCAGTCTCAAGGCCAATTGGAGGTAAGCATAGAGAGAAACATGTGGCACCAAATCATAAGAAGGAGAAGCCACATGTCACTGATCTATCTACCATTAAATTATCAAATTAATAATTTATGAGAATGAGGAGTAGTTTGCAATTTGAAGGTTGTTCATTGGAAGGGGCCACATGATATGCACAAAGATCGCATACATGTGAGACCAAATACCATGACCCATTGGTTGAATTGGTAGGATGATCTAAGGATGAAGTGTGACTGGTAGTCAAAAAAATAATTTCAAATATAGCTTGAAATAAAAATTTCTAGGTTAAGACCTTTAAAGTAGAGGAGAGAGGAGTTTCCATAGAGGAGGGGGACCAAAAAAATTAGCTAAAATAGGTTATCTGAGGTTGGCACCATGAGAAGGAAAATAGAGAGGGGGTTTTTATTGGCCATGGGGGTGATGGAGAGGTGAAAGAACTAAAATGGGAAAATAAGAGGGTTCAACAAAATAAAGTTGAATACAAACCATCATAGCTTGATACACATAATTAAAATCATCAACTACAAGTCTCCAAGGATAGCAAGGATCAAGTTGTGTTGTTGGTAGAAGAGACTTTTAATTTGAAGGATAGAGGGATCAATTTATGTTAGGGAGTGATAAAAATGTATCCTTACCCCACTTCTTTAATTCATATTTTACCATAAAAGTATAAATTCTAAGAGATTTTTTTATCTTCTTCGAAACATATGTTGAAGATTGACTCAATACGAAAATCCACCATGAATTTTAGGCTTTCTTCTAAATGTGAAACTACTAATTGGTCAAAAATAAATTGATTTTTCACATACTTTTGATTTATAAATTTTAATTTTAATTTCCTAGTAATTCTTAATGAGTAGTTAGGTTTTGATGTGAGATATCGTAATGAATCTACCCTTGCAATGATAAAGGGTATTACAAATAAGAATATAGTGTCTACGCTTTTAGAATAAAAACACTATAAGTAAGTAGAGCTTCTCTAAGGGTGTGCATCTTAGATCATAATTGACCACGGTTTGTATAATATAGAATACACAACTTTCTATTTTTTGGTAACCATATTGTGTCAGCATATTTCCTAAATAATAGTCAATGGAAGCTATGCATAAGAATGAATATTTGTGAGGGTTAGGTTAGGCAATAAATAGAGGTGACAGAAGACAGGATTTTAGGGTATCAAAAGAATCCTAACATCTATTTTCCCATTCAAATACCACATACTTTCTCAATATCTTGTTAAAGGGATGAAACTTATTAGCATGTTGGGAAATGAATCTCCTAATGGTTTTAATTTTATGTTAGATACTATGGATTTTGGTGAATGTTTGAGGGGGTGGAACATTGACAATAAATAATGATTTATCAAGGTCAAATTTGA